>OY728143.1:1459950346-1462350346 GCA_963277665.1 Viscum album
TTTATTGTAATGTCATTTTTCTATTTGTAGAGATTAAAACCCTTCCCCAATACGATTTAAAATTATCATCTAAATAATTAATGTTAAAAAACTAACATTAAATATATATTTTATTATAGATTGGATAGAATAAAATTTAATATTAAAATATGATTTCTTCTAAGAGAAATATATTTTAATACATAGATATTTTTTCATCATTTAAACCATAGTGGTAACTATTATTAAAAATTTTGGTATATAACATTCAATAATTACTCTTATAATGAAGTAAAAAAAATTCAACAATATATAAAGAAGACTCTGAATAAAATTGTAATGTGCACCATAGGATAGAAAAATAAGAAGAAACATTAGTCAATTACTACCAACAATTAGTTAATAAAGATCATATCATAAACCTTTGTAAAATGGACATGAAAATAATTAATGTTAAATGATGAAAGAAAAATACAATAATACAATCAATCTAACAAATATATTTTATGAATGATATGATTTCTAATATACTATTAATGATTATGAGAGGCTTCGCCAGAAAGTTAAGTAAAATGTTGTGGAAGACGGGTTGGAAGGTAACAAGAGGTTTGCCATACTATAGTATAATATATGACATGACGTCATGAACAATAATATATATTAAAAAATTATTGGAATACATCAATGAATCCATGAAATACAAAATTCATTATAAATAATGTTTATTCATAGAAGAAAATTTTTTAGATTATGAAAAATGGATGGTCTTACTATATTGTCATCCCAGGTAGAAATGTCCATTATGATGGAGAAAAAGGGAAATGATGAAAAATACCTATATTTTTAATGTTAATAAAAACATTCATGTTTAGAATAATGTCAAAAAATAAATTAATACCATGATTCCCTTATAAGAATTAATTTTAAAATTCAAGCTTACAAAATTAATAAATTTCTCAAATAACATTAGCGCCTTAATTAAAGTTGTTTCTAGGTCAAGAAACTTGTTTTATTTATATTTCTCACATTTTTTAGGGGATTTAAATGTCATCTTATTAAAAAACGTTCTGAATGTGAATCATGTGACAAGTGTTAGGGTGATACATGAAAATGTTGAATAATATGATGTTAATAATAAATGATTATAGTTAAGGGATCATGAATATTATTTCCATAAGAATAATAATAGAACAACATTAAACATATATCTCAAAATCACATTTGTATCAAAAAAATTTATAACTTATTCCTTTCTACAAATAAAACGTATTCCATGGTGAAGAATATAGAAAATAAATTAAGAGAATCCTATCAAATAAAAAAACAAAAAATATTGATTTATCGTTTTATTATCAAATGATTAATTTTAGTTATCCCCATGTTTTTTTGAAAATTCCATATGAATTTGATATTTACCAATCCAATTTTCATGTTTAATGATTATAATATTAAGATATTATTCAATATCTAAAAACTAAGTATGAAAGAAATAATCATTAAATGTTTTGAGAAATATATTTTATTTCGGTCTTGGTTTATATATGTCGTTGAAATTATAATCGAATATCCCCATGTATATGGATTTCAATTTTAGTACCATATTTTAAAAGTATATGTATATATTTTTTATCTAAATTGTCCTGTATTGTTTTCCACATAGGGGTTAACAATGTAGAATAAGAGTTGGTTGGTTGATGAATTATTTTTAAAAGAAGATATGTTTATACAAATCACTCATTTTAATTTGGTTTTCATAATCTATTAGGTAGTGATAATAGAAGGAGAAAATGGGGGGGGGTGGTCTTTCTTAAAATAATAAGAGTACATGTAGAGAATAACATTACCTTGAAGCACTATTACCTTTAATCATTACATATGGTTTGAAGAAACTACATTGAGTACTAAATTTATTTTTAATAAAACAGAGAAAATAGTCCATTGTATTTTGAAATCAAATGTTTGTTGAAATAAATACAAAGTTGGGGATTAAATTACCCATTATATAGTTGTTTTATTTTATATCAGTTTTGTTCATGTAGGAATGCTAATGTGTGGTAGTGATGTTTTATTGATAGAATATCCACCTAATTAATTATTTTTATGATACAACCCAAACACCTTTTGGTAAGGAAGATTGATTAAGTAACATCCCTTGAAAAAATAGCTAGTTAGATTCATGGATCACCCCTAATTAAAGTGATTAGTGGTTTTTTTATTATGGTTAAAATGGATGCTATTGTTTTAAGTACATACTGCAATAGTTTCATTAATATTGACCAGCTAAAACAATGGCTGAATCAATATATGAGATTAATGGATTAATAAATCTGGATTGATATTATGAGAAACTATTCAAGGATTAATAAGCATAATGAATGATGAATAAAATTGACAATATAATTTAGATAATGATTTTTTATGAGTATTGTTAGAAATGAATTCATTATAATTATATCATAATTGACTAAAATTAATTAGTAATTAAAATGTTTTCACAAATTTGAAAAATTCTACAATTTAATAAGGACAAGACTATATATTCAGAAAATAGTTCAGTACTGAGCTATGTAAGGACAATTTTCCACTTTTCAAGGATCGTCATATAGTGTGAAAGAATTATTTCTATATAGGTATGAATAAATCATTGTTTTCATAGGGATTATTCATACTTGTTTTAGGGTCATTCTACAACAACTGTAAAAAAGTATCAATGGAATGGGTTATGTAATGATCATCAATCACCATAATGTGATTATTCAATGTATTGTAAGAAGGAACTACCACAACAAAAACATGACTTTACACTGGAAATTCATGAACTATTAGACCATAAAGATTATTTTAAATCTATGTACGGATCAAGACATAGAGAAATTTTGAAATGTTATTGACTGAGAATATGAGTTTCCCAAATTAAATTTTTAAGAATAAAGAAGATGCGATGATTCTAAAGTCGTTATTTCATATTCTAAACATAATGGTTTTAATTAAAATATAATTCAAGAATTTGATTGACAATTTAAGATTTGTAAGAATAGGAAACCATAATTATTTATATTGTGTATTCGAAATGGTGATATTTTAATTAAAATACGTTTGATAAAAATGGATATTTAATTTATATCGTTGATGAGTTGTGATTCTATGTTTTAAATAAAAGTAGATAAAATATCATTCATGGTGTTTTGATGAAAAGTTGATATTCAAGAATTAGTTAATAGAAGGAAAATATTATATGGTACTATTATGACATTCCATTCCTAGATATGATATAATTGAAGGTTATTAAAATTTTGAAATTGAAAATTTGAAGATGCATGATTCATTTTTCAAAAAATATTCATCATAATAATATTTGGTATTATTATTGAATGACATTATAAGGAAGTCCTGATGTGCTACTCAAAATGTACAGACTCAGGAGGAGGTATGTTCGAGTTTTGAGGGAATCAATCAAACTAAAATGAAGAACCTTTTAGATCATGGATGATGATTTTTTATATTATATATATATAAAGAGGATCATTATGTGATTTGTTTATGGTATTTTGAGAGGGTAAGAGCCATTTACATGTGACATGAAATGAATGATTCTATATCTTTCTGAGACCAGGAAACGAAAATAGAAAAAAAGGTAATGTTTATGAATATACTGGAGAATCGTGTTGATAATGTCATGGGATATTCCCATGGGATCCTTTATTAAGGACAATATATGGAGATCATGGAGAAAAACTAGACCCATGTAATTTTTTCCTAACATGGTATTTTTGAAACGTTTTCTTTTTAGGGAATAAAAAAATGACCATAGATAAAGTTGATGCACTTGTATAAAATTATGGAATTTGATTATCAATATGAAATGTGAGTATTATATATTTCATGAGATAATTATAATTGGATGTAGTAACTATGAGTACTTAGTGAACATAGAAGATAAATTATAATGAAGAATAAGAAATGTTGATCCACAACAGAGTAGATAATAAACTTAGTGCATTGTAGAATTAATGTAAAAGATTAAGTATAATAATCTAGTTCAACTAATGGATCCTATAATACATAGTGGTGACTATAATAGAAAAGAAAAATATAAATAAGTGATTTTATAAAGATCATGAGAGTACATTGTTGTTTAGATGCAATGTAATTGTTTAATGATATTTATATTAATTATTTGAAATAATTTAATATTTTAAAAAATAATAAATTTTTTTTATAGGGGTGACTTTTGAGTTTGTATAACCCTAAAAATAGTTTATGAATAAGAACTACATGTTGTTAAATGAAACAGAGTATAAGTTTTATGCACACTTTTTTAAATTCCATCACAGATATAAATTCAATTATTTAAGGAAGAAGATCTATGTTTTGGATATAGGGAAATCCTTTAAAACCATATGATATACTCAAATAAGTGATATTTCACTGAGAACTCTTGAGATAAGGTTTAAGAAGTATCATATGTATCTAAAATAAAAAATTTTAAAATATTAAATAATAACATATGTATTATGATAAACCTTGTTTCATGTAAATCCAAAGAAAACAAAATTAATCTTGAATACAAAATTTATGGTGTAAATTATACATCTTAGTTAAACAAGATCATAACAAGGATTAAGTTTCCCACATTAGGGCCAAACATTTAAAAATTTTAAATTCCATACTATTTATCTGTCAAAAAATTCAAGTGGTTCATGTGACTAGGTATAGATAAACAGATCCGTTCACATTATGAGATATGATAATGAATCAAATAAAAAATGGAGGAAAATTATAAATATAAATTAAAATTCAAGAATATATTTCAGAAATACTAATTCAAACCATCTCACATTTTTTCACTAATCCACTAGGAAACCATTAATAAAAACATGAATTTATAAACTCAAAACCCCAAAAATAAATACATGTACTATAGAAAATAAATTATCCACTATACATGAATTGAAAATACACAATAATAAATTAAAACCTGGTCTATATCCATGAAATCAATAATCCACTATGTCTAAATTATGATGCGTGAAAAATAGGTATCTGATACTATTTTTAGGGCCTCATCCATGTTCATCAAATATAACCTTGACTTTTAGAATGTAACATGTAAACCTCCCAATATTAATCTATTTAATAAACAATTTAATGTTTTAAACCATATATTAGGTAAAATATAACCTCATTTTTTATTTATGCAGTCACACATATAAGAGGATGTAACATCGTGACACTAATAACCCAAAGCCAATGGTTACTGTTTTAAATTTTTATAAAATACAAGGAATCATATCACAATGGAACAAAAAAATAAATAATAGAAGACTATATATATAAATGATTTCTATATTTCCTTTAAATATAAAAATACATCATAACATCTTATTTGAACTTTATTATTCCTTTTAGTGCATATATGATTTTTTTTCACAAATCCCTTATTGGGACCCTAGAAAAATGGATACATAATAAGGTGATATAAAATTCTTAGTAAGGGAACAATTACAAAACAAAATCTATCATAATAGTCATGCACATTCTGGAAGAGTCAATAATCAATACCCATAACATATAATCAAAATATTGAGCTTGAAAAATATCTATTGATATAATATTAATGAACATAATCACTTGGATAAAAATAACTAAATTTATATTGGTGGAATTCATTATAACAGTAATATATATCTTTACCATCAAGGTGTCATATAATACTTTATGATCGGAATGATGTTCATAGTGAATATGCAATTTTTTCAGTCAATAATGCATCCAAGTCCACATTCTCTTATTTCGTTGGAATTCACCAAATACCTAAAAATTTATATACTAATAGAAATTTATTAATTGATTGGATATATAATTATAGGACCCATATATCACTTCATTTAGTCTAACTAATTCACCATATAAAAATCATGAATAAAAATACATTGAAGAATCAACATATATCATAAGAATTGTTTTTTAATAACAATAATTATGATTGAAATAATTTTCTACGTGTTAAAAATAGAGTTGATATGATTTCTCGATCAAAATTCGCACTCAGAGGGGTAGCTTGAATTGGGGAGACTCTAGATTTTTACCCTTGACTTTTAAGATCGTATCCCCATATTTTTAGGGACATTCATATAACTATTTATTTATTTAGAATGTATCCACAACACATATAATTAATATATTTGGAATATAAAGACCAAAAAGACACTGGTATTTTTCTGGGTTCACTATTAATGTATACTCATACAGAGAACATACTAACAATGTTTTAATGTTATTTGGGAAAAAATTCTCTTTGTAAGCATATGATAAAACATTATGTAAGGGAACACTACCTATCCTAGGAACAATGAATATTATTTATGGTCACACACACCTCATGTGATGGATGAGTCAGTTTATACACTATAGGGACTCTCATATTGTTTGAAGACATATAGGCCTATCTCAATAATGGGTAAGACCTCACTTTTCAAATTTATATCTAGGAAGATGATCTATTATATTCCTCATTTTCTACTCTCTTATTTATGTCTAGATGTTACTAACTACATTTGTGGTCTCTAGTATATTATATTCCTTTTCTAGTACGAGTGACAGTATCCATAATGTTAATATATATATTTCTTCTTATTAGAGACATTTCTATTCTAATTATGATAATAATTTCAAAATAAATGTATACTTTATCAGTCTACATCTTTAAACTGTATATAGTATTGGAATACTCTTCTTCTATCAATCACCATCTTCATGATAAACCATATATTAAAGCGTAATCCTCTAGATTGTTCTTACAAACCTAAATCATGATTAAATGAATGTATCAATATAAATAGTATTTTTATCCTATTACATATCATTAATGTTTCCATCTATCTCCTCAATATGGAACCATCAACAAGGACCCTTTATTTATTCATTAGAGGATTCCTTAAATAGTATCTAAAAATGAGGTTTTTCTTCAAAGAATCACAACAAATAGTGCAAATCACAATACATTATTATATTTATTTCATGATTTTCCACCTTTAACCAATAATGACATTAGTAAATGAACATTCAACAATAGGAATGTTCAATTTTCATTCTATATTGTAAATATTAAATTATTCTACAACTATCAGGCTGAATATACTCTTATTAGGGATTTCACAAAACCCATTTTAGCATATTAGATATTTACATGTAAATAATATATCAAATATATTTTTGATCACTACCATCAATCCCATGTCAATCCAATTGTTTAAATTCAAATGACCATTCAATAATATGTCTGAATCATCCTCTCCAAAATATTCCATGAAAATACTTTCTTATATCACATAGATGAAATCCCCATATTCATGGCTATTCCAACATTAAAAATCATTGAATAAATCACCATGATCTTAATATTTAATAGTTTCTTATTCTTCATTACTATAAGGATGATAAAAAATTTCCAACATTAATATTAGTTAAACAGTCAATAAATATAATCAATTAATATCTCATTTGAAATACACCAAATAAAATTTCTAAATATTATCCAAGGATATTATAATTTCAATAACTAAATTTTATTATATGGAATTATCCATTAAAAACATTCTCAAAATCAATAAGATATATTATAGTTTGAATGTTCTACTAGGAACACATGAATTTTCCCAATTAAGGGTTATTAAAATATAGTCAATATTTAGGGTTTATCCTCACTTGAATTTCCCATAAATATCCTTACATCTAATGATTTAGAACACATTACATTAAATGATATAGTACAGATCCATGTGAAAAGCCTAAAAAATACATAGGTGAAGGCATATTCATGTTGTATCTCAATGAAAATTTCCCATATACCCTTGATTAGTATAAGTGGTCTCCTTTATATATCTAAAATCACTTACATGACTCTTTATATAGATTAATTCTTTTAGATAGACGAATTTGATTATGTGACCCTTTTGTAGATGATTTTTAATACGTAAGTACTTTCAAACATTAGTCCTTTACATACATGAATTTTATAAAATAGTTCTGTATCAAAATATACTTTTGTGATCCATTATTAATAGAATTTTTTAACAGTAACATTTCCATATATTGATATTCTCATTATATGAATCCCCTCATCAATCTAGTTTCACATGCATCACAATAATTACCTTACATATAACCTTGATTTTCTTGATTTGATTACATATCTAAAATTGACTTTTATAGAACCTAGGTAGCTATTACTTTGGCTACGCCCCCATACATCAGAAAACCCATACATGGGTACATAGAAAAATTTATATAAATATAATAATATTAGATATTTCAAATAAATTCATGATGAATGTAAGCATGCATTATTTAGAAAACAATCCACTTCATGAAAAAAATTATTCTATGACATGTTCACTCCAAAAAATCCCTCATATTTTCAATTCTCTAAAATCAAACTTATCTAAATACTTTCCATAAATGAAATGAAATGTTTATTCTACTAATTTAGTCACCATGGTTCTTCCTAGTATGCTCAAAATTTAAAATAAACAAATATTGATAATATTTAACTATCTTAAAAATAATGTAATATAATCATCCTCAAATAATCATTACCATATTTTCAATAAATATAATGACCTAAAACCATGTATTCAAAATTTATCATAACCCAGTTAGAGAAAATTATGTACAGTTAGCCAATAGGTATCATGATGTTCACTAAGTAACATCACCCATTACCATGGATGTGTAATAAAAGGTTGTCAATATGAAATTAATATATATATATATTATCAAGGATACTATTTTCAATGGAATAACATGAATCACTAAGTGAATATCCAACCATGGGAAAATTCAAGATACAGCGGAACATTTCCATATCAAATAAATAAATATAATGTAGTGGAAAAGGGTACTTTCAATGTATTGGGTTTTGAATAGAAGATAATAATTGATATTAATTGATTAAACTGGTAGGATACCATAACAATGGTAAGAAATAATTTCACTATGGTTAATAATATCTTGTATATTATCCAATGAATATTCCCATAGAGTTTCTATCCACCTATGCAATCTTAGGCCCACTAATAATTCAATTTGTGAAGACTGGGTTGATATTCAACCAAACATTTTTGGGGTTATTACCTCTATGGTCATCTTTTCCACTATAGTATATATTGTATACATATATATGTGGTTGTATATCTTGGAAAACAAAAAGAATTTTACATTACTAAAACTATACGATTTCTACACTGAAATGTTTCAGTTTTATAATTGTATTTATAACTCTTAAGTCAAAAGAGTATGAGGGGTGGATAATGATATAGAACCATATATTTCATAAGAATCACACATAATACGATAATGTAAATAAATTTCAATTTATACACCATATAAAATAATTAATTTTTTAATATATATAATATATCAATGAATCAAATTTGACATTCAAAAACCATTACCATAATTACTTCAATCTATGAATGTGCATGAATTATAAATTCAATAAAATAAACTATATTTATAAAATAATTTAAATCCTTATTCATATTTATAAACCTTTATACACATAGTTTACAAAAATATATTACATATGAATAACTCAATAATTATTTATGTCCACTATCATGTTTCAGGAAATATCAATTTATTTTAAAAAAGTAAAAAGTAATTTTTTTATTCGTATTTATTGGTTAAAATTTATTCATTTTGAAATAATATGACATAAAATACTCATCTATTTTCTATTATTCATCATATCCCATTCTAATTTGGTGAATGATGATGGTATGTATTGTTAAAAATGAAATCATTTAGAAGTAGTTTCATTATGTTCAAGAATTAAATGGTTATATATTAATAAATGTTATAAATATTTAGAAACATTTATGAATATAAATATAATATATGTAATAAATTATAATTATTTTATATTATCAATATATAACATATATAAATTATTTATCCAATAAATACTATACCATCATCCTCAAACATGTTAAAATGTACCCAAACGATGGTGTGATATATTGATTTATGGTGAAAGTAGATGTTTTTATATAATTACAATATTAAATTTAAATAATATTAAAACATTCATTAATTTAATTTTTATTTGTAAAATCAATTCTTAAAAAAATCCTTAATAGGTGGTTATGAAAAATGAGATTCATCATTTGTGAAAGATGTAGTATGTATGTTCACATGATTAATGATGTCATTTCTCAATAAATGAGTTTGAATAATGGTATGTGATTTTTTATAATTTAGAAATCATAATTATTTTCATATAAATTATATTAACTCATAAAATACATTCTTATTACCATGTATCAGATGTAGTTATTAAAAACATACATCATCATTTCTTTGAGGCGGTAGTCCGTACGTACACAAAATTGTTGTTGTTTTTTCTGATGTATATAATGTATTGAATTATTTTTGATATATTAATATAGTAACATTATTTTGTTTAATAATACTGGTTTAATGATATTGTGTTATCTATGATAATATTAGAAGAGATATAAAAACAATAAATGTCTAGGGAGTAAGAACTACTCATGTTGAGAAATTATGATTTCTCTATGAAATATAATAAGAGATAGGGTCCTTTTGATATACAATTTATACCATTGTGTTATAAAATTTAGAAATAATATTAGTATTATTAATACCCAATTGATTAAATTAGAATTAATATGTGTATATGAAAGGTTTTAAGGGATCCCCTTTTATAAGTGAAGAAAATATTTTTTTTAATACTCATTAAATTCTTAATGATAGAACATATCAATGCAAGGATAATTGAATTAAAAGGGTAAAATTAATAATTTAAGGGTCCTATTTAGTCTATAAATCCTGAAAAATTCATTTTCACACATCTTTTAATCATGTTAAATACACTTTACACTTGTACTTTACACTTTTCCCCTATATTGTTTTTAATTTAAAAATTTCATTTTAACTATGTGGGTTAATTAAAATAAATAAAAATAGAATAAACCTTATAACATAATTTATAATATCATATTATAAATATGAGACCCATTTTATAAAATAATATTTCTATGTGAAAGAATAATAATTTTAACATGAGTGCATATGAATGTTTAAATCCTGTTTTAGAAAAATATAAAAATTATGATTAAAATTTATGCATAGTATAAAATTATAAATGTTATAGATACTAATAAATGATTTTTAAAATTTATTTATAATTAAATTTAATTTAAATATTTCTTTTACCGAATGAAATATTAAACTTACAAAAATTACTCAAAACAACATTATTTATTGAAATATATTACATAAGTTTTTAAAATGTTAATCACTGATTTTTTATATTCATAATAGTAATTAAAAAGTTATTTTTTTAATACATATATATATATATTTATTTAATATTAACTTTTTAATTATTTAATTAATACTCACTAAAATTTATTCTATTAATCTATAGTTTTTGTAAAAGTCTTATTTTTCACTATTGAAATAAATCATCAAATAGTTTCGTAAAACAAAAAAAATTACCAGATGATATTTTTGTTAGGGTATATAAAAACATTAATTCATTTTTATAAAATTTATTTTATATGATTTATAACTTTATCTTATAAGAATAAAGAAATGGTCATTATGTTGTGATATAGTTTAACTTATGAGATAATATTTATTATTGAGTTCTTACCTTGTCTATTTGTGTCTCAAGTATATTATTCTTCCCATTAAATAATTTCACACATGAAATATTATATATATAAGATCATAAAAAAATATGTTATTTGTTCATAATTTCCCCATTTAATTCCCTTATTTCCAGATCTAAATTTTTATTTCTTCAAAGCACTTCTACAAGTGGAGTTGTCTGATTTCAAAAACATTCCATTATGTTGTCATGAATTTTGATAGGACCTTAATGATAGTACTAGTTAGGATCCAATTTTATTCCCTTAGTGGTTCGTAAATTGGTTAGTTATGAACCATTTTCCACTATAATTATTCATTGAAATCTTCATTCACTTATGGATGTTGGGTTTCATAACTATATTATAAGCCATAGATTAAATTATATAAAAAATTTCAAAATGAACAATGTATCTAAAATATTGTTCCACCTTCTTTTTCAAAATTGAAAATATATTTCATATATATATATTCCCTAAAGAATAATTTAACTCCTTATTTAATATTGGGATCCTTTCGTTGAATATATTAATAGATATTATATCTAATTTCATAAATCATTAATTTGACTTTGAAAAGTTCACAATTTAACTTTTTTATATTTAAAATGATATGATATTACTACATTACTCCCTCTAAACCCTTCCCAATACATTAGAGTATGAAATATCTTATCATAAAGGTCTTTATATTATGAAATTTGGAAACATTAATATATTCTATTAATATATACACAATCTATGAAATATAGATATTAATACCACATACCTTGAAAATTAATTGAGCATGACATTGTCATGTATTCTAATTTATTAATATTCCATTCAGAATCCAAATAAATTTTAGTCTCATATGATGTGATCAAATGTATCCTGGGGTTGAGAGCTTCCTACATGATCCTTAAAAACATACAATGAATCAATGGCCAAGATCAGATAATATTGATAGAGGTTCCTATTAAAGTATCACTACGTTTTTGATATATAGTCATGTAATATATTATTGGTGAATATAATCCTTTATTTCTATAAAATTTATAGACTGGTTAAGGAGAAAAAAATAACCCATTTAATATTATACATTTTATGTTCCTTTATATATCCATTGATAAATACTATTATCAAATTATCCTACTACAACATTGGCATAGAGAGATGTTTTATGACTTATTTAGTATGATTACTTTTATACTTTATCTTCAAGAATAAAATTTATCTAGAAACATACTCTTTATTTTATTCTTTTATAACATCTTACCATAAATATTCTCTTAAATAATTCAATATACTTATTTTACTATGTTTTATAGTGATATATATAAATTTATGATATTTCCAACATCAAGTAATTCCATTTACAGCTTAGGTAATAATGGAAGACATAATATATTTTGCAAACATTGAAACTCTATATTAATAGGTAAAGATGTTTATTCTCACATCATTCATGTATTAAAGTATCATTTAAAAAATATCATCTTCATTTTGGAATTTCATTATCTAATCCCATGAATATTGTCATAAAATTCATTCGTAAAGGAATGATGTTTACCCTTTTTTAATGATTTATATATCCACAAATATTAACTAATTGAACATCATCTCCTTTTCTATCCATATCATGGTTATAATACCAAGATATTTCAAAATTAGTGAATCAATAACCATGAGTGCATTCCCATGGTTGTAGTATATAATGCAATCAAAGTTCATGAGTTGTTCTACAAATAACTTTGTGTCTATTGTTGATCACATTTTTTGATAAAATGAATTTAAATTATTTTAATTTGTATATTTCTCAAATCTCGTACAATATATATTATTCAATCATAACATAATGGCTATGATTAAAATTTCAAATTCAAGATCATGTGTACGATATTTTTCTTTGGATTTCTAGTTTCATTGATTAATATGAAAACAGTCAACAATATGGCTATATAATTCTTCAAAAAAACCCAACACTATATTCATGGAAAATTGGTTTCTTATTCTATTTTTAAGATTTCATGTCCAACTATAGGTTGAATATTATATAATTATACAAGGATTTCATTATGGTGGGATTCATGTGGTATATCCAAATGTGAATCAGATATTGAGGCATCGTCCTTAAATACAAATAACTGCAATCAACTGTCGAAATTAAAATATACTTCTCTTGGAAATAATTTTTTTCATTATAATTAAAAAACCAATCCATACTAAGTATTATGTCATGGTAAACCACATGTATGATAATAACGTCTCCAATTAGGTAATTAAAATTTATCATAATGGGTACCGAGTGACATACCCATGTTGTAATAATGTTTCCATTAGGCAGCTCAACTAAAAAATTATTTCTAAGGGTTCAATTAAATGATTTAATATTATTAGAAATGAATAAGGATATAAAATAGTGTAATGAAAAATAATTGAATTATATAATACCAATATTTGAGTTTATGATCATTTTTCCTATTATCTAACATTTTGTAACTTAATCACAAGCTATATTAATTGTATAATCAACACCATTCCCCCTATAGATCTTCAAAGGTGAATTATCATTATTCTAGGGGCATCAGTTCAAGAAATATACATCTGTTTACAGTTAAAGCATTGCATATTTTCATTTTACTTATTTCTATTGTATTCATGATCTATAAGGATCTTACCTCTAAACATTTAACAAACTCATGTTACCATTAATAAAATATCATATGTTTTCTTTTAACAAATATTATATACCTGATAACACAATTACATTATATTTAATTGATAATTTTATTTTTTCCAGTTTCTCAATTATCCTATTCTAATCATTAATTCATTTTGAATTATACTACATAAATAAAAATTTGGTTTATCTTTTATATCTCAATAAATATTATTTATATTACAAAAAAATATGAGATGCTAGTTAACATAAAAAGATCATTATATATTCATTAAAGGAATGGTTCATAAAACATTATAGTTTATGTATATAGTCCAAAACATGCATGGAAAATCTAGTAAAATTTTCCTCATACTCATCAACACTATATTGTTTCATATATATAAAATAAAGTAACATCCTTTCAATATAAACTCGTTTCTCAAAAGGATGTATTCCTTAAAGAATATCCACTTGATAGTCTTATATTACATTTCTTCCATATCTCAATAATATATATATATATATTGTTTAAATCAATGAAGTCCATTGATCAACATCTCCCCTTAAATTATAAGCCACAGTGAAAACCTTATAACTTTCATACATCCAAAAATGAAAAATATATCTTCTAGGGCTTTCATCCATTGTTCATTCACCATTAAATCTATGGTCCAATTGAATGATGGAGATTGTTTTCAGATGAAGCTGTATGAAATTATTTCTTTAGGTTATGGATTTGTAGGTTATTCAGTATTAGAGTGTTTATTATCTATATATTTTATCAACTACAATAATATATCCATAATATTATCCGATAAAAAATAATAATTTTAATTAATCAAGAAGGAAAACCATATAATGATTATGGGTGATGATGTAATTTCCCTTTCCTCTCATTAGTCTCCATATCTAAATAATGGAATACATATTGTTAGATGTTATAATTTTGAATATTGAGCCACAATAGATCATTATAAAAATAAAATTTATTGGGAATCCAATGGATTTATCATAATACATGTAACACCCAAAGGTTTTATAAAAATAAATTGAAATGCAAGAAATTTTGTTTAAGTTGATATTTATAACTAGCCTTTAAAAATAAATTTTCCTCTTTTATGTTTTGAATTTCAAAAAACCATCATTTACAATTGTGTTCAAGAAATTATTTAGAGCCCAATGAAACAAACTTGTTTTTTAGTGAATAGTAACATACCATTTTGAATAGTAATACGAATAATAATTTGAACCTACTGATTATTAAATTTTGTTATTATTTTATTTTATTAGGGATTTAAGAGAATGACATCTTGATTAATTTTTCAATGCAATGAAAAAGAGGTTATAGTTTTAAAATTAATAATTTTTGAATTAATTATGATTTTAGTTTAAAATTTTATTATTACTATTTAGAAAATAATTTTAAAAAATGGACTTAATTTTGGAATTCTACACGTAGAGAAATATTAAGGGTGAATTTTTGGGTTTTTTATGAAATTATTGAATTTTATTGAATAGTTAAATACAGTAAAATACCATATATTCAAATTATCAGTCAAATACACTATTTATGAAAAAATAAGTGATGTAATCCCACTCTCTTAAAACTCAAATTCCAATATTACTATTGTGTGTCACATGAATTAATGTTACTCACATTATTGTGCAAAAATATTACAATAAGGATTAAAATAATTAAAAATACCCCCTCTCCTCTACTATAAATACAACCCACATTCCCCTCTTCCTCCCACACCACTAAAAACCTGAGAATTACCTATTTTCTTCCCAATAATCATCCCAAGGCTCTTCCCCATGTCCTAGAGCTACTGGTCTCACCAAAATTCCCAAACAAAATACATTAAGAAGGATCTCAAGAAGAGGAGATCATGAGGTAAATATCCCCTTTTATTTTCACTGTTTTCATTCATTTTAAGTTATTATTTTTCATTCCCTTTAGCTTATTATGGTATATTTAATTCCATATTCCCTATTCTTCCCATATTATATAATAATTAAGTGATTACCCTTTTCTATTATGAAATTATTTAAATAAATTTTATGCCACGCCATTAGGCTGCCGAATTATCGTCAGAGATTTCTCAATTATTATTTTATTTTGAGTTTCATTATTCTTATTTAATCAAATAACATAATACAAGATACATGAATGTTACAAAATATTTTTTATTCTGGATTTTCTCATGTTCATGGAATTAAAAACATTGTCCGTGATGTGTCGAATTACCAACATCATGGAAGATCTGATTTCGATTTTCATTAATTTCTTTATTTATAGTAATGAAACCATTATTATGGTTGATCCAGGTTATAATATATTTATTATGTCTCATCCATGGTTCTAGAATTATTTTTCACACATGGTTTCAATTTCTAAAACAAAATGATGTCATTATTATCAAAGAACGACTGAAATTGTCTAAACGAACAACATCAATATTTTTACTTATAAATCACCCTCATGTAAAAATATGAAATGATAATTTGTATGATTTATGATATTGAAAATATTTATGTACTAAATAATTCCAATTCAAGAGTTGTAATTCCAATCAACAAGAACAACCCATCATGAACCGATCATGAAAATCATGAAAAGAACTTACACAAAACAGTGCATGGAACAAAACACTAACAATTAATGGATGAAATGATGTAATGAAATGACAATATTAGGTATTATAAAAATAGATATTTTAATTTATGATATTAATAACTCACTTTTAACCATTATACAGGTGGTTTAATCATGATTTATGTATATATATTCTTGAGGTAAAGGAATTCTTAACGCGACTTGAATTCTTTGGGTTAACTCTCAAGTTCATTATTTGTGTTGTATTAAAAATGTTTTTCTGATAAATTCTATCTATATAATGTTGATTTATATATATTTAAATTTTATATACATATTAAATCAACTCAATTCATTCTCACTTGAATTATATGATATTTATAAGGGGCATTCCTTTTAAAATCCTCTTTTAAAATTCTGTTTCACAAAATTCAAAAATCAATTTTTTCATGATATTATTCATGGTGTATGATTATGATCATGTTATTGGGAATTGTTTATGATTAATAGTAGAACATATATCTATTTCAAATTCATTGGTAATGTGTATTTTGGAGTTTGGTCGTATGGTTACTCTATGTGAAACTACGATGGATACACAAACTGTAATGTAGCTGTGATGGTTACAAATTATGCCGTATCCATGAGGGTTACGTATTATGTAAGAAATTGTCAATCATAAATTTATGGTTCCATTTATGTTCTTATGTTTTGTTGTGATCTTGTGGAAATATAATGTTACAAAAAGTAAGTATATATTGGTGAAAGGTATTACTCTTGAAAAAAATTTCATATGTTAGAAGTATTTATGAACATTCCATATTTTTATATCCCTTACTGAGCTTTTTATGAACATCCCATGTTTTAAAGGCTTTTCAAATGTTATAAGGATTAGTAAGACAAATGAAGAAGAAAAGTAAAATGTTTGATGTGTGTTCAAAGAAATATTGATTTATTTGTAATGGTTTATATTTTTCAAGAAATGAAAACCGTTTTTATGGTAACCACTCTGTAATAATGTGTAATTTTATGAATTTAATATGTCCCAAATATGTAAAGATCTAAAAATTAAAATATCATCAATGAAAAATGAAGTGTTTTATTTTCTAAATCAGTATTATTTTATGTAATAAGGAGCATCTTTATTTTGGTTTTCAATGGATTGTTTAGATAACTTTAGAGGTTGAGATGATATTTAAAAAAACCCATAACTGATTTCTATACTAAGATTAATTTACAATGTTATATAATTTAATGATTACCAATTTTCATCATCAAGGTGATTTTTTTTAGAAATGTTGTCCACATAAAAAAATATGAAAGCCGAAATAGGAAGGCACCAAGAGGCTGTTGTGTGTCTGAATCTGCAGCACAAAATGGTGGGAATTAGAACCGAGCAGTTTGTGACATCAATGTCTTAGTAGACTCCAGAAACAAACAATGGTTTTATACATGATATAGAGGAACACGATCAACCATAAAGAAACATATCTTTTTTGGATAATGTTATGAGTTAAAATCATCCATCATTCAGGGGAACCGCAGATCCAGTGAAAGTTGAAGGATGGATCAATGCCCTAGAAAAGATATTCGATGTTATGGGATGTTCATAAAATCAAATGGTAACTCCTTCCATTTATCATTATGATGGTGAAGATTATTAATGGTGGTTAATAGTAGGGAATATTAGAGATATAGAGGATTTTATGCCTTAGAATGGGGTGAATTTTAAAGTCTTTTCCTTGAAAAATATTTTCCAAAGGTGGTGCAACATAGGATGGAGAACAAACACCTAAAATTCAAGAAAAAAGAGGAAGATTCAGTAGTTGTGTATGAATCAAAGATCACCCAACTGGTGAGGTGTGCCCTAATTTTTTCTGGATCATTATTTCCAAATCAACATCTTTTACTCAGAACTGAAGCCAAGGTATCAAAAGGAATTTTCCTCCTGTGAATTCAAAAGTTATGAGATACTTATCTGATGTGCTAGAAGGGTAGAGATTGAGTTTGTTGGCGATCATGTTCATTTTGGAAAAAAGGAGAAGAAGAGGTCTAGATGTCCAAAAATGGGTATGAATATAAAAAAGATATCTGATGGTAAGAAAATATAGTTTATTATTTGTTATAATTGTGTCAAGAAGCACAATAAGGAATGTCTTAGAAAAATGAAGAATTTTTTAAAATGAGGTAATCTTGGACATATGGCATAATATTGTAATGAAAATGATCCTATTACTAATCCTATTAAGTAAACTGTTATGTATTTTAAATCTGGAGAGATAGGTAATTATACAAATGTCTATCCAAATACAGATCTAAATGATGCAAAGAAGACAGATAATAAGCTGAAAGGTGTAGTGATATCCCTTGCGACAACGTCAGTAGATGTCAGTCCATCTAATGAAGTGGTATCAGATACTCTATTCATTTACTCAGATTTTGCTAATGTTTTGTTTGATACGAGGTCTACACATTCATTCATTTTTATGAAATCTTATTGAAATTTTGAAATTTCACCTCGAAAAATGATACAATAACTTGTTGTTATAACACCAGGGGGGATACTAAAGAAAATAGAAATTACAAGAATCTTTCTATTGTGGTTTGTGGATGGACATTATCATCAAACCTTATTGTTTTACCCTTTGTTGAGTATGAATTAATTTTAGGAATGGATTGGATTTCTGTTTATCATCCTGTGATTGACTGTAGAGCTAAGGATGTTGTTTTTTAGAAATAGTTTTAGTTTGTATATAAGAATGATCACATAAAATTGATAACATATTAGGAAGCTAAGAAACAGTGGAAATATTGTAATGAAAGTTATCTTGCTCATATTATTGAAATCAATGGAACTATTTAGATTAATTATGTTCTAGTTGTAAATGAATAACTTGATGTTTTTTTCTAATGAGTTAAACAACTTCATACTTCATTGGGATGGTGAATTATATTTTTACTTGGTTCCTAATACTAATATAATTTCAAAACCCCCATATCGTATGGTACAAATAGAAATTACTGAATTCAAAAATTTGTCACAGGATTTTCTTGATAAAGGCTTCATTAATACTAACACTTCACCATGGGGTTCCCCTATTATGTTTGTTAAAAATAAATATGGTTCTATGAGATATTGTATTGATTATATAGATTTGAATAACATCACAGTTAAAAAAAGTATCATTTCTCTCTTTTTAATGAATTGTTTAATCAGCTCCAAAGATCTCAGTACTTTTACAAGATGGACATGAGATCCCGATATAATAATTTTAAGGTCAAGAATGATGAAATATTTAAAACAAACTTTCGAACTATATATGGGGATTATTAATATTTTGTTATGTCATTTGGGTTAACTAATAATCTTATTTAATTAATATATCTTATGAATAGAATATTTTATGACTTCATGAATATGTTTTTAGTTGTATATATTGATGACATTCTGGTATATTATATAAGTAAATAAGAGAATTAAAACATCTACTATTTTTCTTGCAAACCATAAAATAAAATAAAATATATGAAAAATTCGTTAAGTGATATTTTTGGTTGAAATAGATTTATTTTCTTGGGAACATTGTAAATAAAGATGTATGAACAGTTTATATTTCCAAAACAAAAGTGGTTGATTAATGTCCAAGACCTACAAATGTTATAGAGATTCGTAGTTTTCTTTGATTATCATTTTATTACTGAAGGTTTGTTGAAAACTATTCAGGGTTATCTATCTCGCTAATTAAGTATCCATGAAAAGGGGTTAAATTTTTTTTGATAGAAGAATGAGATATTTGTTATCAGGAACTGAATATGATATTGGTGAATGCTCGAATTCTGTCCTTTCCTTACTTAAATGGGGAGTTTTTCATCAATAGTGATGCTTCATTAAACGAACTAGGTTGTTTTCTGATGCAGAATGATCATGTAATCACTTTTTTTAAGACAACTAAAACCTAATGAGATAAATTATCGCACACATGATTTGGAATTGGAGTTGTGGGTTTTTATTTGATCATTTAGAGGCACCATTTATATAGAGCCAAAAGTCAAATATATACTGACCATAAAAGTTTAAAGTGTATATTCACATAGAAGGAATTAAATATGATACAAAGAATATGGATTAAACTGATAAAAGATTATGATTACAAGATCAATTATCATACAGGAAAAGAAAACAATGTGGAGGTTCCCTTGAGTTAAAAACATCATTCATCATTAACCATGTTATGTCTAAAAAGTTATACTTTGATTAATGTTTTGATGAATTTTTGATTAGATGTTGTTGGTGCAGGGAATACACTTATTTTTATTCATGTTTATGTGCTTTCATAATTATTATAACGATTTAAGTCAGAATTGAAGGAAGACCGTGATCTATATAAAAAGGTAAAATTATTTAAAATGGTTAAGTTTCCAAAATTTTACCATGATAATGATTGTGTTTTACGATTTACAAAAATATTGTGTGTGCCTTCTGATTCGCAGTTGAAGAAGTATTTGTTGTGTGAAACTCATAGTTCTCCATTTAAAGTTCATCTTAGTACAAATAAGATATATATATCACTGGGAGTATTATTTGTGGGATTTAATTAAAAGAGATATTTCTGATTTTATCATTAAATGTTTGACATGTCAACAGGTTAAAGTAGAGTGGTAGTAACCAAATGGGATGCATCCGCCTTTTCCAGTGCCATAGTGGAAGTGGGATAATTTATCCAGGGAATTTTTGGTAGGACTACCTAAGACATCTCGAGGGAACAATGAAATTTGGGTTATTGTTGATCGACTGACAAAATCTACAAATTTTCTTTCTATTCGTTATTCAATGTATTTGGATCAGCTTTATCGATTATACCTCATATAGATTGTCAGATTACATGGGGTTCCTCTTTACATTGAATATAATCAGGATAACAAGTTCACTTCTAACTTTGGGAAGAGACATTAGAAGTCATTGGGAAAAAAATTAAATTTCAGCACATCTTTTCATTCTCAATCAGATGGGTAGTCAGAATGAATAATTCAGACTTTGGAGGATATTTTTCAAACATGTTCAATGGAATACTAGGGAAGTTGGGATTATTATCATTCTTTAGTTGAGTTTTTTTAAATAATTTTATTAATTTTAGTATACAGATGGAACATTTTGATGCACTTTATGTGAAGCGGTGTTAGACTCCATCATTTTGTGATGAAGTTAGTGAAACAAAGTTAACAAGGCCTGAATTAGTAGAGGATGTGGCTGAGAAAGTTACGATGATCCAACAGTACAGGAGGATAGCACAGAAAAGGTAGAAAGGTTATGTAGATAACAGAACGAAAGACTTCTCTTTCGAGATAGGTGACCATGTTTTCCTTAAAATCTCTTCTTGGAAACATGTGTTATGTTTTGGTATGAATGAAAATCCATGTGCATGGTTCATTGGCCATTTTGAAATATTATAGAAAGTTGGAATAATTTCTCACTGAGTATCATTGCCTCTATGCTTGTCATAGGTACACAATGTTTTCTATGTTTTGATGTTGAGGATGTATGTGCCAGATTCATCATATTTATTGAGCCCAGAAGCAGTTCATCTTGAAGATAGGATTTCTTATGATGGGAAACCAGTTCAGATCATTGATCTAAGGAAACATGTACTGAAGAATAGAGTTATCCATTAGGTAATGGTTTTTTGAAAAAAACATATGGTTGAAGAAGCAACAGGGGAGTATAAAAATGCTATGAGATAAAGGTACCCTTACTAGTTTAATAAGTAAATAAAATTGTAATGACACAATTTCATGAAGGTGGGGATAATGTAACACCCCAATATTTTTTAAAAATAAATTGTAATGTATGAAATCTTTTTTGAAGTGGATATTTAAAACTATCCTTTAAAAATATGTTTTCCACATCTATTTTTTGATTATCAAAAAATGGTAATCTTCAATTGTGTTCACTATGTTATTTAAAGCCTAATAGAACCAATTTGTTTTTCTGTTGAATAGTAACATAAAATAATGAATAGTAATATTAATAGTAATATGACCATATTGAATAGTAAATTGTGTTATTTTTTTATTTTATTAGGGATTTAAGATAATGACATCTTGATTAGTTGTTCAATGTGATAAAAAAGAAGTTATAGTTTTTAAATTATAAACTTTTTAATTATGATTGATTTTATTTAAAAATTAAATTAATAATATTTCTAAAATTATTTTCCAAAAATGGAATTCATTTTTTAATTCTATAGGTTCAGAAATGGTATGGGTGAGTTTTTGGAATTTCATTGAAATTCTGGAATTTTTATGAATAGTGAAATACTGTAAAATACCGTACATTTAAATTATTAGTAAAAAACACAATTTATGACATCATAAGAGATGTAATACCACTGGGTTCAAAATAAAATTCCATTATTACTATTTTGGGTTAGATTAATTATTATTATTCATAGTCCTAAGCAAAAATATTATAATAATTATTAAATCAATAAAAAATACCCCATTTCCTCCACTATAAATTCCACTCTCATTCACCACTTACTCCCACACCTCTAAAGCCTTGAGCCAAACCAATTTTCTATCCCATGCTCCTCCTAAAGAACTTACTCACGTACTAGAGCTACTTTTATCATCAAAAGTCCAAACCCAAAGGCCTTAAGAAGGATCTGAAGAAGAAAAGATCAATAGTTAAACATCCTCTTTTATTTTCTTTCTTTTCTTTCATTTTATGATATTATTTTTTATTCACTTGGGGTTCTGTTGGGATATTTTGTTTCATATTCCCTTTACTTCCCATATTATGTAATAATTATAAGATTCCACTTTTCATTAATAAAATTATTTAATGAAATTTTATGTGATGTCGTTAGGCTACCGAATTTTCATGAGAGATTTCTCAATTTTTCTTTTATTTTGAGTTTATTTATTCATATTTCCTCACCTCCTCTTATCGAAGAGGAAATAAAGATCCAGAATCTTTTATATTTATTATGTTCTAATGTTCATGGAATATTCATCATCAATATCCTTTTCCTCCCCCACTTATTCAAGTTATTAAAAATATTGTCTTTGATGTGTCGAATTACAGACATCGTGGATGATGTGATTCCAATATTCATTATATCATTCGTGTAAGGTCATTAAAACATTTTTATGGCCAAAATAGGTTATAATATATGTATTACGTCTCATCCATGAATCTGGAGTTCTTTTTTAACCATGGTTTTAATTTATAAAACAAAATGTTGTCATTATTATAATAGAACCACTAAAATGACATAAACGATCATCATTAATGTTTTAAATTATGAATTAATCTCATGTAAAAATGAAAAATTATAAATGGTATGATTTATGGTACTTTAAATATGTAATTACTATTCCATTTTAATTCTGGAGTTTTAGTTTCAATTGACTTGAACAATCCATCAATAACTGATCATGAAAGTCATGTAAAGAACTCACCCAAAATAGTGTAATAACCAAAATACTAACAATTAAAGTATGAAATGATGTAATGAAATTATCATATAAGGTATTATAATGATAGATATGTTTGTTTAATATATTAATAACATTTTTTAACCATTATACAAGATGTTAAAATATGTTTTAATTAAGAAAAGCCTGAGGTAAGGGAATTTTTAACCCGATTTCCATTCTTTGGGTTAGATGTCTACTTCATCCTTTCTGTTTTATTAAAAAAATTTGTGTGATGATTTATGTTTATATTGTATTGATTTATATTTATTAATAGTTTGTATACATATTACATCCAATCAATTCATTCTAACATTAATTATATGATATTTATAAGGGGGTTTCTTTTTAAAATCCTATTTTAATATTCTATTTTACAAAATTCAAAAGAAATGTTTTTAAGTTATTATTCATGTTGTAATATTATGTTCTGGTTATTTGGAATTTTTTATGATTAATGTTGTGACTTATATCTCCCCCAACTGTGTTGGGTATGTTTATGTTTTAGGTCATCCATATGGTTACTCCAAGTGTAACTACGATGGTTACACAAATTGTAAGGTGGATGTGAGGGTTACAAATTATAACGTAGCCATGAGGGTTACAATATTTTGTAAGTAATTCCCTAAGATACTCTTATGGTTCCATTTATGTTCTTATTATTTGTAGGGATATACTGGAATTATCATGTTACATAACGTATGTATATATGGGTGACATGCATTCCTTTTGAAAATTCTTTCATAGGTTACAAGTATTCATAGACTTTACTTCATTTTATATCCCTTACTGATATTTTTGTGCTCATCCAATGTATTAAATGATTTTGTAGGTTATAAGGATGTGTAAGACATATAAGGAATCCATGTTAAATGTTTTAAGAGTTTTATAAGTAATCATGTTATATTTGTAAATTTATATTTTTCAAGAAATGAATATTATTTGTATGGTATCCACTCTATAATATTGTGTAATTTTTATGAATGTATTTTTTCCCAAATCTATAAAGCTATAAACATGAAAAGATATTCTATAAAAAATAAATTTTTTCTTTACTAAATAATGATTATTTAATTTAATAATATTGGGTCCTTATAATGTTGCTGATAACAACATTTATCAAAAATATAGTTACTAATATTCCAACAAAACAACATTTCATACCAACGAAAATGCACCAAATCCATTAATATGATTTCTATGATTTAATTGTTTTTTTATGAGATATAAGGAATCAAATAATAAATTAAATAATAGGATAGTAGTATTGAGAGACTATATACATAAATGAATTCCATATTACCATATATTATCAAAGTATATCATTAATATTTCATGATCCATTTTTGTTTTTTTAGTGCTTCATCAAATTTCTTCATAGTTCACATTATGATACCCTGGGGAAATAGTTACATATAAAGGGTAATATTAATTACCAAATAATGTTATAAATAGATATGAATCTCTTATAACATCCATATACATTATATCAATGTGGATATTCAATAAATTATCCATATAATCAATATCACGAGCTTGAAAAATAATCATGAAAAAATAACAATGAAAATGATGACATTGATAACAATAAATAAATTCTATGTGATAGAATGAATAATGATAGACATAATGATATTTATTTTTATAGGCCTTATAAAATAAATTATTCTGAATATCATGGTCAAATATGAGACATCATTGTTATTATCATGGTTCTATGATATACATCATGATTTCATTGGGTATGAATAAATTAAATCCCAATGATTTGGCCTCTTGAGACCAAATGATATATCAAGGGGTTATATAGTCTCAGTCCATACTCACTTCTTATTTAAGTCAAATCCATTCAACATATGATATACATGAATAAAAATTTTATTCATGACCAGCTTTACATCATATGAATATTTACTAAAATAACCACATAGAGAACATTATTACTTGTCCCAATGTCAATAAAAAAGGATTAAATAATCACAACCCATCTAGAGAAATATAGTGTATAGTTAAACAAAATATATATTAATGATCCGATGAAAATCTCCTCCAAAATCATATTTTAGTAATTTGTAGTTAACTTTATATAAGTAATAAAAATATGGTATATCATCATTTACTTTTTCAATGGAACAGTGTGGATAGCTACATAAAAAACCAACCATGGGACCACTCATGTTTCAATTGAATTTTCCCTTATCAAAAAAATAAATATGAGGTAGTGAAAATGGGTGCATTAATATTATTGTATTATCAATAATAGATATTCATTTAGTTTAATTATTTTATATGATAGAAGACCATATTAATGTTATGAAAATCAGTTGATATGGTTTCTAAAAGGATTATAACTATCCAAAAAATAACCTCTAGGGTTGAATCTTACTTTTAAAAATTATTGAAAAAATAAATATATAATTTCAAAATTATATGATATTTAAATAATAATGAAGGATATTAAATGGGTGACTATTTATAAATTACATTCATGTTTACAAACATTTTATTAATGTAAAATAAAAGAATGAGCAAACCAAATTTATTATTATTTTTTACCTAATGTAAAATGATGTAATGAAAAAATGTAAAATAGATGTAAAAAACAATTCATATCCAGTTTGGCGAAATATTGCTGTTATCCTCTATATATCGATACATCAACGTGAGAGGTAAATGGTATAAATACCATGATAAAAATTGTTAATAATAACTCTTACCTTACAATTGTGTTTTATGATCACGATCAAAACCCATACCATACTTTTTTGAAGTGTAAAACATTGGATAATGGTGGTTCATAAGAGATTGAGTTTCGTTATGAAATTCTAGTTCTATCAGTTTGAAAATATCATTTATTGATGAGGTGTAATTGAGAATGTTATATTTTAAAGGAAGGTAAAATAAATTAATGGAATTGAGATCTTATACATCAAACATTGTGAGTATTGGGAATTTGTTTACATTGATAATAGTTTATATCTATTTAGAATTGCATAATATTTCTGTTAAGATCCACGAAAACATCGGCTCTTTTTATAGACTTAAATATATTAGAAATATTTTTTAATTTATGGGGAGAAATTATGAATTGAATACCATATAAAAGAGTTAATTGAACATCATTGGTTGAATCCAGAGTCAGTCATAGTCAAAAAAAATCTAGCACCATGTCCTGGTAAAAAGTGTATATGTTTTTAAATCTTAATAACTTAAAAATACCAATTATCATTTCATATTGATGGTCTAAAATTCCCTAGAACTAGTTGTTTTGTGATGATTTCATGAAACATAAAAAATTATCTCATCCACTTGTATGGAAGATCTATAAATATATTCATGCCTTCTTCTAAGGATGTAAAACATCAATTAATACATATTTAAGGATATTACAATATTAATAAAATAGAATAACATGGTGTCATCTAGATTAAAAACAAATAACAGTAATGAAATTGTTAGAAATATAGGTGTGTGTTCTTGATTTTGAGAACAAAATGAGATATAGGGGTAAAAAAAATTCCATTAATTGTAAACATATACAATTAATATAAAAATATAATTAAATAATATATCATGAATAAATTAAATAGAAAATAAATTTATTATTTAAATATATATTCTTTGATCTTAAGAAAAAAACTTATAAAGTATTAATATGATAATTATTAAGAATACATTTAAGCGATATTTAAAAAACCCTTTTATAAAGATTAAGTTCCATATGAAAAAAATAATTATTTTTATAAAATTTCTCCCACATTATGATTTTAAAAAAGAGTATAACAGTAGAAATAGAAAGAAAACTAATGAAAAATGAAATTAGGTTATATGTTTTCAAATTTAAATTGAATATTGAAAAATAATGTTTAAGAGAGAGAAATAATTTGAATAGAATAAATATTTTAATGGATTAAAATGATAAAAATATTTGGAATAATTTTTTATAAAACATTACAATTTTATAAAATCTATAAAGAATAAAACTATTATTTATGGACAAAGGGAGTTAAGGGAAAATAAAATTAGAGAAATAGACAATGGAAATGAGTAAATTAGAAATAAATTATTATCTTCTAATATATAAAAATAATTAGAAATATATAATGGAAATAGAAACTTATAAGAATAAAATTGAAATTAATGAACAAAAAATAATATTGATAAAATAATGAAATACATAATTTTTAATAATGATGATAAAATAGAAAGAGGAAAATCATTCTCATATCCCAAAATCCACAAATAATATAATTATTATAAAGAAGGATATGATAAATAACAAATTAATGTTATGGTATAAAGGGAATAGATATAAGGTATATAAGAAAAATGCCTGAAATAATGAAAAAATGAATAAAATATAGATCAAAAGAATGAATATAAAACTATTACATACCATTGGCACAAAAAATATTATTTTAAACAATAGATTCACCTTTATTGAAATATATCTAATTTGAATGATATTTTAGGGTTTAATCAATTGAATTGTAACAATTTATTAAATTTTTTTATTTTATAATCTCATCAGAATATTAGTCATGTAAAAAGATAGATAATTATAAATATATAAAAATTTTACTCTTCAAAATATTCTTTAAGATAATAAATAAATTTTATTTCATTGATTGAATTCAATTATGGATTTAAAAATTATTTATTTCAACAAATTTGAAAAATAATGGTTCCAAATATAATATAAAATTATAAAAAAATATTAGAAAACAATATTAATTACAATATAATTTTTTTTATTTCACAAAATAAGATAAAATTATTTATAAATTTATAATTAGTTAGTAAAAAAATTATCACTCATATGGAAATTTTAATAATTAAATAGATAAAATCATGATTCTCAAATGATATCATATATGAGATAAGTAATCATAACCATGATTGAAAAATAAATAATGAAATAAAACCCTAATTTAAAAAAAAAATTAAAAATATTTCAATGCATTTTTTACAAGAATTTAGGATCAACATAAATAAAATAAATAATGGTATATGATAACCATTACTAATTCATATTTTATGACTTAAAAATGGTAAATGGAAATATTATTAGTGAGAATATTAGTGAGTTTAATTTCCTTCAGGACAGAATCCAATAATATATCACCTTTTTAGAAGTGATCTCATTGTAAATGATATGCTTAGATTAATGTGTTTACTGATATAATGATTGATAAAATTTTTAGAGTTTTTGATTTAAATAAAATTATCACACATAATATGTATATGGTTAAATGTTACCCCAATGTCTCTGAGATTATGTTACACCTATAGAATTTATGAACCAAAAATTTTAGTGGTTGGCTATTCCACTTTAGCTATAGATATAAAAATAAATTTTAAAATGCAATACTACATGAGATAAGGTATTATCCATGTATATGGAATGTTCCATTGGTTATTTTTTTCTCATTTGAATCTATTGAAATCATCATTGATAAAAATCTTAATTATAAAGACATTCATTTTAGATAAAACTTATCATTATTTTTGGAATCTTTTAAATAAAAAGGGTAATTTAATCCTATTTTAAATGATATAACATAAGATTTCACTATAAATGAGAAAAAAGAAATTCATTGAGAATGATATAAGGTATTGTTATATTAATTTAAATTATACTATTAAGAATACTTTAATAAGGATTTTTGTCGTAAAGTTTAGCAGTTTAATCCAAAATAATCAGGGAAATAAACTATAACCACATTGAATTTTAATATGTTTAGGATGATGAAAACTAAATCAATTTTCATACCCATTAATCTAGATATGTTCCACTCATCAATATCATATATTAGGTCCTTAAACCCAGCGAACACAGACAAAAAGAGTAGAAAATCATATAAAATAATGTCTAAAACAAAATCCAATAATATATTATAAACATCCACATTAATTAAATACCTATGAATTGAGAACATAAGGTATGTAAAACATAATATATAGAACTATATGTAAATTATATACTAGTACCTATCTACACAAACATAGACACAATTGGAACACGTCATTTTATGGTTCGTTCGATGGTGTCATTAGAAGTAACCAAAATTTAAATAAATCACTATCTCCTTACTACAATACCATAACATGGGGTGACCATAGTCACCTAAATAATATCCATGTCAAGACAAATTCCTAGACCAATATAAGAATCTTCATCCCCTAAATCGAACACCAAACACGTCAACTACCATCCCCACTCCCAAAATGGAATCCTCAAGAAACACCACACTCAAAATAGAATCCTTAAGGGTGCCTCTGTCTGATATCAAAATTTATCTAAATGAAAACTAACTAAACCATCCCAAAATATTTTCAACCTAGACCAAAGGATCCAATTGAACAGAACATCAATCATAAAGGCCTAAAACGTCATCTTCTTAAACTGTGAGTAATTAGTTCAAACATTCTTAGTACATCCATGACACCACCTTACCTCAGATTTTGGGTATTGTCCAAGTACATGAATATAATCCTCTTAAAATCCCAAATCCAAAATGATACTCAATTCTATACTATAATAACCATCCAAAATAACTCAATTGAATCCACTTGACACCACTCTTGAAATGTTTCTCTAAAAATCTCAAAAGATTTACCTCTTTATTAAAATACATCTCATAATGTCAAGAACTCACATGTGATACCTCAAGTAAAATCATTCACTACACACCACTCACCTAGGATTTTCTAAAAAAATTAATGAGGGGAATATCCAATTTATCCTCCATCACTAAAATCATTTCACAAATGAATTATAACCACAACAACATTATAATAACATGTGATAAACAATTAACATCTGGAATTTACCATTCACATATCCATACTTAAATATTAGGGTTAGTAGTATATATGTGAACCCCCTATTTTATGTCCTTTAGCATTACATAATACTACAAAATGTATTTTCAGAAATATAACCCAAAATAGGTAGTTTTCCAAAAAAAATCCCTTCTACGAGACATCTAAAGCCCATATTTTAATCTCCCAACCCACAATGATCCTTATGCCACAATTAACAAACACATAATCATTTAAAAATTCAAGGAATTAATAAATTAACATGAACATGGAAAATGGAAAAATTAAATAATACACGACCTAACTAATGATGAAAATGTAGAATCTTCAAGACTGACTCCATGCTCCAACAACACTTAAAGAACCTACCTCACACCAAATAACTTAAGTAATTAATTATAGATATTTTCAATTAATTTTTCAAAAAATAATCCAAATTTTATTATTTTTCAAAGATCACGAATTCACTTTTCCCTTAAGAAACAATGAAGAAAAACATACATGATTCATACAACATGCCATGACATGCAATTAGAAACAATACCATAAAAATAACACGACACTATATTCATTTTCCAAATAATTGAATTTTAAATATATAAAAAATACATTGGCCATCATTCCTTTATATAAACAATGAGCGTTGAATTGTGTTCGTAGTCTTTGTAAATCCTTTATTAAATAAGCACTACAGAAAAATAAAAAATAGAAAAATAAAACATGATATTTTGGAATCATCCCACAATCCCTCATGAAGATAATAAAAGATAGAGAAAAAAAGAAGAAAAATAATGTAGTGATGATTGGATGAATCTCACATCAAAATTAATATAATCACAGATAAAATCCATTAGAAAATTACAGTCAACTGAATACATAATGGAAGACTATTGGGAGGAATATTCAAAAAAATGACTTGATGATAAATTGAGGGAGAGTAAATTTATATAGAGGAGGAAATTGAATCATTTACCCCATTAAGATACAGTTTATGACCCATTTTTTATTAGTATTGTTTCGAAACCATGAACAAATCATGTCTAAAAGCATTCCTATGAAAAATACCTCACACGGTTCACAAAATATTGCACTAACCAAGAAAAATATCGTTTTATACCATTTTAAACATCAGTATAGTTTTAATGTGGTTTATATTAAATAATGGAAAATTTGTGTTCTGTAGAACTAAAGGCTTCTTACCCCCACACTATATTTCTTAGAACCTATATTATTTGATCTAAATAATAAAATTGATATGAATAAAAATTCTCTATTGATAAAATTAATCTAAATACACCATATGTGTAGTTATTTTGTCCCTAGTTTCCCAGTGTCAATGGTAACTTTATTATGTTGGTGTTACACACATGTGATCACATATTAAAGAACTATATATATTTTATTTCATAGAAATGTAGAAATATCATTGGAATTTTAATTATATTTTAAAACGTATAAAAACATATTATCCACTCTAAGAACACCATTATTATTTTTTTCATATCCTATGATATAAATTATAATACCCTTCTAGTACTCTTAGTTGAACTGAACATAAGAAATTAGTGAGATCTAATGCTCAATATGGGTATGTGTATAATGGAATACGTAATTAAAATTTAATAAATAATCAGTATGGTTTTGTAAATAATAGAAAAATATATAAAATATAACATTTTATCAATAACATCCACTTGAAGAGAATAAAGGTATTGAATTTATTGAGATATTGAATATAATATTTTTATCATCAGAAACTTCTTCATAAATGATCCCAATTAATGATGCTATTTTAAAATAAACCCTTAATGATTTTTTCCATTTTTGAATCATAGATAAATAATATAAAATTAAACATTAATTAGAATCAATTTAATGGTTATGTGATATTAAATACAACAGGGGAAATGTATACAACATGAAAAAGAAACAAGTGGTTAATGTGCCATATGTATCCTAAATGTAAATGTGAGATGAGAAATCCTTAATCAAAGGCCAGCATCATTCACACGTATTCAAAAATAATGTATAACAATTAATTATTTATTATAAATTGATTTTTATACCATAATAACATATATAATACCTTACTAAATTTTATTACAACTTTTATCATATATTTATTATCATATGTTTATTATAAAATCAATGTGGGTGACTATTGGTTTGTTTTCCATTTATGTTTTTGTTGTGTAATATTAATCAACAAAGATTGATCTTATTTCACAAATCTCTATATTTTTTCCTTGATATAAATATTATATATATTCATTATATATGAATTCAAAATATTCTATAATATTTAGTTGTAGAATGATGAGTCCCCTTGTTCATGGAGATGGGCAGCCGTACATATTCATCAACACTATTTTCATTTTTTTATGTGTGGAATGAATGAAAAGTAAATATTACTTGTAAGAGAATGTTTAATGAAAAAATAATTATTTTTCTCATTTATTTATGTTTTTAAAATATGTTCTAAAATTAAATTTTTATAGTTATGTTATGTTCAATTTCATATATGAAACACAACAATTATTTTCCTTGAGACCATACATTGGACAAGAGATTGTGTTACGCTAAAAAATAATGTAGTTTATGTATTATTATTTAATATGGAATTTTTTGTATAGGTATATTATTTTATAGATTGAGTAGGATATAAAATTCTATTTTTACACATGTTTATAATTTTATTAATTCATCTTATATATTATATATGAATAAAAAATAAATCCATTTTTACCCATAAAAATTTATTTCTCTAAAAAACCTATTATTGTATTTCAATGGAAAACTAATTATGAAAAAAAATTGAAACATTTTTAACTTTTATTTGAAAAAACAAAAAAAAAATTATTTTAAAATATTGATATAAAGATTTATAATGGATGAGGTTTGGGTATTTTTCTAGGCACATTCATAATTTGGTGAATAATAAATAATTCTGATATGTAATTGAATTCGTCATTTTCATCTACCAAATTTATATAGTGAAATAAAATTTTTCTTCATTATAAAGTATAATTAGTTCGATCATACAAAAATATAAAAAATTTATTTTTTATTTTAAAAAGTTTCACATTGAAATTTCATATTAAATAATGGTAAACTATTGAATGTTTTTAGATTAGATACCAATTTTTTTCCCAATATATGGCATTAATATGAAAATAATTTCTTCCAAATATGTGATTTAATTTGGAAAAATGTATTCCCTATTTGGAATAATAATAATTAAAAATATCTATTAAGTTAAATATAGTTTATGAAATAATCTATTAGTGATATTAATTAAAATTATTTGTAGTGATTAAGGTAAAAATGTGTTTACTTGTTGGTTAAAATTTATTCTTAGGTGGAATAATTAAGTAAAAACATGTTTAGAAACTATGTAATAGACATAATTCGATCATATATCATCTTTTATAAAATTTAGTTCAATATTTGAGTAAAATTATATATGGTAGACCACCCAATATTGATTACCCTTTTGTATTTTAAAGACTGGAACACCTCCTCCATGAAAAAGGGAACCCAAAACCCTCACATATTCACACATATAATTCCAAATAGCCCATAAAATCCTAGAAAACATAAAATCCATAAATTATTCCTCTCATCCTATAAGCCTCACTTTTAGATGAAATACATCTCTATAATTCCATTGGTGCAAACCAAAAAAAATCCTAAAGAAGGGGTAATGTTAATCAACATGCATTTTTGTTTTTTTTGTATCTTCACATCCTTAATTTCTCTTTATATTATTTTTATATAATTAAATAAGTATATTCAATATATGAACTAGTTCTTTATAATTTTTTATAACTAAACTTATACACATATCCATCAAATGAGTAATGAAACCATCATTCAAGTGTACTACTAACTACCAGCCGACGTAACGATCTAAGTAGTTTTACTCTCTTAAAACATATTATGGAAGTGAATTATGATTGAAATTATATTTTTATATTATATATATATATTACATCATTATACCTTAATATTTTTTTATATGAAACTGACCTTTTTCTTTTCCATTGTATTGGAATATAATACCATCGTTGTGGAATTATGGACTACATCCTCCTCAAACCGATGTGTTTCTTTTACAAATTAAATTAAATATATTGAGGATAGGTATAATAAAAATATGTTATATAAATTAAATATATAGTATATTCATAAATTAATTACCTTTAAAAAAATATAATATATAATTTTTTTTATTACCATTTTCAAATTAAAAAATAATTCATAACATCGTTCGTAGATGTGTTGACCACATCCTCCTTAAAGCAATGTGATTCCATTTACATCCTAATAATTAAATATATAAGTAAATATAATTTAAAACCTATTATTTATTATATAATTATCATTCTGGAGAAATATTTTTCAATCCTTCTTTGTGTGATGATAATTGAAAAATATGAACATTTCTCATGTGTATGTATGACGTACAATCTGTGTGATTGTAATGCTGACTCATATTTCATAACTATAATGATGTATTTTTATTAAAGGTATAATTATATATAAATATTATAATTATGTAATTATAATTATTCTATATATTTTCTAAATAATTACCTCATTGACCATTTTTGACCTGCTAATGTTTTTGTTGACAAATAAAACAAATATAGTCAAAACTCCCAACATAAAATTAATTGCTTTCGTATTTGTATTAAAAATTTTAAAAAGTGAAATAGAATTATTGAGAAATGTCAAAATTGATATATTTTTTGTAAATAATTATCATATTCTTAATATTCCTGAAGATAACAATATATGTGTCAGGAATGTCTAAATTTATTTGACTACATCAAAATTTCATTTTGTTGGGGGAAATACGAGATGTTATGAAACATAATTATTTTATGAGGTTCATATATAGAACCTTTAATGTATATTATAAAAAAATTATTTATTATCATTTGGATTAATTTTTTTAAAATAAATTTTCATTGATCTTGTAATTCAAATTATTCAGTGTGGAATAGGATAGTTTTATTTGAAAATATCTATTTAATGATTAATGATTCACTTTAAAATATTTCTATAGATTGAATTATTTTATATATTTATTTATATAAGAGTATTTTATAGGGAATATTATTTTATTTTGAATAAATTCAATGGTTTTAATAAGGAATATATTACATGGTTTATGTTGATTATTTTGAATAACTGAAAACAAATTGTTCTATTCTTAAGATACATAATGATATTCAATTTTCTACAAACATTCAAATTATTTTTTATTAAATTTATTAAAATTTATTCATGTTTAATAAAATTAAAAATAAGCCTTTATTAATTTTAGTATTTTGGTATTGGAAAATGGGTTTTTAATTAAATGATTATTTTCAGTTCAAAATGATATTTTGAAAGAAAATGGTATTTAAAAATTTGAATGAGATTATCATATTAGTTTAAACTAGTTCACCATGTGATGATGTTTTTTATTTCATTTTATACTTCCTAGAAATTATAAATGATGGGATCTCCAAGATAGTGCTCCAATGCATTGAGTAATAATAATATTAAATTTAGAATTATATTCAAAGTAGGATGTGCAGTTATTATATAATATAAGGGTTTTTTAATGTGTTCTACAATTGTTCATAATGATGACATACCAAGGCAGATTCCTTAATTTTCTATGTTTTATAATTAATTTTCATTAAATTTTTCATGTTTTCCTGGGTTAAAATAAATATATTTTAATGAAATTGTATTTCCCTTGTGCGTAAAATGATATAAATTCTAGAAAATGAGTTTTCATGGGATTTATTATTTTTAACTAGACTACCTACTTCTTAATATTCAATCCCTTGTTGATATTTTTATGATCATCCCCCGTTTAATTTTTTTTATAGTATTTAAGGATTGGTATGTAAAAGGAAGGGGTAAATTTTGAAGTTGTGAAAATTTCATTAAATGAAATCATGTTTTGTTTTTAATGAAGATATATGGTTGATTTTTTTTTGTTTTTCAGAAGTATCCCCTTCATATATTATGACATTGTTAATTTTTATTCAATATGTAATTATATAAAACTATAATTCTTAAAATACCCTAAATGTGAATGAATGTAATTTCTAAATAATAATATCTTGATTATGTAATGTATAAGGTTAGGTCCTTATAGTTTGTATAGACAGTTACTTTAGATATCATTAAAGGTTAGTGAAATATAAATAACATGGACACACTATATTTTAAATTATGTTCAAGTTAAAATGTTATAGAATTTGAATATTACTGTGCAGATTCATGTTGAAAATTTATATTCATAAGGGGTTTTCATAGAGGCAATAGAGAATCTATAATGGGAAGGAACCAAGAGAAATATAAACTTACAAATTATGATTCTAAGATGGTTAGAATCAAAATAGAATTACTCATTTCAGTGATAGATTCATTGATATAAAATGTAAATGGTAATGGTATCCCCCATAGAGGGAAAATCGATCTACCTAGAAAGAAAATGTACTTTGTATATCATTTCATGAGGCAATATCCCCCAAAATTTAGTTGAAAATCAAACTTGTTGGTAGATGAAGGATGAATGAATGATCTGAAAAAGCTATTTAATATCATTGGATGTTTAGAATTTCAAAATTTAACTATTTCTTTTTATCATTTTTATGGTTAAACTGATGGATAGTTGTCTGTCGTTAAGAATAACATTGATAAAGATGAACAATACTCCATCAATAGGGAAACATTTAAGGATATTTTTATGAGAAGTATTTCCCATCTTTTTTTTATTCCGAATAGAAAAACATTTCATGTAAATTAAGGAAACATTTTATTATTTTGTTCTTATATATGAATTATGCTTTAAAAATTATCATAGATATTTGATAATTTTTACTTGGGACACTAATTAAAAAATTTATCACTTTTACTCGGGATTGAAATCAATTAAACGAAGATATTTGTATATTTGGTGATTTAAAATCTATGTTATTATGTTTTATTGTTCATTAATGGGTAAGAAAGAGTTTATAAACTATATTTTTCTCATTATAATAAAACTAAGATGTTTTCATATGAGATTTTATTTTCAAACAAACAAAAAACAAATCATGTGAAATGAAAATGATTTTCCAATCAAGTGGTATTTTTTGATAGAATCACCCTATAGAATATCTCATTATGTACATGATGTGTTTGATGTTTTGATGGTTTTCCCACATGGTTGGTGAATATAATTAAAATAATCCGTAGGAATCAACTAATGGGGTAACTGATAATAATACAATGGTCATATGTATTTGTTCTAATGAATTAGGTCGTTATGCTAATGTATTTCCAAAATTAGTTGAAAGGGATGTAATTTTTTCATGACAAGAAATAAAAAGTTATATTGAGGTCATTTTATACTATAATTATTGATGTTGGGCTTTCAAATGAAGTGGGAATCAGTATGTTACCTTTGTTTTTGAATTATGCCAATACCTTGTTTGAATTTTTATCTTCACATTTTTTCATTGTTAAAAAAAATTCATTTAAATTATGAATATCACGTAATAAAATTAAGATATAACTATTACTAAAAAAATTCCAATAGAAGTATTAAAGAGAAAATGATATATAGATTTACTTATATTTTTATAACTAGAATAGTCTTTCTTGGAAACATTGTTAAATATTCTATAATAGATTTTTAAATCATTCAAAACATGTATTAGTATTCATTTTACTTTTCCATGATAGAGTGTAGTTCTATGAATGTTGTATTCAGGGATTTCATTCCATTGAAAACATACTATGATGTTGATAAATTTATTATAGATAGAAAATATAATTACCAAGCTCATATTTTTGAAAATAAAAAAACTCTAAATAATTTTGATTTCCCAATAGTAAATGAATACATGGATGTTTCTATAGATGTATTTTTTGGATTTGTTTTGGATTAAGATGATGATATTACTGGTGAATTACAAAACGATGATAATACATTTTAGATACCCCCTTATCAAAATTATTCAATTGTAACTTTTAGAATTGAAAAATAAATTACATGAGTAATTAGATTATGGTTTCATTCATCCAACCTCTTCCCCATTGGTTTATCTTATATTTTTTGTAAAAATTAAATATGGTTATTTGGAGATTTTTATTGACTACAGATCCTTTAATAAAATAACAATTATTAAAAAGTAAAACTTTTCTTATATTGATGATTTATTTGATAATGTCGAGGGATCATTGTATTTTTCAACAGTTTACATGGGGTCAAAGTACTATCAATTGAATGAGAGCGAAGATGAAATTCTGAATAATTATTTTTCGACAACATATAAGGGATATGAATTTTTTGATATGTATTTTTGATTCCCTATTTCACCTATGGTATTTATGTATTTTTTAAATAGATTATTCCCAATTTTTTTGGATAATTAATATTTTTTGATTTCATTTTTGTATATTCTAAATGTCAAGAGAATCTCAAATGAAATATAATAGTTGTTATGAAAAACATAAAAGAAAAGAAACAACATAGGATATCTATAAAGTGTGATTTTTTATTTCAATTTGTTTAATTTGTCACATTATTATATAAGATTGAAAAATTATTTATACTAATAAAAATAAATTTGTTGAATAATGGAAAATATGCCAAAATTTCACAGATATTATAAGTTCTATTTTATTAGTAGGTTACAACATGATTTTTGATGTCAATATTTTTTGGATTTCAATCTCACAAACTATGTTAACATGAAAAGGATTTATATCTTTAAATAAAAAGTAACCTGATGATTGTTTTCAATAACTAATAACAAGATTTGTAAATACTATAGTTTCATCCCCCACATCCATATATGGTAAATTCATAATTGAAACTAATAGGTTTTTTCCTCCTACCGAGTAATCATGTAATTTTTTATGCTTCGTGTTAGCTAAATCAACATGACTTCAATTAACCAACACATTATTTCGGATTCAGTGATGTTGATTTTTCTTTAAAAAGACAAATGCATCATTTTTATGAATTAAGTGATGTAATATATACTGATCAAAATAATTTAAGAATATATTTAGATAGAAATAATTGATCATGGGATTGAAAATATTTATGTAACTAATCAATGATAATTATTTCATGATTCATTATCATCTTGGAAAATCAAAAATGATAGAAAATTCTTTTAGTGAAAAAATAATGTTATAGTAACCATGTAATATTTTTAAATGCACCATTTTCTATTGATTTAATGATTTTTTTCAAACACGATGTTGATGTGGGGATGAAAAAAAATTCAATTATCAGGTAGATTAGCTTTTTCAAAAACTAATTATGAATTCTCAAAAAGTGGATATATCATTGCATGAAAAGGTGGAATATATTAAGAAGGCTATGTTTCATGATTTAAATATTGATTTAGATTATGTTTTTTGATTTTTAAAAAATATTATATGTGCCTTGTACTTCTAGTTTAAGAATTATTTGTTTATTGAAAATCATTTTTCTCTATTTTTATTAATTTTTTAAGTATTTAGATTTATATATACTATGGATAGTATTATTGAGGGATTGAATGTAAAGAGATAATTCTGAATTACTATGATGATTTGACTTTACAATAGGTTAAGGAAAAATTATTATTTCCAAATGGGTTTCTTCATCCTTTTCCCGTATCTAAGTGGATATAATAAAATAGATCAATTTATTTTTTTTACAAAATACATTTCAATATATTAATGTGATTGCCGTATTATTTATCAATTAACTAAATATATAAATTTCACTCTATTGAAAGATATGATTTACTCATATAATCTGTATAAATTATATCTAAAAGATATTTTATGGTTACATGTAGTGTCTATCTCTATAGTATTATACAATGATCAAAATATAACATTGAATTTTTATAGAGCACATCATAAGTCAATGTGTACTTAATGAAATTTTGGTAATACATTTCACCCCATATCTAATTGATTGTTTATGAGGATGTTTCATGTCCTGGAAGATATTATTCATTATTTTTCAATGTATCAATATGTAAAATTTTATTGATGTTGTACATTAGATAATTTTCCTTATGAAAATTAAATTCATTTGAGAAAAAAATTGGAAACATTTATAGAATCATATATAAAGTGGTCTCATACATTGGAGATTTGTGATGATGTGGGAGACTGGATGTTGATTGGAATATAGTTTCTGAAAGAAATATTACAGAAAGTTCATTTGATTAAATGAAAACTAAGGACATCATAGGAATAGAATAACTATTATTTGTATATCCAATGGAATGATTATTATATTGACATATGTTATCATTTCATTTTCAAATTTTCTCTATAGAATATTCTGATCTATTCTGGTAATAAGAGGAAACTGATTCTATTTTACAATAGACTACATTAAATCCTATGGAATGATGGATTAGTTGACTACTGAGTGGATTTTTTCCCATTTTCATTTCTAATACATAATATATTTCATGATTCATTGTTAAAGAAGTTTTAACAGGATTCAACTCACATTTTGAACCCTGATGTAGATCACTATGAAGAGAATCCTTATTATGGTGAATAAGAATTTTAGCTTTTTAACCACGGAGTTCATTTATTATAGAATTAGTTTGATCACCAAGTTATGTTTTTGTGGAAAACTATATGGTTCAAGAGGTAACATGGGAATCTTAATTTCCATTCTAAGAAAAATATCCCAACTTAATTTATACATGAATAAAATTGATGGGACACAATTTCAAAATGGGGGGAAGGATGTGACACCCCAGGTAATAATAGACTATGTATTTATAAAATTTAATAATTTTAATAATTTTTTTAATAACTATAAATTAAAAGGTCCTCCATGAAATATTGTATATGATACAAAAAAGTTATTCTCATAGAAACTTTCCATTGTAAACAAAACTAAGTTATATCGATCAATAATAAATGGTTAATATTATTATTTAGTATGATAGTTATCACATATCCACCTTCTTTGAAGGTAATAATAAGACTATTTTTGTTATTTTTACACTTTTTTATATCAATTTTTTCATTAATATAATATTTTTTATGGGCATAATACAATAATAAATACATTTTATCACATAAACGTGATAATTTTCTAAAAATTGGGTTTAACTCCTTTTAAAGTTTAACCTATATTATATCTAAATTTTGACATGTTTCAATTTTTTTTTTACAATATAATTTTATTTCTACATGGGGGGTTAAAAATATACTTTGGATAGGTATTTGGAAATTTTTTATGAACATTCCTCATTTGGGGAATAGTAAATTGTATTGAATTTTAAATATAACTAGATTTTTTTCTAATTTATATACATTGAGAAATAATAATTTTAATTAGATTTTAATTATAGTGAATTTCATGATACATAAAAAATTTAATTTATGTAATTGGAAACAATTTCATATTGAAATTGTTTATATAAAAATTTTCGTACTTTTAAACTTTTTTTACATTAAAAACCTTTTGTTAAATAAATTTTACTAGATTAATTTTGAATTTAATTTTTTCCTAGTTAATTAATTTGAATTTTTATAAGTGGATTCAATTTATGAAATCATAATGATTTATAATTTCTACTATTTTCATCTATGTTTTTGACAAAAAATATTAGTTATCATAATTTTATTTAATTATAGCACTTAAGGTAAGAATGTGTTTACATATTAGTGAAAATTAAATATTAAGTGGACATATGACCTATAAAATTATACAAAACCCATTTACTGGGCATAATTCTTCGATATACCCTCTTTTATAAAAAAAATTTCAATATTTTTGGTACATTATATATGGGAGACCTCCCACTAATGTTTATAATTTGGTATTTACAATAATGCCACTCTTCCTCCACTGTAAAAGGGAACTCACACACCTCATTTATTCACACCAATCAAGAATATTGGATTATAAAACCTGTGAAGAAATAATCTTCCATCATCCATCATCTTTTCATATAGTCATAACATTGGTCATAAAGCAATCAATTGATTTCGTTCGATGAAAACCAAATTGATTTTCCCAAAGAAGAGCTAATGTTCATCAAAATGCATTTATATATGGTTTCCAAACCCACTCCCTTAATTTATGTTTATATGATTTTATATATTGACCTTAGTTAATTCAATATACATACATGTTTTTATTTAATTTTTTTCTGCAACTACAAGCACTTACAGCAAATGGGTAAAGAAGCTACAGATCATGTGTAAGGAGGACTAACACTGCACAAAATGTCATGATTCATTTTTTCTTTACCACTTATCATGTTTGGTAAGTATGATAGTCTTTCAATATCAATATGAAACATATATATTATATTATATTTATTATTTATTAATTATTATGAAAATATTATATTACACATAGCTTCATGATTTCCATTTGGTGAGAATGTTATAATGTCATTTCAGGATATATGGACTACTTCCTCCTCAAAAAAATGTCATTTGTTCACAAATTACATGGGATGTGTTAATATTCATTTTAATAAACAAACATGATATAAATGAAATAAAAATTTATATTAACTATGTAATTAATTTTTCATAAATTTAATAAATCATTTTCCTTATTACAATGTTTACAAAATAAAAAAGTGATAACCTCAGTTATGGATGTGCAGAGTACCTCATCCTTGAAGCATTGTGATGAAATTTTAAATCAAAACAACAATATATAAGTATATTTGATTATATAACATGATATTCATGATATAATAATCATTCTAAAATGATTAATGTTATATACCTTATTTCTATAATGATTTTAGAAAAATTGGAATTAACCTCATATGTACATACGATATACTCTATCTATTATTAAAATGTTGGTTCATTTTTCATGACTATCAATCTGTATTGGTTTTGAAAATATAATTTATTTATAAATATTAGACTTATTTATTTAATATTATTCTTGATATTTATTAAATAATGACCCCTTTGACCTTAGTTGATATACCTAAGTCGTTTATGAAAAATAAACTGAATATTGTTAAAACACACTACAGATAATTACTTTTTTTTGTTTTTTACAATAAATTTTTCAATAATAAATTAAAATAATGATAAAAGAATATTAATATTTATATAAATAATTAACATTATTTTTTTATTCAAAATGATACGGTTTTTTGTTACAAGTCTAAACCAAGGTAAGGGACTTCCACTTAATTTCCTCTCATTGTGGCAATTCTTGATGTTATGCAACTTCATTAATATATGAGGTGTATATAAATCCTCATTTAAAAATCATATAATTATTGTATTTAATATCATGTTATTTAATGTTTTGTTAAATTTTATTCCTCCAAGGGTCTTTTGATTCAAATCTTTTAATGTTGTATGTGACATGTTGACTTAAAAATATATTATTAATGTTTAAAGATTAAATTTAAAATGTTTTCCTCAATGATATTTTTTAAAATTATTTATGTAAAATGATTATATAAGATATATTTTTACAATTTTAATTATCATTTATTCTATTTCAGTAATTAATCTTTTTATCGTTTTCATATGAACCGTTATGACAAATGTCAAATTGAATTTTATATTCTAAATATATATGGAGATAATGAATTTTACCCCTCCTTGAATATTCTTTTATTTTTGGATTAAATTAAATTATATCATGTTTTCATAACTGAAATACCCTATTTTCAATTATAAATGTTGGAATTGAAAATGTTTTTCCATAAAAGGTCTAATTTTTGTGGAAAATGAAATTTTGAAAGAAAATTGTATTTTAAAATATGAAATTTACTTATATATGAGTTTAAACATGTCTTTCAATGGATTAAATGTTTTACTTTATGTTGTGGATCATAGACATAATAAATGATTTGTGTGACCACATATCCTATGGTGATACCCATATAGATTTAACGAAGGGTTCACCTAGATATCATTCCAATGAATTGCGTAATGATTATATTCATCGAAGAAATATTTCAGTTGTTTTTTTAATGTTTATTTATATTTTAATGAGTTCTATATAATTTATGAAAGGGATCTATGTAATGATGTCCAAACGTACCTACTTGGAAAAGAGTTGGTGAAATAACACTAGAGGGAACTAGTATGATTTCATGGAAATTATTTGTTTTAAAAATTTATAATAATGATCTTTTTAGAGGAATGATGATTCAATTTATGGTTGAGGAAGCCTATGAAACAACCTTGTCGATCACATGGGGAAATTATACCACCAGTGGTATCTCCTCATGCTCCATACTTCGTAATCGGTTGAAATACATAACTCCACCAGAGCTACAACTACCGATGTTCATTGACTGATATTTACAATCTGCATTGACCAAAGGATCCAAAGAGAAAGGAACCAACTACAGATAGAATTCACCCTCTACTAGGAACTGGGACCCAACACCATGATCACAATTCAGTATGTTAAAAACCTTCTTTACAATGGGATTCAGATGTGCTTTCACACCTTCATACCAGTTGCAATACTTGAAGCAATAGATAGAAGAGTCTGCCTCATCTCCTCCACATTTCCAACAGGTTTCTCTTCAACCAATGAAAAATCAGTGTGGGATGATTCTAATAGTTCTCCCAAACCAGATGATCCTCCAAAATTGTGACACATAGTGGATTCCATAGGGGAACTGATACCACCATTCGCGCTTCCACATTTGTACAGAACTAACCCAACACTATCTTTTGACACCACCTAAGATGACCTCTCATCATCACGACTATCATGGACATCCCCGCTCTGCCTTTCCATAACCTGCGAGGCTACACTCATCCTTCAACTGAAAATATATGTTTCAGGTTCCCAAACTAGCAACATTTCACATATGAATGCATCCACAATTAAAATACTACCTCTTATATCCAGTGGATCAACTTCCCATAATTAATCGAGCTATAACACATTGGATTCCTTGAAACTTCGGCCTAGATATAGATCCACAGACAAATCAGGTGTGACACTGACTCAGTTTTCTGATCAGAACATAGATATCACCGAAAAATGTTTCCAAAGGAACACATAATAGAATGATTTTAAAAATAAATAGGTAGGTCGGGGAGACTTACACATGTTACAATCGAATAAGGGTAACTCTATATATGGATGTTGTAATTACATTAGAATATATAAAAAAATAAGAACCACCACACCTTTGAGGAGCCCTAGAACAAGAAGTAATGATATCTTCTTCTGATCCTAAATGATCCATTAAGTGTCTCTGTTCATGGAATCTGATGACTTAATGCTCATGAAGCTCCAATGAATCAGAGATGAACTGGGAAAATGCCTCAACCAAAGGTCGATGAGGATAAAAACAATCCACAAAGGTGTACATGAAAATATACACAGCACTATTATGTTCTTCAAGGAACAGAGATAGTTGGGGAACCTCCATGTAATGATATAGAACATTTGGGGAAATAAAGATTTTTCTAAATGGAAAAGGAGAGCCAGGGTTTAAAGAAGGGTTACCTCCCCATGCAGTGGAGTTCCTGAGACTCCCCCCTCTAATTAGGTTAGTGGAGGAGGTTCTGGTGGCATGAAACTAGGTCATCACTGTGATAGGAGAATGGTCTTCCATGACATGTCTGTGATAAGAGGGGCTCTGGCTTCTTCAGACAATGCTTTGGGGTGGAAATATAATATTTGTAAAATTCTGATCTATGTGAAAACAACCAGGAAATGGGAAGACATCTATAGTAGTGATATGGAAAATGATGTCACTATAAGAACTTCATATAGTGACATCATACAAGGTATAAGAATAATGGTGTATGATAGTTAAGGTGCTATGAATTCTCCACCAAAAAGATAAAAAAGAAAAGATTATTCCTATCTTCCAAAACTAGTTTCCACTAAGACCTCTTCTATGAGGGATAAGGGGCTTTCCTTAATCCTTAAAAGGGATTTGTTAACAAGTAATTATGTAAAGGGAATCTCTCTTTAGAGGAATTAATGCTCAGGAAAAATATTTTCAAACTCTTGGAATCATATGATACAACTCTAGAGTGGGAAAAAGCTAATCCAGAGGAAGAACCTTATTATGGGCATGGTGAGCGGTATGATTATTATGAACTGTATTTGACTCCATTAGTTTGTATTTTTCATCTAGATTTGGTCCAAATTTTTGCCTATGTCATTTTATTTTCTTACTGTTGTTTTTATTTATAAATAATAAATTGTCGGAGGCTTTTGCCTGTAATTGGACTTGTTGGGTACTTCCCTTATTGGGTAAAATATTAATTTTTCAGGAAAATGGGTTCTTATGGGATTAAATATTTTTCACTAAAGTATATGATTCCTTATATTGTATATAGGATTGATATGTTTTTGTTATTCGACATTTTAATTTTTTTTTGGATTTATGTTTGTCTATAAAAATGAATAGGTAAATTTGAAAGTTGTGAATATTTCATTAAATGAAATAATGTTCTGTTTTTAACGTATAATATTATGGGAAATGAATTAGTTTTAGAACTGAAATTTTTTTGTATTTTGTGACATATATCCGTATTTTTTATGGCCTAATTCTTTAAAAATTTAAACATAGGACAATTATCATTTTGAAAGAATGTAATTCCATGAATGTAACTCAATATTATGTAATACTTGTTATTGTGTTTATAATATGCCACTATTAAATAATATATATTATATTATATATATGTTATATATTTTTTAAATATATTTTTATTACCATCATTGTCAAGATAAAATTAAAAATGATTATCATGTCTTCGTGGAAATGATTGTCCACATGTATGCACAAGAGACATTAATATTTCCCAAAGGATTTGATCGTATTATTTTCAATGTGATTTTATAATTATCTACATTTAATAAGGATATAATTATAATATTTACACATTAAATCTTTTTTTATATCCAATTAATATAATTCTTGATAGAAACTAATTAACGCCATTTTTCATTGTGGTAGTCCACCGTACACTCATTCAACAATTTTGATTCCCACTTTTTGGTAGCAGATAAGTATTAATGAAATTATATTAAAATAATAACATATTTGTATATTTATTTTTATTATTTTTATAGAATACTTTATGGATATATTATTTATTTAATGGTAGAAATATAATGATAACACATGGTTAAAGACTACAATTATTTTTCATAAAACCTTATAAGGATTATGTGTAATGCCTTAATATATTTTTTTAATGAAAATACTCTCGCTCACCCTCATCTGTGTATGTAAGGGATATTTTAATGTACTAGTAGAAACGAATTACTTTAACTGTTAATATGAGAGGATAAGTTGTTCCAATTTATATATGGTTGGATGGATACACTTAGTGTTTTTCAAAATAATAAATATTCACCATGTCTTTTACATGAAAAATTAATAAAAATGGGCCATTCTATAATAATATATAATATAATGTGTTTATATGACCATAAAATTGGAATTGGATATTTTAATAGTTCATTTTAGGCCATATCTTCTTATATTAAACCATCATAAAACATTTTTATACTTAACCATGATGAATAATTTTTAATATTATTAAAATTAATTATACAAAAAAATGTTAATCTTATTATATCATATTAATTATGACTATTGAAGATATGGTATTGATTTTGAAAAATTCAGTTCTTCGAAGTCGGAGAATGTAATATAATGTTAAAATTAGTTATGCGATGAAAAAATGGGGTTTGAAGGGAATGTATTCATAATTATCGAAATATTATAAATTATATTATCTCATATAATTGATTCAAATGACCTAAATTGGATTAATAAATATTCTATTTGACTACCTATAATTTCATAATTTTCATAAATAAAATAAAACTTTTTAATTCTTTAAATTAAATGGTTATTTTGACAAAAGGAAATATTTTTCACAATTAATCAAAAAAAATAGTTCTAAGAAACTATAAAAATATTATCTATATGATAATTATTACTTGATGATATCAATGAATTATTTTTTATTTAAAATAAATTTTATAAAATTTGTATATTTTAATTGTGATATCTGTGTGCAAAAAATAAAACCTCATATTTTCATAAAAATAATGTTCTAGCAAAAAACTTTTTTTATTGTTATCTCATGATTGGAAAAAATATTAGATATGTGACAAAAAATTTGATTGAATATATTATAAAAAAATTATAAAAAGTTCCCCGATATTTAAAATTTTAACTTATTAACATAGAAACACACTTGCACACCTAAAAATAATTTCTTTTAAATACATCTTTTACATTCAAATTTTTTTTTAATTGAATGGTAAATTATGAATTTATTTTATACATGTGTAGAAAAAATATTTTTAATAATTTACATATTGTTATTCATATATTAATATTTAATGGTAAGGTTATAATGTTCATATTTGAATAATATATATCACCGGTCATTTACAGTCGGCGTTACGAATCAAGTATGCTATGAAAAATAGTTTTATTCTTATAAATTATAATTAATAGTTGAAAAAATAATAATATAGGATGTTATATATATTTAAATAAAATAAATTATATTTTTTTTATAGTAATCTTCATTGGGATTCATGTTTTTCACTAATGATTCCACACCAAACAATGCACCACAATGAATAGACATCCAAAAAAATACAATATAATATGAATGCTCTATTAAAATTCCAAATCACCCTATAAATCTATAAGTAATCATACCACATAATAATGAAAAAATGAATTCTAACTCTCATAATTCCAACATGAGTCTTAGAGATCTTAATGTCCCCTTGAAAATAAAAAATATTTATTTTTATGAATATTATAACACATATTGACATGGATAATTACCACATCCATCTTATGGTGAATTCCAACCATGTATATTCTTCTTAATGGGTCTACATGGAGGTTAATGGATCTACCAAGGTTCTATAGACATTTATATTAAACTAAACATGGATAAATAATGTATGAATCATTAAATATGATGGGGTGACAACATCCATGATTCAGGGGGATCCATTGGACTGACATTTATTATATTTTTGGAATATGAGAACATAATAATCATTGATTCCAATTACCTTCTTGACAGAAACACCATCTTAAGTAAGAAATGTATAATCTATTTTTATATAGATATGAAATCATCATTGATCAAAAAATCATTTTCCCCATCAACATTAGCCCACTAGTTGGTTGATTATATCAATTAGAGATAAAGGAGATTACATAAACACAATATTTGGATTACATATTCTCTAATAGAAAGAAACACAGCCTTTTATTTTATTTCCTTTTTAGGTGACCCTTTTGTTCTTCTCATGTGTTTTTAGACTCTAATCGATAACATTTTTAAACAATTTATTGTAGTGATGATTTAGCGATACACTATTTTAGATGACAATGGAATATATTTTCAATGGGAATTTCTAACTTTTTTCAATATAATAAAATTGAAGATCGTTAATAGAAGTTGAGGGAGTTATTAAGAATGAAAATTTTGTATAATTATCCTATACCATGATTTTCCCCTCTTTTATCATTTTCATTAAATAATAAAAAATATTATAGTAATATAATAGATATATATTTTCCTATAAAACTCAAATTTTACCATTGAATTTATAATTCTTCAAATAAATAATTATTTCCATGGTTGGTGATAAATTATATATAATTTAATTATTATTCGACCCCTAATAAAATTTATTATTAAACTTTTGTCCAAAAAATATCATTTATCATAATATAATTATTATTAATTTTGTCATTAAAATTTTCATAAATATCCTAATATGTTTGATAGATTATAATGAAATAATTGAAGATTTATATGTTTTGAAGACCCATATCCATGATTATACATGCCTTAAAACTGAAACCATGTATTTTAACAAATGAAGAACATATTATTAATTGATGTTGTCTAAACATCCTGTATTCAATAACACGCATTATGAATAACACATAGAAGAATCCAACAGATTCTTTCCTTAATTGTTGTACATGAGATGATGAATCCCAATTAATGGTCATTATCCAACTATAAACCATGATATTCTAGTATATAAATTATAAATAATGGATTATAATAGAGGTTGAACTAGGTATAATTTACATTAAGACTACCTTAAATCGAATTCAATTTTCATGTGATAATAATTCTTTATAAACCCCATGTACGCTCCCTAAGACATCAATAATAAATTTAATTTTTGTAAATTATTTATATAAATAATTTTGTTAAATGTTTTTTATCCAATAGTTTCCCATACATAATTAATATATAAATTATTAAAATAGATTCTACATTTTATTATATGGAATCCTTATCTGTATGATAACCAAACATTATCACGTAATATTTTTTTCATTTATAAATCATGGAATATGTATATCGAATATTAAAAAAAATATTGAGATAATTATATTTATAAAATGATTTTTTAAGGAGTTTGTGTGATATCAAGATAACATGACTTCTGTCATTACACTTTATTGAGTATGATATATAAAATTGTCTCATAAATATCATACCAAAAAATAACCCTAAATCATTTTATACCATATCAGAATTATTTATATCCGTATAAAGACTTATCTACATCAATATCACAACTATATTAAATCCTCACAGACCTAGTGACATTATATCATATAATTTATAATATATAACATCATTTGAAACCATATCAAAAAGTCATTTTTTATATTTCCTAATACATTTTTAAACTATCAACAATTTGATCATATATCACTTCATTTGTAATTACCATTGGATTACCATACAAAATGCTTCTTTATAAAATATACTACAATTTTAAACTATCTATGTTTTTTAATAAAGAACCATATTCAAGAAAAAAATTGTGAAAACATGATATTTAATTAATTGAGAACAATTATGAATTCTGTAATAAATGAATACAATAAAAATATTTCTATAACATCAAATAAATATTACTTAGGGAATAAATTCTTCAAACCTGAACATCAATAAACACTTTCAACTAAATAATTATGTCCGCCTACAATATGATAAAAAATATTTGTAATTATATTACCTTTTTACAAAATAGTTCATATTAATAAATTATATTAATTTTTTCAATCCCAAATACCCACTCATATATTATTTATTCTCTAAGCATTGAATAACATTGTGGATGAAAAAATATATTTGCATTTGTCTTGATTGATATTAACATATAATCCCACCCATTCTGTCTAAAAAATGAAATAATAAACATATAGGTATGTATATTTATTTGTTAAAGCTATCTTAATTGATACAATTTAATATCACACTAGTCATAAAAGAGGATAAATCTTATATTGGTTAACCCGTTACTAATGACATGATAAACAATTTAAACCACCACCTCGAGATTATTTTGGCCACAATAGTTGTGATATAAATCTATTAAAGAATGAATTTTCTTTTGAAACTAATCTTCACTACCACAGTGTATGTGAAAATATTATAAAGCATGGACCCCTAGTATAAAAAATATAATTTTTACAAAACTCTATATATGATTCTAAATAGGTTATCTAAAATACAATACTCATTTTATGTCTCATTAGAATATTTCATATCTTAATATAATAACATATATACCTATTATAAATATCTCATCATAACCTATATCACTTTTTGATGGATATTTCTAATGTGTGACTCAAAGAGTTTCATTATGAGGTTGATTATAATTTAGTTCAAAATTATATGCATCTAATTTGAATATATTGTAAATTTATTATTTCTATTTTCTTATCAGGACACATTCAGTAATATTAATTTTCTTTAACATTAATAAAAATAAATACATTAGAACGTTTCCAATCATATCCTACATGATTGACCACTATATGGCTTATGTTTTCTATAATTATTATATTTTGAAAAAAACAATAAATTATCATTTAATAACTACAATATCTTTATATAGATATCTAAAAAAACACTAACTATTATATTTTAGTGGGTAAAATATATAAAAAATATATAATTTTGAATAATAGTGATATTAGGGACCATATATATAACATTTAACTCTTATAAATGTACTCAATGTTTATTATTTTAAACCATCTAATTTTATGATCCAAAATTCATCTATTTTATACTAAAAACATTATCAATTTTCATCATGGAACCTTTATTTATATTTTTTTATTAAGATATTTCTTGTAATAAAATTTAAATTTTGGGACCAACAAGATATGATATCAACCATGAGGAAACCTAGTTTGTTATAGGGGTAAACCACGACGTAGAAAAAAGTAAATATTTTTCTAACAGAACCCTCACCCATAATCAGATATTTTTTCCTTATATTATAGAAATGATTAATCTATCACTCTATTATATTATTTAATATTTATTTACCTCAAAATGGTGTATGTAAAAAAATAATGGACATATTATAATTTTTTACTCACAACAGTCTATATAATATAATCTTATAAATAAAGATGTTCTAGTGTACCAAAATCATCTAAGTTCCCAATTTCATGTATAAAAAATTATTCCATGGTCAATCCAGTTGATGGTGAAATGAATTAACATAGATTTATAGACTAACTACTAATCACATTCGGTCCACTCACTTTTATTTAATTAACTACACACTACTTCGAGGAATGATATCATTTATAGACTTGTAGTTCACTTCATAGTATTTATAATAATTGATTCTCTATAAACCATCAATTTCATAATTGATGTTCCATATAACTCATCCTTTCATAAAACCCCTTATTCAACTCTATTTTATATTTATTGAATATTTATAGTTGATCAATTTTTTTTTCATATGATCGATACTAAAATTAGTATCTTATCTATTTGTGAAGAAAAATAGAATGCAATTATCTCAATACACTTCTTCATATTATTTATCATGATTTTTTTAATCATGAGAATATGATATATACAATCCAAATCTATTAATGAAAAATTAATTATTAAGGAATCCCCCAATAACATCAATTAAAATATCTATAAATCAAATATATATATTTCATTATCTTCCTCTCTTTTGTTTATGCAGATCTATTATAAAAATTCCTAGATTCCCTTTAAATAATTATATATATTTATGAATTTTTTAATCAATACCTTACCTACCCTGGACCATAGATCATTCCATTATTAAAACATTATTAATTGATTTTAGTTTCATCCATAGGGAAAATCGAAAACCTCAAGGACCTCATCCATACATTTCTTATTTTAGGTCATAATAGAATCATTTATTTTTTCCATATATTCATACACCAGGGTATTTTCATCTTTTTACCATGATATAGTTGAATATATATAATAACTAAAAAATATAAGACAAGTATATCTCATAAATTTTTATTGATAAATTTTACTATTTTTAATTAAAAAATTTTTATTTCTTTGACGGTTATGGCGTAAATATCATCAAAATGTGCTATAATTCTTCTAGTGGATAAAATTATTTCATCATGAATAACACCAAGATTTTATATCTGAGTCTAAAAATAATCAATAATAACTATTAGTCACCATGGAATCATCCATTTTGCAGACAAATATTATCTCCTTATTTCCCATGCAACATTGAGCCCCATAATAATAAACATAGTTCTAGTTTTCATCTGCGGTTTTAGTTATTGATATTTTAAAACAAACCACGGTAATTAAATGATATCAGGATACGGAAATAAATCCAATTTTGAGAAGAAGAATGTTGTAATGTATTTGACTCGGGTCATCTCAGATTATAAATATTTTTATTTATTACTATAGTATTTCCCTTGTTTTTTAGATATTAAATATATTAAAAATAATGTAATTTTTTGGTGGTTTGTCGTGACATTATATGAATTCTATTAAATGTAATAAAAACAACAGTTATAGGAAAAATAATCCAATTTAATGTCTTTTTACATGTCTTACATCACAAAAAATTTATGTTATTTCACATATAGTTGATATTTCACCACCCCACCTCACCCAAAAAAATATGAAATCTTTTAAAATATTAATGATGATATGGGAACACTATAAAAACTACTACTAAGATCAATAATTTTTTCATTTACATAACCTCATGATCATTGGAGAGTCACAATTAGTGAATAAAAACCCATAAATGGAATAACAAACTTTGAAAAATATTCATTAAACTAATGTAAAATAAATTAATTCAATTGGTGTTAAATGTGAATGAAACTAAATAGAAAATAATAGAAAAAGGGAAACTGTATTTGTATCTATAACTAAAGAACATGTGGGTAAAGAAGATTGTGAAACTTCTGTGGTTATATTGATTAATTAAGACTAATGTCTTTTTTATGTCCTATTACTATCATAAAAGGTTTGGAAATGAGTATTGTATGAATTCTACATTCACAATTCATTAAATGAGATTTCCCTATAGAACTCCATTCTTAATTGTTCCATTGTTATTTTTTTACCCAATAATCGTAATTTCACCACTTTTGAATTTTTGCAGTAGTGAAAAAATTGTATTTATTTGTAGCCAAATGTGAAATAATATACTAATAAGAAGTATTCATTTTACTTGACCATGGACTCATGTTTCAAGTTGATTTTATGATGAGAATGATGGTTATTAGGGTATCCAAAAAGATCAAAAAATGAATAAAAATTGAGATATAATGATTGTTTTTAGATGGATGTAGTAGTTTATATAGATTTTAGAACATATATATAACATTAAATATGTATAAGGATGATTCTTGGCTGACTAGAGTTCATATATTATATTTTTTCATAACATGTTTTTAAATTTTATATGTTTTTGGTCACATAAGATGAACTTAAGGAAGGGAGACAGTTCTATTGGTTGTCGATTCTAGGAATGTTTATATTCTATATCCATGATTTTAGACTATTATATATGTAAAATATATATTGTTACATAGTATTAGAAGCCATTGGGTGAAGGACGCAAATTGATTCATTGCAAAAAACTGTGTTGTATGATATGTCTTGTCCTATGGAGGTGGAAGAGACAATTAATAGTGTTATAACATGTATTTTCTTACTATAATAATAATTCAAAAGTCCCACATTATTTTCCTATTAAATGGATTTATAATTTTTAGCGAGTTCATGGAGATTAGGACTAATGTGTGTATATTTATACATTATAAATTTAATTGTGACTATTTTTTTCTACAAGGTTACGTTACCCACACACTATGAAAAGTTGTTTTGGGATTTCTTATTGTCTCCAACCACTACTTTTCACTTAATTAAATATATTTCCTTATAATGATAGAATTTATATTGATTATTGATTAGCCTACATTAATTGAATAGGTTTGAATCACTTTTTTGATGAGTGCACATTTGTCCAAACATATCAATCAACTAAAATATAATATTTTTATTATTCAAATATTTTATTTAAATAGAGTGCGGCATTTTTTTATTGAAGATCACAAATGTGGTCATATTATAATAAACTAAACTACTCCTTTATAAAAATATAAAATAATCATTATATATATATAATAAAATCCATATTAATTTATAATGAAATTATATATTACTAATTGATATGAATATATATTATTTAGTTTACCACACTTGAAATATTCCTTACCTATAGAGATATATATATTTATAATAATACTCAATTAGAATTGACTTATATAGTTGTAAATGAATTTTCCAAAAAAAATTTACGTTCAAATAACCTGTTTTAAATTTTTTTAGGGATAATGTACATGATTCTTTATTAAAAATTGGGTTGTTGAACTCGTATTCCACCATTATTTTATTTGTTTAAAATTTATGGTAATATTAATATTATTATATAATAACCATTTCAATTATATTTTAAAAATGATTCATATATGACACTATAAGAAAATGACCATTTCATAGTGGTTATTTGGTATTAGGGTGGTGGTTTAAACATACATTGTATGCTTCTATGGTAGTTTCAAAAAAACACCACAAAATTGTGTGTCTGTATACAATATGTGGTGGTTTTCATGATTTAGCAGCGGTTTAGGGTAACCGTCATAGTGGATGCATTTAGTGGTGTTTTATTATGGTTTTAGTAGCAGGTTTTTCCAGCGAAAATGATTTTTTAGAAACGGTTCAAACCACTGCTAAAAAATCATTTTCACCGGGAAAACCGCCGACAAAACCAAGATAACCACCATGAAATAATAAAGTAATATGAAAACACTATAATAGTTATTTTATCCACCTTTATATTATTTTTTATAGAGGATATTTTAACTGCCACAGATAGCAAAATACTAATATTGTAGCAGCTATTTAAACCACACCGAAATATATTACATTTATTTTGTAGAAGTTAAAATCACCACTAAATCCAGATTTACAAAAAAAGAATCGGATTCTGCTGCCCTAGTTCCAGTGCCCTGAAAAAAACCATTCCAATTTCACATGAACATTCATTCCACATTTAAAATAATAATTGGAGACCAACATTTTCATAAATATCACCTGATAGATACAATAAAAGGTTTATTATGATTTTGGTAAATAAAATTTATTATGTGTACATGATGTGTCACTTTTGGATATAGTGGTCTCACAATCTAGGATATCAGTTGATCTCGAGTCTGTTGACGTATTTTTGTATCTACCATAAATAAGTAACATCATCGATTGTTAATGTTTTATTGGATTGAATTTGAATTAAAAGAGAATAATTTTAGAGATCTATCACTTATCTTTTCCAATGATCATAGTTACCATGAATGGATTCACGTTTGACCATACAAACTATTGTGAAGAAGTTTCCATATTGTTTAAGAAGTTGTTGTTGTCAGCTCTGATCCTATGGATTCATGAGATGAATGTTGGACAGGTAGTGAAATGTGATGCATCTGGTTCTATACTAGGATTTTCTACAATGTAGAGTGATAAATTAGTCCCATGGGATTTCATCCTCTTTTAACCCAGAAGACGAAATACTGTAATTCTGTATTTTATTTTGTATTTATGGTCTATGCCTTGAAATGATCCTGACAGAACCTCTAAGGATAAATTTTGTTGTTTACTTTGGTACGTATAGTGCATATAATATTTTCTCACTACATGGACATAATATTTATTAGATTAATTTCATATAGTACATATATATGTTTAAAATCATTTAATAGTATTCAACTAGAAATGGAAACTTAGTGGCAAATGAAATGGGCTAGAAAATATTTGATATGGGAGAACGTATTTCATTAGCTAAATAAAAGATGTTATCTTCAATATAATACTAGATTTTGGGTGTAGTTGATGGTTTAGGGGAATCACTATGGTATCCTTAGAGATAATGTCTTCATTGGTTAAATATTTAAAGACAAGTTAGAATATTGTTTTGGAATTTTTCATGATATATGATAGGTTCAAATAATGTGATACTATTTTATTATTTAATTTTAATATACATGGAGGGTATATAGTTCATATCATGTTAATGGTCACATATTCCACAAGGGATAACTTTATGAGATAATATACTTCCTTGAAGTGGGATGTTCACCCATGGCCGACCATGATTTATAATAATGTAAAGTGGATATTCTGGTGGCCCTCCATAGTAAAAGGCATTTAAGTCTTTAATTCCCATTGATTGACATGTCCACAAATTTTCACCAAGTGTTAGAGTTTATTATTGAAATGGGATGTTCACCCAGGGTGGACTTGTTTTATCACATAGTCTTGGTAATTATAATAGGAGTCTATGAGTTGATAGTTGAAGTTGTGTATAAACTTTTATCCTCAGATCGATGAGAAGTAAATAAGAATGATTCAAACAATATAGGACATACATGAGGATTGTATTATATATTTTATCCACTAGATCTATCTTTTGGGAGGATACAAATTCTGGTAGTGTAACATACTCATGTGTTCTATTGATATTTATCAATTACACTATTAATGAAATGTACAGTCCCTATACCTTAACAGGATCAAGACAATCAAGTGTTCAATTGATATTTGTAAATTCTTATCAAAACTACTTTGAATAAGAGGCAAGCATAAGTGGGAGTGATCATATGCCAACTATAAAACATGATAAGATAATACAATAAAATTTTAAAAAGAAGGGTTATCCACTAAAAACAAGTTGAATGGAGTTAAAAAACTAGATATTCACATGAAAATCAATAAAAATTTTGATCATTCATCCTTGGTTAATAAAACATAATAAATTTAGAGAAAATGAATCACAAAAATTGATTCATTATAAAAAATAATCGACATACATGGTGTATACCACACTCGAGAAATCAAGACCTAAAAGTAAACATCATAAATTAGTAAATTACATAAAAGGAAACCTGGTAAATGAAGAAAATGTTAGGTCATGAAAATGTTTGGTGGAAGCTAAGTTCCACACATGATACATATAAAAACCGATTATTACAATCTTTTCACAATATATCAACAATATAACTAATCGTAGTCTAATGATGAACAAAGCTTGTCACCCTCTCCCACTACATCTCTACTTCCAGCTACTAACTGTAAAAACACTATATTGAAAATTAAATAATATTGTATTTTATATTTATACTTAAAAATAATAAATGTCTAATACATAAATTATATTTAATATTTTGATTTACCTTCTCACCACAAGTTTATGTAATAACACTAGGGGAAGATCCAGTCCTCTTATGATATAATTCAATCAATGCTTTTTGCAAAGTGGATATCAGAGCCCCTTGTCTTGAACTGTGCTTTGTAGAGAAAAAATCTCTCTCTAAGTATCTTGGTGTATGGACTGACTACAACAAAGATTATATGCATCTGCAATCCCCGGTGGCCTTCTAATGACTTCAGAAGATACGGGGCCCAAACCCATCCCACACACTCTACCAGGATGCTGCTTCCCAAGGGCTTTAGTAACTGTGTCATCCTAGGAGACTGAGTAGGATTGTGCTGGATTGGAATCCCATAGTTCTTTAATTTTAACCTATAAGTAAAATATAATTCATATAATAAGCAATATATATTAAAATAGTAAAAAGAGGTACTAAGTTATTATAATTAAATATGTATTCATACCCCAACTTCTATGGAAGGATTTTTAAAAAGACATCTATCATATTTATGTTGAATATTCAACAACACTTCTGTTCGGGATACTTCATTCCCTAAACTCTATTACTGAAAAAAAAAATCATCAATTTAATATATTAAAAGAAATAATATTTTCATAGAATTATTTAAACTAATGAAAAGATTACCATAGAAGACCGGCTTCTATAAAAACTCTTTTACCCTGTAGTGTGAGGGATGAATTGCTTATCCCAGCATGATGCATTCTTTCTTGAAAGATCCAAAATTAAAAAAAATGCATTTTAATATTAATTTATTTAATGTTATCCTCTATTCATGTATAGGTATAAATGAAAAATTTGATTAATATAGTAATATATATTTAAATACCATATGTTTCTCATCATGATGTATGATTCTATTTGGCTACCACATCCGGTAGGATGTTATACATCTGTTGGGTGGTCATTAAATTATTATTGACATTTCCCCACAATCTTCATTTAATTTCATTCCAATTACTTCCATGATTTTTCAATTTCCACTTCTGTGCTATCACATCAGGAACCATAATGTCGAAAAACATCTATACACAGAAATTAATTTTGAAAATATTAATAACAAGACATTAAAATACACAATAATGTATTAATATTACCTTTATTTTAGAATAAAAACATCAATTTTTCAACATGTAGGCATATTCCTCCAATAATTATACGAAATAGAAATGGAAACAGGATCCCCGACCAACTGGCCTAAAATCTGGCCAAGTAATCCTACATCATCATCCGTAGAGACCCAATATGAATCAAATGGGAAAACTATCTTCTCTCTGGTCAGATTATATACATCTAAAAATTTTATATTTTTCTCCACACATACATTGATTCGATATTTAATGAATAAAATATTTAATATAAAAAAATTGCAATAAATATATTCATGTTAAAATTTATTCCTATAACAGTCACACTCCAGTATCCCCATGAAGAACTGGAAGTTGCACGCCACTCCCCCACTATGATGGATCCTAAAATGGGAGGTGATCACTGAGATTATATAGCGATTCTAATAGTCTGTGTGAGAGATGGTGTAGGGGGAGATGGTACAAGGGTAAGTGGATGGTGTCTTAGATGCGATATGGGAGGTAAATAGATGGATCATCGTCTTTCATAGTTGTTGATGAAATAGTATATCACTTCTTCCATGGAATTCATATCATTTAATCAAATAAAATTAAATTCAGAACATATATTTGAAAAAAAAGTATGTATAAAAAACTATAAATGATAATTTATGAATAGTACTAACAAAAAAAATATACATAACAATGATAATGAGTGATTGAAAAAATGAAATATGTGGTTGAAAAATATATGTACAACTATACATACAATCATTTTCTCCTTCAATCATGTTGGTCTCCTACTACATTACATCATCCACATCATCCATCCTTACTATACTAAAATTTTCAATATCTTCATAGAAAAATAATTCTTCTTCTTTTTGTTGATGAGATTCATTGTTAGAGGTTTAATCTTCCACTTCATCACCCATACCACACAAATATCTTGGTTTTATATGAGAAACTAAACTTCACCCTTCATCTATAACCTCTTTAAAATAATATACCATTTTTCTTGAGATGATACGTTATATGGATCATAGAGTTTATGATCACCAACATTAATCAAGAGAGAGATGTTTGATGAAGTAAATTGAAAGGAATCTCTTTTAACACCTATAATAATTTCAAATCAATTATATTTGAATAAAAAAAAGTAAAAAAATTGTTGTGGTGGTTTAATTCAATAATACCGATCCACGTTAAATAGTTTCCCACTTCAGAAAATGTAAATATACAAATATACTGTGTTTTGAAACCCGCTTCTTGGTCAACTGTATGAAATCTAAAGTTATTCACATTGTAAGCATCAAACATTATAACTTTTTTCAGAGGACCTCGAGTAAGAAACTTCAAATATTCTGACAAATCTGCTTGAGTATCGGTATTCATGATATTAAAAAAGATATATAATTTAATATAATTAAAAAATATATGTTTCAAACTAATATTCATATTTATTGTAATATTTAAGAACTTACATGTTGTAAAAACCATTCTAAAAGATCATTATTAATAACATTCATTATATCTTTTTCATTTCATGTTTATCCTTTCATTTTTATCCTTGTTTTTATCCTCAACACTTTAATAAATGTATTTGCAATTCCACTATTCAATAGCACATATCTATATGCATGTAAAACTTATATTTTATTCTGTGTAACATTTGAAGTCCCTCCAACTGATCGTCTAACAACAGAAAATATTTTTTATTTCCCAGGTATTTAATATTTTGCTGATGTGTCATCAACATGCCCAACATGATTAAATATAGTCTCAATATCAACCATGTATCTAGAAAATAATGTATCACACTCTTCTTCCAAATCACCTTCAGAAACCAAGCCTTACAGTTGAGCTTTATTTCTCACATATGATTTAAAATTTTTATGATATCTATGAAATAAAATAAATATACATAATTATGCATTAAATTAAGTGCCAAAAATTGTTACCTTAACTGAAAAATATAAATAATTTACCTCTCAATTGAATGTACCCATCGATAAAGAATATTACCTTTTAATTTAGCTTCCTTATCCAAATGCATAGTTAAATGCATTATGACAGTAAAAAAATGGAGGAAAGATTGTCTCCATTGCACAAAGTGTCAATAAAAACACTCCATAAGGTTGTCAAGATCAAATGGATATAGATATTTCTCACATTGTTTTCTAAAAAATGTGCATAATTAGAGTTCAACAGTAGTATCATTTTCAGTTAATAATATATGCAATGTCAATGATAGTAATTGTTGTAACAAAATATGTGAATCGCGACTTTTCAATCCATATACATTATTATTATTTTAAGTAAACACACCCTGAGATGTTACTTTAATACCCATTGTATACTTTCAAAGGATTTATAATTATAAGGAATGTATATTTATCCCTATTTTTCATTGAAAATTTTTCCATAGGATACTTTTCATTCTCATCTTTCCAGATATCATGTTTTATGTTCATTACTTGTATGTCTTTCCATGCATTGACATGATCCATATAATTTCCATTCTCATTAAAAAATGTTATAATAAAATTGTTCAAAACATTATTCTCAATATGCATCACATCAACATTACACTGCAACAAATTAAATTCCCAATAAAGAGGTTGGAAGAATATAATTTTTTTCTTCAATTATTGTGTTCCGATTTCACTTAATGATGCACTTCGATCATGTTTCCTGTTGTCATTCAAATGATGAACCTTCCCAAATTCTATTTCAATATTTCCAATTTGTTTTAATATTTTAGAATCATTTAATAAATTAGGAGGTGGACTATGATTAATGAAACTGTTAAATTTTGTTCTAGTTAGCTGAAATCTATGAGATGCATCGATAAATCATCGATGGAACAAGAAGCACCATTTTAAAATATGAGGTATACTTTTTCACTCTAAAACATATTTACAAATATAAAACACCAAACCCATGTAAGTGTTCATACCAAATAAATTCACAAGCTCTAGGAAGGCACTAATGGCCATCCTTAAATAATCATGATTTTTTAACCTAGTTTTAGAAGAAGCATCAATTGTGTCCACACCATTTCTCTATAAAATCTAAAATTATTTAATTAAAGGTTGCAAGTATTCATAAATATTATATCTAGGAATTTTTTTCTTGTAACAATCCTTGAAATGATAAAATATATTTGTTGCATACACATCTACAGAGAAATACAGCAAGTGGTCAAAACAACTGGCCAAATGTTATATCTGGTAATCAAAGACACAAATGGGTTGAATCCATCATCATCCAATCCCAATAAAACATTCCTAGAATCATATAATAAATCTATATGTAATGAAAAAAATGTATTCCATGATTTTAAATCTCATGGATGACGTATTAACGCGTTATTTTCATTATCTATAGAATTACACTTCATGTGATTCTCATATTTTTATGACATGAATAATCATTGTAATCAAGGATTTAATGGAATGAAAAACATTTACAGGTGTGTTCCTTTTCTTCTACTTCTTCATGTTAGTATATTGATTTAGACTTCCAAAATCACCCACTGACTTCCATCTAGAAGAAGAACATTTTTTTCAACCATGTCTACATGAATCCTCTCACCAATTAAGCATAGAATCATTGGCACACACAGGTATTGTTTTTATAATTCAAACCAAGCCTGCTAACAACATTTTTAATATCATAATACTACTCAGGGATTTTTTCTTTAGGAAATTTATCATATAAAAATTTCAATATCATTGACATAGCCTTATTTGTAATTCCACAGAGGCAATTGATATGGTACATTTTCAACAGAAAAGAATGTTTTGAATATGTCAAACATAAACTATATAACTCTTTATTTCCATCATCAAATAAATCATGAAGCATATATTCCTTAGTGAAGTTTTCTCTTACATTATTCTCCATATAATCATGAGTAGGGTCCACTAATATGTTACAATCTTAATCTGGTTGTCCTATAGTCTCACAAACATCACATGTCATGTCTCTATTTGTAGCACCCTCATCTAGTTGTTCTGATATGTTTTAATGTTGATGGTGGTGCCTTGATGTTCCAAATTAATCATTGATAAGGTTCTTCATTTCATTTAACATTTTTGATGAAGTTGGGATCTCATTCGATGGATTGAAATCAATGCTCAACCTTCCTGTAACATTCAATTCTACATGCCAAATCCAACACAATTATTTACTAGAGAATTTCTTCAAAATTAAATTTCCGTAAACATCACATCTCATCAAAAATCTTCTAAATTTACATTTTGTACAAGAATATATTGTTCTCTCATCCATAGATTAATTAGAAATAGGAAAATCAAAAAATTCTTCTAAACAGCTTATAAACTGAGGTGTGTTCCACGGTAATGTTATCCAGCTTTTTTCCATGTATATGACATTGTGCGTACACAATACTAAAAAAATTAAAACACATAACTATTACTAATTAAGGAAATAGATTTATATAAAATAGTTGAAAAAAATATAATTTTTTTAAAATAATGTTTTCTCATATAAATACATAAGGAAAATAATGAACACACCCACTAGAAAAAAAAAATCATGAAAATTAAGAATATCCATAAAAGAAGAGAAGAACAAGGATCCCGTCCTTCTAGATTTTTTATATCATTCTATACTAAAATTGATGGAAAAACTGATGATGTCATAACTTTGATATCACTACGGCATGATCTTGATAAATCATCTAATAATTGAATAGAATTTGGGAATATGAAATGGAAACAAACTCTTACCTTAAACATGACTCAATAATTTAGAAAATAAATGGGGAAACAATATTTACCGTGAAAGTATAGTATTCGGTCAACTCCGGTCCCAAAAAATTTATTAACCAAATAAAAAATAGAGTCAGGCAACAAAAAGATTATTACAAGACCGAGAGTGAAAAACACCAAGAATATCCACCTCCACCAGTGAAGAGCAGTAATCAGGGCTCATGAACGACCATACCACATCCATCGCCAGGATTGCCTTCTTGGATAGAGCATCGGCCACCCGATTGACCTCTCAAAAAGCATACAAGACAATCAAGTTTATGCGACTAACCTGATTGAGACATTCAACCCACATTGGAAGTATCTTCCAAGGCACATTCTGTGTTCTTGTTTGTAGGGCTTGAACCGCATGTTGAGAATCTGATTCAATCCATATCATGTTCCAATTATATAAAATAGCATACCTAATTGCATGAAAAATCTCCCATAACTAAGCTTCAAAAGTAACACCTACACTAATGAATTGATAGAAACATCCTTTCACAAAGCCACAGAACGTACGAAAAACACCACCACACCCTGATGGTCTTGGTGCACTGGAAGTAGATTCATCCACTTTAACATTGATCCATGGGCTGATCGGAGGAATCCATTCAATATACCTGGTCATGTTTTTCTTCTGAGGCTTCCCTGAAACCCCAAGTAAACGCATAATCTGCAATTATGAAACATTGTTAGACATCGCACCATATTGGACCATTGAAGCAGCGAAAACCTACTGATGAATAGACATCATGCTAGGCCGAAAGGGTACTTTTATTTCTTAAAAAGATATAACATTCTGAGCAGCCCGGATGGGTGTAATTGCCGCCACAGCTGCCACCAAGAGGAAATTATGCACCTGATCACTGCAACAGAAAATGGACAGCCTTTCCAGTAGGTCCAGTACTAATAGCCAATGCACCTGGGGCCCAAACAGATCGCCAATGTAATCCCACAACTTCCTGTCATATGCACACTCCATAAACAGTTGTAGGACATCTTCTTAAGCGTGCATGCATAAGTAACATGCAGATGCAAAAATAAAACTAGACCGCTTAAGCTGATCATGAGTGGGAACATGGTTCTTCCAAATTCTCCATATAAGAAAAAAGTGAGAGGGCTGAATGAAAGAGGACCTATATTTCCTGATCCATGCAGGTGAGCTACAAGAGACCCCACAATCCAACTGATAGTGATCTCTATTGGTAAACTGGCCATTCCTATTATGCTTCCATATCAATGTGTCACAATCCATGGAAGCATAAACTTGAAATTGCAGCTCCACCTGAGGAGGTATCTTGCTGTCAAAATGATGCTTATTAGAAATAAATTCAGCAATGGAGAGATTCCTGACACCAGAAGAAATATCCATAATGTCTGGAAGTGGTCGATCCATCCAATTCGTGTTCCAACAATTGAGTTTAGAGTCATGAAACCAATTAATTTGTGTCATTCATAATATGCATGAAGGAGCATTTTAGAGCAGCCCAAACTGATGGAGCAAGGTAATATTTATAACAATTCATTAACCTACCTTTGAAACGGTTACCTAAAAAATCACCAGAATTATCTTTGGAGATGAGACCCCAGGTGAGTTTCCCAATGAGTCTATCTTTAAATTTCCTGAGGTCCTTGATCCTAATACCCCCATGTTCAACAGTATTGATGCAATCCTTCCAGGAAATAGTAATGAGCTTGCACTCAGGAATTGACCCGGTCCGGAAAAAGTTTCTGACCACACTTTGTATCTCCTTAATGAGTCCCCTGGGCCACCGATAAAGAGAGAAGGAGTACACACAATCTCCTTCCCCTTCCATCTAGCATGTTGATTGAGAATACTAGAGTAAATCCCCTCCAAATATTTTCTCTTCACCTTTTCCCAGAATAAGGGAACACCAATGTATTGAAAGGGAAAATATCCTTTTTCTAACCCCAAGAGATCGAGTTATCTTGTTCTACTTACCAGTCATGACACCATTGCCAAAAACAATGAAGGATTTCTCCCAACTAATCGCTTGACCATCAACTTCTTCATTATGTTGAAAAAGGGCCTCAATAGAGGAAATAGTATTCCTAGAGTCTTTCCCAAACATCATAATGTCATCAGCATACAACAAATGAGATGGAGAAAATTCATTCATACTAGCCCGAAATCTCTTATACAAACCCATGGGTGCAAGATCATTAAAACATCATTTAAGATAGTCCTCAGCAACAGCAAACAAAAGACCAGAAAGTGGGTCCCCTTGTCTCACTCCTCTGGTACATGAGAAGAAACCCCTAGGTGTACCATTAATCAAAATGGACAACCTTGATGAGTAGAGAATGGTACTAATCAATTTGATAAAATCATTGAAGAAACCATATCTTTTATGGACCTCCAAAAGAAAACTCCATTTAAGTGTATCAAAGGCCTTTGAAATATCTATTTTCAAAGAAATGTTTCCTGCTTTCGTCTTCTTTCTCATGATATTGACACATTCTGTGGTAGTGAAAAGGCACTCCTAAATATTCCTTCCGGGAACAAAACCAAATTGATTAGTAGTAATCATATCACCAACCACCAGACCCAGTCTGTTCATAAGGATCATACTGATCAGCCTAGGGATAGTATTTCCTTGAGCCACTGGCCTACAATTTTTTATGTCAAGAGCATTACCTTTCTTTGGTAGTAGGGAAGTAAAGATGAAGTTCATCCCATTTGGCATGTAAGAGTGAGTGAAAAAGTCTTTGATGGCCAGGGTAAGATCATCCCGCAAAACATCCCAGAAAGATACAAAAAATTTGTTAGTGAACCCTTCCGTTCCATGGGCACTGTCAACATTTAATGATAAAAGAGTTTTTCTAATTTCCTCCTTGATAGGGGGAGTGACATGAAGCTGGTTGTCATAATCCCCAATGCATGAGTTGATATTTCCAACCATTCAATGTGTATTAACCTCTCTATCGTTAGAATACATTCCCTTGAAGTACTTCATAACCTCCAAAGAAATCTCATTTTCAGAAGTGAATAAATGACCATTAATGATAATTGCTTTATCCCTTGTCTATTCTCTTTTCTCTCGATGCAGCATATTGAAAAACATAGAGTTTCTATATCCATCCATTAACAGTCAAACATTTAATTTATTTCTAGTCAACCTCTCCTTGATTCTCAAAAGATCATCAATTTTGTGATTCACCATAATTTCCACTCAAGAAGGGTTATCCTGATGCTGATCATGGTTCTGAATAGATGAGAGCCCTTCCTCAGCAGCCTTGATATCAGAGTCAATTTTAGAAAAAGGCATTCTACCCCATTCCTTAAGACTATCCTTGAGAAATTTCAATTTCTGATCAAACCTCTGGAGTGGAATTCCAAGAGGATCAGTCCTCCTTGCTTCTAACACCCTTTCCCTGCATCCAGGTTCCATGATCTACCCATTATTAAACCAAAAAGGTAGAGGACCTGATCGTGTGAACTGTGTGCTAACGTCCACAACAATCGGGTTATGATCTGTGTGATGTTTAGGGTGTGTATAGCTAGAGATCCCATTAGAAGCATTCTGATCACTCATCTGAACAAAACATATATCAAGCATGCTAGCTTGCCTCCCAGTCCAAGTGTATCTACACCAAGTAAACTCAACCCCAGCATTCAGGACCTCAACAAAATTACACTGATCAATGAAAATGAAAAATTAAGAACCAGCAGCCCTATTGAAATTCCCAACAGTTTTTTACTCAGGCCTCAAAACTATGTTAAAGTATCCTACAGAAATCTATTGATGATCCATTATCCTAGAGGCCACATTAAGCTCCTCCCATAACTCCCTTATCCTGATATAACAATTGGAAGTATAAAAAATGACACTGAAAAATCATAATCATCAATATTGAAAGATAGAATAATACTCTCAGAGTTCTCCAAACAAGAGGTAATAAATATAGACTCAATACAAAATACCCACAAATTATCAATCCCAATTTCATGCTTGTCATGTGCCAAAAATGTTTACCCCATGAAATCCCATTTAAAACCATTCCAATTGTCAAAGAGTGAATTTGGTTCAGCAATTCCAACCCGCATAGGATTATGGGCCATAATATAATGTCGAAGGGCTCTAGCCGTTTGGGATTTCCCCAGCCCTTGACAGTTCTAGAAGAAAACCTTCATTGAGGATGGGTCTTACCCATTGTTTGGGGGCTACCCTTTGACACCAGAGGTGTTCTTCTTTTTCCTTTCCTCCCCTTTCCATTTTTCCCTAGACCCTGCTACTTAGTAGTTGCTCCGAGCTTGCTGATCAGATCCCCAGCACCCTGCACTACAGTAGTGGCAACATCCGAAATGTCCCCAATGAGTTGAGGTTCCTGGATAGAGATTGTATCACTTGTGCTGGAACGTTTATCTGTCCCATGTGTTTCAGCTACAACATGTGCAGAGTCTTCAACTTGCAAAGGCATATGATTAATGTCATCCCCTATGATAGTTTTCATAGGTGGACTCACCACAGTATAACTTCTTCAATAGTAGGAATGGAAACAACTGGATAAAATGGTTGATGCTCATCAACATCATCAGACCAGAATATTCCATTTAAGGGTGTGAATTTATTGTGATATTTCAGGTGAGAAGGATCACTAAACATTTGTGGGTTCCACTAGGAAGATTTGGAGGGCAGTGTTTAAATTAAATTCTCCCCCGGATCAAAGATAGAAAAGGCCTCAACATTGCCACCACCATCACTAACTGAAGTAGGTGAGACAACCTCAATAAACTGAGGTGTCCCATGTGTCAGAGAAACATCTTGTACAACATCCACAACACTGGACACCCTAGATTCCATCGTTATCCCTTCCACATTAGAAATCACCACACCCTCCACTAATTGACGTGTGCCTTGCATTATAGGAATATCCTTTGCAACAGTCTCACCAGGGACAGCATCACTAGGTGCCCCATTAACCATCGCTGGCCCTTCCACCACCCCTATATCAGGGATCAATCCTGGTTCCTTCCCTTAATGAGATTCAACAGGCTGGCTAGAAACAGCCCCTTCCTTCAAGCTCTAGTCCGAGTGCACAGTTGAGATAGTCCCCACCCTCACCCTTGGATTAACCACGTCCTCAGCCTTAGGGTCATGAGGAGCTTTCTCCTTTCCTTTCCTCCCCCTGCATGTGGCATCATCATGGCCCTTCAATTTACACACACTTCTTTCGTTATTTCTTTTACATTCAACCATTAAATGACCAAAAATCAAATAGGCCAAGCAGAATATAGGCTTCCGTTCATAGACATGGTCCATCTCCATGCTATCATCTAGCGTTTTTAGAACAACCTCTTCTATAAGAGTGGCCGACATATCCACTTCCACCAATACCCGAGCAAAGTTCCCAAAACTCGAGTTAATTGTCTGCCGATCCAGTCGAAAAGGATTACCTAGCGCAGTGGTGATGCCCCATATGATCCGTGGGTGGCAATAGAACCAATTCCACCTACAGATCTGCACCCATATTTGAGCATGCATGATCCGGACAGTCATGGGATCAAAAATGCGATCCCACTTTTTAATGTTCAAAAAACCAGGCTTAAGCAGGATGGCACCCTTGCACCACACCTTTCTTTTACACTAATCTCAATGGAAAACCACATGATATTATCCCTTTACCATTACAGTCATGGTCCAATCGTCAAAACCCCACACCTCTGCAATCCTTTTAGTCAGATAATTGAACTTCCATAGGCTCTCACCCTTGGGAATGAGGACATGGGAAATTATTGAGAACCGACATAGATTATCCCTCTCTTCAGCTGCCTCTTGATTGGCTGACACATGAGAAACCCTCCCCTTCTTAATCACCCGACCAATTGGAGGTGCATCAAAGGAGAAATTATCCCCAGAATCAACCCTCACAACATCCGCAATCCTCCACCCCGGGTCAATGGCCCCAGGAAGAGGAGCTTCCATAATCCCAAAAGTTTTCTTCATGACCGAAAACATCTCCTTATGACCGATGCATTATGAAAAGGAGCTCGAAAGGTGATCCGAATTTGCAATTTCATCTGGAACAACCACCAGAGATTCCCCTGGATCCCAAGGTTTGGGGTTTTCTTTCACCTCTCCCATTACTTCCATCACTCTTACAGGATCATCCTTATACATTACATTAATTCTATAGGGAAATAAGATTTATAACATGCTAGGAATCAACACATTGAAGGATTCATGGATAGGGTAGATGAATCAAAGTCTTATAGAAAGTTCTAGAACTTATTAAATATAACTTTTTTAATTCATTTTTTTCAATTATAGAATGTGGGAGAACCGATTAAATCCATAGTCTTATGGAATTCATATAAAATATTCTATCCCCAAAAAATATACAATTGGGGTAGTATTAAATATTGTCTATATAATAATTTTTTCCTACTTTGAATGTTATTGGTGTCCTAGAATTAGGATTCAAAAATTTGGGTATAGGCTGGGGCTGAATATTTTAGAACATGTGGGGTATCATGGTGAACTATTATTGGTAGAAACATGTTGTGACCCTACATGTGATTAAAGTTTTACAATCTATGGAGGATAATGGAACATCAATGGGGGTTGTAAAATAATGTTGAACTCTGTCACGAAGAAATTATAGTGGCCCTATGATGGTTTCTTTTAGTATTTAAGTAGATAAGAAATTAATACCTAAAACTGGGATAATTACATGTTTGCGATGATCTTCATAGATGATTCATGTAAATATTGTTTCCCATCAGCATGATTAAAAAAATAAAAAATTTCATACATCCTATCTCACAATAATCTAGAATGGCACTCTATATGTATTTAGAGATGTTAAAAATTATGTTTACCATTTATCCTCATAAAATTATTGAAGAGAACCATTTAACTATGTTCTTATAAAAATACCTACTAGAATATGATAGAAATATTCTAGATTCTTCATAAGTAGGATCCATTATAGGATAATCAAACATATATTCCAAACAGTTTAATGAATATATTTACCAAAACTAATAACAATTTGGCACCATAGGTACTCTCATAATATGAATTCGTGATTAGAGATTAGTTATAGGGTTATTTAAGTGTTCACAAAATACAGAACAATTATTTACCAAAACTATTTAAAATGAATTGTTTAGTTTCATAAGAATGTATAAATTATACTTTAGTTATTTCTTAAATATCCATGACCATGGATTTCTGTATAACTATGCATGAAAACCATACCATGAATAAAAACCAATTCAATATTATATACACAACTTAGATTCTAACAAAACTGGTACTCCATGGAAAACCAACAATTCTAAAACTAATGGTATACTCAAAATTCAATTTTTAGTTTTTTAAAAATATTTATTTCATTCCTTCAGGTCTTATGGTTAAATAAATTCCACTTAATATTCCTAAATTCAATGAATTGAAATTTTAGCACTGTATAAAATTTCTATTAATACATGATAAGAAAAAACCTATAATATCCTTTGTGATGTAATTTATAATTTTCTATATAAAAAATAGGATGAAAAATTATATGATAACATACAAACAAAAATATATTAATAAATTTAAAAAATGTAATATAATATAAAATTCTGACAAACATGGAAATAAAAAAATATTTACAATGATAACTCACGATCATAAATGGGTTTTTTATAGGATGTAATAATTAAGGTTGAGAAATCAGATTGAGATAATTGGAGGATCTAGTATATATTTCTTAGTTGAAATGTGAGTGTGAGACCTGTGATATGAGGATCCATGATCAATTAGTGTTTGATCGATTTTATTTAGGGGATATGGCATGATAATCAACATATATTGGGGTAGTTCAAGGAACTGATCACCTAAACAGCATGATAACTAAATAGTGTTATGGAATTAGTACAATCGATGACCACAATATTGAATATAAAAGAACACTATAATGGATATACTCATAAATATTTGATAATTAATATCACCAAAGTTATAAAAAGAAGAAGGATGATACTAACTCCCAGTCAATGGGAACCATGAATTCCTATATAGACAAGAGCATATATATACTAACTTAATCCTTTGGAAGTTATAATTATTCCCCTATAAATATTATTTTGTCCTCACACACTTATTCACGGTCACATCTACCTTTACATGACCATCTAGATACATTTATTGTGTAAATAAAGATACATTGATTAAAAATCTAAACACAATGCCTCCTAAAAATATCACATTATATCCTTCTCACATAGACGAACAGCATGAAAAAAAAAGAAGCTTATTAAATAAAAATATGTGCTCTCACATGTTAAAAATATTATATTGATGAGATAAACTCATTACAACTTGACATAATATGTGTCAAATAAAGGAAATCATTATAATCAGATTTCCATAATTTATACTATAATATTCCATTCTCCTCACGCTCACCCAAGAACAATATATACCCCTGAGGAATTACTCCATTAGATACTGTAATATGCAGTGGAATCCAGTGATATTTTCATTCATGAATAAAGATAAATGTAACATCAAAATCCTCCGAACAATGTCCTATATCCAGATTGGGGATATTTTCCTAATACTTATCTATGATTTTATACAAAAAGTTACTATGTATTTTTCTAAAAAGAATAGTGTCTATACCCTACGAGGAACACTGAGGGGCGGTGAGAAGCGTCAAGCGGAGGTACGGGTTAGGACCTGTAGTGGGGAGGCGAGCTAGGGCTTCGGGGGGTCGGTGGAGATGGGCGAAGAGCCGCGATGTGGGGTAGTGCGGCGACCAGCCGCACTGAGGGGTGGCAAGGCAGGGAGGTGTTCTTAGGGGAGCTGAGCTAGGGCTTTAGGGTTCACCGATGGGGGGGGGGTGTCTCATGGGGGTAGGGAGGAGAAGTGCCAGGACTTTAAAAAAACTATTTAGCGGTGGATTTTTAATAAACATCCGCTAAATAATTTATAAAAATATTAGCGGTGGTTTAGTAAAACACCGCTAAAAACCCACCTCAAAAAGCTTTTTATGTTGTAGTGTCACTTCCCAATGTCACACACATTCATTCATCAATTTATAGTATATTATATATATTCATTTTCATATTGTTCAATAATGATCAACATTAACCATATATTTCTTCCATCTCAATAACCATGAAATCATATACACATTTATTTAATTAGTTTATATAAAGAGCTAATTCCATATTTTCTAATAACTGATTTAGAATTAGATTTTTTTAATCAGAAGTAAACTCATTGGTTATTTGTTATAAATGATGAAATGAAGAAATGTTTATGCAACTAACACTGAGATTATTTTTACTTGTTTTATAGATATTTATTTTCATACACACACAGACAATATGGTTTAATAAATTTTGAAATATATATATTTGTATACCAAGTACTCAATTTATTCGAATTTATATTAATATTTATAACTATTTATTATGTGGTGATTCTATTAATTTTTAAATTTTTTGAATGTATTAAATTTTATTCATTTTTATTATTCTTGTTTAGGATTGTATAATTATGGTGTATTTAAATCCCAATTGATTATAATTATTTGCTAAATTTTCAAAAAAAGAAAATAAATATTTTCTAAAATGAATCATTTATCCTCAATAACATAAATATGTGATAGAAATTAATTCAAACCGTATTTAAAAAAATTAATGATGAAGAAATCATTTAAAAAAGACATTAATCATGTTAAAAATCACCCATTCTTGAAATTCAGTACATTATTTAATAAACAGATATATATACATTTTAAATGAAGAATCTATTAGAATAGAGAAATAAATCTTTTTTATTTGGTTTCACTAGATTAAAATCATATCCCAAATTCCAATTTAAATAACCATTAATATATAACAATGAAAACTTTTGAAATCTAATAAAAATTGAAACAATGTGAAAAATGAGAAAGAGTAGATATCTGAGTCTTAGTTAATTAACATTGTATTGTTATATTTATATTTCATAAAAGAAATAATTTATTTCGATATCCCTAATATGAAGGTGGATGATATTTTTATTATAAGAAACAAAAAACTATACATCTCTTACTGAAATTTATTATAAACTAAGAGAGGGGAACCCAATGATAAATAAAATTTTTCAAAACCCCTATAATTGGTGGATATTACAATTGAAGTGGGGGTGGAAAAAAGAGAATTTTTTTATTGTTTTCCTTTCAGATTCATTTTCATGAATCCAATCTATTTGATGCTACGTTGGTTTCAATGTGACCACGTTTCTGTCAATATCTTACCCTTTAATGATCACCAACTTCATGGTCACTTATATAAATTTTTTAAAAAATATATCCTTATGACCTTATTTTCATTAATCTACTTCTTTATTTCTCTCCAGTGTAGTATTTTATATTGATTCTATAAAATTAAAACCTAGTTTCATAATAGTATGTCTTAATAAATTAAAATTACAAACCATATAATACATCATTATATTCTCTCACTTTAATTCATAGTTTCAAATTAATCATTATTTAATGAATTCCTCATGAAGGATTTAATAAATCTATGAGAGATAAGTGTTCTTTAAGAGTATCTCCATCTCTTAAATGTTTTCATTTAATGTTGGATGGAAAATAGAATACTTGGCGTTATTTTTTTAATACTTATAAAATTAATGGAAGTAATTGGAGAACATAGATAGCTATTTAGAAATAGATTCTATAAGTGTATAATCTTGGGTTCATTTTATTTTATAATGAATATATCATAACTCCTCATATTTACTATGTGAGTTCCAAACCCCTCACCTATTAAACTAACAATTAAATAAATTCATCTATTAAATATTATTATCTAAATTTAATTCCAGATTACTAATTTTTATGTATAAAAATATTTACTTATTATGTTAAAAGAAAATTAAAATTAATAACATGAATTGTCAAAAACTAATCCAAATTTGATTTGAGTATATTGTTGTCCAGTAATAAATAAAAATTAAAAAACAATAATGCAACAATGGTTCTGAAAAAGGATTTATTACCTGAGAATGTTTACGTATTAATAAATATTATAATTAAAGTATAATCTTTTATATTTTTAATGTATTTCAAATATTAGTAATGAGGGTGGTATTTTATGTAGTGAATAAATAATATGAATGAGTGTAAAAAATAAAGTGTTATTGAGAAAGGAGTTATTCTGTTTTAGGTATACACTAGAACCTTCAAAATTAATTTATGTTGTTTCACATTTATTTGATAATTCTTACATAATAATATGTGGTTTGCAATCACATATATTTTTTATGAAATATATACTTACTAAGACACCTTTATGGAATATTACTTCCCACCTCCTATTGCAATAAAATATAATGAACACACCTCAATTGAGTATCTAACACTATTCTAGAGATTAATCTATCATATTCCATTCTATCCAGTAAACCACCAAACTCCATCATAATATGAATTCATTGAGGTAAGAGAGATATTGTATATTTTTAAGTGAATTAAATCAATTTTATAATAATCTATATAAATTTAGAAAATAATTATTCCAACCCAAGGCATAATCGTTTTTTTATCCGAAATAAATAGAAAAATATATCCAATCAGAGTGGTGATTCAATAACATCATCAATACATTATACCATATCAATCCTTATTTTAGATATTCAATGTCATGGGAATTAGAGAGGCATGATTAAAAAATGAATAGAAAAAATAGAATATTAAATAGTATAAGATGTGAAATGATGATACAAATATATATATAACTATACTAGTTTAAATTCTCCTAAAATCTTTTAAAATAAAATTAATGAAATATTTTTATGACTTTTGTTGTTTAGCAACATTGTTTATTTAATAATATTAAATAATAATTTTAGTTCAACTAAATTATTTAATTTCTAGATAGAAAATAGATATATTTTGAATCATTGTGGGTGTAACATGGGTTTTAAATGATTATGTCTAACTATATAGAGACAATGTGTTTTATTTTATAATATGAAATTATTATTTGGAATAATTAAAACATGGTTAGTTAAAACATTTGTGTCTTACGAGAATCATAATGAAATTTTATAGAGGTTCTAGTAGCCTCAGAAAAGTGGGATCATAGTTTATTAATCTATTATATTTACCCATAATTTCAGTTTTTTTATAATGTATAAAATTTCCCCTCCACAATATAAAGAATAATACGCTGTATTCTCCTCCCCTTTGTTTATGTCATAATCCACATCCTTGAATCCTTCAATGGTGAACCTCCATCATTTAAGTCATAAAATATTTAGTGAACTGAAGTGATTTATTTTCAATTCCTGATCATAAATCAAATGTAGGGACTCTTCTTCAATATCATCATTCTCTTCCCCTAGTAACATATTCTCTCGTAGATTTTTATGAATTTAGATTACCTTAGGTTATCCATTTTACCTTTATATTATTTAATGTTATTAATTTTTTGATCCCTTCTTCGGGTATTTTTTATCATGTTTTTAACAATTTGAACCATTCTCTATTGATTCAAGATAGATGTTGTCCTAAACTAGAATTTATTTAATGAACCAATGATTGTTTTGGGCTTTAGATTTTATTTCAAATTCCCCTGTTATAATATTTTGTGTATTTATGTAAATACAGTGATGAAAACATGGGGTTATCATGGTTTTTATAGAAAGATAATAGTTTTTCTCTACTAAAGGTTAGTTAAAATATGATTTTACATAACCACACAAACCAAATATTTATAATCATTTTTAAGTGACGTTTTCTTTATATATGGAATTTATAAATATTCATGGGACTTCCAAAGTGATTTTAAAAAGATTATACATTGAATTTAATGTGATACATAAAATACCTTGTATTTTAATCAATATTATGAATATATTTTGTCAGGACCTATCCCCTGGGGCCTGTGTTGTGACTACCCCAAACCCTCCATCTTTAGGCTAGGGGATGATGACTGGCACCAAAGAAATAATTCCTTAAAACTAGGAAGGCATTGACTTTATGAACTGTAAAACAACACAACAGAGTAAGCAACTATACATGAAACACTAAGTAAAACTGTATAACAGAAGAGTTCGGAAAGTAAAAGGGGCCGAAAATACAAGCCCAAATGTAATGTACAAGAAACAGAAAGTACAACTTAAGAAATGAAAAACTACCACTGGGTCATCCTTCGAGGTTCCTACATGAAGGGTAGGTACAGATCCCCTGCTCAACACTCCACATCTATCTATCTCCTCTGTGTACCGTCATGTTGTATGGTCCACCTCCAAGTATCGTCCGGTCCTGTTATTCTTAGCCTCAGTCAACGATGTATGTTGTCTGCATCCAATATTATTAGGTTTGGGCATAGCCTGTGGAGGGGTGTGTATAATGATACTTATTAGGGACCTAGAGACCCTCAAGGTATCAGGAAATCAAATAAGGATAAACCACAAAGTATGAAATCATTTGGTAACCCGAACTATGTATATTCCTAAACATATACCTAAGTTATCATGCAATCTATCTCAATCATGAAGAAAACACAATAGTTACTGACTCAGCTCAACCATGATTTTATTCACATTATTGAAGCCATAGATACAAGATAACTCCTCCTCTGATGAGTATAGTGGGCCTACTATGACACCAAGTGTGCATCCCACTAACCTTGGACTGCTGAGGTACTCCTCCTGTTGAGTACCGTGGGTTTACTGCGTCACACAGAGGCACTCCCCACCATTGTTCTATCATCACAACTAGGTGCTCCCCCTCATAGCTTGCAGAGGTTATCCTCATGTTTAGTACCACAGGTCTTCCACCACAACAATGTGCACCCCACTGGGCTAGTCGAGTCACTCTGAGTCAATCGGTCAGCAGTCGTCAAGTCTCAGCCTGCTACTAAGACTCCACACTCTACTCGATCGTCCCTTAATGGATCCACTCCACGAGCTACAGGTCGATACTACAACTATAATGAAGTACCAGGAATATGTATCTAAAACATTTTCCATGTCATATGGGTCTCAATGCAACTGAAGTCGCATCAATCAGACAGTTGGTCTGTGAGTTGTTAGCCTTTTAGTCTTGGGGACCTGGTTGAATTCGTGCATGATCCAACCTAAATGTATCTCAACTGTATCCCAAACTAATGTTTGGTATACTCAAAGGGACCACCATTCTCCAAGATTACCAGTGCCACTAACGGTTTGAAAAACAGACGTTCGGTGCCAAAGATATGGCCGAAAGAATGTAAAGGCTCATAGTGGGCCCGGGTCTGGTCCGACCTAGTCGTACTGACCCGGCCTGACCCAGTCTGGGCCGGCCCTATTAGGGTTGACCTAGAATGACCCTATGGGTTTGGCCCAGCCTGTTCAGTTCAGCCTGGCCTGCTAGTCCCAGCCGAGCAAGCCGCGAGGTGTTGCGGGGGGCCGAGAGGGTGCAGACCGGCCTCAGCTTGCAACGAGGGCGGTTCGAACCAGAGGGCGATGCGAGGGCGTGGTCCGGTTCGGCCGGGTCACCATGAAGGATGTGGGAGGCCATCTTGGATGGGGTGCTATGAGGGGCGTGGGAGGCCATCTCGGCCAGGGCGCCGCGAGGGCTCGGTTCGGCCGGGGGCTCTAGAGGTCAGCTCGGCCGGGAGCCTGTTCGGAAAGGGGGCACAGGTGGCCATGAGGGTGTGGGCATTCGGGATGCATCGGCGGAAGGAAGGGCGTGGGTGGACGAGAGGGAGCTGCATTTCTTCATGGGCGGTGGAGCCTATTCGGCCAGCTGATAGGGTGGCCGGAAACGTTTTGGTCGGGCAAAGGGTCCAGCCCGGGTGGCACAGCCGAGGTGTGTTGTAGAAGTGGCCTGTTCGGCCGGCATGCAGCGCGGCGCATGCCAGTTTGACTGATGTGTGTCGTGGCCAGCGAGCGGTGTGGGTCACGGTGGCCACGGGTAGTGTGGTGGTTGCCTTAATCGTATTCGTCATCTCGTCGCCTCATCGTCATTCCTAAGAATATCACAAACTAGAATAGCGAAGGGGTTGGGCCATGTTGGTTTAGCCCGCACCCACCACGTTTAGGGTGGCAGCAATCTAATCAATCCATTCCTGGATTTCAATTATTTAACAAGAAAAGAAGATAGAAGAAAAATCTAGCCAATACCACATCTTCCAACAACAAAAGTTCCCAACCCACAAGAAAAAAATCCACAATGATTCATTACTTTAGAAAGTAAGAAATAAAGGAATAATATCATTTTCAAAAAAATTCCCTACCTTGATTATTGTTCGTCTATGTTCGCGCGAGAAGGGGGATGTCGATTCTTTGTAGACATGCACGTCCTATGTCGAAGGAGGTTCTGAGGAAGATAGATAAAGTCATTCTTCATCAGTGGAGCGTTCTTTATCGAGAGTTGAAGTTCTTCATTCGAAACCTTCTCCCAAGCTCTCTCCTCTCCCAAGATCCACCAAAATGAACATGATCCAAGGAAAAATAATAGAATTAAGTTATCTATTATTTTGCAGTTGGAACAAAATTCAAAAATATTTAAATTAATTAATTAATGTTCTCAATTAATTAATGGGGAGGATTTGGAAAAAAAATTAAGTGCTAGAGGAGTTGAAGAGGCTCCCCTACACTTGATGGAAGTTTTAGGGTTTCTCCCCTTAAAGCGGAGTGTCATGGGGGTTTAATACCGGGTGGTCCCCATGACAATAAAAAAGAGGGGGTTTATACCTTGGGTGGGCCCCACCACCATAACCTCTCATGTGAGGTTATGGTGTGGTGGTCCCCACCTGCAACTTCCTCATGGAGGTTTTAACCAACAAATAAAAATAAAGTTACAAAACATTATTTTTATTCTATTCATTCACTAAATACCAAAAAACTAACATTCACTATCGACCCACTACCATCGAGGTGAAAGCCTTCTTAAGCAAATATCGGTGTTGTGACTTCAACAGTGCCCTTAGATTTCAATTCTGAGCACCTGTTCAAAAGTTATTAAATCCCACCCGAACATTCAATGAACGTACCCGAACAAAATTTTAAAAATTGATTCTGGGCATTTCGGGCCTCAGAATCATGCACCGTAAATTGTCACAGACTAGTAAAATTCACATTTAATTTAACAAAAATAAATGGAAATTATTGTTCTTTACGTTCTCCCAACCTCAGGGATCTATGTCCCCATAATCCATAACTCATACTAAGGAAATGTGTGGGGGAAATGAACATGCGTCTAAGCCTCCCACTCCCATGTGCTCTCCTGGAGGATCCCATGTTGCCAATGAAGGCGCACTAGAGGTATCGACCATCCAAAAAGTTCCCACTCCTGTCGATCCTCAATCACTATAAAAACCTCATGAAAAATTATCCCCATCATCGATGTCGAGATCTCCATGTTCGATGATGTGTGTAGGGTCATGAACGTATCTCCTCGGTTGGGATATGTGGAAGACTTCATGCACCTAGTATAACATAGGTGGAAGAGCTAAGTTGTATGCCACATCGCCAACATAGCTGAGGACCTAAAAAGGACTGATGAATCTTAGAGATAACTTGACTCCTCAACCAAATCTCCAAAAACCTCATCGAGGTGAGACCCGTATAAAGACTTGGTCACTATCCTCGAACTCAAGAGGTATCCATCATCTATCAGCATATGAATTTTTTCTACACTATGCAGTGTTCATTTTCTCCTGGATGATCTACACCTTCCATTTGGTAGAATGTACCATCTGTTGTCCCACTAGTGGTGACTCCCCTCGGTTAGTCCTGCACAGATTTCATCTGCATGGTCACCCGTACAACACCTCAAAAGGATCCATTCCAATTGTGGAGTTATATTTGTTGTTGTATAAAAATTGCACAAAAGGTATGTGATCCTCCTAGTTGCGACCGAAGTTGAGGACACAAGCGCGGAGCATGTCCTTGATGGTATAAATGGTCAAATCCTTCTGACCATCTGTCTGAGGATGGAAGGGGGTGCTTAAATAAAGCTGCATCGCAAAAGCAACCTACAACGCCTTCCATAGCTAGGACGTAAAATATTAATCTCTATCGGAGACAATCATCGAGTGTAATTCATGTTTCCACACAATCTCTTTCACATAGAGGCATCCCAAACTCTCTTCTAAACCCTGATCTCTGATCGGTAGGAATTTGGCCGACATGGTGAGTCAGACGACGATAACCCAAATCGAGTCATTAAATCTGGATGTACGTAGATTTCATGTCAATAAGTCCATGTATATCCCATCCCACTTCCACTCTGGGACCTCCAATGGCTGAACCAAGCCAGCTTGTACCTGATGATCCTCCTTCACTGGCTGAAAATTGAGGCAACGAGAGACAAACTCTACAAGTTCTTTATTCATTCTTGGCCACCATTGATGTTTTCGGAGATCATGGTACATATTCTCCACTCATGGATGTACTACTAGAGGGGAACTATGGAACATCCTCAACACTTCCTCCTAAAGTGACATTGGTACCATAGTATATCCTATGAATAGGATGATGTTCTTCCAACCTCCATAAAATATATCTTGTAGATGCCCTATGAATATCTGAGAATTTAATTTCTTGTGGTCAGTGTCCCCATGTTGTGCCTCTCGGACTTGATAATGAAGTGTGGGAGTGACTGTATAAGACTTACGGAAGGCTTATCCATCTCTATCAACAATGGATATCTATAAAATAGCCAGCTTCTCCATCGCCTCGCCTAGCAGTTGTATACCCGACCTCCTGTTGAGTGCATCTGCAACAACTTTCCGCTTCCTAGGTATATAGATTATCTTGAAGACACAGTCATAGCAGAACTCTAGACAATTCCTCTTTCTCAGTTTCAGTTCCTTATAAGAGAAGATATACATGAGACTCTTGTGATCATAGTACACTGTAAAACATTCACCCATCATAGAGTGTTGCCACATCTTCTAGGAAAAAACCACAGCTGCTAACTCTAGGTCATGGGTAGCTTAATTTTCTCATGCTATCTCAAATGTCATGAAACATATGTGATCACTACTCACTCCTACTTCAGTACACACTTTATTCTGGTTCCTAATGGGTCACAGTAGACTACGTACCCTATGCCTTCCTCTGGAATCCTCAAGATGGAGGCACTAGTTAGCCTCTGGCTCTGCTCCAGAATGATCAGTTGGTATCTCTTTGATCGTACAAAGAGTTTCCCCTTTTCCTTCAAGGCTGGTAGTTGTGCTTCAACTCTGTGGAATTCGAGTACAAACCTATGGTCGTGTCTAGTCGAACATAGGAAACTATGTATGTTCGTCACACATCTTCGTGGCTCCCAAGAAAGTACCATCTCAATCTTCACTGGTTCTACTGCAACTCAGACCTCCGAGATAACATGCCCTAGAAAATGAACCTCCCATATCCATATCTGGAACTTCGAGAGCATACCATAAAGTTGGTTCTCTCAGAGTGTGTCTAGTGCTACCTACAAATGATAAGAATGCTCCTCCTCAATATTTGAGTAGATCATAATATCTTCGATGAAGACTACGAAAAAGAGATCAATTTATGGATGGAAGATCCTGTTTATGAGCCCCATGAACACTGATAGAGCATTGGATATGCAAAATGGCATAACCAACAACTCATAGTGGATGTACCAACATCTAAAGGTTGTCTTCTTCACATCCTCGTCTCGTACTCTAAGCTGGTGGTATCCTGATCTGAGGTTTATCTTTTAGGACCATCGTGATCCCTTTAGCTGATCAAGGAGGTTGTCAATCCATGAGAGTGGGTACATGTTCTTCATGGTCACCTGGTTCAGGCATCGATAGTCAACACAATGCATGAATCTCCCATCCGCATTCTTGGTGAATAGAATTGGGGCTACCTAGGGACAACCATTGTGCCAAATGAATCCCTTCTGCTGCAAGACTCAAGCTTTACATGCAGCTCTTGAAGCCCTGCAGTAGCCATCCAATATGCTCGTGTAGATATCGGTGCAATCCCAGGGTACAAATCTATGTAATAGTCCACATCTTTGCGATGAGGTTGACCTAAAAACATCATCAGGGAAAACTTCTGCGTATTGGTCCACCACTACAGGATATGTCAGACTCTCCACATCAATTTCTCTGAGGGTAAGGATATCCAACTGAGGAGTGATCAGCGACACACTCCTACGAGTATGTCCATAATGTGATGCATAGGCTCCCTTCTCTCCAGTGAAGGTGAACCTAGTCCCATCCATGTGGACACACCGTACTTTGTTACTAATACAGTCAATCTGATCATGGACTGTAAATAACCAGTCCATACCCAATATGACATCGTAAGGCCTCGACACCGCTACTATGAGATCCCATCCAAAGCTCTCGCCTGCTAGAGTAATCTCACAATTTATTCATCAGTGCGCAATCATTGAATATGCTCTCGTAAGAGTCTCTAGCCATAAGGATCTAGCCAACTACTCCGTCAGAATCTCCAAGCTCTAAATATGGGTAGTGGAAATGAAAGAGTGACTGGCACCTGTGTCTATAAGTACTAAAACTATGGAGGATTAGACATAGATCGTACCTAAAATCATATCTGAATCACCATGATCGTAAGCCTCATTTTCCTAGAGCTGAGCTCTCCCCTTTCCACCTGCTCCCTGCGGTCAGGGTGGAGCTCTTGGTGGTGGTGGCGGTTATAAATTGAATCTTTGACCACCACTAGCTGCACGGATAGCTCTTCTGCCATATATAACTTCTCCATGTAGACCGCCTCGATAGAATCTCTGTCTCTTCCTGGGTGGCCCTTTGACTGTCAGCTAATCATCTGAACATTAGGTCAGATAGTCATGAGCCATATGACCCTACCCAACGCATGAGTATCACTGCCCCCCTTAGCATGTATGGCTCTGTCTCCGGTGCCCCACACAACCGATCTGGAGTCATGTGGTTGTCGACCTATAGGTATAGTCCTCATGGACCACTATGACATCGGTGTGCTACCAGGTATATAAGACTCCGCTGTGTGTCGACTGGTGGTCGGTCTCGTTGTTGGAGACTGCTCAGTAAGGAAACTCTCCACTAGGTGGGATCTCTCTAACACCCCAGAATGTTATGTGATGCTGAGTGAGATCACTAAATCCCTAATCTCCTTCCTGATTCCCTCGTCGAAGGTCCGGGCCTTGAAGAATGGGTCCCAAACCATATAGGTGGAATATCGTGAGAGGTCTGTGAACCTCGATGAGTACTGAGCTACAATCATGTTGCCCTACTTTAGGTGATGTGGCTCTTATATGCACTCTGTGCAAAAAGCCGCTGGGACAAACTCTTCTAAAAATAGGCTCTCAAAGTTTACCAAGAGAAGTGTTACCTCGTCATGAACCAGGAGCATCAGGTTGTACCATCTTCCCACTGCTGCCTATATAAGGCTGGCAGTAAGAATTTCCATGAGGTCGGTTGGTGTCCCTATGAGTCAGAAAACTCTCACCACAGCCTCCAGCCAATCCACAGCTTCCTATTGGTCCATATCTCCCTTAAACATGTGTGGACTCTAGTACTGGATCTCATGAAATGTGCTCAAGCAGCATGCACCATCTGATGCTACGGCTAGTGGCATTGGTGGCCCAATTGGTAAATGTTCCGCTGCTGCCTCCACTGGAAAAGGGCCATACCCCGAGGCCTCATCGCTCAGTGGCCTATCCGTGCATACAAACTTAAAGACTCTAATTGGTCGGCCGCATGGAGACATCCTGAAAGAAACAGATGCGACATGGTCAAAGGTTATACCTGGTGAGCAGAACTAGTTGAGATGAATTAAAGAAAACATTTTTAAATACACACTTATTCAGTGTTTTTGTGCACTAAGTCAGAAATCAAAAGCCAGGGTCCTAGAGTGTGGATGTGTCGGTCGTCACACCAACACTGGACTCCCTGAACAAAAAACCACACTCACTACCCTTAACACTATTGCTTAATAGAAAAGGATTAGAGTCCTATGTTTTTCTATAGAACTGACTCTCCTGATACCAATTTTTCATGACCCATCCCCCGGGGCCTGTACTGTGACTACCCCAAGCCCGCCTTCCATAGGCCCGGCGCTAGCGACTAGCATCGAAGGTGTAATTCACTAAAACTAGGATGAAATTGCCTTTATAAAGTATAAACAAACACAAAAGAGTACAGAAATGGATACGAAACACTAAGTAAAACTGTATAAAAAAGATTAATGAAAGTAAAAGGTGCTGGAAATACAATCCCAACTGTAAAGTACAAGAAACTAAATGTACAACTGAATAAAATAAATACAACTATTGGGTCTTCCTCTGAGGTTTCTACCTGAATGTTAGGTATAGATTGCCTCCTTATCACTCCACATCCATCTGTCTCCACTATGTACCATCACGGTGTATGGTCCACCTTTCGGTACCATCTGGTCCTGGTACTCTCAGCCAAAGTCAGCGTTGTCCGTCATCTACATCCAACACAATGAGGTGCGGGCATAGCCCATGTAGGGGTGAGTATAACGACACATTGTAGGGACCCCGAGACACTCAAGGTCTCACAAAATCCAACAAGGATAAACCACAAAGTATGAAATCGATAGATAACCCCACTTAGGTATATTCCCATACATATACCTATGTTGTCCAATATTCCAACTCAATCATGAGGAGAAAACAATAGTTACTGACTCAACTCAACCAGGATTTTATTCACATTATTGAAACCATGGTTTCTGGAGAACTCGTCCTTTTTTGAGTATAGTGGGCCTGCTACGACACCAAGCGTGATTCCCACTAACCTTGAGATGCTGAGGTACTCCTTCTGTAGAGTACCGTGGGTCTGCTGCATCACACAGAGGAGCTCCCCACCGTGGGTCTTCCGCCACAACCGGGCGGTCCACCTCATATCATGTAGAGGTACCCCTCCTCTCGAGTACCACAGGTCTGCCTCCACAACTAGGCACTCCTCCACCATGGGTTTTTCATAACAACCAAGCGCTCCCCACTGGGCTTGTCGAGTCAGTCCGAGTCAATCAGTAAGCAGTCCTCAAGTCTCAGCCAGCTACAAGGTCTCCTGACTCTTCTCACTCGTCATTGGAAGGATTCACTGTAGGAGAAACATGTTGACACTCCAACTTTCACTAAGTACCACGGAGAAGTATTCCAAATGTCCACTGCATCATAGGGGTCTCGACGTAACTAACAGTGCATCAATCGGATGCCCAGCCTGTGAGTTATTAGCCTTTTAGTCTCAGGGGCCCAGTTGAATTCATGATCAATCCAACCTGACTATATCCAAATACACACCAGAATCTTGCGAGGTATACTCATATGGACCTCCATTCTCCAAGATTACTAGCACCACTGATGGTTCTTCAAACAAACGTCCAGTGCTAATGATCTTGCCAAAAGAAAGTACATGGTCGTAGTGGGCCTTGGTCCGGTCCGACCCGGTCAGACTGACCCGACCCAACCCTGTCTGGGATGACCCAGTTCGGGACAACCAGGCATGACCTGTTAGGTCTGGCCCAGCCCATTGGGTGGGCCAGCTTGTTGGGTTCAGTTGGCCTGCGAGGCCCAGCCCAACAGGCCGCGAGGGGCCGCGGGAGGCCGAGAGGGAACGCACTGGCCGCGATTCGGTGCGAGGGTGGTTCGTCCTGGAGGGTGCCATGACGGCACGGGTCAGTTCAGCCATGGTGCCATGAGGGGTACTGGAGGCCGTCTTGGTCATGGTGTCATGAGGGGTTAGGGAGGCCGGCTCGGCTGGGGCACCGCGAGGGCGTTGTTCGGCCGAGGGCTCGGAGGCCGGCTTGGCCGAGAGCCGGTTCGGCCAGGAGGGAGTTGGTTGCCGGGAAGTGCAGTCAACATGGAAGGCGTGGGTGTCTGGTAGGCATGGGCGGCCAGGAGGGAACCGTAGTTTCAACTGGGCAGCAGAGCTGGTGTGGTCGGCGGATGGGGTGGTCGGGGTCGGCTCAGCCGGTTCGGTCGGGCGGAGGGCGTGTCCAGGGCGGCACGACCGGGGTGCGGCGTGACCAAGGCCAGTTCGAACGGGTTGTGGTGCGGATTAGGTTGGTTAAGCCAATGGGTGGTGCGACCGGTGGGCGGCATGGGACGCGGAGGTTGCGGGAATCATAACCATTGCATTTGTCGTAGTCGTCATCGCTTCTCCTCGTCTCCATTCTGAAAAACATCACAAACAAGAATGGAGGAGGGGTCGGGCCATGTTGGTTTGGCCCACACCATACACATTTAGGGTGGTAGAAATTGGTTCAATTATTTCTTTAATTTGAAAAACTTTACAAGAAAAGAAGATAAAAGAAAAATCAATCCAACACCCCACATCTTCCCGCAAAAACAATTCCCATCCCATAAAGAAAAACATCAAAAAAGATTATTTTCATTAGAATGGAATAATTAAAGTAATAATATCATATAAAAATAAATTCCCTACCTTGTCCTTTGTTCTTCGACACTGGTGCGAGAAGGTGGACGTCGATTCGTTGTAGAAGACGATGTCCTATGTTGTAGGAGGTTCTATGGAAGAATCTTGAAGTCGTTTTTTCGTCGGTGGAGTATTCTTCGTCGGGAGATGAAGTTCTTCATTGGAAGCCTTATCCCAAGCTCTATACACTCCCATGTTCCACCTAAATGAAAGTGAGGTAAGACAAAATAATAGATTTATGTTATCTATTACATAGTTGTTGGAACAAAATTAAAAAAATATCTAAATTAATTAATTGATGTGCTCAATTTATTAATTGGGAGGATTGGTCAAAACATTTAAGTGCCAAGGGAGTTGAAGAGGCTCCCTACACTTATTGTATGTTTGAGGCTTTCTCCCCATTAAAGAGAAGTTTCAAGGGGGTTTGATCCCAGGTGGCCCCCACTACAATACACAAGAGGCAGGGGTTTAAACCTTGGGTGGGCCCCACCACCATAACCTCTCACGGGAGGTTAGGGTGTGGTGGTCCCCAACTCTATCTTCCACATTCACTTTTTAACTAACAAATAAAAATAAATCTACGCATATTTATTTTTATTTTATTCATTAACTAAAAACCAAAAAACTAACATTCACTCTCAATCCACTATCGTCGAGGTGAAAGTATCCTTATGTGAATACAGGCGCTGTGAGTTTAACGGTGCCCTCAAATTTCAATTCTGAGCTCCAGTTCAAAAGTTATAAAAACCCACTCGAACTTTCACTGAATGTACTTAAAAAAAGATTCATAAATTGATTCTAGGCACTCCTGGCTTGATTATCATGCATTGTAAATTTTCGCAGACTCATGAAATTCCCATTTAATTAAAAAAATTACATGGAAATTCCATGTGTTTAAATTTTTTTAAAATAAATTCTTTTTTTTATAAATGGATTTGACCATTTTTCAGTCATGAATTAAATTTAATGGTTGTTTTTTGGAATCTCATATGTTATTTATGATATAATGTTTTTCGGAGAAGACATTTATTTAAAAATTTGTTTTTGAATAAGTGGACGTGGGTATAAATGAATTTAAATGTGTTTTAAAACATTATGTTTTAATGTATGATTGAAATTATATTTCTAATGGTTTGTATATATCGATAAAATGTATCAAAATTTTAGGAATTATGTATTAATGGTGTTCTGGTAATGTTAAATAGTTTTTCCAAGTTAGTGAGACCAACAATTAATATTTATTTCACTGATGTATCGAAGGAGGATTCTGACCTAATTTAGAAAAATTATTTATATTTTAGTATTAAATTGTGGAATTAGTATGAATGGACATTAAAATGGGATGTTTCTTATGATAGTGGAGGATTTTACGTGTGAATAAATTATAATGTCTTTATATAATTTTTATGTGAATTTTGATTGATCTCCACCACTTATTCTTTATTTCGGAGTCTTAGTATACTTTTTTGGATGTAATTAATTATTAAACCTAATGTGGAGTGAACTAACTATGGAAGAGATCTATTTAGATAGAGTGATCTAATGGAATGTTTAATTTTTCGGAAAATATAATGGGACTGATTATGGATTTTTTTCTGAGATCCCTCATTATGGTAACAACCAATTACTTCAATAAGATTATCAGGGCATAATAGGTTTTGTAGTATCGACCTAGATTCCCCATCACCATTTTGGGATCTCGATAGATGAGTCTGAAGAGATTTAGCATGATTCATTGATCCTGTTTTTTGATTTTTTTATATGAATATAATTTTTTGTTTGATATCATACCTTACTCAATCTTTTAATAAAACTATGTTTCCTTTATCTATTTTTGAATGTTTTTGAAGTGTGGGTTTTTATTGTAATGTGATTAATTTGTATTCCATTCAATTACATCTTATTTTTTATTATGTTATAATTTGGAAATTAGGGTATTTTTAAATATAATGTGATGTTGTTTTAAAAGAATAATTTGAATAATGTTATTGGATAAGAGTATGAAATGGTATGATATATGGTAGGATATGAAATCACAATATTATTATTTCAGAAGATTTTACAAAATAAGAACCATAATTTATTTATTATGTTGGAAATTATTGTTTTATGGAATATGATCATCATTTGGTTTCGGAAGGTTTTCACCCTTTATTGGGAAAAGGTTTTAGTGCCTCCCTTATTTTCAAATTTTAATATAAGGTGATGTTTGGTTAGAAATATTTATGACATGATTTATAGTTTTATCTAAAGTCCATGGGAGACCCCATTTTCACTTTATATTGAAAATAGGTTTAAATAAATTTATAAATAATGGTTGAGCTTCGGGAAACATGGATGGTGACTTATTAGGAATTCATGGAGATGCCGTTTATATTTCAGTTTTAGTATTTTGGGTCATTCATTGAATGATCATAGAGAATTGATTATTTTGAGATTTATTATTTCTTTTGGATTTTGAAGAGGTGGGAGTTTATTCATATTTCACTTAAATTTCATTGAGGCATTATCCAAATCATCCAGCCCTAGATTACACTAATTACTTTTAAGGGTGGTGAGTTATATTTGTAACGTTATAAAGGATTGGACATGACATATTGTGTATGAGGATGTTCTGGGTGAGAATAGGGAATTGAATTGACATTAATTTTTTTAAATTCTTGCCATCCACTTTCATGTTTATGCTTATTGTATTTATATGGATTTATAAATAATAGACAAGTTTTGAATGAGTTTTAAGTAACATTACTCTACAATTTATTTTTTAGAATAAATAATTAATAGTGTAAATTCATAGATTCCCACGAACAACTACTCAGATCTAGGGGATTAGGAATATCCTTCGGGCTAGTGGAATAATTAGATATGCACTTGTTCAGGTGGAAGACTAAAATGATTAATTATAAATGGTGTAAAATCATTGGTTCTTTATAGTGATCCTAGTTTCATAGAATTTTCTTATCTTGTTTTTTGGTATCATGGTAAAAGATATTTTTAATTTTTCATTATAAGTAGCATGGTCTATGCAAGGAGAGCCGAGATAACACATTTTTTCATGGAACCTTGAGTATCCATGAAATGTGGGATTTCAATTTTAAATTTAATATTTCATTTTAATTATCAAAATTGTGGTTTTTTTTCCTTATTATGATTAAATGAATTTATTGGGTGGTTCATAAGGATTTTTAGATTGAAATGGAAAATAGTTCAGTATCATGAGGTTCTCTGGTATAGCCTGATAAACTGTTTACTGACCATATTCTTGATATTAAATCATAATATGAATTATTTAGAATATGGACCATAGTCTATCAATCCAAATAGATGAGATATTAATATTATAACATACAAATTGGTTATAATATTTCAACCATCATATATTAATAAACTTGGATAAGAGTATAATCTAGGGGATTCATTCATAAGTTTATATGTGGATTGGAGTTGTGGTTTAACTCTTTTTTTATAAATTTTCAGGAAAATAATTCTTTCCGTGAAAAAAGTCTTCTAGGGAAGCTAATATTTGTAGTAAATTTTGTCATTTATCATTTTTATCAAATAGAATTGGTTTTTCTCTAAAATTTTTGGGGATCATGTTTTTATTTATTTTTATCTTTCCATTATGTTTGATAAATTATTTGTATTTAAAATTCTATAATAGTAAAAGAATATCTTCTTATAAATACATTGGGGTGTTTTTCTTAAAATTTATTATTTTCATTTATTGACCAATAACTATTGAATGATTTTGAAATGTTTTAAAAGAGGGAAAATATTGTAATATAGGTTTTGATTTTAAGTAAATATTTTGAATAAAGAAAATATTTATTTTGAATCTTTATGAAATAATAGATTCTTTTAAATTAAATAGTAATCAAATTTAATTTTTTAGCTATCATTACAAGACAATAATTTGTTTTAAATTCGTTTTTGGAGATCTATTATTGAGTCAAGGATTTAGAAGATAAATATTTTAAGATAATATTTCTATGTTTTACCATTATTTCCAATGTGACCATTTTAGTTGTTTTGGATGGATACTTAGTTTTTTCATGTGTCTATTTTCATATAAAGTATGTATCTAAGAATATTCGTTATTTAGGGTATGATAAATATTCCACCTCTTAATAGAATGTCCAAGAGTCATTTAATATCGTTTTTTTCTAATATTTTTTGGGAATCATATAGTTTGTGATGTGTTTTATCCATCAGTTAATGATTAAGGTCGACTAGACTATTAATCCTTAGTCATAAAGATAAATTACATTTGAAAAACATTTATGATATTTTAGGCATATGATTTATCTTTGGATGATGGTTTATATTGGGGACTATTATAGATGTGTTCAGAGACCTCTTCCGATGAGGTGGTTTCTATTGGAGTGTTATAAAATTTATATTTTGGTATCTATTATTTGATAAGTGGGTGATTTTGAAGGATTATACATATTTTCATTTACTTCGGTAATGGGTATTATAATAGGATATTTTTATTATAATATATCAATGGGGTATTGTATAATTCATTGAGAATTGTGGTTAATTGTGTGTTTACATGGTGTAACCTGAAGAATTTTACAATTTCCAATTAGTTATGGGTACTACTAAACTATTTTTTTCCAAAATCGTCATGTGATAGTGATTGAAAAATTTCCCATGAGTTATATTTTACATAGTTTTGTAAAAAATGATATAATTATATTATCCATTATTAATGAATTAATTTAGTTGTGCTTGACTTCTTTGTATTAGTATGTGTTGGATTTTGTGGTTGTATCATATAACATTATGTCATTCTTGGTATAGTGTTTCCCTTTTCAGTGGTTCTAGATTTATATATTTCTATGGTTTATGGAATATAATGGTATTTTTATTAGTTCATGGAATTTTTTGTTATTTTAGAATTTTTTCCACTTGTAAGGTGGTTACTCATTATTTCACAATTTTACTTCATTAATAAATTATGTGAAATTCAATTATGAGAATCTCGATGCTTCCTGTTTGTTGAGTAATGGTTATAATTTTGATCATTTTTAAGGATGCTATTTGGATGTCTTATCATGATAAATATTTTGAGGATAGTTCTGTTTTGTTATTTATTCTTTATTGGGGAGTTTTTGGTTTTCCACAATCTTCCCACCATCATTATAAATTATGAGTTTTTTAGATTTTCTTTTTTATACACAAGGCAACCTAAATTTATAAAGAGGCATGGTGGGATAATATTGAAAACACTCATATCATTTTTTATTTTATTTTAAATTATTTTATATCAATTAATCATAATTTATTTAATTTTTCTATTTTAATAGCTATAAATTATTATTTATATTGGTGTTTTGGGTGCTTCATGGGGTTCGGTTGATTAAGAGTAACCTTGTTGTAAAAATAAATTTAATTTTTCAATTTGATAGTGAGATTTGAAAATGTTCCCACATTTTTTTTTAAAACACATGGGTTCCATGGGGAAATAATATGACATGTTTTGTAGGATTTGGTTGTCACCAAAATATTACAACATGGTATACCATACTATGCTATCAAACCATGAAGTTTGTAATGAGCGAAACATTTATAAATGAATACTGTCATATTTTAATTATATGTTTTATTCTTTAATATGGATATAGAACAAAAATCCAATTCATTGGTTTTTATATCATATATGATTTAAATTACCATTAAGAATCATTACCATTGATAATATAGTCGTTTATTAGTGATCACATGGTTAGAATAAATACACGTTTCTTACAAATCAAGTTGACACAAACAAAGTATATGTTACTCTCAATCAATAGGATCATACCCTATGAATCCAATTTATCAGAGCATATAAGAGATATAGAGTCACTATGACATTCCCTTATCCATTCCCAAGTTGAGATCAGAAACATAATCATTATCAATACTATTTACTGGATATGTTCACATTAATTTAGATTACGACCCAAACCTTGATACTTAAACCTCCCCAGGAATGTATCACCATAATGTACCATACCCTTAGAGAGTTTTCTAGTTTATTAAACATATATGTATCAAGACATTATATATATGAGTATATATATTATTTTTTATTTAATAATTATTATCTTTAATCATATTATTATTACATTATAATTTATTTTTAATTTTTTATATAAAACAAAAATTGTTCTCTGGATAATATTGAAACTCAATTAATGGGCATATTTTGGTAAAGTAATTTATATTTTAAATAATTAATTTTAAAAAAATTATTATCATTAAATAATATTTATCTAATTGAAATGATTATATAATTTTTATGAAGTCAAATGTTATTTTTATAACTATTCAAAACTATTATTGTAAAAAAAACTAGTATTTCATAATAAATGTTGATTATTATATTGAAAGTGAGAAATATAATATTTGGAAATAAATTTTGGAAATATTAATATTAATTTTGGAATTAGAAAATCTAAATTATCCAAAGGATAATTTTTCATCATTTTCCAAGACACCATATTATTTGTGAAAAAATTAAATAATGTATAAATATACATGGTCTTATATAACATCAAAATGACCCAAAAATTATGTAATACATACAATATTGTATATAAAATTTTAAAATATATTTTTTTGAATTTTTAAATTAAATAGTTTTAGGCTTATTTGAATAATTTTATATAGAATTTATGAGTCATCCAAAACCATTAATATATTTTAATGTTTTGAAAGCATTTCTTAAAGAGTATGATTCACCTCCGCATCACAAAGTGTAATATTTTAATATTTTCGGACCATGGATGTATATAAAGATGTAAAACAGACCCATTTGGAGGGAAAACATGGCCAAATCCACGAGATGTTTTTTTGTTTTGGTAATTACATTATATATTGTCCAAAACCTATCTTTGGGAAATTATAAAGAAATCGCCAAACTTTTCTGATACAAAAACATACAATCTCCATGTGATCCTCACTAAAATATTTAGATCACATTATTAATCATATATCCCCTATTTAATGTCCCCCTATTTTTGCCCCTATACCTCAAGAAGCTCCTCCCAAGAAATTAATATTCACACTCTCAAGGTAAGGGATCCTCACCTTCTATTATCCATTCAACATTATATATTATATTATTTGATCAATATACAATTCATAATTTTTGGATATATATTTACATGTTGTTATTACATCCCTTTTTAAATAAATATGATGATATAACCATTTATCATTCATCAACCCATTTTATTAATTTTTATTTGATGTCGAGATTCTGCGAAAATTTCACCATGATATTGCATGGAAAAACAATTATGTTGTGAGTACTATTGTGATTTCTAGTCATGGGTTTTCACCATTATACACATATAATTATTTTACATGGGAATTGAATGTATGTATGCAAAAAATATTTATTCATGGAATGAAATATAATGATGAATGAATACATGTTTTATGACATATGTTTCACATTTAATCATGAGAATGAAATGAATGTCACAGGTTCACCAAAAATTATATAGTGATCCAATGAATTTGGTAATTTTTAGACTCACAAGACATCATGTAGGGGTAAAGAGTAATCCAAATTCTATTACGAGAGGTTCCCCATAATTAATTTATTGTATTTATCCTTGAACTAAATTTTTTATGTATTTTCTATGTTTCTTCCATATTTCTTGGGTCTCATGTATAATTATCATGCTATGTCATGCCCTGTTGAGAATAATTTTCATTATCACTCTATTAAGTCCCCATTGATATTCCTATTATCTATCCTTATTATTTTCTTAATATAATTCAATAATTATTATCATACACGGCTTTATAGATCAAACTTTTCTTATGTATGTCCCCAGTTATCATATTCTATTTTAAGTTTGGGGGAATATTATAATCATGTTCAGGATGATTTCAATAAAGTTCAGGTATTCCCCATTTTAAGTTCATGTATAATGCACCTATTTACCATATATACTAGACTTATGGATCATTGATGTTGTATTCCGTGTAATAATATCTAATAAACCAGGTATTATTGAGTATTAAAGATAAGGGTCGTCATAGTTGGTATAAAAGGTAATGTTTAGTTAATTTTTGGGTTTGGATTATAAAAAAGTAGTTATATCATTATAGAGAATAGTAAGTACAATATAGTATCCCTAAATTTTTAAATGTATTGAGTAATTTAATTATGATTAAAAAACATCCCTATTATGATACTATAAGATGATGTGTCTTGAGAACCTTTGTGCAGAAGGGTGGAACCCAAAAAATGACATGTTGAGATAGTCTCAACTAGGAACTGCTGCATGATAATAGGCCTTGTTGCACTATAAGTTTGACACTCTAGGGGGATATTATTTATTAAATTCCTATAATTATTATGTAAAATAGATAAGTTATTATAAAATAACCATATAAATATATGTTGGAAATAAATATTGTATAACATAAATTGAAACCTATGGAGTCATATGTGAAAGAAGTACATGTAATTTATAAGTTGTCTCATTAATATAATCGTATTTCTATTAAACTATTTAGTAGTTTAAAAATAATTATCTATAATTTTACCTTTATTCAATAAAATGGTTATAAATATGAGGAATCATGTAAAAAATCAATGCAATGTGAAATTTTAAGAATGCGCCAATGAGATTCCAAACACAATAGAAGTAATCATAAAAAACATTGATATGATACTCTCTCAAATAAATCATGTTATAAATTTAATCTTACATTAGAAGGAGAACCCAAATCCCCTTATGAAAAAAGGAACAGTTTATAGATTAATGAGTCAAAGTACCCCTACTTTTAATAGATCAAATGATCTATTAAACGTGGAAAAATGGTCTAACTCTATTGAGATGATCTTCCACACACATTTTTTTTCTGATGAATAGAAGGTTTTGCTGGATATTTATCATATGGAGTGATAAGTTGAAAGATGGATGTCATTGATACGAATATGAATCTGGAGTAGGAGATCAAAGCAGTAGGGTGGAAGGAATTTTAGAAAATATTTTCTATGAATTATTTTCCTCACACAGCCTAATAAAAAATTTAATAGATATTTAATTCCACCAAGAAAAAGTTATTGAATATATCAGGGCATATAAGAACAACTTAATAATAATTTCATTATTTACGTATGGATTTTTCTTCACCAAAAATGAATGTTTGAACACAGCATTGGTGGTCTAATGGATAAATCTAATGGTGGGAATAAATTTAAACACAACCCATCTCAAAAGTGTGGAAAAAGAAGAGGGGGTGAGTAAATGCATTAGGTATGGGATGGAATGAAACCTAGATGGAGACTTCGAAGGACAAAACCCACTAATGTGATGCCGGAAATTAATGCCTTTTTTTTCCTCTAGAAATTTTTTTATTTCTTCAAATGAAATGAAATAAGGAACTTTTCAAACCAATTCACTAAGTCCACGGTTTTTAAAGACATCCAATAAACTATAATACTTCAATGGTGAGATTTTTCCATCATGACTACTGAAGTGGATCCCAACAATAAATTGTGGAGGGGTACAATAGTTTATCATTAAATAATAAAGAACATATGTTTTTATTCTATATTAGTGAATTCCTTCATATCAAGAAATTTTAGAACTATTCAAACACAACCACAAATTGTAGATATACAATTGTTAGTGAAAATGGAAAATGGGTTATTTATTTCATCCAATTTAATTAAGTCCCCTATTTAAATTTATGGGATGAAAATACAATATAACTATTTCATACTCCATTTTATTTAATTTTATTCAATTATAGGTATGGATTATTTTTCTGTAAATAGATCCATTATAGATTTCCATGAGAAGGAAATCACTCTTTATATCAAAGATCGTTCTCCAATTTTTTACAAGTTCATATTGGAGGAATGATCCTTATTAGAACCAAAATATAATGAAAGGATGTTATTTAACTATGAAAAATAATATCTATATCAAATGTTTGAGTCTATGGGAATAATAATCCTAGAACACATTCCCATTATGAGGGAATGCACTAGGGTGTTTCCCCAAGAATTTCATGGTCTTCCTATAAGACAAACAATTTAATTTTAAATTTATATTTTCCCTAAGGTGCTAACATAATCCTAAACTCCATATATAATGGATATTATTTAATTTAAGGTGATGAAGCAATAAATACATGATAATCAATATAAAGGGTTCATACGCCCATGTGCTTCATCATGGGATGAACTACTCTCTTCAGTAAGAATAATGATTTGTCAATGATATTTTTTATTGATTATAATTTGATCAACAAGACCGTGATAAATAAAAAGTATGATATTTTAAGGATATATTAATTTTTTATCATCAACCTAGATCAAAATAATAATCTAAGTGGATATATATTTCAGATAATAGCATGTTTTGGTGATGGTTATGGATATCCCCAAGAATGATTATCATATAGGGTACGATCACTATGTGTTCATATTTAATTATTATATAAAAACTACTTTTATATAAATATTAATTTACCATATGAATAGAGTCTCTAAATATGACCTCAAAAAAATTAGTAGCCTATATAGTTGTCTTTATAATATACCCCAAAATCTAGTAGTATCTTGTGGAGCTTCTGAGAAATGTGTTCAAAACATTATGAAAGGAGAAGCTTGATGTGATGTAAAAAAAATGAGTTCTAGTTGAATGAAATATCATTACGGAGTAATATCTTCAAAATAAATGGGTTGTCTATAGACCATTAAAAATTGATGAATTTTATGAATGAATGAGGCCAGCATCTGTGTTCGATATCCATATTTTATTTTGATTAAATGGGTAATATCACTGATTTTTGATATATTTCTCATGAGTTTTAAACACACTAACCATGAAAAATAAGATTGGGGCCATATTTCTATGGAAGGGTGAATCTAGAGAGAGAGTTAAGTACATTTAATAAGAGTAATATCACTTCACCTATACTCACACTACCCAAAATTTGATAAATTTTAATTGTATTATGTGACGCATTGAATAATGGATTGGGATGTGTGTTAATGAATATTATCAATGTTATAGAATATGTTTCAAGCCATTTGAATGTTCTTGAATAGAACTACCCAAGACATGATTTAGAGTTAGCTGATGCTATCTTTACATTGTGAATATAGTGAAATTAATGATTTATAGAGAAGTATGAATTGTATATGGGGAAAAAATCCTCAACTATATATTCATATAGAAATAGAATAATATGAGACAATGAATATAGTTAGATCTAATCATGTATTATGAATAATCAATTCATTAATTTCCTTGGAAATTGAATGTGTGTTAGACGCTCTAAGTAGGAAGGATCAATAAATTCCATCTTTGATGATAATTGAGAGGGATATTATCTTCTTATATTTGGAAAGGATGATCTGTGAATCATTAAGGGAGGAATTTCATCAATCCTCTCACAAATGATTTCTCAACCATCCCTTACAGAGATGATAAAGGATGTTCAAAGAGATTATTTGCGAATTAAAAATGAAGTGGAAACTATAAGATAAGAGAAATACTCATAGTTCCATGCCAATAAAGGAGGATTTTTAGTATTAGGATCACAGATATGTGTACCATAAAATCATGAGTTAAATAATTAGTTGTCGGATGATTTTTATAATTCGACATTCTCTATCCATCCTGTTATCACAGTGATGTATTGAGAAATCCCATGTCACTATAAGTGGGAAAATATTAGGAAGGGGATGATAGTTTATACATCAATATGTATTTTATTTCAACAAGTGAATGATAAAAGGAAAAAAATTACAAGGGTATGATGAAATAATTACCTGAACCATCATATAAATTGGAAAACAAAACCATGGACATTGAAATTGGTATTATGAATACATCAACATGAAATAATACTATATGGGTTCTCATGTATTATCTAATAAATTATACACACATAATTCTAAATATAATACATTTCTCACACGATCAACATCCAAAAATATATTTTAGAGAAGTGGTGAGGTTGCATGGAACACCACTATGGATTGTATCTGATCGATATCCTTGATTCACCTATTTGTATTTCATGTTTCTTCAACATGATCTATATACACTTTTAAATTTTATCATTTCTTATAACCCTCAAGCTGATTGAATATCTGATTGGACTACAATACATTTCAGGAAATTTTGAAAACATGTTAAATTGACTTCAATGGAGAATAAGATCAACACGTTATTCTAGTATAGTTTTCATAAAATAAAAATTTCCAATCCAGAATCCACCCAGTTCTATACAAATAACTTTATGGGAAACGGATTAGAACACATGTATGCTAGAATGAAGTTAGGGAACACAAACTGATGGGTCCTAAAATGGATTAGGAATTCATGGAGAATGATCATACCATTCAGTATCACATCAAGGTTGCTCAGAGTTGAAAGAAGAGCTATCCTGATAATAATCAACGAGTCCAAGAGTTTGATGTTTCAGATTATTTATTCCTCTACATATCCCCCATGGAATAAGATCATGATAATTGATAAGGAAATAAATCTTAACCCTAGATATATAAGTCCCCTAGATCCCCATCATTATATGGGAGTGATGGCCAATTGACTAGAACTCATACCAAACCCATCTCAAGTACATAATGTATTATATGCATCCATTGTCACGACCCGTCCTTGGGGGCCATGCCGTGACTACCACGTGCCCACCTTCCATAGGCCAGGGGCTAGCGACTAGAACCAAAGATGTAAATCCCAATATAAGGGAAGGCATTTCCTTTATGTAAGAAAACAAACCCCACAGAGTAAGCAAGCTGAAGTAAAAACTAAGTAAACTGGGTACAAAATTATGTTCTTGAATGTAAATGGGCCAGAATACAAACCTAAATAAAAGTAAAATACAACTGAAAAGAGAGTACAGTAGTAGAAAAGTAATGCAGCAACACCAAGCCTTCCACTAGAAATCCCACCTAAAGGGTGAGTACAGATAGTCTCCTTAGGTCCTCGGCTCCAGCCGTCCACTCCGTGTACGCCCAGTCCAGTGATCCACCTCCAAGTACCGTCCAGATCCACGAGCCTCCATGTCAATCAGCACTGTCCGTCGTCTGCACCCAACACAATGTAGTCCGGGCATATCCCATGCAGGGGTGAGTATACGATATTTAGTAGGGACCCTAAGACTCTCAAAGGTCTCCCAGAATCCATGAAGTATAATCCACAAAGGAAATATATAATCACGAAGTATCAACCAACTATACTTAGGTTTATGCCCATACATTTACCTAAGTCTTCAAATCCATCATGACTCCAGCATACAAGCCCATGTTCAACCCAGTCCACACAGGAAAGTAGAACCCATTCCACACAGGATAGAAAGTAAATCATAATGAAGTTAATGAATAAAAATCAAGACTCAGCTCACATAGGTATACACTTCGTAATGTGATAGAGATGATTATATGTATCCATTGATTCATCTATGTTTTCGGACCCACATAGGATACAAGACCAGCTATGTTGTCGGACCCACAAAGGATACAAGACTAGCTACTCTACCTGACCCACATAGGATACAAGTATAGACTCAAATACTGCCGGAACCACATATGATAAAGAACAGTAGTCATCGTCGTCAAACCCATAGAGGATTCTAGTACGGTCATCGCTGATTCCGAACCCACGAAGGATCCATGTTCATTTGTCCTCGCTGTCGAACCCACGTAGGATTCAAGTACAGTAGTCATCGTCGTCGCAGCCAACTCTAGGGTTCCCACAAATAGCACGCTCGATTCTAGGAGGGTCTTCTCCATGAGCCAAGGGGGAGTCAGTACATCAACAATCACAAATTCCAGAGTTGATTTATTACAATGTTCTGTCTCTTCAATAGGAACAGAATGCGATAGACGGCCCGTCAATCGAACTCCTGGTCTGAGAGTTAATGGATTTTTTCGTCCCATGGGCCCGGTTGGTTAATAAGATAAACCCAACCCAACCATGCTCCATTTGTGTCAAATCCTTGATCGGAGTAATCCAAAAGAACCGTCTCACTAAGAGGTATCCAAAAAAGTCGACGGCATGTCAATCGGACGTTCGGAGCTAAAGTAATAAGTGTTTTCGCTCCGAGGGCCCAGTTGGATTCGTGATTGAACCAACCCGTCCATACCCAATGTTATACTAAACCTTGATTGTAATATACCTAATTGACTGTCTCTATCCAAGGATCCCAACGCAACTGACAGTGCGTCGATCGGAGTTCTGTAGCCAAAGTAATGGGCATTTGAACGAATCTGTCTGAAAGTTTGGGGTTTGGGCCCGGTCCGACCCGGCCCAGTACCCCATGGGTCGGACCAAACCAGGTTGACCAGACCCGGGTCTGGGTCTGTCCCAGTTGGACGTGGCCTATCCCAGATGGCATGGCCCGGCCAGGCGTGGGGTTCCGGCCTGGAGCGTGCGGCCCGACCCGGTGCTATCGGCCAGGCCCGACGCGGGTGGTCCAGCCCAGTGCGGGCGGACGCAAAAGGGGGGGGGGCACCACCCCCTGTTTTCTCGAAATGGCCAACCCCTGTGGGGTCTGCCCTAGGTGGATGTCGGGGGGTTTCAATCCCCCGGTGTTCATGGAAACGACTGGCCGTTTTGGGCGGCCGGTGAGCTGCCGCGGGACCCCCCGCGGGTCCCGCCTCTTGATGCGTCGATGACAGGCTTGGTCGGCCACCTCCTACTACTCCGCCACGACCAAAGGACACAGACCTTGTCCAACCGTCTTGGCGCATCATCTTCGTGCCCCTCCGCAGTGGCCTGCCCAGGCCATGCCCCTCTGCCGCAGCCCGCCTCGGCCGTGACTTCTTTAGCCTCACCGGCGCGGCGCGACGGCGCCACGCTCCTCCACCGCGGCCCGCTCCGGCCACAGTTCTCTCTCGACCTCCCGCAGGAAACGGCTCCACCTCCATTTCAAGCCATGAATAAAATCAACAACAAAAATGGGAGGAGGCTCGGTCATGTTCGTGCGGTCTGACCTCCTCCCGTTATATATTGATAACAGGCAGCCAATATTAATGATGAACGTCGAAGTATTCTTGAATGTAAAATCAACCCCTACCTCGATTCACGAAGGTTTATCGCATGGAGAAGAAAGGGAAAGCTCCACTGTTCCATGTTAGTTGCTGAGGAATGACAACGTCGCTTTGTCAAGCTCCAAGAGAAAGGAAGTCGAGCTTCGCACTGATGTTCTTCGCATTCTTCAACGATGAGGAAGATGAAGTTCTTCAAAGACTTACAGTTTTCTTCCCAAAGCCTCCACACAACGAAACAACCAACCCAAAATAAAATAAGGCCCTTTCCATATTTAATTTACTTATTCCAACATTTCAAAACTTCAAAAGATGAAAATTGAAATAACTAAATTAATTAGACTTGTGTTCTCAAATTAAATGGAGAGATAAGTTGGAAAGAATTAATGTGGGGGAGAGCCACATAATTTAAGAGGGGGATTTAGAGGGGTTAAGGAATTGAATAGGTGGGGGCTCGTGTGGTCTCCACCTCCCTTATAACCATACATGGGAGGTTGAGTGGTTGTGGGCCCCACCAAAAACTTCCCATGAGAGAGTATAACCACCACAAATAAAATAAAATTTGCAAACATTTGTATTTTACTTATCATTTAATCCCCAATTTGTTTACAACTCCTCCTATGCAAACACAACTCCAGAAAAGGTCACCTTAAGTATATACGGGGAATGCGGTTTCATCGATGACCTCAGATTTCAATTCCGAGCACCGGTTCAAAAATTAGAAAAACCCACTCGTTCGTTCACTGAACGTACCTGAGCTAAACTTTAGAAATTGATTTCAACCACACCGGGCCTCAGAATCAGGTTCCGTCGGAAAATGTGTACTCGTAAAATCGCAATGAAATTAAAAAATATCCCTTCAAATTTACGGTTCCTTACATTACGCCCACCTCAGGGATTTACATCCCCATAAAGACAAAACACAAACTAGTGAAACAAATGAGGGTACTGAACATGCATCTGAGCCTCCCTCTACCATGTGCTCTCCTGGAGGTTCTCGTGGTGCCACCTGATGCACACTAGAGGTATCGATCATCAACGTAGGACCTGCTCCTATTGATCCTCGATCTCCACTGAGACCTTCGAAATAGTTGGCCCGTCATCAATGTATAGATCTCTATGGTCGATGATATGCATCAGGTCATGCACATATCTCGTCAGCTGAGATATGTGGAAGATGTCATGCACTCGGTGCAACTGAGATGGAAGAGCCATGTGATAAGCCACCTCAACTATCATGTTGAGAACCTAGAATGGTCCGATGAAGTGCGGAGACAACTTTCCGCCCTGGCCAAATCTCTATAATTCATGTCAAGGTGAGACATGTATGAAAACGTGGTCTCCATTCTCGAACTCTAGTGGTCTCTGCCTCCTGTCAGCATAAGACTTTTGTCGGCTCTGAGTAGTCCTCATCCGCTCCTGGATGACCTGAACAATCTTTTTTGTGGCCTGGACCATCTCTGGTCCCACAAGTGCTAACTCCCCAGGGTCTGTCTAGCCTAGTGGTGATCTGCAAGGTCAGTCGTGCAATGCCTCGTATGGTGTCATCCCGATGGTGGAGTGGTAGATGTTGTTGTACGCAAACTCTACCAAAGGTAGGTGATCCTCCAAGCTACGACTAAAGTCTAAGACACATCCAGGGAGCATGTCCTCGAGAGTCTGAATGGCCTTCTCCATCTGACCATCCATCTGAGGGTTAAAGGTGGTGCTCAGGCATAGCTGCATCCCGGATGCCTCCTGAAACACCTTCCAAATCCGGGAAGTAATGAGAGCATCTCGATCGGAGAAGATATATGATGGCACACCATGAAGCCGTATGATCATTTGAACATATAGGCATCCCAAGATCTCCACTGAGACCTGCTCTATGATGGTTAAGAAGTGGGCTGACATGGTGAGTCGGTCAAAAATCACACAAATGATGTTGTGACCTCTAGAAGTACGTGGAAGTCCAGTCATGAAATCCATAGATATCATGTCCCACTTCCACTCCGGGACCTCCAAGTGCTATACCAAGGCTACTATTACCTAGTTCTCTGCCTTCACCTACTGACAGGTGAGGCATCGAGAAACGAACTCTGCCACAACCTTCTTCATACCCGGCCACAAGTGCTATCATCTATGATCCTGATACATCATCGCTACCCCTGGATTTACCTCCAAAGGGGAAGTGTTAAACTCTCTTATCACCTCCTCCTGTAAACCAGCTGGTACCATAGTACGTCCTCTGAAGAGGATGATGTCCTCTCTTCCTACAAAGAATCCATCAGGTGCATGTCCTATGGAAATCTTTTCACGCTGTGTCTCATATTCAACATCCCCATTTTGTACCTCTCTAACCCACTGAAGAAGTGGAGGAGTGACTGTGAGAGACCTAAGAAAGGTTGCCATATCTCTATCCACGAAGGATATCTGTAAAGTGGATAACTACTCTGTCGCCTCTCCAAGTAGCTGAATTCCCGTCCTCCTATTAAGGGCATCAGTTACTACATTCCCCTTTCCAGAAGTATAGACTATCTCAAATTCATAGTCCTGGTGGAACTCAAGCCATCGTCGTTGTCTCAGGATCAGGTCCTTCTATGTGAAGATGTACGTGAGACTCTAGTGGTCAGAGTAGACTGTAAAGTGCTCTCCCATCAGTTAGTGCCACCACATCTTCAAGATGAAGACCACTACTACTAACTCCAGGTCATTTGTAGCGTAGTTATGATCATGTTGTCTCAACTTTCATGATCCATTGGAGATCAATGGCCACTCCTGCATCAAGACACACCCGAGTGTGGTCCCTGATGCATCGCAGTAGACTATGTACCATACTCCCTCCTCTGGTAGCCTCAAGATGGGTACACTGGTCAATCTCTGTCTCAGCTCCTTGAAGCTCTGATGACATCTATCGTACCACACGAAGGGTTTCCCCTTCTTCATCAAAGCTGAAAGTAGTGCTACAACTCTGGAGAATTCTGGCACAAATCTCCCATAGTAACCTGCCAGACCTAAGAAACTCCGCACCTTTGTCACGCTCCTAGGTGGATCCTAAGCTAGCACTACCTCGATCTTCGCAGGATCCACCACAAATCCCACCTCAGAGATGATGTGTCCCAAGAATTGGACCTCTCGAATCCAGAACTGACACTTCGAGAGTTTACCATATAGTCGGTGCTCTCGGAGTGTGTCCAGTACAACCTGCAAGTGGTAGGCATGCTCCTCCTTAGTAGTCGTGTATATAAATATGTCGTTGATGAAGACTACGAAAAATCGATCGAGGTAAGGCTGGAAGATCCTGTTCATGAGACTCATGAATACTTCTAGAGCGTTGGTTATGCCAAAAGTCATAACCATGAACTCATAATAGCCATACCGACACCTAAAAGACGTCATCTGCACATCCTCATATCGAACTATGAGCTGATGATAGCCTGAACTGAGGTCTATCATTGAGAACCACCGTGCTCCCATGAGCTGATCGAAGAGTTCGTCAATCCTCATAAGCAGATACTTTTTCTTCACAGTCACTGGATTCAGGCAACGGTAATCAACACACAGTCTCAAGCTCTCGTCCACCTTCTTGGAGAACAAAATCGGGGAAGCCCAGGGTGGAACATTGGGTTGAATGAATCCCTTGTCATGCATGTCCTCGAGCTGTACCCATAGGTCTCGATGTTCAGTAGAAGCCATCCAATATGCTGGAGTAGATATCAGGGTTGTCCCGGGGTATAAATCAATATAGAAGTATACCACTATACGAGGATGTAGTCCTGGAACGTCATTAGAAAAACGTCCGCATACTAATCCACCACAACAGGAAAACTCGGACTCTGCACGTCAACTTCTCCTAGGATAACGCTATCCAACTGATGAGTGATCGACTATCCTCTCCTCTGCGTGATTCCATACTATGCTACAAAGGCTCCCTTCTTGCCGGTGAAGGTAAAACTACTCCCATCAGTGCGGACACACCGCACATTGCGCCTAATACAGTCGATCTAAGCATGGACTATAGATAACCAATCCATGCACAAGATTATGTCGTAAGGCCTTGACGTCTCTACACGAAGATCCCAGCTGAAGCTCTAGCCTCCTAGAGTAAACTCACAGTGCCAGAACTAGTGTGTAATTGTCGAGTCTTCTCCCGTAAGAGTCTCTAGTCGTATGGATCGAGCCAACGGCTCCGTCGGAATCTCCGAGCTCCGAACAAGGGCAGCGAGAATGAAAGAATGACTCGCTCTTGTGTCTATATGAACTGCACTAAGGATGGATTAGACACAGATAGTAACTCTAATCTTCTCAAGTGTGCCGTGGTTGTCGGCCTCCACTGCCTGAAGCTGAGCCTGCCTCTATCTCCCAGCTCCCTGTGGTCGGGGTGGACCTCCTTATGTTGGTGGTGGTAGAGCCTCAAAGCATCGCCCACATCCTACTGCTCAGCCAGATCCTCTGACTAGTCCGCATGCTCCGTGCGGACCACCACAGTCGAGCCTCTACCTGGGTGGTCCCTCAACCGTTTGCTACTCCTCTGCATGGCGGGTCAGGCAATCACGATCCATGTGGCCCTGCCCGTCGCATGCATAGCACTATATACTCCTCGGAAGGCTTGCTCTGTGCCGTGTATCCCGCACCTCTAATCCAGTATCATGAGGTCGTCCGCCTAATGGTATAGTCTTCTTGGACACCTATGACATCTGTCGACTTCCAGTTACAGAAGACTCTGCTACGTGCCAGCCTGCGGCAGGTCGCGCTGTTGGTGTAGGCTCAGCAAGAAATCTCTCTATAAGAAGGGCTCGCTCCAGTACTCCTGCCTTCGTCGGAATGATAAGGAAGATCATCGATGCCCTTATCTCATGACTCAGTCCCTTCTTGATGGTCCGGGACTGGAAGAATGGCTCCCGTACCATGTCCATGGAGTAGCGTGAGAGGTTGGTAAATCTCACCGTGTATTGGGCTACTGTCATGATGCTTTGCCACAATTGTAGTAGCTCCTAAATGTGCACCGCAAGGAGGGTGTCTAGAAAGAACTCTGAGCAGAAGAGGCTCTCGAAGTCCGTCCAAAGATGTGATGCCTCGTCTTGCACCTAGAGCATCAGGATCCACCATCTACCTGCCACTGTGTGCAGGAGACTCACTGCAAGGATCACCATGAGGTCAGCTGGTGTCCCTACTAATATGAAAACTCAAACAACAGCCTCTAGCCAGTCCTCGACTGCCTGAGGGTCTGTCTCCCCACATAACCTATGCGGTCACTAACACTAAAACTCGTTCATTTCACTAAGGTGACATGAACTCTCAGCTGCTGGGGCTGGTGGCATCGGTGGCTCAGCGGGTAGAGGTACCACCAGTGACTCCGCTGTAATGGGGCCCTGCACTGAGGCCTCGTCACTCAGTGGGCTTCCGTCACACATAATGCTCGGAACCCTAGCTGGCTACCGTCGTGGGGAAATCCTGAAAAGAGAATGGTGTGCCACAATCAATACAGTATACCTGGTGAGCTGACATAAAGTAATCACAATGAAAACTTTTAAAACACACATGAAATCAATGTTTTCATGCACTGAGTCGGAAATCAGAAGTCAGGGTCCGAGTGTATGGATACATCGGCCGCTGCACCGACACAAGACTCCCTAGACTGATAACCACAATCAATACCCTTAACAATATTGCTTCACATAGAAGAAAGATCAGAGTACCTAGTTTTGCAGTAGAACCGAACTCCTCGGATACCAATTTGTCACGACCCATCCTTGGGGCCCATGCCATGACTACCCAAAGCCCGCCTTCCATAGGCCAGGGGCTGACGACTAGAACCAAAGGCATAAATCTCGATATAAGGGAAGGCATTGCCTTTATGTAAGAAAAAAACACCATAGGGTATGAAAGCTGAAATAAACACTATGTAAAATGGGTACAAAAGTAAGTGATGGAAAGTAAATGGGCCACAATACAAACGCAACTGAAAGTAAAATATAACTGAAAAGATAGTACAATAAAAAAAATGTAAAGCAGCAACACCGAGCTGTCCACAGGAAATACCACCTAAAGGGTGAGTACAGATAGTCTTCTTAGCTCCTCGGCTCCAGTCGTCTACTCCATGTACGTCAAGTCTAGTGATCCACCTCCAGGTACCATCCAGCTCCATCAACCTCCACCTCGATCAGTTTTTTCTGTTGTCTGCATCTAACACAACATAGTGCGGGCATAGCCCATGCAAGGGTGAGTATACGATACTCAGTAGGGACCCAAGGACTCTCAAAGGTCTCCCAAAATCCACTAAGGATAATCCACAATGGAAAGATACAATCAAGAAGTATTAACCATCTCTACTTAGGTATCTTCTTATACATATACCTAAGTCATCAATTCCAGCTCGGCTCCAGTACACGAGACCAAGTTTAACCCAATCCACACAGGAATGTACAACCCAGTCCACACAGGATAGGACGTCAATAATAATGAAGTTAATTATTGAAAATAAAGACTCAGCTCACACTGGTATACACTTCATAAGGTGATAGAGATGATAATATATAGCCACTAATTCATCAATGTTGTCAGACCCACATAGGATACAAAACCAGCTAAGCTATTAGACCCACAAAGGATACAAGACCAGTTACTCTGTGAGGTCCACATAGGATACAAGTACAGAGTCAAATACTGCCAGACCCACATATGATACAAGAGCAGTAATCATCGACGTCGAACCCACGGAGGATTCCAGTACATTCTTCATCGCTGCCGAACCCATAAAGGATCCAAGTACAGTCGTCATCGCTGCCGATACGACGTAGGATTCAAGAACAGTAGTCATCGTCGTCGCAGCCAGCTCTAGGGTTCCCGCACACAGCATGCTCGATTCCAGGAGGGTCCGCTCCACGAGACAAGGGGGTTTCGATACATCAACTATCACGAATTCCAATGTTCATGTATCAAAATGTTCTGTCTCATCAATATTAACTCAACACGATAGACGACACGTCAATCGGATGCCCGGTCTGAGATTTATTGACTTTTTTCGTCCTAGGGGTATGGTTGGTTTTTAAGCTAAAACCAACCTGACCGTACTCCAGCTGCGTCCAAACCTTGAGCAGAGTAATCCAAAAGAACCATCTCAGTAAGAGGTATCCAACAAAGTCAACGACACATCAATTAGACGTCCAGAGCTCATGTTATAAGCTTTTACACTCTGATGTCCCGGTTGGCTTCGTGTTCAAACCAACCCGGTCGTACCAAAAGATCTCCAAAACCTTGAGTGTAATATACTGAAGCAGACATCTCGATCCAAGGATCCCAACACAACTAACGGTGCGTCGATTAGAGGTCTTTATCCCATGTTATGGGCATTTGAATGGATCTGTCCGAAAGTAGGGGGTTTGGGCCCAGTCCGACCTGGCCCAATACCCCCTAGGTCAGCCCCAACCAGTTCGACCCAACCCAGGTCCAGGTCCTTCCCGATTGGGTGCGGCTCGGCACACCTGATGCAGCCCAACCTGGCGTGGGGGCCCAGCCCGGTGCGAGTGGCCCGGCCCAGTACGGGAAGTCCGGCATAGCGCGGGCGGTCCGCCTCTTGCTGCTCCATCGCGGCCAAAGGCCGCAGTCCTTGTCCGACCGGCGCCGCGCCCCTCCGCAGCAGCCCGCCCCGGCCGCATCCTCCTGGTGCTCCAGCGTCGTACGACGGTGCCGCGCTCCTCCGCCGCGGCCCGATCTGGCCGCGGTTCACTATCGACCTTGCGCGGGCAACGACTCTTCCTCTATTTCAAGCCATGAATAAAATCAACAACATAAAGGGGAGGATTTTTTGGTAGTTTCCGTGTGGTCCGAACTCCTCCCGTTATATATTGATAATAGGCGTCCAATATTAACGATGAATGCCAAAATATTCTTGAATGTAAAATCAACACCTACCTTGATTCATGAATGTAAATCACTTGGCGAAGAAAGGGAATGCTCCGCTATTTCATGGACGTTTCCATTGAATGACGGAGCCGCTTCATCAAGCGTCGAGAGAAAGGAAGCCAAGGTTGGAACCCGCATTCTTCGCGTTCTTCAACGATGAGGAAGATGAAGTTCTTCAAATACTTAGAATTTTTTTCCTAGTGCCTCCACACAACGAAACAACCAACCTAATATAAATTAGTCTCTTTCTATATTTTATTTACTTATGACAACATTTCAAAACGTCAAAAGTTGAAAATTGAAATCACTTAATTAATTACACTTGTGTTGTCAAATTTAATGGAGAGATAAGTTGGCAAGAATTAATGTGGGGGAGAGCCACATAAATTAAGAGGGGGTTTTAGAGGGGCCAGGGAATTGAAAAGGTGGGGGCTCGTGTGGGCCCCACCTCCCTCATAACCCCACATGGGATGTTGGGTGGTTGTGGGCCCCACCAACAACTTCCCATGAGAGAGTCTAACCACCACAAATAAAATAAAATTTTCAAAAAATTTTATTTTACTTATCATTTAATCCCCAATTTTTTTACTACTCCTCCTGTTCAAAAAGAACTCCAGAAAAGGATGTCATAAGTAATTTCTGGCGCTGCGGTTTCATCGGTGCCCTCGGATTTAGATTCCAAGCAGTGGTTTAAAATTTATTAAAACCCTCATGTTCGTTCATTGAACGTACCCAAGCTAAACTTCGTAAATTGATTCCGGGCCCACCGGGCCTCGGAATCAGGTGCCGTAAAAAACTGCTTACTCGTAAAATCCCAAAGAAATTATAAGAAAACTTTTCCTTGAAATTTATGGGTCCTTTCATCCATATTGAGGTCGAAAATACCAAAACCCTCTAATATACTCAATAAATTGGTGGTACCATTGGATAATGACATTTGAAGGAAAAGAATCTGGTGAAAATCTTATATTATAGATACAATGCCCTATAATATAATTGAGTGCACTTCGTAAAAGTGATTTAGGTAAACCACATTATTAAATAAGCTATATGGGAAATGGAGGATGTGATGAATTAGAATTACCCTCATTTATTGGTATGGGAAATGAAAAATTAAGGGTTTTGAAATTTCTGAAGGTGGAAATTTGTAATAGACCTAAGATTTATAAATGAAAACACTAATAATTTAATTAAATGTATTATTATGTAATAATGTTATATAAAAGGCATGAAATTATTTTCTTTTATTATATCATAAAGGAATTTAATGAATTTAAATCATTATTATCACTTGGAATATTTCCATTTCAAAGTGATCATGTGAATCTTATAAATATATGTATTTTACAAATCTAGTTGAACCAATCAAAGGAAGCGATGCCCTTGACTAGTAGGATCATACCATGTGAAGCCCTATTATATTTGTTACCAAGGGAGATATGATCACTGGTATTTCCCATTGACCAAGTACAATGTGATATCCAACACCATAGTAATTAGTGAAATCATTTATAAATGATCATAATGGACATCAAGATTAGGACCCAAACCCTGAACTCCAAACCAACCCAGGGAAGTATCATCATCAAGCCCCTAACCCTTAGGGAATTTTTGAGTGTACTGAAGGGATATGTATCACCACACTAGTAATATTTGTATGTATATTATTTTTTATAGAATAATGTGTATGTTTTATCCTTTATGTTGGATTTATAAATTATTACTATTTTGAAACAATTAAACATTAATTGTATTATTGGGTATTATTCAAACTGAAATAAGGAATTTGTTTTCGGTGAATTGACATCTTTTTTATGTAAAAAATATTTTAATAAATTATTTTTGTAAAATTATTTTTTTTTTCAAATTTAATGTATCATATAATTTTTATAATGTAAAATGTAATTTTTATGACGTCTGGAAAACAATTGTTGTAAAAAAAATATTTACAAAAAATATTGTTTCTAGTTTTGGAAGTGATAATAAAAATATATTGAAAGCTATTTGTATGCAATGATTATTAATTTTGGAATCTGAAATTTTAAATAATTTATTGGTGAGTTTTTTAAAATTTCCCAACATATTGGAATTTTTGAGTAAAAAATTAAATATTGTATAGATATATATAGGTTTATTATGACATAACAATGACCCAAATGTCGTGTAAAAATATTATAAAGGGTGCACATTGACCAAATATTAATTTTATTTAAAATATTTTGATTTTAATTTTTTTATTGATTTTATTAATTCTTTATGTATCCTCCAAAAAAAATAATATATTTATAGGTTTTAAAATAATTTATTTAAGAATATGATTCACCTTTACATAAAAGAGGGTAATATTTTAATATTTTATGATGATATAATTATAAAATAATGAAACCCAATTAGCTTTTTTAGAAACCAATAGCAAGAACATAGTGATGGATTGTGGTTTTGATTATTTTATTATATAGATTTAACAACATATGTTTGATAAATAATTAAAAAATCCCAAATATTTCCCTATATAAAACCACCCAATATCCCACTTCTCTTTAAAAAAACCCTTTATAACATCCTTACTCATCCCTAAAATCTCTAGAGTCCTCCCGAAATACACATAATCTCTAAATTATCTCCTCCCATGCTATTGAAGTCACACTCTCAATGTAATGGATCCACACCTTTTATTTATTATTTGAGTTTCATTATTATATTATGCCTTCTCTTTACAATAAATATTATTGAAATGTATATTTACATATATCTATTACTTCCTATTTTAATTTCAAATAATTAGATACCACTTTATAAGACATCGTCTTATTTTTTGAGTTCTTATGTTACATCAATTTGTTAACGAAATATCACATTGATTATCCATCCCAAAAAATTTGTGTAGTGAATACCATACCCATTTCAAATAAAGGGGTTTTACCTATATACACATATTATTATTGGGATTCTGACATACATGTATGTATTTGAAACTCCATGATTATGAATAAAATAATATAATGAATGAATCCATGTTGTATGATCTATGTGAAACATTTAAGAATTAAAATTAAAGGAATGTGATGGGTGTTCTCATAATAATATAGGACTATAATGTATTGGTAATGTTTAGTCTCATGAAATGCCATGGTGGAAGACAATGCAAACCCAAATTCCTTTATGAGATTTTTTTTGTCATTATTTCATGGGAGTTATTCTTGAGATATGTTTTTGATAGAATGTTATAAGTTATTTCCACATTTCTCATGTTTACTTTATGATTATAATTTTATTTCATGTCTCATTTTCATGTTTATGATTATCAATATTTTATGTCCTGGTGATATGAATATTTTCTAAAATTAATTATTTTCATCATTTTAGTCCTCGTTTATTCCCTTATTGGGTTTTATATGTCACCCATTACATATGTATGTGCCCAAGTGTTCCCTAATAGATTTATATTCGATGGAATATTATGATAATGTTAAATATGTTTTTCAATAATTTTTATAGACAATATGTTCTATGTTTGTATGAAATGTAACTCATTCTTAAATTTACTAGAATTATCGATATTTCAATTATATCAAGTGTAATTTTTTTAATTAATCATGTAAAAATGATTATGAAAGATAAATGATATTACATAGGTTACACAAAATTTAAATTTTTTTAATTTAAAGAATACCCCTTATGATATTACATGTATTAAACTACAAAAACATCTCACCTTATGTTGCACAACACCCCCATCTGAACCTTCCTCCATGGAGTGTCACCCATCATTTCATTATACTTTCCCTATGGAGAATCAATTATATTTAGTCATGATTTATGACTGGAATGCAAATGTGGGAACTACTCTTCCTTCAATTCTTCCTTTTCTTTGATTTTCATCTTCATTAATTATTATTTTCCACTTTCGGTGAACATTAGGTTTTTTCTTGTACAATTAATTTTATTTATCTTTTATGATGTGTGATACATTTATTTCATCATTTGTATCCCATATTAAATGTTTTAGACCATTCTATATTTATCCTCACTGGTGCTTTCCCATTTCAAAACTTTTAATTATGGTACCATTTATTTTATGAGATTTAATTCAGTTTTTTAATTTCCAAATTATATGGTTGTATTTTTATTTAAATCTATGATTAAGAGTACATTTTATAATGGTTTTAATAATTTCGTAGTTTTTACCTAGTTGAAAGGATTAATTGATCCTTATATTTCATACCCATATACAGAATGTATTTTTAATATGAATCTAATGAACATTAATAAAGTGTTAAATATTTTTAACTATCCTTCGGGATTCCAAAGTGATTTATTAAAGGTTTTACTTATCATTTCTAGTGACACATGAAATTCCTTGTATTATAAAATTGTTTAAAGTTTTTCTCCAATAAAATTGCATTTTTATAATTGATCTAATCTCCTTCCTCTTATTAAATAAATTGAAATATGGTGTTTTGTATTCTAGGATTTTGTTAATGAAACATGTTTTTTAGAAGTTTTTTTTATTTCATAACTTAGTTTAATTTAAGGTTATGTGTATTTAAATTTATTTCAATTTCTTTTGAAACTTATCATTTAAAGGTTCAATAAAATAATATTTAAATTGGTTTCTAAAAATGGGATAAATGGATTGATATTATAAGAAATATGTTTTAATGATTGATTAGGACCCTAATTAGGTTATCAAAGTGTGTGAGATCCTCAACGTAGACTGTGGGATTATTATAATCATGGTGAAATCTGACTATATATTGATGGATCATTTATATTTTTGTATCATGTTGTATAATACTTATTCATGTAAGTAAAAAAGGCTATTTTCTTTTGATGGTGTAGGAGGTGGGGTGTTAGTTAAATTAGAGAGTTTATACATGTTGTATTTATTTATTTATTTCCTACATCCATTTGACGCTTATAATGGGATTTATAGTAAACTAATAGGGATAAAAATAATTGTAGATCATTAGTGTATTGTTTTCTTCCTAGGTTAAGTAATCAGTTAAACTTAGTGACCTAATAAGAATTTTTTCACTTACCCAAATTGTATTATAAAGGCCCAAAGATATTGTTTGAGCTCCCGAGTCATGAGAGACCCCTTTTTGTAATATAAAACTATATGAATATTATTGGTTTAGTAGTTTAAGACTAGATTCTTCAACCGTAGTTCATAATCTCAATATGTGTTTCTTAGGGCATTGCCCATGATTATTATATCAAATTATGAGTTTTTAGTGGATTTTATTTTTTCATTGATTTCACCCCTACCCATTGATTATTGATTTTTTACCTATTCCTCTTATCCATTTCTAAATGATTTTCAATGATTGGTTCCAATTGTGGTTTAATTTTTTTTTCCAATTATGGTTTGATCCATTTCCCCTTATGATTTGTTGGTTCCACTTGAGATATGATCCAATTTTATGGATTTATTTTAATATTTAATGTTTTGAGGTAATTTTGAAAAGGTTTTTTTTGAAAAAAAGTTGTATTCTTCTTAAAAAACATAAATTTTCTTATAAAACATAAAAATAGTATTATTTGGATGTGGATTTAAGATTCATAGATTATTTATTTAATGTTAATTTTAAAATAAAATTCATCAATTTTGTGTTATATTTAAATCTAATTGTCCCGACCCAACCCATCAAGGATCTAGCCGTGACTCCCCAAGACCGCGTCCAATAGGCTTGGGGATGGATCCTAGCACCATTTAGGCTATCACACAATTGAGAGGCATTATCCTATTGTACTTACACACACACGCGCAAACAAACACACACATATACACCTCACTGAAATAGTGCATATATATATTTATATATATATAAACATAAAATAAATGCATGAATACATCTACCCCACAATCACAATACAATTGTATTACAATATTGAAAAATAAAGGACCCACAAATTAACTATAAAATCATTTGACCTACATAGGAGAAGGGAATTTCTATGGAATGCACCCAAAAATATTCTCCTCATCCCAACTCTAGTAAACACCCTGGTTGGTCTAGCTCACTAAGCTCAACCTGTTCTAGGTCCTCGTGGGACTCTGTTGAAAGGCATGTTATATACACAAGAAAAAAGAAACAACCAATAACAGACTGTGTAGGGGTGAATATAAAGATAATCAATAGATTCCCCATAAACCCCAAACCAAAAATAGAGTAGTTGATAGGTGTTAGTTATCAGAACTCATCCATAGTGAACCCAAACAAGAAAGGAAATCCTCATTGAAACCATCATTTGCTACACCTAAAATGCTATATCAATGTCCATATCATGTTAATGAATGAACATAGGCCACAATGAATACCATAATAAAATCCCAAACATACACGTCTCAAGATCCAAGAATCCATAGGTTCTGAGATAATTGACATCAACAAGTTAAACTTGAGGAACTAACTATAACAGTGAACTCATCCTAGCTGTAGTGCCCAACTACACTAACCCTTCCTGGCACTGATATGTGCCCTACACAATGTTGAAAAAAATGTGGAATATCCCACACCTCACAACTTCCATGCAGTTGAGGGAGGACTAGATCCTAAAAAAACCCATGAAACCACTACCTCTCATGTATGGAGGGCCCGACACCTCATCATGTCAAGGGAGCACTGAATGTTAACTAGGAATCACATGTAACAAGGAGAGGGGCTCGCTCCCCAATGAAAATGATAAATAAGGTAGAACTGCTCCGAATTCAAGAACCCAGACCCTAGTACAACATGGGAGTATTAGTATGTGAAATGTGAGCCTACACCGATAAACGAAATCGGTGAATCACTTTGTAAAATAAAAACCCACCCCCACGGTAGGGGAGAAACAATGTAAGATATGTGAACATGCACCCATGTTCGTGTGCACCAAACTGAAGCTAGAGGACCAGCACCATAGTAAAACATGGGAGTACCGACTCTACCATCCAATTCTATTGGAGAGATCACACCCCTTCATGGTAGGGGAGCTTTCCAATAGCATGAGAGGTAAGGGACACCTGCACCTTGCTACCATAAAAGAGTACGTGACCCAATGCCTCTCTTCATTAAAACATGACGTCAAACATCATCCTAGAACCTCTCCATTAGATTCTAGATCGATTCGCACCACCTCATGCCCCATAATCCATAACATAGGCCACCATTTATTTCTGCGTGAAAAAATATGAAGGATGGGATATTTAAATTCTACACATGGGAAACCACTATAAAGGGTGCCTCAAATAGGAACATGCCTGAAAGGGTTCATGTGGTACACATGAAATGATCTTGGAAAACCTCTGATGAATATCACCGTAGTGATCCTCATGGAAAAACCCATAGGATCAACTACTCATTATCCTAAATGGACACATTGTGAAAAAGTCACATTTTACAGCAAATTTCTAAACAATGAATCATGGGTCCTTCATCCTAAAATTCGGTTAGGTTCCCAAAATTTTACCTCAAACATCCACCATTATGTAATGTTGACAACACCACTGATGGCATGTCAATAATTCATCAGATATAGTAGATACTCTTGATACATGTTTTACTAAGAAATAAAAATTATATTATTATTACTATTAAAATTGGACATTTTAGGCATCAAACATAAATCCTGATATAAAAAGTTCTCAAATTATCCATAAAAATACCTCATGGACACAAGGGTCATGTTTGTGAAAATGACACGTAAATTGGGTGCTGCATGTGGAATGTTGGGACTAATTTACTATTGTAATAATAATAATAATAAATTTATTACTATAATTTTTAAATGTAAATATATATTTTAATTTTTTGTTTCAAAATCACTTATTGGGGAATATGATGGTCAGCCCCCTTCCACCACTGTATTTCACCGGGCCACCGCATGTGCACCCCACACCGTCGGTGACCTCCTCTATGCCCCACCTCATTGGAGCCGCCCTCATTGGACTCGCAAGTCGCCACCTTGAGAAGAAAGTTGGGACCACTCCAGTAGTCAAAAAATAATTTGACACATGTTTTGGAAACCTTATTCTGCAATATTAATTTCTACTTAGTGATTTACACAATGATGGTTCATAAACAAGGGGATTGGGAAGATGTATCCAATCCACCTACGTCATGGATAATATTTGGTTATTTGGGGTCAAATTTGTGCTATTAAGAATCTTCTACATGTTTTTGGAGCGATATCTATCATTATTAGAGATTGATGGCACTTCATTTTCCTTTTTCTAGATGGTTGTTTGTTGGGAATTTGACTGATGAGGGGGGTGGTGTTGAGTGTGTTTCAAGGGGGTTGGGTGGAGGATTGTTTTATTTATTTATTTTTAAAATAAATAATTTCATCCGATTTTACTCCCCATGAACATGCCTCCATCCAAAACTCCCTATGCCGACATGTTTTTTTTCATAACTAGGGTAAATGTGGAATTTTGAAACCAACCATGAGCTCATATAACCAATCCGTGACTCTTTTCAATTGTTATTTGTTATCTGATATCCAAATAAATCAATCTAATTTATTTATGGGAATTCACTCGATATTGTTTTCTATAGCAGGCATGTACCAAAAATACTTATATCCCTCATAGTGTGAATGACATGATCAGGACCCATCCATGCCCTTGGATTTTTGATATGAGCTACCGTTTGAGAGATAACATGTTTTATCCCTGTCAATTGTATATAGATACCTAATTTTTTAAAAAAATTATTCTGGGCACACTAGGCTATGAAATCACATATTGACTCAGCACCTAGAGTTGGAATTATTAGTAAAAATATTAAAAAGTTTTTAAAGGGACAAAACCGAGTCTCAACATACTCCACAGCATAATTCTTTTCATCCCTGAAAAAAATCTAGGATAAAGGGAAAAACTAAACTCTGAATAGGGTATCCTATGCCAGGGAATTAAAAAAATAACAAAAAAACCATAGATGGTTTTAATGACACCAACACGCAAAAACTCTGAGGAACATATGGCCTCACCCTTGTACAACTCATCCCTGGTCTTCATCGTTCAAAAAGGCTGAAACATGCCCCCTCTGATGATACTGGTGGTAAAAACAAAGAACATGGTCCATCTATTTTCATTAGTTCTAGCGTAACATCCCCCTCAATAAAATGAAGAAGAGTCCATAAAAAACCCACACCATACATCAAACTTCAATGGAAGTCATATGCCTCACCTCGAATCTGTCTTCTCTGGGCAGCACTGACTCACACACATGAGTTTTCATCACGTCTCAAGATTGCATATTAGTTGCGAAAAAGTTCTTTATCTGTGTCATCCAGAAGATACGTTGAACCTATCCACAACCTTGTGTCTCAACACATGGGGAACAATGAATAATCATAGAATAACGAGAACACACTAGGTATAACTAGGCCCTTCTTGAAAAAAAAACTGAACACACCACCCCTACCTGAAGTGTCCCACTTTTTTTCAATTAATGATAAACCAAACAACACCCACACAGAGTCTTACCAATGCACCGATAAAACCTTGATCAAAAAACATAATGGAAATAGGACCACCTAATATAGTAGTTCAATACTACTACATAATTAAGGACACATAGCATACCTATATACATCTACAAAACCTCTAGGAAAATGACCTATATAACCTTTAGTTTGCTTAACCCCATTTCCTCCATCTACCTGAGATTTTCATAGAACACATAGCAGTGTTGGTGGAGGAAACTAGTACCACCTTTCACCACCTATCATTGCACCCATGCCTCTTCCATGTTTTCCTCCCAACGGAGATCCGTTCATAGAATTATACCTCTACCAAGGAATTCTATCAACCATCTCCCTCTCAATAACAATATGGTTTGGAAAATCAATGGAAAGATGATTGTGACTATCACAAGTGAAGCAATGCCTCTCCTAATACTAACTGAAACTGTGACCTAGATCCTTATCCCCAAACCGACATGATTTAGTCTAGGCATGGGTATGCAACCTGTGCTTCAATCCGGATTCATGCTATCTCTCTGATGCGGTTGACATCCCAGCCTCAAAACCCCCTTTACCGGAATATCTGTGAATCCCACTACTAAGAAGCTCTCAACCACTAGAGCTCTCTACAGTACCAGGTGGGAAGGCATAAGGATACCACACCCACTCAGATGTCCCTTTGGAGGCCCGGATCTAACGTGAATCCCCTATAGAATGAGTCCTTAATCATGTTTAGGGAGTATTGTGACATGTCAGTAAACATCTCTGAGTACTCATCCAGGGTTATTCTACCCTTCCTAATCTACACATGCTCCAAGATCTGCACTGAACTCAGCATGAACAGATAAAACACTTCCCTGAAGAGCCACTCAAGCAATTCCCATGTGAGTGTCTCCACCTTATAGGTATGTTTCACAAAACTCCACCAGCACTCAGACGCTACATGAAAATGGATCTTCACTAGGACCACCATCTTATAAGGAGGTGTTTTCACTGAGATAGAAACATGGGTGACTTTTACAAGCTAGTCATAAGCTTCTTGGGGGTTTAGGTCACCATGGAACCTGAGAGGAAGCTGTCTCTAGAATGCACGCAACACACTCCTGTGTGTATCATCATCCTGCACTGCATTCACAACATTCTGCTCGATAGGTGGTGGCACATTTGGCGGACGAAATGGAAGTCCAGTCTCAAGAAACATTCAATGTACCAAAGCCTCAAATCAAATCATATCATGACAACAATCCCATTATAAACCCATAACTAGTTGTCATCGTGGTGGAATCTTGAAATACTATCATGATGCTCCTTGGTCAAAGAGTATAAAAAGGGAACTAACTCATGAATGACATAGAAAAACCAACAAATAGACTTATATAATGCATGTACCATTATTTCCCCATGACTCGTGTCCTAATTTCTTGAGTCAAAAGGTGGGATACCAGAGTCTTGGTGAATGGATACATTAGCCACCGAATCAACACTGACATCCATGGCCTGAAATCATAACTAGAAAGATCCTAACAATGCTAATATAATACCCAAACCAAGATCACATCTATACCAACGACACATTGAGGTGTCAATGGTGGAACCTACTATGATACCACTCTGTAATGACCCAATCGAATGGGGCTCAATTCGTAACTTCCTAATACCACCTCTAATAGGCCAGGGGATAGCATTTAGTGTTGAGTATAATATCACACAAATGGGAGGCCATAGAATATCATACAATCACACAAACACACCCACATAAACCTTCAGAGAACAATATAGAGATATACCTTAACTGAAATGAAATGAATGCAAACAGATGTCCCACAATCAAAGTACAACAGAAGTACAAAAAAGAAAAGTAAAGGTCCAAACAAAAAAAGGATTCTGACAAACTCAGAATAAGGAGATCACTATCAGAAGCCCCTACCAGTAAGATCCTCCCTCATTTTAGGTAAACCAACCAATCGATCTAGCTCACTAACCTCCTCCTACTCTAGGTCATCCTATGAATTCATCGAATGTCATATGTTTTGAACAATACAGAATACAAATATGAGAAAATCCCATGAAGAAGTTATTAAAAAGATACTCATTAGGCACCGAAAAAGCACTAAACCAAAAAGAGAGTATCTAAATGGCATAATTTTAATCAACATAGCATGTGAGAACCCAAATAAGAGAGGAACTCAATCTTGAGACCATCCTCAGCCTAGTCAACTCTACATACCTAGCTTGTCAACAAAAAGTCACATGTCATAGATACTCCGAGAACAATAACACAAACCTAAACATCTTAGGATCTAAGCATTGTGTGGTTACTAACTCATCGCCATCAACAGTTTCTACATGAGGTTCTCACTACAAGATTGTACTATGTCTTGATCTAGTGCCCAACAACACCGACAGTACCAAGCACTGACTGCACCCTAAAAAATGTTGGAAGAACTATGGAGAATCCCACACATCACCAATACCCCAAATTCGATGGAGTATTAGCTCCTAACCCATCCCTCGAAACATCTATAGCTTCTGTCTGGAGGGTCCCACACCTCATCATGTTGTGTGAGCTCTATATCCTTCCCTAGAATCATGTGTAACATATGGACGAGGCCACTCCATCCTACAACTCAATAATAGGTGATCACTACTCTAAAGGCATTATCCCATGCCATAATAATATATAATATTTCCACCCTATGAAACGTGAGTCCATACCCTAACACAGTAGGGTAGATCCACTCTATAAAATGTAAGCATGCTCCCATAGTAGAGGATAACCACTATGAGAGACACAAGCCTGCTCCCAAAGTAGGGGTGTAACACCCTCAGGCTAGTGGACCCGAACCCTATTATGACAGAAGAGTAACGAGTGTACCGTCCAATGAGATTGGAGTTCCCATGATCAATAACAGAAAGGGAGAATTCAAACTGTACAAAAATCAGGGGAAACCCATAACCTTTTTTATTAGGGGAGTAACTAGCCTAGATAAAAAAAATACTCAAAGGTAACTAACCCCCCACGTCATTGGGAGTTCTGTCTCAAACAAAGTAGAGAGGTTAGGGAAACTCACACCTTGCTGCCATAAGGGAGTATCGGGCGCATCATCTATCTTTAAAAACCATGGAGCTCCAATGTCGACCTAACAACTCTCTACAAACTTCTTTACCGATTCAAACCACCTAATGTATTGTATGTCATAACATAGGCCACCAACACTTTCAATGAAGAAAAAATTCATGATAGAATATTTATATGCCATAATAACCATTGTAACGGGTGCTTCCCACTATAGAACACCCAAAAGGGACCACATGGGGCCCATTTTGTGATCTCAGAACATATATAGTGGATCTCAACACTATAATCAAAATATAAAAACTCAAAAATCGACTACTCATTCAACAAAAATAGACATACAGTAAAAAATTCACGTTTCCCCACAAATGAACAAATCAGGCCTCATGGGCCATGCACCCATGAATTCAGTTAAGAACTGGAAATTTGTCTTGAAATATCTGTCTTAATGTCTGGGTCGCAACATTGATGACGACACATCAATCAAATATAAGAAGAAGGAGATACATTAGATAAATGGTTTTCAAAATAATAATAATAATAATAATAATAATAATAATATTATTATTATTATTATTATTATTATTATTCAATTTTGACGTTTTAGGACACTGAGAATCGTTCTCGACATAAAAAACTATTCAGTAGGCCTTAAAAATTATTCCACAACCAATGGGCAGTGTTTCCACACACAACATATAAATTGGACGTTGCATGGGGATGATGAAGTTGGTTTTCCAAAATAGTAATAATAATATTATTATTATTATTATTATTAAATTTTTTTATTTATATTTTTACTTTTTTTTCAAACCCCTTCATGGATGGATCCCCTGGACGACCCCCAGTCGTAGTGCACAATGTCGCCACCCACACCGCCCCCTCCCTAAAGCTGTCCTTACTGGACCCATGTGCCGCCACCTTCTGTGGACCATCAGGACTACTCTAGTAGTCCAAAAATGAATATGAGGCATGTTTTGGAAAAATTGGGATGTGATATTCATTACTAGAGTGATGATTCACATAATAACGATGAATAAACTAGGTTATATGGATGAAAAATAAAACTCGGCTACCTTGTGGTGAATCGCCAACCCTTGGGGTCAAATATGCACTACCAAGCCACTACCGCAAGTTCTCGGAGGGATCACCATCTTGATTGGATATGGATGAAACTATATTTCATCGATTCCAACCAATCATTCGTCGTAAAGAGGAAGGATTAGGATGAAACTACTGCATGCATTGCAAGGGGTGGGGTAGGAGAAGGGTTTTATTTATTTATTTTTAAAATAATTCACTTACACCATTTATATGACCATCAACAAACCTTCATCCAAAACAACCATTGTGGGCATATTTTTGTCACGCCTAGGGGAAACACCACATCTTAAACCCAACCACGATCTCATATGATTGATCTATGAATATATTTATGAGTTATTTAGGATCTAATGTCCAAATAAATTAATATAATTTATTTATGGAAATTCCCATGATAACATATTTATATCAGGATTTCACCAACAAAACATACATGCCTCTCGGGTAAAAAACACACTCTAGATGCAACTGTGCCCTTAAATTTCTAATTAAGCTACCGTTTTGAGAGATAACTAGTTTCTTCCATATGAATTGTATAATAATACTTATATTTTTAGAAACTTTATCGTGGTACAATGGGCCACAAAATCAAAAGAGAACTCATTACCGAACTCTGTAAATATACGTACAATTATTCCATAGTCTGACTGGGATATACATGAGCCACTACCACATTTTTTAGACCATATATGTCAATTTCATTAAAAAATCATCTTTGATTGGGAATTTATTTCAATTACACATTTTTCTTCTACTTTTATATAATGTGGTCTATTTTTTTAAAAGAACATATGGAATGGTGTTTTGTTGTATCTATTGTTTGTGTGATACCCAATTTTTTATCTATATACAATCATTCCATAAAATTACATTATAAATAAATGGTATTTTCATGGAATGGTAGTTGGTTTCTATATATGGTTTTATCCTCATGCCAATTATATTTTTGTTTTAGAATTTTTGTTCATTTTTTTACATCTCATATAGAATTGATTTTTAGGCTATATTTTTTTCTTTTAGTTCATGTGAAAGATATTGTTTATTTCTTTTTCACATGTATTTTCTTATTACATTGGTCTAATTAGACACACCTTCATTGACTTTTTTACATTTAGATGCGGATCATTATTTCTAAAGAGTTATATAAGATAATACATGGGCAATTGTGTGTGAGGATGTTTGATGTGAATAGTTGGAATATCATATACGTTAAATTTATTGATGTATTGGAATTCTCTTAATCACTTATTTTTTTTTGATTTTTGTTGGATGTACAAAATATGGATATGTCATACATGAATTTTTACTAAAGGTCCACTAAATAATAAATTACATTATTGGATGTCATATTTCATAATGAGGTATTCCATGATTCCTATGCACTATTTTCGTTCATCAGGGGTTCACGAACACCATTCATGTTATTGAAAAGCTGCTTCAGGTTCATGTTACTCTGTTAGCGTAGGGTAGTTATTTATTAATCTCCGCTACTACCATCAATTTTTGAAGGCCTAGTTGGTGAAGAATATGATGAAATAGAGGTTGATATAATGTGTATCCCAGATCATGGTGGTAAATTTTTTATTTTATAGGATTGTTTTTTGATGGAACACAACTTGGACACACTCAAAATTCATAGATCAGATATACTTGTTTTTCTATGATTCTCTCTTCCCAATTCATCATTAGTTGGTTATTCCTCAAATTATCAATTGTATTAAAATTTCCAAATAATGAATCAACATGGTATACTTGTGATGTCACACAATTTTTAAAATAATAATAATTAGTAATATTAATTTTTTGTTACCTTTCATATGTGTAGCCATGTTTATTGACAATGAGATCTGTGATTTCATTGTTGTCTTATAATATCAACTAAAATAATATTATTGAGATTATGTTGGAACATAAATTTATGATAGATTTTATCTTAATGATATATTTTATAGGTTATATAACATTCATCTATATTTGAAGTCATGTTATGTTGAGTTCATATTCTACATTGTATCTTAATATTCCATAAATATTAATTTTATGTATGATGGAGCTTATGATTATGTTATAAAAGTGTGTAGGGGTCTTTGGAAGATGATTCTTCATTGGGGAGAGATAATATTCTTCAACCACTGTTTTAGATTACATTATATATTTAATTGACAAAACATCATAATGTAGCATGTTTTTTGGTAAAGCAAATATGATGAATCTATGGATAACAATACATTAGGTGGAAAAATGAATGTATCATGCGGTTAGAGGAGAAGATATACAATCCACCCATAGTTTTATGATAGGGTGAATATAACATAGTATTCTCTTGGTTAAACACATGAATGTTTTTCCTATTTATAATAATAACAATAAGGGGACTTGTCATGATGTTTATATATATAATATATTGTATATATTCGTTACTCGGGTTCATTGGGATAGTATTGGGCCCCAAATATGAATATTCAATGGGGGTTGTCCCATTTCTTGTGACTACCAAATACTCACCCGGGCATATCTCTAACTCTGTTTTCAAATTATATATTAGGCTAATCCTTGGGACCAGATCTAAGGTATTGTTATGAGCCATGTTTCTCATTAGTTTTCATTAGTCATATCCTAAAACAACTCACAAGTATTTTTTTATTTTCAATAATTATTATTATAGGGAAAAAAATTAGCATTGAAAATTATAAATTATACCATTTTCATATTAAACACAATTATTTATCTTTTAGAGTAAAATAATGTTATTTTCATTTTTTTATGTAAAATAAATGATATCCAAAATGAATATATATAAAATGAATAAAACTATTGATAAATCAATTTGAATTCATTAAAATGTGATGATATCCAACGAACACATTTTTTCTTCCCGTTGAAATTATACCATTTTCATATAAGGGGAAAATATCATAATTCCTCCAAAAAAATATATACCAACCCTCTTCCCGTTGAAATTATTGATTTAATAGATAAAAAACATCATGATTTAAATGTTTATTTTATAAATCCCATTTTTCATCCATCCAATATTGACATGGTTTCTATTCTCTTCAATAAAAAATATATATACAATTTCCCTTTTAAATATAACCACATACATGGCATAGTGCTCCATTACATACCAAAATGGTCAATAACATGATTAAAAACCTTTTTTTTACTAGTTCATGAAAATCTATTTTATCCATCATGTCTTTGATATATTATCCATTACAAATATTCTTCAAATATCTTCAAAATGCTTACATGTCATTAAGAACATCAACTAAAACATAAGAAAGTCACTGTGGAAAGAAATTCATTATTTATATAAATAAAATACAAAATCACCATTTTTCAATAATCTCAATTTCATATTTTCAATCCCCTTCTTAGTCCTCCTTGGAAATACAATATCTCTATTCCATTTATAAATAATCAACGAATTCATTGTAATGGAAACACATGTTCAACTAGTGATATACAAAGATAATAAATTTTCAAATCTATACACCAGTTCCATCTATGTGAGTGATAATCCATTGATGGGTGAAACAATATAAATTATAAAACACAAAAATTCAACATTACTATGATTCCCCAATTTGGATATTATTAAAATTATTTTCATGATCAAGTTCATATTCCAACTTTTCACCTCACATGAAATCCACTATTAATTAATGAAAAACTGATAATTTATTTATACTAAATCCAATACAAAAATTTTCATTAAAACATTTTACCTTGATGTTTGTTCAAATAAATTCATCAATAAATATACATATATAAATTAAACCCCATATTATAATTAATAAAATATTCATATACCTCGGGAAAAATAATTATAAAGGGGAACATTCACTAGTTTTTTTACAATATTCTATCCAAATTTTCTAACTCCATTATGTTTTTTATAAATACATTATCTTGATCACTTTTATAAAAATAAATTTTTATGGTGTTTAGACTCAATATTATATATATAAATCTTTCATTTTCATTATCTATTTTCATCACTAATTTATATCTAATAATATTTTAGTATTTATCTTCTATTTGTAATCTAACACAATACATTATTTCCCCTCATTTGATAATTATATATTATTTATTCATAATTTAAATCTCATTTAAGTATAGTTGAATTTTTTAATGATTTCTAGTTAATGACCATACAACATTACAAAGATTTAATAAAAAATTATCAAATATTACTTATTCTGAAATGAATGTAAAAAAAGTGTATTAGGTGATAATGTCAATGTTTTTCATTTTACTAAACTAGAATACATAAATATATATAACATGAGTATTAAAATGGGTTAATAATTTCCCTATAAATTGAATTATAATTTCATAAGATCATAAATTAATAATCTATAATGTATAACTTTTATAGTCTACACAGGATTTCTTATATGGCTTGTTGAAAAAGTTTATGGGAATAGTTATAATGAACTCATGATACAATTCATAGTCCATGTTCATTCATGGTTAAAATCATTATTTTCCATTATCCAACCTTTTAACTTATTCATATAATAATCTATAATATCATCCCTCATTTTCATTACCACTATCCATTTTTATAATGAAAAGGATCATCAAGGTTGTTTTATTTTAAATGCTTCGGATATAATGAAAGAAATCAAATGACATCACAAGTTATATAAGATAGAATAAGATATGGGTTTCCACATTATTCTAGCTTCTCCATCTATATGTCATCTTACTTTATCATGGTATAATTATAAGGGATATAAATTTATAGACCATGAGAATATCTCTATCTTATAAATTTCAATATGATATGAAAATCATTATAATATTTATCTTGTATATCTAATGAGTTTCATCCCATAAAAATATTTTCTCCTAAAAAAATATACTAAAACCAACTCTCTGTTTTTGTCTAATATTCTATATAATGAAATCAATATACATATAAGGCATTAATCCCATGGGCCTTATCGACTATATAAATCAGAAAAACATGAAGTAGGCTTTCATAATTAAATTCATCAGATGATGGGTAATTCATGATAATACTCAAGTATATGTATGTTATAGAGACCCTACATATTCACTCAGTGCTATTATATAATTTTAATGATAAAAAACATAATACTGTTATAAAGCCAGGATATCATGGTTTAGTGTCTTTGAATGTTTATTATCACACAAAACATTTATATTTTAAAACATAGGCATTTATTTGTATCCTTCTTTATAATTATACATTCTCTCCTTATCCATATTAAAGTAATGACATGATGATATACATCAATGAAATGGGTGAGATAAGATACCTATAAGAGGATGAATATTGTATGTCAACAAATATCATAGGGGTGATCATAATAATAATCATCATATCTTAATAATTATATCATCATAATAATCATTTGGGAAAAAAATAGGTATCATAACGAAATATGAAAATTTAAAAAAATAAAACAAGTCTTAGCAGAAAAATACTATACATAGTTTTGAATAAATAGAACATCATGATCAACCATAAAGCATCTGAATAATCATAACATCATCATTTTTAATGAAGATAGTATTATGTTCATACAGAGTACACATTAACTCATGACATACATTGCATTCCACATTTAATTGGAGGGAAATATATTTTTTCTCCCACACATCAAATCATAATATTTAAATAATCATAATTGCCACATAGAACATATTAAAAGTGTATTCCTCAAATTACACATAGAAATGAATGACTTTAAAATGAATTTCATATATAATAAATTCATTAATAATAATTTGGGTTCAAAAATAAAATGGTAAAATACATATTTTTTATAACAATAATCATTCATAAGAGAATAAGAAATAACTCAAGAGTAGCTATGATGTTCTTTGGAAAGAAGATTTATTTTGGAAAATCGTCATAATTTTCATATAATAAACGTGGTAAAATTTATATCGGTGAAGAAAATGTGATAAATAAAATAATTATTGTTAGGGAAAATTAATAGAATATCAATAGTGAAATTTTTCATTCAATTGGGATAACCCAAATTAAGCAGTAGGGTCCGGGATTCCTCATATGTGTTATCCTTCATTATTTCATTAGGTTTTCAACCAATAAATTATAAAAATAGATTTTTAAAAATAGTGATATAGAAAGTATTTATTGTAATTTATAAAATTAATTAACAATTTTAATCATTATGTTATATTTCACAATATCAATTGACGAAATGTAAGTGTTTTGATATCATTTTTTCATAAGATTCTCTAGTTTTTCTTTAATTTTTTATTGTGATCTGGGTAAATATTATATAATTATTTTAAATTTAAATATATATATATATATATATATACATTAATATATAATAAAGAATATATTTTAACCATTCATATTGTTGGAGATATGAAAATAATTGGAAACATACCCATTTCCAGTTAGCCGAACGTTATCGGAATCATTTTCCAAATTTAAAGAGAAAAAGGTATAAAAACTAAATAAATAAAAAAATATCATTTATACAATGTTAAAACAATTAATAAAATTTCAAAATTATTCTTAATTAATATTAAAATATTTTATTTCTAATTTATTTTGGAAAATATAGAGGATAAAAATGATACGACTTCAAATTTGAATAACATAATCATTGATCAGTGTATCTTCTCTTGTACGACACTATAAATCCAATGATTTTTGGTGTTTTATTTCTCTAGTAAGTATTTATTTATTATAATTGGATTTTAATGGATTATGTTTTTATATATTTGGCATTAGAATGGGAGAGGAGTGGTTTTCAAATGGGTTAGGTGACGGGTTACTTATATTTGAGGATAAGGGTAATATTTTGAATAAAACATTCAATAAAATAATATATAAATGGTAAAAAATATAATAGACAATTGATGGATGTTATAAATAATATATAAATATAATATAAATATTTAATGACATTTAATTACCATCATAACTCTAGTTTATTTTATCATTAAAAATTAATTGGAAAAAATATATTGTTATTTTGATTAGTCATTGGTCATTTTATGTATTTGAATGTGCTTTTTATTGTTTGGAAATTATTTCTTTCATATATTAACAATTAATTTCTGAAATTAAATATATCTTTTCAATACCTCATGGTGAAAAAAGTATTAGGTTAGTGTTACATCATTATTGAAATAATTTAATAATAACCCATTGTGAAAAAAAAATCTATTTTTTACTGTTCACTATAAAATATAAGTATTTTATAATATTTTATAAAAAATTAAACATCAATAATTTCTATCTAATTATTTTATAAAATTTATTCATTTTTTAAAAATATGTTTTTATAATCATTAATTTTAATTTTCAATATAAAGAAAATATTTTTTACTAAATAATTTAAATGAGATTTTGTAAAATATTTGTATATATTTTAATTGATTTTAATAATAAAGATGTTTCTTTTTAAAAATTATATTATTTATAAAAAATAATATATTCATAATAAATATAATTTATGTCATGCTTTTTTATTTTGAGGAAAAAATATTATTCCAACAATCTAATTACTATTCCAACGGTCTGGTTACTATTCCATACAATCATATTACTATTCCAACATTCACATTGCCTCCTATATAGTCCTATCCATGATTTCACTCAAAATTCAAGTCAATTCATCACAATAATATATATTTCCTTTTTCTTATATTTTTATTAGTTTACAAATATTTTATCTCTTTTACAAGTTCTTGTTCATGTAATAAATAATTCTAGCATATTTGGGTGATCCATATTTTCCCATTTTTTCTCTTCTATTTTTTCTTTTTTGAATATTGGAGTTATTTGATATTATATTTAGTTTATTCATTTATTATTGTAATTATTGATGGAATAATGTATTTTTGGACTCTTTATATGTTATATGTGGAAAATAATGTGTAATATAATTCCCATTTATTTTAGGAAGAAAATATAATTTAGAAAGTCTGGGTTGTTAGATTATTCTCCTCTTTAAAAATACCATTCATTAAATTTCATGTCATATTCTTAGATTAAATATATAAGAGTACTTTTGTTTAATTTTTTCTTCTTGTTCCCATGTATCATCTCTATACTTTTGGTTTCTCTATAACACTTTGATAATGTGAGTTTTAATATTTTGTAATTATTTTTATATATAGTATAATATTTTCCCATATTTTCTTCATATATGTTGTCATTATTCTATTTTACTACCTATGGACTAATAACATGTGATGGACTGGGTATGGATTACATCATGATTGATTCATGTAAAAATTATTGAACATGATCCTAAATTATTGTAGTAAAATCTTATAAGCTAAGACTCCTATGAAAATAAGGATCTCAAAGTGGCCAATGTACCTTTGGATATGTATCCATTTAATTAGGAATGACATGACAGCCTTCTATACATATTTTCAATGGAAAACTATTTCTCCATCATTCAACTCAATGTCCTTTCAATGGTTATGAGAATAGTTTTTTTCATTTGTGAGAAAAATATATATGTTGTTGGATGGAATGAATGTTCACTATAATTTATTAAAAAATATCACATCTGTGTTGTTTTTAATCCCAAATTTCATCCCTACATATTGGAGTTGTAAATCTCTTCTGATATAGATCTTTATATGGATATAGTTTAATACATGAGTAGAAGTTGATTTTAAATGAGAACCCAACCAATAGGATTTGTTGATCCCACAGACCATTGAATTCAATTGATTATGAATCTAGCATTTAAAAAATCTTATGAATATAATTTTTATATTTTACATTTTTGTGGTTGATAGTCCATGATTAACATCAATTTAGAGCTCAAATTGTGTTGGAGACACCTCTATAATTTTGATGTGATCCATCGATCATGATTATAGAATATCAAAAGTCGTACACCATACAGCCTTAGAACATCCTTCACATATACCTTATCACGTTTTTCAAGTGAGATATCATACCAAATAGCAATAAAGATTGATTTTTGGTTGATTTTATCCACCACAATCCATGTCTAGTTTTGTCAATTGGATGTTTTCAGAGGACCTGTGTAAAATTCTATAGTAACATTCTCCTTTTTCCACATGAAAATATTAAATGGTTTTCTTTTTCCATTTGAACTGATTTACCTGTTAATTATATTTATGAAATACCAAAATCCTAATGATATATTCCAAAATAACCTTATTTATTTTTCCCCCAAAGAAGTTTTTTCAAAGATCACAATACATTTTTGTACTTCCAGGATTGATCAAGAAGGATGAATTTTGTATATTTTCCAGTAGATTATATTTTATCTCATGCGATGAAGGCACATAGTGACTCAACCCAAACCAAATAACAATATAATCATTGATGTGGAACCAATGTATCATTCATTTCATTATTACTTTCACCTTAATTTTTAGCTATATATTGTCCTTTTAAGCGTCCTTGATCTTCTATTGGATAAATTTATGGGATAAAATTTGGGAAGGGAAAAAATGTATTCCACACCATTAAGATTTCGGTATCTAACCACTACATATACAATAATATATGGTCTCTCTCAATATTCATTATGAGTAGAGTAGCAGGTTGTTTTCTACTAATAGCATCACCCACATAGTTTTCCTTTCCTGGACGGTACTGAATCGTTAAATCATAGTTCTTGATTAGAACTCAAAATATTATATGAATAGTGTGGATATCGTTCTATGTTAGTATATATTTTATACTCTTATGATTGTTATATATTATACACTTTTCACCAAAGATATATTTCCGCAATATCATTAGAGAGAAGATCACAACTAAAAACTGTAGATAATGGAATGGGTAGTTATTATAATAGATCATCAATTTTAACGAGGAATAGGCTATCAATTTATCATTCTTGATGATTACACAACCCGATACATTCTTTAAATAATCACTATATATAACAAAATCCTCTCTAGTTGTTGGTAGTGTGATTACATGTTTATTGATTAATCTCTTCATGAGATCAATAAATATTTTGTAACATTCATCCATCTAGAAATATTTGACCACCTTCTATGTTGACATAGATAGTGGGATATAAAATCCTATAAAATTCCTCACAATACATATATAACACCCAGATAGTCCATGTATTCTAAATATATTGTTTACTATAGTGGGTCTAGTCCATTCCTCAGTTGCCTTTTTTAAGGATCAACCTGAATTCCCTCACTTGTGATCATTTTTCCTAATAATTTGACTTAATGTATCTAGAAGTAACACTTTAAGAACATGGAAAACATTTTATCCATCCTTAATGTCACCATCAAAGCCCTTACATTTTCTTCACGTTCATCATTTATTATAGAGTATATGATAATATCTTCAATAAACACTACTGATAATTATATAAGAGCAATTATATAATCATATTATACATCAAATCCATAGTGATTTTTGGAGCATTAGTATATCTGAAGTGAATCACTATGAACTTATATTAAAAAACATTTTATATAAATCTATCTTTTGAATTAATGAATTATTCACCTTTATTTAATGATATAATGGATGCATATCAACCTTTGGCAAACAAAATTCTCCACATAGTTGATTAAAAATTCATTAATCCTTGGAAGATAATACATTTTTGTTATGGTGATATTGTTAAGGTCATAATAATTGGTACATTTATTCATTGATACATCCTTTTCTTGATAAATAAATATGGAACATGCCAAGGAGATGAACTAGGGTGTATTGTCCCTTTTCCCAAATACTCTTGAATTCTTTTCCTTTACTCCACCAGTTTCATCGGACCCATCCTATAGTGGAATTTTGAAATATGGGTGGCTCTAGGTATGATAGATATTGGGAAATACAACTCATGATTTGGGGCTTTATAGGTAACTCTTTATAAAATACATATATGTATGCCTAACAATGGGAATTTCCTTTTAGTTGGCATCATCCTTTGATTGAACCATTTGGGAGATGTGTTGTTGTTCATAGGGTGTCAAAAAACATGATATTGAAATATTTTCCTTATGATATTTATGGTATTACTTTAATTTATATAGGATAATTTTATTTTTATGAATATGAAGATATATTTTATTTTTCTCACAATTGATGGTACTCTATACAATGAGAGCCAATCTCTGACTAGTATAACATATAATTCCCCCAATGGAAGTATTATTTGATTTTATTGAAGACTATTATCACCAAACAAAATAGTATATGATTCCCACACTTGGGATTCAATGATTTCACACAATGTTTGTCTTATAGATATATCTACTTTTTTATGTTTGGGATCCAATTCTACAGTTCCAGAAAACCTATAGGACTTAATGGATTGTGTAGAATGAGAATAAAAAAATATTTTCCCATTATTCTGTGAATATGAGGAATACCTTGTGTGAATTCCCTTTCATCCTCTATATTAACATTTTTGACGAAATAAACCTTCCCTTAATCCTTTTGTTTTTTGGTGGCTTCTGACACTGATTACCCACAATGACCCTTTCTTTAGTGCATTGGATTACATAGTGACCTTACACCCTACTATTGATGCATTAAAAAATATGTGGTGTATTATGAGGTTAAATAATTTCCACTTTTATGTTTTTAATCTTATTCATATATATTATTCATTCATAAGCTAATGATCTACTCCCCCAACATTAAATCATTTTGTAGTCCCATTAAGGAAGTTCTCATTTTTATTCATCCGATTTTTCTAACATGATTGTATTTGCATCTTCTTTAATCATTTTTAACTGGCGCCACCATCATGTAATACATTTTTATATTATTATATCCATTACAATTGGACCATTCCTTGAACATCGTCTGTACTTTATAATCACATCAAATGATTTTTTTTAATATCTCCAATTTTTTTGAATATTTAGAGCCTTTAGAATATGAGGTTTTAATTCACTATTGAATAAATATATTTCCCTTTCGTTGTTGATAGAATTTACCATGTAATATCTTAAAATCCTTATGATGTTTTCTTTGTAACCCATGATATACTCACATTCATTTTTCTTCATCTCTATACATTCTCTCTCTATGTTCTTTCAAAACATTTGAGAGAAATAATTGTTATGAATAATTTTTTAAGGTGTTTTAACTCTATCATCCCTATTTCATTCATTTTATTGTAATTAATCATCAATTACAATAATATATCAGATTTTACATTATATAAATGAATGGATAAACTGGCATTCTCCTTCCAAAAATATTGGATCAAAGAAAATATCATCTCAATTGAGTTAAATAATTTTTCCGTGACATCTGGATCATATGTTCCACAAAAAATATGAGGCAGTTTCTTCATAATGAAGTCAATTTATTGTTTTTCCATATTAGGTGATTCTATACAATCCAAATGGTTATGGTATTATTCACATCCTAATACAAATGGGTATGAATTTCCATGAATATTTGAACACCAACTACCATGGTATTGGTGATATTGTCCAAGAAATTATTGTATTGTCCCTCACATGGTTTTTTTCATAGTTTTATATCATACCAAAAATGTTAAAAAAATGTTTTAAAAAATACATACCTCAACTTAGCTGGAATAATTTACACTTTTACACAGGTAACTCTATTGGCTTATCTTCTCAAATCTCTATGATTATTCATTAGTAAAACTATTCTTCTATGATGTTTTACTAATACATTACCTATAAATATAGTTTCTCTCTTTTTTTCAAATCCTAATACCAAAATTAACTACACTATTCTATTTTATAGACTATGGAGTCCCTAAATATTCATACATTAATATTACATAATTTTAATGATAAAAATACCAATATCATTACAAATCTAGGATCCAATGTTTCTGTGTCTGTGGAAAATTTGTCCCATAAAAATCATGTAAATAATAAAATTTAATAATAAAATTTAATAATTATTTTTTATTGTTATTAAATGTATTCGTATTCATAGTAAAAGTAATCTCCTAAGTATATACATCAATGAATGGGGTGAGTTAAACACCCTATAAGAGGATGAATAAATAACATGAATCAATAATACATTGGTGTGAATAATAATAATCACCATTTCATAAAAATTGACTCATCATCATAATAATGACTGAAAAAATTATTACAACTCATGGAATGTACAAATGAGTAAAAAAGAAACATCCTTTCTTAGTGGTCAAATACAAAACATTGTTTTGAACAAAGCAAGCTTTTTTTCATCAATAACATATGTTCATAATTTTTAAAAATTAATTATTAAAACATATTGAGTAATATGCACTGATTGTAAAAATAATCTCATGAGATTGATCACCTTACAGAATTCATTAGAGGGATGTATAATTCAAGGACAACCTTTAACATCAAAACATATACATAATCATGGATTCCATGTAGAATGTGTAACAATAGTAGTCATGAAATTATCCCTGATATAGACTGCATTTCATAACGATTTCATATATAATAAATTAATGAATTATCATTTGGGGTTCCAAATGAAAAGGGTATAACCATATTTGGTATATAAATCATTATTCTTGAGCGATGAAGAAATAACTCAATAAATGTCATGATGTATTTTGGAAGGATGATTAATTTTGGATAATCTTTATATTTATAATATAATCATTTTAGAATCATTTATATCGAAGAATAAAAAGGGATTAATAATTAATATAAATTTGTGTTACATTAATGGAATATCCATTGTTAAATTTGTTATCAATGAGGGATAACCCAAGGAAAATGAGTTGCGCGTGAGAATCCACATCCCTTTTTTGAACTTTATTTCATAAAATTTTGTCCTATTGAATAAAAAAATATATTTATTAAATATATATAGGTAAATATTTTATATTAATTTTTAAACAATTTATCAATTATAATAATTGTATTATTCAGCACATGTCCCATAGGGCCAGTGTTGTTACTACCCTAAGCTCGCCTTCCATAGGCCAGGGGCAGATGACTAGCACCGGGAAGGCGTTTCCTTAATAAGTGAAGGTATTTTCTTTTTAACCTGTACAATCACATAGTCGATGAACATAACAAGAAGAAACCTTGAAGTATACTACTACAGTAAAAGTGTGATGAATTTAAAAGAGTACTGATATTAAATGGGGTCAGAATACATGCCTAACTGAAAAAGATACAGGTACAACTAAGAATTAAAAAATAGCTCCTAGATCATCCACCAAGGATCCTACCTGAACAGTATGTACAACTGATGATCAATAGTCCTTGAATCACATCATCCCAAATGGGCCACCTCTAAGTACCATCCAGTCATGGCTCCCTCTGCCTTGATCATTGTTGTTCGTCATCTGCACAAGAAAAAACAATGTGCAGGTGTATCCCGTGCATGGGTGAGTATAATGATACTATATAGGGAACTTGAGACCCCATAGGTCTCCAAGAGTTGCACAAAGGAAATACCACAAGGCAAGACATCAACTCTACATAGGTATATGCCAATACATATACCTATGTTATCAAGATATACTAATCTTATAATCGATGAAACAAAACCACAAAAGAAGGACCACAAATGTAGAAATATCACATAGATAACACTATAGAGATAGAAGTACCACATAAGTAACACTACAAAGAAAACACCACAAAGGTAGTTGTACCACCCTTGTAACACCACGATGTCAGAAGTACCACATAGGTAACACCATGGAGACAACACCATAATGGTTGAAATACCTAACATGTAACACCACGAAGACAACACCACAAAAGTAGAAGTAACACATAGGTAACCCCATGAAGTTAGAAGTACTACATAGGTAACTCCTTAAAGATTGAAGTACCACATAGGTAATAGACTCAACTAACACTCACGTATAACATAATTAAGGAAGTACATATGGTTAGTCGTAAGATAGATCATCTTATTCTATTTAGTATCATTACTGATAACCCACACAAGATCGATAGGTACTGACCCCCGTAGACCCACATAAGATCTGACCGACACATGATATGTATGAACTACCCCACAATGGACCGCTGAGTGCTGACCAACATTGGATCAGATAGAAGCTTATTCACACTTGATTGATATATTCGGACCCACACAAGAGTGGTCAATGATGACCCACACAGGATCAATGTTCTTTATTCACTTTACAACCTAAAATTGGATTCCTCGCACCCAGTGCACTCAAGTTCCATAGAATATGCCCCTCAATATATAGATCATTCATTGACTGCTACTAAAATCCACATAAGAGTAACCAAAAAGACCGCAATGTCGTAAGGTTTTAAATGCGATAGACGGTGCTTCAATCATATGCCTGATCTGTGAGTTATAAGTGTTTTATTTATGAGGGCCCAGTTGGATTTAGGTTCAATCAAACCTAGCCAGACTCCATCTATGTCAAAAACTCAAGTGGAGAATATCAAAAGTACCATCTCAATCCAAGGATCCCAGTTCTATAGAAGGTTCATCAAAAAGATGTCTGGTTCTCAAGATATGTCCCTTTAAGTGTTTCTAGGTCTGGTTGGGCCCGGGTCCGGTCTGAAAGTATGGGACCGACCAGACCTGACCAGGTCTAGGCTGACCCAACCTTGATCAGGTTCACCCAACTCAGTTGGGTACTGACCAAATTGGATTGGGCCACAAAGGGATTAGCCCGACCTGCAAAGTGGTGGGTCGACGAGAATGGGGGAAACTCGGTCCGCAAGGGTGCACAACCCAATGGGTGCACAACCATATTGGTATGTAGATCAGCCACGGAGGTCATGGCCCACGAGAGGCACGAAATGAGGCCCGACCGATCTGGAAAATGGGGAAGGGGGTTACCCCCATTTGATATGTAAAGGGGGAGCACCTTTGGCGCTGGCAAGTCACCCGCAGGACACGTAGTGTGTCCCGCCACAACAGAATCACAGCCACAGCTTCACCGTCAGCATTTTGGTAATGCCTCCCTCTGATACTATGGTTGACCATGTGTCGGCATACTTTTTTGATATCCACAACTGATGAGCCGCGATCGATTCCTCTGATGGCGTGAGATCACCGCCTCCTTCTTTGTGGCTGACCAGTGTGCCAACCACCACATTTGTCCTCCGCAGCTTCGGTCGTGACCCCATTCTCACCGGTGGTGCACAACAGACTGCTGCACCTCCTCCGCGGGCAGCCAGTGCCAGCTTCTCCATTGACTCCCACGGCTTAGTGCCTCAGCCATCTCTTGTTGCACACGATGGCACACAACCTCCATCGTAGCTGGTTGGTGTCGTCCCACTAACAGTCTTCCACATAGGCACAATGGTAAAAAGATAGTGGAGGGTCTGGGCTGGGTTCATTTGGAATATTCCCTTTACATTAGCTTTTAATCATGATGTATGATTAAAGGGTTCAAGAAAAAGACATGTATTAAACAAAAATCAAATCCTTACCTCAAGAACGATGGAGAACGCCCACGATTGAGTAAGTGGGCTGGTGTTCGTCATCCCTGCAACTATCCCCCAATAGCATCACTTGATTGTAGATATTCATTTCTGAATTATAGTGTCTCTCATCACCGCTGGCCAGAACCGGCTCCATCCTCCAAGGGTTTCGCGTCTCGACACTTTATCAGCACTTCTTTGTTTGGTGAAGCAGTGTGGACTCCTCTTCCCTAGCTCTATATAAATAGAAGAGGGGGAGGGTAAGTAATGATGTTTGGAATTAATGGGTGATCATTATTAATAACCTTCCTAATTCCCCAATGGAGCAACTACATATGAATGAATGGTCAATCCATTTTTTGGCTTGACCCATCATTGGACCCATGTTGCTGCTTGTGCTTTGTAGAAAAGAAGGAAAATAAAAATTAACCAAATTATTATTATTATTATTATATATGTCCCAAAATATGACATTTCATCCAGACCTACAATGGTAAATGTGAAGCCCTCCTTATAAGAATCATGATGCTATTGATTCGACGGTGCCCTTGGATATTTAATTTGAGCACTAGATCAAAAGTTAAAAAAAGGCCGCTCACACGTTTTCTGAAGTTACATAAAAAAGTTCAAAAATTCATTCTGGACACTGCAGGCCTTGGAATCATGTGCCGTAAATTTTTTCAGACTCATAATAATTCCATAAATTTAAAAAAAAATACATTTAAAATCCATGTCTTTATATTCTCCCCACCTTATAGATTTTTGTCCCCAAAAGCCACAACATAGTCAAAGAAAACAAATGGGTGTACTGAGCATGAATCTGAGCCTCCCGCTCCCATGTGCTCTCCTAGAGGTTCTCATGCTTCCAATGAACACACACCAGAGGTATCAACTACCCATGAAGGACCCATTCCTATCAATCCTCAATCTCAACTATAACCTCTGTAAATGTTTCCCCATAATCCAAGCCTAGCTTTCTGTGGTCGATGACAGGAGATGGGTCATGCATGTATCTCCTCTGCTGTGATACATGGAAGATGTCATACACCCTCTCCAACAGTGTGGGAAGTTCCAAGTGGTAGGACACCTCACATATCCTCTAGAGTATCCGAAATGGTTGGATAAACCTCGTTGGTAACTTGAAGCCTTGGAAAAATCTCCATAAACCTCATCCAGGTGAGACCTGCAAGAAGACATGGTTTCCCTACTCAAACTCCTATGGTCTCTGCCTCCAGTCATCATAATATATTTTTCTGATTTTTATAGTCTTCATCAACTCCAAGATGATATGAACCATCTTAGTGATACCCCGAACTAACTCTGGACCCATTAGAGATGACACCCCTATGTCTATCTTGCATAGAGGTGATCTGTAAGGTCAGTCATATAGGGCCTCTAATGGTTCCATAACTATGGTGTAGTGATAACTATTGTTGTATGAAAACTACACAAAAGGAAATTGATCCTCCCAACTACATCCAAAATCTTGGATGCATGCACATAGCAGTTCCTCCAGTGTCTGAATGGTCCGCTCCATCTGACCATCAATCTAAGGATGAAAGGAATTGCTCCAACATTGTTGAATCCCAAATAGCTCCTCCAATTCATTCCACAACCAGGAAGTAAAACTTGTATCATGGTCAAAGACGAGAATCTATGGAACCCCATGGAGTCGCACAATCGTCAACATGTAGAGGTATCCCTAGCCATTTACTTATCCCTACTCTTGAATAGGAAGACATTGGGATGAATTGGTGAGTAGGTCAATGATCATTTAGATGGAATCATGTCCCTTGGACATTCGTGGAAGCACTATCAAAAATTCAATGGAGATTCCATCCCAATTCCACTCCAACTCCTCCAGCGCTTATGCTAAGCATGTAGGAACCTGATTCTCATCTTTCATTTGCTGACAAGTGAGTGAACGATGATCAATCTATGCCAAATCTTTCTTCATCCCTGACCACCAGTGCTGATGTCATAGTTCCAAGTAAATATTCACCACACCAAGATATAACACCAGAGGGGATCTATGGAACTCCCTCAACACCTCCTCCTATAGTTCCGCTAGTACCATGGTCCATCCGGTGAATAGGATGACGTGCTCCCCACCAACATAAAATTCATCAAGTGCATGTCCTGAGGACATCTTAGCACGTTGATCTTCATAGTAAATGTACCTAAACTCTAACACCATGACTCGATGAAGGAGTGGGGGATTTACTATCATAGAATAGAGGGAATATGATCCATCTATATCCACAAAGGATATCTACAACAAGACTAGATTCTCTATCTCCTCACTCAATAGCTATAAACTAGACCTCCTGATAAGTGCATCTACCACCACACTTTCCTTCCAATGACTGTTTACTATCTCAAAGTCATAGCCCTTGAGGAACTCTAACCATCACCATTGTCTCAGGTTCAGTTCCTTCTGGGAGAATATATACCTGATAATATTTTTATTAGAGTAGACTATAAAATGTTTTTCTATCATGTAATGTCACCAAATATTCAGGACCAAAACCATTGCTGCTAACTCTAGTTCATGGGTTGCTTTGTTCTGATCATGTGTCTCAGCTATTGTAAACCTTAAGCAATCATTGCTCGCTCCTACATCTAGACACATCCATGTACAGTCCTTGATGTTTCACAATATTCCACATACCCAACACCCACTTCTAGTATCCTCAAGATTGGGAAACTCATCAGTCAATAACCATGCTCTTGAAAACTCTACTAGAATCTCTCTATACATAAGAAGGGTTTTCTCTTCTTCGTCAATGCTGACATGGTTTCCACAACTCTGTAAAAGTCAGGCATGAATCTTTGTTAGTATCCCACCATCACTGGGGATCTTTACAACTCGGTTACATAGCTAGGTGGCTCCAAAAAAGTACAGCCTCTATCTTCATTGGATCCATGAAAATTATAACCTATGAGATAATGTGTCCCAGAAAGTGGATCTCTCATTTATGAAACTGGCACTTAGAGAGCTTACCTTAAAGCTCGTTCTCACAGAGAGTATCCTGAACAATCTGCAGATGATATGGATGCGCCTCCTCTATCACTAAGTATATCATGATTTCATCAATGAAGACCACCACAAAGTGATCGAGGTATGGTTGAATGATCATGTTCATGAGTCCCATGAACATTGTTGGGGAATTGGTCATGATGAATAAAATAACTAAGAACTCATAGTGGCCATTATTAGATTTTATGGTAATCTTCCGCACATCCCCATATATTTCCCTAAGGCAATGATAGCCTGATATGAGTTCTATCTTCACAAACCAACGAGATCCCATTTTCTAATCGAAGAGGTAATCAATCATCGATAGTGGATAATTTTTCTTCACGGTCACATGGTTCAGGAACCAGTAATCAACATAGAGTCTCAAACTCCCATCTACCTTCTTGGAGAACAAAATGGAGGCTTCCAATGGATATACATTGGGCCTTATGAACCCCTTCCCCCGTAAGTCCTCCTACTGTACCCATAATTCATAAAGATCTAGAGGAGCCATCTAATATGATGATGTAGATATCCTTTCTGTCTCAGGGTACATGTCGATGTTGATTTCTACCACTCTATGTAGAGGTAATCCAATAATATCATCAAGAAAGCCATTGACATTCTATTCCACCACTATAGGATAGCTCAGACTCTCAACATCTACTGTTCTGAGGTTATGGAATTCCAACTGATGTTTGATCGGATGCACCCTCCTCTGGGTATGTCTATCATATGCTTCGGAGGCCCCATTCTCTTTCATTAAGGAAAACCTAGTCCCATATTTGTGGACACACCATACATTGAGACTAATACATTAAATCATAGAATGGTCTGTGGATAACTAGTCGAAACCGAAGATGATGTCGTAAGGCCTCGATGCCACTACTAGAAGATCCTAGCTAAAGCTCTCGCCTCCTAGATAAATCTCACACTGCCGGCACCAGTGCATAATAATAAAATCCTCTCTTGTATGAGTCTCTAGATATAAGGATCGAGCCAACAGCTCCATCAGAATATCTGAGCTACAAATGAGGGTCATGGAAATAAAATAGTTACTGGAACATGTGCCTATAATTACTACAGCTAAGGTTGAGTAAACACATATTGTACAACCAATCATCTCTAGAGCTCCATTTTCATAGGCCTCAGATACTTGGAACTGAGATCATCCCTGTTGACTCACTCCATGTGATTGTGGTGGACCACCTAGAGGCGGTGGTGATAGAACCTTGAATCTCCTAACACCGTCTGCTGCACAGCCATCACCTCCACCACATCTTCTTTCTACATTCAGACCTCCCTAATATAATTTTTACTTCTTAATTAGTGGTCCATAGACCTTCTTATGGTCATTTGTATGGCGGTTCAGGCAGTTAGGAACAATGTGACTGTTCCCATCGCACGAGTAGCATTGCCTGCTCTTCATATATATTCTTCGATCCTGTGAGCCTTGCACCACCAACCCTGTATCTTGAGGTCCTCCACCAGAAGACCTAGCCCACATGGTCCCCTGCATCAACCACATACTTCTTTCTGTAGATGACTCTTCTACATAATGTCCAGTGGTGGCTCGCATTGTTGGTTCCTGCTCAGCTCAAAATCTCTCTTCCAAATTTGCTCACTCTAGCACCCTAGCCTGCGTTAGAATGCTGAGCAATATCATTGATGCTCTGATCTTCCATTGGAGACCATGCTCTAAGGTCCGAGACCTGAATTAAGGGTCACATACCATATCATTGGAGTAGCGGGAGAGATTAGTGAACCTCACTACATACTAGGCCACAGTCATGATGCCCTGCTATAAGTGCATCACCTCCAGTATCCAAACCGAGCCCAAGGTCGCTGGGATGAACTATGACCTAAAAAGGATCTCGAAGTCTACCTAGATTAGGTCGCCTTATCGTGTATATGGAGAATCCAACATTACTATCATTTTAATTCTTCTTGAATAAGACCATATTCTATGATACCCATAAGGTCAGTTGGTGTCACAACTAGGCAGAAAACTCTGGACACAGCCTCCAGCCAGTCCTCAGCCGCCTGTGGGACCGTCTCAGCATGGATCCTCAGAGTCCTCTGATGCTAAAACTCATGCGTCGTTCTTAGTCGACGTGCATTTTCTACTACTTTGGATGGTTGAAACAACTGCCCAATGGGTAGTGGTGTTGCAGGTACACCACCCGATGGTGCTAACGCTGTAAGGGGGCCCAACACCGAGGCCTCATCACCCTATGGTCCATCATCGCATACTCTCTCAGGAATCCTGCCTGGTTGTCCAAATGGAAACATCCTAAAAGAAGACAGGTGTGCCATGGTCAATAAATTATTCTTGGTTAGCAGACTCAAAGAGATCAGAAGATAATCATTTCCAAACACACTCAAACAGTGTTTATGCTCACTAAGACGGAAATCATGATTTAGGTCCCTCGTGTATTGACATTTCGGTCGCTGCACCAACACTAGACTCCAAAAATGAAAAACATACTCATAACACATAACACTATTGCCACATTGAAAATTTCAGAGTCATAGATCTTCAGTAGAACTGACTCCTCTGACACCACTTTGTCAAGACCTATCCCTCAGGGCCCGTGTTGTGACTACCCCAAGCCCACCATCCATAATGTAGGGGCTAGTGACTAGAACTAGAAAGGAGTATCCCTAATATGGGAAGGCATTGCCTTTTTAACTAGTATAGACACATAGTCCAAGAACACAGTAATAAGAAACCATGAAGTATGCTGCTATAGTAAAAGTGTGATGAATGCAAAAGAGTGTTGAATGTAAAAGGGGCCTGAATACAAGCCCAACTGAAAAATGTACATATACAACTGATAATTACAAAATAGCTCTAGGATCGTCCATTGGGGATCCTACATAAAGCATAGGTACAACTAACAATTAGTAGTCCATTTGTCATGTCACGCCAAATGGTCCACCCCTGAGTACCGTCCAATCCTGGCTCCCTTAGACTTGATCAATGCTATCATGTGTTTGAACATGACCCAACAATGTGCGGGTGTAACCCATGAAGTGGGGAGTATAATGATACTCAGTAGGGACCTGAGACCCCATAGGTCTCCTAGAGTTCCACAAAGGAAATTCTGCAAGGAAATACATCAACTCTACATAATTATATACCCATACATATACCTATGTTATCAAGATATACTCATCTCATACATGAGGAATGAATTCCACAACTGTAACACCCCGATGGTAGAAATAGAACACAGGTAGCACCACAGAGATAGAAGTACCACACTGTTAACACCCTGAAGAAAACTATACAAAGGTAGAAGTACCACACAGGTTACACCATAAAGATGGAAGTACCACGCATGTAACACCATGAAGACAACACCAAAATGTTAGATGCACCACACAGGTAACACCATAAATACAACACCACAAAGGTAGAAGTTCCACATAGGTAACACCACGAATCTAGAAGTACCACATAGGTAACATTATGAAGATTGAAGTACCACACAAGTAAAAGACTCAGCACACACATAGGTATATATTATGTTCAAAAGTAAATATGATTAGTCGTATGCTATATCATCTTATTCTGTTATGTATAACTATTGCTAACCTACACAAGGTCGATATGTACTAACCCCCACTGACACATACAGGATCTAACCCACACAGGATCTGACCCATAGAGGATCGGTCTATACTAACCCACAGATGATCACTGAGCACTAATCCACATAGAATCTGATAGAAGTTGACCAACAAAATATATATATATGATCACCCACTATTGATAGATAGATGTTGGCTAGTACAGGATCATTATCTTTTCTTCACATTACAGATTTCCATAGGATTTCTCGCACCTAGTGCGCTCAAGATCCCTAGAATTTTCCCGTCTAGATACCAGTTATACATAGATCACCACTAAGATCCAGAAATGAGTAACCCAATGTACCGCCATGTCGTCAGGGTTCCAACGTAGTAGACAGTGTGTCAATCGGAAGCCTGGTCTGTGAGTTATAAGAATTTTAATTCTGAGGGCCCGGTAAGATTTGGGTTCAATCAAACTCGGACATACTCTAACTATCTCCAAAAATCATGTAGAGTATACCAAAATTCCATCTTGATGCAAGGATCTCATTGTTGTAGGCGTTTCTTCATTCATACTTCCCAGTGCCGTGGACGGTTCTTGTGGGGCCCGACACTAGTCCGACCCAGCCTAACCCGACCTGGTTCGGGTATAACTAGGCTAGAATCGGCCATGGTGGGCTTGGCCCACTTGGATGAGGTCTGAATCGGCCCACAAAAGGGTCTTTCCGACCCGCAAGCGGGGGGGCAACCAGACCCGTTAGGGGGCGGACCGACCCGCAATGGGGTGAGTCGCCCAGTAATGGCAGACGGCCCACTGGGCGCGTGGCCCGTGGTGTACCTGAGCTAGAAATGCGGTGGGGGTGGTTCCCATTTGTTAGGTGAAGCGGTAGCACCTTTGGCCCTTCCTAGTCACCCATGGTACCCACAATGGGTTCCACCACTGCGGCTCCACCAACGGTGCGCTGGTCGCGCTGCCCTCCACTACCATGGCCGTTGTGTGATGGCCACCTCCTTCCTCGTGAACAACAAGTGTGCTGGCCATTTCCTTCATCTGTCGTGTCTTTGACCGTGGCCAATTGCTCCTCGGTGGTGCGTGATGGGACGCCGAACTACTGACCGACATAACAAAGTGTCATGGTCTCTTCTTATGGTGCCCGATGGTGTGTCGTGCCAATCATAGCCGGTTGGTGTCATCATGTTGATGGTCTTCTATGAAGGTTCAAGGGTAGCAAGATAGCAGAGGGTATGGTCCGGGTTCTGTAAGGCCCGCACCCTCTACGTTAGATTGTATTCATGATGGAGGACAAAAGGGTTCATGGAAAACACATGAATTAAACTAATATCGAACCCCTACCTCACGAACGATGGAGAACACCCACAATTGAAAAAGTGGGTTGGTGTTCGTCGTCCCCACAACTAGCCTCTAATGACTTCACTTGAATATTGATCATCGGTTTGGGGTTTCAGTGTCGCTTATCACCACTCTCTAAAACCACCTCCATCCTCCAAGGGTTTGGTGTTTCAACACTTTTTCAGCACATTGTTTCTTAGTGAAGTAATTTTGACACCACTTCCCAAGAACCATATAAATAGGAGAGAGGGCGAGTTAGTAACCACGTCGGGAATTAATGGGATTCATTAATTAGGAACCTTCCTAATACCCCAAAAGAGTTGAAACATAGGATTTAATGGTCATGCCATTTATTGGCTTGACACATCACTGGTCCCACATTACCAATTTTCCTTTGGAAGAAAATAAAGGAAACAAAAATTAATAATGTTATATTTATTATTTTTTTAAAGTCCCAAAATCTACCTTTTTATCTGGACCTAATGCTGTCACTGTGAATCCTATTTTATGCGAATCTCAACACTTTGGATTCAACGATTCCCTCATATTTTTAATCCAATCACTGGTTAAAAATTTGGAAAATGCTACTCACCAATTTATTGAACATACTTAAAAAAATTTCAAATATTCATTTTGGGCACTCCGATCTTCTCAATCACGTGCCGTCAATTTTCGAAGACTTGTAACTGTTGCATATCATTAAAAAAATTTACATTGAAAATCTGGGTCTTTATAGTATTATAATTATTAATTTTAATTTTTTAAATTAAAACATTTTAATTTCTTTTTTTAATTTTTTTTCATGTTTTCATTGATTTTATTGTTTTTTTAAATTCAATTATTAAATAAGTATAATAAAATATATAAAAACAAAATTAAATTTTTAAAAAATATATATATTATCAAGTTAATTATTATTTTTTAATATTTTTATATATAATTAAAAAATTATTTTACACATTCATAGGGATTTTGATATGAAAATAATTGGAACCACCCATATTAGCAATTAACCAATTATTATTGGGAAAGTCGTCCAAATATTATGAAAAAGACGTGTGAAACATACATACCATAAAATATAATTGTTAATTAATGTTAACATTATTACTAATTATATAATATAAATTATTATATTTAAATCATTTTTTATTTTTTAGATGTGAAAAAGATAACTAGTGAAGAGTTTAAAAACATACTCTTTCTTCATTAGTGAATCTATCTCATGCCACAATAACTCCTTCAATTATTTGAGGTTAATTACTTCAGAACATCCATATAGATTATAAGGGGATTAAGGATGATTATTTGGAATGATATTGGGATATGGAATGGGGAATTATTTGTTTTCTAATGGAAGGGTGATTAGTTATTTTTATTGAATAGGATGATTTTTTAGAATAAAATATTTTATAAAATAAAATATCAAAGGTAAAACATATAATATTGGTTCTATGAAATTAAAATTCAGATATAAATATAATATAACAGGTTTATGAAATTAAATATACATTATGATTCTAATTCAATAGTTTATAAAAAAGGAATTTTAAAAAATACGAAGTGTTATTTTCAAGAATCACATGTGATGTTAGGATTTGGAAAGTGATTTTTAGGATTAGAAATTATGTGTATCATTCATTAAGGACTCAATTATGAAATTAAATATTTCATTTATGAAAAAAAACATCTGTAAAGGGTTAGGTCAGTATTTAATCTAGAATAATGTAATTGAAGATAAAACTATTGTGTGAAACCCCGTATTTTTAAAATTCACCGAGAAAATATTGTTTTTTAAAAAACTAACATAAAGATAAGCATTAGATAATTCATACATTATTAATTAATGAATGATATTCATTTTGTAAAAAAAAATCTTTAAATAGTGGAATTTAGTTTTTACCATAAATGTAATCATTTTTCCATATAAATTAAAATATTTTTATTAACAATATAATAATATTCTAATCGAGTTTTTTAATCATGATAGTTATTTTTTGGAATTATAAAATAATTATTTATGGTTTTGTAATCGTGATAATTATTATTTATATCATATTTTATTATTTTGAGTTCAAATTACTATTTTAATAGTCAGGTTACTCTTCCCAATGTCCATGTTCTTATTCTAATGGTAATGTTACTATTCCCAACATTCAAATTTCTATTCTAGTTTCATTATTACCCCCTATATAAACCAATCCATTATTTCACTCAATATTAAACTCCAATCCTCTTAGAGTTCTATTTTTCCATTTTCTATGATGTTAATTGGTTTAATAATAATTTGTTTTTTCTATATTGTTATGTAATTCACATGTATGTCAATATAATATTTGTCATTTTACTGGATTTATTAATTGATAAATTGAATGGATAATGGAATAAATACATACTGGTTTATCTATATATTATATGCATATAATATTGTGTAATGTAATTCCCATGTATTTCAATAATAAATTATCATTTATAAAATCTAGGTCATTTCATATATGTTGGTAATGAGGAACCAATGTTTTACGTACAACATTCCTACAATACATATTACTGGTATAATTTTAGTGATTCAGAATTTTTGACCATTAATGATTCCCCCCTTCATCAGTATGGATACTAAATAGAATTTTAATAAATTTCCAAAAATATATTGTAAATTTATAAAAATGAATGTGACACCTATATTAATGGAGAATGATTTTAATGAAGAGATATGAAATACGCATCATCACTAGAATGAAGTGAACACAACACATGCCCTCATTGGTGTTATATAAACCTCAAATTATCCCAAGATTGTGCATCCTCATCGAACACCAATATTCCTATAAATACAAAATACCTTAATTTATATATAGAAGATGGACGTTTTTTTGATAATTTTGGGTATAATATGGACTCTATGAATCATGAGGAACTTTGGGATTCAAACAATAATCTTTTAAGTAAGTTCATTGTTGAATCATTATAGAGGGATTCATTATTTTTGCACCCCCGGATCCCAATTAACTAACACCTACAACTCATGGGAACCTACAAGTTACCCTTAGTATTGATGTTTCCCAAAAACACCACAATAGTTGATTTACAAGTGAAAATTCGAAATATCCAGCCCTCTATCAATGAATGATTAATATTTATTCAATGAAACATATTCAATCCAAAAAAATTTCTATCAAAATAACCTCCTTAAAAGAAAAATAAGAATAACATACATCCAAAAAGAGAACATGTACTAAAAAGACATCCTAGAGTGATACTATAAAAAACCATAGATCGGAAATTGTACCAAGAATGAAAGATGAATCCCTAATATTATAATTAATGAAAAAAACTTATGAAATGGTTATATCCAATATCATTGTTCCTCACATCATAATTCATATATTTCTCACTCCACCCAACCACATACCATTTTCCTAACATCCATATGATATCACATTGAATAAATTGTTTCAACATTCATTTGAGTGATACTCGAATCTTGAATATAGCCACTGAAATTTCTCACCCCTCAAATAAGAGACACTCCATCATCCATTACTACAATACCTGAATGAATTACACCTTATCAACTTATTATTGAGTTGTGTTCAATTATATATCGATAAAATATTTAGGGGCCATTTTATTGAGATGTAATGTGGTTCTTTAATGTCCCACACTTCTATATAAATTTTAAGGTTGTGAGTTTCATTCCATGGATAACAATTTAAAATAATGAATTATTCTATATTTTTATATTGAAACATATAAATAACCCACCTTTTTTGTTGGTCCATAAAACTCTATATACTATTGAGAGATTAAATCCCCTCCATATACCTAGTTTCTGACCCAACATAAGAATAAATATTCCTTCTCTTCTATGAAAAAATTGTGAATTTTATTATCATTCTAATATTTATATTGAAAAAATTTGTATAACATACACATATAAGATAAAAGTTTAGTTTCTACCCTTTCATACCCATATTTTTTCAATTTTTATGAAACCTTATGGTTCACTATCCTTATGTATGCTCCAACCTACCTTCACTCATCCTAAAGTTTACATTAATCAAAAAACAAATGTACATTAATATTTCATATACGAACCAATTTATATGAACCATTTATGTATTAGTCCATTAAATATGACACTAAATTTACTATATTTTGTCTTAGTTGTATGACATTAAATTACAAGATAGTATGGTCTGGTTATTAAAGACCAAAAGGTCACCCAATTGAAATTATATCATAACCAAGGATGGAAACTCTATTGTCATCTTTTCATAACATCCATATTTATGTAATTACATATTAAATGGACCTAAATTAAAGCCTTTTTATTCTATTAATAGGGATACATAATAATTCCCTCTAATAGGTTTCCTTCCAACATTAGTTCAATAAATAACCCTTTATTTAAAGCCCAACGTCTTCCTAGATGGGTTTAAAATTTAACATATATGAAAATCATCATGGGAGATCATAAATACCAATATAAAAACATGTCCTTCAATGATTCCATAAATTCAAAAATACCATTATACTCTCTTATATTTCATGAAACATCAATATACACATGTATATTCATAGGAGACCATAAATCATTGAGTACCAATTTCATTGTATAATTGATCATAAATACCATAACACCCACAAGACTTTATAGATATATTGAAACTAAAACATTCCCATATGGTATCATTATATTCCATAACGATCACTATAATATTAATACTTCGAGTAAAAAAAAACAATGTTTCTTTATGTGTTCATGGGAGACTATAATTCCCAACATACCTTTAACTCATAATATGTGAAGATAAATCCCGGTGTACTCTTATGACATCATATATGACAAAAAACTTCTTAATACCAATAATTACTCATATTGGACCATTAATACAAATATAAAATTAATCCTTATTATGAACCATGAAACTCGAGTTATCTAAGAACACATTATAGGATTCCAAAAATCATAGATTAACAATAACCCTTCCTACATGGAGTGAAACTCATCTTTTCCTTCAGAATTTCTCTAATTACATCATTATTCATTGAACATTTATGTCTTAATATTAGTCTAAAAAAATATTTTTACCTTTATTATAATATATATACAATGAAACACAATTTTACCCTCAATCATTCCATGTATTCCATAAATACAAAAATTACATTAAGCCTTCCTAGTTGAAAATTACTTAATTTCTACCCTAAATTCCGCCTAGCAGAACATATATTCTTATATACCAATAATCAATTTTGGATTGAAAAAATCTAATGAAACCATAAGTATTCATGGGATTATTTAAATACAAGAATACTCATAAGTATTCTCTGATATCATAAAAATACAATATACAATTTTGTATTCTTAGGAGACCATAAATCACCACATACCATTAATCCATAAAATATGGATTGAAACAATAGTGTACCCTAAAACCTTCTCAAAATTCATTTAATTTTAATACACCTATAATCCTTACTAGATGGAAACATTTCAAGTATATGCTTTAGTGTTTCAAAGATAACTAAATTCCTAGTGTACATTTTAGACATTATGTGAAACAAAAATCATCTAATTATACTTAATTATTACTATGATTCCTTAAATAAAATGTACCAATAAAAATTTCAAAATAATTCATAACTATGGAGTTCCAGTTATGTGTTCTTGTGGGATTTCAAATCCAATGTTACTATTAATCCTTCCTAGGTAATGTGAAACTAACTTTTGTAAATTCCAAGAAATTTTGAGGATTTGTTTTATGATGATGCTGGTTATAGAGGAAAATATGGTCTTTAAATGTAATCCTTAAATAAATATTTAAAAATGTTGATCTTTACTACGAACGTGAATGAACATAGTCTAGAAGATCATGGTAAATATATTGATACTAATGGATAAATATAATTTTACTACGGATAAAGGAAAATGTTTATCTAATTGTTTTTGTTGTTCTATCATAGAAATATGTTCATTAAAATAAATAAAATTTGGTTTTTCTTTTCTTAAAAGTATTTAAAATCAGGACTATAGGACGATCATCGTGACTATAACAAATTTTTTTATTTCAAACGTTTTTAAAGACACGGTGGATCTTTGTTAAGTAAGTATTATTAATAGATTTATTCTTGAAGAAGTTATATATGATGAATCATGGGGGTTTTGAAGAAAGTTAGATCAGATAGAATGATTTGTGAAGACTTCCAAATGATAGAAAAATTATTACATACAATATCATTAGGTAGATAAACCATGTGAATATCATTGGGTAGAGAATTGTTTCTAGATTATTTAGAATTTATTGATGTTATTGTGGAAGATCCAAATATATGATATGTTTAAAGAAAAATCAACTAGATTTTTCCAAGTAGATACATTAGAAAATGGATTCGAAGAACATTATACTTAATAGATGTTTCTCTTAATAATTGTTTCTTTTTTTTATTCAAAATTAATCTATATAAAACAGGCTTCTAGAAATATTTTACTAAATGAAGATAATTGAGTTTTAGAACCATGTAATTGTTTTATATAGAAAACGATAATGTCTACCACATTGCGGGTGACCAAACATAGAAAAACCATATAAAGTTACCAAATGTATATGTGGATATGAATAAAAATTTTGTGATTCTTTTTTATTCCTTAAAATATTATTTTTATGCAATTAATTATTATGATACTGAGGTAAACATTCAATAGTTCAATTATTATGACGAGAAGATCATGATTAAATTTTATTATTCAGTATTGATCGAACAACATTGATTTAATTATATAAGTAAGGACAAATAGATAATGATGACTCATATTGAATTGTTGGAATGAAACAGCTCAAACATAAAATTCTTTTAGTTTCGAAATCAATGATTGATTTCGAAAATATGAATTTTAGCATTATTGCACAACTTGTTTTTTCATATAATTAACGCTTATATAAAGGTTGAGTATGTTAGCCCATAAGGATTACACTAATATGAATTTTGTTAAAGAAGAGTACTTCTAGCCAACTATTTAACACCATACACAGTTACCAAAAATATAGTGTATCAAATAGAAACATAATTAAATTTTTTTTCTTGATAAAGTGGTATTAAAATAAGATATAGAATTAGAAAAACAAATAAATGAAAAAATGGATGAAATTTATGGTCCCATATATATTATTAAAAAGAATATTTGATATGAATTTCTAATAGAAGGAGACTTTTTCGAATTAATTTGTTCTGAAAGAAGATAAAAAAATAGTCTTGGACACTACTATATATAATTTTAATAAAAAGAAATTTTTTTTGGAAGGTTAGTGTGAATATTTTTAATGAATCATAAAGAAAACGTTGACTACTTTTAGTGAGAGTTTGGATTCGAATCATCCTGGCATCATGGTTGTGGGTATTTTTTTCATTAAATCTTTATGATTCTCCTTCCTTGACCATTTTTAATGTTATATGTGTAAGTATCACATGAACTATAGAAGGAATACGGTGATTTTAATGTTATGTATATTCATAAATTTTTAAAAACTAAAAATGAATCATTTAATAGTTCTTATGTTGTCTTGGATTATTATCAAAATCATGATAATGATAGACCACTACTATTGAGTAGTGACCTTGTAATTACACATATTTTAATGGGGGTTCTTGTTTTTCTTCATCCAAATGTGGTAATTATAATATACCAAAGGTATTGGTTGTTTCTTAATTATGAAAACATACAAATGGTTGGTCACCTAGTCAACCCTCCCCCTCTAATTGATCACACTAAATCTGTATTCTCCATTCATGTGGCAAAAAGGGAAGGAATCATCATTGAATATTTTTTTATATTTCAATGAAAATTTTGGTTCCCTTGGATTAATATAATTAAAATATTTATAAAGGGGATACATTATTTCTATCAGAATAACTATCATATCTCGAAGGATAAAATTATCCCCAATATTTATACCTTGGAATATATGTTCCTTAAATTAATTTATATGGTTTCTATCAAACTTATATGGGTGTTTCTTAAACATAAATAGATAATAATAATACATAAAATGACTAGAAATATTGATGATTTATACATTATTCTATCTAGAAAATGAGTTTATGATACTGAAAGGAATGAAAACAACACAAGGAATCTGAGAAAAAGTGGAATATTATTTAAGAATGAAAAAAAATGTGAATAAATTAAAATTAAAAGAAAGAATATTGAATTAAAAAGATAATAATATGAGGTATGCTGAATCATTTTGTGACTTTTTTACACGATTAAGGACATTTTTTCACCATAAGACGTTTAAGTGAGAATTGAAAGATTTTACTTTTATTGAAAAGATTATAATAATTGTTTGAAACTAATTTTTTGGAAATGTATTATAGATATAATATTGATATTTTAAAACTATTTTATTTGATGATCTATATAGTATTATCATCGCATTAAAAATAATATGAGATAGAAATTTCATGAATACGAAAATGTTTTATTGGGAAATACCATTAAAATATAGAAGGAAATTAATGTATATGAATTTATCAAGGAACTAGTCAGTGATTATAATACTAATGTTAAATTAAAATAATTTTTTTTCAAATAAAGTCCTTTTCTTGAATTTGAAAAAAAAACTATGGCAATATAAGTGAATTATTATTTTTCTAGGCTTTAGATTCATAACTACTGGATATTTCATAGCTAGTTATCCACATCTAAAGGAAAATGGATATTTTGATGGGGAAGATTGAAAGTGATCAATATATATTAATAATAATATAGAAAAATAAAAATCATTTTCAAAATAATATGATAATATTCTCATTAAATTTTTTTATTTAATTATGAGGAAAACGATGATAGTGACATTAAGGATGAAAACTGATGTGATGCTACTTTTGACATTTTTATTATTAAAAAAGTGAATTATGATATCCTTACCTATAATTAAATAATAAACTCTAAATTATAATAATATGATCAAAAGATATAATTTATGCTAGAATGTATAATTATAGAACATTTCTAAAATCTTTTTTTCATGAAAAAGATAGAAACATGGTGAATAAAGGAGATCTATCATCATGAAATTTGGAATTTAATTTTGAAGGAAAATAAAGTTTTATTAAAGAGATAAATAATCTATATATGTTTATTAGTGAAAATAATAACATCATAATCAATCATATTGTGATGTTAATAGTGAAGAAAAAAGAGTTCAAACGTATTTAGTAGAACTCATTAAATTTTTGAATTGAATAAAAAACATTCCAAAACAAATGTTTTAGATGTTGGTGAATGTAATAAAATAATTGAGGCTCATAAGGATAGAAAAAACTCATACATATAGGCTAAATGAATGGTTAAACTTCTTCATATGAGGAATCAAGAAAATAAAATAATGTATATAACCAAAACACGTTGAGTTAAAAAATATGAAATATTTGTGGATTCAAAGTACTTGAGGTAGAATTTAAGGAAGAGTTAATCTTTTAAAAAAACATATCCTAAAAAAATGTTTAAAAATTGAAAATAGATTACATCCTATGGAAACTATTTTTAAATAATGTGATTTTCCTAAAATAATCCTTAATAATAACATTTAATGACAAATGGTCATAAATGTTTGTATGAAAAAGTATAAAATCCTAATGTGGTCATAGAAATAGGTAATGAATAACAATTAGTTAGTGAATATTATACAAACACTATAATAAGAGAAAAAAACATGGAATTGTGTTATGGTTTTTATTATTATTGGTCTATAGATTTAGTTTCTTTAAACAATGTGATATATTATAGGTAAGGTTATATTAATTTTGGATATGATTAGTCCCCCAAGATTAAAGGCACTTGATCATCTATCATTATAATTGAAATAATGATATATTGAAATTCATTGTTTTTAGATGGGATGAAACAAAACATTTTAAGTGTTTCATATCTCAATGATGATGGAAACAATGTCATTTTCAAAATATCTAATTTCAATAAAAAAATAATTAATGATGGGATGTTGTTACTTTGGTGAAAAACCCATGTGGATTTTCTTCAATTTATATACGAACATATTTCATTATATGTAAAATTTTTGGAAAAATAATTAATGGAATAAGTGGAATTGATATATATTATAGATGAATATGATCAATATCATAAAGGGAGGGACAATTTATGAAATTTCAAATAAGATATGAAAAATAAATTTGTGTGGTTTGATATATCAGAAATGAAATTTCAAAATCTAAATATATTGGAATGTTAATATACATTAAACTAATCCCTTTGATCATATCCACTATTATATTTATTGGTCTATAATAAAAAAATTGACAAATTCATATAAGAAAATAATTTAATTTATTTATCAATCTACTCAAATAACATGTACTATGTTTTTGAAATATAACAAGATGTCCAATAAATATTCAATAGATTTAGGGTATGTGATGAAAATGAAAAAAAATATTCTATGTAGATGATTTTCACTAATAGTGGATCTTAAAACACAAATTTTATGTTCAAATATTATATTTATAATTGTGGTATTTTTTATGAACATAATTAAATAAACAGACTATATGATAATTTAGTTTTTGAATGAAATAATAGATGTTGGGTTTGATAGCTGAAACATTTATAATTTGAAATGGTATTACTTAATTCCTTGGGAATAATATTATTGTAGAAATAGTTCACAATCAAAAAAAAAATTTATGTATAAAATATTATGATTTTTCTTCATACTATATGTCACGAACCATCCCAGGTCACCCCTGAACTGATCACCCGAACCTGTCCGTGACATGGCCCGACAGGCGTTCCTGATCCTCCTGGGCTGGCGACAAGTACCAGAGAATCAATATATTATAAAATGGGAATAATTTCGTGTGTAAAAAATAGGTAAAGTAGCAAATAGATAAATATAAAGAGTTAATAAACATAAATATAGAATAAAAATAAAATAAAATTGAACATACCTCCCACTGACCATTTAGGTACCCTCCTGAAAAATGTCTGACATACATCCAATAACGAGCAACATAGCCATGAAAACCTGAGAAAGTAAACCTGTAACTAAAATGACAAAGATAGGCGTGAACATTAAAGATGCTCAGTAGGGTTTCCATGATAAAATACAGAATCCAACGTCTACTTTCTTGAAACAATCCATTAATGAATGTTTGAATTATAATTATAAATGTAGGGTTTTAACATTTGAATATATGCAACATGTTTTCCCATTTAAAACCCCAACACATGTTACATACCATTTTCCGAAATAATTTTTCATTTTATAAATAAAATCCAATACAGAATATACCAATGTTGTGCTAGAGTAAAATGAGTAAAAGTAATGGCTGAAAATAAACTAGTGCACTGAATTTAAACAAGCAATGAAAATAATACAGTAACCATGGGTGATCCAAAACATCCTTTGACGACCCCTGGATTTACATGGTTTTAGAACCACCATCCAACGTTCGTTGAAGCTCCTATGTCTATAACCAACCGGCTTCCCAAACTGACCAAACCAGTGGAAAAGCCCGCCCGAACAAACAAAATATCCAAGGGGTACCAACCTGTATAATCAGGGTTGGTCAGCAACAATCACTCAATCTCTAAAAGACTCCTAGGAACCCATGGTCGTTACAATAAAACTATATATGTAGGTGGCCCTCACACCCGTGACTCTTCTCACCGCACATGCCTAACCCAAACACGGATACTCCATACAATAACCCATAAGGGATACCCCCTATAGAGGTTCCCCAGTATAAACATACATACATACATACATATATATAATAAAATCAATGTTTAAAAACAAGAATTCATTCCATGAAACGATTAAAACCATTTGATATCTTTTTCAGTAAATTTTTTTTTCATATGGGCATATAGTTATCAAAATTTCATCATTTCAAAGAGTCAACACAAATATTACATTAAAGCTGAAAGTGACAAACAGGCCGTCATGATGCACCCATTTCAAAATAATAATTCTAAATACATTTAATGTTACAACCAAGCAAAAACAATTTCGAAACACAAACCATTATAAAAGTTAACACAAATCCACCCATAAATCAGAAGAGCCAAATGGTCCTTTAAGTTTTCATATCCAAAAACATTACCCAAAACATTATAGAAATACATCTTTTATATTTTCAAATCCAAACTAGAACTCCCTTGAAATCACACTTCAAACACTTCAAAAAAGCCACAAAAAATACTAAATCTTACTTAAGAAACAAAAACCATATAGAAAACCACTTTTTAAGGAAACACTATTTTAAAGGTGTCATTTTCACTTGAAGGCATGTCGATGCGTGCACCGAGTGCACCCATTGAGGTGCCAACATCCAATGGCAGGACTATGTTTCAGGAAAACAATCAATACTATTCCCATAGAACTACCACTTTGAAACTAAAACCAACCGCACACATTATTTTAAAATAACTCCCACCTCCATATTAAAAACCAAAGAGGCCCCTTTTTATATTAACATATTAGCACTATTATCATGTTATTCCAATAGAAAAATTATTAAGTAAACCAAGTTTATGAATAACCAATGCTGACAAACAACTTAATAAAGGAAAAACATTTCATAAAACCCCACAGTTCCACCTTGTACACTATAGTATTTTATCAAATGTGCCAAGTGCACATACAGATTATCATAACCAAATATTTTTCTTCAAATAATTTTTTTATCAAATTGTATTAACATAAAAAAGAAATTCCCTAACAAAATATCAGTAAACAATATCAAAATAGGATTTTGCACATACTCAAATAACTCTAGAATCAAACCAAGAAATTAGTCAAAACATGATTTTGATTAATTATAAAAAATTTAAATCACTAAAATAGTCTAATTTATGGATATAACAATGCTACAAATCACATAAAATAAAATTATCGAAACACCCAAGCATCAATTAGACTGCAGAAAAGAAAACCAGGAAATTACCTACCTCAATCTAAGAGAAGACACAATGGATCCTAAACAGAATGTTGAACAATGACCCACAGACCAACCGTGCATGCTTAAATATGAGAAAAGACACACGACAGAAAATTACGATAGAATTTCGATCTAGTAAAAATAAATAAAAACACCAAAGGTAAATTTAATATAAATAAATAAATAAATGGATAATTTTACTGGAGTAGGGGGGTTTGTCCGGTGTTGAAAAGGGCGGTCAGACCGCCGATATTCCTATTTGCTGCTGGCTATAGAAAAATGGCGAGCAAGTGGGAGTGCTATATTGGTGCAACGTGCTGGCCCAAGGGTATGGTGAGGAAACTGGGGGTTGGCTGTGACTGGATCGTGACTGGGAAGAGAGGGGGGGGGGTGACAAGATTTGTTGGAGTCAGTTCAAGGGGTCGGCTCAGGGTGCTGAGGGGTATTGTTGTAGGATGGATGGGTGGAGCTTCCGGGACGGGATAGATGAACGAGCTGAGGGAAGAGAGCAGGAGCCGCGGGTGAGAGGACGGTGTGGGTGAGGGGTCCTGGAGGCGATGACCGCAGGGAGCGGGGTGGCCGGGATTCACACCGATGATGGGTGTGAGAAGGTCAATGGATCGAGGTGTTGGGCTTGGGAAAGGGTAAGGTCGGTGAGACAGTGTGGTCGGTGCTATGAAGGAGGGTCGGGAGGGGGAACCGATGCTAGGGAGAGTGGTCGGGCATGGTCTGGGCCTAGGGTTATGGGGGAAGGGGGTGCCGGGTAGATCTAGGTTTATTTTTTTAACATTCTATAATAATAATAATAATAATACTAATAATAATACTAATAATAATAATAATAATAATAATAAAACTAGAAATTAAGATAATAAAAATATCCATAGAAATAATAATAATAATAACCAATAACAATAATAATATTATTAATTACAACCATAATAATATAAATAAAATAAAAAATTATAAAATAATAATAATAATAACACCCTAGTTATAATAATATTATAAATTAATTAATAACATTATTCTTATTACAATTTAAACATTCATCATACCTAATTTATATAAAGCATTATTTATTTTAATCATTAAACATTTGCGCAAACCCGAGTTAACGACGTGGCTACTGTCCACTGTGCAATGACTTTGAATGGGTTTGAAACCCCCCAAAAATATTAGAAATCAAAAACATTAAACTAGGACTCAGTCCAGACATTGGCGCAGGGACCCAAAGCCAAAAAATGATAAAATAAATGTTAGTTTAAAAAGGCAGGTGTGACAATTGTTCCTACCACATACACTTTCTACCCCCAGAAAGTCACAAAGTCGTATGTTGGTCAATAAATGATTCCATTCTCGAACAAAACTATAAGAAACAATAGAAAATGAGAATCTTGGGATGAACTTACTATACAAAGGTCACATCTTACCATATTCAAGAGATAACGGAAGCACGAGGTTGAGAGGAGAACACCAAGGCGTTCTCCCCACCACAAGAATTCAACTGGGGAAGAAGTTTAACACCCAATCATATCACCTTGGGAGGTGTGGGGGCGATGTAGGAACTCCCAAATTATCCAAACTAAATTTTATAGAACACCTCCACTAAAGCATAAAACTCTCGAGCTAGACCATAAACTCCCCGCACTAAGAGAAAAACCTCTAAGAAGTACATAACACGAAATAGTGAATCTAAGCATAACCACCAAATTTTTCTCCCATAGAGGCATTTACATCTCCAAATGAACACCGCTAAATCATGATCAACCAATACAAAGGCCTGACACATCATTAATTAAAACACATGATTTAGAAAACCATAATCTGGCAAACAAAACTATTGGATTACAAAAAAACATGTCTATTATAATTTCATGATGAAACAATGGACCTAAGAAAACATCGAAACATTATCAGTACAAAAAATAAAATGAAAATAATTTAAATGTTCTACTGCAAACATGGATCACAAGACCCATACTAAGGCTTCGTACCCCTAGAAACTCTAGTCTGAGTGTGACCTTTAGCGCAAAAACAGTGACTGGGGCTCTGATGGTTGAAGCATCTCTTGCCTCACAGTCAGGAACTGAAATTCCACTTGTCACAACGTCTTCTTCAGGCGACGTGTCCTGAAAAACATCTCTGCATGACCTAGGCTCCTGCAACGATTCCACGTATTTGGTGGGATGTGACATGAAGACATCACATGCTCGAACTAGCCACACTGGTGGCACACCACTAAATGGTTTAATGGACTAGAATAAAAAATCACTGTAGAGGAATCATTTTAAACGAGTTCCTCTGGTACATCATTCTTTTTAGATGAGGAACCTTTTTGAGTAATTGGATATGCAGGTTTGTGAAGCACCTGAGCTCCAGATACCATTTCAGCTAGGAACACCTCATCCACCAACTTCTCAAAATGATGGTCTTTATAAAGAAGAACCCATATTGTTATCACTAGGCTAAGACCCCAAATGAAGAGAGAATTATCCATCAAATCATGTGATGATACCTCCAAAGAAAATGACAAAAGCTCCTGGAAATGGTCAACATATGCCTTCACCATCCGTTGGCCTTATTTTATATGCATGATCTCTTCCCTTTTCGTTATCTTTAGCTCTTCTTCTATTAAACATTGGACGAAGACGGATTTAAAGACATCCCATGTCATCCCAACTCGCATTGACGGTGGGGAAACATACTCCTAATCATCTAGATCCGGACCTTCAAAAAGAACCAAAATAGCATGGACTCTGACATCTTTGGGTTTTCTTAAAACCTGGAAGATGCACTCGACCTCTTCAATCCATTCTGGTTCTTCTAACTGACCTTGATCATCGTGAAGGATAGGCAATGTTCGAGAAGGACCAAAAATTGTGAATGACTTATCAGAATCCTTAGTGACCTTTCTTGGTGGCATTTTTTGAACAACATATTAAACACAAAACCCAATCAAATATCAAGAGGAAAAAACATCAGTGAAAGCACCATCATTTGAAAATAACTAGCTCAAAAAAGAAAAACAAAAGAAATCCCAGGCCAAGAATTCTTTTTCAAAAACCCACCTTTTTATTCTATATTTCAAAACGGCATTCTTTCATGTATATTTTTCAAATACCAAACACACTTTTCAAAGCAATTTCAATTTCCAAAAACCATTTTCCCTTTTTAAAATCACATTAGAAAAACAAGGTCAAGCCTTTACTTCCAAGTGCACACCTTAGAAATCATATGAACTGTTTCACATGTCTTCATCTTCTTTCATCCATACACACCAACACACACTTCCCATGCATTCCCTCACATGTGTAAATTTTCATAAAGAGTACCCAAGGTTTTACCCAAACCATAACCACTGGATTTTTAGACCAAGAGTTTTTAGTTTTGAAAATCCCTTTCAAAAATTTAAATCCATTTAAATGAAATTGTTCTCATTTAAAAACCCCCTTTTTTATTTTCAAAAGTGCACTTACACCCACAAGAACCAAGACAACACACAACATGCATTAAACTACCGGAGAGAGCGACTAGTAGTCATGCTTATCCTAGAGACATGACAGTGGGCCAAGCCCCATGTTAGTGTAAACAACTAGGAGGAGCATAATCCATGTACTCTGACTCCACATGGGTCATTACTCCATGCTAAATCACAATGTAGCATCGACTTGCCTCCGTTCTCATCCCTCAACCCCAAAAAAAGTAAAAGACTCAAAACCTGGACTTCTCCTCGAAACTCGAGGTTTGGAATGGGTGAGGGTTCATGAAGTCCTTCCCATACCTACCTCTTGAGACCAGACGGTCCTAATATCCATATAATGGACACCCCTAATAACAAGGGCCCCCCTTATACCATTTTTCCACGAACTAACCCGGGTCAACCCTAAACAGATCACATGAACCAGTCTACGACATGGCTCGAGAGGGGTTCTCAATCCTCCCAGGCTAGTGATAAGCACCAGAGCAACAATATAAGACAAATGGGAATGATTTCAACCAGAGAAAATAAGTAAATCATCAAATAGATAAATATAAACTATCAATAAACATAACTCTAGAAGCGTAAGGAATATAAAACTGAACATACCTCCACGTGACCATTAAGGTCACCTCCCTACCAAAGGCCGAATTTACGAAAATAACAATAAACTCATCCAAGAAAACATGACCAAGGAAACCTTCAACTGAAATGATAATGTTAGGCGTCAGCATTAAAGATTCTCAGTAGGTTTTCTAGGATAAACCAAAAAATCCAACATCTCCTTTCCCAAAACAATACATCGATGCATGATTTAAAAACAATTATAAAAGTAGGGTTTTCAAATTTGAAATTATGCAACATGTTTTTCCACTTTAAAAACAAAACACATGTTACATACCATTTTACAAAATCCTTTTTCATTTTATAAATAAATTCCAAAATAGAGTATACAAATGTTGTGCTAGTGTAAAACGATTAAGAGTGGAAGCTGAAAATAAACTAGTGCATGAAAAGTAAAAAAGTAATGAAAATAATAGTGTAACAATGGTTGTTTTTAAATATCACTAGTAGACCCCTAAATGCACTCAGTTTCTGAACCACCTACCGGCGTATGGGGAAGATCCTAACTCTATAACCAACTGGCCACCCAAATTGACCAATCCAGTAGTAGTGCCTGTATGGCATAACAACAAATCCAGGGGTACCAACCCAGCTAATCATGGGAGGTCAGCAACCGTAACTCGATCTCTAAAAGACACCGAAGAATCCATGGTGGTTATATTAATACTGTGTATATAGGAGGCCCTTTAATGAGTTACTCATATCACTACACTTGCCTACCCCAAACATGGACGCTCTATATGATAACCCATATGGGATATCCCCCTACAGAGGTTCCCGAGTATATATATATATATACATATATATATGTATATATAACATATCATCAAAGGTGCCAACCGGGCCTTCATTTCATGAAATCATTAAACCATTTGATACCTTTCTCAAAATACTAAAGTTATTATATGGTCATACAGTAATCAAAAATTCGTCATTTCCAAGAGTCAATAAAAACATTACATTAAAGATGAAAGTTCCAAACCAGCCATCGGTACACAACCTTTTTGAAATCATAATTTGAAAAACATTTAATGTTCCATCCAGGCACACATAATATACAATAACAAACCATTATAAAAGTTAACACATCTCCACCCATGAATTAGAAGTGCCAAACTTTCCTTTTTGTTGTCATGTCCAAAAACATTATGCAAAACATTACTCAAATAAAACTTTTATATTTTCAAATAGAAACTATCACACCCTTGAGATCACACTTCAAACCTTCAACAAAAGCCACACAAAGCAGCGAATTATACTTAGGAAACAAAAACCATTTAGAAAACTAAGGTTTTTAGAAAACACTAGTTTAAAGGTGTCATTGTCACTTGAAGGCATGTCTATGGGTGTAATGAGTGCCCCCATAGATGTGACAACATCCAATGGCACGCCTACATTTCATGAAAACAAACAACACTATTCCCACAAAGCTACCACATTGAAACAAAAACCAACCGCTCACTTTATTAGAAAATAACTCACACTGCCACATTAAAAACCAAAGTTCCCCCTTTTCATTTTAACACCTCAACACTATTATCATGTTATACCAATACCAAAATTATAGACCAAACGATGTTTACAAATAACCAATGTCGACATAAAAAAAGTAAAGGCTAAACATTTCATAAAAACCTTCAATTCCACTTTGAACACTATACTTTTCTATCAAATGCGCCATGTGCACATAAACATTATCATAACCAAATATTCACCTTCGAAGTATTGTTTTTTATCAAACATAATTGACATAAAAATGAAACAGCCCAACAAAATAGGCAGAAACAATATGAAAAATAGGATTTGGAACATAATCATATAACTACATACTCAAACCTGGAATTGACTCAAAACATTCTTTTGAGTAATTATAAAAATTTAAAAGCACTATAGCAGGAAAATTTATGAATATAAAATAGTTGATAATCACATAAAATATATTACTGAAACATCCAAGAATCAATTAGTCTACGAAAAGAAAAATATGGGGTTACCTACCTCAAACTAAGAGCAAAGATGACATAACCTCAAAAAAAAGGTTAAACAACACACCATGGACCAATTGCGCACGTTTAATAGTGAGAAAAGTCACAAAACACACAATTAAAGTGGTATTGGGAACTAGTAAAATTAAATAAAAACAAAAAATGTGAACTGAAGAAAAATAAATAAATAAATAAATAAATGGATCAATTTTCCATAATAGGGGGGTTTTGTCCGGTGATGAAAAGGGAAGTCTGGTTACCGATATTCTGGTGCGCTGCAGGCCATAGAAAAAAGTAGAGCGAGGGGGAGTGCTCTGCAGGTACGGTGTGTCGACCCAAGGGTGCAGTGAGGCAAGTGGGGGTAGGGTGCGGTTGGATCATGATGGGGAAGTGATGGGGGAGACAATATCGTCTAGATCTAGTGTAAGTGGTAGCTAGGGGTGTTGAGGGGTCGTGCTGCAGGTTGGAAGGGTGGAGCTGCTGGGACGGGCTGGAGGCATGAGTTGAGAGAAGAGAGCGGGAGCTGCGGAAGAGAGGCCATTGCTGGCGAGGGGTCCTAGAAGCGATGGCCATAGGGAGCATGGTGGTCGAGATTCACGCTGAGGCTAGGTGTGAGAATGGAAAAGTGAGCAATGTGGCGTCCTGGGAAAGGGTGAGGTTGGAGTGAGGGCGTGGTCGGCACGTCGAGGGAGGGTTATGAGGGGGAACGGGAGCTATGGATAGCGGATGGGCAATGTTTGGGATTAGGGTTAGGGGAAGGGGGTCGCAGGAAGAGCTAGATTTTTTTTTCCATTTTATAATAATAATAACAATAATAATAATAAAACAATAAATAAAAATAATATAAAAAGATATATTAATAATAATATTATTATTATTATACTAAACAATAACAATAACAATAAGAATTATTATAAACATAATAATATAAATAACATAGACTATAATGAAATAATAATAATAATAATAACACCCTAGATATAATAATATTTTAAATTAAATAATAACATTATTTTCATAAAATTTTAATCATTCATCCTTCCTTATTTATATAAAACATTATTTATTTTAAGGGTTTAACATTTTCACATCACTTGAGCTAATGATGCAGATTCCTCCCATTGTACAGTGACTGCGCATGGTTCTAAAACCCAACAAACTTATTAAATGTCAAAAAATTTAAACTGGGACTCAGCCCGAACATTGGAGCGGGGACCCGGAGCCAAGAAATGATAAAATAATAGTTAGTTTAAAAAGGAAGGTGTGACACTAGATTTATTAAAAGGAAATCCAATGTTTTTTATACTAAAGGTTGTTTGGAATTCCTTACAGAATCTATGTAAAACGTGAGAATCTGGGTATTATTGTTAAAAGTGGTATTGATGGTATTTATCGTGGATAAAATCCTAATGGTAAAGGGTATGTGTAATATAATAAAGAAATATGAAATATTTTTAACTATTAAGATATGAATGGGATATAGCATTATTAAAAAAATGTTCATAATCATTAATAGATATTATGTATTGTTAAGATGAAGTGGTTTTAGTAAAAAAACATAGAAATGTTCATGATAGAAGTGGTAATGTTAAAGCTATATAAGAATAATAATCATAATCATCTATTTAAATTTATGAGGGACAATTATTTTCTTATCATTAGAGGTTTAATAAGGAATTGGAGGACCAATATATCATAGGATATCAAGGGAAAAATGGTCAAACTAGAATAACATCAAGGATACTATCACACACCAGCTTCTATTCAGAGGTTGATCCAAGATACATCGAAGAATGTTTGGATTATTAAAATCCAATTTATTCCATGAATGCATAATTGATTACCATTAATAAGAATGACACATGGAAAATTTAACCCAAACATGATCATAAAATTATTATAGGAAAAAATTTGATTCGAGAAACATGTTGAATAAAAAACATAATAAGATATGAAAAAAATAAATTATAGTCATTATGGGTTAGTTATAGGTTGAATAAATTTAATTTAGTGATACCTTTACTAAAGTATAAATACTTGAAACCATTAGAATCAACCTTTTTAATACTGAACAATGTAGAAATTAGAGATTCTATATGCATTAGAAGTTATGTTTTACTAATTGTGAACTAGATGAAGACGTTTTTATTGAGAAAAAGTGTTCCATCATCATTGATAAAAAATGAATTGTTTTCATGTTAAATAATGATTTTAGGGGTATAATAAATTCCCAATATATTTTTTTTAAAACTAGAATCATTCTTGATGAATTTAATATTTTTGAATGGAATAGTTAATAGGTAGCTCTATATAATATAAAATCAACTGGATTCTTCCATTTTAATTTTTATATTTATTTTATCATATTCCTAGGAAATAATTATGATACTTTTGTAAATTTTACTAGGAGAATAAAGAAATTATTTTAAAATGTCTATTAGAGTATAAATGAAATAAATTTTCTCTAATTAATCTCTTAAAAAATGGTAATATTTTATGTTATCAGGGAAATTATTGTAATTAAATAATAAATAAGGTTTTAATGAAATGTCCAAATCATATTTTAACAAAAATTTACTGAGAAATTATTTATAAAAATATGGTAAATTAATGGATATTAGTCAGAGGGTGTTTATAAAACATTTTGGCAGTATGTTATATCTCCCAAATTCAAGGTCATATTTATAATAAGATGTTACATATTGTTCTATATATAAAATTTTAATTAATGAATATAATCTTGTGGATGAAAAAAATATAAAACATATTGATGGATTAATTTAATTTTGGTTTAAATATGAGAGCACATGAATTATTGATCTATTTCAATACAAATATATATATTAGAAACATTGTTTTGATTATTAACTATTCATTTGTGAAAGATTATTTTTTAAGAGAATGTGGTGTTATCTAGTATACAAAGAAATATAAATTAGTGTCTCACAACACTGAAAATGATTAGTATGTAGCTTCCACTAATGATGTATCATAGTTAATATGGACGAGTATATGTCATGACGATTTTAAGGTTGATGTGTATCTTCTCTTTATCTTGTGTTGTGATAGTCAATGTTCAATTAATCTCACAAATAATCATGTAAAATATTAAATATCTAAGAACATTGAAATTAAATATCATTTCATCAAAGAGTGTTTCGAATGAAATCTCTAAATATATAGTTCATCCTTATAATGAAGCATGTTTCTAATATTTTCTCTAAGACATTTCCAAAACAATTAGATATATATATTGACAATGGTTGTACAAACTCTCTCTCTTAATTGATAAGGTATGTGATATTAATCACCTCACTCATCACGTCTTTTGATAGTATAGTTAACGCGGGTGATGATATGCATCTTTAATCACTCTTTTGGAATGTACTTTAACATTCAAGGGGGAGAATATAATTAGGGGAGTGGTTAAAATGTTAATGTTGTGATTTTAATGTTTTTAATGTATTTAAAATAAATTTAGACGTGTTTATAAGAACTATTTCTTATAGGTTGGAGTCTAATTATATAATGAATATGTCGTAAAGGAATAATCCTATAAGTAATTTTGGATAACATATTTATGGAAAAAATGTATTATTGTTTGATGATTCTTATATCATAAAACAATATTTCCCATGCAGTCTTATAATTATTGGATAATATTCCATTTTTTTATTTTCATTATTTTATTGGTTTATATTCCTTGAAGGAAAATATAATCAATGTTGTAGATTGTTGAGAGAAATAATCTTTGTGGTGTTGTTTTTTAGGACTATAATAATAAATAAAGAGGTATTTTCTAAGTATTTTCATATTTTTAATTCATAAACCACTTAACAGTGCTGATGTTTTTTAAAAAAAGTGAACAAACAAAGTACAATAGATATGTTTGAATGGATTGAGTCCAATAGATATATGATTCTTTTGGAATTAGATGATATGTTTGGGGATAGAATTAGATATTTAACTACTGATTTTTATCGTTCTATTAAAAATATATATATTTATTAAAGTAAATTAGCCTATTCATTTTTTATCATCAATGTACATAAATTCACCATTATATAGCTTTTCAATCATTATTGATAATGGTGTATGAAGGAAGAATTTGATAAGACAGGGTGGAGCAATGAATTGTGGGAGTTACCAATGGAATAATTGGGGATACTATTTAGGATGATGAAACATGGATGATTCAAGCAATGTAAGATGGAAGATAAATATTTATTAATGAATTAACATTTTTGGAAAATGTTTTCTTAATATAGTCATCAAAAATTGGAAAACAATAAAAAATATTAGATAAATATGTTAATAAGTATGATATATATCTAGGACATTTAATTTTGGAAGATAGAGATGTAATATATTATTAAAAAAACATTATATATTCTTTTTGATCAAACAAATAAGATGTTAAATAATAAGAGAACATTTATGAATATATGTCTCAGAGGAAAGTATAGCAACAAAGGACAAAAAATTAATCCATCATCTAGGGGATTATATATATAGTCTACAAAACAAGGGGATCCCCATAAAATATAGATGTAATGGTGCCCAGATAAAAAATTGTAAAGACTAATAAATTAATTGTGAATGAGAAAAAGAAAAATATGAGGATATTGAGTGGGGAAGTTCATATTAAGATTAATTGGACAAAGATTTTTTTTAAAATTTCATAGTTTTTGTATAGTCGTATTATATAACAACATTATTTAAATAGGTAGTAGTTACACTATGATGGTTTATACGACATTTTGTATTTTTTATGAAGTTAGGTGATGATCAACTTTCAAAGAATTATATATAGTGATATTGGACTTATATTTTTAGAAAGATAATGAATCTATAGAAATGCTAATAAATTGAGTAGTTTCATACTAAATTTTGGTATCATAAAAACATTTATGATGGTGGGGAACCCAGATTGAGGGTACCAAAAATATTATCATATTCGGGACTCCATAATGACTATTAATCAATGAAAAGTTTATATGATGAGAAGGTTCTGATGAATTAGATACATATGTTATATCTAACTTATTTACAAGAAAGTGTATTGTAAAAAAGACATGTATGAAGGAAAATTTTTAATAACAATTATATAGCATTGTGAGAACATTGATCCCTATTTTTTAAGGTTATGTTTTTATTCTAAAATAATAATAAAAATATTTTTACTATGTAGATAAAAAGAACTATCAATTGAATATAATTATATGTTTGTGATGGATATTATATTATTCTTGTAAGAAACTAAAGGAATGTTTTCATCTATTATTGTTTCCTTATATTTTTTTCCAAAACATCACAAGGAATACATTATCTTCATGAGTAGAATAACATTTCAATAAATGTGTCCTTATGGGTTTTCTTGTTTATAGTTTTAAGTTAAATCCATTTCACACTAACTAAAGGTGTGGGTAGTCTCTAATGTAAGAAAAAAGGGGATGATATTTTATTAACCACCTCCATCTCGTAGCTATCACATAGATCATGATTGTACCTTTAATTTTGTAACCCAATAAGACCTTTGGGATATATTAAATGATTGTGTAACCAACCCACAATATTTCTATCAATTAAAACTATTCTACATTCCTCCCGAGATGGTATTGAATTCCATAAAAACTACAAAGAGGTATTTAAATATTCATGGATAAAATAAAATTCTATGTTATGATATAAAATCAATAAATTTCAATACATATTTATAAAAGATCATTAAATTTATCTCTAATAGGATTTCGTAATGCTAAAAATGTAGGAGATGTGAAAAAATGGTAATATTATCAAGAATAATTTAATAAACATATTAGTAAATCTATAAGGGATTATTGTAATATATAGAAGTCTCTATTTTGAGATAAATAATCCTATAATATTATTTATTTTCTCATATTATGTTTACTGAAACATTAAATAATTTTAATTTCCACACACCATTGGATAAACAACACATTATTTAATGATATCCAAAACACATGGGTGAAAAAACTATTATCCCTATGGGATTTTACTATCCCATCAAGATATTGTTAGATTAGTTATTACAATTATTTAATAATTCCAAAGTAAGGGTTAATTTTTTTATGATTAATATAGATAAAAAATAATATTTTAGAGGATTTCATGTGGCTTCGACGAATAATAGAAATGATTGGTACTAAATCGTGACTAATTACCTAGGGATTCATCATGACTACACAATTTTCACTTACAATAATTATTATGCCACTAAAATTATTACCATGGTTACAAGTTCCCAATTAAATTTATATTCAATATTGCAACACCACTACTAGAGAGCTAATATCATGATGTATGGGGACTCCCTGGGGAGGGTGAACATGAATCATAATGAAAAATAATACAATCTCATTGAGATGATGTTAAGGATAACTACTCCATGAAATTGGTCTATTGAGGGGTAGATAAACCTTATCACCCCTTCTAGTAGGATGAGATTACCTTCCTTAAATATCGCTTTTACCCTATTTTTACTTTTTCTAGATTATAAGGATGATTCACTAGATAGTCCATTGTTTTCAAGGAAGCTTCCCATTTGGGGTCCCACTCACTAAAGCAAAAATTAGTTCCATACTTCCCATCAATCATTATAGGTCAATGTGTAAGAAATTTTATTGGAACCCCATAATAGGGAACCATAAATAATTCAACATTGGGCTCGTGTTAATGTATCCATCATGGGGGGAGACTGGTATAAATTATTACATGATGCCTAAATCTCAACCACTATATTGTATGTAGATTCATCTGATGACCCAAGTTACCATGGGTCTAATGGGCCAACAAAACTACAATTCATGCACTCGAAACCCCACATGATGTTCATTTTATATTAGAGGATGGAAATAAAATGGTTATTCACCAAATATCCATGCATCCACTAGATAGAATAATCTTAATCATAATACTTATAATGAATTTATATTTTTGTAGATCATTCACAAGAATGAAATATCAATTGATTATCCCGATTAATCAATTAATGTTATTATTGAATATTTCTAACCAGAAAAGGATAAAGGAAAAACAATCAACTCTCTAAAATCCATCTTCATGAATAGTTACCCATTATTTGAAAATTTATAATACATGAGGAGGATATTAATTTCTTTCCCAAGTACTAGTAATTATATATTCATATAAGGACTATGAGATAATTTGTTACTCTATGAATATATGACCTCGATGAGTTTGAATATAATTAAGGGATTCAGGACAAATATTTGTAATAAAATACCATAAATTCATTAAATGAATCATCATAATAGGATATCATCCTATAGTCATATTTTCCCTTATCAAATATCTTCTTATCAAACTGTATAGATTCATTATTTTTTTACTGGTCATCATTCACCCAATCAAAAAAACACCTCGATCATTATGAAATAATATTTTATAATAAAATCATATCCTATAGCGATTAAGGTTATAAGTAAATGATGTTTTGTTATGATATGGATGACATCACATGCACCCATGAGAAGATTGATTATAATTACATGTTGAAAGAGTTATAAACTTATGTGATGTTGATTATTTACAATAATTTATAAACCCAACAATTCATCATACCCAAATGTTTTGAGGATTTGAATATACCCCATATTTTTTTATATTTATGGTGAACATGCAACTAAAATTTGACCTAGTGTATACCAAATGATTAGAAAACATAGAAGATTAATATACAGGATAAAAAATATGGATGAATAGGCCTCAATAAACTATTAATAATTAGGATCCCTAATTCATAGATATTGAATCTATGTCTTTAACATTCTTTCATAAGCATCCTTATATATTTTTAAATAATCATTGAAGAATATACACCTGTATATATAATATGGGGTGTTGAAAATAATACCATTACACTTTTACACTCTATTATATTATATAAAAGGTTCCATATGACCTATATTGACCCCAACTACTATATAATAATTAAGGGAGGATTATTAAACCTTTAAATTAAAGCATCATGAAAATATTAATATATGGTGGTGGGTGGCCCACTTATAATATTTCCACATCACTTAATAAAAAATATTATGACCTTGGTTGTATGGTTCCACTAACCACCATATTAATTGTGTTATTCACGGTGAGATTACCCATCATGGTCAATCCATCACCCATTGTTTATCACCTAAAAATATTAACCAATCCAAACACAATCACATTATATAGAAACATTAATTTGAACATTATTGGGATATAGGACAAAGAAGGAAGATGGATAGTTCCATTAGTCTCAACCATGAATTAATGAAAACCATATTCAATAGGGAATATGGGGATTTTTACCTATTACATGGGGGAAAATGAAACAATAGTGATGGGGATTTTATATTCCAACAAAAAAAACAATCCCCCAATTAATGTCCAAAATGATCCTAGACCTAGTGGATACTCCTTTAAGATTGTCAATCAGTAAAGGGACAAGAGATACCCTTGTAACTATGAATGAGTCAAACCCTATTAGGCCATAATTGATGATGGCCTATGAATATTTCCTTTGACTCAACTATAACTAGGAATCCTTTATAATACATGTAAAATAACCATGAATGTGTATGATAAATCATTACATGAGATGTCAAAATTTTAGTCCCTTCAATGAGATAGTCAATAAGACAGGTGAAAAAAATCATCATGATGGTTTCAAAAACCCTAAAAAATATCCCTACTATAATATTATTGGTAATGATATCGTTCCCATAAAATAAACTTTTATATACTTATATCAGTGCACAATAAAATTTCAACGCATGAATTCCCAAATTATCAAATGAACCCAATGAGAATATAAACCAAACTAACAACACCCCTAATAATAAAGGGAATGAGAAAATGTGAATAGATTCTATGATAAATATACAATAAATTTATAACTACCTATTTTAATATTTTTCTACCAATTGAAATTTTATTCACTAGAATGGAAAAAGGAAAGGGTTCCATAGTATCATCAGATCCTTGACCCCCTATAAAAATCGAACCACTTTATTTTATAGAATAACTCTAAAAATAATGATAAAATTATTAATGTCTCCAATGTAACTAGATTAATGTATTCTATATTAGGGTACTAAATTATGATTATTGATGGGATGATTCCCAAAATTTACTAAAATAATGGAACAATGTTAAAAATATTATTACCTTTCAATGGCATAGCCAACAATCCATGAAGATCCTATGAAATAGAGAGATTTTTGTAACCTAGATAACCAATATAACACTTGGGTTCCCTAAAATGAATTATTTTTTAACATAGGGGTAGTTAGTTTTATGAGGATGTACCACCAAAAAAATTGTGACACATTTGATTGAGGTGTACACGGTCAATATTTCTTGATTTCATTGGTCCACAAAATAATGTGTTCGTAAATACAAAAAAATATTTCCATATTAAGAATATGTTTTGTTATCCACTTATCTTATATATTTTGGTAATTATAGATTTATATATTATAAATGGATATGGGAATAAGATAGTATTTCAACCACATTTCCTCATCATATTTCATGATCTTTGGTACTCTTATGTAGATAGAGGAACAATAATTATAATTACATTCCAACTCTTAGAGGGTACACAATTTTCGTATATTATACTAAAAAAGGTAAGATTTATTATCGTATAACATTATTTTTAATGTTTTATATATATATATTTAATTTTAAACTGATGAAGATTATTTTTTGTGGCCTCTGAAATAGAAAATAATTATATATTAATAGGCTCATTAATTTTATTTCTTAATGGAATGTTTTGGAATTTTCCCTTTGATATACAACTACATAATTAGAAACTCTAAGAAATATTTATAGATAATTTATTGTTCAATTTGTAAAATCAATTGACCCCTTAATGGAATACCAATATACACGTGGAGTTAATTATATTGGAACAACACCTGATGGATTAAATCTACCGATTGAAGGATAAATCTTGAACTATGTCATCAATAATGGTGAAAATAAATACATTTTATTTTAAACAAGAGGAACCACAACACACATAACATAAGAATTTAATGTTTTAGAGGTAATGTTAACATAGAAATATACAATAATAGAAATCGTCAGGTTAATATTAAAATCCTTATCGAAAAAATGGAAAATATATGTATTTTGATTATGAGAGATAATGAATAGAGTTTACTCCACGATTCATGAAAATTATCAGGGATACTTCATCTCTTCCATTGAGAAGAACATTGAAACCAAAATAGATGTTCAAAATCCCAAATTGGTGGGTCTTTAGTATATCCTAATTATTACCCCTCTTAATAATTTTTTTGTAATAAAACCCAATAATAAATTATATTCAAGGACCACATATAGAAATGGAAGATTATGGCCCTGTATAGTTTGATGATATTGATTCTAATAGAGCCCATGTGTTTTCTACCTTTATTATTGATGAATGATAGTAGTATAAATTATTAGATCATGTAACATGAATGGTTTATTATTAGGTCCCATTAAATATTATCCTTCATACACATGAAATTACTGATCCATGACTTAGTCAACCATTTAGAACTGAATTAAACTATAATCACCCATATTAGAATAATCCACCATGAATAATTCTAATATAAACAGTTATAGGAAAGTAATGAATAAGGATAAAAGAAAATATTTCTATATTAGTTCACAGGATTTTTGAGATTATGATGTATTTCATGGAATTAACATTCAGATGTTGGGTAGCACATAGTATAATAGTCACCTACTTCGTTAAGGAATCACAGATTTATCCTTTTTACTACATATAATTAACAGACATGAAAACTGGATGGGGGAGCTATATGAAGAAAAATAAGTTCGATTAATGTCACATAAGGGGTACTCAAGGAAGTGGGAAACTACAATATGTGAAAAATTGTTAGAGTATTTACCCAAAACATTACATCTATACTAGTAAAATGAGTAGAATGATAATATTGAACATGATTGGAGTAGTGGATTGATATCGTTCCATTCAATTCTATCCCAAATATTATCTTTGTCACTAATCATTTCATTAGAGAAATTCCTCATGTGCAATAAAATTCCCCTATAGAACTAGGTTATTCTTATCTTCTTATATTAATGGATCCCCTGATAATTCACTAGAGGAACCAATATCACATCCATCATAGCCCTCCACACCCATACATTTAAAGTAATAAAAGTAAACCCATTCCCTTTAAAAATAAATATGATTTATTAATGATTATTTCCACTATTTTGACATAATTATAGGTCTAATAAACTCTTTATTATTTCACGGATTATGATACGTGATCACAGAGGAATTGACTAGTCTCTAAGAATTAGAGATAGATATAGTTGTCCATGAGATGTTCCATGCTTAACATGGTCACACCGTTTATTATTCCATGATATTTATAAAATTCTGGGGAAATGGGTTAGTTGGTTAAGGACACATTACTATGATAAACATGTATAGAAACCTCAATGATATATTCATCCACCATGTTTAGGTATATAACTATTTCAATATTTACCATATTACTTCCAAAAGAAATTGTTAAATCAAAATAAACAAGTCTAATTTAACCCCATTGAGCTTCACATAAATATAATACAAATATGGTAAGGAAAACTTGTAGGTTATATCAAGATGAACAAATTGGTGACTATGATTCATATAAACATTTAATTGTTTTATGATAGTTCATGATAATAAATTAATTTATTGGTTGACCTTGGACATATTAACATATATCTATTCCTTCATCTTACCATCAATACCTGAAATTCACTATCACTAGGTGGGTATTTCTAATTTATAGTGATAAATACCTTATTGATCTATGTAATATATAGTAGTTGTATTTTATGTACTATATATGAGAGTGAAATTAGGTTTGGAATAACAATCCTTTGTTAGTAGTTGTTTCTAATTATTTACGATCAATTATTGTCATCCTCTAGGATAGTTTGAGAGAAAAATTATTTCAGTATATCAATCATATAAAGTTTATAATACTCCATGTGTATAAAAGTATTGACTACCAAACTTTTAGGCAATGTTTGGATGTCTCAACCAATATCAACATGGTCTTTGTGGAGATAATACACTTTTTTAAGAATCTAATAATAATTCCCATAAATAAAATATCACTAATGGATATATTATTGGGTATATTACTTCCTATAAATCTTCTAAATTATATCAAAAAAATACCTCATATGACCTCCATGAGGTTTTTCATAATAAATATACACCTATAATTGAGGAATGGTTTTCAACAAACATTAGATCACACATCCATGTCAAACATGAAATTGATGCTTATTTATCAGCCATGTGAATTAGTGTGTTCATAAAATCTAAAATGTGGGATATTTAAATTAGGTTCCATAAGAATCATTTGGATATTTTTAAGATAAATAAGAAAAAATAACATAAGATAATTCCAAATTGGTCATGCACTACCTTGGCCTACATAAAACTCAATGTGAAAAAATAGTCATATTAAGATTGAATATGTGCCATCTTTTCATTGTAGTGGTTAATGTAGAAAATATGGTCAATGCCATGTTCACTTATGATATTTAATACCTAAAATATTCATATAACATTATCCATTTCATGGAGAATAAAAAATATGTTTGACTCTGTACTGACTTCTGTGACCCAAATAAATGTCTTACTACCCATTCATAGTCATGAAATTATTTTTCAATGTAAGGGGTTGTTTTTAATTTATTTATATCATTTATGGATACTCCAATTATGTAAAATCAATCTAGACCATAAATACCAAGTTGTAATAGATGTAAATTTACCACAATTTTATACTAATATTATGTGATTCTTGTTGGTTTAAAGATTTATGGGTCGACATATCAATATGTCAGGAAGAACCATTTCAGTTCCCCTCTTGATATGATAGAGGAATTTTATGTGGACTATATTATAGTGATATAAATCATACATAACTAGAATTTTTATTTACATAATATGGTGTTCACTAAATCATGACAACAAAATGTGAATATATACTCACTAAAATGTGAATTTGAATAACATCTAAAATCAAACTAATATTTTTATTTCTCTATCATGATATTTAATTTAATACTAAAATACAATATATATCCTCCAAATTCTAAATCCATGGAATATTTTAGTGTTTAGAGGCATCCAAAGAATCAATTTCTATATTAGTTTACTATTCTAGAATGTAAAAGGTAAGTATCTTTACAATATTAATAAAATTAATAATGATGAAAAAAATGAATGGGTTTAATATTTCCACAGAAAATTTAAAAAACATAATAATAGAATTCCCTCCCTTATGTCTTCATTCCATACATTAAATTGGAACCTCCCACATATTACATGGTATCATTAGAGTGGTCATTCAATACAAACATTCCTCATAAATATGGTCAAGGAAAAAAAATATTTGTTTATGTTTCTATAACAATGATAGGATATATGATCTTTAATATATTGATAGAGAATATTTATCATAACCTAATATTTGATGTTCAAAATTTGTGGAATTACAAATAGTGTCATGGGGTCTACATGGAATATTGCATAGAACCCCTCAAGGATATCCTGATCTAAATGATAATAACAAATAATTTCTAAAATTTCTCTACTTTATTATAATACATTGACATATAATTTATCTATTAAAATGGGATTAATGGATTGGTGTGTGATGAATTTATAGAATCACATTCAAAACTGTTGAAAGTAGATCCTAGCACATATGTTCCAATTAATGTTGAATTATCATCTATAAATACACCCCATGAATGATAGATTATTTTGGTAATGTTTCAGAGAGTCTAAAAGGAATTATAATTAAATACCCTATAATAAATTCTGTTATGCTATATGTTATACTTATTTCTACTATAATGTCCCTCATAATGTATTCAATCATCCTCAACATAGGTTGTATCAATAATGAGGTAAATTTATTATTATTGATCTCATAATTTGATAGATTTATGTTAATCTTAATTTTTCACCATAAATTAAAGGGAATTAAGAGTTATAAATCAAAAAATTCGATGAATAATACTAATCTAAAATAAAGTACATATCCTACAGAATTGTACATATGAATTTATTTCATGAATATATATATATATATATATATATATATATATATATTTTTATGATCCCTATAATCAAAATTTTCCAACAGTATATTTTGATAACATATATATTACCCTTATCGACTTGGATAATAAAAAATTTTCATATGTGTTTTCCATTTGTGAGTAGTCTCCACATTTATCAATAAAGATGATTGGAGAGTGAACATAATTGTTCAATAAATATCTCAAGATGCATCCGAGTCAATCTAAATATACAAGATAGAATTATATATTTCCCAAATTACAAATTTTACCAGTATAGAAATATTATAGGATACTAGGTTAAAAAATATAAGATAAAGAGGTAATTTAAGGATTTTATCCACTTAATGAAAACAAATTGATTAAAATTCACTACATGTGAATATTTGATGGTGGTGTTCCTCAGCTACATAACTGGTATAGTTACTCTTTATATTTTTAATGAAGTTTATTTAGGTGTATGTGGGGCCTAATGAATTATGTATGATTTTATCATTTAGATCTTAAATAGTCTAGCAGATTTCAAAATTTTGTATGGATGAATTTGCGATGAATTAAATGTGATTTAAATATGTTTTTGGAATCACCTGTTTTTTTAAAGGGGAGTTATTTATTTTCATATCATTTTCACAATTATTAATTTATTTAGTTTAATTTAATCACTTGATATGCATTGTGGTGAGCTCTTTATATGGGTCTTAATCTTATGATATCCTTAAGCTTTGGAAAATATTTTACTAAATTATGCTTTATGAAGGGTTCAATATTTTATGAATCCATATGCATTATTAGTTCTAATAATACATGATATCAATATACCAGTCAATACATATTATGAATCCATGATATATATAATTTAACACCCAAAATATTAATTTAAGGAACATTTAATATTAAAAATACATTTATCACTTAATATATAAAAATTATGTTTCACCCTAATGATATATTTACACATCGATCAATATTTTTAATAATATGTTAGTTTTTATTTGAAGTGGTAAATATATAGATATAAAAAGGGGTAATAAAGGGGTGTCATCGAATAAACATATGGAAATGAATATGGGATATATCACACTTAGAAGAAATTCAGATATGGTTGAGGAAAGGGGTAAAAATATAATTTAATTTAATCAGTAAGGATTACTAATGTGGATAAGAAAATGTATGTATAATTAATAATTCATTAATTTTAACCCAAATAAAAAAAATCGCATAAATTACTACAATATGAAATATAGAAAAACATTATCCTGAATAGTTTATGAGAGGATTGTCTTGTAAAACAATATTTTGTTTTTCGTCCCATCCCATTAAAGAGGGTATCATCTTGACAATTATAATTTTACTATTTATAATTTCCAACCAATTTCATGGAGTATAGATCAATGCATTTATATCCCATGGGAAGGGCTAGTTACACAACATTTCATTGCAAAACTTCAGATGCACCATTTGACAATAATGATTTCCTTTTCATGGGAGATAATATTCTACATTGTTTTATATGTGTATTTTTTATATTCCATCTATTACATTATACATCCATTGGAATATTTTTCTACTGTTATGGTTATTTTAGTAACTTATAGGATATTATCGAGGATGTATCATATTTTCCAAAGGCCAAAATGTGAATATTTCAATATATATAAATTTTGATCAATTTCAAATCTCAATATTTTAATAAAAACATCCATAAGTCATGGATTTTTATCCACATATTTTAAGTTCATTTATGTATGTGTATTGGTATAAAGGTCAAGATAATTTTGTTTTTCTTCCATACTAATTAGAATTATAGGCTTTCATTTGAGTCATGTATTGGGACCTATGTTTTTTTTAATTTGAGACTTAAGTTAATATAAATTTTGTCATGGAATATACAATATCTTCATATGGAGTCTCATATAATTTTTCCATCTAGATTTATCCTCAAAACATGAACAACGACACTACATTAGTATAATTAATATTCTCATTGACCCGACTTCTGTGATCCAAACCACCCTTAATGTGGTTCAACATGACAAATATATATTTGAATTATTTTATGGAAAACAAAAAAGGATCCCTAAAAGGTAAAAAATCCTAATATGGGTTTGTATATTGAATGATGTTATCATAATATTAAACTGTATAGTGATTAGATGAAGGTGAAACATGATCATAACAAATTTCTATAATCAAGATATGAATGTTTGATGAGAATTATACATTTTTAAATAAATTTTATTAATTATATAAAATTTTAATTATTAATAAATATATAATTTCATCTCATACACACATAAAGTAGTTTATTCCTTTGGGCCTAAAAAATTCACACCTCAAAATTATTTTCACTCATTAAAAAAATTTAAATTTTAGTTTTCTCCAGTCAATGGGTCTATAATAGGATAATAGATTATAATTAATTAAAAAACAAATAATAACTACAATATAATTTAAAAAATTCTCTTTTAATTATAAAAAATTTAATAGGAAAACATGGTTACATGGAAATCACCCCTCTCAACATACGTCAAATTTATCAATGAGGTTTAATCATTCCAAAAACAAGTTTCTAAGAGATCATATAGTAAATTTGAATTATAAAATTTTTATTAATGTTGAATTATTCTTAGTGGTTTTTATATAGAAAAGGTATGGAAAGAAGATAATTGAAAAACTATGTGAAAAGAATAGGATGAAGTAATAACATAAACCTGGAAAGCCAATGAATTATTTTTTGAAATTGGACATGTATGGTAATGTAAAACATCACACCGAAAATTTAATGTTCCTATATATTTTATTTCATTCATATACATTAATTAATTCATATACTCTTTTCTGAATTGAAACAAAATATTAGATTTTATGAGTTTTTATATGTTTATACCTCTTTAAATTATTGGTGCACCTAGTTTGTTGGGAAATGTGAGGAAAACATTACATATGGGTTGTTTATAGTTAACTTTTTTAATTTGTGGTTTATCTCACATAGTCAATGTATGATATAGTTCAAAATATATGGTTATTAAGGGAAACCAAAGAGGAGGTTCAATTTTTTTCTATCTAGTGAAAAAACTTCACATGGTAGTAACAAACATTATGAAAAGTGAAAGTGTGTGAAAATAATTATTATGATTTTTGATTCATGGTCAGTCCTATGATTCCAAACTATTATTTAAAAATAGTTTAGGGAGTATTTTATATATATTATATGGAACATATTTGGTAAATATTTTGAGAAAATCATCTAACATACCCAAAACATTTAAAATAATGAATTTCCCCTCTAACCATTATGAAATAATAACTGAATGGTATGAGTTATCCTAACATTTATTTCCATCCAACGTTAAATTTTTATTTTCAATCACTTTTAAGGGAAAAAGAGAGAACCCTCACACCTTTCCTGGTTTGGCATCAAAAGTTACAATTGATTTGTTAAAGAAAAGTTTAAGCTGCTTCGAGTCAAGATATCTAAATAATATCCAGGGAATAGACTTAAGCTGGATGTCAAGATCATCCTTTAGAACTCCTTCGCAGAGATTTTCAAGTATGTCCCATGATTTCAAGAGTTCCACCTTGCTGAACTTTCCTGTGTTACATCCTCTAAGAAAAATGAAGGTATGCTTGTCGATCCACTTACCCTGCTCCTTAGAAGAGGTCACATGAAGCACCCTCCTCTTCTTTAACTCTTTAATATCCAGCGTGTTGTCAGTCATTTCCTCATCAGAGTTCAAAAGTAGGTCCATTTGATTCAGCATCGAAAGTACCTATCATTGTGAGTCATCATTTTAGGTATTCTGACCTTACTGCACTGAGTCCGGAGGCCCCTTTTAACCCTCAAGGTTAGTAGGGACAACAACCTCCCAACTAGCCTGCTGAACCTCCTCGCCTTCCACTATTTAGCCCTTGTGTTCCTTTGGATTTCCGAGTTTCTTTGCCGACCGAGCCTCTATTGGCCTCGGGAGGTGGGAGTAGTCCTTGCACCCCTTTGTCTTCTACTTCTTGGATACAATGCAACTTCCATGATATACGTTTTCCTTATTCCCCTTTTTTCTCTTTGGTCTATGTAGGTTCTTTCCATCCCCTCATGTATCGACAACATCCGAGAGTTGGCCATCTCCACCCGATTCGTCTTCAGAGGTACTGAACTGGTTGCTGTCCGAGTCCCCCTCATTGCTCAAATAGTAAAATATGTTACTTACATTTATGCTAGATAAATAGCCCCTCGAGTTGAGAAGGTTACCAGCATGCCTTAAATTTGACACCCGTGCTTGGGTGCTCAAAGACTGACTACTTCCAGATATAGAACTACCACCATCCCCCACTTCCTAGGCATAGGTACCCGATGTCACAGTACCCAAGGGCACTGGACCCACTACTCCAAAGGTTTCCCCCGCAACCTTCTTATCCGGGTTAACATAACTTATTTTCGACCCTATTGAAGGGTCAGGAGCAGCCTCCCCTTGGTCCACTTGCTGCAAGGAACAACCTGATCCACTTGAATGAGCAAAGCCACGTCCCATGAATTGAAATTGCTGATCTCCTGGGGACAGACCACATGGGTGATCACCCATGTCAACCTCCATTCCAGCTTCCACCTTAACCCTCGCTGCATTGATAGAAAACTGCATTGTTGTGTTCCTGCTGGTGTTATTACTATCTTTAGAGAGAACAATAGAAGAACCGGGATCACCCAAATCCTTCTCCAGACGGCTAAAAACCTCACGAACTGAGGGGTTCAAATGGGAATCCATTGGGGCTATCTTGGGAGCCAGCATCGCTCCATGGGTCAAAGAGCGCAACGCCTTCTCCCCTGGAACCACACGGCTCGCCACCTCATTCTCCCCCAAATCAGCACTAACCCACGGATGATGTTCCACCACCAGAACCACCAGCTCCTCTGAAGGCCTATACTGGTTCTTGCGGCGTCAACCTGAGGCCATATGACCAAGCTTGCTGCATCCTGATCAGAACACGGGCCATGATTCGAACACCACCTGTTGCTTCCACCTCAGCTCTTCTCCAACCGAGATCTACAGCCACTCAGTTGGAAGTTTTTAAATGTCGACCTCAATAAAAGCGCGGGGAAGGATGGGATGACAAACTGTAGCGGTTCTAAAATCAGAACACAGGTAGCAACCAACCAAATTACCAAGCATACATACGATAGAGGGATTCTGGAAGGGTAGAGGCAAATCAGGAAAACATACCCAAACAGCAGTCGAAGGTGGATCACGGTTCAAATTGAAATCAAACAACCATCGTAGAAGGAAAAACCACATCCATTGAACACCCAAGGAGCCCTGGACCAGGCGACGACCAAATCCTCCTCAAAAGCAAAGCGTACCATAAGTTGACTCTGGTCGAGCAGACCCACCACTGATCTGTTTTGAAGAACCCACGAATCGAAGACGAATCTGTCGAATGCATCGACTAGAGGATGACAGCCTTTGAAACGAACCACCAGCGTTGATCTATGCAGGTCAGATTCTGCGTTGAACTCTGTAAGAAAAATCGTGAGTTGAGGATATCCGTCGTGAAGATTGGGAACCATTGGGCTAAGATAAATCGACGGGAAAGGGGTAAGAAACGCCGGATTGGAGAAAGGGGTGAAAGGACGAGCCATCGGGGAGCGGATCCCCCCTCCCCCTGTCGAGGAAGAGGGGGCCGGAGCCTCCGTCATCTCTGACCAAGGTCATCACCGCAGGCGCTCTCCTTTCACCGCAAGATCCTCGACCCTTTATCCTAACATTTATGTGATTCACCATAGCGGGTTATCCAATCCTTTTAAAATACACCAACCATGTACTTATGTTCCATATAATTATATTCATGGGTGGATTCTCCTTAGATTAACCTTTAATCCTCCTATATTATTTTCCATTTCTAAATCCTACATATTTAAATATCTAGGGTAAATTTTTCCAAAATATAGTCCTTGTGATTCAATTTCCTTTATAAATTAATTTTAAATAAATCAATTACATTTTATATTTGTAAATTTATTTATGAAATTTAATTGTATTATAATTACACATAACAGTAAACATACAAGGATTTTAATAATTAATCATGTGCGTTGAAATTAAATGGATACTAGTTGTTTTATAAAATGAGTATGTTAGTCATTTAATGGTTTGTTTTTTTAAATGATGGTAATCCTTCTATAAAATAATATGGGTTCATTCAAAAGTGTAATTTTTGGGTCAGTTCTATTATTGTCCTTTTTATATTTTAATTTCATTAACTCGTGAATTATAATGTTTTTGTATCATTTGATATGTGTTCTTTTATTTAAAACCATATCATTCCAATGGACGATAATATATATATATATATATGTTTGATATTTATATTTTTGTATATCTACAAGAATATATATATATATATATATATATCAGAACATACATATAAATGTAAATTACATGGATTTAATTCTTTAAAACATTGTTCTTTACATATAGTTTCCTGATTACTAAATGTTTTTATCAAATATATTTCAACAGATTATCTTAGAAATCATATTTAGAATCTCATTTGACATTTTATGAAAAAAAATTATTTACATGAGTTTTTTATTGAAATTGATAAAAATAATCTTTTAAATAATTTTTATTTCTAATTTGAAATTTGAATTAATGGTTGGAAATAATAAAGAAAATATTTTGAAATTTTAAAACCCTCAGGGAAGCCATTTCTATTCTAAGGAGAGGTTACATATGGATGGTGTTATAATTTGGGATTGTAATATATTTTTCCTTACATTGATGTGTGATTGAAAGGTTATTTAAATGTTTGGCTACCTATCATATGATTATATATTTATACCTTTTTGGGAAACTAGGAGTCTTAGTTAAGGTTGATATATAATTACTATCATTCCCAAATTATACATACTATTACATACACGTTATTAGAGACCATGGGGGAGTTCCCATGGTAAGGATGGTAGATGGAAAGTTAAATTTTTATTTACTTAGCAACATATTGAACTCTCTATAGATGATTCCAAATCATGTACATCTAAATCTGCCGCCCGAATTGTTTTAGAGATAACCATGATCATAAATATTTCATGGTTTTCCTAATTTAATTGGAATATTATTATCATCACTATTTTATAGTGCTTGAAGGATTTGATTAATTTTTTATAGTTATATTCTACTCCTTCATATAAGAAATTGGTTGAATTATGTTGAGATATCACCCATTTTATATTTATCAAACTTTTTTACTCTGATTTAGGTGTTTTCTTTACAATATATGTCGGTTACTAAAATTTTGGATTTGAAAAGGGTATATTAAAAAGTTTAAATCTATATAGTCATTAAAGTGTAATATTTAAGACATGTATCTATTTATTGAGGGTTTATATCTACACAAATTGTTGTTTTTTAAAATAATGATTACCTATAAATTATAATAATATTTTTTTAAAAAAATTATGAATTATTTGTTAATGGAAATGTTTGAAATATTTTTTCATAACAATTATTTTTGAACTCAAATAATACTTATTCCACTTGTAGTTCGTAATCGAATAATGGTTTATAAGATCATGATTAGGTTATTTTTATTTCTTACAGTGACATGTTTTTGTAAACATATGGTGAAAAAGTGGTTATACGAAGATCATTTCAGTTATTTTGATTTATGTTTAGTATCTGGGATGTATCATCATTTTCTGCCTCTTTATTTATGAACCCTATTTTTTATCATTGGTTATATCTATATATATTTTTCTCTTTTTTATTTATTATTTTTCTTAATTTAGTTTCAATTTTTTTATAATTTTTGGAAAGAATGTTTTATGTTTAGATTTTCCATGTCAGGATTCTCGCTAGATGTATATGCTTGATTGTTATTTATGGGATGAATTATTTTCAAATTATTGTGTTGTGATGTTGATGATGAGTTACATCATTATATATAGGGATTGGGGATGTACATTGGGTATGTCGTGAGTTGGCTCAAAAGGTTAGTTCAGGGGTTAACCCATGTTAGTTCATATAAGATTGTATCATATGAACCCTTTGTGTCTTGGGATTCCGGGTAGACATGAGTATGTCTATTAAAACATGAGAGGTATGTGTGGGAAGTAGTTCTCGAGAACTATATTTACCTAATCCTCATGTTTTTAATGGTTTTTGGGGTTTGAGTATTAAATTTATTAATTTTTGGGTTATGTTTTTTTTGTCTTCAAGATAGTTCAATGAAATTACATGTTTTGGGGGTGATAATGGGTGTGGACTGACAAATTGTGCTGAGAAAACATGGACTAGCTAACAATGTGTATTCCAATATCATGGAAAGGCATTAATCCGAGCCGATGATTCATTATTACAAACTGAACTATTAGCCAATGTGTTTTTGTCATGAAAACCGATTAGTTACCATTGAATTAAAATTAGTACTTTTTGAATATATTGAGTAGGTATTTCAGTTACTGTTCATTATATTCAATGATAAAAATGATTATGTTTTGAAAATAGTTAAGGGACATTTCATAGATATTTTTTTTGTGGAAATGCGAGATAATGAAAGATTTGAAATTAAAAAAATTATTTATTAAAATTAGTTTTAACTTAATAAGCAAAATTTTATATAGAAATTGTTCTTTAAAAAAAGAACATTTGATTTTTTTTGTTTGAGTTCCTAGAGTAAATAAATTGGTCTTTTCAAATGATTTGTTATTTTTTACTATAATTGGAATCATATTTGGTTCATTTTGAATTTTTTTTGTGTTTCTATATTATTCATAAAATAGTACCTTGTATGTCCATAATTGTTTATAGGATATTTCATCTATTATATGAATCTCTCCAGGATCCTAGTGGATTGGTGGAGTCAGTTTTTATTGTTTCATATATTTCATTGTAGTCGAGTTTAGATAAAGGATACAAAGATGTTCGTGGGAGTCGTAAAGATATTAGTCTCTCTGGGAACCCTTTAAACCTTGAGAGTGAGAGATGTATTATGTCATTTCAAGAGGTCGTGTCTAAATTAGTGGCTTTTTGAAATTTTGTCTGCATTTAATGATTAAATGATATGGGTGTTTTTCATGAAAATGTTTATTTAATGGTTAAATTTAGAGGAGGTGATTTTGTTGAATCTGACAATATATATGGGTATACAAAAGGGTTGGATAACAATAATAGAATTCATTGACCATTTTAATAATATGACTCATTTCTAATTAGAGATGTTTTTTATTTATCTATTATATTAATAGCTTTTGATACTGGGTCTTTATAGATATTGGTGATAATGTACTTTCATACATACATGATTGATAGGAAGAGTTTGTTTTTGATTCATTCATTTCGAGTTGTACATCATATGGAAACACATTGTTCTTGGTATCTCTATATCCCTTGGTTTCAAATAATTTTACCCACTCAATGATTGTTATAGAGTAGAGGAAGCCATTTTGTAATTATAACCTTTTCTGGTTATTGATTCACCAAAATGTATCTGTTCTCGTATATGCTCCTAATGTGGTCGTCTTAGGTATTCCAAGACATATTGTGGCAGTCTTTTGAATATTATCTATCATTCTAGTTGGATGTTTCATCATCATATTTTCCATAGAGTGGGATCTTAACATAAAATAATGAATCATGTTCCCACATAAAAATATTAGTCACACTAATGTTTGACTTCGTTTTAGGTAAGCCTCAGTGTCTATTCCATTGACTGTTTTACATTTTTTTATACTGTATAATGATATTGATCTATGATACCAGTTTGATTGCTCCTATAAACTATAATTTATTATAGACATATTTGTTTTGTAGAAATAGTTATTTATGAAGGGATTATGTAGTTTACTTGAGTTACTTTATTTGAATCATATTATCAAATGGTGGTGAACGATAAAATTTATATTTTATTTTTAAACCAATATGATTGTAGATTTATAAATGGTAAGGAGACACATTTTGGGTCATGAAACATAGTTTTATAGTCAATTATTTAAGAGTGACATTGTGATTTAAGGATCATATATGGGCTAGTAGTTCTTTTTGTTTATCGTTTTCTTTGGAGATATGTGTTCAGGAGGATCTGTATTTTTAGTTTAGAATCGTTATCACATAATTTTTTAATAATTTAATGGCTTCTATTGGCTGAAAAAATTTATTCTATTGAGACCTACCACACATTATATTTTATATTATTTAGTATTTAATTTTTTCCTTAGTATTTTTCCTCTTAATTTTTGTTTGGGTTTAATTTCCATAGAAATTAAATTTTTTTATTTTTCATGTTATTTTTTAAACTAACCATGTAATAATTGAAATAATAAAAAATCATTTATGTCGGATTGTTTCAAATTATATTTAATGTAACTTGTTTTAGATTACATTTAAATAAATTTTTTCGTTCTAATTCATTTTAGGCTCTTAGGATACAATGTCAGAACTTGTCTTTCTTAGGAGCTTGCACATGAATTGTTCGTGGTCAAATAAAATCTTACAGAATGATAAAAAAACTATCTAATATATATATATATATATGTGTGTGTGTGTGTTTTTAAAGTTTTCTTCGTGGTTTCGGATCCAGGTATAAAAACATTGGAGGGATGGGTATCTATCTAGTGGAAGCTGAAGTACTAGGGCACTATTTGGAAATCCATGCAACATAACCATGCGATATTACATAAACATTGAAATTTTATGTGCATTTAATTATTATCTTTTTCTATATGAATTAAAAGGGGATTGTTTATACCATATTTAGTATAGATTATCCTTGGGGGATCTCCATTCCATATCCCCACCTCTTATATTTTATTTTGATTCCCTCACATCAATTTTACATGAGATTATCCTTCGATAAGTAATGAATCTTCCTTTCTTTATCACATTTTACTTTTACCTATTCATTTAATGTCTAGAACTAGTCATGTAAGTAACCTATTTTATTTTTTTGGTGATTACATTTTCCATTGATTCATAGTATCTTTAGTTTGGTTTTAGGTTTTCCTACATCCAATCCTCTATTCCTCAAGCACTAATAATGTAGATTTTTCCATCCATTAAATTTTTGTAACATTCCATGTGATTCTTCATTCTATATAATTTCATTATAATTAAATCCCTAATTTTTTACTATTTATATATTTATTTTTTTATTGAATTTAAATTTAGAGGATTCATTGAGAATTTTTCTTTCTATGGGTTTTAATCATTATGTTTATCTATTTAATGTTCATAAATATAGTGTTTTTTATAAAAATAATAACTGTGATTTGTAATGTTTTTTTTTGTTTCCTTAATGATGTTCATGATTTAATATAATTATATGGGTTAGTTCATAAGACTAATGTGAGGTTCTCCTTGATTATTTTTAATTTTAATGCTTCAATGATTTCACAAATTGAATTCTTACACATTGGGATGAAATTGGATTTATTTTATTTCATTTTAAACCATGACAGTCATATGGATATTGATATATATTTATTTTTTATATCTAAATATCTTTATGTTCAGAAAATTACATATAGTTGAGAATATGTATGAAAATGGAAATTCAATGGAATTAATTTTTTTAAAGAAATCATCTTCTCATATGCATTCATTGGTCCTAAATTTTATTTCCAAATAAGGATTCAAATGTGTATCTTCAGAAGCCTATTTTTGATACAAATTGAAACATTAGAGAAAGTTAATGGAATTTAATTTTGGTTATAAATAATATTGATTTAATGGAAAATTTTTATGGTAAATCCATTATTAATTTTATACATTATTTCATAGTTAGAAATATTAAAAGATTCCCATTGAAATGTGCACAAAAAAATGGAATACCTTACAATTATAAAGAGTGGTTTCACAAGGATGGTCCTAGTAGGTGTGTGTAGAAAACTATTAGATTAATTTGATGTGATATTGATATTTGTTATGTAAATTGGATATATCACCTACATTTTCATTTATTATTGTCATACGATCCTTGAAATCATACTGATGGATGACAAGTTGTTACTATCTGGACCCAATTTGTTAGATTAGATCCCACACGGTGTTGGTGACCCTAGGAGAGTTCCATTAGTAAAGATAGTTCAGGTTAATATGATTGGTTATTAACATTGGGATGCATCAGTAGTCCTGCAGATGGTTTCGAATAGATTACATATATGGTCTCTTCAGGGGATGTTTCAAAGTTCCCCATGATTATTTTTTATTTCAAAATTTTTCAACTCACTACATATTAACACAATTATTCTTCACCAAACTATTGTTCACTAATGGTATTCTATTAGTTTAACCCTTATGTTGTGTGATTTATTTTTCAAAAATGGTTTACATATGTAGTGAAATAACCATTTTTCTTATCTCTTAACAGCTTTAGTCTAAATTTGGTGTTTCCATTAAAAAATATTAAGATCTATAATAATTTTAATTTAAAAATGTATTTCACTCTGGTTACCATATATAAGTAATTATAAATTATACAATAAACCATTTTCATGGGTTTTATGTGATGGTTTTTAGAAATAATTAATTTTTTATTTAAAATGATGAAAAGCAATAAATCCTATTTATATTTTTCAAAATAGTATATATGTGTTTTTTTGTAATACAAATGAATAGAATCAATTATTATTACCTATCAATATTTCCATTGTAACACCTTATTTCTTCCACTAAACAACAGTATAAAGGATCTATTTTTTATATAAAGGATTATATTCATTTTCTATCTTATATAATGATGGTTTAATGGATAGATGTTGAAAAATTTGTCCCCCATAGAACATTTAAGGTATTATAATTTTTTGTTCCTAGCCTTTTTTTTAGTTAGAATCAATGGATTAGAACCACAGTTTCTACCTAGGTTTTTTTCATTTTAGTTGGAATCAATGTATTATAACCCCATTTATGTTTATATTTTTTTATTCTTGGTTGGATTTTTATATTCACTATACATTTATGTATTTTTTAATTCCATTTCTTTTTATATTTCCATGCATGGAACATTGATGTATTGATTGAACATGTTGGTAATTCTATGATAATTATTATTTAGTATTTTTTACTATGTGAAATATGTCCAAATGAATCTTCAGCAATTCCTATGGTTATTCTCCTCATCCATTGTGTATTATGGATTCCACCAGAGTATGTTATGAGCCAAATTGGTTTTCCCAGTTTAGTGGTTATCCAAGAATGGTTTATGATATAAATGTGTTTTTTATGGGGAAACAAAAAGTGAGGAAATAAACTATAATGATATAGAGAAATTTATAGAATTGAAAATATATTAAAAATAAAAAATGACTCAATAAAAAAATATTCTAGTGTTCTTTTTTTATTGATTTTCTATTTTTTAAGAAAAAATTCTATAAAAATAAAAAAATGACACTGAAATGATTAGATCGCCAAAGCTCACTAAATGAAAAATATCCAAATATTTATAGATATTATTTCATAAATAAATTTAATATAGAATACCAAATAAATTAATGTAATCCAAAAATTAAATTCATTCAACCCATATATCAATTCCAAAAATATATTGAAATAAAAATCCATTTCAATGTTGGATGGTAGAATATTTTAACATTGTAGCATGGATATAAAAAAATTGTTTTCATACACTTGAAGGTGATTAAAAAAATAGGATCAATTTATGGGTAATGAGATGATATTTCCTTACAGTGAATCGTAAGCGGTTCAAATAAATCCCTCTTCCATATTATAATATGCTAAAGTGATAAATTCATTTTGAGGGTAAAAAACTGAAGACTCATAGAATGGGGTGAAAAAACATAGAAAATATGATGAAAAGTCACATTGAAATGATGTTTAATTTTATTCATCATAATTGAAGAAAGTAATTTTCCAATATAAATATTCATAACAAAAAAATATTTGGTCATAATGCTAAATTATGTATCTATGTTGGTGTTGTAAATATAAAACATTTTAGATGAATATAAAAGATTCTTTATGATCAAAAAATGAATGTCATTTCTTTTCAAATTTCATGGTGAGTGATAATTTTTTTTAAATATATTAAAAATTATTTAACCGTGGGGAAAATATATTGGTGTGTGTAAAAAGTGGTAAAAATTAAAGAATTATAAGGTAAATTGATAAATATGTAATAGTAGTGGGATATAGTGGACATATATTTAAAATAAATGAGGTTCATCTTGTCTTCAATATGTTGGTTACATTCTCCATCCAATTGTGTGTCCTCTCTAGTAGTTGTGTATTTTTTGGATGTTTATAGAGCTCATATGGCATGTGTATTGTCATATTTATGTTTTATAATATTCCCATTAACCATAAATTTCCATTTTGAAATTGCGGTTTGAATTTCTCTTCAACAAATAGGGAAAAATTCATAATAAACCGAACATCCCAAAAAGATTTATGATTTCCATGGTGTAGTTGAAATAGAAAAATGAAAAGAAATAACTTTTCACATTTTTATTATACCTTACATAGGATTTTAATATCATTGAGTAACATATATCAATCATTATATATACTATAATTAAATTATTAATCAATTTAAACCCCTTCCAACTCATTCAATTGAAGTAACCACTCTATAAAATAATTTTTAAAAACCAAATATATATTTTTAATGATTGAAATTATTTATGTTAATGTTCAACTAGAAAATGAAATATTTTACCATCCAAATAAGTTTTTTTATTATCACTTCAATATACTAAAAATTATTTGACATTGATTTCTAATTGATATTTTCTAGGGGTATTAAAAATTATTTTGGTAACTCTATTGACGTCCATGATTGAATGTTTTCCAAATATATTTTATTAGGGATTATAAGAAGTGGAATTTTATTAAAATACTAGATTTTCAATAAAAATTTATTATTTTGTTTTATTATAGTAATGTTTTTCTATGTTACTCAAAAGAATCATATGGTGTTCGAAACCAAAATAAGATGTGTGTTTGTGGAACTCACTCATTGTTTTTTCATTATCATTCCAATTATGGTTGGACACCACCAACCTATATTTATATCCAATAGTGAATAAAATTTTTTAGAATGAACTAAATGGATGGTAGGATCCCATGAAAATAAAAACCATGATATCCAATATTATAAATAAGATTAATGGTTTTGAGGGGAATTTAATATATCTTGTAAATTTTCTTAATTCATTGGAATGTGGGACATGAATAAAATAATTGTGCTTGTAAATAAGCACACATGACCTATTTTTAATACAAAATAAGTGTGGTGGGTAGTATAATGTAAAACTATAACCTCTTCATTTATGTTTTCATGAATTATAGTTCATCTTTTAGTTAACTGGAAGACAAATCTAGTTCAATTCAAGGTACCTAAACAAATATTATAAAAGAAAAATTTCATGAAATTAGTTTGCGATAATAATTACATGACTTCATCATCAACATTATAAATACCTATTATTTAATGGTACTATATATGTAACTTTATTATTTCACATCAACGGAATTAATTATTAGGTCTCTTCATTTTAAATGGTTCTGATAAATTTTTTTTGGTTTAAAATTCCATAAATAAAATTTGAAAACATGAAAATTTTTAAGATGTAATCCATGATGGGAATATTTAATTAAATACATTTGAACAAGTTAAGAATATAATAATTAGTTTTACAATTATTCACAGTCTTAGACATGGATTTAGGAAAAGGATTTTTGTTCCTTAGATGGATACTATTTAATGTTAGAATGGATTCATGCACTTTGTTGGAATTTTATTTTTTCTTTTTCTATATAATAATTCTAAAGTAGTCATTCATATTTATGACAATTTATTATACTCATATTTCTTGATATAACTATAATTTTAATTATAATACCCTTGGGTTTTAGAAATGGTTTAGTTATAATTTGTAATGAATTGGTTTTTTCTAGCTAAATTTTAATGGATAAAAGTTATAAATTTTCTTTTAAATTTTCATTAAGATTGAATGGGTGAATGTGGAAAAATAATAACAAAATCATTTCAAATTTATCATATAATAATTAGTATTTCGTACATTTTTAATTCATTGATTAAATTTATCTCGAAATAGATTATACCAATTTGGGATTTTAGAAGTCATGATAGGATGGTAAAAACATTAACGAGAGGGGATTTCTCCATTTTTATTGATAGTAAATTAGATATTATTTGTGTATGTTACTCCCACATTGAACATACTCATTTTATTTGGATTTTGAGGAAACAATTTTTGTGGTTTAAATATATGATTACCAAATAATACTCATAACAATGGTGGAAAGTAAGAGATATGGGAACATAATGGGGCCTACTAGAGTTTCTAACATATCAACCTAGATATTGACCATTTGTTTTCCACCAAGAATATATGTCATTAATGTAAATTATTAAAATTAAATGTGATATATTATCAAATAATTTTAAAGGAATACCTTTTAGATGATAGATTGAGTTATAAATACCAACATTTTTAATAGGTGTAGGGAATTGAGATTTTTAATAATATGATGTTAGGTATGTGGTAACCATAAACAATTTTCTCATTAGACTAGTATGATAACATATCCATTCAGTCTTATTATTTATAAATATGTTGACACTCCCTTGGTCATATTTTTATTAAGTACGTCCTTATGTATAGACTTATTTCACTGTTATATCCTTGTTTCAAATATGATTCCACAAAACTATGATGTTTTTTATAAAATAGAACAATAAATTTGTGCATCAATGATTATTCACTACGTATCAAATAACCCCTCATACTATTATTATTTTATGATTTAAGAATCAATTTTATGGGGTTGGAATTTTTTATAATATTTAGTAACCTCAACATATATTTGTAGAGTGATTCATTTAAAAATTGATAGATTCCAATAATTTTCTTTTTTAATGGACTCATCTTGATAAGAGATAATGATATTCTCTAAAAATAAAATTATCATTTAATTCACTGAATTTATGAAACCATAATTTAAGTAGTAGAGCCATAAATTTATAGAGTTTTATAGGAATAATGGAAATTATATATATGTTTTTTTCATCACAAACGCATTGAGACATTATGTTAGAAAACATAACATGGGTTTGTTTTGATGGAAACATGGATCCTCTCCAGTAAGCATATTAAAAAGAGGATTAAGATGAATAAAAATATATTTTATATTAAAAGATACCTTAATATTTTGATATTGAATAATAAGAGGTTGTTAATTCATATTTGAGAATATATGTTGTTTTAGATTCTTTCCATGGTTTGTCCTTATTTTAATAAATTGTTTAGAAAAATAATGGTTTAGGCTTGTTTTATTTATCTTAAATGGTCCTCAAAAGATTTTGAAGTGTTTGATCAATTTTAGTGACCCAAAAATACGAGGTATTGTTAAATATACTATAGTTTAATAACAAAAAATATATCGATTTTTACTTCATGATATGTGATTATATATGGAAGGGAACATTTTCCTTTTCATTTCTTTATTTTAATTTTTTTCTATTTTTAATTGATTTTTTTCATTTTTTTTTTGTTTTAAGAAAATATTGAATGAATATTCCCATTAGAAAAATACACATAAATGGATCCATTTTTATTTAGTATGATTGTTTCCTCTTAATGTTAAAATTTATAGTTATTTACCGTAATGTATATAGAGGGACATTCGGTGCAATGCACAATTATGATACAATATTTTTTTGGAATCCGTTCACTTCATTTATCATTTGAGTGAGGCGGTGGGGTGAAGTTGTTTATTTATAGAGAATCTGATAAATTATTTATGGATGAATTTTAATTTTTTAATATAATATGGATTATGGTGAGTTCAATATTTTGTGATTAATATTATGGTATTCTTTATTATTCCAATATATTTTATTAAATTATCATCATAATCACATGATGATTTCTTATTGAAAGTCATTAAATTTTATGATGTAATCCATGCCCCAACTATAGATATAATCATAATAATTTATTATTGATATAGGTTTTAACATTTAATAGCCCATTTTTAATCATGGTTCAATTTTTTTTGATATCTACATGTCAATCAATACATATAATTAATCCACGACATGACCATTTCAACATAAGAATGTCAATTTAAAGAAAATTTAATAAAAAATTATATTCATCACATAAAACTCACCAATAATGAATCAAACCCAATTTGGATATTTAATTATCCAATTAGAATACTAATTATATTTTTTCTCTGATTATGGTTATGAGGTTAAATTAAAATAAATTAAAATATAATAAAAAAACTATTATGGAGTTCAAACAAGCTAATTTAGAGGGAAAAACTCACAATATTAAAAAATTTAAATGTTTATGAGGAAATAGTTACAAACAAAACATATTTTAGTACATGATGATTAATAAATTATATGATAAAATGATTTTAAATTAAAAATTTAAAAAAAAATTAAACATAATAACAAAAAAATCATGATTACGATGCAATATATATAGAAACATAACATGAAAAGTAGATAAATGGGGTATATTATAAAAATAATAGTATAATAAGTATTATAAAAAAAATAAAAAGGTTCTGGACATTAAAATTATCCTCTAATTCTTTTGAAATTATAACCTCTAATAATGAAAATAGTGAAATACATTTAAAACCCAATTAGTATGGCTGGTTTCATATCAATTTTGACCAGAAAGTTTGGTAACCCATTTAAACAGAAAGAAGGATTTATCTTGCGATATAATTCACATAATATTTTATATATTGACATTGGAATTCAATTATATATATATTATATTTCAATCATACTTTAGTATCCAAATATTGTGCTGCATAAGTAAACATATATGGAAATCCAAGAAGAATTCGTTTTTTCAATGTAATAAATGTGAATAAATTTATGGCTCTGAAGATGACCCCATATCAAATAAAAACATTATTTACAATGTATTACCTATATCATTAATTTACCTTCAATGTTTTTTAATCATTTTGATAGCTATGTTGGGAAAAAAATTGAAGATTGGTGAGTTGTGATTCAATCCTGGTCTTAACTATAGGTCTTCATTTAAGGTATGAAATGGACCCTTACCAGCAAAATTCTGTTTTTCAAATTTTATTCCAACTTGTATTATAATTCCCACATGTTTTTATTGTAGTCTTACTAAATTTCTACTTCTAGGCCGAGGCTGAAAAATATCATCACAGCATGCATTGATTTGTTTATTGTATTAACATTAGTCATTCATATATTATTTATATGGATCATTAAATAGAAACATCCATCTAATAGCATTACAACTGATGTTTATGAATTAGTTTTCAAAACCATCAAAAAATTAATTAGAAAATTTGGGTTTCTATTTTTATTACTTTGAAGAAAATACCAAACTTCACAAGGATTGGATGAAGATGAATAATGCTCTTTATAAATGTATTTTATTAAAACATGAATATTATTTATGAATTTAATATTTTCAAAATAGATAAGTGTTAAATTTTAAATCATAAATAAATAATATAGTAACTCAGTAATTAAAATTCTCTCTATAATAAAAATAGTATTATTTGTATTTTTAGACCTCAATTATGGATGTGTTCGTATTAACAATATACTTCATGTGAGCTAATTTAACACTAATTTCATTCACCAACCCCTAGAGTTAATATATTATAAAAAAATAAATTTTTTCATTTTATTTAATGGATTTCATGGGCCCATACCCCTAAATGAAAGTGAAATAGTACATTTTTATTATTACTTCCCCAAATATATCCTCTATGTATGCAGAATTAATGTCATCAAAAAAAATTCAGATGATTTTAATAATTTATTTCAATAAGATCACAAGATTAAAAGTTTGTTAATCTCTATACTCTCATTGTGTTTAATAGTAGTAATTGATAAAGAAATTATTTTCACGAGTCCTTTGAAAATCATGGAATCCATTCTAACTACTCTCCTAACAACTATAATATTGATATTGAAAATATATAATCATTCAAAACCCCCCAAGAATCATTTCACAAGAATATGGGGAGATATGATAAGAGAACATATCCATGTAAGATTCCTAAGGAACTTTGATTGTATTGGACTACCATTTATAAACACACCATATAAACCCAATATTACATATTTTATATGGAAAATTTATTATTTCCAATTAAAATCTAGCTACCCCGACATTGAATGATTGAATATCACTTGTTAACCAAAGTCGAGTGGTTATTAATTGGTCTAGATAAATTGTATATCCTTAATTATAAAAGGTAAAAATCATTAAACCACATTAACGTACACAAATTTTGGTTGTCCATGTATTTAAATAAGAAGGTTAGCCTTCGATCATTCATTAAAGGGGATTTGGCCTACCTCTAAGAGATCCAACCATAAATAGAAGAAATTTCTTAAATTGAAATCCAAATTTTATAATCCATATGTCATTAAAAATTCCAAATCTAATGGGGTTGTATTAATTATTAAAATATAGTAGTGATAATATTATATCTCCCCATAACTCAAGGTTCCTAATGAATAACTACTTGTGATTTCACACTGGTGCATCGGGTCCCTCCCACATATCAATAAGCATTACGAAATATAGTCCTTTCAAAATTACCTTAAATAATATGGTAAAATATCATTTTCATAATTAAATACAATATACCACACAAATTCCTCACAAAATGAATTTAATATGTATAGCATAAGCCTTTATCTCAAGACCATAAGTTACATGAAATAATGCAATATCCCTTATGATTGATAATTATATTGGGGTTATTTTTTCTATACGGAATCATTCCAATAAATGATATCTTAATTCTTATAAGAGTTCCTAGTCCTCATTTTATTCACCCACAAGAACATTCTATGATAAAAATACCCCATTCATCAATGAACCAAGTAAGTCTTAATTAATGCATCGATGGAATTCCCAGTGATTCACATGTCTCATTTCAAAATATAATTTTCCGATATCATCCTCTCCAATTGTCTATTTTATACAAATGTGTGCACCCAATGATATTCTTATTAGGTTATGACCTAGATTATTAACCAAAAGACAAAACTATTTTACCCTATCCCCTTGTATAATATTTAAATATATATAGATACACTTTATTATGAACTATTTATGGATTGATTTATTTACTCACATGATATATAGTTACACCTAGATCACCTATCATTGTAATGAACCAAAGTTTCATTAATGGAAAATCCCACGTGATCCAGTTAAATGTCTCTTTATGAAAAATGTTTTTATAAGATGTTTACTTCTTTGGTTTCATGATAAGAATTTTGACCATTGTTAATATAGCCATTGAATAGTGATCACATGATTAGTATAAATGTAAGGCTTTAACGAACCCAATTTTTACTCAGACAAAAAAAGCGACGGCCTCATACAGTAGAATTTCCCCATACGAAGCCCATTTGTCAAATCTTGGAAAAGAGGTGGCGTCTTTGGACATCGCCCTTGACCTAGCCCAAGATAAGCTTCATTATGTCAATCTTGAACGTGACCGTCTACGGGAAAAGTGGATGTTGATTGAAATTACAACTCGAGCGATGTTATCTGAGCCGCCCCAAGAGTCTGTCACCATTGCACACCTTACCCTTAGGTCTTATGTGGCTGTTTTAAGGGGTTATGTAACAAATAAGTAGTACTGTGTTCATGTACATTAATTTTGTATATAATAATAAATATAATTTCAATTCATTTTTGATACATTGTAAATAGTTTTTAAAGTACAAATTGTGTTTTTAATTATTATTTAATTAAAAAATCTATTTTATTAAATTAAAGGATTTTTTAATTAAATAATATTTTAATAAAATATTATTATTAATATTAAATTAATATTTATCAAATATAAATGATCAAATAAATTTATGAATGCAATTAAAATTTTTATTAAGGTTTGAAAGCCATTTCTATCAAAACCCATGAATTTTCGATAAATGTTGGTTTTTATTTTAAAAGTGAAAATTAACATATTTACAATATTTTTTTAGATAAAATAAATTTCAATTCTGGAATCAGGACATCAAAATTATCCAAAGGTGATTTTTTCATAATTTCCTGAGATAGTCAACTTTTTGGGTAAAAATTAAATACCATTTAATTATATAATGTGTTTTATGAAATCATAATGACCGAATAGTTATGTAATAAAATACCATAATCCATATGTTCGGCCAATATATGTTTTATCATTAAAATAATGTGATTTTGGGTTTGTTTGACTTAATTATCACAGCATTAATGAACCCCTCAAGACTTATTCAACACTTTGCCTTTTTAAATTAATTTCCATGGGAGTGTGACTAACCTCCACATAAGCAACCCTACTTTTTTAATATGTTCGGACCTTGGCCTTGTAAAATATTTTTTTCCTCTTTCATTTTCTAGAAACAATGGGAAAATACCATTGGATGGTTTGTGGTTTGGATTATTTTAATATAAGGTGTCCCAAACCTAAATAATAAAGAATTCTCTCACTTTTCCTATATAAACCCACCCAAGCTCCCACATCCTCCTCACTAAAATCACATGGAGTTCGTCCAACCTCTGACATACTCTCTCTAGAATCATCCCAAGGTGCCCCAATATCCAAAGAAGCCTCTCATAAGCCTCTCTCTACCCTTTGGAAGCACACTTCCAAGTAAGGGTTTTTTCTTCCTTTCTCATTTTTGTCAATTTTCTTTAAGTTGTATTGCCATTTTAATTTCAATTATGAATGTTGGGGTATGGTTTCACACCTCCCCCATACTGACCTCTTTTTGTTTGAATGATGGGATACCCCTTTCTCTCTCATTAAATTCCTCCCTTGTACACCCGTTACTATGCCGAAATTCCAAAAGGAACTTATCTCTCTTCTTTTACATTCATGCAATACTTTTCTATCATGAATCTAAATTCCTTTTCAATTGTTGGGACATGTATCTATATGACCTCCATACTGTCCATTACATTTAAATATGATGTGGAACCCCTTTCTGTCTCATCAACCAATTTTATGAATTCTTATGTCACGCCGTTACGCTGCCGAAATCGCACTGATTGTCTAAGCCATTGTCATTGTGTAGTGAATACCATGCCCATTTCTCCATCAAGGGTATTCACCTTTATGCACATTTACATATTGAGTATAAAGTTTCTTGTATGAATTCCACATTCCTTTATCGTGGAATAAATTATTATGTTTTATGAATCCATGTTTTATGATCCATGTGCCACACTTATGCATGAAATGAAATGTTTAAGAAGGGTGCGCCCTTATAGCGCTCCAATGCATTGGGTAAAGTATAGTATCATGATCCGTCAAGTGCAAAGAGTTTTGACTCATGCTAATTCAAGTGAAACGAGGCTTTACTCGTGATTCAAGTGCAATGACGGTTTACTCATGCTCCATGTGAAATGAGCCACAGATCATGCTAATTCAATGTTAAGTGTTGTTGCCACATTTCCATGTTATGATTATCATGCATTACCATGCCTTTATGTTCATGATTCTCTTATTCTCTATTGATATTCCTATTTCCTAACATGTATTGTACTCCTCATGTTATTCCATGTGTACTCCCTTACTGGGCTTTATAGATCACCCTTTTCTTATGCATGTCCTCGGGTTATCCCATGCAATGCTAAGTATGAGGGAATATAGTGGTCATGTAAAGGAAGTATTCAATAAAGATGTTGTACTTCATGTTTTATGTTTTTATGTAATGATCATAAGCCCCAAAGACACTAAACCTCTCAATCTTCTTTGTTGTATCAAGTGATGTTTTATGTAATAAAGCATGTTTAAGTTGTAATAAAAAGTAGGGTTGTCATAATTGGTATCAGAGGATAGGTTTAGTTATTTTTGGGATTAGGAAACCCTAATAAAGCCTTGGATACAAGACTAAGTATAATAAAGACATCCCTAAGTTATGGTAAATACTATGTAAGTGGTTTATCAAACAAATACATCCCTGTCTAGATACGAGCAGGTAGAGGCGGCTCTGGAACAGATGTATCCTAGGGGTAAATCCCGAAAACACCGCTTTGAGCTAGACTTGAGTGAGAACTAGTGCACGAAAACGGGCCATGTTGTACTCTTGGTTACGACACTCCCAGGGGATATGTATTGATAAATTCACAATCTTGGTATGAACCCTTATTAAGGGAAAATTCCCCTAAGTATATATGTTCGAAAGTAGATCATGAAAATCCTATATTGAATCCTATAGACTCATGAGTTAAGGAAATAAAAGTTTATTTATAAGTCATCAACTTTTGTCTATGGATTACCCTTGTTACCTCTCACTTTCCTTTTATTCAAGCCAATGGCCGGTAATAGGAGCACTCAGGCTAACAACCGTTGTGAAGATCAGTGTGATGATTGTACTAATGAGATGCCCAATCCAATGGTAGCGGGAATCGCGAACTTTTCCATGCTTCTTTCTCATCTAACTCAAGTTTTGAATAGAAACACGGGTCAAGATGAATGTCCAAACCCCCCTAATAAGGAAAAAGTCGCTATCGAGAGCTTCCTGAGGCAAAGGCCTCCAACTTTTAGTGGATCATCTGATCCCACGATCGCTGAACAATGGATCAACTCCATTGAAAATATATTCTCCATCCTCCAATGTTCTGAACAAGAGAAGGTTCTCCTAGCGGCTTATCGTATGGAGGGTGAAGCTAATCAATGGTGGGCATTGATCAAAAATACTAATCCTGAGGAGGAGATCGAGTCTTTGGAATAGAAGGAATTCCAGAAGATGTTTTTCGATAAATATTTTCCGCGCACCCTCCGTCTTAAGATGGAAAGGGACTTTGTTTCCCTCAAGCAAAATGATGAAGAATCTGTGGTAGCATACGAGAAAACTTTACAAGGCTTGCATGATACACTTCCATCATTGTTGTTACCCCCGAATGCAAGGTTGACCACTTCTTTGGTGGGCTGAAGCCTAGCTTGCGGAAAGCATTAGTGATCCGTGACTTCGACGGCTATGTGGAAATTGTCTGATGTGCCCTCAAGGTCGAAATGGAGATTGGAGAATCACAGGGGTATCATGGGGACACGAATCATAAGGTGGACGTCAATGCTGGTTGACCAATGGATAAATACAACGGTGCTAAGAAGTTCCAGCACCCCACTTGCCAAAAGTGCAGAAAGAAGCACCCTGGAAATTTCCTTAAGGGGATGAGAAAATGCTTCAGGTGTGGAAGAGAAGGGCACCTAGTTATTAACTATCGGCATGAAGGACCTGCGACTGCGACAGAGGAGAGGAACGCTCCATTCGAACCTCAACGTATTTTTCAATGCTATAAATGCAAAGAACCGGGTCATTTTACAAATCAGTGCCCTAATCCAAGGGTTATCGGAGGCAACCAACAACCTCCAAGATAGCAAGGAAGAGCTTTTTCCATCACTTCTAACGAAGTGATCCCTGACAAAGAAGTGTTGATAGGTACGCTAGTTATTAATTCAAGAATTGCGAACGTACTTTTTTATTCAAGTTCTATGAATTCTTTTATATCTCAAAAGTTTAGTAGAACAATCCCAGCACCACCACAAATCATGGAAGTAAAGATGTCGGTGAGTATGGAAAATGGGGCAATCATTTCATCCCAGGAATATAAGTCCTCCCCTATTATAATCTGTGGATTGAATTTCCCAGCGAACCTCGTCATACTCCCTTTGGTGGAATTTGATGAAATTCTTTGCATGGATTGGCTTTCCTTATATAGAGCCAACATAAATTGTCAGGAGAGGGAAATCACACTCCATATGGAGAATCGACCCCTGATTCTTTACAAGTGTCAGGAGGAAGATGAATCTCCTTTAGCTCCATCATCTCAAGCATGGATATTACTACCCAATGAGCACACGTATCTGGCTCAGATGATTGAGTCCAAATAAGAAACCATCCTTGAAGAAATTCCTATTGTGAGGGAATTCACGGAATTGTTTCCCGAGGAACTGCCTGGTCCTCCTCCAAGAAGAGATGTTGAGTTCTCAATTGAACTTATACATGGGGCATTACCAATATCCAAGACTCCATATAGAATGTCTGTTGTTGAGATTGAAGTGCTGAAGAAACAACTACAGAAGAATCTGGATAAAGGGTTTATACGCCCAAGTGCTTCACCATGGGGTGCACCAGTACTCTTCGTCAAGAAGAAGGATGGGTCAATGCGGCTTTGCATAAATTATCATGAACTTAACAAAATCACAATAAAGAACAACTATCCACTCCCACTAATTGATGACTTGTTCAATCAGTTTCATGGATCACAATACTTCTCCAAGGTGGACTTGCGGTCAGGGTATTATCATGTAAGGGTGAAAAAGTAAGATATCCCCAAGACTACTTTTCGTACAAGATATGTGCACTATGAATTCATAGTAATGCCTTTCGGACTCACCAATGCTCTATAAATATTCATGGACTTGATGAATAGAGTATTTAGAGACTACCTTGACAAATTTGTGGTAGTCTTTACTGATGATTTTATAATATAATCCAAATCCAAGGAAGACCATCAGGAGCATTTATAAAATGTACTAGAGACTTTGCGCAAGGACAAGATCTATGCAAAGTACAGAAAGTGTGAGTTCTGGTTGAAGGAAGTCTCATTCTTGGGCCATATCATCACAAGCAATGTGATATCTGTGGACCCCTCCAAAACAGATGCAATTTAGGGATGGCCGAGGCCAACATCGGTAACAGATATCCATAGCTTCTTGGGGTTAGCTGGATATTATCGACGATTTGTGAGGAATTTCTCATGATTGTCCAACCCTCTTTCTAAGTTAACTTGAAAGGGAGTAAGGTTTACTCAGAGTGATGAATGCAAAGAATGCTTCAAGGAGTTGAAAAGGAGGCTTATCACTGCGACCATGCTCACTTTACCCACAAGTGGAAAACTTTTTGTGTATTCAGCGATGCCTCAAAGAAGGGATTTGGCTATGTCCTAATGCAGAATGATAATGTGATATCCTATGCCTCAAGTCATTTGAAAATCCATGAGTGAAATAGTCCAACGCATGATCTGGAGTTGGCGGTTGTGATCTTTGCCTTGAAAATCTGGCGGCATTATCTCTATTGAGAGAAATGTGAGATATATACTGACCACAAGAGTCTTAAATATATATTCACATAGAAAGAGCTTAATATGCGCCAGAGAAGATAGATAGAGCTCATCCAGGATTATGACTGTTCCATACATTACCACCCTGGGAAAGCGAACAAGGTGGCAGATGCCCTAAGTAGAAAGGATCCAGCGATTCCATCAATGATGTGAATTGAGAAGGATCCAATCTTCTAAGACTTGATGAAGATGGAGGTGGGAATCATAAAGAAGGGAACATCATCAATCCTTTCATAAATTATTTCTCAACCATCTCTTTTGGAATGGTTAACGGATGCTCAAAAGGATGATGTGGGAATTCAAGAAAATGTGGAAGCTATCAAAAATGGGAAATCCTCAGAGTTTAATGTTAATGAAGAAGGAATTGTGCAGTTTGGGAAAAGACTATGTGTTCCATCATGTCTGGAGCTGAAGAGGGAACTTTTGGATGATGCACAAAGTTCAAATTTCTCTAATCACCCAGGGAGCAGAAAGATTTATCGAGATCTCCAAGAAATATTTTGGTGGGATAATATGAAGAGGAGATCGCCAAATATACATCAAAGTGCCCAGTTTTCCAGCAAGTGAAGGGAGAGAGGCAGAAGTCTAAGGGGATGATGCAACCATTACCCATACCAGAATGGAAATGGGAGAACATCATCATAGACTTTTTCACCAGACTTCTGAGGACATCCAAAGGCAACAATGAAATCTGGGTTGTTGTGGATCGTCTTACAAAGTCTGCACACTTCATTGCTATTCAAGAGGATTTCTAATTGGATCAACTGGAACAGATATATATTATGGAAGTGTTAAGGTTACATGGAGTACTACTATCTATTGTGTCCGACCGATATCCAAGACTCACCTCTATGTTTTGGAAGAGTCTTCAACATGCTCTGAATACTGAACTGAACTTTAGTACGGCCTATCATCCTCAAACTGATCTCCAATCAAAGAGGACTATCCAAACACTTGAGGATATGTTGAGAGAATTCTCAATGGACTTTAATGGAGGATGGGATCAACATCTTCCTCTGTTTGAGTTCTCTTATAATAATTGTTTACACTCGAGCATCCAAATGGCACCATATGAAGCCCTTTATGGGAAAAGGTGCAGAACACTGGCATGTTGGGATGAGGACGGTGAATTTAAGCTGCTTGGACCAGAAATGGTTGAAGAAATGGTGGAGAAGGTGAAAACAATTCAACAGCATATCAAGGAACCCAGAGTCGATAGAAGAGTTATGCAGATAATCATCAATGAGACCTTGAGTTTAAAGTTGGATATATGGTGTTTTTATGCATATCTCTGTGGAAGAAGGTCATGAGGTTTGGAAAGAAAGGGAGGTTATGTCCAAGGTACATCGTCCCCTTCGAGATTCTTGATCATGTTGGGGTTGTGGCCTATCGACTAGCAATTCCACCTACTATGGCCAGGGTGCATGATGTCTTTCATGTATCCCTCTTAAGTAAGTACATACCTGACCCTTCACATGTACTCTCTTCCAAGGTGGAACAATTAGAAGATGATCTATCTTATGAGGAGCCACCAGTGAAGATCTTAGATCATAGAGAAAAAGTTATACGAAATAAGACAATGCCCCTCGTCAAGGTGTTGTGGAGAAACCACAAGTTTGAAGAAGCGACTTGGGAGTCAGAGGATTTGATGAAGCTGAGTTACACACATTTGTTTTAGTGTGGGACAAGGAAAATTTTGAGGGAGAAATTTCTTAAAGGGGGAATATTGTAACGAACCAAAGTTTAATTAATGGAAAATCCCTCTTGATCCAGTTAAATGTCTATTTATGAAAAAAAAAATTATAAGATTTTAACTTCTTTGGTTTCATGTTAAGAATTTTTACTGTTGTTAATATAGCCGTTGAACAGTGATCACATGATTAGTATAAATGTATGGCTTTAACGAACCCAATTTTTACTCAGACAAAGGAAGCGATGGCCTCATCTAGTAAAATTGCCCCATACGAAGCCCATTTGTCAGAGCTTGGAAAAGAGGTGGCGTCTTTGGGCTTCGCCCTTGACCAAGCCCAAGCTGAGTTTAATTATGTCAAGCTCGAACGTGACCGTCTACGGCAAAAGTGTAAGTTGATTGAAATTACCACTCGAGCGATGTTATTCGAGCCGCCCCAAGAGTCTGTCACCATTGCACACCTTACCCTTAGGTCTTATGTGACTGTTTTAAGGGGTTATGTAAAAATTAAGTAGTACTATGTTCATGTACATTATTTTTGTATATAAGAATGAATTCAATTTCTAGTCATTTATTGATACATTCTAAATAGTTTTTAAAGTACAAATGGTGTTTTTAATTATTATTTAATTAAGAAATCTATTTTATTAAATTAAGGTATTTTTGAATTAAATAATATTTTAATAAAATATTATTATTAATATTAAATTATGTTTTATTATATATAAATGATCATATAAATTTATGATTGCAATTAAAATTTTTATTAAGGATTGAAAGCCATTTCTGTCAAAACCAGTGAATTTTCGATAAATGTTGGTTTTATTTTAAAAGTGAAAATTAACATATTTAGAATTTTTTTAGATAAAATAAATGTCATTTCTAGAATCAAGACATCAAAATTATCCAACGGTGGATTTTTCATAATTTTCTGAGATAGTTAAATTTTTGGGTAAAAATTAAATACCATTTAATTATATAATGTGTTTTATGACATCATAATGACCCAATGGTGATGTAATAAAATACCATAATCCTTATGTTCGGCAAATATATGTTTTATCATTAAAATAATGTGATTTTGGGTTTGTTTGACTTACTTTTCAAAGCATTAATGAACCCCTCAAGACTTATTCAGCACTTTGCCTTTTAAAATTAATTTCCATGGGAGTGTGACTCACCTACACATAAGCAACCCTAGTTTTTTAATACGTTCGGACCTTGGCCTTGTAAAATATTGTTTTCCTCTTTCCTTTTATAGTAACCATGGGCAAATACCATGGGATGGTTTGTGGTTTTGATTATTTTAATATAAGGTGTCCCAAACCAAAATAATAAAGAATTCTCTCGCCTTTCCTATATAAACCCACCCAAGATCCCACTTACTCCTTACTAAAATCCCTTGGAGTTCATTCAACCTCTACCCTACTCTCTCTAGAATCCTCCCAAGGTGCCCAAGCTCCCAATAAGCCTCTCACAAGTCTCTCTCTAGCCTTTGGAAGCACACTTCCAAGGGTTTTTTCTTCCTTTATCCTTTTTGTCGATTTTCTTTAAGTTGTATCGCCCTTTTAATTTCAATTATGAATGTTGGGGTATGGTTTCTCACCTCCCCCATACTGCCCTTTTATTGTTTAAATGATGGGAGTCCCCTTTCTCTCTCATTAAATGCCTCCCATGTACACCCGTTACTATGCCGAAATTCCGAAAGGAACTTCTCTCTCTTCTTTTACATTCAAGCAATACTTTTGTATCATGAATATAAATTGCTTTTCAATTGTTTGGACATGAATCTATATGACCTCCTTACTTTCCATTAAATGTAAATATGATGAGTAACCCCTTTCTCTCTCATCAACAATTTTTATGAATTCTTATGTCATGCCATTACGGTGCCGAAATCGCACCTATTTTCTAAGCCAATGTCATTGTGTAGGGAATACCATGCCCATTTCTCCATCAAGGGTATTCACCTTTATGCACATTTACATATTGATTATAAATTTTCACGTATTAATTCCACATTCCTTTATTGTGTAATAAATTATTATGTTTTATGAATCCATGTTTTATGATCCATGTGGCACACTTATGCATGAAATGAAATGTTTAAGAAGGGTGTGCCCTTATAGCGCTCCAATGAATTGGGTAAAGTATAGTATCAGGATATGTCAAGTGCAATGAGTGTTGACTCATGATAATTCAAGTGAAACGAGGTTTTACTCGTGCTTCATGTGTAATGAGGGTTTACTCATGCTCCATGTGAAATGAGCCACGACTCATGCTAATTCAATGTTAAGTGTTGTTGCCTCATTTCCATGTTATGATTATCTTGCTTTATCATGCCTTTATGTTCATGTTTCTATTATGCTCTATTGACATGCCTATTGCCTAACATGTATTCTACTCCTCATGTTATTCCATGTGTACTCCCTTACTGGGCTTTATAGCTCACCCTTTTCTTATGCAGGTCCTCAGTTTATCCCATGCAATGCTAAGTACGAGGGAATGTAGTGGTCATGTAAAGAAAGTTTTAAATAAAGATGTTGTATTTCATGTTTTATGTTTTTATGTAATGATCCTAAGCCCCAAAGACACTAATCCTCTCGATATTCTTTGTTGTATCAAGTGATGTTTTATGTAATAAAGCATGTTTAAGTTGTAATAAAAAGCAGGGTTGTCATAATCATGGTCCCATTTAATATTTCCATTTTAAAATTCTCACCCTTCCTAGTATATTTATGATTTTCAAATTCAGTTCGCTTCTCCATTTTTTTACATACCATATGATAGAATAATTTCATTATTCTACTACAAATTATCCAAATATATTTAGTGTATCATTAAAATAATTACATTTTACTTATTTATGTTTTCATGGGATTGATTTTAACTACAATGTTTCACATACAACAACCAACCATAAATATAAACACTATTAAACCTCATCATAGATTGTCACCATATTATTATTATTATTTATATCAAATAACCACAATATATGAAACATTTCATTTAATAATCTATATTCTGGTTGAGTGATTTAATATAATTGTTTGTGGCTTTATTCCAATTATAATTTAATTTGTATAGATGAATAGTTATCAAACACAATGAAAAACATAATACCTTCACTTAAAACATTCATAACATTTTACACCATAATTATCATAAACACATACTTATACCATATATTCTATTGTTCTTATTTTACAATGACAATCAGTTATTTAACCCCACTAAGCTCTTATATATGACCCTAATCTACATAGGAGTAATACATTCTATGAAAATCATATATAATGATTCTCATTATCATTGGATACACAATGAATCAATTTTTTTTTTAATTAGGGACTATCCAAAAATAATTTTAGAATCATTCACAAGAATTGAGCATCACCGTAACACATTAAACAATGTGAATAATTTCCCCAATGTGGTTAGTGATAACATAATTATGTTTGACTATTTCACATCCTGATTCTTCTCCCCTATAAATATAAATAATTTTCTTGCTCTAATTCTGGTCAATTATTAATGGCCTTAATGTTTTGTTATATCATGTTAACTACTATGTGGACTTAAATATTATTCATACTTTGGTCAAAATATCTATGATAATATAATATATCTATGTTATTGATTATAATATACAACCTTAAACCATATAGAACCACTATTATAAATATAGACGTCTTTAGATGATGTGTTTAATAGGGTAAAATAATCTAAAGTTATAGTCAAAGGACTGATTCAGAAACATTAAGACACATAAATATTAAGTTTAAGAATATTTCTCAACAAAAAATGAAGGAAATTCGAAGGTGGAATAAATATTATAGGATTGAAATAAAATCTATAAACAGTATTTCTACACCCATAAAATCCTTAGTTCTGCGAAAATGTAAGATAATTCAACAATTCATCATGAAATTTTGTCATGGTCAATGGAAGAAGGATACCATTATTATTTTCTGGGTCTCAAGAATCCATCTTCATCTCTCCTTCCCATAAAACCCACTTTATGACTCTAACAACATTGTGCATCAAAAAAACATGATACAAAAGGGTAAATAATGGATTATGATGTAATTCCATTACCCCAAAAGCCCGGAGATGATGCATTATTTTAATACATTGGCATGATTACAAGGAATCAAGTCCTAAAGTACTGATCAGATTAGTAGTCTTGGAAAATAGATTACTTACATCAACGTTACATTACATATTAAAACATAAAATAGAACATAAATAATCCGTTCAGAACACCATTTTCCCCTATATTAACCCTTCATATCGAACATAATATACTTTTCAAATCTGGGGAAAACAAAACATAAGAAATGGGAGAGATCATATGCTCATTAAGGGAAATTAATTTAATAGAAGCTATAAAATTTTATGGAAAGATATGTAATAAAAATGAGTCTTTTAAACAAAATATTGAACATAATTGGGTGAAAACAAATCAAATAGTATCATATAAACATGAACATGGATATTCTACTAGTGGATTAATCACATGTGATAATTAATTTCATAATTATGGAATGCCTTACGCCAAACAACATTACCACATAGTCAAGGCCTCATGCCAATACAACAAATAAAAATTTTGTCATGGCCTTATTCTGAGACACTACTTTGTCTCATGATACCTACTAATACATCGAGGGACTATAGAAGACCACACCCATCACTTACTAAGTCCACTGCATACCTCATATGAAAATGTTGAAATATAACATAAACATTGGTATTAAAAATAGCATACTAATTTTAATAATTTATCCATAAAACAAAAAGGGTATAAAAATATCACATACACAGTCAAAAATATCAAAATTAATTCAATATATATGAAATATTTTATTATATTAAATCATCATTAGTAAAGAATTATATTAAGTAAAGGATTCTTATATTGTTAATAATGATCAATAAAACATTTTGAGAGAAATATCCATTTTTGTGAAATCATTTAAAATTCATAAATTTATAATGGAAGTAATTTAAAATAAATTTTTGAATCAATGTGTCCTATAACACTTTGAAAATTTTTAATGTAATTATCATTTTAAAACAATCAAGTCCACATAAATAAATACTAAAAACAAATTTTGAAAACATGGACATTATTGAGAATGATTTATAAGAATAGATATTTAAAATATTTAAAATATTTAAACAATTTTTTTAGTTAAAGAGTACCATAAAAGGGCCATTTTGAAAAAGTAATTTATGAAACATGGACATGGAAAATAAATATTTTCCAGTATAAACTTACACATAAACAATCTCGGATAATAATGAGATTGAGGAATTAACCCATACCTTGCACTTTCCTTTGGTCGAGGTTATGTTTAACCTCTTGTATAATGGCCATAGTATGTTATTAAATTATACCCAAACAATATTAATATCTATTTAATCATATATTATTTATTTATGACTTTATACTACCCATTTGATAATGACTTCCATGGTAAATTAACATTTCGGGTAATAATCGTTTTCTTTATCATACGTGTTTTAACATGTTATTCTTGATTGTATCATTTAGATAATGATTTAAATACTTCCAGAATATAAAACATTATTTATATATAATATATATTTTTAATATAAATATGTATAATAGATAGATATATGAAATGGGAAACACCGTTTATGAAGACTGTTGGCTGTACGTACGTATAAATGTTGTTTCCATTTTCATATCGTATTAAACTGATGTAAGTGAATAAGACATATATAGGAACATAAATACATACATACATATATATGTAGTATAATTATTTTGTCTTATATTAAATAATTATTTCTAATATATATTTTTATAATCATCATTGAATGGTGAACCTGGAAATGAATCTCATCACGTCGTGGAGATGGTAAGTCGTACGTAGACACGAGCGACGATATCATTTGCCTAAACATAAAAATGTGGGGAATTGGATGGTATATTAATTTTTACAGAGAAACTATAATGTTATCTTCATTATATTGATCCAAATAACAAAGTGTTAAATAACAAATCACACCACGGCGTGGAGATGGTAAGCCGTACATACCCACGCATTTTGACTTTAGAAATCATAGGATGAATAGAATAATGAGTATGGTTGTAGAATATTTACAATAACATCATAATATGTAGAAGTTACTGGAGTTATTATTTTGGTATAGAAGTATCAAGGAAAGAGATAGAGGAAGAAGAAAAGAACTTTGAAAGAGGTGAAAAATAACTACCTCTTCATTGGGTGTTTCCTTTTGATTTGATCAAAATGGATAATTAAGATGGATTTATGCATTAAGTAAGGACTCTAGGATGATTATAGGGAAGTTTGGAGGATATTTGGGTATGGATATTTGAGCCAAGTGGCTTTTTAGGTTTGATTTTGAGTTAAGGGGAAGTACCCCTTTATAAGAGAGGTGAGGGTCACTTCAGGAAAAAATTGAAAAATTATTTTATTATAAAATAATTTTTGATTTATAATGTATCTGAATTGATTTATTTTGAATAAAAAGTGTGTATGGGTCGAAATACTCACAACCAATAGGTTTTATCCATGTTTATACCTCATTATTAACTGTATGTTTCAGATTTAACTCTTAGTTAAATAATTCATCTTTTACCAAGTCCTCTTGTATTATTATAATAAATGGTTAATAAAATTACTATAAAAATCCAAGAGAACCCTATGTGGTTCATTATTGATATATATAACTTTTTCTATGTTCTTTGGCTGATACTTATATTCTTAAAAATATTATATCAATTAATAATTTAGTATTTGTTATTTATAAAAACTCATTTATGTTAATTTTGACACTATTTGGTATTTGGTTATTGTTAAAGTCATAAAAACTTTATCACTTCAAAATAAATTAATTTAATCTACCCTAAAATGTCTTATTCACCTATAAAATTCATGGATGTCATATAAAACCTCAATTTATATTTATTTTTATATTTTTTATAAAAATTATTTTAGTCCTTCATTGATAAAGTAATTATTATATCATCATTGTGTAATAAATATTTTTAATTATTAAATCTTTAAAAATTATGAACAAATTTAAATTATGTAGGAATTATTTTTATTTTTATAATTAATATTTATAGTCAAATTTATCTTATTTATAACCAAATATTAATAATGTTTTAGTTATTAAACGTTGAATTTAACACTTTTAACCATTCTTTAAATAAAATATTAATAAATGTCTGAATCTAATCCAAGTGGATAAAATAGGTTCATATTTTATTCCTAAGGTTGGTTTTGGTCGAAAAACAGTTATCCAATAGAATTATGACAAGTGTTATGGTAATTATAACATCAATTTTATCTTTAATTATCCTATTTACTTTTTACAGTGGTAAATAAAATTCAAAAGCTACTATTCACAGAAAATTATTTTCACCTTATTGAACCAAATTTTAATTACTCGTATATACCGTGTCTCTCATTGTTTTTAAATATAATTCATAGTACCAGTAACATTACATTTTCTGCAAATTTACAAATGTTTTTGAAGGTGGGTAAAAGATGGTAAAAAGTTCAATAAAATTTTATATATCTAAACATATCATAAAATGACTCCAATGAATAAAATTGAAATTATATAGGTATTATGTATCTATTTATACTTAAAATAAATTTAATTAAAATAAATAATTATTAAAATAATATGTTGGTTTTAAACAATAATGGATCGTTTTCACTATTGACCAGAAATTTAAAGTTTCCAAAAAAATACCAAAAATTCACACTAAGTTAATTTTGGTATTCCAAATCTAAAAATGATTCCATTTTACCAAATTGAAAACATATATTTTTGGTTAATTAATTTAAAATTATTTCATGTTGTCAAAAGCAGAAGTGAGTTTTTGAAAATTAAAAACTATCAAAAGATTGATATGTGTTTATGTCCAATTGAAAAGTGAAATTACTTCCAATGATAAAAAATTGGATTAAATGATAAAAATAAAAACTAGTTATACTTAAAAAGCATTTAAATGTATAATTTATCACTATAAATTATATAAATAAAAATTTTGTTTTCAAATAAAATTTAGTATCATTAACTATTGATCAAAATATAAAAGTTGTTAGAAAGACACCGAAAATTTATCCAAACTATTTTTTAATTTATTGATTATAAATAAGAATTTAATTTATTTAAATGGTATATATAAAAGTGTAAAATATTTTATTTAAAAATGGTTCTTTATTAAAAGGATGAAAAATTCATTTTTGAAAAATACTTCTTTTATCCGAAAAATTAAATTTTCCCTTATATTTTATTTAAGAAACACAAAAGATGAATCTTAAAATTATATAAGATATATATATAATTCAAAATGTGGATGTTAATATTCATAACATCTTTTTAAACGGTTAGTTTGATAGGTCTTAGTGAACTTGAACTCGGTGTTGCGTACATCACACACTATTGTATTATTCAAAGAGAAATGTACCATGGATTCTTGGGTTGTTAAATTCTTCCCTCCTTAATTAAATTTAAGAATCTCAATTTGAATTTGTTCTATGAAAATAACAGGATAAAAATATAAAATACTTTCATGGAAAACCTACATTTGAAATAGGGATAATAAAATTTAGTCCTAAGAAGAGGGAAAGGGAAATAAAAAAGTCACCACTAAATTAGGATTTAGAATAAGAGAACATTGGTGGGAATTATTTTTGTAGGAAAAACATAAATATTTATAGGGATTGATTTAGGTCATCAGTCACAAAAAATTAAACAATAAATAGAAAATTAAGGACCTCAAAGCAAAACATCTATGACAAACTAAAATAGTATTGGATCATCCATACAAAAGGTATAAGGTTAACACATTTTTGGTTTTATTCTCCTTTACCTAATGTTTATGTATATATTCTTCATATAATACAAAAAAAATACTTTCCAAGTTGAGTTCTATCCTTTAACTAATTTCTACCACAAACTCATCTTTCAATCACAAAAGAAAATAGAACTGAAAAATATTCTATTTATCCTAATCGAATAAGGATCCAAAAAAAAAATTATAATTCGTATGTCGGAATTCTAGAAAAACTATATTATAAAATCTAGGTCATCACATAGGCCAGTTGTAGGTGATGCACCCATGTCACACATTGGTTGTGGGTTTAGGTCTCGTGGCCTTGCCAGACGTGACGAGTTGTCACCCGACCATAGCGTTTTCTTTCTTATATCAATCCAAAAATAATATTAATAAACGATTTAACCATAAACAATAGTATTGAATATTAAACTTTATTCATTCCAACCATTCGACTAATCCAAAATACTTTGGTCCAAACTCCTAATCCATAATTTTAAACGAAGGAAAACATAATGAAGATCTCATTTTTTCCATTTAATAACATGTGAATACCTACATCAAGTATTCTATTAAAACATGGTAACACCCTGAATTACCAAAAAACTTAATTCAATACATTCATTCTCCCTTGATCCTTATAGAATACTAGATATAGTCTTTAAATCCAAAATTTTTTAATACTCCAACAATGATGGAATAAACAAACCATTAATCAGTTCCAAGGATGTTAGTAATACCCAATATACTTTATCCATCTCAATTATACCTTTTTCCAAAATCAGTACCTTAGTATCAGGACTATATTAAGGTTTATCTTTCTCTCAACCATATATTTTACAAAAAGTTTAACATAAAATTGTGTCACATTACATGGTACTATAAAATATCAAATTCTTGGTGAAAAAATACTGTAGTAAAATCATTATATACTTAATAATTCTTCTAACTTGTATATCATTAATAAAATACTCAAATGTCACAATTATTTAATAAAAAATTAAGAATAGTAATCATTATTCTTCATTTACGGTACTATCATAACATGATTATTATCTAATTGAATCATTTAGGGTATACACTGAGGATTGGGACATTGATTCACGTAGTGTCCCACTTACTTAAAGATGAAGCATTATACATTTGAAAACTTTTCTTAGACATTTGATCATGAAATTGGTGTCATTTTTCTCCACTTTTATAAAAAACTCCCATTACTTTCACACAATTCCCAGTGTGATTCTTTCAACAATTATCACATATGAAAAAAAATCCTCATTTCCATTCATCCCTTTATCCATCTTTCTCTTTAACATCCTCTTCTTCTCTAGATTTCCTTTAAATCCATACAACTCAGAGAATTCATTACATATATTATTAACACGTGATATTATTTCATCATATGATTATAATACATGCGAAACTATTTCCCTTTTAAATGTTGTCTTAAGACCATGAATACTATTGTCCTTCTTACTATTTGGATCATGTGTATTGTTGGAGTTCTCATTCCTTCTAATGGGAGACATTTCTATACAATTGCATACACTAGGATAGTTTATGAACCACATTGTATAACTCCAAACTTGTAAAATACCTAACATAAATTGAACAGTATATGCATATAATCGATAATAAAAAAAATGTTTTCTTTGAGGAGGTATTTACAAACAAATCCTTCATAATGGTTTGTAAATAAAAAGGGAATTATCCTATGAATATCCCTTAAGAGTGTTGTAACCAAGAGGGCAGTAAGGCCCATTATCATGTACCAGGATACCTCGTATCAATCCTGAAACTCCTTGTTAATGTTATCACTCTTAGGTACATCTGTTCCAGCTCCTCGTCTACTATCTTGTATCCCATCTGGGAAGTATTTTATAAAAAATACACAAAATATTTACATTACCAAAATTCTATGAAGTTTTCATATACTAATTATCAATGTCTATATTCGAGTAATGTTCTCTAATCAGAGTTTTTTATAAATATGGATTCCAAGGTTTGTACTAAACTTCCTCTGATACCAACACTAATTCCCCAACCCCAAAAGCCCAGATCTGGTTCATTATTTTATTATATTAGCATGATTAAATGGAATAAATTCCCAAAGAACTGATCAATTTAGTAATTTTGGAAAATAGATTATCTACATGTACATTAAAATACACATTCATACATAAAACACTACATAAATAATCTGTTGTGAATTCCATTTTTCCACTAGATTAATCCTTCATATCGAACATGATAAAATTCTTGGAATCCTGGGAAAACAAAACATAAGAATGGGGTGAGCTCAGAAGCTCAGTAAGGGTAAATAATTTTGTAAAAGATATAAACATTTAAGTTCAGATGTGTAATAAAAAAAACAGAATGTTTAACATAAACATGAAAATAATGTGGATAAAATAAATTAAAAATTACCATATAAACATGGACATGGATATTCTACTAGTCAAAAAATCACATGTAAAAATTAATTTCATAAGGAGGGAATGCCTAATTCTGGACATCATTACCATAAGTCAAGGAATCGTGCCAATAATACCAATTATTGTTTTTCAAATCCTTGTGCCAACACTCCAGTTTGTCTCATGAGACCTACCAATCCATCGAGGGGCTATTTTGGGCCCCATCCATTACTTACTAAGTCAACTATATTCCTCTTATGAATATTTTGCAACATAACATAAACATTGGTATTAAAACTAGCATACAAATTTTCAATACATTATCCATAAACGATGAAGGTTATAAAAATACCACATCCATAGTCAAACATATCATAAATCATTCAATATAATATATAAGATTTTATAATAATAAATCAAACTTAATCAAGAATAATATCCATTAATGGATGTAGAAATAGTTGAAAATGATCGATAAACCTTTTTGAGAGAAATATTCCTTTTGGTGAAATCATTTAAAATTCAACCATTTAAAGTAGAAGTCATTTAAAATAGATTTTGGAATCAGAGTGTTTCCTATCACTTTGAAACATTTTAATGGAATTATCATTTTAAAACAATTGTTTCCATATAAATAAATCCTTAAAACTATTTTAAAAACATGGATATTAATGATAATGATTTATAAGAATAAATATTTAACACATTTAAAATGATGTTTTAGATAAATTGTACCTTAAATGAATCATTTTGAAAAATACTTTTATGAAACATGTATTGGATAATAAATATTTCCCAAAAAATAATTACACGTAAACAATCACAGATAATAATGTGATTGAGGAACTAACACTTACCTTGCACATTCCTTTGGTTGATGGTACGTCTATCCTCCTGTATGATGACCATAGTATGTTATTAAATAATAATTGAACCATAATCATATTTATTATATCATACATGATTTATTTATGATTTTATACTACCCATTTAATAAGGATTTCCATGTTAAATTAATATTTCGGGTAATAATCATTTACATTATTGTATATGTTTTAACTTGTTATTATTAATCATATAATTTAGATCTTGATTTAGATAGTTCACGAATATAAAACATGATTTATATAAAATATATATTTATAATATAAATATGTATAATATATATATATATGAAATGGAAAAAATAGTTTGGGGACACAGTAGGCTATACGTACGTATAAACGTTGTTTCTGTTTTTATATCGTATTGAATAAAAGTAAGTGAATAAGATATATGTAAGTACACACACACAAAGACAAATATATATATATATATATATCCATTAACATTATTATATAATATATTACATACTTATTAATAATATATATTTTTATAATCATCATTGAATGGTGAACTAGAGAATGAATCTCATAGCGTCGTGGAGACAGTAAGCCGTACGTACACACGAGTGACGATGTCATTTACTTAATGATTAAGAGGTGTATAATTGGATGGTATATTAATTTAATAGATAAATTATAATTTTATTTTAATTATCTATATAAATATTACTCATCATTATGTCAATCCAAATAATATAGTGTTAAATAAAAAATTACACAACAACGTGGAGTTGGTAAGCCATAATTACACACGCATGGTGACATTATCATTCATAGGTTGGATAGAATAATAAGTATTTTTGTAACATATTTATAATAACATCACAATATGTATAATGTTTTGGAGTTATTATTTTGGTATTTAAATTTCAAAGATATAAAAAGTGGAAGAATAAATGAACTTTGAAAGAGGTGATAAAATAATTACCTTTTCTTTGGGAGTTTCCTTTTGATATGAACAAAAGGGATCCATAGGAAGGGTCTCATGTCATATTAAGGCCTCTAGGATGATGTGAGAGATTTTGGGAAGATATGTGGGTAGGGTTAGGCCGAGCCAATTGGTTTTGGAAGTGTTATTTTGAGAGAAGGGGAAGTACCCTTCTATAAGAGAAGTGAGTGTCACTTTAGGAAATGTTTGAAATATTATTTTATTATAAAATCATTTTTGGTTTCTAATAGTACCAAAATGATTTATTTATAAGATAAGGTGGTTATGGGTTGAAATCCTCTCAACCAATAGGTTTTATAAAAGTTTAGGTCACCATATTTACTCTATATTTTAGATTTATCTCTTAGTTAAATAGTTTAACTTTTACCATTCCGCATGTATTACTATAATAAATGGTCAATAAACATACTATAAAATGAGAAAATAACCCAAAGTGGTTAATTATTGATATATATAACCTATTATATGTACATTTTCTGATCCTTAGATATTTAAAAATATCATATCAATTAATAATAATGTATTTGTTTTAAAAATCCATTTTTATCAATTTTGACACTATTTATTAATTTTTTTTGTTAATGTCATAAAAATATTTTCACATAAAGAAAATAATTAATCAACCCTAAAATAAAATATTAACCATTAAGATTCATTTATGTCAAAAAATCCTCAATTTACATTTTTTTATATTTATAATTTCAATTATTTTAATCTTTCATTGATAATGTAATTACTGTGTCATCATTATGTTAAAAATATATTTAATTATTTAATCAGTAAAAATTAAAAATAAAATTCTATATTGAAGGAAATATTTTTTTATAATAGATATTTATAGGGTAATTTGACTTATGTATAACACTATATTAAAAATGTTTTACTTATTAATCTTTGAATTTAACCCAATTAACTCTTCTTTAAATAAATTAATAATAAATTCTATAATCTTGTACAAGTGGATAAAAGAGGTTCATATTTAATTCCAATGTTTTATTTTGGTTGAAAAACACTAATCAAATAGAATTAGGACATGTTTTATGGTAATTAAAACATCAATTTTACCTTTAGTTACACTATTTTTTAATCGTGGAAAATAAAATTTTGAAGTCACTAATCACAAAAAATTGTTATCATCTTATTGAAAAAAAAATTACATATAGATTTCAACCATGTCTCTGGAGTTTTGAAATTCAATTAACAGAAGTGGTGAAATTACTTTTTATGCAAATTTTTAAATGTTCCTAGAAGTTAGGTAAAATACGGTAAAAATATCAAAAAAAAATTATATATCTAAAAATATTATATAATGAAACCAAAAAATTACACTAAAAATATATAGGTTTTATGTATATATTTTTACTTAAGATAAATTTAAATAAAATATATAATTTTTTAAATAAAAATTAGGATTTAAACAATAATGTTTTGTTTTTAACTATTCATCAAAAATTTAATGTTTTCAGAAAAATACCAAAACTTCCCCCAAAGATAATTTTGATATTCCAAATCAGAAAATGATTTATATTTTGGAAAATTAAATAATAGAAGTTTCATTCATAAATTTATAATTAATTCTCATTTTCAAAATAAGAAATTGGGGTTTTGAGAATTAAAAACTATCTAATGATTGATATGGGATTATATCCAATTGAAAATTGAAATTACATCAAATTAACATATTTGGACAAAATCGTTACAATATTATCTAAATATACTTCAAAAAAAATTAAAATTTATAATTTAACACTATAAATTATTTAAATTTAAATTTTTTTTAATTAAAATTTAGTATCTTTTACTATTGTTCAAAATATGAAAGTTACCAAGAAGACACCAAAAAATTATCTAAACTAAATTTTTATGTCCTGATTCTAAAGAATAATTTTTTTCATCAAATTTAATATATAAAAGTGTCAATTATTGGATTTAAAATTGGTTCTCCATTAAAAGGTGGGAATACTATTTTTTTTAAAATACTTCATTTATCTAAAAAATTGAATTTGTCCTTATATTATGTCAAAGAAACAAAAAATATGAATGATAAAATTATATGGGATATATTTAAAATTCATAATATGGTTATTAATATTCATAATAAATTTTTAAACTGATTTTTTGATAGTTTGTGGTGTCCTTGAACTCGGTGTTGCGTACATCGCACGCTATTGTACTGTTCAAAGAGAAAGGTACGGTGGATGCTTGTGATGTTACATATGACCATATAAAAAATTCCTTACATACATAACAAGCATACTAATAAAAGATATTTTGTCTAATTGGAAGAATTACCTCCTAACATCTACAAGTAAACCCTTTTTATTTGTGGTTTCATATGAGTCCAATATAATATCCTCCTCTACCGATCCTTGAGCAAATATATAAAAGTAAATTACACCTCTTTATGTTATTTAATGGAATAGATATGGGTTATGGTGGATAAAATAGTGATACATTTATTTCACATCTATATCCCTCCATGAGGACATGATTGAAAGATAATTGACTCACCAATACCTATTTATGTCTCTAGTGTATTGAATCCAGATATACACTATCCACATCTTGTTTGACAATAGAGTTTTAAATTCACCTAAAATGATATATATTTCACCACTAATAATCTATTAATGGGTTAAATAATCATTTAATTTTTATTCATTTATATTAATGAAAAAAAGAAAAATCATATACCTATAATTCTTTTTTATCAATAAAAACCTTCTCACACTTCATTCATTATGATTAAATGTGAAACTCTATGTTAGTGTCATGTAATTATAGTGAACAAAATGTAATATTTATATTGAGATGAAAAATGTAAGGGAAACAGAAAATATATACTATAGTAAAAAATATATACCATAATAATTTATGGACATAATTTAAAATTTAATATGATAGGTTCCATTCAACTAATAGTCTTTGGTCATCTAGAAACTATATATAAGAATTATCATTGTACTGGGGGATACCAGCCAACATTATTATGTCTACATTTATAAATGAATTTAGACCACATTATTAGATATCTTCACTTGGACATCCTATAATACATATACTATATTAGCAACTTTTAAATATTACACCTTGACTAAATCTAACTAGATCTCAATTCACTATATATCATCATTGCAATCCTTATATTAATAATGAAGTTTCAATATTGTAATTTCCTATTAATCAATCAATTATTTTTCCGAAAAAAATATTATAAATGAAAAGTCCTTATCATGGGTGTGGTCAATGATACATTTATGAATCTTAGATATATTATAACAACAGACATTACTATTTCTATTAATAGAATTGTTTCAAATTCTGTATTGGTCATACTAATATATTATTTATGTTTTTCTCTTTTAATATTTAGAAATTACTGAAAAAATGATTAAATTAATAGAGAGGTTGTTGAATGGAAACAATTAACACTAAAAATAAATAGAAAAAACAATTCGTTAAATAGAGAATATTATTAGAAATAATTGGCATAGTATCAGGTCAATGTACTCTTCACATACCTATCATTGATCTATAGATTGTTTATTTCACTTCCAATCCAACTCAGTGGATACTCTGTCTCTCATGTGGAACACCTTTATCACCCAAAATTATGAAACAAATTTTATTTAATCACTTATAGAACATAAATATTCTCCCCTAATTGAATTCAACGAAAAATCAAACCACTCGAAGAAAAAAAAATATATTTCATGTATAAGAGATATTCTTGAAATCCTAATTAACACAACCACTATTTAATATAGACTCATGATACAAAATAAGTGAATGGTATAAATTTGAATGGGTAATAGTGTTTAATATTTCCCAGTAATGGCCATGGTCTCGCTTCCCCAATCGGACAATAACATTTTTGCAATATAATTAAAGGAAAATTATTGGACTAATAATCATGTTTCTGTGTAGAATCTTGTTATTCATCCTTAATATTTACCATGAAATTATCCCTTCATCACCAATGATTCAATATCATAACACATTTGAGATTTTTATTTGATGAAATTCAACATTTATTTAGAAATCTAGAGATAAAATTGATTTTTTTATAGAAATTGTTGATGTTGAGAGATAACTGCTTAGTCTATTGAACCGATAATAAAAAAATATTCATAGATACATCCTATCACAAGGAATAAGAAACATTGATGAAAAGTCCTCCACTTATTCAAAACAACTATAATAGATAATAGAAACAAAACATATTATAATAAGAAATAAATATCTACAATTTTTGTTTTTGGCACTCAATACTAGATCGTAGTAAATTCTGTATAAGAATTGACAATATCCAATGATGACAAGTAATTCCCCTCAAATATTCTATGTAGTGAAAATGCTCACCCTCAAGATGATATTTCATAATTATTTCCTAGAAAACTGATTCTGTCAATTCCAATAATTAGGCATAGATTTATTATAGCAAGACCCAAATACCTATTCAGAGAATCATCAATATAGGCTCCGACCAATGTACATGGCTCCTTCCACAGGTTGTTAATTAGGTTAAGGATCTCTTCTTTAATGTTTCCAAAATTAATTAATATTCAATGAAATTCTAGTATAGAGTTGGTTAAACCTCACATATATAGCAAAATAAAAGCATGAGATCAATTATATTACCATATCGGTAAAAAAATTCCAATTTAACATCATTATATTCATTAAGGAATAATTTAAACTCTTGATTCATCATTAAAAAATTTCTCTTAGGTGGAATCATGACTAATTTATTATAGAATCTTCCTCAACATACTATAAATACAACATCATTATTATTGAATATCAATTTAAAAACCCATAAAAAAGCATCGATGTCGCCATAGTATTTTACCCATTAATTTAAAAAACAATGAATCAATACCCTAGGCCACTGGTTGTAAACCTCTAGAAAAAGGCGGTATTGGAATAAAATATCTTAAAATCTTCAATGATTCCCTTCAAACCAGACTCACCTGGAGGGTGATTCATAGAAAATGTAAATCCATTGATTTTCTAAAAAATGATTCCTTATAAAGATAATGAAAAGAAATTGAAACTACATTAATTCTTCGATCTGGGCTTCCACCAGGAAATCCTTTACTAATATCATGACCAATTCTAGATAGATGGTTAGCACGAATTCTTCTTTAATGATCTGGATGGATAATTAGACTGGTTCCCCCTTATCTTTATGGTGTGTCCTAATTTTCTTTCGGACAATACCAAATGCTCTATAAAAGAGGTTATTCAATCCAATACTTATAATATCTCTGATAACATCATTCAGGTCATTGATAAATACCCTTTTTCTAAATCAGCAGATTTCATTATTTGGGAAGCTTCCTACAATGGCATTCTTGATTCCATAAGTTATTACAATCACAATATTTCCTACTCTGATGAAAACTTCTTCTGGTTGAAATCTTTCTATAAACTCTAGATTAAACCCTCGAGACTTAGCATGGTTTGGCGCATTGCTCACAATCATGTTCCCATAGATATTTGTCTTCAATCTTTTGGGGTCCATATTTGCTCCATGTGTCCTTTTTTTACTAACATAGAGAAGATACTAACCATATCTTTTTTTCTTGTGCTACTACTTTTGCACTTTGAACATTATTTTTAACATATTTGAATACTAATGGTTACTCCATCACACAATTATCACTCAATTAAAATGTTGTGTGGTTCTTGATACCTCTCAACATATTAAAAACCTTTTCTTATGTATTGTTTGTGAACATCTTCATGTGATCTGGTATGATAGAAATGCTATTATCCACAACAATTTGTCATTTAATATTTATGTGTATCAAATGCGTATGCTCATTGTGATTAAAGATGATTCAATGACTCAAAAAGCACACTGTGAAAACTCCGTTGGAGACTTTGAGATTCTTCATCGACTTTGGATTGATGGGATTTACAAACAACCATGGCGTACTTTTGAGGTCTTCTGGAAAGCTCCATTTCCATGATGGATCAATGTGAATGTTGACGGTGCCTCCAAAGGCTACCCAGGTCCCGTAGGTTGCAGGGCATTTTTTAGAGACCATCTTGGTTAGTGTCATGGATGTTTCTTTGGTAGTTGTGGCACGACCTCGTTGTTGGAGGCTGAGATGATGGGTGTGATTCATTCCATGAATTTTTCCAAGAAAAAGGGTTGGTTCAATGTTTTGATTGAATGTGATTCCACCACTGTCGTCCATGATATTTGGGAGGGGATGGTTCATCTCTTATGGCATTTAACTACCCATTGGATGAGCTACCTTACTTTTCTTTAGAGGACCAACCACATTTCCAATCATGATTTTCGTGAAGCGAACATGGTTGTTGATGATCTTTCTAACAAGGGAATCAACCAACCCTTAACATGGATGGAAAATCTTCCTTATGACGTTTTTTATTTTTATGATAAATATTGTAATAAGATACCTTTTTCAGACTCATCTAATATGCTTGTTTTTTTAATAAATTGCATCTTAGATTTTTTTGAGGCACTACCTAAATAAAAAAAATCAATGGTTCAACCTTGTGTTTCTCAGCATCACTCCCAATATCCTATAGTCTAGATACACAAAAAAATACATTAATTATTTATCTTATTTTGATTCAATATATGGAGTCCCACATTCATTATTTCATCAAGAATATGGTGCACTTATCCCAAGAATTGAGGCAAAGGGCATGGTTTTTTCTATCCCTTAATATATGATTTATTTGAATAATGAATAATAAATTAATTAATTAACACAGGCATCCAAAATAGATTTCTAATATCTATGGTTTGAACAAAAACATGCATCAATTACTCACCCAATTATAGTGTTTTTCTCTTCATGTATGGCGTGGATTGATAATAGTTGGTTCCTTATAAATAATAGAAGGGAATTTTATTTTATTATTTTATTATTTTTATTTTTTCGATGATTTTGGTGTTGGCCTCTTCAAAAATATATGTTCTATGTTCTTCTTATTTATGGTAATTCTCTATTAGATTGTGGATTCAATTCATATTATTAAATTATGTTCACAAAAACATCTATATTCAATTTTGTAGAATCATTCCAAATAAAACAAGATGAGCATCTAAAAAAGAAAAAAAATCAAAATAGATATATTCATTAAATTTTGGGTTCAATATAGTGTGTCGACCTACACAATATTTTCTATTTTACTTCTCATGTGGACCTTGAATGGCCTTCTTCTATGATCTATAGATGCAGTGTCTTGAGATTATCATAAAACATAAGACACATATAGGTATTCGAAGAGAAGATTGTTTATTACTCATCACCGTATTATTTACCAATGTATTCATTTTCATGATCTCAAATATTTTTATAATATATGTGTTTTTGTATTATCATACATTGACATAACACACATATCAATTGACGATTTCAATGATATTTCCTTCTTGTTGGTCTTCTCATTTTGGAGGGTCTGTCGAGAGACTTCTTCGACAACTGTATCTATAACGTGGATTCATATTCAATGAAGTCCATATTATTATTATTATTAGCTAAAATGATTTAGTTTGACTACCCCTATTCTTGGGGTTTCTTATAGAATGTTTTATATTCTTTGGTTCAACATTCTTAGTCTCAATTGATTAATATTTATGATAATTTGATAAGTTTGAGATCCTTATAGCCAGTATCAATGTGTATCCTTTATTTACTCATGATAGATTCAAAATATTAGGAGGATATTTATGTTATTCTACTTTATGTAGTGTAGTTAAAGTAGTTGTGGCCACACGATCAATTTTGTCTTTATGTTTCAATAATTTTTTGGACATACATTCAATTACAAGATAATGGTTGGATATCAATTTTCATCATAGTATTTCTTAAAATTCATATAAACTATCACTTGAATCTTTCCCTGGGCATGGAATGATGAAATTAGGGGCACTATAACTTTTGGCACAATAACTTATATTTGAATATTTGTTTACTACTATAGTTATCAAAATTTTCTACATTGATAATTGTCATCGTAAATTATATTTATATATTTTTTCATCTCAATAGATTTCATTTTATTTATGTGTTATATAATAAAAAATAATTCTACAATTATTCAAAAAAATACATTCAGATAAAAGTTCAATTAGGGAAAAATCATTGAGTATTAAAGAACATAAATTAAAAAAAAATTAATTTAAAATAGAAAAAATGTATTAATTTATTTAAAAAATTAAAACCATATTAAAAATATCTCAGAATTATAATTTTAACTAATTTTTCAATGAAACGATGTTTTATAAAAGATTTAGAAATATACGAACAATATTTTTTATTTATATTTCTTAATAAATTACCTTAAAATTCATGAAAACAAAAATTTTAAAAGATATTATATAAATGGAAACAATAACTATCAATATTTCATAATCCAAAATTTAAATTTTAATTAATATATCTTAGGAGGTGAAAATTTAAGCATGTAATTCACCGTAATAGATATTTTCTCATTGAAAACACATTTTCACAATTAATATTTCATTAAATCCAAATAATGATATGGAGAATGGTATTATAGACATCGAAATAATATAATCCCACTCTTAATGAATTACACATTCTGAAAATATTCTTATTTTTATTAATTTTCAAAGATTCCTAAAAAATATTGATTATCCAGCTAATGTTCAAGTTCAAAAGTTTGATTTATATAAAACCACCCAATCATAAATAATAAAAATCATCCAAGTTTACATTTTGAATTAGTTCCACTACTCAACTTTATCCCAAATCATATATTATTTCTGTGTGTGAAAACCAATGATATTCTTGTAGAATTAAATATTAAAGAATATGATAAATGGGCATTCAATCCCTCCCATGCTACCAAACCAATATCATACTCCCACTTCATTGATACAACTCAAAATATTTTCATATAATTCAATTTTCCCAATCATTATTTATGTTACATATTCCCCTCAATTAAACAAACTAATTTTTTTACTTGACCATTTATTTGAAGATTAATTCATAACATGTTTTTTTTGAAATTTTTGAAATGAATTATTAAATTTGGATTTATTTATACTGCACACCGAGTTAACATATCTTAGAGAATTTTTGTGGGATAAAAATTTCCTATATTAAACCAAATTATTATTATTTCTATTAACCTTGATCGATTTGGATCCCTGAGGTGTTCCATTTCATGAATAATACATTACTAGTATTATGTTAAATATGAATTTTTCTCGTGTTATAATTATAATTAAATATCTCTCTTACCTTTCACACATAACTTATTTATTTAAAATAGTTTTTCCTCCAAATTAGATGAATAATAACTAAGAAATTATAAACTTTTCTCAAAAATAGAATCTATTAAATTCAAAAAAATAATCAAGATAATTTCCCATTCTTATGACACACTGAATTTGTTTTAACACAAAAACACTAAGATATATTTTTTAAAGAAAAATATAATTATAATTCTAGACACCATGAAATGATGTTAAAAAAGAGAGTGTTTTTGAAATTTCTTGGGGTTTTTATGTGTATCTTTTGAATCATAATTAAGGAACATGGAAACAAACTATTTCCCAAAAATATCCCAACATTGTCTCTGATGTAACAAATTAAAGTAGGATAAAATATTGGTTAAAAATAAATTGATAATTTGGATGTTCAAATATTGTTTAGAGTTTTTACATGAATGTTCAAAAATCACATTCTCACACATTGAAAATGAGTTAATTTTTTTAAAATTGGTTGTTATTTTAATTATTTTTATAGAGATAATAAGTTTTTATAATAAACAATAATAAAATTGTGAATAAATATGGTTCTAGATATAATATGAATTGTAAATATTTATTAAATGGGTTCACTGTTATTTTAAATTTTGTTACGTTCTTTTTCAAAGCTCAAATAATCTATAATGAACATGCTGAAAAAAAATCATTCAATTAAATCCAAATTGATATGAGGGATTAACCATAAATAGTTCAAAAAGTAATATATAAATTTTAATTAAATAAGATGTATTAAAATTAAAACACCCCTAATGTAAAATATCTCTATTTTCATGTAATCTAGAAAGAATCTCTAGTTTTATTTTTTAAAATAAGCCTATGAATACTCTCCTTAAGCTCCTAAAATATTTAACACCGGAAAAATTATATTTTAGGATTTATTACACAACTATAAATATAACCAATTTATTAGTTGTTTAATTTTATCATTTCAAACTATAATGTTCCTTAAATTTTTTTAATTCGTTTCTAGATGGAAACACTAGCACATTATTTTCTAATAAAGACATTTACTATATAAAAATTTTTTTAAGTAAAATAGTACAATAAATAATATAATATTTAGTTAACCTACCAAGGGGTGTAGTGTTTACGGAGTTGATAGATGGATAATATTTTTTAAAACCCCACCTTGATGGGGGATCTGGGTTTTTGTGTAAGAAAAAAAATCTTTTCCACCAATCTCAAATTGAAACATTAAAAATTTTGGTGTACCCCATTGAATAATTTGTTTACTAACCTGTAATTCTATATAGACCAATTGTGGACAGTATGTGTGAAAAATATATATGAACTTCCCTCCATCAATAAGTTGAGGGTTTGTGGTTAATCGTTACAAAATAATAAATCCACGAGTATATTTTTTTGATGTATAACATTAATATGGAAATTTTTATTGACTAAAAAAATATTCTATTCATATCCTTTGTACCTTCTGCACATATCCAACATATCTTTTTGTATATAAATTCCATAAAATGATTTTCTAGCCATAATAAAGAGTTTTTAAAATTATTTTGTATGTGATGTCACATCCAGATTCTCCAGGAATTCACAAATGATAAGATATGACATTAGTATTTAAATTGAGAGGAATAATATCATGGTTAGTCTCAATAAAATCAAAATAAAATAAAAACACTAATTCATCCTCAAAATTGTCAACTACCTATAACAATTATTGTTTCTTTTCTAAATGACAAAATAATTATCATGAGAGTATGTTTATAGTATCAAAAAGGTAGAAATCCCCATAAAACCAATATTTAAAACACAACACCCCATATTCTATGTCATACATTAAAAAGGATAGGATTACTCGTACTAGTTCTGTATATAGATACAATGAATAATAACTTTAAATTTTTGTACAGTTTAATTATTATTAAAAGTACTAAAAATTTTCATTCAAATTATGTGAATATTATTTATATTTGGAAAAACCCATATCTTGAATGCCCTCAAAAATGTTATAGAATATTTTTACTTAATTTCATTGTATAGATAAATGGGAATATCATACTATAAAATTTGAAACTCCAAATTCTTTTCTCTTTTCCAAATTCTATTCTAATTTTTACTTATGTTTCTTTCATGAATGATTTTCAGTAATTTCCTTAAGATAATCCTTATATTCATAACTATCTCTAATTTTATGAAAATCATGATGAATCATTTTCATGATTTAATCATAATTATTTATTTTATCATGAATTAAGTGTCTATTTTTTTAGTCTTGAAAACCAATTTTTACTTGTTTTTAAAACATCTTCCTGTTGTTGAATCAAATTAAAATTTAAAATAAAATCAAAATCAATAGACTTCATGATTTTTTTGGTTTTTTTTATAATTAAAATTATAAAAAATTAAATAGTATATGTTTCTTCCTTTTTAATGATTCCAAAATTTTACATTAACTTATCATGATGATGATCAAACAGACATTTATAAACACAATATATAGAAGAATAGAAAATATTGGTGTCGTAGTATCAAACAAATTGGTGTTTATCCCAAACACAATTTATTTTTTTTCAATTTAGAGTATAGTGAAAAAATAATGAAAATGATATGGAGTGAATTAAATGTAATTAATTAACTAAAATAAGAAATATAAAAAATAAGATAACTAATGGAGAATTAATTTTCAGGGAATAATACCAGATTTAGGTTGATCAAATTTTTTATTCCTATCATTGATCTCTAGATTGATTGATTTATTACAAAAATCACTCATTAGATACAATATTGATCAATTCGTACACATGTCTCAACAAAAATATGGAACAATTATGCATGGAATCACTCCCAATATATAAATTTTTTCAAAAAATTGAAAACATAACCTAATCAAACCACAACAACTAAGAATATCAACGAGGAAAATTGCATCATCTGAAGATCATGAATAAAAAAACTATTAATTAATAATATATCAAGAGATAAAATACTATAATATGATTATGATGATGTTGAAGTTGTGACACATATTCCACTTATATGGTCTCACTTACTCTCTCTCACACACTCAGTCACTATCCTCTATGCACAATGAAGAGGGAAGATGATAAAAACTTAATCACATATCTCCAATAAGCAAAAAAATTTACATCATGAAGTAGGATATGAAAATTATCCCATTAACATTGAAGGGATGCGATCATAAAAAGTTTTATTAGAGGAATTAATTATATTTATCATGTATTTAAAAATCTATAGGAAGTATTACCTGATGAGAAAACAAATGAGGAAGAATGGAGATTATTTTTACGTCATGGGAATTTGTAATACAAAATAATTGTGTAGTTATTTCCAATATTTGAGAATAATAAAAATTAAGGACAACACATTTTATTTGGTGAACAACCTAATATATAAAATGGTTAAAAAAATTATAATATGAAGTAAATACCCACATGGAATACATTATGGTGCTCATAAAAATATCCTATTAATTAATATCTTATAGTGTCCAACCTCCCATGATGAATTATTCATCACATCAAATATTTCATTCACTACCAGGGATCACCCTCACTATAATCACTATGAATTATTCTTGGAAAATAAAAAAATAGATGTTGAGTAGCTCCATTTTTGAAAATTACATTCCCATTATCTATTTTCAGGAATTTGGATTTCCTTGAATAGTCTTTTTATAGTCCATTAATAGATCATTTATCCTATACACACTAATAAACATAATTTCAATGCGATAATTACCTAATAACCCATTCATCAGAACCTCTTGATAACTGATGAAGAGATCACATAACCCCTTCCTCATATTTTTAATTCGACCGATATAACTATTATATAATTCATCTTATAAGATCTAATTTTCAAAAAAATACATGATAATATTGGGTGTAAAAATGAAAAATTAATATCAGAAGAATTCATGTTCCTATATATTTTTAAAATGGTCATAAATTCCCAATTAAACATCATATAATTCATCATGTAATCCTTGGAAAACATCCGATTAATTATAAACAGATCACATATTGGTGGTATCATGATAGAAATAAATTTTATTCTTTATTAACAAATATAAAATCAAACATTATTGTTATTCAAATATGAACTTTACCACCAATAAATAATTATCTATTTTGATTATGTATTTATTTTATTTATTATACATTTTATGGGATTTATCTAATATATCTATATTAGCATGCTCAATATTATACTAAATCCCATTTAATCAATCATTACCAAAATTGATGATATGATATCCTTGGATGAATTAATATTTGGAGCCCCATTATTTTCATTATTTCAGGTAAGATGTGTGCACAGATCCCAAAAATAAAATAGATTATCTTGGATTATAGCTACCCAAGCCTAACAAACATTGATATTACATAAATATTTTGGAATATTCTATAAATTGAAAAACTATATTCACTTCTCCCATATTATTTTAGAGTCTTTATAATTTTGGAACAAAATCATCTAACACTGTGAATTATAGTAAATATTTCCCATAAATGTATTACCCTTTATTAATTCTATGTAAAACCATTCTTTATAACCTGGGAAAGGAAACATAAGAGAGTGGTGAGATCATATTCTCAAAAAAGGTTATATAAAGTAAATACAAAAAAATGAAATGATGATAAGGGTATGATAACATGACTATATCATTTTTAGGACATATATTGCAAATTAATGATAAGAAACATGAGACATGGCATAAATATTGAATTTTCATAGTAAATGAATCATTATATAATCAAGAACATAAAGCATCAGATCATATCATAGGCATAAGACATAGAAATATTTTCAAACATATAAAGATAAATTTTCATTCTCTATAAGTCAAGGATCATTTCAATAAACTTATTAGGGAACTTTGTAAGGACTAAACGTAATGGGTTGGATACACCACGATCTCGAGTCACAATCCTTTCCATAGAAGGATGTGGGTTTACTTTTCATAAAATAACCTATTATGTTTCCCCATATTCCCATAGTGGATCATGATTCCCCATTTTCAATAGTGTGTAAAGACCATCGACTAGATTACCATCATTATCAAATGATATATAAATTATTTCCCAATAGATTGGAGGAAGATATCGGTCCCATCAACCACATAATTAAATTAAACATACTGGTACCACAAAAGGATAAAAAATCATATGATAGCCCATGAAATGAAATGGGTGTCATAAACATTTATTCAAATAATAACCTAGGGAAAAGAGAAAGTTTTCATAATTATTTCATAAATATATGAAATGTGAAATTAATTAGGTTATATGACCATATAACCTGCGAATGAAAAATAAGAGTTTCACAAACATCAAAACATCGAAACATAAACCAATCAAATAAAGAATATGTATAGATCCTTTGGATAATTTCCCCAAAAAGAAATTAAAAATTAAAAATGTCATCATTGAAGTTAAATTAATTTGAAATGTCTTTTATAAACATTTCATGATAAAAATATCATTTATGATATGAGATAACTTATTGTTAATATATATAAACTTTTCAATACCATTTTCCATGCAAATATCGAAGAAAACCTATTAACAATCATGAAAATAGTTCGAAAAACTTTTTCTATGATGATATTTTGAACACATATAAATTAGTAATTAACCCCATTTAAATATGTTTCATTGAAAACATAATTTTTAAAATATATAAAGGGAAATTTTAAAAATAATTTAAAATATTTTTTAAACAAAAAACCTTTTAAAACTATTTTTTTGAAAACCATTATAATTTCAAAAAATATATAAAATAATAGTTTAATTTTTTTAAAGAAAATTACATTTTAAACATACAATCTAAGCATCATGTCAATTATAATCTCGATGGATGGTATGTCCGTACATGCCAAAAATTCATTTTCACCCTAAAAGTTTCGATGAAGTCCCTAAATTGGAAATTGAAAAGAGAATTTCTTTTAGAAAATAATTAATGTAGTAAATGGTATTAATTCATTTTATAAATTATTGGATAATATTAATATATTTTTTAAAACACTTATAGAAAAACCGGTTCTTAATGAACACATATTTTTTATTAAAAGGAGAAATAATGTTGGGTTTTCATAATAACATTTTTTTAATTATATCTTTACCAAATAGTCAAAAAATGGCACCATTATATTCATATAACAAGAATAACCCAAGGTTAACAAATTTAACAAGTTTTAGTTAGATATGGATCTTAGGATTTCATCAATGGAATCATATTCACATACTATGTTGAAAAATGTTGAAATTGTAACAATTAACAATTACCACTTTTGTAAACATGAATAATAATACAATGGAAATAAGAAAAATATATGAAGCAAAAAATTCCATTAAAATGAGATGATTCAAAATATATATTGATAAATATAGTATATACACCTCATAGAAAAATATTGGTTCATAAAATGGAATGTTTCTCAAAGAAGGAAAATTTGAAGAAAATAACTTTCATAATCTTGTGACTATTGAAACATAAACCCCCTTGAATTAAATATCATAAAATTATTGTATTAATACATATAAATTTATCTTTTTTAATCATTTAATAAACCCATTGTCATTATAAACACCACATATAATAAATTTGAGGTGAACATAGCTCGTGTCTCGTAGAAAATAAAAGTGAGACAATAAAACCATAACCTTGTGTCGAGAAATTAATTGTACGTGATAAAACCTACTATATAAAAAATATTTGATTATTATATATCTAAAAAATAACATATACCTATATATCATTAAATATATTATTCACTTATGAATTTATGTTACACATTTATTAGCAATACCAAGTTACAACAATGTTTCAGGTAATAATTTCTTGTTTATTGTGTTTCTATTGACATGTTATTCTTGATTTTCTTACATAGATCATTATTTACATATTAAAATAATGTAAAATATTATTTATATATCATATATATTATGTATATAAATATTTATAATAATTTATTATATTTATATATGAAATATAAAACACTATTCATGGAGACGATTGATCCCATGTATGCCTGAATAATGTTTCGATTTTATCGTCTTATTAAAACAGAGTAAGTAAAATAGAGATATATATATATATATATAATTCCTATATTATTATATTTTCTTATATATCATATAATTAAACTAATCCCAGCATTGACATATTCAATGTAATGTGAGAAAAAAATACTTTGATTTGACGAGGTTGTAGTCAACACATCCACAATCAAAGTTATTATATTCTCATAAAATTGAATAGATGGGGTATGTTTTATAGAATAATTCTATAAGAATAAATAATTTGAAAATATAATATATATTATAGAATAATATATTTTCACTAATAATACTTATCCATTAGATGTGGTAAATAAAAAAATAACAACATCATTTCTTGAGGAGGTAGTTCATGGTGCACAAGAATGGTATTTACATTACCTAATATAACAATATTTGATTAATATTATGAAGAAAATATAGAATAAAAAACATAATTATATTGATGATATGCGGTTATTATAAATATTCTTAATAATAATAGTTTAGGTGTTTTAGAATGAAAAAAAATCAAAGGACCTTGAGGAAGCAAGTTATATCCTCTTTGGGTAACTCTTCTTGGTTTGCCCCGAAGGGTTTACTTGGTAGGATTTAATCACAATGTGGTGAGTCAATGATGAATGGATGGATTTTGTAATCTAATTTTTTTATAATTTTGTTGACAAAATTTTCCTAATTTGTGGGAGTAATTTAGTGGGTGTAGTGCCTTTTTATTGTAGAAAAAGAGTGTAATTTTTATAAATTTTATAAAATGGAAATCCACAATGATTTTTTCTATCACATGTGTCTCAAATAAAGAAATTAATTCTATAAAACCGAGGATAGGGTCTCAATATGCCCATAAAATATTTTTTGGAAACTTTTATTGATCTTTTGGACCCTTAAGTGCATGGTTCAGTCCCTTGGTAAGCTAATTTTCTCTTAGATATTATACCTAATATTAATTACATTCAGTAATATTCTTTTTCAATATTAAGAATAAATTAATTGAAGTTATATATTTTTTTGATTAAAAATATAAAACATTTTTCAAAAATTTGAATCCCATAAGTGGAAGAAATTAATTTAAATTTAATCATCTGTATGTGATGACAAAGTAGTATTTTGATAAAAAAATGGTTTAAACGTTTAAAATTTATTATATCAAATTTCAATGGGAAATTTATTTTAGTATACAAAATTGAACTATATTATTTACAATTAATATAGTTAAACATTAAAACCAAACTAAAATATTATTTTTTATATAAATAAATTATATGAAAATGAGGTTTTGAATTAAAATTCAGTATTTTTCATTATTCATAAAAAATAAATCACCTTTGAAAAATTACAAAAAATAACATAATGTAAATATTGATAGAACACATACAAAAAAGAATTTTTTTATAATAAAATATATCAACATTTAAAAAATCATATTTAAATTGGTTTCTATATTAAAAGATGGTAAAATTAAATTTTATAAAATTACATATTTTTATTTACAATTTTATATATTTTTATCGTCTTATAACTGTGAAATATATTGTATGAGTGTAAAATAATATTGACTTATTATATTACATATAACTTTTAGGTAAAATATTAATTAAAATCGGTGTATTTAATTTATTGAGATAAAATATTCTTTTTATATAGAAAAAATATTGTCATAGAAATGATTAATATATATTATAAAATAGTTCTTACATCAAAGTATAATAATTGATAAAAGAAGGATTAATCTTATTTTACTATGTAAATCATATTTTAAAATTTTATTTATTCTTATTTCTAACATACATTCCAAAAACTAAGATATATAAATAATAATAATTTAATAATATTATTAATAGTAAATTTTGGTTCACTGAAACTCAAAATTTCATGTACAATAAGCTATCAAAGGGACACTATTTTTTAGTAATAAAATTATAAAAAGTGTTTCTTTTATTGAACATTAATCTAAATGTTTCAAGTTGTGAAATAATTAATTTTTTTTGTAAAATGCAAGACAATATTGTTTATTTTATATAAAAAACTATCTTCAGTTTTGTGTGAAATGATAAATATCACAAGATTTAATTATCTATAAAACAATATTCACTAAATCTTATGGTGTAATATTCTACCCCTATAAAAGCAATTTCAATGAAATTTTTTTTCTAGTTTATCAAAGGATTGACACTAGAATGTTGCTTTCATATAAAGCCACAACATAAAAATAAATATCGAAACACCCATTTATATGGGAATGTTGGAAACATAAAATTCATCCAACTTAACACAATAATAGATTTATACATCATTGAACATAGGTGGAAAGTGAAAACATAGTAATAAAAGATAAATCTTGCTAAAAATTTATGGTGGATAGTGATAGGGAATATGTTTAGAAGAATGTTGAAAATCATTATGAAATAAATATGCATTGTTATAGGGGGATATATGATTCATAATTAATGAAAGAAAATATATATAATTTTTTTCTTGATCCTTTTTCTAGAAAATGAATCAAATTTATAGAATTTTATACTTACATGATTTCATTCCATTCAATATAGAAAATATAACTATTTGGTTGTGCCTTGATCAATTCTATCATCATCTCGCACTCTAGGGAATGAATATGATTTATACATCCTTGAAATACTATCACATCATGAGACACATAAATAGAATTTTAATTTATTCCATCTGTCATTATCACTACCAAAAGGTTATCAAATGTTATAAAATATGAATAGATACATATATATATAGAGGTAACCTATTACCATAAACTATTCTATAAACACTTAATCTTATAACCCTTCCAAAATTTGTAAGTCCAAAACATTGAAAATATGGAGACTAATTTTTTTTGAAAATATTGAACTTAATCCCCAGATTTTATAATGTAGCTCTTATTTGTCGCATACCAAACATTTATATACATTCACTATATATTAACATTAATCATTGTAATAACATTAATTACAAAAAACCATACTAAAAGCATGAATATTTCCTTGTTTAAAACTTAATTGGATATATTTTATAAATCAAAAAATTCTCTAAACCTCATCAATGATAGCATAAATCACTTTTCAACAAATACATTATCAAATCTAATATATCTAGTACTGTCAAATATATATATTCTTATATAACATATCATTATCCAAACTAGATTATTTTACATGAGTATCATATTAATGGATTTTATTCCCTTAATCATGTGTCTTCCATGTAAATCAATTTGATATTAAATAAATTTTCTTATCCATCAAAACCATTCAACATATTCTTGAAAATCCTTATAGGAAACATAATTTGAACATTCCTTATATATTTCACCATTAATATATCATATTTTATTAATCCATATAAATTAAAACATATATTAATCAACATCATCCTAAATCCATAAGAAGTCTGTCTCATCCTATTACTTAATTCCTCTCTCCTTTTAAATTTTATATATTTTCTCATCATCATCAGTAGTGTACCCATTATGAATTTCACCTTTTTCATTCTCTTCAATATTTTTCTACACAAGAAATAAATTTTTAGAGTGACCATTCATTCCACACAAAAATCTTTAAACCATGAATTATGTAGTATAGAGTCCAATATTCCCAGCCATTTCATTAACTAAAGCAATCATTTTTACATTGTATTTACTTGCATTGTGTCCTTAATATATATAGGGAAATCACATTCGTGTTTCTCTAAGTTGGCTAAGGTTCATGTTGTTAATCATTTTCTATAAAAATTTATTAGGAGTCATCACAAAATCCTTTACTCATGTGAGCATTATATTTGAATTCTCATCCAAATATTTCCCATCACATTCAACATTAACCTCGTTCCTTCATGTTCCCTATATTGAATAAAATGGGATAGCATAGTGTGATAACCACTTATCATAAATAAATAACACACAATCCTGAAAAATAACTTAGAGGGTGTTAAAATTACTCCATCTTCCTATAAGACATTAGTTTTATCCTAGTTTATTAAATGATGTCTTCTATTTAAATTTATCAGGATGGTTTGTAAGGAGTTTTTTATTTTCTTAAGCATATCCACCTATAATATCAAACCATGTGTGTAATAAGGGATGTTTTTGTGCACTAGTTTCAGATTCAGTATAGTATAATAATGTGATTTTGGGTTACCCTTATCTACTTATTTCATATAACTACATCAAATTTTAGTATCTAGAAAATTTTTTATTTCAGGGAAACCATTCAATATATACATTACGAAAATTCCAAAAAATTTAAAGTATTATCTCATCAATATACTTATTTTAAAAAACATAAAAAAATATATCCATACAAAATAATCTAGGCATATCACCAATGTTTTCCCATTCTTGATTCTGATGGCTGACTAATCCTTTCACTTTATACCAACTATAGCGACACATGCCTAAAATATAGGGATATTAAATCATTTTTAAATAATTTTCATAAAATTATAAAATTTAATACCTGGGGAATGTGAGAGTTTAGTGTCTTTAGAATCTTCTAATAAAATCATCATAATGTGGTTAATGATCTAAAATGATTCTAAATAATGATCATGCCCTTTATTAATTCTATGTAAAATGATTCTTCATCACTTGGGGAAATAAAAAATAACAAAAGGGGGAGCTTAATTGCTTAGTAAGTGTAAATAAAGAAAATATGGAAGCATAACATGACCATAAGGGTGCGATAACATAGATATAACATTTGAATACCATACCTTTTGTATGAATGATCTAAAAAATGATACAAGGCATAAAGATTAACTGTTCATAAGACATGAATCATATGATAATCATGAACATGAACCATGTAATAATATCATAGAAATAATTCAAAGAATTTGTGGAAAACATATAAATATATAATATAATTCTCTATAATTCAATGCTCATTTCATGAAATATATCAGTTCACATCATGGGGACTACACCTAGAGTGAGGAACCCATCATCATCCCAAGTCTCAGACATTTCCATGTAAAGGATCAGGATTCACCATCTTTCTATAATGGATCAGGTTTCACTATCTTCTAATTGTGGAGTAAGTTTCCCTATCTTCCATAATATTTCATGATTTTTGAATTTATTCCCATTATTATCTCATGAGATAAAAATATTTACATAAATCATTAGAGAAATATATAGGTATCACCCATCTCATTATGAAATCATAAATATATGTGTCAAAAAATCATAAACAATCATATCATAACCCATGAAATGAATTGACTATCATAACCATGTAACCATATCATAACTGGTGGAAAAGATGCAAGTTTAATAATAATTTCATCTAATCATAACCCATGAATATAAGTGTTTTTTATCACCATATAACCCATTCGTAAGAAATGATTTTTATAAACATAATGTCATCAAAACATAAACCATTCAGATAAATAATATAAATTGAACTGTTGAATCATTTCCTATAATGACATGAGTAACACCACTATATTTCATCTTAGAATGAAAATAAATATAAAAAGAATTATTATTATATATTAATGAAAATATACCTTATGTGTATAAAGGGGTTTTTTAAAATAAATAACATTTTTAAGACCATTATATTTTAAAATAACATTTAAAAATTCTAATGTATCATGAAAAAAAATTAAATTATAATTATTTGAAAAAAATTTCAAAACATGTAAATGTAACATTCAGATCATCAAGATGATATTATTTGAAAACAACATTTTAAAAATATAATGGGGGAACTAAAAATCATTTAAAACACGTTTAAAAAAAATCATTATTAAATCCATTTTTCATTTAAATACATATTACAATAAAAAAATAAATAATAATTGGAAAATAATATTATTTTACTAATATACAACTAATCTAAAAGTAGTATCATTAGGGAAATCACATTCCTGATCGTTGTAACTCAGTATTTAATGAAAATTAATTTCCTATTGTAAATTTTTAGAAAATTTCCTTTATTATAAAATTACACGATGAGTCCTTTTAAAACTATTTTTATGGTAACAAAACATTTAAGAATTCATTTTCACATCATAAGATATTATTAAATATTTTCATTAAAACACAGTTTTGAAAGAACATAGATTTCATAATGATGGGATAAATAATGCCTAATTCTCATAATTTTTTTTTCTTAATTATCATACATAACAATGAGTGGTAAAATGGTACGATTATTTGGATATAACATGATTAACTAGAAATTTTGAAATTTAATTATAATTTTTGTGGGATGGAAAATGATATATCATGAGTTAAAGTATAGTCAGAAAATATATCAATAAAGAATGAGATTGTAACAATAAACCATTACAACTTGGGTGTAGTTGAATAAAAAATAAATGAAAATAATAACATTTCCTGAAGATTAAAATATCTAGAAAATAAATCATTCATTTATATAACATTTCAAAGGTATTATATAACCCTAAAAGAAAATTACAGGTGTATCACATGGAATGTGTCTCAAAGAAGACAAATTGAGACTATACTTCCTTATTTATTTGGTATCATTTGAAAAATAAAACCCATAAAAGAACGATGATAAAATTTATTTTTAAATAATAATACTATTTAAGTATATTTATCATAATATAAATCAATGGGAACTATAAAAACCACAAAAAGTAGATAAGTGATCAACATGGCTTGTGTCTTAGAAGAATAAAAGTGAGAGGAAAAAACCCTTAACTTTTGTCTTGAATCTGATTAGACATGATAAAACATATATTATAGTAAATATTGGTTTATTATAATCTTTCAAAGAACCATGTTCCAATATAAAATACCATATATAATTTTCATATGGCATTATATTGCCCTTTTATTAATAATTCCATGTTAAAGCAACATTTCAGGAAATAACAACTTGTTTATCATGCATGTCTTCACTTGTTATTTACGATACTATTAAATATATAGTGATTTAATTATTTAATGAATTTTAAAAATGATTCATATATCATAAGTTTTTTGTATATATATACTTCTAGCAATTAATAAATGATATATATATATATATATATGAAATGGAATACACCGTCCATGGTGACGGTAGGATGTACGTATGCACGAATGTGGTTTTAGTTTTATTTTCATATTGAAAAAAATAATGTAATATACATATATATATTATTTTAATTTTAATTCCATATATATCATACAATTTTACTACACCCATCTTTAGTACATCCCATGTATAGTTTTAACAAATCACATCACTTTTTTGGTGGCAGTAGTCCACTTGTCAACAAAGGAATTTATCATAATTATAAAAAATAGAGATCTTCAAAGAATGTTTTATTAAATAAATAAAAATTATTAAATAAATCAGAAATATAATATATATCACATTAATATATAGTTTCTCTCTTAATTCCTCTCACTGATTGGTGGAAAATTAAAAATAAAACAACATTATTTCAAGAGGCCCCATTTCATCGGAAACAATAATGGTATGTTTGTTACACATTAGATGAAAGTGTGTGTAAGTATCAGTAAAATCCATAGAATTAAAAATCATAGTATATTTAGGATAATGATTTTATTATATTATACTAGAAGAAAAATATTTTAGGGGGTGGAAAATGAAAATAATATAATGAAAAATGAAGAAGGATGTTGTGTCCTCTTTGGTCAACTATTATTGGTTTTCAGCAAAAAGATTACTTGGATGTATTTATTTATAATTGGAGGACTATATAATTAAGAATGTGGTTTTGGTAGCTAAAGTGGGTAGATTATATGTGATACAAAGGGAATGAGATGTCTGAATTAGTGCTTGGTGTGAGTTACTTTTTATAGTGGAAGAGGAGCGACATTCTTGTAAATATTTTAAAATGAATTCCATTAATGTTTTTTCCTAAGAAAAGTGGACCAATCATGATAAAAATTTAGAAAATCATATAATAAGTTCAAAAAATGGCCATCTGATGTATTTTAGAAAAGTTTTTGACCATTTTATCTAATATGTGTAAGGTTTTCTCCTTCATTATGACAATTATACTCTAAATTATTGTAATATATATTAATTACATTAACTAATATTTTTTAGCCAAAAACTACATTGACCATATTTTAAATTATATATTATTTTTATTCAAAAATTTAAACAAATTTTCAAAACTATATTCAAATAAGTTGTATAAATTACTTTAAACATATACCTATCGAAGGGACAACAAAGATGATTATTAAAGTAAATATGTTGAAATTTTTGAAATTTTTTTATATACACTTTCAATGTGAAATCTACAATAATAACCTAAAGTGGAATAATTGATTATAATTTTAACACTTTTAAACATAATACCAAACTAAAATATAATTTAAATGTATCAATAAATTAGATAAAAAATATGATTTTAATTAACACATAGTTTTTTAACTATTCATCAAAATATCGAAACATCTAATAAAAATAGAAAATATCACTAAAAGTACATTTTATATTGCACTTTCAAAAATGTATTTAATTTTTTTCAATTATAAATTTTTAAATATTCAAAAAAAATATTTAAAATGGGTTCAACATTAAAAGGTGGAAAAATTATATTTTTGAACAATACATATGTTTATTCAAAAAATTAGATTAATTGTATCATTATACATATAAAATATATTCTATGAGTAACAAAAATTACTGATTGAATATGAAATATATAAATTTTATTGAGAAAATTAATCAAAAGCGGTTGATTTATTTTTTTGAGATAAAATTTTGCCTGTACATAGAAAAATATTTTTTTGAATGGTAATTTCTTTGTTATCAAATATCTTTATTTTTCAATTATACTAATTGATAAACAATAAATTCATTTTATATGCAAGTGTAAATCAAATAATCTCAATATAAATAATATTATTTGCAACTTCCATCCCAATGGCTAGGTGGTAAGAATAATAATATTTTAGAAAACATATTAATAATATATTGATGTTTAGTAAATTTAACCCTAGGTGTAACGAAAGGTATCTAAGGGTCTTTTTATTGTGTGTAATAAAACAAAAAATTTATATTTACATAAATATAATATATGTTATATTTCTAAAAAAATATCGACTTGGTGTTGCATATAATGAGAGCCATATATAGTGATTTTTTATTACAAAAGGTATATTCAGTGATGTGTCAGCTAAATGTGTAAAAATATTATATTAATTTGAAACATAATAATTTAAAAAAATATTGGGGTTTTACTAGTTTGGATCTATAACTCAATATTTCGTCAATTGATCATGTATATAAAATTCAATTCCAATAATAAAATTCCAAATTCTATTTCCAAAATCCTTGTTTAAAGTATATTCATTAAGAAATTTTGAATCCAAATCCTATTATGTTCTTTTAAAGATTGATGCGGCTCGGTCATGTTGACTTCCACATAAAATATTATTTTGACTATACTTTGGTATTATATGGTTTTAAATGGTGTTTCAAGATATGTGTAGTCTATTTTAGCAGTTCTTGGTACATCATCATCCTCTTCCATAGAGGGTTCTCATGATGCATAGATTCCAGGAAATTATTTCAGTTTTGGTTCTAATTGATTCCATTATAAAGTTTAGGGTATATTAATTAATGAACATTTTTTATCATATCAAAATTATTAATTAAACAAAGTTATATTCTTCAAATTTGCATTTAATTAGATACATCAACCTAATTCGTAATTTTTAGTTTTCTTCTCTTGTGGTGATCATATATCCTTCACCAATGCACCATTGGTGCATCAAATTAGGATCTTCCTCAAGTGGTGGATCAAATAGGAATTTTATACCAGAATCCCTACATTTATTACTCTAACATCTTCTTCGGAAAATCATGTCTTTACATATAATAATATCAGTCTGGAATGATGTTTTGAAGTTTGTGTTGGAAGTTCATCTGGTGGCATCATGTTTTATTATAATAAGTAATATTTGACAAATTAGGTTTGTGTTTGTTCAATATAATTGGTGGGTATACTGGGAGACTTTTTCTTCATGCAGACATGTTACTAGGATTCATCAGTAATAGAATTCATCTAGTTATTATTCAACTCAAACTTGGTTATAGATCGACTTCTACTTAGCTTGGTGTCTTCAATAAAGTGTGTTGGATTTATTTGTGGTTTTAGATCTTGAGTAGTTGTAGATTTTTTATTATTTTAACATGATAATTTCATTACACTCATAGTCATTTGTAATATAGTATCTTCTTTACCTCATATATGATTTTGAACTATATGATTCACAAAAAAATTTTCTTCTCAAGGTATGGTAGGTTGAATGGAAGTGCCTCAATGTCAGTTTAGTTTTTATCCTACAATATATTGTTTGGGTACACAGTCAATTGTTAGTTAATTTTATGTAGGGGTGTAGTATGAGTGTAGGATAATATTTTACATTGAAATGGATTTAATTAATAACCAATGACAGGTTGTCATTCTTCTTCTAAAAATCACTTGAAATTAATCATCACGGTTAAATGAATATTTTTATATTAATGGTAGGTTGTAATTATTGACAGGATAACATTAGATTTAGTAACACTTATTTATAGACATGGTGAGTAATGTTATTTTCAAAAAAAATTGCATGTTCACTTGGCATGGGAGGTTTACTATGCATATTTTTTTCACCATAATATGTTTTATTTTTTCTTAAAAACATTAATGAATAATCTTATTTATGATTCAATAAATATAATATAATCAGAGAAAATATCCAAAATAAATAACTAAATTTTGAAAGACCCAAATCCAAAAGAAATCTGAATTTAATAATTAGGGAAATGGAAAAAAGTAATAAAAAATAAAATCCTCCTTAGAAATATCATTGAGAAATATTTGCTATGAATGTTCAGAAAAAATTTATTTCCCATAATTAAATGGTAAATAATGCCACTAAAATTTTGATTATATATATTCAATTAAATATCATTCAAAAGCGTTAAACTAGGATTTTATGAAATGATATTAAAATAGAAACAAGCATATTTATCAATTCTATATTCAATAGCATAATTTTTATTACGTTTTCTTTAAATTAAAACTAAATAATGTAATTTTGATGATGTAATACTTTCTCATTGAAAGAACATTTACACTATTAATGTATTAATAAATATAAAAAAGTTATATTAAAACTTTTTTCAAAAGAGAAATACAAATAATGAACTTGTTTTTATCATTTAGGGTAACAAGTAATTTTTCTTATTACTAAGATCTAACAATTAGTATAATGTTTATTGTAGATAAAATAGGATGGTAGTTCAAACCACCCACACTTAAACCCTATAATAAGTAGGAAATGAAATAAAATTTTCGAAAAAAAATCATCCAATAATGTCTTTGTGATGATTGAAATAATACAATTCAAATCTCCTCACATCCCAGTTACTGGAATAATTATAATTATATGACCCTAATAATTTTACCCAGGAATTGAATAATCTATAATTGTTTCCAGTACAATGGGATGTGTACAAGTTTTCAGTATAGAGAATGATAAAACGTTTAAAATCACCATTGTAATATAATTTTGATCATATTAGGTAGGATTAACCTCTACAATAAACCTCCCAACTCAAGAATCTTAGTAATATAATTGTTGGTTCACATTAGGAATTTACATACCCCGAAAGGTTAAATGGTACAATTATTGTAGGAATGGTGTAATCAGATGTTATGAATGTAAATTTTTTATTTTTTAGAAAAAATGAGCCTCTATTTGTAATATTGTTTTGAGATCTATATATGTTTAGAAGTATACAATTTTTGAACCCATAAAACTAGCTTCCCTGATACCAAATTTAAATAATTATTCTTCTGAGCTATATATTAATCCCACAATAGGATTTTTTTTGGAATACTTGTGAAGTTGGGTAATTTTATCCCCAATACATCTTCATAATAACACCAACCAAAATTAATATGTTATATTTGGTTGTGGTACCAAGATATCCAATTTTATTGAAGATGTGAGATCATTTCTAAATAGTTGAACTAACATATGAATCAATAAAAGATTTGGGGAACATAGATGGTAAATTAATCAACTTATACCAACAATACATCACCCTAAAAATAAATTATATCACTAAATTCATTTTAATCTCCTTAAAAAATTTCAGTAATAGTAATTTTGTATGCTTCACAGAGAATGAAGGTTAAATTTGAATGTTGCATTAAAATTTTGACTACCTCATCAATGGATAAATAGACTACTCAAATGACATTAATATTAATCATACTTGAGAGATATATTATTTTTAGAATATTTATGTATTTTAGAGAAATTAATGTGTTATTCGTCCCAATTATATAGAATTTGATCTGAAAATTTAAATAATATAAGTTATATTCTTGCTAATAATGTTATAATATATATTAAATATTTAAAAGTACTAGTACAATATTTATAATTAGGTTTAACTGGGAATATAGTAATTATATCACAAAGTTATATACATTAATAATAATATGGGAATGTATTTCTAGGATTATCAATATAGTGAAAAAATAAAAATACCCCACCCACAAGATGTTCATAGACACCTTGGTTATGGTTTGATAGGCCCTCATAAAGTATTTTATCTACAAAAAATGGATAAATATGGAAAATCAATGTTTCGAGTCTATTGTGAATTAAGGATCATCATTTTACTAATATATGGATTACATTATCATGAAAATATTATTATATCCACTAATACTCCAAATACTATTAATGAGTGAAGATATATCTCATTCCCTATTAGCCTTTTATATTTAATTAATATATCTATTTCTTATAGAGATATGTGCTCAAAGACATCACAAAAAAATAAAGCATCAAGAGAAATTCATTATAAATTTCACCATGAAAAGGTATATAACTACTTATTTATATATCTAACAAGGTAGACATGACATCTCATTAGAGTTGACGATTAGTTCATTTATTATGAAATCACAATCAAATTTGATAAAAAATAATAATTTTATTCAAATTAACCATCAATTCAGTATCCCATAATATATGGTATGAATTAAATTCCTATATATTTTTTAAAAAAATATAGCATTTTCTAAGTGAAACAGAAATGTCTAGTACCTTTCATGAAAAAAATCTATAGGGTATAAATCATTTTTTAAACTCCACCCCCACATGGATCATTATTTATATACTTAAGAATTGAAATGTATCCAATAGTGATGGGTTTTTTATAATGCATCTAATCATCCAAGGATTACAATCTACCGGCACAGTAAAAGTGTTATCCCATGACTTTGAGTGAAGCTTATCATTTAGCCATTAGATATAAACAGTAAAACATTCTCAAGGGATAAATAAAACCATGTTAATGAAATGTTATGACATAATACATGGAATAATTCATTATCCTAAAGTTTAGTGCATCATTAATTTTACCTATCAGATAATGGGTAATATAAGATCTCCAATACTATAAATCATGTTATATTTCAATTCTAAGACATGATGTAATATCTTGGATAAAAACTTATATTTCTACCACCAGTTTCCCTAAATTCCACATAATTATTGCAATTTTAAAAATCATTCAAAAATTAATCTATTTTCCCTACAAAATAAGGTTGTCAAAAAATTTACTGTTGGATGTTTTTTAATGAAATTACAAGATTAGGAAATTCTATATGACACACATCACTTATTTTGTACATGCATGAATCCAAAAACACCACTTATATGAAATAGTTAACTTAATTAAAATAGTAAGGCCTTTAAATTTATGGGGGTTATATGATCAATCTGCCAAAAACCCGTAACAACTATTATAGTGACTAAAATTTGAATTGAAAATTAGTTTCATCTGCACATGAGATGGGAGAACCATCTATTTTGACTCCACAAAACTCACTTTTCCACTTTATTATTTGATTTTCTATATTATGGATAGATCTAATTCTAATGGGGTTATTTTCTTTAGACCCCAAAAGTATCCACACAATCCTCAATTATGGTATGAAGAATTTTGGAATATTTTCATAAAAATAGTGAAAATTTAGAAAATTAATGTTATACATCTATAATACCATGAAATTTTATGAATACTTTTAAAAATGAATATAATTTCTCCAGTTGAATTCATTTCCTGTAGCACTGGGTTTTGACGCACTATAATATAATGAAAATATTAATATTTTTTAAAATTTATCATTATATCATAGTAGTTAAAATTTTCTAAATAAATATAATGAACCATCAATTAAAATATGTTTATAATTATTTTATATAAAGAATCCATATGGATAAAATTTTCTTATTATTTTGTAATTTCGATATATGTTTAAAAAATAATATTTTTTCAAAAATATGTTTATGTAGTTTTTTAAAGGTAAATAATTTGTTTTTACAAATAATGGAAAATATATTTTTAAAAATAAAATTACTATTTGAAATCTATATTTCAAAAAAAATTTGAGTGAATGTTTGTCAGTTTTTGATGAATAATTATTTTTTCAATGAGTAGTAAAAAACTATTGAGTTTTATTAAAAACATTCTTTTTGTTTAATGAATTTAAAAAGTTCAATTTTTATTTAATATAGGTTTAAAAGTAAAATTAATGAAATAAGAGAAATTATATTTTTAGAAACACAATTTAGGACATTTGAAACAATTTCATATTAAAACATTTTATACTTGTGAACAATTAATCCTGGGGAACATAATTTTCACCACATGTCCTATTTTTGGTTTAAATTAAATAAACTAGTTTTCTGAATATTATATGAAAAAATAGATTTCATAATTTTAATTATAATGATCACAATTATATAATATGGTAACATATTTTTTTCAATATAAATAAAATAATAATAAAAATTAATTACTACAGATAAGGTTAAAAATAGATTACCATGGGTTAACTAAAATGATAATGGTAAACTATCCTTCGAACATGTGAAACTCTTATAAATGCTTAAACATCCTATTTCTCATGAGAAGAGGTGGTGTAGTATCTAGCCTTCAGTGTCATTCCTATGAATAAATATGTCTAGAAAAAAATATCACAATATTCATAAACAAATGGGGGATGATTTTCACTTTTAAATACAATACATCCAAACAAAATTACCATATTCAAACAACTTATAAATGATGACTGAATATATAATTTAAAAAAAATAATGAAACAAAAAACCAATTATAATTGGGTAGAACATGAAAACCAAGACCAATTGTACCAAAATACAAGGAATAAATCCACACAGCATAGCCCAACATGCTCCAACATGAAATTCAATAAGAAATGATAATGTTATAATTTTCATCACTAAAGAAATTAGATAGCTTCACTTTACATGTTTCTTGATATACATCATCTACATGTTCACCAATGGTCACATGTAGGGGTTGAGTATGAAACTTAATAGTATTTCACAAAATTACTTCTCAACTCATTCCACTAGGATAAAACAAGTTATAAAAATCATATAAAATATTTTACAAATATTTTATGTAATTTATATCAAATTAATAATACATTCCAAACCAAAATAGTTTCCATGTATAGAAACAAAACTAACTGTTTTACTCATTTTCTCAAAACCATTTATCAAAACCTTTTGGTATACCCATTCAATGAATCTAAGCTTAGGTACATTCATTCCCAAGTGAAATTTCCATACTGGTAAGCTGTCTCTAATTGATCTACATGGTAATCACAATGTAACAATCAACAAGTTCCAAAATGGAACCTGCTCTTTATAGAAGGTCTCATCAATTAAAATAAACCTATGCCCACCATATATGAAAAAACAATGCCAAAAAATTTCAATTAAACAAATATTTACTGAAAAAATTCAAAAAATAGTTTCCAAGAATAAAAAAATAAACCATAATTTTAGAACCACCCATTTAAAATCATCAACCAAATACCCTTTATAAAACCAAAACAGACATCAAATATTTCACAAATTTATTACTAAATATTATTTCCTCCTTGAATAACATATTATATTCAAAAATAAATTCACGAAATTAAATAAATTTGAAACCAATACTTAATTTCTAATCAAGAGGATTTAGTATAAAATTCTTCTACCTCTCAAACTTTTGTAATGATGAATAATAGAAAAAAACTAAAAAAAATAACCTTAAAACTCCCTAAAATTCCCTTAGATCTAGTTATCTAAAATAAAATTCATATATTTCATTCTCATTGGCATAAAGAATCATCTATTTATCCCAAATGGTTAAAATACATGATTCCAAGATAGAGAAGATTATGAAAACAAATGAAAATGATGAAAAACAATCACATACCAAAATATTTTGACCTAAAATGCACACTGATTCAACTTGGATTCACTCCCATATCATGTGGAATTGTCTCCACTTACATGGGATGAAGAGGTATTCAGGATATTATTAGATTTGTGTAAAAGGGTGGTTTAGGGATAATTCATATTATATCTATTATTTTTTGTTCCAATTTTAAATAGTGTGAGGTCATGGATGGTTAGGGAATAGAATTATGAAAACCATACATTAAATTTGTAGAAAAAAATCCCTCCAAACATTCCTCACATATTTTTATCTCATAGTTTGATAAAATTTTATCCATTAATGATATTCTATTATTTGAACATTTATTAGTTTCTTCTATGTAGACACACAGTTGATCCATGACATGTGGCTAACTATGCTCTTACCCAATAGTCATCATTTTAGTTTCATAGTATCCTAGGATGTGTTTCATGGTTTCAACTAACATTGATCAAACTATTAACCTCTGTAAAATGTCCATAAATATGATAAAATACTTTTTCAATTCCTAAAATGAACCCAATAACATTATTTAAATAAATTTAAGAATTAAAGGGATATATAAATAAAAAATACTGATACATTCTCCACACTATTTTTATTTCCATTATCCAAATGTTAAAAACCATAATTTTCCATGATGAGTTTTGGCCATTCTTATACCATTTCCTTCTCAATATCTAATGTTTTTTAAATATTACCATGTTTTCATATAACCAATCATTGACTAATTGTTTTAACATGACAGAAATTCTATTTTTTATCCATAATTTGAATTAGGACAAGAACCATTCAAGAATATGGATAATTGTAATTATAAACCCAATGAATCACATGGAATGGATAATTTTTATACTCTTTAATTGTGATACAGGAAATAGATTATTCCCTGAACCAATCGTTTGTGGAAAAAACAATTGATATTCTACCTAATCTACAAATTCATATATCCCAAAAGATCTTAGGTATCAAAGATATAACATGAAATTATTTCCAAAATGATGATATCTAATCATTGGAGATATTATTAATAACTCATGATCACTCTCCTTGAATGAAGAGTTTCATTAAAAATGATATGAATATGGATTACAATAACACTAATTTTTTTCCATTCTCTTTCTGGTCAATTGAATATTCAATACTGATTCTTGCACATTGATTTTTAGAACTAGTGATGTTTCACATGTTTATACTCAACAAAGTGGATAGTGGTAAGGAAGGATAAACAAATCTTCAAAACGATCCTTATGTATAATGACTTGATATGAGTCATTTTATGAGAACTCCAATAATGGAATGTGATCTTACCATAAGCCACAAAAATCCATTAATAATTCTGTATACATATCCACTATTGTATGGATCATACTCTAAATTTTTAAATCCATTTTAGGTTGATATTCCACACTCTTGTTCAAATTAGTTCCAAATTATTAAAATAAGGACTACCATAAACAATATAAAATACTTAAATCATGGTCTCATACTATCGATACTGGTATGTCATTTATTTTTACCATTTATTAGATATAAATTTATGACAATTCATTAAAAATTTTATATTAAAAAATAAAGATAAAATAGGCTGATTTTGTAAGTCAATCTAATATCATCGACATTCCATTGTGTTTATAAAACATCCCTGGAGTTCCTATTAATGGAACATTATTCATTATCAAATATATAATTTGTGAATATTGTAATGTAGTTTAATGTATAAAATATCGGTAACAACTATGAATAACAATAAAACTCTATATGTCAAAGACATTATTTGGTTATTTCGAAGATATCATATCCTATACATTTTACTAGATCCAAAGAACAACATTTCTAGCATTACATGTCCATATAAACCTACCACTTTTTTCCCCAATATCACACTTTGAATGTTTGGCATTTAAATGATGATCTTGTAAGATTTATAACACAATTATTAATATTCATAACACACAACCATTGTCCTAGAACACAGCCATATATAATCCATATAAAATTTCACAAATGAACCAAAATACATTTGACATATACAATTCATCATTTCCATGATGTTTGTTACTACATTATAATTAACAAAAGGAATAAGTGGATACATATAATGGGAATATCTTCTCATTAATGTTGTATTTATAATATAATCCTTCTGAACCCACAATATTGGGAATCCCTAAGGAATGTCAATGTTAGAGAACCTAAAATCTCCCCTTAATTGATCAAATATGTCATCAATATGTGGAAGTGGGTACTAATTATTTTTCATAACATAATTATGATTATGATGATTAATATATATATGAAGTGTTCCACTAACCCTATTCACAAATAAAATTTTGTGATTCTAACAGAGTTGTATTAGTAGAAATGAATCGTTTTCATTCTACAACTATGAACTAGAAAATCCATTCCCTAAATTTAGTTGGTTCCATCTACTAATAGGAGACCAGGATCGAAAACCACATATTTCCAATATGTATATTAGTTTGTGTTGTTAATCCTCGGGGTGGCTTGCTACGTACCCTACTTAGGATACATGGATCAAAACCCACATAGTTCGAATATGTTGACCAGTATTAGGGGTTGACCCATAGGGTGGGTTCCTACGTACCCTACCTAGGAGACAGGGATCAAAACCCATGTAGTTTGAATATTTTTACCAGTGTTTGGGATTGAAACTCATGGAGCCTTCCTATGTACGTGGCCTAGGAGACTGGGATCAAACCCATGTAGTTCAAATAGTTTTTCATTTCTTTGGGTTGAACCTTTGGGAGGCTTCCGACGTACCCTTCATAGGGGAAAGGGATCAATACCCCTGTAGTTCAAATTGGTTTACCAATGTTTGTGGTTGGACTTCTTGGTGGATTCCAATGTACCCTTTATTTGAGAAGGGATCAAAATTCCAATTGTTTGAATCAGATTACCTGTTTTGGGGATGAAACTATATGAGGATTCCTTCATACCCGACATAGATTATAGAGATCAAAACCCATGAAGTTCGAATAGGTTTACAAGTGATTGGGGTTGATCCTTAAGGAGGATTCCTACATTCCATACCTAGGATATTGGGATAATATACCATGTAGTTCGAATTGGTTTACTAGTGTTGGGTGTTGAACCATAGGGAGGCTTTCTACTTACCCTTACTAGGAGATAGGGATCGAAAATAACGTAGTTTGAATAGGTTTACCAATGTTTGGGGTTAAACCCTAGTGAGGCTTCCTACTTTCTCTACCTAGGAGATTGGGATGAAAACCCACGTAGTTTGAATGTATATAGTTTAGCATCATGTAGAATAAAGGTGAACAGACATTAAGTGGCCGAGATCGATGGGTGAAAGTCTTTAACCTTATGGAGTCTTCCTATATACCATTCTTGGAAAGGGAAAGGATCAATTTCCATGTAGTTATATGGAAAAGGATGTGTCTTAAACACTATGGTGGATCGAAGAGGGTGTCATGGTCAATGAATACATTAATACCACATGACTCATGCTATTTGTGAGAAACAAGAGGGAAAACGACATGATGATCACGTCTCGAAAGGTGAGCCAGTGAGAAATGGAGTGTGGATTATGCATGGTTGGTGGCCCAAGGAGATGGAGATTGGTACATACTCTAGGATGGAGGCCCAATGGCGATAATGTGCCAAAGGATAGGGATAGGGTATTGAGTCCCCTATACACATCTCTTCTATAAAATTTGAGCATTGAAAAAGAGAGTAGGGGCAAGGATTCTACCTCCCACAAGAAATGATGGGGGCTTACACCAGGATGGTTTCCCTCCCCCACAGACACATGTATTTCCTTGCACAGAGGATCTCATTAAATGTGAGGATTATCTCACTCCCACATAGACTAGTGGGTGTGAAAAATTTTCGAGATAGGTCACCCCATGTATTTTACGAGGGGAGAGGGCACAATTTAACTTCATGTGTTGGGGATGATGATGCTTTTCAGTTTAATGTCTTGAAACTCATTCAATGAGGATTTACTCCCCACCCATAAGAATACATTACTAGGACTCTTTAACCCTTGGTGTAGGGATAACACTAACATTACCATGGTGATACGGTGTTGTGAATTGATCAATTGAGGGGCTCATATTAGCATGGATATGCAAAGAATCAAAAGCCATTATATTTCCTACATGATGAAGCATAAGGAAAAGTAATGCACTATGATTCACCACCCAGGAGACCTTGAAATATCTTCTTAAAAAAATGGAAGGACGTACAGGAGAAGGGTTTGTGAGGAAAAGGGGTTCACAGGAAAGGACCTTGCGATGCTCTGGTGCTCCACAAAGTGGAGAGACTCCATGAAGGATCATGCTTCATGTAGTTGAATGGTCTAGCCTAGGAATGGATTATACATGTGTATGAAGAGTACTTCATACAGTATATTCTTTTGTGAAGTAAGACTCTGTGGAGGATGGGTGCCTTGAAAAGTGAGTAAATGTGGAGAAATGTAATTTTCTAATAATATTGATCCTACCTTAGAGTTGGGTTCACATGGGAATGGAAATTACATTGCGAAGCGTGTGTGATTTGTGAAGACCAGAGTCACCATAAGGATATATTTCCCTTGTAATGACCTCTGTTCTTTGCGAAGGGTATCCCTGCTTGAAGAGGGGTCGCATATTATCCAAGGTAATGGTATTTCACAATGATAAAATTACTTAAAGATATAATTTTATCAATGATTCATAGAGAATATGTTTTTTCCTGATTTGAGAACTAAGAAGGAGAAAGATCAGGGTATATGTTCTTTGGGTATTAGGGAAGCCTGTTATTTATAGGCTAGAGGCGGTACGCACCTATGACAGCATACTTCAAAGTACCTTTCACTCCACTATGGAAGGCGTATTGCGTAAGGTTATTCGTAACAATGATGTTGACTATCAACCCTTCCTTGGTGCAGATGATTCTTTCATATTGTCTGCAGTGCTGATGGATACATTCGTTAATTTTCGAGGAATTTAAGAGGTGATCATCGTCCATCCGCAGCATGAAGCCTTCCATAAATTTCAGCATAACTGTAGATCCTTCTATCTCTTTCCTCTACAATGATAGTGGAGAGATCATTGGATTTTCACTAGTCGTGGTGTTGAAGGGAATTTTGAAGGAGGTTTGTAAAGAAGCACATTTTTCAAGGATAGAATGAGGGTAATATTATGAGGGTTGATGATCAATATTTTTTAAAATATCATGAAGTCAGATTGTGATGCTATATCATAATGCGGATAGGTGATGCCTGGGTGGAGAATACCATGAAGATTTCCATAAACTAGCACACTTTGAAGCTCATAGGTCGTCACCTATAAATTTCGGAGGAAGAACCCTGTTTTTCATTTTTATATCTCTTTATATTTTCACTTGATCTTTTTAATTCTAAACATCGTGTGATTTGTGACCACTCTTCCTGAATCGGGCAATATTTTTCTCGGTGTCACACAATGGGTCATCAGACTCTATAGTTGTACACTCTATGAGTTGTGTCTGCAAGGTCAGCGATAGAGCTCTGTGACCGGTATCTGTGATCAATCTCCATAATTGTGGTCTTTGATCAAGGAAATTGTTTTCTAACATCATGGCACCGATTGGATAACTAAGAAGCTGCAACGGGGGCCCTTTTGGATGCTTCCCCAAGGGAAGGGATGTTCGATAACATAGGAATTAGATAATGTGTACAAAGCCATTCAGACCACATATCCCTAGTAGAGTTATTATCAAAAATCCAGAAGAAATTTTATCTTTGAAAAATACAGACTCTATATTGATTTGGAATGAGGGATGATGTTTTCCTTCCTGAAGCAAGTAGGGATGAGCCAGCCAATTGGTTTAGGAGTATGTCGTGCCAGTGCCAATGGTTCGAGGATATCGATGGTCATACCTGGGAGGATCACACAACTGTCTATGTTGTTTTCTTTTATAATCATGTTACCAAAATTTATGGAAAGGAATTTCTGGAATATGTATATCTCCATACTACTACACTATCCTCAATGCAGCATTAGTTCAAAAAGAGAAGGGGTGGACTAATAATGGGACATATGGTAGGGCTGTAATTTTACAAATGATTGGGTGTAGAAGTATTTGGTCCATTCCTCCTATTAGGAGATTGGGGTAGATCTATGGTGTGTGGGCTTGAATGAGGTGTCATGGGCCACACAATTCATCATTTACCAGCCAAATCACCCGATTCTGGAGTTGTTCAATAGCTGGTCTTCGAGGACCAACACTTTTCAACTTCACCATGGGGAGGTCAACATTATCCTCTATGACCTCAGAAGATCTCTAGGATTCAAATATTGGGGGTGATGTATGACAACTTCCTCCCCACCGAGAATACATGGGAGGACCCGGAGCAGATGTTACGACTGTAAAAGGTACTGATGGACCTGGTGATAGGTGATGAAAAGCAATCAATAAAGGACATGAATTTCACGTTGTGGTTTATGAAGTTTATAAATTTCCATTTAGATAGGATGTTTCATGTGAGGCATCCCACATGCCAAAAAGGTTCCCATCATAATAAATAACACTCATTCGGGTGACTCATGGAGGATGTCTATTTGAAGACATGGGGGTATAATGTTACCACCGAGCAGTAGTCAGGGGTTAGGATGGTTGTATTAATCCCTACACTCATATGTGGATGGATACTTCTAGGAATAGATATGAACACAGGAGTAAAACCAAGTACGTTCATCATGGAATATTTGTTATTGATGTGGTATCAGAACATTATTGTGATCATAGAGTTGGCCATGTTGTAGAAGGTATTGTTGCACTTCATTGAGGGGAATAATCTACATAGATTGTGAGAGACATTCCATTGTTATGGGGATATAGTGGTGAATATGGGTGATTATGAATACTTGAATCCCATTTCCCCTCCAAGGGAAGACTTTTAACTAGATATTTTGAATGCAGTGGGAAGTTTCTTGGCCAAGCTGACCCTACCACTAGTGCTGAACTGAGTCTGGAGGGTAGATGAATTCAACATCCAAATTTTTCTATTGCAAATATGTGTATTCATTGATGAAAACCATGGAAATGAGAAGAATTAGTCCAATATCCTAGCCTTTCGGGATGGAGTTCTGGAGGGACATGTTAATCAAGAGCATATCTCTGAGCCATACACCCTACACCACTTTGAGAGGTAGTTTTGGAGCAAGCAGAGGATGACCCCGCAAGTCTTCTTTAGAGTACTCCAGGAGGACCATCCATATGTGATGATAATGATGTATCCCGTGTTCACACGAGATGATGGGATTATGCAGAATGAGTTGTCATTACCCATAGTCGTTTATAGGAAGTAAAATAGTATGCCAATATTTGGGAGGATGCCTACACATGGGAGATGTTGAAGTGGTGTACCATATATGATAGTGATTTGGTGCCTCCTCATCCTTGTTGTTTGGGCCAGAAAATGATAAGAAAATCTCATTGTGGTGAGGATATAGTAGTGGTGAAACCTTCACCGATTAAGAGGAAGGTAACAACGGCAGACCCTAATATACCAAAGGAGAAAAATCAGCAAGAAGGGAGTCCATTCAAGGGGTTCCATAGGATACCCCCCAGGCTCTTGGTAAATAGCTACACCATATATATATACATGATGACGCTGACTTCCTAGAAGAATTGGGACATCTGAGACATTAATAGGCAATTCCTCAATCCATATTTTATGGGGAACCATCTAAACTATCTTGGAATATATCTGCCAAGGATCATTCAGTATAGAAATAGATTCTCAGTATATCATGTTGAAGGGGATCATTATATCTCCATGTTGGAGGAGTTCTCCCACTCTCGAGGTACTCTATGCCTATGAAGGATTTCGTGAAACTGATGCTCAATCAAAATGTCGCTCCATATTTTTCTTCTACTAAATTGAGGGAGTTATTCCCCCTAACCTTAAGATTCAGAAGTTTCTTCTTGGGGGGGTGACACTGGAAGATGAAGCCATTTAGAGGAAGGTGACGTTGAAAACTTGGAGCTGTAAGAGTTTGTAGAGGCTATTGAGGTAAACACTAAACCATTTCCATATGGAACTTATTTAGATCAATTATACCCTCTCAACAATCATTTTCTCTATGCAGTAATTCTTTAGGCATAAAACACCCTCCTGACCAATAGTAAATATAGCTTTGGGGTCAACACATGTGGAAATTATTATTACCGCATCTAACTATGTTGTGAAACCCAAGGTGGTTTTCCTGATTTCTTTGGATTTCCAAACCATATAGGGGTGGAAAAGACATGGGATTCTAATGGTAGAATCTCAAGGGAGAGACTATTTATTTTATATCTATAAGTATTCTTCCAATAATTTTTATCCATTTCCCATTGAAACAGGCCAACTGATGTCAGTGTATTCTCACATTCAAAGATCTTCCAATGGCAGGGCCACATTGTAGAGGATGGTTAGGGACCATAGGGGTGTCTTTTTAGGGGAATGCAGACGATCATAGAAGAGAAAACCCCTAATAATCAAATCTCAGTGCTCATGATTACAGGAGAGACTATTAGTAGGAAGAACCCGAGATCATAAAGGAGGAATATATCAATGGAGATCAATTAGATGACATGGGACCTGGCCTATCTAACTAGACAGTAGAAGAATATCCTACTGATGAATTATTGGTGACTTTCCCTACAAATTAACCTAATGACCATGAGTACTAAGAATAGATGGTTTTCGATGATGTGGATAGTATGGCCATCCACTACCGATCATGGAAGATGATAAAGTGCTTAATTGGGGAGACATCACATGAAAAATGGATAATCAAAATGGGGAGGCTTCATTCCAAGCTGCATGAATGATACGCTAAAGGAGTGGATTCCCAACTCACTCATATTCTCATCCAAGACTATATGGAAGATAAAATATGGGTACACAACAGCAACCATGGTTTGAGCTGTTAGCATAGGAAGTTCGTCAACATCAAGAGACTCTGAGAGGCTGAGCATGAGGTATAAATCATGAGGGTGTAGGTGAATGAGAATTCACATTTCCTTGATGCACAATCAGGACTCATATCATGACAGATGGCCTAGCTTGCAGAGGATGAGAAATCGATGGTGCATGATTCTCAATAGATGGTTATTATCTGAGCTAACAAAGATTGGGCCTAGATAAAGGTCAATGATCTATTACCCATATCCATCTAAGAGGAGTGGGATCTTAATAGGTGATATCAGTTCCTGGATGCTACTATCCAGATAGAAATGGAGCTAGGATTATCCATTGAAGAGGTTAACCCATCTATTGGAGGGACCAGTCACTATGCATTGTAATTTTTGAAAATTCATATATGAACTTTCATAAATTTATTTTGGATGAGTTTTGAGTTCCGTTATCAATTTTGAAAGTTGAATTTTCATCCTATATGTCAATCATCTAGAGGTAAATACCTAAACTCATGTGGGTCATGCCAGATGTTAGAAGAAAGGGATGGAAGCATTGTCATTCTATTTGAATCTGATAATTTCAACTAATATCTGGGCATCTCGGGTTTGAAAGACCACTAGGATTTTTCAAGGAAGGAAAAAACAGATGGAATCCTGACTAGAGTATTATATTCTTAGATTAGTCAAATTTCATCTTTCCGAAAGTGCTCTAATTCTCAAGCGGGGTAACACATGGCGCATTGGAATCAATATGAACATAGGGGAGAAGAAAGTGTGGATCGTGATACCCAAAATTCGGACACTATAGAGATGGAATGAAAAAAGGATAACTTTTTACCATGTTTGAAACATAGTATCCTTATTGCGTTAGCCTGAAATGTGGACAAAAATGATAGATGACCACTGACCATGTTCAAAAAACGGGGCCTAACTTAAAACGCCATCCATAGCCTTCTGGAATTATTTTCTGTGAATATTGGTGATCCATAGGCTGAGAATATCTACTGTTATGGGGTTTGTTTATCCATGAAAGAAGACGTGCATCAAAATAAATGGAATATTAAGAGTGGATGATGGAGTGATGGGTTGTTCATATGGATTCCCACACTCATGAAATTATTCCACCATTATGAATACACATTAGTTGAGCATATCAGTCTAGTTAAGGATGATACTCATTTCCAGAAAGGATCTATATAGCGAGAACCTAGAGTGGCATGTAGTTTTACATCATGACAATAAGGATGATAAACACACAGTTTAATTTCATGAGGTGACGACAGAGGCAATGAATGTTCCAAAAAGGGGGATGAGGCTTGGACGTCCGTATTAGATATTTTACCAGTGCGTGGCTCGATCTGGGAACTAGACATTGGGATGTCACTACATATCATTCTTACGTGGGAATCAAGCCATACGTATTTCAGAATGACCTGTGCAGTTTAGCATCATGGGGTGGGAAGGGGAGTGAAAATGAATCATTGAAGGGGTGAGTGATGAGTTAAATGTAATCCCAATGAGAATGAGTATAAAAGGAATTCCACACCACATCACGTTCCTATAATAGGGATCCCAAGACAAGAGTATTAAAGGGATTATATTCTGACTGGACTCTAAGGGGAAATTTTAGGGGGATCCTACATATCCCATGAGGATGGGAACCAAGCCAGTAATAGTTTTCAAAGAACAGTATGGTGATAGATCGACCATGTCGATGTAAAACCTCTCTAGGGTAGAATCTAAAGCATCCCAGAATTATCATGGGGCATCCTAAACTTATCCATGGTAGAATCATAGTATAATGTCACTCATTGAAAATGTGGTTACCCAGAATGGAAACACATGGTGTTGTTCATATCCCAAAGTGAATGAGGCTATATGAGTCCACACCACACCATCTGTTTCTAGTAGGATTATTTAGACAATAGACCAGAGGCATCCTATCATGGGACTAGACTAGAGGGAATGTTCATAGGAGTTCCTGTATTTCCCGTGAGGATGGGAGTCAAGCCATATGTAGTTCTGTAGGTCTCGTGTAGTATAACGTGACATAGTATTATAAATATTTAAAGGTAAGATCAAAAGGGGGAGTACATGGTGCAGCTATTATAGGAATGATGTGAGTGAGGACCAAATTAGTACATACCTCACCATGTAATCCTAGGGGAAATCGTGGTCGAGAGACTACTGATAGAGAAGTTATTTCTATTCCCAAGAATAAGTTTTCAAGAATTCTTATGTATCTCAAGAATATGGGAATCAAGCCATATGTAGTTCTGGAATGATTAATATAGTTTTTCATCTGGCAAAACGGGCATAATAGAAGGGAAGAAAGTTCCCCAAAGGGAAATACATGGCCTAGATATCATAAACCCAATTTATTTGATGACCCAATAGGTCCTCACCACACCACATACTTCCAAAACATTTTAGGCCAACTGGGGGGGCCATAATGAATGTGGTATTTAAGGTAATTAGGGATGGGCCTAGAGAAAAAATGTATGGGATTTCCAACATGTCCCATGTGGATGGGAATAAACCCATACAATGTTCTAAAATATTTCATGATATGGTACCAATTTTATTGGAATTATCGTTGTTCATGTATTGCCTATGTACCAAAATAAGTGGCATTTGATGGATATTGTTTGTTCATTATGGTTTAATGGAATGGTTGTGTTTTTTTGAATCATTGTCACTGGGACGGAGAATACAAGTTCCTATAAAAGAATCATGAAATAAGTTGGCGTTGACAAATGGCAAGGAGGAAGACTGATACCAAACATTATATACCCATGAGTGAGGACACCACAATGCAGTGCCATTTTTCATCATGCAGCCAGGATTATAATTTCATAGTTTAGGGTCATATGATAGGTCCAACCCATGAATATTAACATCACGTAGAAAAGACACAATAGTGTAAAGTCATGTGGGACTAGGTGGTATACGTTACCATCCAAGGGCTTGGATGCCCACATGAGAATGAGGATCTAAGAGGAATGTGCAAGGGGTGATAAAGCATACCCAACACGAATAAGGACATTAGTCTAGACCACATCGCGAGAAACCACGGGGGGGGGGACGTTAGACCAATGGCCAATAAAAAAATAGAGGATATAGGGATTTAACTGAAGGAAAAATATATGGGCGTTCTAACATATGCCATTAGGATGGGAATCCATCCACATGTAATTCTGAAAATCATTCATTTTATCATCATGTGATAAGGAAGAGGTAGATGGTCTTTGAGTGTGGTTGTAGAGCTCGGACCCAAAGAAGTGAGATTCATCCATGTGGGTATAATCCATGAACAAGTCCCTAAGACCACGTGATCTGGGATTGATGTGGGAAACAACAGTAGAGAAGTTATTTGCAACATGTGGAATACAGATAAAATTGGAGCAATGGGGAGCCTCGAATGGCACCATGCCATGGATTCATCCTCCTGATGTTCAAACACACAATAATGAATAACTACAATAGTTTGTAAATTACAATTGGACATGATATAATGGAGAGAGATGTAAATCAAACAACTAGTATTCAAGTTTTAACAGGGGTGTCATAATGATAGAGGATAACTATTGACCATATTTAAAACACAATCATTATATCATTTAACCTGAAATGGGAACGAACAAATGAGAATTGGCCATTGACCATATTCAAAATGCAGAACTTGTTTCAAATTGTGATTCTAGATCCTTGAATACATTGCTACAAGACGGTGGGAGAGAACATATTCCTTCTGTCCATGCCATTCAGGGGTCCTTTGGGATGTGAAAGAAGATGAAAACCTAAATAATGGGAAATATTAAGCATGGAAATGGATGAAAACTTGTCCACTTAGAACCCAACACTCTAGTTCCTTAACCATTGTGCAACTTGGAACATTGGTGAATTCCCAAATATGGTCAAGGGGCCCAATTTGAGTGTAGATGACTCAATAAGTGAATACAAGAAAGGGGGATGCATATATCTCAATAGTGAGGTAGGTGTCGTGGATGCAGCAAAACTGACATGAAAGAGAACATATTTCCACACCACACTACATAACCCCATCAGAGGACATAGGATAAGTGGATGGATGGAAGAAAAGTTTCAAAGAAATAGGGATGGTACGGAAGAGGAAATTTTAGGGCGTTCTAATGTATCCCATGAGGATGGAAATCGAGACATCAATTGTTCTACTGAGTCGTGTAGTTTAATGTAATCTAACAAGTGCATCGGGAAAAAGAATCATGAAGAGAAATTTCTATGGCATGGAAAATAACCCAAGGAGAATGAAGAAATATTCCCACATACGCCACACCATTCATATTTTCGTGAGAGATGTTTCCCAGACAAAGAATAGATGAACCCAGGATGGACACAAAAATGCAATATTTGGGAATTCCTACATATGAAAGTAGGGTGGAAATCAAGAAATATGTAGTTCTCAAGATGTTGTATATTTTAATGTCGCATGACAAGGATGTGGTAGATCATAGTTTATGTTCATGGAGCTCAGACCACAGATGTACCATTTAATTTCATGTGTGTGGGACAAAAGGGCATGAAAATTGAATAACAACCCCCATTATTTGGGAGACCATTGAATTAAAATAATGGTTTGGGATAGATTTTGACCATGTTCAATACAAAGTATCACTCTCATATTACATAGAATAGAACAAAAATTGAGTATTAAACTCAGATCATATTCGAGACGTGGGACTTGTATGAATTTGTCATTCGAGATCCTCCCAAATGTTGACCCAAAACGGTAGGTGATCCATGTTGGCAAGAAACCAAGCCCTTAGTGGGTCCTTTAAAATGTTCAAGATGATAGAAAACCATGTGGTGGGATGTGTGTAGTGTGGTGGTACCTGTATAGTTTAACGTCCTGTAGTACGGACTAGGGATAAAGAAGGGGTGTCTAAATGGGATGTGTATGGAATGGAATAAATAATCCCACGTGAAAGCAGACATAGAGTCCATTACAAAATGAAAAAAAAGTTATAACTTGGTCCAGGGGTAGAAAAGGTCGATGGATCTGGGGATACGACACAGATGAAATTTTACAACATTTCTACATGTCCAATAAGGATGGGATTCAAGCTATACATAGTTCTAAATAATGTTGTGTTTTTAACATCATGTGATAAGTAAGAGGGTATATTGTCGTTTAAGGTCATAAATCATAGACCATTTTTTATTTTAACATCATGTGGGATGAGTGTGAATTAGTTTTACATCTTTTAACTCAGAATGGTCAGGCAGTCTATTGTCATGTAGTGAGGAAGAAACAATTCAATTTTATGTGGTACTTCTAAGTGTAATACTACTTGAGTAATTTAGCATTCGTTGGGGGATTAATATACACAAAATATATGGTGATCATAGAGAATTCACCACTTGGGTAATCCTTTTGAATGATATAAGGTCCCTCTTAATTTGTCTCCATATTTATTGGCTTCTGGCTAGGAATCATTGGCATTCTCAGGGAAACACCATGTCACCATGTAGGAGAGTGTGAATGTGAATCTAATTATTGAAAGATGTGTCTGTATTGTTATGATGCCTTTCTAGATAGTTTATCAAACAAATAATTTTCTCATTAAGTTCTTCTTGTTCATCCAGAAAGAGGTTTGTTACTTTTTTTAGTGTCTTATGATTGTAGAAAAAAATAATTAATGGTATCATATGAATATAAATGTGTAGAACTACCATTATTCTTGAAACCATGGAATATGGAGTCACCTGAGTGGAATTGAGAATAATCATCTGATATGCCCAGAGGGAATTGGGGTGTTTTTTTGGCCAACTCTTCTTGTTTTGATCAACAAGCTTTTGCACAATGATAAGGAGGGTTTTGTTGAATGCCTCGGTCTGTCCATTTTCATGCACATGATACCGAGGGGTATGATTGGAATAGATATTTTACTTGGCCTAAAACTTCATCTCAGCTTCATGGAAGTTGGTGTCATTATATGGAAAGAAAGTGTGAGGGGCTTCGAATAGGTATATGACATTGGATCACACAAACTCAACGATAGAATGGGCCATGAATTCCTTGAGTGGAACTGCCTCTGCCCACATGGAGAATAATTCCATAGTGGTTAGGATGAAACTACAATGGCGGGCCATTGTCGATGGATATGGTCCCATGACATCGAGTCCATATCCTGAAAAGGGCCAAGAGTACATAGTAGTCTGTAAAGGTTCTAGTGGCCGATGTGAAAAATAAGCACAGATTTTCCATGCATGGAACCTTTTTGGAAACACGATATAGTCATGGATCATAGTGGTCCAAAAATAACCCAATATCTAGATCTGATGAGAGATTTTTTGACCCTACCTATTGATCTGCATATAAATCGGCATGAACCTAATGCATGACCTGAAAAATCTCGCCACACTAGATGCTATGGAGTAAAATCCCATCAAATACACATCTGTTGAAAATATGGTCAAGATAGGGACCACTCAAGATGGTGAACTCCACTATAGGTCGTCAGATCCCCTACCGTATGGCTAGATCTTCCATGAGATTACTACGATGGAGTTACTCAAAAAGGGGGTCCTCCAGTCAGGAGTAAGATCCAGTTCCACAAATGGGGAGCCTTGAGGACCTAATGTGGAGGCACCATCTATAAGGTGGACTACATGCGGGCTATCATCATTTCATGGAGTTATGAGAGTGATTACCTATAAATACAACATATGGATAATAAAATAATCCTAGTTGGTCTTAATAAGAGAAGTTGTCTAGCTAGATGAGGAATTGGCCCAACCATTCTACGACTGAAGGATAGAAGAATCTTTTGGCGAGAAAAGTACTTGGCTATGAGCCGGTGGGTACGCTCTAATAGTAAGACGATCTATGAATTGTTGTTAGAATTGTCACCAGTAATCATCTTGATTACTAGATCAGAGTCCCCTTCCACATGCAAGGAATAAATTTTAGTATTGAGCTCTAGGTTGAGACCTGTGACACGATCCTGGTAGTCTACCTTGTTTTTGGTATAGCCTTATGATAAAAATAATGAATATGGTTGGAAAACTTGTGTAGGTAGGATCAAGATGATACCCATTCCCAATCTATTGTGTCTGGGATCACCGAGTCTTTTAACGATAGGGATTTAGGAAGTTTCAAAAAAGTAACATTTCTAACACTGAATGGATTATATAATAAGAGGATTACCTCATCTAGAAAATGAAAATATAGGGACTACTATGCAAGAGTTGGATGGTAAATAAGGAAGTCTCCAAATTCATTCACCTTAATAATCTTCACTTGGTTAACATGATGTCAAATTGTTGAATGATCACTTCCCCCACTGAGCTAGATGGCCCATCAACAAGGGTCATTTCAAAATGTACATTACCAGATCCACTCAGGACACTGACTGTATCTCATGGTGCTATAAGTAATGTTGTAATATTTTCACTACAAATACCAATTTAAGGTAGAAATTCATGATAGAGGAATGTATGGTCTCTGTATCGAGGAGCCTGAAGCTAAGATTGTATAAACTATTCTTCGTCCCCTCATTATTATTATATTATATAATGGTTCCAAGACATCATTCTAGAGAAATCACATAAAGGTCCGACATATTTCTGGAAACTAGTGGCATCAAAACTAGATGTTGTAGTTGGCATTGCATGATCTCCCTAAAATTGGTTTGACACTCCTCATCCAAACGATAATCGGTAACTTTCTTCATGAGTATGGAAAATGGATTACACCATCCTGCCAATTTTTTTAATGAATCGGCCTATGTAGGCTACGTCGACATAAAAACCTCAGATCTCCCAAATTTTTGTCAGAGGACACATATAGTCGATGGCCTTTATTTTATGTGGGTCGATATCAATGCCTATATATCATACAATGAATCCATGAATCTTTCCAAAGGTGACCCCCAAGCCACACTTCAAGGGGTCCATCTTCAGATAGCATGAACGGAGGAAGCCGAAGACTTTCTCAAGATATTTGAGATGGTCTTGTCACTGGTGAGATTTGAGCACCTGATTTTCCACATAGCATTCCACCAATGCTCCTAGTATCAAATTGAATATGTGATTCATTTGATGATAATAGGACGAACCTACATTATTTAAAACAAAGGGAATTACCTAGTTGTAGAAAGTACCATATTGTTACATGAAGGTGGTAGAATCTTTATCCTTATAGGGCATTTGATTTCTATTATACTCAGAATATCCATCCATGAATGAGAGATCCTGAAACCACATGGTGGAATCATTCAACAGTTCTATTTTAGGAAGGAAAAAGTTATCATTCTAGTAGGGATGGTCGAGATCCCATATATCAATGTAGACTCTTATATGTTAGTTCTTATTCCTAACATGTACAATTTTATCTAACCATATGGGGTACTAGACCAAGATTATGGATGGTGACCAAGACGATGGATGGTGACTTTGGGATCTATCCTAGGAATATCATTGTAACACAATGAAAATAAATCCTGATGATGCTTCTGGAAATCCACATTTTACATTTTCTCTTTGACAGGAATAGTGGTACTTATTAATGTTGGTTTTGATTCTATCACGTCTTTGAGGATCACCTATACCAACTCATCGACTAGGGTGGATACACCCTCTTCGATTGTGATAAGACCATCCTAAAAATACACTTATTAATCCCTGAAGGAGGGATCAAAATAAATAGGTGATTATTCTGAGTTGATAGATCCTGACGTGACACTAGTTCCAGCATTATCCTAATTGGACATCTCATTGGTGAGCTCCTGTACTACTAAAACCGTGGAAACAAAATCTGTTAACCTAATCTCACCTAGATTCCTACCTAAGGGATCATGATTTTTGATATCAATGAAATAGTGTTGCATTTTATTGTGTGGGTTAATCCTATACCTACAAAATAAGAATGTTTGCTGAATATTCATTGCCATGGGGTCGACATTCTAATAACTTATAGGATTAAGGGGCTTTGGGATCAACCAAGCCTGATTTGTATAAGAATATGAGGTGATCCTTTGACGTCCTATAGACTAGGGAATGATCTTCCCCATTATTCCAGAGTGAAGAAATCAATGCCCCAAATCCTGGGTCATGGCCTCCAATTATTAGATCAGAAAAATTTAGTCGCCATCTAGGTGTGTCCATAGTCTAGTCATAGATTTAGAATATCCAAACTCATTAGACTGAATCTGATTGCCCTAGATCTAGTAATAGTCGGCATCCAAGTAGTGGGATTCAAAAGAGGTGAAGGGTGACTCATCACCTTAGATTACACCTAATCAACCATTAATGGAATACATAAGGTATTGGTGATATGAAGAAGGGATATCCATGTGTAGTTGGATCCATTGCATACCCATCAACACGTTTTAGGAGGTTTTGTGTGAGATATCCATGAACTCAGAGATAAAAACTAGGCCATCAAACTAGGTCTTCAAAAAGATATTCCTAACTAGTGTCTAATCCATCCAATCATAAGCTTGAATTTTTAGGTCATAAGGAATCTTATTTATAAGGCCCCGGCCTTAAACCTTACTTAATACTAAATTAAATGAATAATTCACATTGAGGATCTTTTTAGGTTTTGTGTTTTAGAGAATAAGATCATAAAACATGTATTACATTCCAAATTTAAGCAAAGTGGTTACATAAGAGATAGTATTAATTTTCCCCATCAACGGAAAAATATATAAAATAAAACAAGGATTCTTTCTTGACACTTCCTTGACACTATCATCATATCATGTACCTTTCCCTTGACCTGTGAAAAACATTTCAAAAACATGGGATGAGCATATAAAAGCTCAGTAAGGGTTATAAAAATATAGAAAGGAAACATAAGTTCATATATACATAAGAATGAAATCATACTTTACCCATAAAACATAGGCACATTAACATAACTCATAAAATCGTGAATAAATAATAGAAATCATTAGACATAAAGGTAACTTGAGGCATTCATAACATTCTTACGTAGGGAGTAACCCTCTTGGATACGTTTGGAATACCCATCACAGTATATTCCCTAAATCTCTTCGGAGAAATCTTAACGTTTCACTCCATCGCGTTACCCAATGCATTGGAGAGCCATATCGGTCTCACCCGCCCTTAGTTTATCACAGAACCACCCATCTTCATAATAATTCCCGAGAACCACAACATAATCGTATCACATAAAACATACATAAAGGAAACATAAAATTTCCACCTTTCAATCAAAAGATATCAATACAACACATTGATATAAAAACATTATGAAAACCATTTTCAATACCCAAAAAAAGAAAATTAGAACATGGTATTTTTTTTTCTTTAAAAAAATTATGGCTTGTAGAGGAAGCCGAAACTCAAATAATGGTCATGGCGGCGATGAATTCGTTGTCGCCAGATACGTACGACAAAAAAAACATTCCCTTTTTCGTTTAGTAAACAATTCGTATAAACAATATTCCTTTTGGATAAACTTAAAAGTCAAAGGGGTTTATACACCATATAAAAGAAGTCAGTGTATAAAACAAAACATGCCTTAATGAAAGAAGATTGAGACGAAGTCCCATACCTCAGGTCCGACTTGACTCGATCGTTCTTTATCCTGTTGAATAATAAACTTGAGTTAATTTCTACTTGTATAAGAACCTTTTCAAGTTCATTTTCCTTTTATATCACTTATTACCATGTTATGAACATTATGTAATCATTTATGTTCATAACACTCGTTTTGTCGATATTTGGTACTTGAGTCAAAAGTGAACTTCTTATATTTACAAGTTGTTCACGTAGGAAAATATCAATTATATCCAGAGTTATACTCATGATATATATATCATATATATCATATATATCTAGTATATACATGCATTTTTAATATTACATAACTTTTAGAGGTATGAAATGAAATGCACCGTTCATGGAGACAGTAAGTCGTACGTACGCATGAACGCTACTTCCATTTCTAGTTCGTATTTTATGGAATGGAATCATAATGATATAAAGGTATATTATAATTCCAGTATAATATCATATATAATATCATTAATTACATCCTTTATACTTCCCACATATGGCATTAATGAATCAAATCACTTTGAGGGGGCGGTAGTCCGCACTTCCTAAAATGAAGATATCGCGTTTACCTATAATGGAAACCATAAAGGTATGCCATAAATGAAAAATACATAATCTTAAGTAAAAAATAAACATATTATATATCATATATAAATATAGTGACATATTAATGGCCACCTTTGAAGGTGCTAAAAGAATATTGAACAATCATCGTTTCATGTGGCAGAAATTCGCCATCCACGGAAACGGTATGTTCTTTAACCATTAAATGTAGGTGTGTGTAAGTGTAGCTAGAATAATTCTTATAACAACATCCTAGTATATGGAAGATACTGGTATTGTTACAAAATAAATGAATAAAAAGAGTTTAGGGGGTTGGAAAAGCAAAATAAAACATAAGAACACAAGATAAGACACTACCTTGAAATTGGGTAACTCTTTTTGATTTGAGCTCAAAGGCTTCCTTGGAAATACTTCTGCCCATATTGGGGCTTCTACGAGTTATAGAGGGATGTGGAGAGACAAAATGGACAGGGTTTGTCCGAGCCAATGGCTTTGGATGTGTGGGTAAGGAGGTAGAGGTGGGGGCCTTTATAAGAGGAGACGAGGGGCACTCTTGAAAAGTAAAGAAATGTAACTTTATTTTAAAATGAGTATCGGATTTAAAAGGTCCCACATTGATATAATTATAGGATAAGGTGATAATGGTTATAAATCCACCCATACAATAGGTTTTGGAAATGTGTAGGTCATAGATTTTACAGTAGCTTTTCATTTAATTTAAATCGTTAAATAATGAGGTAATCGCTGCATCATCATGGTGTCATAAATAATTTAATTTATTTAATTTCTAAAAATTATAAAAAAAACTAATATGATGTAGGAAATCTTTTTATCTTTCCATTGACTATTTATAGTCAAAAATATGTCTTGTATAACCCCATGTAAAAACTGTTTTAGTAAACCAACTCATGTTTGTGTCATTTTTATTTTAACATTTAATAAAAAGATATTAATGTCATTTTCCTACCAAAGTGGCCCCATGGGGTCCCCATGTTGAACCATGGATTTTCTTGGTTGGAAATGACACATCCAATAAGGACAAGACATGTGTCAAGCTCATCTCATATTATTAAAACATTATTCTTACCTTAAATTACACTAATTACCTCTAATCGCGATTAAAAACTTAAAAGTTACTATTCACCAAAAAATTATTTTATTCCCATTGAACCACATTTTACTTCATAATGACAACCATATATGTCGGATTTTTGAAATTCAAACCACATAGGTGGTAAAATTTCATTTAAATGAAAAATCAGTTTTTATAAGTACCACTTAGTGGTTTCAATATTCATCAAAAATTGATGTTTTCCAGAAAAAAAACCAAAACATCACCCTAATCTATATTTGATATTCTGAATTAAAAAATGATGTCTATTTTACAAAATTCAAAACATATAAGTTGCATTAATTAATTTAATAATTAATTCCCGCTGTCAGAGCAAATAGTGTGTTTTTATGAAACAATAAGTATCAAAAGATTGACACTAGTTTAAGTCCAATTTCAAAGTGAAATTAATTCCAATGACCAATATTGGATTAAATGGTAAAAATATATTATAATTGAACTTTAAAACCAATTAAAAATATAATCTAATCATATTAGATTTAAATGAGGTTTTGAATTAAAATACAACATTTTTCACTATTCATTAAAAAAATGAACTTTATCGGAAAAATGCCAAAAATTCACACAAAGTAGATTTTGATATCCCAATCACAAAGAATAAGTTTATTTTGAAAAATATAGCTTATAAAATTGTCAAAGGATATATTTAAAGGATGGTTTTCCATCAAAAGTCAGTAAAACAATCTTTTAAAAATATTAGTGTATTTCATGCTTAAGATTAGATTTATTCTCATTTTAATCCTCTAAAACACTATCTAATTAATTTATAGACATAGATAAATATATATATATATTATTCATTAATTACTTGGGATGTTACATCCTTCCCTACTTTAGAAAATTGTGTCCCTGTAATTCATTTACTTATCGAATAAGTGGGGGTATTTATCCCTCATTGCATTTCCAGATTCCCATGTTGCCTATTCAATCATGTGGTTTTTCCACAAAATTCTTACCTGATGAATCACCTTATTCCATAACACTTTTTACCTATGGTTAAGAATCTGGACCGGTTGTTCCTCATAAGATAGGTTCTCTTCCAACTGAACTACCTCTGGACTCAAAACATGAGATGGATCTGGCATATAATTTCTCAACATCAAAACATGAAAAACTTTGTGTACGATCAGATAAAATGGAGAGAGGAACTCCATGTAACCTAACAATCTCTTTAAGATAGAAAAGTGAAAGTTGGTCAAGGGAAAAAGTATCTCGTATAGCAAGGAAATGAGCAGATTTAGTCAAGCGATCAACAATAACCTAGATTGCATTATTACCTTGAGATGTCTTCGGTAATCCCACAACAAAGTCCATGGATATATTTTCCCATTTCCACTCTGGCACTTGTAAAGGCTTAAGCATCCCTTACGGTAATTACCGCTCTGCTTTAACCTGTTGACAAGTCAAACACTTCACAGTAATATCAGAAATATCTCTTTTTATTCCGTCCCACCAGTAATACTCCTGAAGATATCTATACATCTTAGTACATCCAGGATGAACTGAAAACGGATAACTATGAGCTTCACATAGCAACTCTCTCTTAAACTGTGAATCACAAGGCACACACAATCTCTTCCCAAATCTCAAAACACAATCATTATCAATGTTGAATTCAGGCAACATACCCTTATGAACCAGCTCAACCTTTTTCAGCAACTCATTGTCTTGCTTCTGTGCTTGCTTGATTCTATCTGATAGAGATGATCTCACGGATACCTAAAACAAAACAGAAGAACTTCATGCACCAGAAACTTCTATGCCAAAGTTCATCAAATCAAAAACCAAAGGATCTCATTCCAAATATATCATGGTTAATGAAGCATTACTTTTCCAACTCAAAGCATCAGCCACTTTATTTTCTTTTCCCAGATGGTAATGAATTGTACAATCATAATCCTTGATTAATTCCAGCCATCTCCTCTGTCTCATGTTCAACTCATTTAGAGTGAATATATACTTTAAAATTTTGTGATCAATATATATTTCACACTTTACTCCATTAAAATGATGCCTCCAAATTTTTAAAGAGAAATAAACAACAGCTAATTCCAAATCATGTGTAGGGTAATTTACCTAATAAGTTTTCAATTCTCATGAAGCATAAGCAATTACCTGATCATTCTACATTAGGACGCAACCAAGTCCTTTCAATGAAGCATCATTGTATATAACAGACTCACCATTCCTGGAAGGTAGTGCCGAAACTAGAGTATTCACCAATCTTATATTCAACTCCTGAAAACATTCATCACATTCTTTTTTCCAGATAAACCTAACACCCTTCCGAGTTAGCTTAGTCATTGGACTAGATAACCGGGAAAAATTTCTAACAATCCTTCGGTAATAGCCTGCTAAATGAGGAAAGCTACAAATCTCAGTTACATCTGTGGGTCTTGGCCATTCTTCAACAACCTTTTTTGCAGGATCAACAGTTATCCCATCTTTAGAAACAATGTGACCAAGGAAAGAAATTTGTTGCAAAAAAAACTCACACTTGCTGACTTTCCCATACAATTTCTTTTCTTTCAAGGTCTGCAAAATAACCCTTAAATGTCTTTAATGCTCTTCTTTACTTTTACAAAACACCAAAATATCATCAATGAAAAAAACCACAAACTTATCCCAGAACTCATGGAAAATTCTATTAATTAAGTCCATGAATACAGCAGGTGATTTGGTGAGACCAAAAGGCATTAATACAAATTCATAATGGCCATATCTTGTACAAAACGCAGTCTTCGGAACATCTGCTTCCTTTACATTCAGCTGATGGTACCCCGATCTCAGGTCAATATTTAAAAAATACCGATCTCCCTGGAGCTGATCAAACAAATCATTGATATGAGGAAAAGGATATTTGTTCATAATAGTGATGTTATTCAAGGCTATATAATCAATGCAAACTCTCATAGAACCATCTTTATTTTTGACAAATAAAACAGGAGCACCCCATGGTGATGTGCTAGGTCGAATGAAACCTTTCTCTAATAAATCTTGAAATTGCTCCTTCAACTCTAAAAGTTCAATTTGATCCATTCAATAAGGGGGTTTTGAAATTGGCATAGCATTATGAACTAAGTCAATAGTAAACTCAACTTCCCGATCTGGTATTATTCCAGGAAACTCATCAGGAAAAACATCAGGATACTCATTTACCACTGGCACATCATTAATCTGAATAGTTCCCTTGTTTTCAACAATATGTGCAAGGTAAAATTCATTTCCATATTTTACAAGTTTCTCAGAATCTTAATATGTTATCAACAGTAAGGGTTCATTCTTATACACAAACTGAAAGTTGTTCTGAAAAGAAATTTCTTTAGCTCTACAATCAATCTTATAATGGTAAATAGAGAGCCAATCCATACCTAGGATAACATCAAACTTTACTGGAGGTAAAACAATAAGGTTCACAAGTAGGTTCTTTTCACGGATAAGGATAGGAAGATTCTTATAAATTCTTTTTTCCTCAACATTTCCCCCAGGTGTTTTTACAACAAGTTCTGGAGTCATTTCATGAGATGGGATTCCCATTTTACTAAAAAAGGTTTCAGAGATGGAAGAATGTGTAGACCCTGAATCATAAAACACATTGGCATAATCTAAAAAAACAAAGTACCTGATACAACTTCATTTGATGGCCCGACATCTACTAAAGTAGTTGCAAAGGATTTCACCACCCCTTTCTGCTTGTAGTCTAACTGTTTCCCATCACTCAAGATCTTTGTCAGACACTCGTTTTCAAAGTGACCCCTCTCATGGCACTTAAAACATTTCACTAATTCTACATCAAATTTGGTCTTACCTTCACCTTGATCTTTTTCAGTGAAATAACGAGCCTTATGTCCCATCTTACCACATCGGTAGCACGTTCCAGAATTCAGAAGGCATTCCCCAGCATGCCTCTTACCACATTTATCACAAACTGGAAACTTAGTTTCCTTACCATCAGACGTTTTTGAAGAATTCTTTCCTTTCTCCTGCCACCACGGTCTCTTCTTCTGTTGGTTGTTATGGAACACTTGATCATCAGAAAACTCCATTTCCACCTTCTCAGCACATCGAACAAGCTTTTCATAACTTTTGAACTCACGATATGCTAAATCCCTTTGATATTTTGGATTTAATCCTGAGTAAAAACAATTGATTTTACTATCAAGGTCTCAGATAAAATTTGGAGCATTCCTTGCCAATGGAGTGAACCTTTCTTCATAGACAACCACTGAGTCCTCCTCTTGCCTCAATTCCAAGAATTGTTTTTCCTTCCTAAGTCAAACAGCCTTAGGAAAATACTTCTCAAGAAACATACCTTTGAATTCATCCCAGTCAAGAGCATAAATCTCCTCAGCGTCCCTGATATTTTTAACCATCGACCACCACTGATCTACTTCACCCTCCAGATGGTAAATAGCAAGACAAACCTTTTGATTGTCTTAACACCCCATGACATCAAAAATCTTCTCTAGTTCTTTAATCCACCCTTCAGAAAGAATATGGTCAAATGATCCTCAGAATGATGGGGGATGTTTCCTCATGAAATGTTTCACCACTGACATGTTCCTCTGCGGTTGATCTGGCTGATCTCGTGCATGGATACTGCCACCATTTATCATTTCAGTCAACTGTGCCATTACTGTAACAAAATGTTCAGTTCCAATTCCGACCATCTCAGGATGCTGATTCGGAAGGTTATTTTCTTCTGTATGCCTTCCTAGCACTGCTTCCCTGTTTCCTCTGTGGAAAACCATTCTGAACAAACATGTCTTAGATGAAGCAACATGGTAATCTTCAAATGTTATATCATTTCAAAAAAAATATTTTTGGATAATCATATAATAACATTCTAACTCATAAAGTTATCTAAACCATCCTCTGATACCAACTATATGGCCCCGGCCTTAAACCATACTTAATACTAAATTAAATGAATAATTCACATTGATGATCTTTTCAAGTTTAGTTTTTAGAGAATTAGATCATAAAACATGTATTACATTCCACATTTAAGAAAGTGGTTACATAAAAGATAGTATTCATTTTTCCCATCAACAGAAACATATTTAAAATAAAACATGGATCCTTTCTTGACACTTTCTTGAAACTATCATCATATCATGTACCTTTCCCTTGACCAGTGAAAAACATTTCAAAAACATCGGATGGGCATAAAAAGCTCAGTAAGGGTTATAAAAATATAGAAAGGAAACATGAGTTCATATATACATAAGAATGAAATCATACTTTACCCATAAAATATAGGAATATTAACATACCTCATCAAATCAGGAATAAATCCTAGAAATCATAAGACATAAAGGTAACTTGAGGCATTCATAACATTCTTATGTAGGGAGTAACCCTATTGGAAACGTTTGGAATACCCATCATAGTATATTAGCTAATTCTCTTCACAGAAACCTTAAAATTTCACTCCTTCACGTTACCCAATGCATTGGAGCTCTATATCGGGCTCACCCGCCCTTAGTTTATCACAGAACCACCCATCTTCATAATAATGCCCCTGAACCACAGCATAATCGTATGACATAAAACATTCATAAAGGAAACATAACATTTCCACCTTTCAATCATAAGATATCAATACAAAACATTGATATAAAAACATTATGAAAACCATTTTCAATACCAAAATAAAAGAAAAGTAAAACATGGTTTTTATTTTTCTTTAAGAAAAGTATGGCTTGTAGAGGAAGCCGAAACTCAAATAATCATCACGGTGTTGGAGAAGTCATTGTCGCCGCATACTTATGACAAAAAAACATTCCCTTTTGTCATTTAGTAAAGGCTTCATATAAAAAAGATTCCTTTTCAATAAATGTAAAAGTCAAAGGGGTTTATACACCATATATCAGAAGGTTGTGTATAAAACAAAATATGCCTCAATAAAAGGATATTGAGACGAAGTCCCATACCTCAGGTGCGACTTGACTCGATCGTTCTTTAACCTCCTGCATAATAAACTTGAGTTAATTTGTAATTGTTTAAGAACCTTTTCAAGTTCATTATTCCCTTTATATCACTTATTACCATGTTATGAACATTATGTAATCATTTATGTTAATAACGGTCGTTTTGTCGATATTTGGTACTTGAGTCAAAAGTGAACTTCTTATATTTAAAAGTTGTTCATGTAGGAAAATATCCATTATATCCAGAGTTATACTCATGATTTATATATCATATATATCCAGTATATACATGAATTTATAATATTACATAATGTTTAGAGGTAAGAAATGAAATGCACTGGTCATGGAGATGGTTAGTCGTACGTACGCATGAACGCTACTTTCATTTCTATTTCATATTTTATAGAATTGGATCATAATGATATAAAAGTATATTATAATTCCAGTATAATATCATATATAATATCATTAATTAAATCCTTTATACATCCCACATATGGCATTAACGAATCAAATCCCTTTGAGGGGGTGGTAGTCCGCACTTGCTAAAATAAAGATATCGCGTTTACCCATAATTCAAACCATAAAGGTATGCCATAAATGAAAAATACAGAAGCTTAAGTAAAAAATAAACATATTATATATCATATATAAATATATTTTCATCTTAATGGCCACCATTTAAGGGGTTAAAATAATATTTAACAATCATCGTTTCATGAGGCGGAAATTTTCCATCCACGGAAACAGTATGTTCTTAAACCATTAGATGTAGGTGTGTGTAAGTGTAGCTCGAATAATTCTTATGAAAACATCCTAGAATATGGAAGATAATGGTGTTGTTACAAAATAAATGAATAAAAAGAGTTTAGGGGGCTGGAGAAGCAAAATAAAAAAAGAACACAAGAGAAGACACTGCCTTTAAATCAGGTAACTCTTTTTGATTTGAGCTCAAAGGCTTCCTTGTGAAGTCTTCTGCCCAATGTGAGGCTTCTAGGAGTTATATAGGGATGTTTAGAGACAAAATTGGTAGGGGTTGGCTGAGCCAAAGGCTTTCGAAGTGTGGGTACGGAGGTAGAGGTGGGGGACTTTTATAAGAGGAGAGGAGGGGAACTCTTGGAATGTAAAGAAATGTTACTTTATTTTAAAATAAGTTTCGAAATTAAAACGTCCCAAATTGATATAATTCTAGCATAAGGTGATAAGGGTTCTAAATACACCCATAAAATTGGTTTTGGACATGTGTAGGTCATAAATTTTACATTATCTTTTCATTTACTTTAAATCGTTAAATAATGAGGTAATCACTGCATCATCAAGGTGTCATAAATAATTTAATTTATTTAATTTCTAAAAATTATAAAAAAATACTATGATGTTGGAAATATTTTTAGATTTCTAATTACTATTTATAGTAAAAAATCTGACATATATAACCCCATGTAAAAATTGTTTTTGTAAAACAACTCATGTTTGTGTCATTTTTATTTTAACATTCAATAAAAAGATATTATTGTCATTTTCCTACTAAAGTGGCTCCATGGGGTCCCCAAGTTGACCCATGGTATTTCTTTGTATGCCATGACACATCCAATAAGGATAGGATATGTGTCAAGCTCATCTAATATTATTAAAACATTATTCTTACCTTAAATTACACTAATTACCTCTAATCGCAATTAAAAACTTAAAAGTTACTATTCACCAAAAAATTATTTTAATCCCATTGAACCACATTTTACTTCTTAATGACAACCATGTATGTCGGATTTTTGAAATTCAAACCACATAGGTGGTAAATTTTCATTTAAACGAAAAATTAGTATTTATAAGTACCACTTAGTGGTTTCACTATTCATAAAAAATTGATGTTTTCCAGAAAAAACCAAAACATCACCCTAGGCTATATTTGATATTCCAAATTTAAAAATGATGTATATTTTAAAAAATTCAAAACATATAAGTTGAAATAATTAATTTTATAATTAATTCCCATTGTCAGAGAAAATAGCGTGTTTTTATGAAACAATAAGTATCAAACGATTGACACTAGTTTAAGTCCAATTTCAAAGTGAAATTAATTCCCACAACCATTATTGGGTTAAATTGTAAAAATATATTCTAATTTAACTTTAAAACCAATTCAAAATATAATCTAATCATATAAATAAATTAGATTAAAAAGAGGTTTTGAATTAAAATACAACATTTTTCACTATTCATTAAAAATATGAACTTTATCGGAAAAATACCCAAAATTCTCACAAAGTAAATTTTGATGTCCCAATTACAATGAATAAGTTTATTTTGCCAAATAGTTCTTATAAAATTGTCAAAAGGTAGATTTAAAAGATGGTATTCCATCAAAAGGCAGTAAAACAATCTTTTAGAAATATTAGTGTATTCCATGCTGAAGATTGGATTTATTCTCATTTAAAGCCTTTAAAACAATATCTAATTCATTAATAGACATAGATAAAAATATATATTATTCATTACTTACTTGGGATGTTACATGATTAGCCTTATAAAATCCCATCATTTGGAGTGTCTTGGTTGGGATAATGTTGATTCTGCAAGCCGTGTCGACAAGACAACAGTGAACCTCCATGCCATTGAAGTTTCTAGTGATGTAATGTTGATGAATGTTCCCTTATAAAGGGGAGCCTTCATCTTCTCCAGAGAAAGTGATAATAGATTAACATTGTTCATGCTCAAATACCTCAGCATGGAAGGCCCTATAGCGACAACCTCTATCTCAAACTGGAGGGGGATTCATAAAGCCTCTAGAAGGGATTCACGGATTTCTGATGATAGGAAATGATCATTGAGGATATAGAGCTTAGCTGAGATTCTGTAAATATTTTTGATAATATTATACATCTTTTTCAGGTGTGAACTTCTTCTAACAAGAGGTTTCTATATAAAATGAGGTATGACATGCCTTTTTGGTTCAACTAGCAGTCGACTGGTGTTTGGATTGTCCCATTGCGGACTAGTATAAACACATAGAGCGACTAAAAAAATGAGTTACAGATGAATTATGCTAGTCCATAATAGTATGTGTCCAATCATATCATAATCATGGTGGTTCCACTGGATCAAGGAGCATAAATTATGTTGGAGACAGATCTGGTGAAATAAGATGAGAAGGCTATGCATGCTGAGCTCAGTACTGGGCCTACTGTCTAGTTTTTATGGCATACACATCATGGATGGAAGAATTGACCAATGCATTATGGAAATACACATAACCACAGATCTGTCAACGCTGGCATATGTTTGGGATTATATGAGTATCTGTTCAGCTATCATCTTCATTGGGGACCATGTGGGGTTTTACCAGGTCCACAATGTAAACTGAAGTGTACCCTGGATCACTACATGATGAATCCACCATCACTGGAAGAATTATTTGGAAAATTTATATCTCTAGGGGCATGAATCAATGAGACTAAGAGATGAATATGTAATCAGTGGGGTCTTTTTTTTCCATAGAATCTCTGATGCTTTCCATTTTAAGAAGAGTAATATTGAGAAACTAAATCATAAGTAGTGGCTACAGGTAATGAGGTGGCCTCTGAAGACTCAAGATGGCTCAATCATTCCCAGATAATACTATGGTAACCTGAAACTACCTTATTGTCTATCAGGTCATCATACTTTTGGGATGAGTGATTAGGAACCTGCTTCCACTCACGTTTGTTTTCGTTGTCACTATCATACTTTATGAACTCACATGCCAATTATGCTAGGGCTGGCCATAACCTGGCTGTGTTGTTATTGACCAGGTCTTGAATCCAGTCTGTAAACACATAGAACTACTTCAATGTATTCCTATGGATCTGTTGATAGAATGAGTAATTGGGGCGATTCGTGAGATCTACCTCTTCAAGACTTTTACATTACGAAAACTGTCGGTTTCCTAATATAAGGTGATTCCAACATAATAGGGGACCTGAGCCTCATTAAATGAGTAGGTTAGGTTGCTTTTGTCTGGGAATAGGGCTCTGGGATCCTGGCCCTAAAGAGGGGTTGGGGGATATTTTCAAAGAGGTGGAATCTGATTTTCTTTCCAAGGTGGAAGCAGTCTGTTACATTGGGGCCCCTACTGATTCTGAGTTAGATGAAACATGGATGGGGGTTGTTCCTGAGGTGGTGGGCCTCAACAAGGTGATATAGTTGGATCCACTGGTAATAAATCCTTCTACCTGGGGGCCTCTATTTGTGATACCATAGTGGGATCACACTTAGAGGCTCTTCTTATGGGATCTATATGAGGCAGTGGACATGCATGTTTGACCTGCTCCATGGCTTCCTCTAAATGATGGGTCTTCTCAAAAAAAATCCCAAAATCCCCCTATGTAGTTCAGAGTGATGAGAGAGGTGACTAGTTCGGTCATGAAATTTCACAAAAACATTTTTTGAAGATGCTCTTTAGTCAGTGGCATATCATGGGAGTATGTGAGGTAATTCCACCTGGCAACAAAGTCTGCAATGTGCTCTCTAGGCCTCTGTATGCACTCAAAAAGGTCCGCAATACTCATATTTTGTGTAGTGGAATGGAACTATTAATGAAACTAGCAAAAAAGATCCTCCCAACTGGCTACTTACCCATTGGGTAGCTGGATACCCCAAACAAATTTGGTCCCCTTCAATATGTGTATGAAACACCAGAGCTTGGTAGCTTCCCATTGTGAAGGAGTTCCCAGCATGGGTCCACACCATGAAATAATGTGTTCCAGATGCTGCAAAAGGTCACCATACACATTAAAGAGGGATAAATTTGGATTTTTTGAAACCATGGGGTGCTGGCATATCTTCCACCCATGACAGATATGTCTTTCTATCAGGTAGGATTACCACATATCGAGTTACTAGGTCCTCGAGGCGTGCAATGAAAGTGGCCATTAAAATCTCATGGTGGGGATTCCAATATTAAAGAGGATCTCTAACCACTAGTACATTGGTATGTTCTTCAAAACCCATGTTTTTTGAATAGGTTATCCAGTGTTTGGGGTTGTACCTTAGGGAGGCTACATACATACCCTACGTAGGAGACAGGGATCAAAACCCATGTAGTTCAAAAAAATAGAGTTTGGCGTCATGCAAGATAAAGATGAAGTGACATAAAATGGTCAAGACTAATGGATGATGAGCTTGAACCTCATGGATATTTCTTATGTACATTTCCTATAAAGGGGAAAAGATCCCGTCCACATAGATCAGAGTTAATGTTTGGTTATTGTGACCTAATGTCTCCGTGAGAGGGTTTCTTGGCCATTGCTTACTCTAAACCCATGTGACTCGTGTTCAATGTGAGAAATAAGTGGATATAAAGACTTGATGATAACATCATAAAATGTGATCCCACAAGATGTAGAGTGAAGATTGTGCATGGTTAGAAACCTATGGATATTGAGATTGGAACATAATTCATGATAGAGGCCTATTGTTAACAAATCCCTTGAGGAGAGGGATAGGGTGTTGAATCCCCTAAGCCCATCTCTCCCCTAGTCATTGTGCACTGAGGAAGAGTGGAGGAGTGAGGATGCTAAATCTTGCAATAAAGGCAAGGGTATTATACCAAGATGGTTTCCTTCCCCTATAGACAGATTTCATTCCATTCAAGGATGATCTCTTTCCATTGAGGAAGATCTCACTCATTTGGAGACAAGTAGGTGTCAATAATATTCAAGATGGGGCACCCTATGTATATTGTGAGAGGAGAGTCCACTATTTAACATCATATTAGGGATACTATGATTCATGGTAGTTTAACATTCAAATTCTCTGATGATGGGTATTCGTTCGTCACCTCGATGAATTACATAACTAGCACACATTAACCCTTGGTGAAGGGAAGGATCCTACAATTCGGTTGTGAGATGTGGTTGTGGAGTGATTAAATGATCGGATCACATTAGAGTGGATATGGGAAGAATCAATTTCCATTGTCATGCTAATGCGAAGAAGCATGTGGTTATGTATTGCAATTTGAAGCACCTCCTGAGGGACTATTAAATAACTTCTTACAAACCTAGAGGTCTATACTGAATAAGGGTTTATGAAGAAAAGGGGTTCACAAGAAGGGACCTTGAGAAGATATGATTCTCTACGATGTAGAGAGACTCCCCTAATGGGTATTATTCAAGATGTGGATTGGTCTAGCCTAGGAATTGAGTATACATGTGCATCAAAAGTGATTCATGAAGTGAAAGTGATTTCAAAAGCGAGCACTTCTCGGAGCATGGGTTCCTTGCAATGTGAGGCATTGTAAAGTAATACACATTGTGAGTCATAGTGATCCTGCCTTAGTATGGGGTTAACATGTGCATGGATGGTACTTCAATGTGTGCTCATGCTTTATAAAGAGCTTAGTTTCCATAGGGATATCTTTTCCTTGAAATGGACCATGATATTGACAAAGGGAACCCATTCTTGTTGATGGGTCACATATGATCCATGGGAAAGGTATTTCTCATTTCTCTAATACCTTTGAGAGATCATTTTCTCAATGTCTCATAGAGCATATGGTGCTTCACTATTTGAGATCTCATTAGGAGAATGGTCATGGTATCCACCCTTTGGGTCCTAGAGAAGATGTGTATTTATAAGTAAGAGGCAGCACGAAGCTCTGACCACATGATGAAATTTATCTTTCACTCTTCCATTAGAGTCAGATTGCATCAAATTCTTCATAACCTCGAATTTGATCATCACCCCTCCCTGTTGAAGAGACTTACTTCATTACCTTTATGGTGCTCGCAAGGATATTTGACAATTTACAAAGAATTGTAGAGGATATCATCTTCCCTCCCCTATGTGAAGCCTTATATCAATTTCATCGTAACCAAAGAGCCCTCTATCTCTTTCCTCTAATTTGATCATATAGGGAGCCTCATCATTGCATCATCCATGGTGATAAAGGGCATTGTAATGGTACTTTGTGAAGAATCTTGTTTTGGCATTGAAGTGCCCTTTGCATATTTTTACCACGCACACATTTTGGAACCAATAAGGACATATTTTGAATATAAAAACCACTTATAAATTTTTTAGTAGTAAATCTAATGGGGTTCTCTTAAGAAGTTGTATTTTCATTAACCTCGGGTTTTCATTTTATTTTTTACACTAACACTATTATGTATTATTTATCCATGCCTTTATAATAAAATAAAATTATAAATTTTTTTTATTATGTAAATTTCATTACATGCATCTATCTCCTCCACCATTAACTTGGAAAAACATTCATTGACCTTTTTTATAGAGGACTACCACCTCACGAACTGATATTATTTATTTTCCCAGAAATCATATAATGAATATATATAATGATGTATTAGAAATACTTTTAGGATTTTATGAAATAATTATACTTAAGTAGGTATAATATTACATATTTCATCTTTTTTATATTCCATTATAATATAATAATGTCGACCTTGTGTACATATGACTTCCCCCGTGGAGAGCATTGTGATCCATTATTAACATATGCATAACATGAAAGGTAATAAGGATAGTTTTAATGAAATCATGTGATATGCATTACAAAATTTTGATTCAATAGAGATGACATATTATTTACCTTTATTTAATTTCATTTTTTAATAAAATTGAAACGAGGACAATGAATATGTATAGCCAACCATCTCTAGGAACAATATATATCATTTTAAATCTATAAATTCATTGGATTACTATAAATAAATATATGATAAATATATACGATATTTAAATCTTTGTGAAAATTATATTTATGAATGAACCATGACATAATTTAAATGATAAAAATTACCAAGTTAAATCATACACAAAAAATGAATTTATTAACTAACACATGGTTTTAATAAGGAATCGTCAATAAATGGATTATTAATGGAAAAAAGAAAATAATTAATCTTTTGATACATTATATATTGTATAGTAATATATTTATAATATACTTATATCAATTATATATGAGGACCCAATGTGTATGATGGATGTTGATAGAAATGACTGTGGAAATTTGTCTAAATTTGTCTTCTTTGGGTTATATGTTATGACCTTCACCTCTAGTTTTCTATGAGTTTTATATATGAAACCTTTGAAAAGATATATAACGAATCAAATTATTATCCTAAAATTTAAACTTTTATACAATGTTATTCTTCCATGGGTTTTATGATTCAATTTAAACCAAGGTGGTACAATAATTGTGTTAATATATTATTTTTTATTATGATTGTTTATATTGATGCTTATCATGATAATAAATTTTGATATGTCTCTCAATAAAAATTTTAATTTTCATTAACTATGGTTAATCCATGAAAAATAAGGGTTCCTTATATTACATTATCTCTATATACTCATGATTGTCAAAGAATGTTATTATAGAAAACCAAATGCATTCCCTCTTCAGTTAAAAATATTTGTTCTTAATTGACAAAGTATTAGAAAAATTATTCATATAATTTTATTACTAATGTACAATTATTGAATAAATACATTTTTACACATGTCTAATATTTTATATTTTTTTAAATGTAATGTTTTTATAATTTGATGAATGAGGACGTTTTTGATTTTTTTTCTAAAAATACGAATGGAATATTTCTTAATTTATATGATAGGAAATTATTATCCGCCATTATGAAGACTAAATGTTTTAATAAATCCTTTTTATTTTTTAGATATGATATCCATATATAATTAATTTCCAATTTTTTTGAACATTTAGTTTTAATAGTGATTCATTTCATAGTGAAAATGTTATTTTCCTAAAAACAATCTTTTTCATACTTCAAAACCATTTTCCATCTATGATGACATAATATGATTTTATTTGATATTTATTGGTGATATGATCAAATTATACCATTATTATTCATTATATGGATGGTTTATATTGATTAAGATATTATTTTTATCAAAACATTTACCTTTCCATTGGTTATACTCTGAACAAAAATTTATGATACCCATTCATTTTCAATGGTTTGTGATGTGATGAAATGATTATCGAACAACATTTTTCTTATGGGTTCTAATATGACTAATATTAAATGATGTTTTGGAAAAAATATGTATTTTTATTATTATGACAAGGGTGGCATCTCTATCTCCCTTCAATGGGTTGGGTAAATATGGATATATTATTTCGATAAAAAGATTTGGGATAGGGAGTAAACCCATTTAAGTAAGAGTTTGTATCCACTATTTTATCATTAATATTGATACTTGGGTACTATGATGATTTAGAGGGTGAACCCATTACACTATGATAGCCATGTAAGTATTCTTTGAATTTTATGGAAATTATATTCCATGCTAATGTGTAAGATGGAAATCTATGTCTTATGGAAATGTTTTGATAATATGGATTACGTTCATTGATTCCTCTATAATTCATGTAATATGAACTTCCAATAATTAATACATTTCATAAAAATTAATATTATGATATTTAAGTTATGTTTTTCAATTGATATATTCATGTCTTCATACCATGATGCTCATGTTATAATTATGAGATAATTAATATCTTCATTTTTTTATCCTGAATGAGCATTTTATGTCACCCTTTCATATGCTTCCATTCCCTAGGTTATGAAGACATGTATTGGGAATGATAATTATAATAAAATTTCTATTTGTGTGATAATAATTGTGTGAATATGTTGAACTCCTTTTAACTAGTTGTTTATGTTTCCATGTTTCCAAGGCCCAAGAACTGTATGATTCGAGCACGAATGATTATGTTATGTCATAAATATTCATCTATTAAGATGTAATATCAATATATGATATGTATGGTTCTTTATAATTTGTATAATTTCATGTATTATTTACAAAATTGGAATCATTATTGATAAAACATAGGTTAGAACTATAAGGATAGTCATAAGTATTGATGAATTTCAAATGATATGGTTATGAAAAAATAATGTTTTTCCTTGAAAAATGTGTATCGAGATACAACATGTGGATATAAATAGGGTATAATATAACCTATATTTAATTACTCTAAATAATCAGTGGCTACCTATACATTATCATGAACTGGTGCATGAAAGTTATTAATATTTCACACTTATTATAGAACTCATGGAGGATATGCATTGGAAATTAAAAAATATTTACGAACAATATTGTTGGAATTTAATTGATGGTAAACATGAATAACATATGTTAATCATAGGTTTATATTGATTTTAAATAAGTTTTAATGATCTATAAATCCTATAAATTATTTCTCCAGATAATATGGTTCCCCCATTGATAATGTTTCTTATAGTAGGATTTTTTAGTCAGAGGTTGGAACTAGGAGGAATTATGTTAAATGTGAATGTGACCTAAAATTTTGTTATTATCAGAAAAAAAATAATATGAAGACCATAGATAAATATAATATTATAATTATTAATCATCTATCAGTATATATTATTAACAATGTGAACTTTATTAATATTCATAACGCATCAAATATATATATGGCAGAGCTTTGAGAATGTCAATTAGGTAGAAAACAAGGGGGAATAATGATTCATATTCCTACAGGTCATGATGGTGTGAATAATAACCTTAAACAATATCACAAATAGACTAGAACATGATTTATTTGTGGAAACTAATGTTATATAACAATGAATTCCAATATAATTTGATTAAATATATATCTAGAACATGGGAATTATACAATTCAAATCCAAAAACTAAGGGTTTTACACTATAAAAATGAAGAACAAAAAAAATAATATAATATAAATGAACAAAAATATGTGTGTATGTGTTGTTATTCAAGAATTATTTTGTGTAATTGTTTTTAAAAATGGTATTTTTGTTATTTCAATCATAAAACATTTGATTATTATGTTAATTATGGAAACATGTATATCCGCATGTAAGATGAATATAATATATATGGACACCATAATGGGTTTATTATTTCTATGTTAGTAATATGCTAAATGTCTTGAAAAACATTTTTTAGGTTTGGTGTTACGGTATTTTAATGTGAATATTGATATTTTTGAGATGTATTATTAATAAAACCTCTATGCAACCCTTCTGTTCAGTATGAAATACAATTTGGGAACAATTTAATTTGTATAGGTTTAATTGTATCAAAAATAATCAAGGAGTATAATATCTTATATGATTATGGATTTTCGTCAAAGACATTAGTCATATTTATGGGGATTCTATATGAATTAATTTAGGATAGCCTTAATAAAAAAATACTAAATTATCACATCAGACATGGATTTTGGTATTGTACAATCAACAGAAGAGTGATAAGTGTGAAAAATATACCCTTAATCTAAGTGATGTATTGGTCAATATAACATTTATTTGATGTACCTGATAATTGTTTTTATTTTAGGAATATCAATTTTATTATAGTGATAACCATTGTATTTATATATTATATAATTAATGATTATGCCTCATGAAAATTGATTGTTCATGTAAAAAATAAATCTAATCTATATTTGGAGTTTGCAATGGTTGTTTTAAAATTCTTTATATAAATGATTTATCATTACATAGAAAATTGTGATATATATACCAATAAAAAAATGGTACATTAATATCCAAATAAAATGAGTTAAATATGGCCCAGAGAATATGATTTGAGATAATTTATCATTATAACTAGTCAATAAATTACAACTTTGGTAAATATAACAAGGTTTTTGATGGATGGATTCAAAAAGATCATACTATATTTTTTATGATTGGGATCTGAAAATAAAAACAATTGTTGATATTGAAATGAAGGATCATTAAATCTCGATGTAAGGTGATACATTATTTCTTTCTCAAATAATTGTTCAACTATCTATCCATATGAGGATAATGAAAGTGTATAATGAGTATATTTTGATGTATTGGAGTGTGCTAAATTTTTCAGAGTATAACATTGATCATGATGGAATTATATGAATCTAAAACTATGTATTTGTTATATATATACTTAATTTGAACAAATATATGTTAGGGTAGTTCATTATCATCTGTAAATCCTTTATGTATAACAATTTATGTGATATTAATTGAATTAATGGTGATTTATTATGAAGATATTTAGTACAGATTTTGGGTATCAAAGCTTGTTATATTATAAAGTTATGTCTATGTGGAAAACTTTTTGGGGATATTACAACAATTTCCCATTCATGAATAAAAATGGGAAAACATCACCCATGTTTTCATCAATGGACCCCATAAAAATAAAATTTATATGATGATACATGTTTAATAATTGACCACCTTGCAATGTATGCACAATTATTCACTATTAGATAAGCCTTATTTTTTCATATTTCCATGAAATAAATAAAGTATGTTTCAATGATTTATGGAGTTCCAAAATCAATTTTATCTAGTGGGAATTCGAGGTTTAAAATGATGTTTTAGATAATTCATTAGTATAATCATGATATAGATTTGAGTTTCTATGCTACATGTCATCCTCAGACATTTATTAAGGTTGATAAAACCATTCACACCCTATAGTATATGTTTATATCATGTTCTGCTACTTTCAAAAGAGATTCTGGTCAATAAATTCTTTGATTTTCGGTTTCATACAAAAATATCATTCACTCATGCATTCATTTGGATTCTTATAGGCCACTATATAGAATAAATTGTAGAAGTCCAATATAAAAGTTTCAAATTGTAGAAACAAAAATTTTGGGACCTAATATAGCTTCATAAATGTAATATAATTTTATCTCCATCTAGAAACACATAATTTAATCACAAATTCAGTTGAAATAATATATTGACAATCACTAGTGTGATCTAGAATTTTTAGTTGGTGACTAGGTGTATCTAAAAATATATATTTTGAAAAAGGTAGTGATATCTTGAAATTAGGTAAAACTAATCCCGATGTATGTAAATATATTGTAAATTCCTGATCACATTGGAACCATATCATATCTATGGATGCTTCCACTTAACCACTCTCAGGATCAAGATGTGTTCTATATACCAGTCATTATGTGGTAAATAACAGATCCATCACATATACTAATACTTATGGAATATGATCATTCAATGAAAGATCAATATTTCAAGATTATTGATATTATATATAATAATCTATGAAATATGAACACTCACCTCGTCAATTTTTTATAAAAAACCCATCAGCTTTATGGATATATGTGGCCACCTCATGTTGTAATGATGTACAAGGATCATCAATTTTTATAACAATGTTATTGCATTATGAAGGATAAATTCATTTTTTGTGTTTATAATATAGCACCCTTATATTTTATAATATATATATATATATAATAAAATTAATTTCATCAATAGCTTATGTTTCATATTACACCGAGTTTGAAGGAATCATAATATATTTCTAATATTATTATATAATCCAGACCATTATAAAATACACATTAAACATGGGGGAATTATAAGAAATAATATATTCTTAAAATAAATATAATTGTTTTATTTGAATAAAATTTACTTCTGAAAAAGTAGTAAATATTTACTAAATCCATTATATAATTTAAGGATAATATTTCCTAAAAACAATTTTACTTTACATCTGTGAAAATTTAATAAAATTTATATTTTTTCATTTTTACAAAATTTAGTTAAAAAATATAATTCATATTCGATATCCAAAATTAAAATTTTCTTTTTATGAATTTTTATATTTTATACAAAAATAATTATTAAATAAATAGAAAAAAATAATTATTTATAAACCATTTCATTCATATAATTTACAATATATATTTTATTTAATATTGTTTTAAAATTAAAAATATTTCAATTAGATAATTTTTTCAATTTTTTTTCATTTTAATCTATTTAATATTGAATTAATATATATTAAATTTATTTACATATGACAAATTTCTCATGAAAAAACCACTTTTTTTGTATGCGGGAGTTTTATTTTTTGATAACATTTTACAATTATGTGATTTGATTGTTTTAAAATGAAATAAATATATTTAATCATCATAATAATTGTTGTTTAATCTGTTGAACTCATTTTTTTATCAAAATAAATATTAAATACTATAAAAATAATTGCAACGGTTATGTTTAGACCATGTTTTATATGGGATAACAAAATATAAGGGGTAAAATAACCTATAAAAAGGTCCAAATACTATCACTTTTCTATGATTATACCTTATAACATCTAATAATTTGTAAGTACCCATTTTTCTCATTTCTAACTCTTAATATTTGGTTACAACCTTTTCTTTTATAAACATTAATGTGTGTCCCCTACCTCATATAAAAATAGAATCCAAATATCCATCAGTATTCACACTTAAAAACCAATTTTATTAGCCAATGTATTACAAAATATTTTTAGTAATTAACTCCACACATCCTAGAGACCATAGTTTTATTATTAAATTCTCTTTTTGAACATTTAGGCATTAAATATAAATGGGTTCTTTGAAAAAAATAGATTTACTCCATAACCATGTGTTTTTATTCAATTTATTCCCCTAAACCCTTCGAATATTATTCATCCATGATGATATAATAAAATAATTAGATAATATATAACAATATTTTATTATCATAATGGAAATAACTCTATCTATTTCCTACTCCATCATGTGGGAATCAAATCCTTCAATATTGTGATGAAAGACTACCACCTCATGAATCAATGCAATTATTTTTACATCACCACAAATCATTGATTGATATAATTATCATTATAAAATATTTCTATTATTTAATTAAAAATTTATAATTTTACGATTATAATATAACATATACATTCTCACTTTTAATTCTCTAGAAATTTGATAAGGTTTCTCTTGTGTATGTTAGAGTATGACCTCACCAAGAGATATAATTAACTCTCAAATTACCATTATCATGGAAAGAAAAAAAGGATAGGTTTATCGAAAAAATTTATATAAATTCCACAAATTAACTATTTAATTTTAATATATTATTTATTTTTATTTTTATTCAACAATGATGAAAATGAAAACATCGTTCATGAATATGTACGACCACCATCTCCGAAAATAAAGTAATTACTTTTATATATCTAGTTGAATGGGATTACCATTAATATATATATAATTACTATATATATCATATTTTTATAATTGATAAAATTAGGGATAATAATTAACTATGATTTTTATAAAATTGAAAAAATTCCAAACAAAAACCAAGAAGAAAAATGAAACAGTAATTATCTGAAACGTGTTTTTAATAAATAATTGATAATAAAAGTGTAATAAATGTTCATAAGTATTTAAAATTTGTATTATATATATTATTATGGTTATTTAATATATTTTTAATAAACTTATCTTAATTATATATGAGTTTTGAACCTATAAAACAGATTTAGTACATAGTGTAATTGAAATTCCTCAGAAATTGTATTATTTGGGACATATTTTATTATATGAACCCATCATTATTTTATGAGGTATATATAAACTCCCTTTGACATTTTATATTGTTTTAGTTAAATATTTTCTTTCCATTATTTTATAATAAAAAATATACCACAATAAAAATGGTTTTATCTTATAATCTCATTATTTACATGGATTGTTTATGATAACGATTTTGAGGTAGAAATATTGTTATATATAACTAAATAATATCAAGAACATTATTATGATTTTATTATTAAATAAATATAATTTTTTTATTTCATTTTACTTTCTTTATGTACTAAATTTTATAATATATTTTTTATGGAAAACTGACTTTATATCCCTCCTCAGTTACAAATCTTTTTTATTCCATGTACATGATTTAAAATAAAACTAATGAAATATTTTACAGATAAAAAATGATTGTTTAATGAAACTTTTATCAATGGTATGATTTTAATAAAATTAAAATGTATCTTTTTCTTGTTTTCCAAATGATGTACTTTTACACATTTTAATGAAAATGTTAAGGAAATACATTTTTTCATATTGAACATTATAATTAATTTTTTCCATCATAAGAACTCTATGAATTAAATATGAAATTATATGGTTCCAATATTTTATGAAAATAGTTACTATTTCAAATTTATTTTGTAAATTTTTGTCTAAAAATGGATATAATAAAAGATAAAAGTTTATTTTCTAAAACAAGTATCTAAGTGATTATTCAAAATTATATACCATATATTATAATATCTTTTGATGTTGCTTTTGTTATACATGGAATACTATACAAGGATTATATTCTAACTATTTATATGAATGTTTCATTATTATAATGATATTATTTCTATTAAACCTATCAATTACATAGATTATTTTATGATGATATAATTTGTAAACTTGTTACTTTTCCATAGGTCATGCAATGATTATATAATTATAAAACCTATTTTTTATGAATTCTTTATGTGATGAATGTTTTTTGATCATTTTTAATACATATGTATTATTTTTTAAATTTATAGGTGGGACCTATATCTCCCTCCAATTCAAAAGTAAAGGGTTTTCATCTCATGATATAGATATGACTAAAATAAATGTGAAGCTAGTTCACCTAGGGACTCTATCAACTATGATGGTATTGGAAAAGAACCTTGTCTACTACAATTTTATTAGGAGTGTACCCATTCCACTATGATATTTTTAGAAGTAATTCATGAAAACAGAAGAAAATATTTTTTTTTCTCGTGTGTATGACAAAAATCTTATTCTTTGATAATGATATATAATCATGGATTATATTATTTGATTTTGAAGTTCCCAGATTAGTGTAGAATCATTGAGAGTGGGGTGAATCAATAAGCCCTTTACGTCTTTTTAAAAATTGATTCTTTTCAATTAATCATCTAGGGTAGGTTTAAGACTTTATCCACTCTTCTTGTGTCTCTAGGCCTTACCTCGAATGATGTTTTATATGTAAAGGAGCTGAACATAGGGGTTTATAAGGTTTAATTCAAAGATCTAATCCTTGTTGTATTGGTTGTTCTCATCAACACATATTCCACAATATAATATTATTATCAACTAAAATTGTTGATATAGAGTCCCACTATATCTCTCCTGAGTCCCATATGAGGTTTTTATTGTGCTTATCACAATGTTACTAGAGTCCCACTGGCCTACTCCATTGTCCCACAGAAGACTTATTCTCCTTCCTAAATCCCATAGGGCTCTTCTAGATCTCAAGTCACACAGGAAACTTCCTTCTATTAATTCTCTTTTATTAACTATAGATGTTATTATTCTCTTTCCCCATGGTAATTCTGAATCACTTTTTACCATGAATCTTTTCAAGAATCTTAAACAACCATTTGGTAAGGTAATATGTCTTTGATCAATAATATTGATCACATTTTTTATCATTCCTCAGTGCAATAATGATTGAAAAATTAATTAACATAATGATGATGACCCAACCTCACTTATATGTGTTCAAATGGTGTACACATTATCATTATGAATATAATATGAAAGATTAATCATCCACAATATTTGAATGGTCTCTTTTATGGAATCCATTATTGCAATCATCTTAGATATAAGATCTTCTATAATTCTTCCCAATATCTGTATCAATTCATTGACACCTCATTCAGGGAATTCATGGAATCCAAACATCTTGGTTTTGGATATCTCTTTAACTTATTACAAGTGAATGTTTTCATGCATGATTGAATGCATGTATAATATATTTCATGTCAACCTGAGCGCACACATTTAACTTTTATAACTATTTTAGGTTCCATGTCTGTGGTTTATAAAATTAAACATGCACGGTCCACTCTATTTTTTCATTCTAAAATTGCACACAATTATTTGTTCTTTAGCTCTTTTAATTATTTATTTATGTGCAACCAAACTCAAATAGATGAAGCCTACAATTCAATTTATTTTTGCGCACTTGAATAGATGGGGTCCTTTGTTCATACACTGCCTATTTTCGTCTCACATATGAGTTTATTTGTGGGTTCATTACCTCTTCTCTCGTGGGTATTCTTCTTTTCACAATCACACAAAGGACTCAGGCTTCCTCAAATCAGGAACATGATTTCATCCCAACACATACTTTCCATAATGTTAAATCCCCTTATTCATCAAAATAAGAAACCCTACAAAATAGTGTATTTAAGTCATGAAAATAAGTGGGTGTTCATGTCTTGGTCATGAGACCAATGATTTTCATGGTTATCCTTCTTCATGCAAAGGGTGTGTGAGGATCTCATTCACAAAACCAGAAGTGGTTTGTGATTATATCTGTACAAAGGATCAATAATGGTTCATGTTCACCAATGGTTTGCCTACAGAATCGCTTCTAAGAAGCAAGATGAGGGTTTAGAAAAACTAGTTGTGTGTTCATGTGTTTTCATTTCATATATGTGTGGTTCTCCTTTGTGAGATGAATTTAATAGTGCATAACACATATCGAAGGACTGAGGAGATCTGCATCTTCTTCGCATAGTATGTAAAAGCAGGAAATTATCATGTCTTTATATAGGAGTGCTCATGTAGTTGAACGGTAGCAAAAAAAAATCGGATTCGTGCTCCTCTATTTATAGATGAGGATTGGATATTCTATATGTTCTAAATATTTCCTTTTAATCAGATGAGGTCTTCTATTTTAAAAACTAGGATCATCTGTATTTTGAAATCTTCAAATGTGGATGTTGCAAATATTTCTTTGTTTCTGTTCAACACGGGTTCCTACTTTCATGTGGGAACCTCACATGCATGTGTTTTTAAACGCATGAAAATGACCTCCTCGAACGCTTGATCCCCTTGATGTAGCCTCAAAACATCGTTTTCTATGGCCAACTAGGGTTCATCATTTCATTATCATCCATGTAATCATAATTACATTCACGTGTTAGTAGAATCCAAATGATCAGAAGGCATGAGGTTTTGTCCTCGACGATGGATGGTGTTCAAACACGTAGGATCGGCTTAATCTTGGGTGAATAGCGCATCAGTATGATTGTAGGTTAATGGTGATGGGGATAAGGGTTCATCTAATGATCTAGGTTCAATCAAACACGTTGTAGGACGGTTGGATAACATTTATTTGACTTTGGGATGTGGTATGCGATGTGTGACTGTGATTACACATTGGATTAGATGGAATGATTTGATTGCATCCTTGTTTTTAAAATCTAGTCCCACATAGAAATAAATATGGTTTGATCCGCATTTTAAATATCAATCCATGTAATCCCATCACCAGATTACTCCTCCTCCCTTCATAATACATCCACGCACCATGTTCTCCATACAAGAATTCTCTGCGTCGACCTTATGATTTTCCACTGTGTCTCCCCGCATGGTGGCTCCCTCTTAATTCTCTCATGGGCCCTTGTGGTTGTGCTCCGGTGCATGGGATTTTCCTCGTGCTCTCCTACCACTTCCTGTGTTGCCTTGATGGCCTCCCTTGGGCATAATTGACCATATCCGACATGTTCCTATGTTTGTTGTTGTCGGCTGGTTGGTGATTGACCCTATTTATTGGTATAGCCCTAAAAAATTCGTTTATGTGTAAAATTCATGGAAACTTAGTAAGTCTAACATGCATTCTTTCATCATCTTCAAACAAATGGATATTATCTTTGAATGTATATTCCTTTATGTCCTCAATTCTCTTCGGAATTGTAATTCCAAAGCCCTTTACTCATATTCCTCCATCCAACCATGGATGGTACTACTCATCACTAACTCATAAATTGGAACATATTTCATTGAAAAATTTTAGTAAAAAATGCGTTATCCTTTACACATGGCTTGGTTTTTGAAAATCACCACAAACTATCATCTGATTTTTTCACCAACTTCATCTAATTATAATATATTTGATGGATCATCAAAATTCATCCTGAAATCATTTATCGAATGACCTTTTTCAAAAAAATATTAATGTTTCATACTTTTACACATTTTTTGGAACACAGGATCAGTTCATTAATCATCTTAATTTAGACAACATGGATAATATCCCAATTATGATATCAAATTCAATGGATCCATGACAATTATGAAGTCATCATTATATTAGTAACAACTTCATCAGATTGATATCAATGAGATATTCCCATCTCATTGATCACCTTTTGTAACCAAAAACAATTTAAAATACTTATCATCTAATAAAATTCATAATCAATGTGATATTTTCCCCAATTAAACAACTTCACATTAAGCATCACCACTTTAATCATCATCACAACTTCAATCACGAACATTCCATACACATACTTTGAAAACATATTACATTATGAATAATTTATTATTAAATTCCATGTTTATTTCATCACACATGTTTTTTATCTATGATTTGAATGGTATGGTTTTAAAAATTTTTGTTTATATTTTCATACCGATATTTTCATGTTATTATTATATAATCATTGATATCTATCTTGTTTACCCTAACTAAGCATTTAAGCTAAACCATTATTATTTTACCATTCCCTAATCTATAAATAATGGTTTTATGTATGATATGCCTAATAAATATGATAGTTATTAGAGACTATGTGGGAGATGAGGTTGAAAACATATGGACTGTGTTTTTAGGTTTCCATGATTCCATGCAAACCAGTCTAGTACTATTATAACATGTAAAAATATGATATATAGTTAATATTCATCTATTAAAATGTATTAACAATTTATGAATAATATGGATTGTTATAACATATATGAACCATTCATATTTTTCAAATAAGAATTATTAAATTCAAAATATTCCTTATAAGATGTATGATACATCTATATCATCATTTTTGATGCATCTGTCACATATTGTATCAAGGAAGATACAATAACCTCATATTCTCTAGATATAGAGGTGTTTATCTTATTTCATAACCTATAGAAACATTTCCTATATATTCATAATATCTACTTATATTTTTATGAGGAAAAAATACATAGAGATTATATAGTGTAAAATGAGTTCTATGAATCACCAAATAGTTTGTGATTACCATTATTTCCTCAAAGTATGTCCATGAGAGATTTTTTTCAATGTGTATATGTGTTATAATTTTTTATAATATCTAACAAATGTTTGGTTGAAGTGTTCAAAATTTAAAGGTAGTCTTATTTTCTCAAAATTATTATAATTTTCTTTATATTACATGTTGAGTATGATTATTTAATGAAGAATATTATGGTTACCATTAAAATAAAAACAAATTTATTTATTCGTTATAAATGACAAATAGTGAAAAAAAATTAATTCTAGAAGATTTATTGTGAATTTCATGATGATAGTAATAGGAATGTAATATGTTCATTTTAAAGTTATTTAAAAAATAAAAAGTTAGATATAAATTCACTGATTTATGAATTAGATATCATAGAAGACACTTCCATTTACTATCATTTCCATGGTAAAAAATGTGGATATTTTCATTTTGATATCTTATAGAGAAAATTAAATACATTTTGATTTATATTGGAAATAAATATATAAAAATATGGTTATGATCAAATGTATAAAAATTTTATTTATAATAAAGGTTCAATTAGTTCAAAAAGATCCCATATGTGTATAATTATGTGAAATTATAAAATTATCAACTCTATAAGATTCATTGAAAACATTTTTTTGAATCATTTCATTCAGATGTTGGGAAAATAAAAAATAATTAGAGAAGTAACATATTAACAATAGAGTTAATAGTCAACTGTATATGAGTTATTTCATAGAAAATGTAGTATTTTAACAACCATTTTGAATAACATAATATTAATTTGAATATTATATATGAATCATTATAAAATTCAATAAGAATAAATTTATAAAATCATAAGAATAATTTTCATCCTATAAAGAATTATTTTTAGATTTACATAGAGTCACATCATGAATAGCACATGGGTAATTTTTCATACCATAAAAGTTATATCCTTTATGATTTGTGGTAAATACATATCATGAATATTTTTGTGACATAAACCAATTCTAATTCATAAGTCAAATACTCTTATGATTGTGGGAAAAATAACTTCTATAATAATGGTTTATTTTACATTGAGATTACATTCATATTAAAAATATTAAAATATATCTCATGTGGATATTTAGGGTTTCTATATGAATGGATTATGTAGTGAAAAAATGGATAAGTCTGATATTATAAAAATTTATTTAACTTGATGAAGAGAATAAAGATGAAAATTGAATTTTTAATATTCATATAGTGAATGTTAGTGAATAATTAATAGATTGTTAAATAATGAAAATATTGGAAGGAACATATTTATTTTTAATATTCAAAAGAATGATGGAAGACATTAGTCTCTCTAAATAAAAATTTCCATACAAGGATTGTAATGTAGAGAATTTTCAAGCAAGTAGAGTATCACATAAATAAATTTTAAATAATGAGTACTGAAACAGGATAATTCAATTGCTGAATTATACATATCTATAAGGGAAATTGATACGGTTTTTTTGATATAATTTTTAAGGACAAAACCCCCAAATTCAGGAGTTTTTTCATTAAATTTAATGAATAAGTAGGAAATAGGCCTGGAGATCAACTAACCATATATATGTACTGCACTATTCCACCAAAATGTTCCTAATATATCTAAAATAATTTAACAAAATTCAAAAAAACTATTTATGATACACCAAATTTAACCTATAATAGATCATTGATGGTAGAGCACCTAGGGTGAGGAGTGACCAAACCAAAAAATAATGTTACTGATTCACTGAATAGAATGAACACAATAAAAACTTTATTCACTAAACTAGGGAAGTATTATATTTTTTATGACTAAATCATCCTTGTAATGTTATCTTTGAATATCCCTTAGTTTTGAAAAATAAAAATACACTTAGGTTCATATTTTACTTTCCTATTCGTATTTTTTTCATTCGGTGATGTTATTTGATCGAGAAATAGAAAAATAGTTTGAATGATATTCAAAAAAAAGTAATAGGGTCTAAAAAAATTGATTGAAATAATTTTGGTAACTTGGAAGAACATTCATTATTTATCTCTCAATGTATCTTGATTTAAAAAATGTTGAATCAGATAATGTTTTTACAAATTGCTTCTATACATTAAAATAATTTCTTGATTTTTTATTCCCATGGGTTTGATGATGAATACACCACTACAAAATGATATAATAATGAATACATTTCGAATAATATATATATATTTCTATAGGTTATCAGTGATTATATCATGTAATATATCCAATTAGATTTTATCATAAAAAATAATAAAAAATGAGACCATGATAGAGAAACATTTAAATTATTTATTTTGGTATCATAAATGAGGTATGACTAAAACCATAATTTTATATAGTGATTTTTATATCTATTAAATTTTGGAGAATATGTGTAGAAAATTATTATAATAAATATTGGTTGTGATATATATATTATGAAGGTGTTTTGTAAATGATTATAAATAGGAACTAAAGAAAAATACAATAAAGTATACCTTTTTTATAAATGAAAAATAAAGAAGGAAAATATTTTAAAGACACCAATGAAGATTGTATCTTAATTGAGGTATTCAATTGTGAACTTTTTATTAAATAAAAATTAATAATACATATAAGGACTTAGTTAATTAGTTATTTTATTATTTCCCAGAGAGATTTATTTATGTGTATATCCATATAATGAAATGGAAACAATAATAATAATATCATGTAGATGTGTCTCATAATGTTTAAAAAAAATATTGAATACATGGATGAGATGGTGGGTCAAATAGAGATTATGGGTGCTATAGAATATTCATTGAATGAATATATATCACTATAGAACAAATGATTAGGAAACACAGATGTTGATTTCAATTTATACTTAAAGAATAAGGATGAAAAGATGAATGTGAAAATTTATATACTTGATGAACATCCAAAAGAGATGGAAAATAAATTTCTACAATGGAGGAGTAAAAATAAATCATTATATGTATTTGGATTGATATTGTAGATAGAATTAAATATAGATTTTATGCTTCCTCAAGGATGAATGAGATAGAGTCCCAATTAAATGATAATAATGAGAATATTATATAGCATAGATCATGTATTAAATCATAAGAGGAAAATGAAATGTTTTAATTTCAATCTATAAAATCCTCAAAATGACCAAAAGTAACCATTTTTATTATTTTTATAGAAGAAAAGAAAAAAAGTAACATGTTGGGTCTGACTGAAATCCTCCACATATAATACATTAAATGTTACAAATATGAAATTGGAATATAAAAATAATCTTCTATTTAAAACAATTAATAATGGTTCTCGAAAAAAAGTAAGATGCAAAATTATACATCTTTTGAATTGGGACACACTATGAGTGGTCTTTTATAGTCTCATTGTCTCAATAGAGGAAAAAGATCATATTACAACACCTTAATCAAGAATTCACCATATGAGGTATGATTCCAATTAATTATTTTTTACTTGTTTTGACCATAAATATATGACATTGAATTGAAACATGTGAGGTGATATAGGTGTTGTATGTGATTCCACATATCCCATTAGATATAAGGGGAAGATATATTTTGGGAAATGGTATGTGTTTTGGAAATGTATTTATTATCTTAGTGAAAAATCATAGAGATAAATGATAGGTTAATCAGTCAGAAAGAATGTTACATTGAAGAAAACCATGAATAAAATCCATAAGAAGAACATATATTTAAATGATTTTATAACTCTATGAAAGGATAATGTGAACATGAATAAAGATTCATCCATGAAAAATAATTTTAATGTGTCTCTTATTTAACAATAATATTATAACAATAACTATGGATAAGAGGAATTATCCATAAATTTACATGAAATAAGAGGATGCACGGTGTATTTGTCAACATAAAGAGAATGAAGAATGAAAAAGAAGATTCAATAATAAAGAATTTAATTTTGGAGCAAACCCAAGTTGGTTTAGTACCACAATGATGGTGGAACCCAATAAATTTAAAATAAAAAACTATAATGATTACATTAAGAGTGGATTATTCCAAAGTTGTTAAATAATATCTACTATGAGGGCATGTAAATATTTTAATAAAAAGGGATCATCCATTATAACTAACCCTTGTACTTAACATAAGGATGTTGGAGGTACCTGCCTCCCAATGTTATTAAATATTTCTAAAATATTTTAGATGTTATGAATTGTGAACGGGGGAGATACAATATATGTGTTGATTAATAGAATATAACACATTTAATTATGCTGTACAAATTTACTCACATGACTTGGAGTACCAAAATAATATTGTATATTTAGAAAATTATTAAAGAAAAAAGTAATTCAGATACATAATCCATTTCAGATTGATATTTTGATAAAAATAAATTTTATAAATTCCTTATACTTATTTAATTTGTAGTCTTGAGAAACCATGTTGATGTTATAAGATAAATTTGGTAGTTACATGTTATCATAAGAAAGATTAAATGATAATGTTACTCATCTTTAATAAAAATTTAGTGTAAATAATTAATGCAGACTTACCAGTGTATCATGATGAATATTAGTGGATAAAGTGACATGAGAAAAAATTTCAACTATCAACTGACACTAACAAAATTCATAAGACAAGATAGAGGGGAGGTTAATTAATTTATCTTAAAAATATTGAATACTAATTTTTTAATAACAAGTTGATTAAACTAATTTTTTGATAGAATATTAAAATCATTGGGATAGGGATATCATAGTAAAAAGTGGTTTTCCTATAACAAATATAATTTCACACAATGTTATAATATCTGAATTTTTTTGTTACATTTGTGATGAAAATTCAGTTACAATTAATCCCAATATTAATAGAGATAGAGGACTTGTGAATAACAAAAGAAAATGTATATAAATCAATATTATACATCATTCATTAACAATTGAAGTTAGTTAATTTATTATTTGTAATGTCTTATACTACTTATCCTATATATATTAGTGCTAATGGTTTTTAAATAATAATGATTGATATGACATGATAAATTGATGAAAATATTGGAGATGTGAATACTAATGTCGGATATGCTTTTGATAGTCAGTTTTTGACATAGAATAATTTTAAATAATTGATATAAATTTTTTATTAAACTATTATATGTCTTATATGGCATAGATTATTTTTCAATGTCTCAAAATCAATGTGTTATGTTCACAGGTAGAATTCATTAATGAAAATGTATCTTGGAATAAGAGAGGTTCATAACTGTATTAATATACTATATTTATTTGTTATTTCTTTTATCAATATTTTTTAAGAATATATAAATGTTTAGTATAATGATCAAATTATATAATGTTATTTTTGAAATAAGTCAAGTGCTTATAGCATCATAACAATTTTTTTGGGAATTACTTTTTTTATAATGTAGGTGTATATATTCTATACATAATGTGTTTAAATGATTTATATTACTTTGAGAATATATATATATAATTATTGAAACATCTATGGTATATTTTATATAGATAAAGAGTTATTTAATATTACATGCTTATAAATAAAGAGTTTTTGAAAATATTAGTAGAGATATTGAGTAAAAAATATCGAAATCAAGAATTTGGAGAATAATTGTTGAAAGATATGGAATAAATGGACACCTGTCATATAATTATAAAAGGAAGACAAAGAGTTGTATAATACATTTATTTAAATATATAGAAATATATATAAATTTATATATATGTAATTGATTTTTTATCAATAATTATAAGTAGTATTAAATATGTATTATCACATAAATACAAATAATAATGATTTAATAGTCGAGAGGTTGTTTTTTTGTTTTTTTGAAAATTGTTTATTAATATTTGGAAGTACTGAAAAAATAAGATAGCCTATATATTTGTATAAATGTCTAAATAATCAATTGAATTTTTTTGTCTTTATTGAGGGAATAAATAATTGCATGTTTACCACATAAATTGAAACCATATTAGCATGTTTGTTAAATATACCTTATAGTTTATGGGTTTTAAATCTGGAAGAATATTATTTTTTCACTTAATGATGGGATAGAAAAAATAAGTTCTACTTCTGTTAACAATATTGAAATGTTAAAACATAGCTATAAATGATTTGGAATAAGAATAGGTTGTGGAAGGATACACATCTTAATATTACCATATATGATGGTCATGACATGTAGATAATTCAAGTGAGATATAAGTTTGAATACATTCATCAATTTATTAATTATTTATGGAATAATATAGGTGAAAACTATATTTTGGTAGATATTTATAATATAATATGTATTGAATTTTTATTTGATTAAAAAACATATTTTGGTAACAGATGTTTGTTAATATATAAATTAATCAATTCTATAAGATTAATTTGATTAATTCATTGGGAATAATTTCTTTGAGGTGATAGAAAAAAAATATATTGAGGTCCACTATGAGGTTATGAGCCACTAGCCTTCATTATAGGAGTTATTTATTCAATAATCTAACATTATATGAATGAATTTTAATATAATAAACATCATCTTGAAACTATATATGTATCATTCTAATAATTTATACGAGTCATCAAATATGATCATACAATCCATTTCAATTATATAAGAATCATTTTGAGACACCATACTGTAAGGATAATTTCTTATATAATAAGATAAATTTATATTGTGATTTTTAAATAAACCAGAAATCAATAATAGAAATGATCTCAACTAGTTACACATAAAATTGATATTTTCTTGGTATAATGGTGAATGTTACTCCATGTATATTTTTCAATTATAGAGAAATACTTGTGTATATTTAATAACCAAGGATTCATTTTATTTTTTTCTTTACTGAAATTATGTTGTGAGTAATTATATTCACGATAGCTATTAGTATAAATGGAATAATCATTATACATTATACAAGATTAATAATTCAACCATGAAATATGAATTTAAATTGAATATTTTATGGGATATCATGGTTATTATTTATAGTTCAAAATAGAATAGTATATTATAAGTATTTCTATATTTAAATATGAAGAATATCTCATGATGAAATATAAAAGTGGTTTGACCAATAATCATGGGATGATTAATTTGTAATATCTTGAGACTAAGAATAGATGATGATTTTAATAATAAAAATATGGAAATATATATTATTTTGAACTTCAGTATTTCTATAAGAAAAAAATAATAAATAGAAAAAATATAATTGACATTTATTACCAAAATATCTATATGTTTATGTATAGAGGAATGAAATTAAAAAATGAATAACTAATTTCATATTATGAAGGTTATTGAATGATAATTATGGTGTTCAAGAATATAAAATGGTGATGGAAAATATAAAACATATATTTTTAATGAGAATAGGGATATATAAGAGCTACTGTAAATCATCATTTCCATATAAAGATCATAAAATGAATAATTTTCAAGGAATAAGAGTAAAACTACAATATTTATTTGTGAAGAAGTGTGAAATTAGAAAATTTCAGTGATGATATATACTTCTTATGAGTTGAATGTGTTTTTACTACCACTATAGAAGTTGAATAATAAACAACCCCTATTTTAGGTGTTGGTATAAACTGGTTTAATGAATATTTATTTTGTTGGCATAGAAATAATCCTAGCATCTGTGTAAAATCATGGGTTCATAGAAATAAAGATTACTTTACAAATAATCAAATAAAACCAAAGGTATATAAACTATTTTTAATCAATATATATTGGTTCCTCAAGGATAAGGTTAGGAAATTTAATGTGGGTGATGAGAAAAAATAAGAGAAATATTTAAAGGATGTGATCCTATATATGGATTGACCATAAAAAATTGTGTATCCACTGAAATTTTTCCATAGTGCAAATTTGTTTCTAACTATTTTTATTTAATATTCTATTCATATTTGGCTATAGTGGAGAACTATGTAACTTAACATTCCATTCAGTCATTATTATTTTATATATCTATTTTTCTATCATGGAGGATGTGTATTAGAGTAACTGAGAAATGTGATGAACATAATTACAGCCATTTTAGTAAAAAGGTCATAAAAAGTGAACAAGAAAATTCTTTTGAATGAGGAAACAACATAATTAAACTCTTATATCATTTTCATGGGTTATAAATAGATATTATTCATGGGGGTTTTGATTCATGCATCCATACTTACCACATGCTTACAAAATGACCCGAATGTCCCTGAGAGTGGTCCTTATTACTAAAACAACTTATTTATCACTAATTAATGTGTATATACATGGACCTCACATTTTATAGCCACATTTCAATTGATTATGTATGTTTTGAAGAAGAAACGCATCATATTACATGGAAATTTATGAACCATACATACTATAATGGATACATACATGGTCAGTGCATTATATAGTGTGAACATGATGAAACCACTCATCCTAAATTGATTCAACATGGAAATAACATATTGTTCATGGTAATCTGTGTAAACAAAACATATAATAGTGAATTAATTATGATCAAGCTTCCCCACATACCATTTTTTATTTTTCCAACACTGATTATGATTATACCTTTCATGGAATATATATATGTAAATCCTACTCCCCCCAAAACATGTCCAATTTTTATAAGTTATTGTAAAACCCCAAGAAGGTCCAATATAATTTTTAACCCATAAAATCAGGATGAAACAATAGCCCCTAATAGGTGGTCCCAATGGTGATAAACACTATATTAAATGTATCGATGAGTATTTAATTTTATATGACTCTGATAATTATGATATATTAGTTTGGGGAGTCAGGATATGCTTCATCAAACAACCCTATAGACTGGTTGTTGCAGACATCATCATTTTCACGGGATACCAAATACAGAATAGTAATGAAAACTATCTTTTCAATTGGGGAACCATAAAAAATCCACCTATATTTATTAATCATAAAATTAGTTTTTTCACAAAAAGAAAGTAGAATCCCCCCACCTTGACTAAAGACGTAGGTTATACCCATCATTCCCCCACTATTTTGAGAATTTTATTATTCTATAATATTTAACAAATTCTGTTTCAAATAGGTTGGGGTAATACACAATTGTTCATATATTTTACATAAATTTACTGTATAACCTTAAAAATATTTGTAAATATCTTGAAAACTCTTTGGCTTATATCATAGTATAGGCCTCAAAATAACATCACCAAATCTATATGTTTTTTATTATAACTATCCTAAAATCCATTCAAATATATTTTTATATAGAAGTATATTCTATTGTATTTTATACTATTTTGATGTTTGATGAGTCATTTGATTGTAAATCAAATTATATTGTGGTCTTAGATGCATGGCCCTAAGTATAACATCTTTATACATGGATATAAGATTATAAAAAGCACCATAATGGTATTTATCCCAAGAACATAAGAGATATAATGTTACTTATTAAATGTAATGAAAGAACATGATTTATATTTATATTTTCATGGATACATACATATCCCCTGGTTATATAATTATAAAATCTTGAAAATCACTTACACTACCTCAACTATGTTTATAAGTCATCCTAAATTACATTAAACTATCTATATACTCCAATGTATTACTAAGATATATTACGAACGAAAAAAACGTTATATCATTCTAGGATACCATAGATTCCAAAATACCCTTATAAATTTTCAATGGAATCAGACACCAATGTATACTTAAGTCATCATGGGTGACCATAAATCATATTATACCCTTATTTCATCCAAGGACTGTCTTGATCCTTCCAGGATGGATTGAATCTCTAACGTAACTATAAATCTAATTTATAAACCATAATTCTCAATATACCCATATCTAATGATACAAAATACAAAAATATAACATGCAATTATAATTTTCTTGGTAACTATAAATATTGACACACCCTAATGTCTTATAGGATGACCTAGAAATTTATCATACAAATATTTCATCAAAAAAGTCCAAAAATATCCACATAAAATTATTCCTTATATGAAATCATAGATCTCTAATTCTCCAATATAACATCCATGAACACCATCAATTCCAGTTCACCCATAAGCCTTCAATGAATCTATTAAAATCTAGTATAAGGTAAAGTCATCACAGATTGAATGAAACACCCACATACCATTACATATTTCTAGATAAAATTACATCATAAAATATCATTAATTAATCTTGGATAACACATATATTCATTATACCCACATGTTCTCATGGGGGACTATAAAATCTCATAAATAATTAACACTACCTATATATTAAAAACTATAGTGTACCCTGGTGTCCTCCAAATATGCCTTGAATCCATGTATACCATTTATCTGTACATGACTAAACAAAAATTATAGCATACCCTTAATACTTTGGCTGAGTGTTCAAATCCCAATTCACCATTAATAATTAATGGATATATGGAATATTTAATTAATAATTATTTATTATAAATTATACAAATGTTCTAGCATACCCTTAATAAGTAATGGTAAATATCATACTCCAACACACAATTATTTCTCCCTAAAAGCCCATAAAAAAATTTAAAATTGTGATTCTATTCAATTATAGAAAACAATAATGTGAAATTACTTCTTACGATGAGGCCTTGAATAGAAAAGTTAATTTAATATAACCATGATTGAAAGATACTGAAAAATTCCGTTAAATACTCTACAGAAACAATAAATAATTCTGTACCTTTAATAAGATTTAAATGAAATAAAATTCTAGGGTATTTTTAGTACTTCACAGAAGGCCATAAATCCTATTTTTCCTATAATCATTTAAATAAGGAACAAAACACTAACATGACCTCTAATCCATTATAGAAGACCATAAATCCCAAAAAATTTATAAGCCTTCCTACATGTAAATAATCACTATTATAATCATTTATATCATTTAATGACATATTAAAACATAACAAAACCATAATAACCCATGGTTTATGTCTCAATAAAAAATACAATATTCCAAATGATTAGTTGTATGGGATTGATTTCTAGAGTAGCCTCATCTATGGATTTAAACTACTATGTAACAACAAACCCCATTAATGAAAATAAGCATTATGGTATTATTTTCATTGAAGAATATAACAATAGTTGAAAAAATGGTGTTGGTATTGGAATAGTTTTTTAAAAACATATTGTTAAATCTATGTGTGAGACCCACACTAGTGAAAAATCAATATCATAAGATGTGTCATCCTTTTACCCTCTTAGTTTAAATCTATATTGTTTCAAGCATCATTAATTAATTTAAATAAACTCATAGAATTAGAATATATTCCAATTATTTAATATAACTGAGAATTCTAGAAACATAAGTGTTTGAATATAATTCTAAATATGTGGATATGATTCGATAGGATTACATAGGTTGAAATACATTTACAATATGAAATAAATCCATCCTATACTCATTTCATGAATTTATGAATCCATGTTAAATCATTTTTTTGTACGTCCCTTGTGATAACTGGGACCCTCCACTAGTTATTCTCCATTTCATTTTTTAGTATTGGTGTGACCACATAGGGATGATTCATTTTTAATCTCTTAAAAATATATTAAAAATATCTCATATTTTTTTTATCCTTTATGTGTACTTATTTATGCATTTACCCTTACTAAAAAATATTTTCATCATACTTCTTAATTAATATTATTTTTTTCTCCCCATAATTAGTTCCAACAAAAGCCAAAATTTGTGTTTTATATATTCTTTAAAAAATTACATCTTAAAAATTACCCAACACAATCATTATATTTTATAATTTTATAAAATAATCCACAATACATGCCTCCACATGAACATAAGAACGTGGGTTTTGTGGTTTGCATATATATTATATGTCATATTGTATTACTTTTCAAAATTTCATCAGTTTCCATATTTTATAAATCTCCTATTAAATTTACCACATTTAATATTAACCCATTTAATGTGTTTCTATAGGTTTTCATCCATGATTTATTCTATTTTCCTTCTGTACACTTGTATAGGGTGTATCACATAACTCCAAAATAACATCATGATAATGAAAATGTATAATTATTGTTTTTTCATTCAAATTTAAAATGAAAAATCTAATTTATTCTATTAAAAGGATTCGAAACAAATCATGCTTCACTTGTTGAAGCTTTCATAGAGGAGATATATAATCTTAAATTTCTGTGATTCCAAATTCATTTCATTTTTAATGATTTCATACATTTATCATTTATTTTTGAATTATTCTTCTCTTCTTTCAAACATGATAAAATTATAGATATTATAATCTATTAATGATCTAATTTCAGTGGGATAAATTTCGTTTTCAATTTAATTTATTTGACCATTATTCTATCAAATGTTTATAGAATTTATTCATACAAATTATTTTTATTCAAAATCATCGACGTTGTACTTTCTATAGATTCCATAAATGAAAAATATAGTTACTTTATCACATTATTTTCCAATAATAATTCTATAATTAATGGTCATTCAACTAACTAAACTATTTTTAAATAATATACAATTTATATTGTTTTTTTTCTCCCTTTAACTATTCTATGATCCTTATATGTATCTGTATCATGATGAATTTTCCACTTTTTCCAAGGAATCATTATATTGTTAATTCTAATTTCAGAAATTTTAATTTTTTTATTTCTATGATTGTGGGGAATATATAGTTTGTCACAAATAAGCATGGATACCCTATTAACCATATAAATGTAATTGTACTGACTTATCTTGAACAGTATTCCAGATCCTGATGGTTTGGAGAATAGTACTTGTCATCATAAAACATGCATGTGGGAACAAATTTCCTCAAAACATTATGGAAGAAAGACTGTAAATTCAATATGCAAACAATAGAATCTCTACTATGAGTAATTTACTAGATGTCAGCAAGGAATATAATTGCAATGTACTATATCCCATGTAAAGAAATAGGTAATCTATCCCATGTCCCTAAGGTCACAACTCACCAGGTTCAAGGTTAAACTGATGAATCCACCTCCAAGATATCCTTCCCTCTAGTAAAACCTGGAGGAGATAATATACAAAAACCTAAAGTCATATGTAGGGTGTCAGATATTTGTCTATTAGGGCCTCAGCATGGATTAAAAAACATATTCCAAAAATATATTAACAATTTTGATGCTTTCAGTTTTCAAAATAAATAGTTTTTTAATTTCAAAACATATTTAAACAAATCATGATATATAATTCAAAGGATGTAAAAATATTTATGTAAATACTTTAAAAGTGATGGAATATTTCAAAAATAATTTCATAATAAAAAAGTCAAATAAAATAGTTTATATAAATTTAGAAGGCATGTAAATCATTTTTACAACATTTGAATATATTTTAATCTCAAATGTAAAACAAGTGAGTAACATAGTAATATTATAAATAAGAACGAATATTCCAAGATATAGGTCTATATACTCTATTAGTTATCATGGAAATAATTGTTTATAAACAAACCTTTAAAATGTTTGAAAGTAGACTCATCACTATCTCATCGGGGATGTGACATTCTTTATGTATTTTTTATTACGTTGTATATGTATTTATTGTGTCTAGGTAACTAAAAAATTACCTAAGCCTTGCATGTTCTCATACACATTCAATGATGGGTTATTTATTTAAAAACATATTAAAAAAATTATACCCCATTCACCCATTTAAAATTCCATTTATCCATCTAAAAGAAAAAAAACATTCATAAAAAACATTTCTTTTTTACATGATCAAATTTTTGGGATTCTATCAAAACTTTTTAATCCTTTTTCACATTCCTAAAAACAATTCAAAAATAAATTACAATAATTTCACAATCCATTTCCATAAGAAAAGTCAAAAGTTTATTTGAAAAAACATCGATAATATCTACAATTTAAATTAAAAAATTTAAATAAACCAATTTCTATAAACAGACCCCAATTCAATGGAATTGGGGGTTTTTACAATTCTAATTCCAAAAACATTTCAAATCATTAAAATTACTATAATTGGGTTATATAAAATAAATTTAAATCAATATTGAGAGATTAAATTTAAATAAAAATTTAAAATAAATCAATAAATTCAACGTTATTCAATTTTTATAATTGGAATGAAATCACATACATTTTTACTAAAAATCTAGACATGTAATAAAAAAAATTAGAACGACCATGTAGAATTTTGAGAAAATAAATCATTAAAGAATATCCAACTTCATGAAGTATATATAAATCAATTTTAGGTTTGTATATTGTTATCCCAATTGAGTCGGAAGATTTAATTACGATTAACGAGGGAGACACTTTCTCGAGAATCATGTTGCCTATACAATGATGATCGAACATCGAAAAATGGATTTATAAAGGTTGGGGAACTCCAAGATCACATAGATAAGGCATTATGTTGAGAGAAATAATTTTTTAAAGGAGATAGAATATATATCCTAGCTATTATACCTTTTCAAAAACTATAATTGAGGTATTACACGATGTTGAACCCCTTTAAAGGTAATGAAATTATTAATTTATATAAGTGATCAAAAAATGTCACTTTTAATTAAAAAAATGATTAATTATGTCAGGACCTGTAATTAATCCTCGGGTCATTTAACATCCATGTTGTGAAAATTTCATGGTATGAACACAACCACCATTACACATAATGTAACCTAGTTACACTGCCATTAACCCTCCAATCTTCTGTAGGAATGGATGGTTAAAGCTGAGAGTAAACAAAATAATAATCTTCTCAATTATATGTATCCTCCTAATTAATTCACTACAATAATGAATGAATGGGTTAAAGGGGTTGGTTCATGGGATTGAATGAATGGGTTAAAGGGGTTAATGTGGAGACTTATTTAATGACCATAATGAGATGGATTATGGGTCAAGTGTTGAATTCATAGTGAGATAAGCATAACACATTGGAATTTGGTGAATGGTTAATTGATGTTAAATGGTGGTGTGTTAATGGGTTAAGGCATTATGTGAATTCTCGTATGGTTGGTTGTGAATGATTTGTCCAAGGGACAATGGTATTGATGGTTGATGGTTATTTATATAAGCATGTTTGAATGGCTTGTTAGTGTGGTGTATGACTTGAGGATCTACGCCTATGGGTCGAGTGAAGATTGAGGCTCTATACTCTAACCTAAATGCCCAGGTTAGAAAAGGGGATTGATGATCTGTTCTCTTAATAGTTACATCCACCTGGACTGAGGCATCGAGGTGAGGATATGGTTACTATGAGGGGTTAGTCCTAGTGAGAAAGGATAACGATGTGTTTACCCACTTTCATGTGATTGTTGGTCTTAGACCCATGTAACATGATGAATGTGATTAACCCATGGAAATGTGATGAAATGTTAAGTGATGTTGATTGGTGTGAAATGAGTTGTAATGAATGTGGTAATGGCTTGGTTTTGAACTAGTTAATGGCACCTTAAATAATTACATGGAATTTATCATTCATTTTCCTTTTTCATGATCTACCTGTTTATACTAGATATTTTGTAGACACCATTGGTGGTAGCCTACTGAGTTGTACTCAGACCCTGCTCGGGCCATCGTTGGGTACTCGAGCAGACTTCATGTTTGCAGGTCAGGACAAGGGAATGATTATTGTTGGAAATGGATGTTATACATATTCATTGTTTATTGGTTATTGTTTTTTCAATTATTTGTTCTATTCTGTCTTACTCTGATAAAATGGGGGTATAGTCTCCCCACATGATTACATAGACCCCCACTGCTAGTCGGCGGCCTTGGGCATACGGGGAGTTGTGCTTAAGGTAACATAACCACCCAGCTCGGAGAACCTGTTCAGTGGCATCCGGGTCGGGGACACTACACAAACAAATGATAGAACATAAATGGTATATCTATCAAGTAATTTATGGAAACAACTAGTGGTAAAATATTCCAATGAAGTATCAGAAGTGGAGAGGATCCTCCATTTAATTTTTTCTAACAAAGTGTCATTGAAAATCATATGATCATTAATTCCTAGTCCCACCATATTTATAGGTTTGACATATTTTTTCTAGGACACCATGATGAATTTCTATTCATTAATTTATCCAATATAGATGAAATTATGAATCATGTTTTTTTACTCCATGATTATTTTTCTAGGACATCTATACAAGGAGAATGAGTACACAAACCTCAAAGTAATAATAGAGTTAACCAAACATGTTTAACAAACCTAAGACTACATATTATACTTCTAGGTTTCAAATTTATTAACAATTTTTAGGGATATATTTTATATATTTCAATTTTTTACCTTACCCAAAAAAAGAGAAGTCAATGATTAAAAAGTGAATGGATCCTCTTGTCACCAACAAACATCAGGACACCCTATTCTACTTACAAATAACCACTCCTTTTTTAAATATAACTGAGAAATTATTCCATCTAATGACCTAACCCACAACCTCTTCATAATGCGAGAAAATGTCCTTGATATGGGAAATTTTTATTTTACCCACCATTCCAAAAATTAAAATGTCAATAGCATATAATATATGGTAGGGTGAAAAGATATTCCACCAAACATTCATTCATATAAAAAGTACAATATTAGAAAGATCAATATGACACTAACTTTTATTGTCCTCTTTTATTGATAATATCAGCCAAGATAAAGGATCTCGCTGCACGAACCCTCTTGAACAATGAAAAAATCACTCAGGGACCCATTAATAAGAATAGAGGGCCTGGAAGATTTCAAAAGAGAGATAATCAACCCAATAAATTTCTATGAGAAATCATGCCTCCTCAGTATAGGGATAATTATCCACCATTATATTGTATCTAAAGAATTAAAAATGTTGATCTTGAAATCCATATTTCTATTCATTACCTATAATATTCACTCATTAAGATGAAGTGTTGAGGAAATTTTGAATATTACTCTGAAGAACAAACCTGAACTAATTTGGAGAAATAAATCCTTTAGAAATACCACCAAGTATATGGGTTGTAATATTTATAATGACCTTTGGTATTGAATTACTAATAGAAACAAGACTAATGATTTTATATCCACAACATTTTATTTCATTATAATTAGTGAAATAAATTTGGACATCACACCGTAAGTCGTCGAAGGGTGCATAAATAATTCCCTGACTACATTAATTACCTATTGACGAAAAATTTCCTAGTAAAGCGTATGGTATTTTTTGGTGAATCCATCCGGGCCAAAAACACATTACATATTTAAATATAAGAGGTCATATGTCACGACCCGTCCTCAGGGCCCGTGCCGTGACTACCCCAAGCCCGCCTTCCATAGGCCAGGGGCTGGCGACTAGCACCAAGGCGCAAATCCCAACAAAAAGGGAAGGCATTGCCTTTGAAAAGTAAACAAGCACCACCGAGTAAGCAAGCGGAAAAGTAAACACTAAGTAAAAAGTGTACAAGCTGTGCTGAAAGTAAAAGGGGCCGGAAATACGAGCCCAATTATAAAGTACAACTGAAAGGAAAAACAGCCACTGAAAGGAAAAGCCGCAGCGTCGAGCCGTCCTCTGGAAGTCCCACCTGAAGGGTGGGTACAGATAGCCTCCACTGCACCTCGGGTCCATCTGACTGCTCCGAGTACGTCCCGCCCAGTGGTCCACCTCCAGGTACCGTCCTGCTCTGCACGCCTCCACCACGATCAGCGCTGTCCGCCGTCTGCAACCAACACAACGTAGTGCGGCCATAGCCCGTGCAGGTGTGAGTATAAGCTACTCAGTAGGGACCCTGAGACCCTCATGGTCTCACTAAAACCAACAAGGATAACCACAAGAAGATCTCAACAGATAACCTCTACTTAGACATATGCCCATACATATACCTAAGTTATCAAGTAACCCATCTCAAACATGAGGCAAACAAAAGGTCAAAAGTCTCAGCTCAAACCAGGATTTTCATCATCGAAACCGTAACTGCTGAAGAGCTCCGTCTCTGGAGTGTACAGTGGTCCTGTCACAACTCCGAGGTACTGCCTACTAACTTAAGACTGCTATAGTACTCCACCTATCGAGTATTGCGGGCCAGCCGCTACCACCAAGCGCTCCCATGTGCTGCTACAACCAAGCGCACCACTATCGTGGGTCTGCCGCTACAACCAAGCGCTCCCATGTGCCGCTACAACCAAGCGCACCTCTGTCGTGGGTCTGCCGCTACAACCAAGCGCTCTCATGTGCCGCTACAACCAAGCGCACCTCTGTCGTGGGTCTGCCGCTACAACCAAGCGCTCCCATGTGCCGCTACAACCAAGCGCACCTCTGTCGTGGGTCTGCCGCTACAACCAAGCGCTCACATGTGCCGCTACAACCAAGCGCACCTCTGTCGTGGGTCTGCCGCTACAACCAAGCGCTCCCATGTGCCGCTACAACCAAGCGCACCTCTGTCGTGGGTCTGCCGCTACAACCAAGCGCTCCCATGTGCCGCTACAACCAAGCGCACCTCTGTCGTGGGTCTGCCGCTACAACCAAGTGCTCCCATGTGCCGCTACAACCAAGCGCACCTCTGTCGTGGGTCTGCCGCTACAACCAAACGCTCCCATGTGCCGCTACAACCAAGCGCACCTCTGTCGTGGGTCTGCCGCTACAACCAAGTGCTCCCATGTGCCGCTACAACCAAGCGCACCTCTGTCACACACTGAGTCGTTCGATCAGCAGTTGTCTGGTCTCAGTCAGCTACACGGTCTCCGTGCTCCGCCCGCTCGTCTCCGGAAGGGTCCGCTCCACAAGCTACTGGTCGATACTCCAAGTATCACAAATTCCCGTAAGAAAGTATCTAAAAGGACCACCTCGTCATAGGGGTCTCAACGCAACAGACGGCGCGTCAAACGGATGCCCGGTCTGTGAGTTATTAGCCTTTTCGTCCCAGGCGCCCGGTTGGTTTCGTGTGCGAACCAATCCAGCCGTAACTCAACTATAACACGAACACTCATAGGGTATACTCATAGGGACCGTTTTTCAACGTGATCACCAACGCCGCTGACGGTTCTTCAAACGGACGTCTGGTCTGAAAGATATCAGCTTTTTCGTTCCAGGGGCCCGGTTGGATTTCAGTGAGATCCAACCCGGCCACTATCCATCTGCATCCAAAACTCGGTCGGAGGATGCCAAAAGTTCCGTCTCATCAAGAGGAAATGAACATGACAGACGGCGCGTCAATCGGACGCCCGGTCTGTGAGTTATTGGCTTTTTCGTTCCAGGAGCCCGGTTGGATTCGTGAGCGAACCAACCCGACCGCACTCCGATGGCATCCCAACCTCGAGCGGAGTAAGCCAAAAGATCCTTCTCACAAAGAGGAACTCAACAAAGATGACGTCATGTCAATCGGACGTTCGTAGCTCAAGATATGAGCGTTTCCGCTCCGAGGGCCCGGTTGGTTTCGTGTACGAACCAACCCGGCCGAACTCAAAGTATTTCAAAAGATTGAGTGCGATATACTGAAACGACCGTCTCGATCCAAGGATCGTGTTGCCGCTAACGGCGGGTCATTTGGAGGCCCGTAGCTCAAGATACAGCCATTTGAACGAAGATCATCCGAAGACGGGGGGGTACGGGCCCGGGCCGACCCGGCCCGACCCCCCGGGAGTCGGCCGAACCGGGTCGACCCGACCCGGTCCGGTCCGGCCGGGGCGCGGCCCAGCCGGTCGGACCGGCCGGGTCCGGTTCGGCTGAACGGCCGAACGGCCTGGCGCCGCGGGGCGCCGCCCCCGCGGCCTGATAGTGCCGCGACCCCCCGCGTGGGGCCGCGTTGAGTCGGGACGCGGCTTCAGCCGCGTCCGAAGGCAGCGGACCCTCGTGGCCGCGGGTGCCGCCGCCGCCGCCGCTTCAGCCGCGGCGGCCTGTCTGGCGGCGCGCCGGGGCGCCGCCGCTCCCGGCTGCCGGCACCGCCGCGCCGGCACCGCCGCGCCGGCGGCCCGCGCCGCCGACGTGTTCCGCGGGCCACCGGGATCGCTCCGGTGGTCCGATTCTCTTCTCGTCTGCGCCATTGATCCTCCCGGGACTCGTTCTTCACTGCGGGATCGTCAAACATCCGTTGCGGCACTTTCCGCCGTCGCCCGTCAAATCCGCAAAAACGAAGAACGGCGGAGGGTCGCCGGGCCGTGTTCATTTGGCCCGCACCCTTCGCGTTAGATATAAACAACGGAAGAATTTTGTTCAACACATGAACCGACAATTTTAATAAAAATAAAATTGTTTCTTTGATTCCGGTTCTTTAATTTTTAAAGAACGTTCACGGAAATAATTAAAAGGGGGGGGGGTAAATCCCAAAATAAAGCCATACCTCGTTTATCGTCGTGCGCGGGCGTTCGTCGTGGAAAAGCTCGTCGCGGAAGAGGGGGATCGTTGCGTCATCGCGGAATCCGGCGTTGAGTTGGCGAGCTCAACGGACCAAGAACAACAGATTTAAATTATAAATAATTAAATCTGTGTTTAAAACCAAAAGAAAATAACCTTGCGAGGAAATCTGAAATCACTCGCCTCAACGGTCGGTGATCGGAGATCGGAGCGGGGAAAAACGTCTCATATGGAAGCGTCATCGATTTCCGGGTTCGGCGTTCTTCGCGTTCTTCTCGTTCATCGCAAGGGAGAAAAAGATACAAGGATTCCGTCTCAACGAGTAAACCCTCAAAAGATTTTGGTTGGTCTTATTTTATTATTATGCCAACACACGAAAACGGGTAAGAAATGACCCATTAATTCGTTGAATTAATTCAACAAAAGAAACAGCTCATTTAATTTTCGAAATAAACCACCCAATTAAATGGTCTGTTAAGATTTTAAGAAACGCATCAGTTGACTTTCATTAAGACGGGTTTTCGCGGGTGCGTTTCTTAGCGGAAAGAAACGGCGGGGCTCGTGCGGGCCCCACCTCAAAAATATCCAACCAAGGGGGTAGGATATTTCTGGATAGCATCCTATCCGGTTCAACTCAGTTCAAGACGCCTTTAAGTGGCTTCATGTGGCTTCCAAGCGGCTTAAGTGAAATAAAATAAAGTTGTCGCAAAATTATTTTATTTCTCTACTTTAAGCCCGAAAATTAAAAACCACACCCGATAAAACGCAACTCCGGAAGAGGCGTTTCTAAGTGAATACCGGCGCTGTGATTTCATCGGTGCCCTCAGTATTCGATTTCGGGCACCGGTTTAAAAGTTAGAAAAACCCGCTCGTCCGTTCACTGAACGTACCCGAGCCAAACTTCAGAAAATGATTCCGGGCACACCGTGCCTCGGAATCAGGCGCCGTCAGAAACTGTGTTCTTGTAAAATTCCAAGGAAAATTAAGAAAAAAAATTCTTTGAAATTTAAGGTTCTTTACATTACTCCCACCACAGGGCTTTACATCCCCGTAAATCTTCAACACAAACTAGGGATACAAAGGCGGTACTGAGCACGCATCTGAGCCCCCCACTCCCAAGTGCTCTCCTAGAAGTTCTCGTGATGCCATCTGATGCGCACAAGAGGAATCGATCACCACGTAGGACCGCTCCTGTAGATCCTCTATCTCCACCGGGACCTCCGTAAAAGTCGCCCCATCATCCATGTCTAGATCCCCATGGTCAAAGATGTGCGTCAGGTCGTGCACGTATCTCCTCAGATGAGATACGTGAAGACGTCGTGCACCCGGTGCAACTGAGGCGGTAGAGCCAGGCGACAAGCCACCTTGCCAAATCTCTGCAAACCACGTCGAGGTATGACCCGCAAGAAGACATGGTCGCCATCCTCGAACTCTAGTGGCCTCCGCCTCCTGTCAGCATAAGACTTTTGCCGGCTCTGAGCTGTACACATCCGCTCTTGGATGACCTGGACCATCTCCGGCCCCACAAAAGCTGCTAAGATTTCTTCTTTGCCGAAAAGAGAAATCTGGTCCCATCCCCTGGATGAACCTCATTCATTGCCTAATACGGTCAATCCCGACATGGATGATACTAATACATACCAAGGATGACATCGTAAGGCCTCGACCCTACTACCAAGAGATCCAACCGTTACTCTCGCCTCTAAGGGTTGAGTTACACTGTCGGCATCAGTGTGTCGTAACTGGGTCTCCTCCAGTAGATGTCTCACAAGTGACGGTCAAGTCAACAGTCAAAACTGGAACCTCTTTGTAACAACACAAAAGAGGACAGGAATGAAAACATCACAAAGGTATGCGTCTTTTATTATTGCAGCTCATAATACAAAGACGCTACACAATAGCAACAAGGAACTAGAAGTACAAAGGACGTATCCACTAGTTCCGCTCCTGTCCATTTGCTCCCAGAGCTACATGATCGAAGGCCTCAGCTGTCTGAAGCTGAGCTCTCCCATGTCCTCCTGTCCCCTGTGGTCGGGGTGGACCGCCGGGTGGACCGCCGGGTGGTGGTGGTGGCAGAGCCTCAAAGCGTCGCCCACCACCTGCTGCTCGGCCAGCTCCTCTGCCTCGTCCGCCTCCTCCCTGCGGACCGCCACGGTCGACCGTCTGCCTCTGCCTGGGTGGCCCCTCCACCGTCTGCTGCTCCTCGGTACGGCGGGTCGGGCAGTCACGAGCCATGTGGCCCTGCCCGCCGCACGAGTAGCATTGCCTGCCTCTTGGAAGGCTGGCTTCGTGCTGTGTGCCCCGCACTGCTGAGCCAGTGTCCCGAGGTCGTATGCCGGAACCCTGAGTCATCCGTCGGCTACCTGCTGTCGAAGACTCCGCCACCTGCCGCCCGGCGGTAGGCCTCATTGTAGACTCAGCCAGAAAGCTCTCAATCAGAAGGGCTCGCTCTAGCACTCCTCCCTGGGTCGGGATGCTGAGGGAGATCAGCGATGCCCTGATCTCGTGTCTCAATCCCTGCTCAAAGGTCCGGGCCCGAAAGAAGGGGTCCCGTACCATGTCTGTCGAGTAGCGAGAAAGGTCGGTGAACCTCGCCGCGTACTGGGCTACCGTCAAGCTGCCCTGCCGCAGCTAAAGAAGCTCCTGAATGTGCACCGCACGGAGGGTGGCCGGGACGAACTCTGAGCGGAAGAGGCTCTCGAAGTCCGTCCAGATGAGGGAGGCCTCAGCGTGCACCTGGAGCATCAAGCTCCACCATCTGCATGCTGCCGCGTGCAGGAGACTCACTGCGAGGATCACCATGAGGTCTGCTGGTGTCCTCACTAATCTGAAAACTCGGACGACCGCCTCCAGCCAGTCCTCGGCTGCCTGGGGGTCCGTCTCACCACGGAACCTGGGTGGTCGCTGGCGCTGGAACTCGTGCAGAGCTCCGAGGCGTCGTGCATCGTCAGCGGTCAGCGCTGGAAGCATCGGGGGCTCGGCGGGTAAAGGTACCGCCGGTGCCTCAGCTGTCAAAGTGCCATGTACCGAGTCCTCGACGCTCGGTGGGCTGTCATCACGCTCCACTCTCGGAATCCTAGCTGGCTGTCGTTGTGGGGCCATCCTGAAAGAAACAGGTGTGCCACAGTCACGACAGTATACCTGGTGAGATGACACAAGTAATCACGAAGAAAACTTGAAACACACATGCAATTAATGTTTTCGTGCATTAAGTCAGAAATCGGAAGTCAGGGTCCTGGTGTACGGATACATCGGCCGCCGCACCAACACTGGACTCCCTGGACTAATAACCACACCCAATACGCTGAACACTATTGATTCACATAGAAGAAAGATTAGAGTCCCCGATAGAACCGACCACCTCTGATACCAATTTGTCACGACCCGTCCTCGGGGCCCGTGTCGTGACTACCCCAAGCCCGCCTTCCATAGGCCAGGGGCTGGCGACAACCACCAAGGCGTAAATCCCAACAAAAAGGGAAGGCATTGCCTTTGAAAAGTAAACAAGAACCATAGAGTAATCAAGCGGAAAAGTAAACACTAAGTAAAAAGTGTACAAGCTGTGCTGAAAGTAAAAGGGGCCGGAAATAAAAGCCCAACTATAAAGTACAACTGAAAGGAAAAACAGCCACTGAAAGGAAAAGCCGCAGCGTCGAGCCGTCCTCTGGAAGTCCCACCTGAAGGGTGGGTACAGATAGCCTCCACTGCACCTCGGGTCCACCTGATCGCTCCGAGTACGTCCCGCCCAGTGGTCCACCTCCAGGTACCGTCCTGCTCCACACGCCTCCACCACGATCAGCGCTGTCTGCCGTCTGCAACCAACTCAACGTAGTGCGGGCATAGCCCGTGCAGGGGTGAGTATAAGCTACTCAGTAGGGACCCCGAGACCCTCAAGGTCTCAATAAAACCAACACGGATAACCACAAGAAGATATCAACAGATAACCTCTACTTAGATATATGCCCATACATATACCTAAGTTATCAAGTAACCCATCTAAAACATGAGGCAAACACAAGGTCAAAAGTCTCAGCTCGAACCAGGATTTTCATCATCGAAACCGTAACTGCTGAAGAGCTCCGTCTCTGGAGTGTACAGTGGTCCTGTCACAACTCCGAGATACGGTCTACTAACTTAAGACTACTGTAGTACTCCACCTATCGAGTATTGCGGGCCAGCCGCTACCACCAAGCACTCCCATGTGCCGCTACAACCAAGCGCACCACTGTCGTGGGTCTGCCGCTACAACCAAGCACTCCCATGTGCCGCTACAACCAAGCGCACCTCTGTCGTGGGTCTGCCGCTACAACCAAGCGCTCCCATGTGCCGCTACAACCAAGCGCACCTCTGTCGTGGGTCTACCGCTACAACCAAGCGCTCCCATGTGCCGCTACAACCAAGCGCACCTCTGTCATGGGTCTGCCGCTACAACCAAGCGCTCCCATTTGCCACTATAACCAAGCGCACCTCTGTCGTGGGTCTGCCGCTACAACCAAGCGCTCCCATGTGCCGCTACAACCAAGAGCACCTCTGTCGTGGGTCTGTCGCTATAACCAAGCGCTCCCATGTGCCGCTACAACCAAGCGCACCTCTTTTGTGGGTCTTCCGCTACAACCAAGCGCTCACATGTTCCGCTACAACCAAGCGCACCTCTGTCACACACCGAGTCGTTCGATCAGCATTCATCGGGTCTCAGTCAGCTACACGGTCTCCGTGCTCTGCCCGCTCATCTCCGGAAGGGTGCGCTCCACGAGCTACTGGTCGATACCCCAAGTATCACAATGTCCCGCAAGGAATTATCTCAAAGGACCACCTCGTCATAGGGGTCTCAACGCAATAGACGGTGCGTCAAACGGACGCCCGGTCTGTGAGTTATTAGCCTTTTCGTCCCAGGGGCCCGGTTGGTTTCGTGTGCGAACCAATCCGTCCGTAACTCAACTATACCCCAAACACTCATAGGGTATACTCATAGGGACCGTTTTTCAACGTGATCACCAACGCCGCTGACGGTTCGTCAAACGGACGTCTGGTCTGAAAGATATCAGTTTTTCTGTTCTAGGGGCCCGGTTGGATTTCAGTGCGATCCAACCCGGCCACTATCCATCTGCATCCAAAACTCGGGCAGAGGATTCCAAAAGTTCTGTCTCATCAAGAGGAAATCAACATGACAGACGGTGCGTCAATCGGACGCCCGGTCTGTGAGTTATTGACTTTTTCGTTCCAGGAGCCCGGTTGGATTCGTTAGCGAACCAACCCAACCGCACTCCGACGCCATCCCAACCTCGATCATAGTAAGCCAAAAGATCCGTCTCACAAAGAGGAACTCAAAAAAGCTGACGACATGTCAATCGGACGTTCGTAGCTCAAGATATGAGTGTTTCCGCTCCGAGGGCCCAGTTGGTTTCGTGTACGAACCAACCTGGCCGAACTCAATTTATTCCGAAACCTTGAGTGCAATATACCGAAACGTCCGTCTCGATCCAAGGATCGCGTTACCGTTGAAGGAGGGTTGTTTGGAGGCTCGTAGCTCGAGATACGACCATTTGAACGAAGACAATCCGAAGATGGGGGGGTACGGGCCCGGGCCGACCCGGCCCGACCCCCCCCCCCCCCCCGGGAGTCGGCTGAACCGGGTCGACCCGAACCGGGTCGCCCCGACTCGGTCCGACCCGGTCCGGTCCGGCCGAACGGCCGAACGGCCTAGCGCCGCGGGGCGCCGCCCCCGCGGCCTGATAGTGCCGCGGCCCCCCGCGTGGGGCAGCGTTGAGTCGGGACGCGGCTTCAGCTGCGTCCGAAGGCATTGGACTCGTGCGGCCGCGGGTTCGCGGGTGCCGCCACCGCCGCGGCTTCAGCCGCGGCGGCCTGTCCGGCGGCCCGCGCCGCCGGCGTGTTCCGCGGGCCACCGGGATCACTCCGGGATCGCTCCGCTGGTCTGATTCTCTTCCCATCTACGCCATTGCTTCTCCCGGGACTCGTTCTTCACTGCGGGATCGTCAAACATCTGTTGCGGCACTTTCCACCGTCGCCCGTCAAATCCGCAAAAACGAAGAACGGCGGAGCGTCATCGGGCCGTGTTCGTTTGGCCCGCACCCTTCGCGTTAGATATAAACAACGGAAGAATTTTGGTCAACACATGAACCGACAATTTTAATAAAATAAAATTGTTTCTTTGATTCCGGTTCTTTAATTTTTAAAGAACGTTCACGGAAATAAATAAAAAGGGGGGGGGGGGGTAAATCCCAAAATAAATCCCTACCTCGTTGATCGTCGTGCGCGAGTGTTCTTCGCGGAAAAGCTCGTTGCGGAAGAGGGGGATCGTCGGGTCATCGCAGAATCCGGCGTTGAGTCGGCGAGCTCAACGGACCAAGAACAATAGATTTAATTTATAAATAATTAAATCTGTGTTTAAAACCAAAAGAAAAGAACCTTGCGAGGAAATCCGAAATCACTCTCCTCAACGGTCGGTTATCGGAGATCGAAGCGGGGAAGAACGTCTCGGACGGAAGCGTCGTCGATTTCCAGGTTCGGCGTTCTTTGCGTTCTTCGTGTTCTTCGCGTTCTTCGCGTTCTTCGCGTTCTTCGCGTTCTTCGCAAGGGAGAAGAAGATACAAGGATTCTGTCTCAACGAGTAATCCCTCAAAAGATTTTGGTTGGTCTTATTTTATTATTATGCCAACACACGAAAATGGGTAAGAAACGACCCATTAATTCGTTGAATTAATTCAACGAAAGAAACAGCTCATTTAATTTTTGAAATAAACCTCCCAATTAAATGGTCTGTTATGATTTTAAGAAACGCATCAGTTGACTTTGATTAAGACGGGTTTTCGCGGGTGCGTTTTTTAGCGGAAAGAAACGGCGGGGCTCGTGCGGGCCCCACCTCACAAATATCCTACCAAGGGGGTAGGATATTTCTGGATAGCATCCTATCCGGTTCAACTCAGTTCAAGCCACCTTTAAGTGGCTTCAAGTGGCTTCCAAGCGGCTTAAGTGAAATAAAATAATGTTGTCGCAAAATTATTTTATTTCTCAACTTTAAGCCCAAAAATTAAAAACCACACCCAAGCAAACGCAACTCCGGAAGAGGCGTTTCTAAGAGAATACCGGCGCTGCGATTTCATCGGTGCCCTCAGAATTCGATTCCGGGCACCGGTTTAAAAGTTAGAAAAACCCGCTTGTCCGTTCACTAAACGTACCCGAGCCAAACTTCAGAAAATGATTCCGGGCACACCGGGCCTCGGAATCAAGCGCCATCAGAAACTGCGTTCTTGTAAAATTCCAAGGAAAATCAAGAAAAAAAGTTCCTTGAAATTTACGGGTCTTTACATCATAATGGAGCTCCTTGATACTAGAAGTCTCAAAACATCATTTATTTTGGGATTCATCGCTTTTAGGTTCAATGAAACTAATCGTTTTTATAGTTTTATCATCCACATTAACTGAGTAAATACCATAAAAAAAGTCAAAACATTCACTATTTCATTTTCAGAACTAAACTGCGTCCCATAAATTATAAGGGCATTCAGATATCTTCATTCCTTCTTCTCCCAATACATTCAATGAAAAAATCTATATATTCGATCCCTTTATTATTGAAATATAATATTGAATTTAATATGAGAATGTTTCTGATTGATATTAAAGAGACTATCATGTTTGTAAATAGTCTACAAATCCTCTTGAAAAGGCACATCATGAGACATATTATAATGTTGGAAAAAGAGAAGATGAGATTCAGCCTTTTTAACATCAATTTTAAGTATATAGAAGGATGTTTTACTTCATTCATTTAATATTCCTATAACTCACTTCAATTTTATAAAAATGATTTGTATGTGGATGTCTATAATTACATTCTTACAATAATTCACAAAAATTTCTCTACAGCCTAGAAAAAAATCCATGCATTGTTAAATATTAATGGTAAGGGTGCTAACTTAGATTTACAAGAAGAAATAATTTTTTATAATGATCATAAAAGATTATTCTTTCTGTTGGTGTATTTTATTCAAGATTATATATAACTAGTATAACTTCTCAGCTATTATTTATTGATGAATTTTTTCTATGAAGAATAATATCCATTATTTTTTAGCCTCTAACATAAAATGTATATAAATAAAATCAACTAATATTGCGTTCATAGAGTATCAATTTCATGTACTCTACCATAGTATAGTGTTATCTTTATCAATAAGATGTGGTATGAGAGGTTCGTAATGAAAGAACCTGTCCCTTTTAAGGTGTTAACTCCCTATACATAGTTTTAGAGGTCCCCCTAAAAAAGAAAAAGTTTTGTAAAAGTCCCCCTTCATGATGAGTGAGCATTATTGGAGCGGACAATGGGATATGTGTTCCCTGATCCACTATAAAAATAGTTTTGTTATACCATTTATATTTTTGGATACATATTATTTTTTAGAAAAGAAAATTGTGTATATTATTAAGTTATATAGAGGTATTAAGTCTAATTTTTCATGATTTTTTAAATTAAGACAATTCACTCCCATATTTGTAAAACTTTATCATCATTACAGCCAAACAATTTGTATAAAATGGGTTATATTTTATGAAATATATTTAATGATATAGTAAAAGTGTTATAATATAACAACCCCATAACTTGGTATATGACCCATTATTAATATAAAATATTTATATATAATATTTAGATTATGTTTTCGGATGTTCCTGGTAATTTTTCACATTTATCAATATTTTAGGTTCATTGTTTATCTATGGTTTATAAAAATTGTGTTGCATCTCCCTGAAATCATGTAAGGGAAGATGATTGGATCTTGGAAGGTGTATAATGGGTTCATGGTTTTTCCAGAACATGGGAATTCCTAGTGGAATCAACGCATCTTGAGAAAGAGGAAAATATATTGTTGTCACACTACTAACCTTATTGTTTTACCCAATATGTCTTGGTATAAAATTAATATAGTATCACCACATGATTGGTGCATGATTTTCAAAATTATTCAACCAATCCTTGCATTATATAGTTGACCATCATTAAAATTTTAATCTAAACCGAAATAATAAATTTAAAATTGTTTTTTCCAAAACCCCGCACAACAAAAATTTCATTTTCTCCATAGGAATAATTGAAAAATACCTTCAGTACAAGAGTGATATTTAGGTGAATCAATGTGATTTGGAGGTTTAGATTCATCAATATGTTCTCGTTATTCCTCATTCTTCATAAATTCGCTTCAATCCCGGAGTGATCCTTAGGTGAATCAATGTGATGTGGAGGGTTAGCTTCATGAATAAGTTTCTGTTATTCTTCATTGATCATAAATCATCGAGTGCTGTTATATTTTACCTAGATTTGTTAGAGACACACCTAAAAATGGGTGATTTTCATGGATTCTACACATGGATAAGTGAAATAGTTTACATTAGTTATTCAGAGATTTGATTTAAAAATCACATTATAAGATTTCTCAAATTTAGTTAGCAATCAGGCAAATTATGTTTTATCATAGTTTCTCAATTTGACTAATACTTGGCTCTCGATCCAAGCATTTTTTGATTCCTTCCAAAATTTTTGTATGGGGTACCATTATAGAAAAACCCTTCCAAGAAAAAATATCATTTTATAATCATTTCATATTCAATTATGTTCTCATATTTCATTTGTTTTCATGTCTGTTTCCATTTTTAAATTCATATATATTCACAATGTCATGCACATGGTTATAGAAAGGAAAAAAATCATTTTTATGGATGTTTTTTTATTTTATATTCTGAATTCATGGATTTTATAGGGTCAATATACAAAATCAATAGATTTTATGAATGAATTTGGATGGGTATTAAACATTTAGTTAGTAGGGTTCATAAATGACATTGAAACATTATGGATTTTGGATATTATATGAGTGGATATTGTCTATGAATTCTATATGGTTAAAAAGTGATTCTAATAAAATGATCTTAAGGTTTTTATTTAGGAATTTTTAATTCTCTATGAGATATCTAATCAATGTTAACATAACTCCTAGGATAGGGGTGAAACAATGATCTATGATATTTATACGAAAACGTGTATAAACATTCCAAAAAATCTATTAGAGGATATTTTTTAGAATCAATTTTAAATTTATAATTTTTCATTCTCATCAACAAACCAATAGATTGGGAAACACCTTAGGTGGGTCTCTATCACTCGATGTTGGATAAATTCAAGTGCATATTGAGGACACATTTATATATTCATAATAAAAAATATTTTTTTTATAGACCTACTTGGATTGATTCATACATAACATGATCATACCAATAGTTTAATGGGAATGTGCTTGGACGATTATTTTTTGGTAAAAACAATGGAACCCACTCAGAATCTTTTTTTTTTTGGAAAAAATGTCAATTTTTTGTCAGAATTATTCACTCTGGCATTTTACACATAATTTAAGAATGATCATGAGGTATATTTTGTATTATTATTCTTACAATAATGAGGATCATAATTTGAGTCTACAGTTTTAAATAATTATTGTATCAAATATTGGTCATTGTTTTAACAATGAATAGGTTATAAGCTCAAGGGAAATTTAGGACAAATGGGAGGATATCAAATCATGGATTTTGGTACATTGGGGTGGGTCATAACTCAAGGCATTCGGGGAAAAATAGGAGTTTTTAAATACATGTATAACTTTTTCAAATAATAACTATATTTTCAATAAAGTATTTTGGGAACCAAGAGTAAACTCTCAACTAAAATATTATATGAACCAATAAAATAATTTTAACTAATGGTTAAATTGTAAATAGTTTTTATAAAATCATATTTGGGTCATAAATTTAATTTTTTAACATTATATCCATTGTGATAACCATATATAAATGTTGGAAATGAAAAATTAAATACATATCTTCTTCAATAAGGTGTCATCATGTACGTATGAATGATACTTTTGTTTACCACTTGATGGATAAGGATATAATTAATAGTTTCTCCATATACATAAAAACATATTAGTTTATCGTAGACACATATTTATTAAATCATCTTTGTTTCATATAATTTATGTTATTATAATAATAAATAAATTTAAAACACTAAATAAAATGGAATACCACTTCTTTGGATAACCTCTTTTGGCTTAAAACATAACTGTTATATGGTTCGTAGTATGGTCAGAAAAGGTATTATAGATTATGTTGAAACATTTTAGGATTTGACATTTCAATTGATATGATTATATACAAGGATAAAAAAAATCTGTTGATGATATTAGAGGTGGTGTCCTTTTATAAGTAAGGGATATGAGACACAATGAATTTTCAAATGATTGAAATTAATTATTTTCTCACTAAAGAAAACTCTATTAAAAATGACTAATATTATGATAGTATTAGATATATGATATATATATATATATAATATCTGATTTAAAATGATTTCTATACATTTTAATCATTATCAATTTAGTGTAACCACATGTTAATTCAATTTATCATTTACCATAATAGTGAAAGTTTACTTTGGATACTATTCATAACTATAAACAACAGTAGTTGATTAATTAAGTAATTTACGAATTATGATTCAATTTATGGTTTCCATTTTATTAAATTATAATTTTTTTGTGGTCATTTCATTTTTACAAATTGACCTGCAAGAAAATGAAAAAGTGACTTTTAGAAATATTTTTTTAACCAAAAAATGATCTTAAAAATCATGTATAATGATGATTAAAAAATAATTATTAATATTATATAAAAATAAATGACAAATATATTAATTTATGATAAGATTTTATTCATAATGAATCTTTTAAATGAATTTATTTAATAAAAATGTATTTTTTACTATTCTATAACAAATAATCATTTTATAAAATCCATAAAATTCCCCCTATATTAATATTAACCTAAATATTTCAAAAAGTAAATTAATAGATTTAATTAAAAAATAAATAAATTTTATAAATCTATTATAATGTATGCAAAAAAATGGTGTAACAAAATTTTTTCAAGAAAACATAATTTTACATGATAAAATGACTTTTATGAAAATTGATTATATATTTATTATGAAAAAATACAATTATTTGATTGATATGAATCATTAATAAATGTGTTTTATAATTTTATATATTCAATTTATAAATTTAATTTTATGATTATTTTATAGTGGTAAAATTTATAAAACAGTATTAGAGTATATCACATATCGCATAGAGCATGATGCTATTTGTTAAGAAAGATATTGAGCATAAAATTAATTTAAACAAAATTTTGATAGTAATTACATTCCACCAATAAATAAAATAGTCCCTAATATTTTAGACTTCAGTAATTATTATATTATAATTTGAATAAAACATTTTTGAAAACCCATATCTTACAAAGGAAAAAATAAAATGACCTTTTAAAAGGTTATGTGGGAAACATAGTGGTTTCATAAAATAACATATAACCTGGTTAAGATTAATGCAGAGCATTAGCGCGAAGTGAAAATATAGATATTGATGACAAAGATTTTTTCTTTTGTATAAAACTGAGTGATAGAGACCTAAACAAAGAGTATTTAAAATAATAAAAAAACATCAAATTAGTAAGGGGTGAAAATATCATAAAATAACGAGAAATGATTGTATAATGACTTTTTTTCATCACTTCTATGATCATATTCTATGATATATGAAATTTATCTTCCATGGAATATGTGAAAATGTACACCTTTTATACCATAAAACTCAAAAATGTTCCATAATCCATTTGATTCACATTTTATTTAGTCTGCATATTTTTAATTCCCATATTCAAATGATGAATAATGAATATGACTTTATTATGACTCAAGAACTAAAATAATATTTTAATAGATTATGACATCATTAAAAGGATGAAAAGTTACTACTACTATATCTATTCATCTACAAAATCATGATATGGTTTTTACATGATGAGAAAATTAATGTAGATGGGTAACATTTTAAATATAACTCAAAATGATATTAATAATAAAACCCAATTAGCTCATTATTTCATTAAAAAAATAGCTAAAATTAAAAATCTTTAGATCATGATTAACTAACATTCAAAACAGATAAAATTTGGAATATAGGTCACAATAATTAAAAAATCAACAAAATTTAAATGATAAAATAACATAATGTTTCTCTTAATTCCAAATACTAAACTTCTGAATATCTTGATGGAAGCATTCTAATAGATCGAGTCACCCTGAAACCTCAAAAAAATAAATTATTTTAAAAATTCCTTTTTTTCTATATTAATTTGAATAAATCAATGAAATTAAAATATAAAAAATACTTTGAAACCATAAATCAACATAAGTATATATAAAATAAATAAAATTTTCATCAAATCACTAATCAATTTCAAGGTTATGAATAATAACTTAATTAACTTAATAAAACCAATAATCTCTTTATCTGATATAAACATTATTATCTCAACATCCAATACATATTAAGAGTTATATATCCTTCTGTCTCATTTTTACAATAAATATCACCTTATTATTAAATTTCATTCCTATGTTATCAGTACCATTCCACGTATTCATTCCATTTCTTATTGTAAAAATATTTTAGAATAGTCCATAAATGTTTCATAATTCTTATAACCATCATATCACTGATTTATCACGTTTGAAAAAAAATAATTTATTAAATTCTTGAATATAAAAAAACAATCAATACACGTCAATGATTTGTATAGCATAATACCTTCTTTAGTCTTGGTTTTAGGCATAAAAATTAGACATATATATGGATATTACCCAATTTACCCATACCTAAGGCATTGATCTATAATTTGTACCACAAAAAGAAATTTAATTCACTCCATTGAACTCGTAATGTATTTCTTGACAAATAATTTCATTATGTAACACTTTTCATTACTTAAAAAATAAAAATGTTCCTTTTTGTCATTTCCTAGTGTGCATGTTACCACATTCTCAATATGTAAGAATATTAATAATTGTTCCTCAATAGTCATTAAGGAACTCCATTTTATCTTATTTTTTACATTAAAAAATACTCTGATTTATATTATGATAATCATATATTGAGGAATCTGTTTAGGAATCATAATATTCTTTCCTATATCATCTAAATTTTCATTTGTCTTTTCACAAGGAAAATCATTTCATCATCTATCACACTCAACATTAATATAATTCTTCACTATTTCAAAGATTTACTAATACAAAAATAATAGTTTCTTTAGTAATAATCCTATGGACTAAGAGAATAATCATTAAAAATAATTCTTATGGTGTTTAAATAATGAAGATGTTTTTCAATCTATTATTTTTAAAGGGTATCCTAATCCATCAATGGTAATAATATATTCAAATACATTATAATGGTTAATAAAGATATTGTTAATTAACATAAACATATCCATCAACTATGTTTATCCTTTTCTAGAGTCTTTGGTGGAATCATCGTGAACTGGTGAGGAGAGATTTAATACCATATCTAATAATTTTAGAGTTTTTTTGACATAGTCTATCTATAAGACAATCACATCCACTTGCAAGTATATATACATGGATATATTTTTCAAAAAACCACACATTATTTTTCTAGAAACAAATCATGAAATTATTCTATTCATGGATATAACAACAAATTATATCATTGGATTATGGTCTACAATTCATGTCTTCCTAAATATAGCACCCATGGATAATAGCAAACTTCCACTAATGTGAAATTTAACACCCCAACTCTAGTAACTCGGAGATGCTAGTAACATTATTATATTGGTATAAGATAAAAGGGATCTCACAATGCATGATCATGTAGTATAATAGTATAGAAGAACTAGATATATACATGATTACCATAATAAAGTATAATATAAAAAACATAATAATGATTCTAAACAAAATGCTATCATTTATAATATCCTTATTTAAATCCTAGGGAAAAATAAAAATAGATTAAATATGATAATATATTTGAATTATGGGTTATGTATTGTGGACGCTATCATGAATAAATAAGGCTTCATCAATACTATACTGGATAAAAAAAATACATTGCATTCAATCATCAACATTAGTTCAATGAACCTAAATTAATAATGCAACATAGAAAACCCATTTATAATTGAATCTGAATTCTTAATAAATTAAATGCATAATTTTGTAAATTCATGTTCAAGGACTCTCAACCAATATATCATGAATCATACCACTAGTGTATTTCCACCATGATCAAAACAACACTTTAAAACCCTAATGTATTTCAACTAAAAAGTAAATATAAATTAACAGGTATGGATAATTTATATTTCAATATAATATGGAATGCATGATATTTTTTAATGAGACTTGTTGATGTGTTGATGAGATGTATATAACCAATCCCCACACATCTCATAAATATTTAATGAATTCTTAATATTTTAAATGACCAATATATATTATTTTTATAATTCCTTTAAATGCATTAATTATTCATATTTGATCTAGAAAACGAATCATCAGTATTTCACTAGAAAAGAAAATTAAATTATTAGCAAGAGACCACAAATTTATAACAGATAATTATATGGAATATTTTTTAATCATCGTAAAAGTAAACTAAATTATTTTAAATTTATCCATTATATTAAAAATATGTCCTCCAATGAGAAAAATAATTTCCATGGAATAATGGAGAATGATAGATAACAAGATCATATGGAAGTGAATTATATGGAAATAAGGCATGATATATTATTATTTAAGGTTGATAGAAGACAAACAATTAATCAGAATTAATATTTTTATAGTAAGAATTATACTTTATAAAATAAAATTAAATCAATAAGTAAAATAAAAATTTCTTTTAACTACTAATATTAAGAGGGTAATAAATCATTATCCAAAATTCATTTTAAAAATAGTATCCTTTTCTTTTAATATCAATTAAAATAAAATTTCACAAAAAACAAAGAAAAATATTTCCTTGAAAATAACCATGGATTATTGTAATGAATACTTAAAAGGAAAATAAAAATTATGTATTTGGAAAATTTATGTTAAAACTATAATTTTGATCACACCATTAGTAAAAAAGTGCATCATTTAAAAAATCATAAAATAAGATTCCAATCAAAAAACAAAATAAAAAATAGAAAATGGGTAAAAAAACATTAAAAAATATTTCTATATCACTAAAAACATTCATTAAAAACATTATATTAAATAAATGCATTGATGAAAAAGAGTTAGTTGAATGTCATTAAATTGTTATTTTTAAAATAAAGTCCCTTAAATTTATGTTATTAGAGGATTATAAATCCAAAAATAGACAAAATGTTGTATAAACATATAAAAACATAAAAAATGTATTATAAAATTAGTAGTTTTCAATATAATAGCATCATATAATTTTAGAAAATAAATCTAAACATAAAGATTCTGAAAATAAAATATGATTGTAAAATAAATACCCTACCACTTTGGTATCAACAGAATAATAACTCATTAGATGAATTAAAATGTTTTTAACATTAATTAAATTTTTTAAATAAATAGTACTCATATAACATTTAAAATTTTTATTTTATATACATAATAAAATAATATTTGTACATAACATTACAAATGTTCCTATAAAAAAAATTGGACTCAACCCCCTTACCTCAAGTTCAACTTGCATTGTAGGATCTCTAAAACTAGTGTAAAATAAATATACATTTATAATAATTCACTAATGAATCCATATAAATTATTATAATATCATATATTATAATCTAATAAGAGTACAATAAAAGTTATTAATTATTATTTATTAACTTAGTCATTTATTAGTTCTAACGTTTTCAATTTTCAAGTAATTTTCTCTTCATATTATTTGTTATTGCATCTTGATCGTTGTTCCATCACATAAAAAGATAAAAATGATATGAGGAGATTATATATTCATTTTATACATATTTATAATAATTCTTAAAAATCAATCATAAATAATTAATGACTTATCTTTATTTGTGTGGTAATTAACACATACTCCTGAGCGACAATATCATTTTTCATTAAGTGGAAGGGTAAGAAGGTAAATGATTTATAATATTACCAAGAATCAGATTTATTTTATAAGTATTTCATATATATTTTACAACCATATTGATAAATATCCTATAATTTGTGTAATGTTAAATGTAGTACATTACATCATGATATGGGAGTCTGCACGTATACCATAACGATGATTTTCTTTATCATTTTATGGAGAAAAAGATGAATAATGGTTCCGATATAGAAATAATAACATATAAGACTATTGTATATATGGATTATTTTATATCATTATGATTATATCAAAATAGATTGTTGTATAATAAGTAATAAAATGAAAACCTGCAGTTTAAAGTCATACATATTCTTTAGAAATCTATATATGGATTACACCTTTTACATTTTGTTGGATAGTATTTTTATAAATCCAATACCCTTAGATCATGTATAGATATGTGATAAATAGATTTTTTTAGGTATTTGATGATATACAGGGAACTTGATTTGTGAGAAAGAGTGTATAGTTGGTTTCCTATTATATATGAGGTAGAGGTCACACATAGAATTTTTTAAAATATTAAAATGTCTTAATGTATTAGTCTATCCAAATTCTATGAAAATTACTCATTTATATGATTATATGATATAGGGTGTAAATATTTAATTATTATTTGGTCTATTAAATATTTTAGGGTATTTTAACCATAATATTTTTAGTTAACACATATTAATCCATTTCAACTCTATAGTATTATTGAAATTTTATCATCGTAAATCAACATAATGAAAAAACTTAACGTGGAATAAATAAAAAATTTGGTTATGAAGATACATGTCATAGATTTAATTGTATAAAATTCATTTTTTATAAGATTTATATTCACATTTAATTATAAACACACAAAACTCTATATTTTTTTAAACCAAAAAATAAATTATATAGAAATAAAGAGTAATAATAATTCATAAGTACTTAATTGGATCAATTATAATTAAATGATAATAATTTCAACTTTAATTCATTTTATAATAAAATTGATAATTTTAAATTACTTGATTTAATCAAGAGAAATGACTATTATACAAAAAATTAGTATTTTTTTCTCTTCATAAACAGTGAAATATATTTTGAAAAATACCAAAAAAATCATTATAAGAAAATATTGACATGATATTTTAAAAAATGAAAATAATTTCTTCCAATTAAATATATCACAATGAAAGTAATTAATTATAATTTCTAATTTTTTGATACATATCATATATGATTAATTGATATTTTTGAAGCATAAAACAATGTTATTTAGAATGAATTACATATTTATTATGAATTAATAAATTTATTTAAATAATATATAATTGTTAAAAATATTTTAAAAAAAGTACTATTTCCACCAAATTTAAAAAAAATTAATAACTATCACTATTATATGATGTTTTTGTAGTATATAATAGATTTCATGAAGTACACCGACATGCGTTAATATTGATATCAATCATAATATTATTTTCAAATAAATGATTCTTGTGTTAAAAATCATATGAAGAAAATAAAAAATCAATAGAACTGATGAACGTATTAAATAATAATGAATAATGCATACACTGATTGGTGTGTGCATTATGTGAGAAAATTATATCCTAGTCAGATCCCACTTATGATTATATGCAATTTTTTTATAAAGAAAATTAGATGTGCTAAATTAAATAATATAAGAAGAACCTAATGTCTTTCATAATATTTAAAATTAATTAATCTTTGAAATATTTTAATGTAGATTAATTCCATAAAATTGGATGAATAATATTATAAAGTTTAAATTATTAATTTTTAATTTAGTATCCATTTATTAATATAAATAAAAAACATAAAAAATAATTTTATGTAAAATATGATTTTTTTTAAATAATTGAATGTTATTTTTGTTTCGAATTTCACTATAGAAATAATTAACAATGATAAAAAAAATGATTAGGAGAAATACTAGAGTAATTGATTTTACTAAAAATCATAAAAATAAATAATTAAAAAGGACGACATATGTGGAAACTCTATTGATCAGTAAGGACAAAGGGGCATAATTTATATATCTGTGATCAAGTGTCGATTGTCATGAGTGGATCATAGTTATGGAAGTGTTTCTATAAAATAAAATATAATAAATCCCATTAATGTATAAAAATACATTTATAATATGTTTATATGATTCTAAATTCTATTCACATATTCTTCCATAGAGAACTGTGCTAGTTTGAATCCGTGTTCTCTAGGGGGACACTAAATGGGGTGTGATCCTTAAAAACGTAGAATATTTATAGGTATATCAACAAGTTACCCATGTTCCATTTATCAATAAAAGGAGGTGTGTGAGATAAAATTAATTAATTGTTATAATAGGGGATCCACATAAGTAAGAACATCTATTATCAACGATTTAGTGCCTAAAAATATGCATCAAAACCTCACCCATAGGCTCCCTAATATTGAATAAGCCCTTATTTCAACACCCATATTTGTGTTAATCATGTACCATCCATCGTGGGAAAAATAAATTATAAGTGTATCATCATTGTATTTTCACAAAACATTCATTACATTCAAAATTTTTGGCAAGAAAATTAATGAAAACACAACATCACTAACTATTACTTTTCCAATTAAATAAAACATTATCTTGAATCACCCAATCAAAATGAGTTAGGAACAACCAAATTAATTAAAAAATTTAATTTTCCAAATGTATTTTTTTGAAAGATAACTCAAAATTACTATATTTCACATCAAATGCTTTGAAAACTAATTTCAACCAGTCATTAATGAAAAATCATTATGAGTTATTTATTTATTAATTACAATACATATTATAAATAAACCAATGTTAAATAGCTGATAATTATGTTTAAAAAATCACACAATCATAACTACAAAAATAATTTAATTTAGTAACAAAAACCTCAGACATAGCCCATTGATAACCATAAGAGTTTACTTTTTAAACTCTTAAAAATATTAAACTAAATTATTCCAAATAAATTATTTGTCATTAAATCTAGATGATTATATTCATATTTAAACAATTCATGCCATTTAAAATTTCAAAAAATGGAGATTAATGATTTATAATGATGAAAATAAATATTTTGTTACCATAAAAAATTATATAATTATTCAAATCAATACATGACAAAATAAATGAAAAAAATTCATAAAATAACATAACTATTAATAACTAGGATCAAATTACAATGAATCTGAAAAGTGTCACCTTCTCTACAGAATACCTAATCAAGGGAGTTGAATTACAAAATAAACACTATAAAAAAATTCCTTATTATATAATTATTTAACACACACATATATATATTAACAAAAACTATGGTTCATTATAATAGAATAGATAATATCATATAAGAAGATGATTATCAATAACGAATGGGAATGAAATATGAATTCTCTGGATTTGATTCCTTGACATCCATCAAAATTGATAATTGAAAAGAATTGATTATTCAAATTTATATAACTTAAGTATATGGATTAAGATATTTAGACATGTAACAACACAAGATTTCATAGTACGTTATCTATTTAATTAAATTAAATAGCTTGGACTACACGCAACACCGAGTTCAAGTGCATCAGGACCTATCAAAATAACCGTTTAAAAAACGTTTTGAATAGTATTAACCACATTTTGAATTTTATATATATCCTATATAACTTTATCATTCAACTTTTGTGTTTCCTAGAAATAATATACGGACAAAGTAAATTTCTAAGATAAAAGAATTATTTTTCTAAAAATATAGTTTTGCACCTTTTAATGGAGATCAATTTTTAAATCCAATATTTTAAAATATTGTATATTCAATTTAATTAAAATTGATTTTTATTTAGAAGCATGACATAAAAAATGAGTTTATCTAAATTTTTATTACTTTTCTGATAACTTTCATATTTTGATAATTAGTGAAAAATACTAAATTTTAATTGAAATTTTTTTTTATTCGCACAAATATATAGTGATCATTTATAAATTTAAGGGGTTATAAAGTTTAATTTATAATATTTTTATCATTTAATATAATATAGTTCATTATAAGTAATTCCACATTTAAATTGGACATAAAAACATTTCAATCATTTGATAGTTTTAACATCTTAAAAACCTACATTCTAGGTTTTATAACAGAAATTCATTTTAAATTAATTAAAGTAACTTATATGATTGAAATTTTTTAAAATATAAATTATTTTTGAATTTTTAAAATCAAAATTACCTTAGGGTGAATTTTTTGTATTTTTCTGAATACGTTCAATTTTTTATGAATAGTGAAAACCACTAAGTTAATGTTTAAAACCCAACCTTTATTTTAAATAATTATTGTTTTTATTTAAATTTATTTTTATGTAAAAATAGATACATAATATCTATATTATTCCAATGTATTTAATTGGATTAATTTTATAATAACATTAGATATATAAAATTTTATTTATCAATTTAACCCATTTTACCCACCTTCTAGGAACATTTGAAAATTTGCATAAAATGTAATTTTACAGCTTCTGTGAATTGAATTTAAAAACACTGAGAGACACTATCATTAAGTAAAATTTGGTTCAATAATATTAATATAAATTTTGGTGAATTGTAATTTTTGAATTTTTTTTACCACAGTTAAAAGTAAATTGTGCAATTAATGTTAAAAATGATATTATAATTTCTATAACAAATACCCTTATTATATCTGATAACAATGTTTAGAACAAAATCAACATTACTGACAATATATTATCCATTCTCATCCACATGGATTAGTTTAGTACATTAATAATTAATTTATTTAAAGAAGAGTTACAAGTTTCAAATTGAAAGTTTAATAACTAAACCATTTTTAATATAGGGTTATACAAAAGATAAATACAAATTTAAATACTAATTAGAAATATAAAAATATATCCTATATAATCGTATATTATTTAAAATTTTTAGCCATTAAATAATTAAATTTCAATATAACACAATGATCATGTGGTAATTACCATATTAATGTAAGATTAAATTAATTGATATTATATATGTCGAAATAAATATAAATCGAGACATATGATGAATTTTAAGAATTTTATATGTTAATATGATATGTTTCAGTTAATTTAATATATTTTTTTGATGTAATATTTTTTTTCAATTTCACAAATAGGAAATACAAACTATTGTCAAAATTGACATAAATGAGCTTTTAAAACCAATACTACAATATTAAATTGTATAATATTTCTCAAAATATTTGGTTAGAAAAAAGGAATTTTATAATAATATATATGTCATTAATTAACAAAATCAGGTTCTCTTCACATTTTACAGTATGTTTATTAACTGTATAATATAATAATATAAGAAGACATGGTAAAAGCTGAAATATTTAACATAGAGTTAATCCTAAAAGATAAGGTTAATATGGTGAACTAAACTTTTCTAAATCCAGTTTTATGAGTGTATTAAGACCCATACCCACTTTATCCTAGAAATAAATCCATTTTGAGCCTTTAAAAAGTAAAATAAGTTTTATAATAAATTAATATTTCAAACTTTTCCTAAAGTGACCATCACCTCAATTATAAAAGGGTACTTCCCTTCAATCAAAATAACACCTCCAAATCTTTTTTTATCATCCACCCCTAATTAAATATCCTCCCAACTACCCTCACTTAAATATAGAGACCTTACTTGGATCATAGATCCATCCTATAGAGTACTTTTGATCAAATAAAAAGGATTTACCCGAAGAAGAGGTAATAATTTCATCACCTTTGTCAAAGTTCATTTCTTTTCCCACATACACATTCATTGTTTTTTCCATATAAAAATAATTACTTCAGTACCTTCAACATAATGTGATTTTATTATAAATATGGTACAACCATTTTCATTATTCTACTAATCCTATGAATGACAGAGTCACCATATGTGCATACGTATGACTTACCGTCTCAACGTCATGGTTTAGTTTGTTATTCAACACTTTATAATTTGGATGGATAGAATAATAAGTATAATTTATATAAATAGTAAATATAACATGTTAATTATTCCTTATATGTAATATACCATTAAATTACATTTGATTTCACCGTCAATATAATGATAATGTCGCTCGTTCATACATACGGATTACCTTCTCCACGAATGCAATGAGAATAATTCCCCATTGTAACAATTCAAGAGTAATTTCCATTTTATAATTAAAAAAATATTTAAGAACATAATATCATTCTAGGTATGAATCAAATACATCCTATACATATCAAACATGACTTAATTAACCAAACGTATAAAGAAAAACAAATCATTTAACAACCGAAAAAATGATATTACTAAAATATTATTGGCATAGCAATATTAGAAGAACATATATGATATAATATTTATATATTTGGTTCTTGTATAATTTAATAAAAATAATCTAACAATTATAGAGGATTTATACCTTCCATCAGCAATAAGGTATGGGTTAATTTTTCAATCTCTTTATTATCTGAGGTTGTTTATATTTAAGTATCTACTGAGACTTCGTTATCATCCACATCTGTGTTTTATAAAAATTTATATAAAAATATTTTTAACATTTAATATACTATAGGTTAAAGTCTATTATACTATTTTTTTTACTTTTTATTAAATTTTATGAAAGGAATATTTCCATCTCTTTCCAAATAATGTACTTTTTAACCATTTCATCAAATTAAGTTAACAATGTTTTTTTAACTTATACTATGGTTGCACCTATTTTATGCCATTATAACTCCATATAAGCATCCATTACAAGTATATAATAATATTTTTAACATAATTTTTTTTATAATTATGTGAATTTTAACTGATATAAAAATAGAATGATATATTTCTCTCAAATAGTTTTGATTTCATCTAGGTAAACATCCTTTGATGTGTTTTACACTTATTTGATGTTTTCTTATTATGATACAATATTCCAGATTGTACTAAAGTTTTTGTGTTATGTTTTACTATGTATGTGTTATTTTTATACCATTCTTGGTTTGTGGTTGTAGTTTTAAAATTTTTAATGCTAGTTTTAATACAAATTTTTATGTTATGTTTTAACCTTTTCATATAGGTAATGAATGGGACATAGTATGTGATTGGTGGAGCCTGCAATATATTCTCAATGAATCGATATGTCTAATGAGAAAAACTTGTGTCATGGAACATAGCCTTGAAAAAATATTATATGTATTATTGGAATGAGTCCTTGTCTATGTGGTTATGATTTCATAAATTATGCATTCCATCATTATGAAATTAACTATTTATATTACATGTGATTATTACATTAGTAGAATATCCTTGTGAATAATTAAATAGAAATATTTGATTTATCTTTGCCATATTATGTTTATGTTTATGTTTAAAAGGATTGTCTTTTAGTAGTATACATTTACATAAATGTTTAAGATTTTTTATGATATTTTTTTCTACATTGTTATCCTTACTAAGCATCTAATTTCACCTCCTAATTATGTTATCTTTTTTCTAGGATGTGAAGAATTATATTATGTTTGACCTGCAGGGATAGGATATTTGATATGACTGTATTCAAAGGGGACACAATGTTGTTTTTTATTTATTTCATGATGTAAAGTAAAACATTTTTATACATCTATTATTTCCAAGGCAACTAAACTAATTGTTATTTTGAGAATTAATTGCGTATGATCATGAAAATGTATTGTAATAATGCACCAACACTAGGTGACTAGAGTCAAGGCATTTCAATTGGTATATGAGGAAGATTAGTACAATCCTTGGAAACAAGATTTACATAAACTCTAATTAGGGAACATTACCATAAGATAGACATTGGGGATTTGTTTAGAAGAACTTCCTAAAATTTTGGTAATGTGGCGATACTGTAAATATTCCATGTAATACATCCCCATTTGGAAACGAGCACATAGAGGTGGCTCTAGCACAGATGTATCTATGGGTAAAACCCAAAAACACCGCTTTAAGCTAGACTCAAATGTGAACAAGTGCACGACAAAGGGCCTTGCTGCAGTCTTGGTTACAACACAACCAGGGGATATGCTTAGGATAATTTACATATACATTACAAACCATTACGATGTATCTATGAGTAAATATGTCTGCAAAGAAGCCATTTTTATCATAATGATAGTAGATCTGTTAAAATGTTCTTTTAATGATGACAATTTTTCTAGTTTTTGAATAATAAATTATGATATGATCTAACCTATTGTAATTATTCAATTATAAATGGAACACATAAGAAGGAATAAGAACTCCAGCAATATTCATAATCTAAAGAGTAATAAGGATCATAACATTCATAGTTGTAAGCCAACATTTATAAGGGAAATAATCTCCCATGTATTCTTATCATTTGAATATATAATATCTTGTGTTTATAAGATAGTTATAGAATTATATGAGTCATATAGATTTAAAGGGAAGCCATAGAAGAAGAGGATGATATAGAGAAAGAGGGATAATGTAAAAAAGGGAAAGAAGGATTTTCTGCTATGTGATAACTGTGGAAAAAAAATACCTTTCATAAATGATTTAAGGTAAATAGAGTTTTTTATAGGTGTGGAGAAAAAGGACACCTAGTACAATATTTCAATGGTAAGAAAATGGTTTCAAATGTACAATGCTTCATCTTCTAAGAGATGGGACACTACACGAAACCATTTTCCTATCATCAGAGTATACCATAAATGATACTATTGGATAATAATCTAGTTATGTTACTACAACAGATAAAGAGGAATAATTAGTGTTCTTATATATTTAATAATGAATTATGTCATTTGAGTCTTGTATCAACAATATAATTGTAATATTAACAATGGAAGTAAATTAGTATTATATTAAAGTATTATTTTATTGAGGATATGAGATTATAATGTACTAATAAAAGTGACTAAATTGCAAGTTAATGGTTTTTTGGAAAAGACATGGTTAAAAGAAATTTAAACCTTTATATGGTCCTCATACTAATGTAGTGATTTTAGAATAGGTGATGGTTTGTTTGGATAAATTATATTTGATATTCTTGATTAACTTTGAACTAATTAATGGTTTTTTTAATCCATCAATATTGGAGTATTAATTTTTTTTTGAAATAAGGAATATATCTAATATCCTATAAGGAGTAATGGAGAACGAATGTAATCTTAAAAGTTTTATTGTAATTCAGGGTGTTACTAAGTATTAATAAAATATATGATGAAGGTACTCACATGTTATTATGTGGAAAAAATAGATCTTCATTATGTTATGTTGACCTTACTTATATATTTTTCAACTATGAGTTTGGACACAAGTATTTTGGGTAAGTCTAAAGATTGAAATGGATTATGTTGGACATCAGATACTATAATCAAAAAGTCTGAGAGACAGGTGGGGCCCTACTCCCAAAAAAATCAATATAAAAAGGTGTAAACAATTCAAAACAACTCAAAAATGGGGGGAATTAGATAACCTTGTGTGCACAACACCAATTCAATCATTATAAACCAAACCATTGTAGTAACTGAACAAGAAAAAAGGACTAGTTGGAACTGACCTCTATAATCGCTCTTTTGGAAAGAGCATCTGCAACCTAATTTTCCTCTCTATACAAATGAGAAACATCAAGACATATCAACTCATCATGTCTAAGGGAATTTGTCCAGGTAGATAACATCTTCCATGGAACATTCCTAGATCAGTCCTTAAGAATCTTCAAAGCAACATAAGAGTCTGATTCTATCCATAACTTCCGCCAACCATAACGAACCGCATACCTTATCACCTTAATCATTGCACATAATTCTTCCTCAATCGCATTCCCATTTCCAATATAGTGGATGAAATAGCCTTTTGACAAAGCCCCGATGAGTCCAGAATACCCCACCACATCTAGCAGGACCTAGTGCACCAGAGGCCACCCCATCCACATTCACATTCAGCCATTCATATATCAGTGGAGTCCACCGAATATGTTTCATCATTCTGGGCCTCCTCTCCCTACCACTTACACTAAGAGTCCTCAAGAGAATAAATTCATATACATCAATATTCATTGATCCATTTTGATTCCCTGATGCAAGTTCAATGCTTTGATTAATCGCCAAAACACCCTCCTTAAACAAGGGCCTGTAATTGTTAAAAACAATAATGTTTTGAGCTCTAAAAATGTATGAAATCAGGGAAACAACAGTAGTAGTGAGCATGGATTTAACGTGGTCACTGCAATCATCATGTGGAACTGATGTAAGCAATATGTCAAATGAACCAAAACTGAAATGAAACTGAATGGTGTCTTGTAGATAACTCCATTACCGAGAAGCGAAAGAGCAGGGAATGAATAAGTGTGTGATAGAGTCATCATCATTCAAGAAAAGATAACATACTCGAGCAATGCTCAGTCCAGCACGATGAATGGAATATTGGATTGGCAGTCACTACTTCCAGATTCTCCTTATCAGTAAAGAATTAGTGGGGCGAATGAAGGGCCTTCTTACACACTTCACCCATATAGGTACAGTAGGTGTAGTGTCGCACTATATCTTGTAAGACTCTCGGCTGGAGAAGGATCCATTGAGAATAGGCTTCCAAATTTGAACATCATAGTCAACAAAGGCATATCTCGAAATCTCCATACAAAGATTACTAAGTATGATTGCACAGGCCTCAGATTTCCCCTACATGTCAGAAATAGAGATGTTCTTCCAAGGTAATGGAATATTGATGTATTTTTTAATTAGAGAGGAGAGCCTCATATTATTCTAGCAATTCAGGTGAGAATTAGCACATACCAACCATTTAGACTGTGTCATGATATGAGAATATGTGTTCCAAACTGATGTCCAAATAAAGGGTGTCATTTACTCAACCTGATTATTTTGCAGCCTTTCAATAAATCTTCTAGTAAGAAATTACAAAGAAAAATCATAAATACATAAAAGCCTCCAAGTGAAAATCTAAATTAGTGCATGACATCTTTAACACCCATTCTCCCCATATCCACAGGCTTTATACAATCATTCCAAGCCACAATGACATGTTTTATCTAGTAAACTAAGACAGTCTAAATGATGTTGCTATCATTCCACTCAGCTCCTTAATAAGAGCACTTTTCCATTTAAATAATGAAAAAGAGTAAACTAACATTGATGTTATGACATATTTAACAAGACATATCCAACCAGCATGAGACATGGCCTTCCCTATCCAACTGGAAAACTGATTAGTAATTTTAAGAGATACACCTTTCAAGTAAACTCATTTCACCCTTCCCCAAAATAAATGCAGTGTAAGATAATTAAAAGGTAGTTCACCTCCCTTTACAGCAAGCCTGTTAGAAATCCTATTACGCTTCAAGATTCGATTTCCTTCCCCAAAGACATCAAATGAATTATTCAAGCTTATGACCTGGCCTGGTACATCCTCTTATTGATCAAAGATACTCTTGATACAAGAGATGGTCTTCATGTCAGCTTTGGAACATAAAAGTATAACATCAGCATAGAACAAGTGAGAGGGGTTATAACTGTTCCTACTAGCTATCATCCATTGATACAAACTGGTGCTGACATGATCATGAAGATAGACGGTCAAATAATCCTCATCCATAGAGATAAAAAGCCCAGATAAAGGACCACCCTACCTAACTCCTCTAGAGAATGGAAAAAATCCCATGGGTGATCCATTGACCAAAATATATGGGCTAACACTTTTAAAAATGGAATATACCATACCAATAAATTTTTCTAAAATTCCATTCATATTAAGAATTTTAAAAATGAAATCTCACCTTATGGTGTCAATGGCCTTCGATATATCAACCTTTAAGGCCATATTTGCATCATTGACCTTACTTCTCATTATATTGACACACTTTGAAGTAGTGAAGAGACAATTCTGAATGTTCTTGCCCGGTACAAAACCAAACTAATTAGAGGAAATAAGACTCCTTACAATCTCACCTAACCGTACTGCCATTATTTTTATAATAACTTTTATAATGGAGTTCCCAAAAGAAATAGGCCTGAAATATTTAATATCCAAAGCATTTTCTTTCTTTGTAATCAGGTCAATGAAGTTAGAGTTCATCCCAAATTGCATATAGGAGTGATTGAAGAATTCCCTTACAGCATCAATCTATTATTTATGGATAATATACCAATATAACATAAAAAACAAGTTGGACAAACCATTAGGACTAGAAACACTATCTATATTTAAGGAGAAGAGAGCATAATGGATTTTCTTTTGATATAGGGATATCAATGAGTTTTTTGTTATGAGAATCATCCAGACATAGCTAAATGCATCTGATAATTTTATTTGAGTTGTCCTCCGCAGATTCAGAATATATATTTTTAAAATAACATGTCACGGCATTGGAAATGTCATTCTATGAAGTGAACATGGTGTCATCAATTCTTAAAGCCTTGATACTCCTCTTTACCTTTTTTCTCCCTATGCATGTAGTGAAATAACCTTAAGTTTCTATACCCCTCCTTCAACCACCTAACATTAAACTGATATCGAGGAATGTTTTCCATAAGAGACAAGAGATTATCAATCATTAAGGCATCTCATATCTCTTCTTGAGTTGGAAAATACAGATGCATATTGCTTTTCTGATAATCAGACAGATGAGAATATATCTTTTTGATGTCATTCTCAAGGATGGAAAATTATTTTTTGATCTATTATCTATTTCTGGGCTTCATAATTTTCAGTTTGATAGTAAGAATATGCAAAGCACCACCATGTACAACAACTTTCCAAGAATCCAATATAACTTCTCCACACCCTGGCACAACCATCCATGCGTTGTCAAACTTAAAGGGCAGTGGATCTGACCTCAGATTGGTAAAACATAGATCAATTAATATAGGGTTGTGATCAGAATGAATTTTGGGTAGATTCATGCTAGAAACATCCATTATCTGACTTTTCTCATCCATTTGCACTAGACACCTATCTAGTATACTTTCCTGCCTCCCATTTAAGGTGTATCTGCTCCAAGTAAAATCATCACCTAAAATAGGAACATCAGTCAACCTAAATTGATCAATATGTGAGGAGAAGTCTTTGGCTGATGCTCTAAAAAATTTACACCCCGTTTTTTCCTCAGGTCACAAAACAGTGTTAAATTCAACAAGAATGATCCATCTCAAGTCCATGTTTTCATAAGTGGCTAGTAAGTTACTCCATAATGTCCTTCTTCTAATATAATTATTAAAAGAATACACAAAGGTGACACACAAATGTTGGACTAAAAGTTGTAGGATAGGGATACTGACTGTTGGTTATTTTGAAAATATTCAATTATAACACTATTGTGCTTTAACACCCATAGGGATTACATATAATTGTCAGGTTGATTGGTTGCAATAAAGGAATACCCTATAGCATTCCAATTAAAATCCATCCACCTAGAAAAATTTATTTTAGGTTCAGCAATTCCATGTAGCATTGGTTTGTTGGAAAAAATGATATGCTTTAGGGCTTTGACCATGGGAGAATTCCCAAGACCCTGGCAATTCAAAATGGGAACTTTCATTGATTAGAAGAACGCTTAATAGTACAGGGGCCAGTATAGCCAGTTTCTATGTATTTCTCTAAATCTACCAGATTATCCTATCCTTCATCATTGGAGGAGATTCCGTCCTTTTCAGGTCCAGATTCATCATCAAATAGACATGTGAACCTTTTGTGTGAGGTAATGGGCACTGCCAAGGTGACATGAAGCTTCCTCGTTGCATCCTTAGATGAAGGAACTTGAGAGAAATATCCAACAAGCTCAACACTTGTCTTCACTGACTTGGCTCCATCCAGGTGAAACTCATTCCACATAGCGGTATACTGTGCTGGTTTTGCTGGATCCTGTATGATGGGAGTAGAAGAGCCCTCAGCCACACTGAACAACCTAGTGCCAACCTGATTTTCTGGAATCACTTGTAGGGTATCCTGCACTGCACAATCATGAGTTGCTGAATCCTAATTAATATAGTTATTCTTAATGACCAGTTCAATGATCTGCTATTCCCTTCCATCATTTTGATTATTCCCAATGGCCATCTTATCATGTCCTTCTTCATTATTCCCAACCATATCATAGTTATCCTTAAAAGAGTATACTAATGGAGCATCCAATCTAATATGAGCAGCATGATCAACAGTGACAGTTTCATCATTAGATTTCAAGGGTCTCCCTGGACATCTAGTTTATCAGTCCCTGCCTAATCCTTACTCATAGGTGCATCAGTCTTTTGTGGTTCCCCGATCATTTGTTTTCCTTCGACAATGTATATCATCATGACCCCTAATGTTGCAGAATGAGAAGACTATGTTCCTGTTGAATTCAGGGAGAATGTTCCCAATGATATGGAAGTTGGAGAAAAATTTAGGCTTCCTTTCATACCCAACCTCAAGAGTGATTCTATCATCCCGGGTGGTGAAGAAAAATTCTTCTACAAGAGTAGTGTACATGTCTACTTCCACTAGGATTCTAGAATAGTGTCCAAAATTGGAATTATTTGTCTACCTATAAGTCTAATAGGGTTCCCTACAGAAGAAACAGTACCCCATAGTATTTTTGGATGCCAATATAGCCAACTCAGTTTATCAATACGTATCTATACCTGTGCAAGGGTGTTCTTGATAGAACTAGGATCAAAATTTCGATCCCACTCATGAATCCGAAGGATATAGGATTGAGAGGGATAGAACACATGCTCCATGTATGCCTTTTGCATTCATCATAGATGAGAAAAACATGATAGAACCCCCTACCTTATAGCTGTCATCTTATTGTCACTGAATCCCCATATCTCCTCAATCTTAATAGTAAGATTATTTTTGGATTTTTTATAAAAAGGACAACATGAAGGTCGGGCGACAACCTGTCTCGTCCAGCAAGGCTGCGAGACTTGAACCCGCAACTGAAGGGCGACAAGGTTGAATCACATACCACTGGCCAAAGTGTTCTCGTGGTTTGTAAAATGTAGTCTTTTTAAATGATCTAATAGATGAAATATAAATTAATTTTTTTAAACCCCATACTATTAGTTTAAATAGAATATTTTTGAGTTGTATTATCTTCGGAGTGAAAGATGATTTTATGGTACAAATATTTTAATGTATTGAACTCTATATTCCAAGTATTTTTTTTCTTAATTCGGTTAAGAAATTAATTCTTAGAAAACATAGGAAGGTACTTATAACCAAAAATGTGTTATGCTAACACCTTATGTTTTATTGAACCAGTGTTATTTTAAATCAAGATAGATTTTTGGATTTAAGGCCCTCAATCTTGCATTTTTTGTTCACATGATTGTGATTGATGACCTTAATCACTTCATATAAATATTTACTTTTTTCATCCAATTTTTCATCTCTAATTTCCAATAACATTCCTCTATTCGAAATCATAATTTTGTGGTGACTTTTTCATTTCCCTTTCCCACTTATTTAGACTAAATTTTATTAATCCTATTTTCAATGTGGTTTTTCACAAAGGTATTTTCTATTTTAAACATTGGATTTTCAAAGAAAAATTTCAAATTTCAAGGATTGAATTTATTAAAGGAAGGTAGAATGTAATACCCTAAGATTTCATAGTACATTATATCTTTATTATAATTCCATAGCTTTCGCTACACACAACACCAAGTTAATGCTCATCAGGACCTATCAAACGAGCCATTTAAAAAGTGGATATAAATAGTGTTAACCACATTTGGAATGTTATATATACCTTATATAATTTTTAAAATCATCATTTGTGTTTATCACTCATAATATAAGGACAAATTCAATTTTTCAGAAAAAGCATATTTTTAAAAAATGTTGTTTTTCCGCCTTTTAATTAAGATCAATTTTTAAACCCAATATTTGACACTATTGTATATTAAATTTAATGAAATAAAATATTCCATTAAGAGCATGACATTAATATTTAGTTTAGCTAAATTTTTTTCACTTAGTTAAAAACTTTTATATTTTGATGAATTCTGTATAATACAAAATTTTAATTGAAAGAATCCTTTTTAATCAAAATAATTTATAGTGTTAAATTATGAATTTCAGTGGTTTTAAAGTATAATTGGATTATTTTTTTCATTTAATATAATAAAGTTCATTATAAGTAATTTCAAATTTAAATTGGACATAAACACATGTTAATCTATTGATAGTTGTTATTTCATAAAACCCACTTTTTGGTTTTGACAAAAAAAATTACTTTCATATTTATTAATTATAATTATATGTTTTAAATTATGTAAAATATGAATCATTTTTGTATTTGAAATATAAAAATTATCTTAGGGAGAATTTTTGGTATTTTTCAGAAAACATTTAATTTTTTGATGAATAGTGAAAAGCACTGAGTAATTGTTTCAAAACCGACTTTTTATTTAAAAAATTAATATTTTTACTTAAATTTATTTTTATTTAAAAATATATTTGCAATATATATATTAGAATAATTCAATTAATTGGATTCATTTTATTATAATATTAGATATATAAAATTTTATTGAACTATTTAATGACTCTTACCCACCTTCTAAGAACATTTTCATGTTTTCATGAAACCATAATTTTACTACTTCTGTGAATTGAATTTTAAAAATCTGAGAGACAAGATAAAAATAAGTAACTAAAATATTGTACAATAATATGAAAATAATTTTTTTTGAATTATAACTATTGAATTTTATTTACCACGATTAAAAGTAAATAGGGTAATTAAAGGTAAAAATGAAATTATAATTATCCTAACGCTTGTCCTAACTCTATTGTATATGTTTAGTTTAACCAAAATCAACCTTATGAATAAAATATGATCCTTTTTTATCCACATGGATTCAATTAGGAAATTTACTATTATTTTATTTAAAGAAGAGTTAAAAGTTTCAAGTGCATATTTTAATAACTTAACCATTTTCAATACATGGTTATACATAAGATAATTCGACTATAAATATTAATTAAAAAAACTAAAAATATTTACATTATATAATTAAATACCATTATGTCACAATAATGATGCTGTAATTACCTTATTAATGAAAGATTGATATAATTTGTATTATAAATATAAAAGTAAATGTAAATTGAAATGTTTGATTAATTAAATTAATTTTCTAGGCTAATATGGAATTTCAGGGATGATTTAATGTATTTTTTTGATGTAATCAAGTTGTTTTGACTTTGACAAAAACCAAATACGAAATAAAATCAAAAATGACATAGATGATATTTTTTAAAAAAATCAAATATTATTAAATGATATAATATTCCTAAATAATTTGGTTTAGATAAAATAAATATATAATTATAGATATTTCATTAATTAACAACTTGATATTTTCTTGTAATTTTATTGTATGTTTATTAGCCATATAATATAAAAATACATGAAGACATAGTAGAAGCTAAACCATTTAACTAACAGTTAAAACTAAAAGATAAGGTCAATATGGTGGCATAAACATGTATAAAACCTAATGGTTGAGATTTATTCAACCCATACCCACATTATCCCAGAAATAAATCCATTTGGAGCCACTAGAAACTGAAAATTATTTTTATAATAAGACAATATTTCATGTTTTTCATAAAGTAACCCTCCACTCTGTTATAAAATGGTACTTCCCTTTCTCTCAAAATAACTCTTAAGAAGCCTTTTCGATCAGCCAACTGATACTCAAATATCATCCCAACTACCCTCACCTCAACCTAGATTCCATACATTTATCCGAAATCTGACCTATGGATCCCTTTTGATCAAATGAAAAGGAAGAAACTAAAGAAGAGGCAATAATTTCATTACATGTTTCAAAGTTCTTTTCATCTTACACACCCTATTTCATTGTTTTATTTATAAAAAAAATAATAACTCATTTAACTTATACATATTGTGATGTTATTATTAATATGGTACAACCATATTCATTTTTTTATCTTACTATGATGTCAAAGTCACCATGCGTGCTTACGTACGGCTTACCATCTCCACGTCGTGATATAGTTTATTATTCAACACATCATTATTTGGATGGGTATAATAATGAGTCTAATTTATTGAAATAATAAATATAACATTTTTATGATTCTTTATATGTAATATTCCATCAAATTTAATTATATGTCACCATCAATTGAATGATATTTTCACTGAAGCGTATGTATGGATTACCGTCTCCACAAACGAGATGAGATTCATTCTCCATCATAACCATTCAAGAATAATTTTAATTTTAAGATTAAAAATAATTTTTATGAGATTAATATCATTCTAGATATGAAACAAGTAAATCCTATGAATAGAAAACAAGAATAACTTAACCAAACATATATAGTAAAATGAATTAGTATACACCTGAAACAATGATACTACTGAAATATTATTAACAAAGCAATATTAAAATATCATATAAGATATAATATTTATGTATGTTGTTCTTATATAATTTAATAAAAATAATTTCACCATTATATATGATATTATTCTACCATGGTCCAAGGAAATTATATGGAATGGGTTATTTTTACAATATTTTTACTATTCGAGGTTTTTTAAATAAGTATCTACTAGGACCTATTTTTCATCCACATATGTGTTTCTCAAAAATTTATTTCAAAACATTTTTACTATTTACTTGACTATGGGTTAAAGTCTTATATACCCATGTTGAAATTTTAATCAAAAGGTATGAACAAAATCTTTCTGTCACTTTCAAAATAAAGAACATTATGACGTTTTCAACTAATTAAGCTAAGAATGTTTTTTTAACTTATATGGAGGGTGTGGCTATTTTCTTCCATTATAACACCTTAGAAGCATCACATACAAGAATATAAAAATATTTTCGAAATAAATGTTTTCTTTTATAATTATGGGACTTTTAAATGATTTCAAAATAGGAATATATATTTCTCTAAAATAGTTTGGATTTTATCTATGTCAACATCCGATGATGGATTTTACACTTGTTTGAAGTCGATATATTATGATAAAATCTTCCATTTTATATTGATGGTTTTGTGATATTTTTTAATTTTAATGTGTTATTTTTATACCATTCATGGTTTATAGTAAAAGTATTAACATTTCATATGCTAGTTTTAATAATAATTTTTATGTTATGTTTCAACCTTTTCATATGTGGAATGAATAGGACATAGAATGTGATGGGTGGAGCCCACTATAGCTCCTCGATGCATTGGTTGGTATCATGAAACAAACTAGGGTCTTGGCATAAGGCCTTGACAAAATATTATTTGTTCTCTTAGCACAAGGCCTTAACTATGTGGTGTCAGGAATTATGAATTCCATTATTATGAAATTAGCTATCGATATTACATGTGATTATTCGACTAGTAAAATATCCATGTGAATAATTAAATTGAATTATTTGATTTATCTCTTCCATATTATGTGGATGTTTAAGTTTAAAAGGCTTGTGTTTTAGTCTTATACCTTGCCTTAAATGTTTATTCTTATTTATGATAGTTCACGTTATACTGTTATCCATACTATGAATTTAATCTCACCTCTTTCTTATGTATTATTTTTCCTAATATATGAAGAATTATATTATGTTTGACCAGCAGGGATAGGCTAAAGGATATGAGTGGGTTCAAAGGGGACACAATTTTGTTTTTTTATTTTTTTCATTATGTAATGTAAAACTTATGTATGTATCTAGTACATCCAAGTATACTAAAATAATCAGTATTTTGAGACATGATCTCTTGTGATCATTCCAATGCATTATAATAATGAACCGACTCTATTTGAATAGGGTCGTCGCATTACAAAACACATGATAAATAGTCATGTCAATGAATGTCATTTCATATTTTAATTTTTTTTTTCAGAATAATAAATTTACATCACACAGTTTTATCAATCGTGTGCCAATAGAGTGATATTTTATGAACAAATGGAGGATAATATGGTTTAACCACATGTTTTGTCTAATTTTTCACCAAAAATTATAAATTTTTCAATCCCAAAGTTATCTATCCATATAGATTGTGATGAATTTTATGGGGTTTGTAAAAATTACTCATAAATTATGCTTCAATAAAGAAAAATAAAAAATTCCCAAAAACTATCCCATAATAAACTGATAAAGTAATAAAAAAATAATTATGAAAAATCATTGTATGAACATTAATATGACATAGAGATGTGATAGTTCATCCAAATATATCACATTATATCCCAAAAAATAATCAATTCCAATGATATAAATCAATGATATATTAAAAATCAACACCCAAATCATGAGGTATATAGTTTAAGATATAGAATAAGACTCACCTAAGAATAATAAATTTGAACAAAACATCCAAAAGAATAGATGATCAAAATTCCCATGAATCTATACATAATGTTCCTTAAGATAACTATACAACTTCAAACAATACATATAAATAAATAAAAATGTTTATTTTTATAGGACAATTGGGGACTTAAAATAGTTCTCCTAATTGATTAAAAATAAACTCAATGAAATAATTGATAAATGATAAGAAATCAACTAAGTGGTACACTACAGAAATCATATGGAGAAACATCTATCCCCTTATTAGGGATGAAGAAAAAGAAATTGACCCTTAACATAAAGGAGAAATACGACCTCAAAAAAGTGAAATATTTTCAAATAAACATATCCCTTATGATCAAATAATGTTGTATCAGTTGACAACATAGATATAAAATTGAAAAGGATTTCTTCAAAATGTAGTCAAAATATATTAAAACTAATGACTTTAACAACTTATCCTCACCCCTTGGTGATTATATCAAATCATACATTAATACTTTTATGTTACTAATCCAATAAGAATACTCATATTCATAGTACTCGAATATATACTTTAGGCCTATCAATGTCCCACCAGTAAGATGTTAAAATAACAATAATTGTACACAAAAAAAGAACCATAGTCATTAAAAAGGGATACTACTAATGAAATCATGATATCATAGGAATCCACATAGGAACATTAAAAAAAAATTCAAATGGTAGTATTACAAAGGTTAATATACTTCTAAAACAATGACCATTGTTCATATAGAGACACAATTGTGTGATAATATATGATAAATTAAAGAACCAAACACTAATTATTAACCAATATCATTCATAATAGAATACATCATAATAAAAAACTCAAAAAATCAAAGTGAATCACATCAATTACATATTTAGTGGTCAATAAATTTTATTTTACCAGTTCAAAAATGATTTCAACTATATCCCCTAAAGGTCATCATCATAAGGAAACTACATCTAATAAATGACCCTAAAATTTATATGAGGAACATATTACAATTGAATCCTACCATTTTGATATCTTAAATTATAAAACATATAAAGTTGACTCTAGAAGCCATATTATTGAAAAACTATTAGGCCGTTTAAACAAGATGATTTTGAATGATTGTGTTCCCCACATGGAACTCACATAGGATTACTCTTATTTATTTGAGAAGGCAGTCCCTGCTTGACCACCATATTCACCATAGGGTCAACCAACTCCTGATATTCACCCAATGTGTATCTATAACCAATCTAACCATGAATGTGGAATTATCCAATTATTTTAATTTTATTATTTCTTCCTTAATTGATATGTACTTTCTGAGAACATCATAACATGAAATCATACAAGACTCATTCATAAAAAATCTCCCAGTTATGGGAAAATGATACCATCAAATCAATTTGATGTTAAGGTATCATCAATGTAATATTTAGGAATTAAATATAAAAATCATGATAACTATTTGGTGTATTCTCAAACTAACATTACACCATTAAAAATACTTATAAGCTCAATATCATCATCCTTCTCAACATCATCATGGATTAAAAAATGAATAAAACTATCATAAAGAATACCTAGGGAAATATTTTATATTGATTATGAGGAATAATGGTCTCCCTGCAAACATTAATATATTTATTTTGTAAATATAGAAACTATTAAACCTTTAAACCATAACAGTCTTAATAGAATCCAATATTCTTTCATTCCAATAAAGATACTAAATAGACATGAAAAAACATATATTTCCTTAGAGTAATGGTTGAGGAGGATTAATTAATTCATTGATGGGGTCTATGGACAATGAATATCCCAAATCCACCACTCAGTTTTGAGTCTATGAAGAGGTTTCAACATGAAGTTCCACTGTTTAAATATTTGAAGGATTAATATAAATATAAATAATAGAAATGATCTTCATAACTTTATTGGAAAAAAAATATTTTATTCATTTATATACATTATGAACCATAGACCCATAGTTTCACACATTATATCTCAATTCCATAAATTCAATATAAATTACATGTGATAAAACACACTTAAATAGTATGATTTTAAATAAAACCCCAATTCTAATCCCTTCATGTGACACAAATTTAAAATATATTGGTTTCCATATATATATATCATCAAAATTTTATTTCAAAACATGATGTATTAATACAACCCCATAATTTTTAAAAATAATTTACTAGATTATGGAACTCCTTCCATGGTTTCCAAATATTCTCCCCAAATTTTACATTAACAAAATGTCCAATTTATATCCACTATAAATAAAATTTTAATAAATAAGATTCCTTAACAAAAATTATATAATAATATTAGATATATATGTTATACTAACCAATCATTTCACATAACACTTTCTAGAAATCAAAAACATTTCTCAAATAATTTAGATTAAACTCATTTTAAACATCAAATATAGTCTTCCATGTATTTAAATACCAATTATAAAAATTAAAACTAGATATACAAGATAAAACTAAGAAAAAAACACTATTACAACTATAATTCATTTAAAATAATGAACCTTAAAAACTAACCTCATGTGAATAGTTTCATGTTGAATGTAACTAGAAAATATTACATGAATTGTGGTTAAAGTGTTACTATTCTAGACTTGGTTTTATTGGATGGGAGAGCATGCACCAATCATAAAATTGTGGATGTATTATTTTCCAGATCAATAGTATGTATTCTTCATGGTTTTCAAAACCAGGAATTTTAACCATGTATACCTGATCTACTCTTTGATTGACAAAAAAAACACATAATTGATCTATAATATTAATATATGATTCATTAGGAATATAAATATCATCAAAAAAAGAAGGTAATATTTCAATGGCTATACTTATGTCCCTAATTTCCTATTTTACACAGGTTTTTTCATAAAATATTGTAATCAAGAACCCATTCATGGACTACCTCTTATGTCCTGGCATACACATAATGTCATTTATAAAAATCATCACACCAGATTACATAAACTATTTTGATGAATGACACAAGAAACTTCTATTTTAAGGAACTACATTTGAATTTACTTTTTTACAAACCATCAATGAATAACATTAATCTAATACTTGTGCCAGATCATAGAAAGCCCATCGGTGTATTCCTGATTCCATGGCTGGAGGCAAGCTCCCAATAATCAAGAAATAATCTTTGGGATTTTTTTTTTCGCAAATAAATGGTCATCATCAATCTGAGTAACATAGTTGAAATAATAGTAAAACTATAAAACTAATATATATTTTAGTGGATATAAAAATAAACCAATGGAATCACATAAATATAACATAAACAAAAAATATATAAGGCTAAAACAATAGATTAAATACAAACTAATTGGGGAATGAAAAATAAAATATAACTTCTACAATCCATTTCTCAATGATCAATTTCCACACACCACATCTCATATCACTCTACAGTTTCTATCCAATAACAATCCCACAATATAATTAATAACATAACATGAGAACTGAAAAAATATATCATAGAGAGTACATAATACATGTGTTGTGGGGAATGTGTCACTAAGATATTTCAAAGTAATATCACATAGAGAAATCTATATCATCTCAACCACAAATCAATTCAGTTTTTCAAAATTAAATATATTGATGATAATATAAATATTTTTATTGAAAATGATTATTATGAATTCCAAATAGTAAAAAAGAGATAAAAATACCAAAAATGAAGCTATGATAAATATAATGCTTAAACTAATCATTTTTCCATTTAGGATCCAATTTTAAATCAAAATAGAAAAAAATATGAATCCTTTAAATGATAATATACTATTTAAAAAATTGAAATTGAAATTATAGTATAAATTCAATAGAGAATAAAATAAACATGAGTTGGAGCCACATATCAATAATGAAGGTTCCTCATATAAAAAATAATATATAATAATATAGGAAGATAGATGTGGTAAATCATGTGTTGTGTAATGATCAAGTGATCAATGTTATATATCGTGATTCTATTGTCATTATTTTTAGGTTACTTCTAAAAATGATAGTGATTTCACCAAATAAAGGCTATAAATTTCATGAATTAGTTAATACAAATGTAGTGTATACTAATTTCTAAATATTCTATATTCCACACACTCCAACATCCTTAGAGAGTATACATATCCATATCCCAAGTTCGATAATGAAATATTTGATTGGATGTGATCCCAACTATCATAACATATGTCTATATCTCTCATATATCTACCCTATCATCCATGAAAAATCAAAATAGAAATGTGAGGAAAAATAAAAAATATATGAAACTGAGGAATCCACATTACCATAAACATGTATGATCAATATTTGATAGAATATAAAATCAATATATGACCCTCATCCTTAGGTTCCATCATATAGAAAAATCCCTTATTCTAATAGAAGTCATAATGTCAAAAAGTAATAATTCGATAAGTAAGAATCAAATATATCGGTCTTAGAAAGGAATTTGTAAAAAATGGATTTTACTTAAAAACCCACAAAATTATCAATTACGAAATAATAACTTGGTAAACCAAACCATTTTATATTATAAAACACCATTTTGAATTATCAATTCAAAAATATTCATACACATTTCTTCCATTAAATGTAATTTGAAGGAGAGAAATTGGTTCTTTAATAAAATTAACATGAAAGGAAAATCAATCAGATTAAATACGAATCACTATAAAACATGTCATTATTATATATTCATTAAGTCATTCAAAAATATATTCTAAATGAATAATCATAAACAATATAGATTTTAATTTAATACTCAATCAATTTTAAATAAAATATGGATCTCCATTCAAAAACCAAATCATGGGCAATATTACTTTATAACAATAACATGTATATTATATCACTTTAAAACATTAACATAATATATTAGAAAAATAAAATTATATAATGAAATCATAAAATGACTTAGAATAATGGAATTTATGACAAGTAAATGTATATGGAAATGATCCACTAATACATCAAAATAAAAAACAATTTCTTCAATTATCATAGAATATATATAATTAACCCAAAAAAAGAAATAATAAGAATATGAAAATCCATAAATACACTTACAAACGAATATCATAGGTCAAATCACAATGAATCCTAATCATGTCACCCTAGAAAAAATATTCCAATTTAGGTAGATGAGATCTGAACAAACACTAGAAATCAAGATCTCGTCTACGGTCTGGATAAAAACAATATATCTATTCACTATATCTATGATATATGATTATTATGAAGAATATATAGAATATGTGCATGGAAAATTATGATGATTGAATTACCAGATCCTAAATTGAATTATCTTTTTTTATGCCTCATGATCTATTATAATCATTCTGAAAAATAGAAAAAGTCATCAATATCACCATGGGTTATGTGATTTTTTGATTGAATAACTCAAAGGTGAAAACTTTGTTCGATGAAAGAAGTTTTTTTTAATTAGTTTTTTATATAATAAATAAATATCATAGGGTTTGGAAATCCAAGTGACTGTTGATATAAAGAATTATAACCAAAATGAGGACTACATTGTTTTAAATATTTTGAAGAAATAGTATAAAGAACCACTTCCCAAGACTCAATAATACACACATTTTTTTGAAATTTTTCACATTTATTCCTAAATATGTGGAAAATATGAACCAGCCTATAAATATAAAAAATTCTCAATAAAGTTACCTTGAAAAACCTAATAAAAAAATAAAAAAATTATTACACAGAAAATAATGTACAAACTTTGATGTGACCATTATATTTAATAATGCCCTTAGTGTTTAAAAATTAACTCATTGGTAATTATACTATTTAATCTATGAGTGAGTGTAACTTTCATTAGTCAATAAATATAATAAAAATTTATATACAACATGGTGAAATAAAATGCATCAAAAAAGGGGTAAATTCATTTGGTTCATGAAAATGCACAAGGTGGTTCTGTTGTATCATATTCTAAGTATTTTATTCAGTATACTAGAGAGGTATTATTCATATTAGTAATGTATATATTAATAATTATTTTTATCAATACCGGGAAAACATTAAACTACTATAAATTTCAAAAATATTTAATATGTGGAAAGTAAATAAGTCACTAATGGGGATAAAATAATCATAATTAATGATGAAAAACATTATCAATAGTACCAACCAAAGACACGTGAACTATTTTTAATTGGGTTGATCACTCCCACACATGACTATTTTCATTATTTTGACACTTTGTTAGTATCTTTTATGCCAACCCAAAATAGTAAGAGAGTGTGAAATAATACTTTCATAAAACATTGTAATTTTTTAACTTGAATGAATAACAACAATGGATGGTCCAATCACCACATGGATTCATGGACACATACCAATAATTAATAGGCTATTGAATAGAAGTGAGTTTCCAATAGTGGTATAATAGGGATACTATACCCACATAATCATTGTAGGAATGTGGTAAATCATATATAAAATACAAGGGATTAATTATAATACAATGAAAAAATAATGTATTATAACAAATAAAAAATGTAAAATATTGAATAAATACAACCACATTACTCATGATGTGATTCAGAGTTCCAACATTTTCCATACAAATTATAATAAATAAGAAAAACAAAAATAATATAAAAATACCCAAGGTTATCTACATGAATATCTTATGAACCAGCTTATTCATATTATCTTAATCTACCACAAACAATGTAACACCACTAGCACGACCCATAAATTTGAACATGAAATGATGATGTCTATTCAACAACCTCATTTTAATGGAGTCATGATGGTGGCTTCAATTAAATCACCAAAATTTTATATTTCAATCTAGTAAGTGAATATATATTACAACAATGTTCTGTTATATTAATAAATTGTTAAATGAATATATGTATATAAGTTGGATCTTGTTCCTCCAACGATGTCTGGATGACCATGGCTACATAGTGTGAGGCTATAATACCTCTAAATAGGTGAAACCATGTAATTGGAATATATATATATATATATATATTAATGTCTGATATATTAATATATATTTACTATGTAATTTTTTAGAATATGTGGACATATATATTGATATATCTTAATATCCTACACTCAAGTTGTAACTTAGGCATCCATGGAATAGTAAAAATATGTCATTAATTAATTATGAAATCATCTTAAACATTCCAACCATGGAACATATCCAAGACCATAAAATTATGACAGTAATATATTGTACTGGATAAACCCATCACATCCATGTATTATAGTCATTAACCATGTAAAAAGTCATTGTTTCCCTGTGATCCATTCCATTGTATTCCTACATGGGAATCCATGTATTCCCAACGAATAATGTAAATTATTAATCAGCGCTCCTTTTCAAGGAATTACATATATTTATCATAGGAATCACTCTACAGAATATGATAATTAATTAACCAGTAATACCATACATGATGTTCTGCATAACCATCGTAGTTATCACTCATGGATTAACATAATTTAGATAAACTCTGAGCTTATCTAAGTCAGTTAGAATATGAAAATTTATTATAGCTCATGGAACACATAATATGTATCACAATAAGAGTATTAACAAGGTTTTATTTATAATTTACCTAAGTATAATTAATGGAATTCATTTTATATTAAACATATGATCCCACACAAGTGATTATGTAAAAACAAAATCAGTCAAGGAATAAAAAAATTAATGAAAATTTTAAATTTAATTAATAAAAGACATGTTAGTATGAATGTTGTAACACTATTTGAAAATAGATTTTCTCCATCTCATATATACGTGACTAAAAATTCAAATGGATTATACATGTTATATATCAATTTAAAATCATTATTCATATGAACCATTTTAAAAAATTAGACAATCCACCTCAAAAGATATTTTATTATAATATGAAAAATTGGATTTCAAACACATTAATTTAGATCTAGTTAAACAAATAAAATATGTTAATTAAACGAAAACAAATCAAGGTTATTTAATCATATGTAGAGTATTTTAATCTCAGAATGTAAATAACACCAGATGATAGTTATTTTAATACCTAACCAAATCATAGATCGTGACGCATAATATAATGGGGAAAAAGATGTGGTTTGGGTTATGTGAATAACATAAAATGGTTTAATTTTTGTATTATAGCTAATTAATGTAAGGATTTGTGTTCCACATATTAATAATACATTTAATGGTTGACGCAAAAAATCAAATGCATGGAACAATACTATAACACATAATATTATGAGACATTAATGGAAAGGTTATGTAATACCTACCTCATGTTTAGGATTGTATACAGATCCATCAACAAGATTTTATTCAAAAAATTTCAAGATAAATCAAATAAAAAAACACCATAAAATTAAGGAGAAATATCTCACAATATATTTGTATTCAACATTGAGATGAAAAACAAAATAAACAATATAGGAATCAAGTTCTTATAAATTTGAATTTAAGGAAACTGACAAAGGATGATTCTAATGCTAAACTAGGGAGATCCAATATAGCCTAACTAAGATCCCAAATAATGAATCGAGCTTCTACTATTCATGGGAGAATATTGAATGAAAATTCTGTCATAATAAATAATGATGCAGTGGAAAAATTTTAATGTCACCCTCTTTAATGAGTTACATTGTCTAAAATACTATTCACATCCCATACTCCCACCAATGAAACATTGTATTAACCATACCCATGATTATTCTCAATTCGATACTCTAGATGAGAAACCACATGAAACTAATTTGAGGGTTACATGGTATCTTGTAGAGTTATGCACGGTTTCTATCAAACCCTGAACCCGTGCCTTTTATTTCGAATATTATTTTAAAGATCCTAAAATGCCAAAAATATCCCTCAAACACCCAAGGGAAATATAAAACCTTATAATAATTCTAAAAAACTCTTTTATGTTTTATAATTCCCTTATTTACATTCTAATTGATTGTTTTAAAAAAAAATCCTCTAATTGGGAAATATTAAATTCAATAAAAATTCTAACGTTTTCGAAAACATGAGATATTAAAGGATAGAATAACATATAAATCTAGGTAAATAGGTTTGTTATCTATATATATCAAATTGGAATATTAATCCTGTGAAATTTATATATATAATTTGTTTAATCCTAGATATTGATCAATATATTGAAGGTCGATATGAATTGTAATTCTTATAAGCATGGTGATTGTAAACGAGGAATGTAGTGAAGATGGTTTTTAATCTTGGGACAGAGATAATAAATCCAAGTGTAAATAAATATCATTTTATAAAAAGAAAAAATATATTCATAGAACTAGAGGGGGTACTTTTATCTAGAAGGATCATTCTTGGAGAGATACCATAAATAAAATAGAAAACTCAAACACTAGATGCAAATATACTATATGTTTACTGTAAAATAGTTGATGGTAAGTAATAAAAAAATTGAAATTTAGGGAATTAGATGCTTTTATAGATGGTGAAAGGATAATATTTCTAGGAGTCGCTATATATACTCTGCTAGTTGGAATCCATGCACATGGTAATCAAATATGGGGAAGTTTTATCGAGGTGGACTTCTAAAGATGGAAGAGAATTCTTGGAGGTGATAAAGTAAAACTACATACTTTTATTAAATGATTATGTAAAATAGTTTAATATTAAGAAATAGTACATAAGTTTTAGTTTAGTTTCATCCATGATAAAATACATGTTGTAGAGGTTTATTTTATATGATAAAGACTATATACCCTATATGTTATGTCATGTGGTGAGGACCAAATGCCATGTTGTTCAGGGTCGGGTGATTAGGGATTTATGTCATGAATTTTATATTCATGTGAAACATAAATTATTTATCAGATTTCAATTTTTATTAAATTGAAATTTGATTTATTGTATGGGCGGTTGGGTTATATGTTTCGTTTATCTCATGTATATCCAAATGTATATGGACTTCAAATATATTCATATGATTCAAGATCATAAATTAAATACATTCCTGGATTATTATCACCTAATTTATGTGTTAGTGCTAACAATTAGTTTGATATTCTATATTTCATCTTCCATGATCTTAATCCTGATAAGTATAATCTATTTATGCTATAAATAATACATAAAGATCCCGAACAATTACTGAATCCTAAAAGAAAACCTTGTTTTATCTACATGTGTTAAATAACTATGATACTAATATTTTTATTACATTATTTGATCATGTGAAACATTTTTTGGACATGTTTTGGGAACTCATTCCTCCATTGGAACAATTTCAACCCACTAATGAAGATTGAGCATGTAAAAAACACACATGCATTATATTCACAATCAAAAAATGTTAAGAGAAGTAATTAAGATTATAATTAATGTAAACCACCCCATGATTTGTAATCATTAGAAGTAAAAGAAGTGGTTTTCTCAGAGGAAAATTTGATGTGCCTAAGATCCTTATAGGGATATATGAAATATAACATATTCTATTTTAAAAATTGGGAGTAAATTTACTCCATCTTCCATTTAATATTTTACCATTGTAGTAATCAACATGAAACTAAGGTATATATTGTGGATATTTATACCCAATAGGTTATGTATTAGGGCCTAATTTCATTAATTTTTCATAAATTGATGATGATATTTGATTCTTCATAACCACTGAAAATCTTGTGGGTTACATATATAGAATTAATTTTATACTTTTTTTCCAAATCTATATAATGTAATTCTAATTTTTTTATAATGTGTTATTTAATTGTTAATATTGTTAATCTTGATAATTATGTGTGATATTGGTTTCATTCATTATTTGAAAAAATGAGCTTATTTGGTGTTGAACATGTAAAATGAATTTTTTTAATGTTAATATGTTTTATGATTCAAAACTATGTTTAATTTTACATGAATCTTTTATTAAGGTAATATTATTTGGATATTTTAGATGTTTTATGTATTTTAATGTAAATAATTTACATTTACACATTATTAATTTTATAAAAAATTCACAGAATATACTTTTAACAATTATTTTGAAATATATAATTATATTTTTTTAATTTTATTTAATTTTAATTTTCTTTTATTGTCTTTTTAATTAAAATGTTTATTTATCTGTATATGGTTCCTTTACCCTATATATATTTTATAGGTCATATTTTTGGCCAAATTCTCTTGAAGTTACATATAAGGGAGATTGTATGGGTATCATACATTTCATTAGGATCAAAAAAACTTATTCATAATGTTTTAATGTCCTTGTCATAATTTTGAAACCCAATATTGTACATTTAGAAGGGTGATCATAAATTTCAAAATCCCACTCATTAGGGTTCTCAATCCACCTTCATATGGTTCTTAGGATCTCTATAGAGTTTCGTTTCTGGAAACTGAACAATACTTCTATTTAGAAAATGAAAAAACTACCATAATCCTAGATTAAGGGTGGGGTATTGTTAAAGGAGATCAATTGGAACCATTAAGAAAAGAAAATATATATAATAATGGAATTTTAGATCAGAATGAGAGTTTTGAACTTTTATTCTATGTTTGAAGCTTGATATAGTATGAACTGATTCCAAATAATCACCATGATTTGATAATGAATGAGTAAGGATCCCAATTTTTCTACTATGGATTATAATTATAAGGATTTATGTGCATCCTATGATTGTGAGTTGAACTATAATTTTTTAAGATTTAGTTCAACATAATCAAAAAACACAAGAAATGTGAGAATTAATAGTGATGATAGAAAAGGTGCATCATAATTCAAAATAATTTTTATATCAGTATATTAATTCTTTCTTGTATTAAATTAATAAAAGAGGATGATATTATGTGTATTGTGTATAATTACAATCCATATAAAAAAATAGCCCCACCATGGATCTATCTCATACATAAAATTCATACAATTTACTGAACAATTCGTGAATGACTATTCAATGGTTTTTTTCTTTAGTTTAATTGGATTAATAATGATAAATTATGGGGAAATCAATTTATCTAATTTCTATATGCTTATTATATATATGTAATGTATTGAATGTTCTTGATGGTCGACCTTAATTATGTTATAAATACTTCAAATCAATATAAATTTTGTTTGATCTTGTGGGATATTGATTAAGGGATATAAATTGTGTTTTTGATGAATAATAATGAAGATAAATAAATTGATTATAGTTGATCCTTGGATTTTTTCTTACATATGATAATTGATGCTTATGCGGGATTCATTTTTTCATACCACTATGACTATGATGTAAGGTCAAATTTACCACCACATTCTTGATGAAATGTAAAATATATTTTTATTTAAAACTTCACTTAATAACCTCCTTATATTAATGGCCCATATTCAATTAGTTTTATTATGTCAATATGAGTATATAATTTTAGGTGGAGTTAAAAAATTATCGTAAATGTTAATATTCACCTATTTGGGATGGTCAATGAAATTAAAGATAAAACAATTATATACCAAATATGGTTTCAATTTTTATTGAAGTATATGAAGTGATAATTATTATCATTGATGAATTATTTATGTATGTCATATTGATATTTAAGATGATTTTCTCTATCCATGGTGTTCTTGAAATATATTAAAATTTAATTCAATTCATGGATTTTTATGAGCCTTGGGTATATAATGGGGTGCTTATATCTTTATTTTTCATTGAGGATATTTTCAAATATATAAATTAATGAAATAATATCAATATTGAAGGGGTAGTTTTCATGAAATTTATATTAAGCGTGGAAATAAAAAACCCAAAGTCTATGAATTTAAGGGAGAATATATTATATAATAAAATAATTATGTTATTTAGATAGATGTTATAGAATGTTTCAAAAGGGAAAAGAGATAAGAGTCACATATATGATTTTTGAATAGAATTGTAGAGATATTTTTGATGTGTGGAGGGTCCGAACAGAATAGATGACCAACTATATGGGAAAAATTATTTATTTCCCATAGATTCATTTAATCAATTATTTATATTCCACTATACTGAATCCTTTATTTAATTACATTGTCAAAAAAATATCCATTTGATAAAACTATTATAATAATAATGAATATTTTTTTATTCTCAATTTACTTCTTTTGAATCCATTTTTTGTTGTTTTTCATATTAAATTTCTTATAAAAACGTGTTTTTTAATTCAAACCACATTCATGGGAAATTATTCAAAACAAGAATTATAAAAATTATAAAAATTAATTTCGTACATATAATAGTTAGAAAAGTTCAATGTGAGGACATTGAAAATAATTCCAACATTTTAATCAATAAAATAAAATAGTTAAGAACCATACTTAAATTTTATCTATCTATTTTTTTCTTTACGTTGATGAAATACATATATTTGTCAAATGAAAATTTTATCCGTCAAAAACATGTAAAAAATTAGTTGTTTTAATGGGAAAAATTTAGGATTTTCTATCAAAATAATAAATGCTAACGGGTTAAAGACTTATAAAAAAATTATACCTAATTCATTAAAATCATATTACTACATTTATTAATTATATTCTCTCAAAAAAATCATCTTGGGATTTCATGATGAATATCATCTCACCACTGGGAAACATCATTCAATATATTCAACCCTACACCGGTTCTTTATTTTCACATGTTTTAGAGATTTTCTTCTTAGTCTAGACATACCATACCTTCCATAATTGTATGATCATTCTCAACATATATTTTCCTTTATTGTAAAATAAATAAATAATACTATAGTTGGATTACACCTATACAATATTAGAATCATTCATAAGGATGTATTCATCTGAATAATGAATAATTTATTTTCTCAAAAAATACAATAACATTATCCTAATAATATATTTTTGGATATTCATGAAAAAAATTTCATCTTGCACACTAGAAATATATATGAAATATATTGATCCATTAATAAATAATAATATAAAAAATCTCCACTTATATTTTGATGTAGTTATAGAAATACATTGGGAATATTTAAATTGAGAGTGTGGTGAATAATAAAAAAAATATTATCCCACATCTTCTATGAAATAAAGGAATATATTATCCTTGATATAATGTATAACAAATTCATTATGTATCATATAATCCTAATATTATTGTACTTAAAACTAGGTCATAGAATTATGAGATCAAAAAATCTATTCATTATTCGATACTGTCATTCAATGGATTTCTTATTGAGGGTTCTTTAGACTTTATTTTGTAATTTTATAGTATTCTGTAGCAATTACCACCATGTGGACATAGTGATAAATAGATAAAATTGAAATGTTTTCGGATTATACATATAAAAATTGCAAATCCTAGTTGCAATAAATATTTGGTGAAATTTTCTATACATGGGAATATTTATTATATAATTTTGTGTTGAAATTTTAGCCTATGAGAATGACCATGAATATTAAAAATAATATCACTTTTAACAAGTGTAAATATAATTTCTTCCTTGAATCGTTTGAGCTGTTTTTATATTTTCTCACATAGTACACTGACTAGAAATTAACCTAACTTTTTTTAGGTATGCCTTTTACCACAAACTCACCCATTAATATTTTTTATTAGTTTATCATACATTTAATGGATTCTATTTTGAAAAATATTATTAATAATATTAAAATAAATTAACACTCTATAATATAATTAACATAAAAATGAATTTGATAATGGGTCATGTATATGAAAGAAAACAATAATGATAATAAATTACCAAGATAATAGAATTTATATTCAAATTAATATAATTAAAGTAATAATGTGATGCAATTAAAAAAATTATTTTTTGAAAATTTACTTTTATAAAATATTGATTTTGATAAATATTAAAATAAGAGATATTATATGGTGAGAATTTTTTTAACCAATTAATAGAGATCAAAAAAATTTGGATTTTTAATAATTAATATCTTAATTAAATTTTATGATGTTTTAATATTTTTAAAATTTTCAAACATAATGGAAAATATTATATTACATGCTTAAGAAGAAAGATGGGTCAGTAATGTTTTTTTGTGTGCACTTTTGTCAGAGAAATTTTGTGAATCTAAAATATGTGATGAAATTTATAGAGGTTATAGTGTTATAAATATAATATAATATGAAAACCACTATAAATTATAATACATTTTGATTAAAAATAATCCATTATTTTTAGAAGGAAATAAATTACATAATTTAAAAAAGTCGAGTTGCAAAAACACAATTTTAAATAAATAGTTTTATCCTACATTTGGAGTGATTTAATATAAGGAATGATGGTCTTTAGAAGAATATGTTTAAAATGTGCATACGGTTCCAACAAATTATTAGAAAGACTATCCAGATGTATTTTTTTAACAAATTAACAAACATTGATATTGTTGACAGTAATGTTTTGCAACCATTCCTCATAAGATAATTCCATAATAATATTTTTAGATTACAATATTCTAGAAATATTTAGGGATGGAAAAAGGAGGATATAAATTATACTAATTAGATGAACTATATGTGCTGATTTTTTTAGTGAATAGATTGAAAATTTAGTTCCATAAAAATATTATTTGGACTAAATAGTTTCAGTCAACTTATGGACTACCTAGATAGACTTATTTTTAGAAGTGTTTACGATGGATCTGGTTTTTTAATGTTTTTTATATTAATTTTACTCTAGAAAACATGTTTATAATTCATTTTATAATTTTTAAAATGACCATTGGACATAAAAAATTATAAACATCGTTAAAATAATTTTTTATAATGTTGTAATTTTTAAATGGTGTGTTTCTAGATAAATCCAATTGATGTGTTTCTGTAGTTTACAAATGATAAGAAATTAATTGAAAGTGACTAAGAAAACTAGCCCTAGTTTTGTAAAGAACTAAAATTTAAATTTATATGAAAATTAAATGGAGACTAACTTTTAGAAGAAACCATTAATTTTGAATTGAGGAATATTTAATGAAAATTGAGCCTTTATTAGATACAAAACTTTCATCAACCGTACTAAATATGTCATTCATTTTTTATGGGTTATGAAGTAATGAATATTTAATATTTTTTCTTTTCTAATAAGGTTAATATAAATATATAGAGGTTGATGAATATTTTGAAAAAAAAATTAGTATTCTTTAAATCATTTAATTTATTAGCAGTATGTGTGATGTAAAATGATAAAATATTTCAAAGTGAGGTACTTTATCAGATGTTAAAACATTAGAATGATAATCATAGAAGTATCCCTAATATTACAAGATAAAAAATTCTATTGAGTATATCATACATATTCAAACAAACAAAGTGAAATAGATAACTGAAGTTTTATAATCCGGAAAGATATTATCGAAAGAAAATTTATAGATGGAGTATTTAGTGTAATATTTCATAACATTGTAAATTCCAAAATTGTTGATGTTTAAATAAGTCATGTATGTTTTAAAATGTTTTCAATCAATTGACATTTCATGATGTTTCTGAAAGATTCAAGAAGTCTCTGAAAATAAAGCGAAGCATCCATGTGAAATAAAATTGATTGAAAAATTTAGTTTTTTGAATTACATTAAGAAAGAAAATGAAATAGATTTCCTTACACATTCATTCTAGGATAACCGTTATAAACTGGTCAACATAATATCTTGATTTTACTATTAAGACCATTAAAAATTTTAATCCATTGTAGAACAGGTGTCAAAAGTCAGTTCCCAAAAAAATAGTTTTATTTTTAGGATTTTGAAAAAAATATATCACACATTCGAGTAGGTATTAAGTATAGAGAACATGATATATAAATCAGACATAGTTACATTACATATTTCGATGATCATTATTAATGATTTTTTGAAAAAAAAATATGTGGTTTAGTAAAAATATATATGTGTGAGAGGATATTCTTATATAATTTCACATTTTAGAAAATACTAGATGGTGGACTCAAATATAATTTGTGGATAAATATTTATGGATCTGAATTCTCAAAATATCAAATTTTTAATGTAAAATAGATTCATATGAACAAAATGTAAACTAAAGGGGGTTATTTTAAACATACCTATTATGATACATATAGTGTCTAGATGATGTTGGTTCAAAAGTTTTATTATGTTCATTCTTATTGTGAATTTCAATAGACCTATTATAATGTATATTTAAAAGTTGTGGGTTCTCATAGTGAGGTTGAACCTTTTTAATCATGTAATTATTTTTTTTCTTTCTCACATATGTATTATTGGGTTATTTTTATTAATGTTTATAAAAAAGTAACTCTAACAATTTTTAATGGTTAAATATCTTAAATATGATAAATTATTAAAATAAAATTATTGAGTCAACCCTACATTCATAGTGGTTCAATTATCTTTATTAACCATGGGTTGTATCAAATCTGTGGATACCATGGTAAATCATTATTATGGAAGAGGTCTACTTGGTTTACAGTAGATGTGTTCCATCCTTCGATGGAAAAATTATTATAGATGAAAAACAATAATGATATCTTATCATTAACATCTATACTTCAATAATATTTATTCTATAAACTTTTTTTACCAGTTTAAAAGGATTATCATATAACTTTTTATAAAGATTAAATTTTGATGTTAATTGGAAACCAAGAAATTATATTTCAATTTACTTATTATAATATGTATTAATGGTAATGGAGGGCCTAAAAAAGTTGATGAAACCAGGGATAATATCTAAACAATTGTTGAGGGGAACACTAATGTATTGGAAGAAATCTTTCATATATGGTGAATTATGTTTGAATATATCCCCAAGAGATAATAATAAATTATATAATAATTCTTCACTAGAGTTAATGAATTTTTGTGAAACATTAGTGAATATTGAGATTTTTTCGATGATATACCACTTTAAATAAACTAATAAAAACATCATGGATATGTTTGATTCTAAAATATCTAACATATAAGATAACTAGGATATTTTATAAAATTAATTATTTGAAATTATTATTTATTATTATTTTATAAAAATATAATTATTCAAAAAAATATATGAAATGAATTTTGAGGCTATTAGTATTTTGAAAAAAATGTTCATCATAAAATATTAATAATAATGATTATAAAGATAATAATTATAATAAAATCAATGAAAATATCATTTCCCTTATCTATCAAAATTACATTAGATGTAATATAAATTATAAAGGAAATACTCCAATGAAAGTTTTGTGGTAGAATGAATTAAGAGCATTTATTTGATTTTCACTAAAAAGATCATTGGTGAATATAAATATAATTTTAAAGAATAACCTCAGTATTATATGTTTAAAAAATATAATACAAAATATAAATATTACCTAAAGGTAATAAAAAGTTATCTTGAAATAGATTAAATAAGTTGAGTAAAAAAATAATATTTAACACAATTTAATACAATTTTTCAGAATATGAGTGTTCTGATAAGATTAAATCCTTCTACAAACAGGTCAAAAAAAGGATAAATATGAAAATAGTGATGATGAAGATGGTGGTGAAGAATGATATAGAGAAAATCACCTCAAATCTTAACTACATTCATGTATTGTTAAAATCACAAAACATAATAATGAAATCTAATTTATGAACAAAGAATGAGTATACTATAATAAATGAGGGATAGATGTCCTTAAATATAATTATTTCTGTATTATGGAATATGTAAACATCAAACTGTCAGTTTTTAAAATAGGTATGACGTTGGAATATCTCTGAATGAAAAATTAATATAAATAATATGACTTGTGTGATTCTTAGTAAATATTTTTGAAGTTCAAATTAACATAATAAATATAAATGAATATTTTAATAAACCATCAAAGGTAAATTATGAAACATCTCAAGATACTGAGAAAACTTATTCAATGAACCAAGTGAAATGTTTACCAAAAAAATATATCATTAAATCTAATTTTACTAACATTATTGTTTTTATGATTGATGTTGGGAATTATTGGTATGATAAATGAGGTATGAAATGTATCACATATACCAAAGTTGAAAATTAGCTCTAGATAATGGTTCCTCATACTAAGAGGTAATAAAAATAGAATTATATTAGGATATTGGACAAGATAAATGGATGAAAACATCATATTTATATAGAAGATATAGATTTATTAGTTGTTTTTGGTTCTATGGTATGTCTAGGTAAAATGATTTTAATATTTGGAATAAATAAATCTACATATATGTAGGTATGAATTGATGGGGAGTAATAATTCATTTAAAGTAATAAACATCACTAATAATCATGATGAATGAAAACAAAATTGTCAATATATTATAAAATATTAATGAAAAAAATGAATTTTTGGATGAAGTATGTGGATGTTATGACCTATAAAGTTAAATACATAATAATTATTAAAAACTCTTATTAGGGAAACATCTTATGCTATAAATAAAAATTATCATATAAGGACAAAAAAAATTTAAAGTAACATTATTTAAGATCATCATATGAATTAAATTTAAAGTAAAACAATATGGAATCTTGAAAATATATTTTACTCACATATAATGGGTTACTTGAATATTTTGAAATATGATTAAAATTGAGATAGATGAGAAGTATCATTTTGAAATAAAATCTCCCTAAAAAATCCAAGGAATATGTATTATAGAGATCAATTATTTAAAAATAAAATAAACAAAAAAAATATTTGTATGGAAAAAACATTTTTATCTAATCATGAGACAATACTGTGATAATGGAAAAGTAGTGATTTTCAATAAATATTAATGAATCAGTAAAAGTGTATAAGATGGTAGCATCACAACCAAAGGACAAAGAACTAATGTTTATCTCTTTTATATTGGATAACATCTACACTAAATTTATTTTAGTACATAATGGGATACCAAATTGTGGAATAATGGGATTGGTAATTCTGTCAAATAGTGTAATAAAATATATCCTAAAGATGATTTCGTAAGAAAATTAAAAATGTTGAAGATAAAATAATATAATGTTTATGCAATGATTCAGAATTGAAGGATTATTTTACGAAAGAATAAAAAAGTTAAGATTCAATATATGAGACCTCTTAAACTAATTTAATTCAATTTATGTGGTCCAATTTGACCTAAATCATTGAATGGTTATTGTTAATTTATAACTTTTACTGATGATTTCATTTAAAAATCCAAAATTATGGTCTTTATGTACAAGTTAGTGGAAGTAGAACGATTCCAATTTTTTCAAATGGATTTTGTGATAAAAATGCGTATTAAAATAATGACAACTGAGAACTAATAATGGAATAAAAAACATATGAATTTGCATAGACATGAATAAACTATAACATTTTTATTTTAGGATCATTCCATGGTTTATATGTGGTTTTCCAATTCATGTTCATTAACCCGGTGAGTCTTTCCTATGGATATCTATTTAGAAATGGGTGGCCCGTGGCTTGTCCAACTATGAAGCAAAACTGTGTGACTTGATAATTTTGGGAAAAATTGCCATTTTTTATCTAACAAATTGGAATTAAAATCCCACCTCTAGTTTCATTAATCTAGCACACAACCACTATTTCACTTCTCCATTGAGATATTTCCATCCATCAATCTAGGTTTATGGTAAACTCTTAATTTTGGTCTCTGATTTGACTTCGGTTTTCCTATTTAGATAATTATCGATAAGTGATCCATTCACCTTACTAAATTATATATTTTTTATCTTATTAAAATAGTTACTTAGGTACATGATCAGACTCCCTCTTCTTAGGTTGTTTGTTTATTTTTTCATTTTATTTTTATCATGAAAAACTAAATGGTTGATACTAGATGATTGATTATCTAAAGGAATAAATTAGTTTTTCAATTATTTATACATCAGTAATATGATTCATTATATTATGATTCAGGATGCATACATCATATTCACCATGATTTCTACCATAATTTGAATCTATTAATAACTGGGTCTCTATTTCAAGATATTATTATTATATTACATCCTAAATATTTTTTGCCACCCCTTGAGGTGTTATTATCAATTTTCCACTGTAGTTATAAATTTATAGTGGAAAACCCCATTATCTATAATATTATTGAGTTTATTTCTATTATTATATCATAAATAAAATGTTTATTATTTTCATGAAAAAATTCATAACACATTTTTTAATATATAATGAATTTCATGGAAGGTGAGTAGAATGACTATGCCACCCGTTTTAAATTGAAAAATGGATACACCCTGTTTAAGGAAAAATTTCATTGCATTATAGGACACCTATTAGATCAAATTTAGTCCATTGACTATTTATCCCTAATAAAATAGTGATAATGATGAAACCTATTATTAATTATGGATGGTCAAGATATACCTTCATAATTATAATATGAGGGCATTGTGACCCTATTATTATGCATATATAAGGGATTGGTTCCCCTTCTATGTATATGTTATATGTGAAGAGAGACCCACATTAATTGTTATATATAGTACTGGTGAGACTCGTTAATTTTTTATATGGGTATGATGACCCTAATTAAATATTAATTTTGGGTATAGAGACCCCATACCTATGATATGATCATGTAAACCCTACTAAAATTATAATGTTAGTGGACACCCCTACTGTTATGATAACAACATAGTGACCCGAGTAATATTATTTAATAGTGGAAACCGAAATTATTTGAATATGGGAATGATGAAACCTATAATTATATACAACCATGATGAACCTTATTAATATGGTATTAATCATTACATCACCAATTTATTTTATACCGAAATTTTGTCCCTTGATATTCCTCAGATTCATGCTACAGATTATGGATTCTTGAGTTACACCTTAGGTTTAGGATAGTATTAGTACCCACATATATTGTCATAGATATCACTATATATGCAATCAATATATGTTTACACACATTTTTAATTATTAATTTCTTATCATAAATGAGCGAAATTATGTAGTTTCATCCGTGTATCTTGATAGAACCATATCTTACCCTTTACAACTTGTAACACTACTTACCACATTACAATCAACCTTCTCATATTATATCCACTTACTACACATATATAGTCATCATTGTTAGTGTCCTACTTAGTTTATCTCACACCATATCATGGAAATCAGGGGTACTCGGGAAGAGTATGTTGATCAATATTGGTATAGGGTTATGTTCTTAGTAGTTGATACACTAGATACATTTAGCATGGGAGAATTGAAGTACATGAATGAGACATGGATTATGATGCTATTGGAGAGAGTAGTTTGTTTTTTTCCCATTTGATTCATGTATTCTATTTCATGAAATCTCCCATGTATTATTTCATTTTTTGTGCTTATCACATATCAGCATTTTTTTGCAATGAATGATGATAGTTATTTATTTTATATAAATGCTTTACCTATATCTGACATCTATCTATTCTTCATCCACTATATTTTTATTTATTTCACTAATTTTCTATTGTAATAATGAATTTATAGTCTCTAAACTATATCACATTTGACCCCCATTTCTAGTCAGCATCATATAGTTTACAGGGATGCACTCTTGAGGCCATGTACCGCACCATCTTAGGGAATAGTTTAAGTGGAATCTAGATCAGGATGTCAAAAATTAGTATCATAGTACTTCTCTTTTGTGTTACAGTTAGGGAATTTTAGAAAAGATATTAAGAATTTATTAAAAATTAGTAGTGATCAAATAAAGTGAATATCTCATCCACGTTTAGGGAAAATCCATCATAACTGGGCTGGGCATGTTGTTCTATATTACACTTATTGTTGTGATTTGAATCTAATTATGGTTGATTAACATGATTTTTCATATTTTTTATTATGAGTTTGGTATATATTTTATCATTGGTATCACATTTAATGGAATAATTGATCGTGAATAATTATAGGAACGTTACAGTATTTGTAGGTCATGTATTATTCTACACTTCTTTTACATTATTGTGTGCATTTCATATGGAATGTTTCACTAGTTATTTTTATATCCTTGAATTGTTTTAAAAGATCATGTGGTGGATTGATATATAAATGGTTACTATTAAATGGATTCCTCACTTCAATTTATATGTTATAAGGTCCTTTAATTTTTTTGTGGTGATCCATATACAATAACCATGGGAAGAGAAATTCTATATACATGAGGAATAAATTTATTAAAAGTAAATTCTAATAACGAATTATCCACTGTTAAATTGTGAGTCTAGTGGTTTTTTTTGTTTTTCCCCCTATATTTTGAAAATGAATCATTTTATACATAAACCATTTACTTTGAACAAAGAGATTTTCCAAAACCAACCATAGTAGTGGGTAGTATGTATATTCTATTTTATTTAATAAAATGTTTCTTATCTCCCACATGAGGTATTATGTAAAGGAATTGGGGTATATATATTACATAAAATGGCTTGTAGGTAAAATATGCATGTTTGTTTTCTGAAATTTTTCTTGATAAAATTGATCAAAGATGTGTGTTCATAATTTTTATAGATATTCCACCATTAAGTCCTCTAGTTCTGCAATAGTTGGGTGGTGACGATAGTGCTCTATAGGTGGTGGGGAACTAACCCACCATTGATTAATCTTATATATCCACCTATTAAACAAACTTTTATGGTTCTTGTGAGAATCATATCCCTCTCATTGTATTCAACTACAATAATTTCAATTATGAGATGATCTAGATGGATCTCTATTAGGTCCCATATGATAGAACATGTTGTTCACCATTATGCTGGTTTGAGGTATAAGATGAAAATATATTGTGTCCTCGTCTCCTGCAGGAGACATAATTTTTTGTTCATAATATCATGAAGTGTTTTTATACTACTCATTCTATAAAAAATAATATATTGATCACTTTCAATGACCTCTATATATTGAGATTGTGGATGGTGATAGATATAAAATAATTATGTGGTTTTCCAAGTGATGTAAATTTGTTTGTCTTCATAGAGAGATTTCTATTGATATCTTATTAGATTCTGTTACATCAGTGGTACCTTTCTATAGATGATGTCTTAAAAATTTCTCACCTTCATCATTATCTTGTTGACCTAACTCACACAATTGATCTCGATTACATTGATATGTAGGATGATTCTTATATTTAGAAGTATCCCATTAACAGTGTTGATCGAAGAATAATGGCTCTTTGAGCCTGGTCAACCCATTTAGTACAGTTTCTATAATAGTATGATGAGGTAAAGAATGATGCAATGGAGAGGGAGTCCAACGCACAAGCTCAGTGGTAAGAGTTATTCTTAAACATTGATTTACCTACCTATGATGGGATACTTGAAGATGAGTTCTTTTATGGGTGTAAGTCTATAATAAAATTATTTTTTAATGTGTTATGAATAATATTATTTTTTTTATAATTATTATTTTCACCAATTATGAATTCATAGTCGGTTAATGGGGGAAATGGTGGTGTTTGGGGCCTGTTTGGAGATCAGAACACCGTATGGTGGATTAAATAGTTGGGCCAAATGGTTATTATAAACTAGTATTCTAAGGCCACATGATTTATTCTATTTTTTGGATTTTCAGTTTTCAGAATAGGGCACATGGGTTTCCCTAACTTTTCACCATGTCCCACATGTTCATATAGCTTATTAGTGCATTTTTAATTGATTAATACTACATGATTTTGGTATAATTTTACAAACCCTGGGTATAAAATGTGTGGTTCCACTATAAAGATAGTAGCTTTAGAATAATTGGCACACAGTTTAGATAAACTTGCTACAAAACCAAGTGATATAGTAAATTTGGGAAAAATTATTATTTTCCCTTATGTACTCATAATTTACTCATCCCCATATCTCATAATTCTTGTGGAAATCAACCATTTCTATTATCCTTTGTTATCTTTTCCTCCATCAATATAGGATCATGGATAAAACATTCATCCTAAATATGTTTTGACTTCTAATTGTCTCATTGGATATATCTCAGTAATTGATACATTCACCTGAAACCATCCTTTTTTATATTATCTACTAAGTTATTTTGGTGTAGGCTCATACTACATATTTTTGGGACATTCATCAATTTTATTTTCCTATGATATGGTCAAAATCAATGGTTGATATTGGACGAGTGATCTTTGAAATACATAAGGTAGGTTGTATAGTATTTGTTTCCCAAAAATGAAATGGATAATGTTATTTTTCATGTCTCGCATAATGCTTTCACCATGCATTTCCCACTAAAATAATCCACATAAACTTGGTTTACTATTTTCGAACATAATGATTCTCATCAGTTCCCTCCATTTTTTACAATAATATTATGTGGGGTGATCAATTATCTATTATTTTTTAAATTTATAATTATTGAAACCATCATATATATGGATTTACTGTGACTAACAATTTTCAAATCATAAAGAAAATAGATAATTTTTTTCATGAAGCTTGTATAATATACATATTAATCTATACCGAATTGTATTAAAAGTGAGTGGTATGACCATATAACCTCTTTAAAATTGAATAATGGCAACACCCTTGTTAATGAATTGTGACATTGGATTAAGGACATCTTATTTCCTCATATTATGAATATTATCTATTTATGAATGATATGATATTGGGAATCATGACACCAATGATTAATTATATTTGGGAATTGATTCCCTTCAATTATGAGTCCATAAGGGAATGATGAAATATGGGAAAGTAAAATAATAATGTGAAAATAATATGTTTCCATGGTGACCCTATAGATAATGTGGTTACAAAAAATGGTTTCCATCAACTTATATGATATGTGGGAAAGGAAACCCACATTAGTTTGTGATATATTAGCCTTGTGACCATTATTTATTGTTATTTACATACACTGTGAGCATAGATAAATATTATATTTTGTCATGGTGACCATATATATATGTTATGTGCATATGCACCCTACAATAATAACACTGGGTATGGAGTCCCTATTATGATACTACTAAGAATGTATACCACCATTATTATGATTTTGGCATGGGAACCATTGTTACATGATTGGGAATAGTGGCCCAATTTATATGATATTGGCCATAGACACTCTTATTGTTATATTCAAAATAGTCACCCTTCTTTATATGATACTAGACATGGTGTCCCCTATTATAGTTTTGTCAATAATTATATCCCTAAAATTTTGAGAGACACATGATACAACTTATGGACACATGGGTTCTTCCTCAGGTATTGGATAGTAGTTGTAACCACTTATATGGTGGTATAATGAACTATGTATATTACATATATAAATATATGTATATACACATGGTTAATTTTTCATGCATTATTTATCATGGGCTGAAGTGGGAAGTGTTATCTTGGTTTCCCTCTAGAACCAAATCTGAATCATTAATGCTTTTATTACAACTTACTATATTTCGTACACACTGATCATATTATATGCACTAATTCTACATATAGAAAATCGTTTGGTAGTGGCCTATGAAGAATATAATATAACTTATTTACACTTAAAACGATACCCAAGTAGATTATGTGGATGCAGATAGGGATAGTGGAATGTTACTAGTGGTTCGTAGATGAGTTTCTTAAAGAATGGGAGTGGGAATGAAGTGGAATACTGTAAGGATATTGATCATATTATAGATTGTGATTTTTATCTTTTCGATATTTTTTCCCATGTATTATATTTTATGAAAATCTTAATTTCTTTATAGATACATTGATTGAAATATTAGTAGTCATCATTTTTAATATGATACATAATGTTACTTCTTTATTTTATTTATATGATTTAAATAATATGTTAGTTATATATTATTAATATTAAATTTATATATCTATTTTGTCTCCATTTTACTTTGATCATGTGGGAATAGTCTCCCAATTGTTCAAACATGGACCCTCACTATTAGTCGATAGTGTCTCATGTATGTGGAGAAGCACATGAGACTATGTGGCCCACAAGATTACAGAACATCTTAAGTGGTATCTATGTTGAAATGTAACAATATACCCATAAAACATTCCATGAAATATATGGAAACCATGAATATAAGTGGTTTTTTTGTCTTAATATTTCCTCTACTATCTTTGGGGATTTAATGACAAGTGTTTTAAAAGAATACAATAAAAATTTTATTGTAGTATTTATGGATGATATTTTTATTTTTTAAAAGAAAAATTTTAGGCATGGATATCACATTAATATTTTATAAAAGGCCATATGGATTAAGAAACTATATGAAAAATTTCAAAATTGATAATTTTTACTATTAAATATTTCTTGTTGTGTTTATATTATCTCATGAGAGTGTATATCTATAGATCCATCAACTTTTGTTGACATTGAATATAGGCCCTGACATCCCAGAGTGTATAAAATCCATTATTGTCAATGATTACATAGATTTTATCAATGGTTAATGGATTATTTATTATGAATGACTAATAAACAAACCATGTTTTCATAAAAAGAGATAAGTTCCTATAGACATATGAGTATGATGAAAATTTAAAACACTAAATAGAATATTAGTTAGTACACTTGTTCTCAAATTAACATGTAGTTGATAGGGGTCTTTAACCTATAGTAATGAATTTGATAATTAATTAGGATTAATTCTTATTTATAGTTACATGTTTATATCTTATGCCTCATAGTAGTTTAATGTTAATTAAAAAAATCTCCAAATTCAGGATTCAATGTTAAGTATAGAAATTTTTACATTTTATATATGGGTAAATTATAATTATGGAGAATGGTGTGATACATACACCCACAACAAAATTTTAATGTATATATTTACAGAAAAAGAGTTCAATATATTTTAGAAAATATGAGAGTTTGTTAAATATTATGAATACTTGATACATTACCCCCAAAAAAGCAAACAAGGTGGGAACTACCTTGGGTTTAAAGGGTCATAATATCTTATATGTAATGTGGATCAAAAGATATCCACTACTATTGTATTTAAAAATCAAGGATTTGGAAATTCTAAACGTGGGAGAGATATATTTTCTTTCTCCAATAATGGTAAACTAAAAATATATGTAAATAGAAAAGTTATAAAATATAATAATGTATAGATAAAATTCAATGTTTTAAATGGTCTTGTTATTAACATTAATCATGATGAAAAAATATAGTTTATGAACCATATATGTTACATGTCCATACCAAAACTGAATAATGAGTTGTTAGAGTATTCTAATAGTTCTTCATTCACTATTCATCTTGGAAGTAAAAATATATTCCAATATTTGAAACAGAATTTCTTACTGGATTCTATAAATATGGATACTATAGAGTTTTTATAATAGTGCATGGTGTGCCAAAAATTTATGGATGAGAAAAAATGAATATTGGGATGTTGTGTTCCTTACCCATATAAGAATAGAAATAGGAATACAACACCGTGGATATTGTTTTTAGACTCTCTAAATGGGGTAAAGAGAATAAATCAATATTTTTTGTGATTGATCAACTTTTCATGTCATAAAATGGAATCTGTATCTGATAAGATTTATCTTCAGATCATATTTCTGGGATATACATTATACAAGTTGTAATATTTTATAGAGTCCCATATTCTATTTAATATGATCAGGACCTAAGGTTTACCTCAAGGTTATTTAAAATTATTCCTCATGTTCTTCATATGTAGTTGATTTTCATTATTATGTATCATATTTAGAAATATGTAATTTTATAGAAAATAATTCAAAACCATGATGTTATATTGATATCTTTTTTCCCAATACTTACAATGTTTTATGGATCCACTTCTTCCTTATTTTGAGTTTTTATATAACAGTTGATTTCACACGAGCATTCATATGGATCATTTTGAGTACCCATATGTAAATAATTCTATAACACAAACATGATGAAATTAATATAGAGATAAAAATCCATTTTTACCTAATATATGTGAATAAATGGACAAGACGTTTAGATCCATTAAAAAATCATTTCGGCATATAGTATCTTAAAAGTTATTCTAAAAATCTCCAACTTGATCAAGAATTTAAAGTTAATGATACAGTGATTCTATAAATTTATATATAGAATAAGGTATTAAGTTTTTTTATGATGGAAAAACTAAGACCCTATTATATTAATCCTTTTGAAATTCATTATGATATCAATAAGATATAATATTTTTTGATGATTCCACTAAACAAATCTCACTCCCATGATATGTACTATGTATCTTTCCTAAGGAAGTACATACTATAATATTATCATCTAATATGCTCTGATTACATTTCAATGTAGAATGATCATTCATATAAGGAAACATTGGTTCTGGTTTTACATTTTATAGATAATTTTATTCTAAATAATACCACTCACATGGATAATAATTTTTTTGTTAAACAACTTGCTTAATAAAGTTACATAAGAATGTAAAGATGTAAGGAGTTGGATGTATCATCAATGGTATTTACAGAAATTATTGATTTCAAGGGAAAAAATAATTTTAGGTGTGAATAATGTAATACCATCAAATTTAATGACATATTTTTAAATAATAAATTTTATTTTCAAGATACCATGTGATATACGCAACACCAATTTCAATTTCTATGACATGAAAAATCATGTTTTAATGAAACTCAACATTTTATTAATATAATATTATTTAATAAGATATTTTTCTCTTATACATTGTAATTATAGGTATTAATATAATTAAATCATTTATTTAATAAAATTTGGTTTTCACATTATTATATAATGAATTCTTTGGTGACAAATAAATTCAGAAGAAAAATAAAAACCTAATGAAACTGAATTAAGTATTTTATAAATAAATTGTCCCTTAACATTTTTTATAATATATAAATAAATATTATATTTATGGTTAATATTATAAAAATATTTAATATTAATCATATTTATTTTCTCGATAGGATATAATTATAATTCCAATTTTATTCTTAGAAATAGTATTTTATCTAAAAATTATCTTTTTCCACCATTTTCTCATATATTTTATAATAAAGTTTTTCCATATTTCATAAAATTATTTTTAAAATTAACGATGAATTTTTAAATAATAAAAAAATTATCTTACAGTTAATATTTGATAATTTTTCTTAACAATATTGATTTTTTATAAAAAATTAAAAAAATTATTATTACCGTGAATACTAATTTATTTTAAATTATTTAAAACATAAAAAATATTAAATTTTTAAACATAAAATTAGTTCAAATATATATTTATTAATACAATGTTGTAAATTTTAATCAATTTATTATTACTTTTTTATTTATATCCTTTAAAACATTTAATGATATTAACTTTGGGAAACGACTTTTTAATCTTTCTTATAGGTTAAATTTTAATTTAAAATTCGAAATTTATATAAATGTGTTTTAGAAATATGTATTTAATATTTGAAGTTATAATAATATATATTTTTTAATATGTTAAATAAAATTATTTACTATTATTATATATATATAATCATTAAAACTTAATTATCACAGTTAAAGAGAGAATGGGTTTACTAGGAGGTTAAACTAAAATGATAAGAGATTAAAAGAATGGGAAACATATAAAAACAACATTTAATTAATATATATTTACTATATCATATATTGGATTTGATAAGGTCCATTTTGGAGGATTATAACAAGTTATAAATGTGGTTACATGTTATTATATTAGAAAATTACATGTGTGTCACTTCCCACACTAATATATATTAATACCTTGTCATCTTCTATGAATACATAAATTACGATTTGGGTCATCCCATACAAAAAAATATATTCCGTACATACCTACTCTGATATTATAGGACATAATTTCAGTATAAATTTGACCAATGAATGCTTTTTTTGAAAACTGAAAGAAGTTTTTTACAGGAGAGGTAACATCGTTAATCATGTGTTTAATTTCGTTTCTTTTTCTAACTACTTAAATTTTTATTAATCCATTCAAAAATTAAAACCTTAGTATATAACATATAATGATAAATTTTTATGTTTTTGTCATTAAGTACATCAATTTACACCTCCATCAAATGGATTATGAAATCATCATTCGTGTATTCAACAGACAACCCCCTCACAAATCGATATTAATTTATATCCATCACTATGTCTCAATAATAGATATTATGATGATGTAAATTATTATATATAATATTTATGTTGTTATGTCATATCCAAAATTATTATATTATATATAAAATTTATTTTTTAATTCATTGGGAATATGATAGTGTTGTTTGTGTGTACAATGGATTACCATAACTTGAAGCGATTAGATTCATTAACACATTACATGGAAGGAAATAATGATGGTTTTCATGATAATATATCATATGTATAAAATAAAAAAAATTCCATAATATTAATATATTATTTACCTTTAGTTCATTAAATATTTTGATAAATGGAAACAATGTTCGTGTGTAGATACGACCAACAATCTCAATGAATGGTGTATTTAATTTTAATATGTAGATTTTTTGGACTACTCTAAACTAATATATAATGAATATAAATAGTTATTATTGAATGGTTTAAATTATTTATATGATTTAACATTGTTAAAAATTAGAGGACCTAGAATAAAAAATCAACACATACATGAAGAGGAATATACTTATTTCCCAAAACAAGGCCATAACATAGAAAAGTTTATAAAAGGGTAATGAAAATAATAAATAAATAATATATCGTATGAAATATGTAATTATGTTTCATTTATAAATTTATAATAAAAATATATTTATTAAATATGAGTATTTAATGGGTATGAAGTAATCTGATACTTAAAGTAAGAGATTTTAGTCTGAATTTTTACTTCTATGAGACAGAATCCATATTCACAGCCTATTTTTTAATGTGGTAAATTTACAACCAATGAATGTATTTTATGATTATTTCCAAAAAAATAAATAAGATTTAATACTGATTTTTATCTTTTTTTCACAGGGAAAATATTTTTAAAGTTACTAATGAGGAAAGGATTTGATGCCTTTATTTTTCTTCCTTAGGACATATGTTGTGTTGTGAATATATCTCCTTTTAAGATTTTTATATACTGAACCCTTGAAATATTAATGAATGAAACTAATAATATTCATGATATTTTATGTTTCAATTTTTTTTTCTTTCAGGAGGAATATAATTAAATGATACCAAAGGGGTGATGGTTTTATGACACAATCTCCCAATTTATCAAGATTTTACATTTTTAAGCATTCAAAAATGTAATATTACAATCTATATCTAATGAAACTCAACAAAATTATTATCCTTAGGTTATTTCAATATAGTAAATGAGTTACCATAATTTTCTAAAACTAATGTACTAATAATTCAAAAAAATATTTTTTGATATAAATATATTTATTTAATTCATCATCCAAAAAATGTTTTTATCAATATTCATGTTTCTTAATTATAATTTATAAAATATTTTAAATTACCTCTATGATTTTTTAAATCCAATTTTAATAATATTTAAATATTTAAATATTTTATAATTGAATATTCATTTTATTTTCTAAACAAGGACTCTTTGGAATTTATTGATGATTTTATTGGTATTAGTTTTTTAGCATGTAAGAAACTTCACATCGTCATGAGAAATATATGTATGATATCCTCTTTTATATGTTTAAAAGTGAATTATGAAAATAAAAGAAAAATCAAAAAATTTCTATATATTTTTAGTATTAAAAAATTCAATAAAATATTATTTTTCTCAAGAAATGTTTTAAATGATATTAAATCTCTCCTTTATAAGTTGCCTTGATTTTATCAAATTAATAGATTTAGATAATGTATTATGTTTCTTAATTTTATTTTTTATTTTATAGGATATATTCCAACAAAAATTATTGATTTGATATTTCAAAATCATTTTGTATCTAAAATAGAATATTTTGATGCTATATATTATTTACAAGGTATATTATCCAAGATAACATGATTATTATTATTCTGATTAGTTTAATTTGGTTATTATAAGATGTTAATGAAAAAAAAATTTCCTTGCATGGGTTATTCCATGATAAAATTATAGTAAAAATATTTTTTTTCCATGGTTTATGCATTTGTAAAATGATTATATGATTATGACACCTATTTCTTTTCTATATATTATAAAAAGAAGAAATTTTAATGAAACCAATTTCTTTTCATTGGTTCTATTATGATTAATGTTTTATAATTCAAATTTATTTTCATTTATTCAGATATTATTAATTTTTATGATTTTATAGAATATTTATTTTTTATATTTAATATGTGATAGATGGGTATTAAGACTCTACTTAATGCATTGGGTAATGATTGATATATAATGAGATAAAGAAGACTATAAGGGGGGTGAACCTTGTTCCATAAGAAACTTTTTACCCTATGAAAATATTTGGAGTGAACATACACTTATATGATGGTTTGGATATTGAGCTTATTCAACTATAATAGTATTTTTAATAATCATTGAACTTATCTAGAAATGGTTTTTCTATGCTTAATTGTATGCTACATAATCCATTCCTTATTCCATTGTTAGGATCTTATTTTTCATGTAATTTGATTCCATTATAATTTATTCCTTATAAATTTCCATTATTTTTTCCATGACACATGTTCCTGATCTATGATATACATGTAATGTTTTTAAATGATACTCTCTTGTTATCGTATCATTATACTCATTATATTCTTATACCTCTATTATTTACCATTAAAAATAATTGTATCTCTCCATCTCACATGTTTCCTTTCCCCATTTTATGATGAATGTTATTATGTATGGAAATTATTTAATGGTTTCTTTTGAGATGAAATTTGTGGGAGAAGATGCATTTTACTTGTTGACCAGTTAATTATTTTTGCATGTTTCAAAGGGAAATAGATGTAAATGATTCGGGAAAAGATCATTAGGTTATGTAATGAATTCACATATATTAACATATAATATTTATTGATGAGTATTTTTTGTGCTTACATAATTGGTACATGAGAATTTAGAATTTTATTATAAAAATGTTTATAATTAGTATATTTTTATGCACTTTATTAATCGAACAAATTTTTTAAAAAAATCTATATTTCATAAAAAATATATAAAATATCTAATAAAATTCAATATTGAAAAGTGTAAAAATAAATATTCTGTATTATGTGATTTTTTATAATAGTGATATCAATATTATGTCATGATGTAGTTCTAGGTATTTTGGTAACTAAGAGATTTATCTAGATTCAAACACATTGGGAACCATGTGAATAATATTGAATCAATGAATTTTGGGAACTAAGAAGAGAGTCACAACTCAATTTTAATTAGAAAGAGAAATATAAAACTCAATAAAAGTATTTTATAACTAATATGATGAAAATAATTCATTTATTATTGGAACTACTTATAAAATATTGAAACAAGTCGGGTTAGGGCCATAAAAATAATCTTAACTCAAGTGATTTAAAAATTCATGAGGAAAATTTAAACCCATGATTTTTGGGTCCAAGGGGAAGAAATCAAGTAAGTAAATTTGATGACTATGTGGAGAATATTTACTCAATGATTTTACGAAAAAATAAGATAATCATTACTAACTAATAATGGAATTAGGATGGTGATATAAAATAAATAATTTTAGGAATAAATAGGAGTATATTAAAATAAGAATTATTATGTAACAATAGGATAATAAAATATCAACAATTTATGGACCCTAGTCAAGGATTTAAACACAAGGAAATTTAAAAATTTATGGAGAATCATGACTCATGGATTTTAGAAAATAAGAAATAGACCTCAGCAGATGTAAATTTTATTTCAATGAAAATAAATTCATATATATGAGATGGTTCAAGTATTAAATTTTATAATTTAGAATTTATGATGATAAAAATATCAAAGTGAAAATATAAATATTATTTATATAAACATAAAAAATGGTAATTTTTTATGGAAATCATAGATAATGTAACTATATTTTAATAAATATAAATTGTGACAAGTGTAAATTTTCAAACCATTAATAATAGAAATTCAACCTACACAATATATGTAAATAAAATTTCGAATTTGGATGAATATTTCATTAAGATGGTAAATATATTCTTTCGGGTTATATAATTGCTCAAAGTTAGTTATTTTATTTATTTTACAAGAAGGAATCAATATTTACTAATAAATGAAATTACAAAAAATTAGAGTTAAATTATATATAACAGATGATAAATGACAAAACATGAAAATAGTTGGTATTATTTTAGTCAATGAATTTTCCTTTTGTGGTTACATAGAATCTTAAGACTAAATATGTTTTTTCACCATGCCAATGGGTCAAATGATGCTAAAGGAACACAAGTTATATGAAGGGGATTGATGAGGAAAAGGCTGTGCAATAAGAGTTCAAGGACCTATAATGTATCAAAATCATTAATTGAGGGAACATTAATGAAAAAAATAGTATATAATAAAAAATAATTGGTTTATGGTCTTTCAACATGAATGAATCTAAAATAAAAACATTTTTTAAGTATAAAAAGGAATATTTGTTTCATGTGCAGAATCATTTCCATTACATAGTCCTTTAGTAGTGGATCCATTGAGAAAAACAATAATCTATCTATGGTAAATTATTAGTGTAAACAAGCTTAATTAATTTTTATTAAATGATTAAAATTATTCTTAATTAATTGAATATGAATAAATAGTGAATCGGGAGTATAAATATGTTAAGTATTCAATTTATTTTTTCCATCCATATAATATTTTTTCCCTTTAATATTGTTTTCTTCCTTTTTTCAAATATATAGAAGAAAAATTCAACATGAAAATAAAGATGAAATTTAATTTTTTTTAACATTTATTGGTTTTTTAAATGATAATTTTAATCTCCATATCATTTTTCAATTAAAAATCCCCATATTTGAATATCGATAGATAATAATTAAGATCATGCAGTATTAAAAACAATTTACTCCCAGTTTATAGTCATAGAGCATATACCACATTGTGGATTTATGTATTCTGTGATCAAAATTAATCTAATGAGAATTTGAAATTGAATCATGGCGCATTAAAATAAATGGTCATAGTATGGATTAATAACTTATGAAAGGCCTTTATTTGTTAAAGTAACTATATTGGTTCCATAATCTATAGAATAGTGAGAACAACCAAAATGTTTCATGATTCAATGACAAAAAAATTTATTCATGTGTCCTTTTTTTGTTTTTTATCATTTTCAAAACCCATCAAAGGTATATGGTCTGATGGGGAAGACTCTATATATGTTCATACCTCCATTTATCGACTATTTCAAAAAATTTATTTGTGTATTTCTATTTTATATTCTATATACATTATAAATATTATTTATAGATATATTTAAAGGTTGTTGATATAAAATATTTACCAAATTTGGAAGAGAATTAACGTTATATATCATTGAAAATGAGTGATGTGACATATATGATGATAAATAAAAACATTATCCATTATGAATGATAAATACAATATTGGATATGATTTTATGATAGGAAAACATAAATTTGGTTTAATGTAATACTAGAATTAAGTAAAATGACTAAATGTTTAGAGATATAGATAATGGACTTAAAATATTGAAATTGATAATACATAGTCTATTAAAATACCCTCTAAATGATTTAGCGTGTCTAGAAACCAATATGGATGTTATAAATTATGATCTTTTAGGTTATTAATTTAAAAGTGAAATTTAATATTTTTGTTCTATATTTGGTGCTTTATTTGGTATATTGCTAAACTCTATGAGGTTCAAAGTGAGTTACCAGTTACCATGTGGTTTCTGATTGGGTACCCAGTAGGTTCTTGGGTGGTTTTAAAAGTTTAGTGAAGAATACTAATTTACAGACCCTTATTTAATACCCCTGATATCTTGTCTTCTTTTTCTAGTTGTATAATTGAGATGAAAGGAAAATCATTTCCTCTATAACCATCCAACATTGATCATTCGATTCATAGCGGACTAGTCTTGTTCATCACTATGTATTTGTAGAATAATATCCTCCTCTATCCTCCATTATTATTTAATAATTATTTTGTATAATTTTTGGTTCCTCTAGTCTAGGTCATTCGTGATGATCTCACAAAACTAAGGTATATTAATTCAAACCAAATGGGCTATGGTATGCATTGGATTGATGTTTTTTGATAGATTATGAATTAATGTTGTCTCTTCTTATTCTATTTGAGGATTACTTATTTATCTTTTTACTTTGAATTCATCAAATTTATTTTCAAATTTATAATTAATTTATAGTTCCTTGGCAGGATTTCTTATCACTATAGAGCTGTAGGTGTTCCTTCGGAAATCTCTTTCTAGATAATTTTGGTTTTATATTTTCAGTTCTTCTGAGTGAGTTTTATGTGATAAAATTCATTAGATTTAATTTTATATCAAATTAAAAATCGATATAAATAATTATTTTTGTTTTGTATAATTATATTGGTTCTCATGATTGTTTTCTATATTGGTCTTATTTTGGTCGTGTCATGGTGGTGGGTGTTGGGCAGCGTTACTCAGTATTGTCGTAGGTGGTCCACATTAAACATAACTAGAATTTTTTTAAATAATTAGGAATGAACTTTTTGGAATTAATTATTGTGTAAATTGGAATGAGATTGAGTCTATCCTAATATAATAAAAAGGTGTCATGAAGAATCATAGGGATCCAGTGATTGTATGATTTCATAATGAGGGAATGGGTATTTCTTAATAACTTTGTGACTAAAGATATTAGGATTTTGATTGAGTTTTAATGATTTGTTGATTATGTAATAGGGTTGGGTTGTGTTCTAGGAATCCAATGTTTCAAATCATAGGGATAATATTGTAGGAATGATGGGATTAAACATATGGATGACAGGTGAAATATATGTATGACTCACATATGATTTATAATAACTTACCTAGAGGGAAATTACCATCCTTGGGGAATGGGGTGATTGTGGTATGAACTCAAGGGATACAGTGTGTTCTGACATGAAGTGTTCACAGTGTCTACATTCTTGAGGAGTCTCCAATAACAGATAAATATGGGACCCTAATATGGGTCGGGTTAATTTATTTTATATCTTCACATTGAAAATAAATGGGATTTCTGAGAGTTATCTTGGTATTGCCCACGTTTAGTGGGACTGAGTTTTTGATTAATGAATTTTTAAATAAATATTAGATCTCCACACTTATGAAAGAGATTTGGTAGGACCATTGGGTAGTGTGTTAAAATTGGGTTTTATATAAAATTAAAAATGGTTAAGTATAATTTAATCCATGAATATTTACCAAAATAGTTTCTTCTATGAGAGATATAGGTTAGTTAATGGATTTATCAAGACACACCTTGTGTAGTAGGTTCGGATGTCATGGTTTGGTATTGTGGCACTGTTTTTTTCTTACTAGTAATGATTTTTCATGTCCAGGTTCATTATGTTTCTTCTTTGAAGAGTGTTTTTTGTGAAGACATATTAATTTTTGACTGATATAACATAAATGTTCCCCTCCCCATTTGAAGAGTGGATCAGGTTACATGAGTCCACCTAGGATAGTTAGCTAGTGTGATACTATGATGTGGGTTTTAATAGTTTGTCTAGAGATTGAGAAGACAAATGTGGGGTATGTGATAGTTAATGAGACATGAAATGGTACTATACAGACTCGTGATATTCAATTCCATTAGGTTTTTAGTTAATTTTATCTTTTGGTATGTAATAAAGGGATATATTGATATTTGGAATTAGATAAAAAAAATTGTATTGTAAGTATTCTTTGAGAATTTTTTATACATGGAATTATGATCATTTGGTGGATTAGGTTGTCACGAACCGAATCGGGTTTCCATCCACTCGATGCCCAACCCAGCCTGCGGCAAGGCCTGAAGGGCGTTCCCGATCCCCAAGGGCTGGCACAAGTGCCCGGGTATAAATTTATAGTTTTTGGGAACGATTTACTCATACAACAACCAGAAACAACCCACAAGTAAACTGAAATCCTAAACCAACATTTAAACCACAAGTTTAACAAAAAAGGCCGAATGATTCTCAAAAAAAGGAAAAATATGACCCAAACACAACCAACTGCCAAAAGGTGACCAAAAACCAAAGCAGCAACAGTCACCTTGTGGAGGAATACCCCTGTCAGGCCTCCATCACCCACGCCAAGTCATATGAGTCAACTAAAAACTCGGGACACCATGCTCAAAATGTTGGCATTTACCTGCATCATACATAATCAGATCTACTTACACCCAAAGGTGTAAGTAGGGTGTGATCAACACTCAATAGGTTGGCACCAAAGAAAAGATTTCGCATGAAAAGTGTTAGATGACCAAAGCAGTACACAGGTTCAAATTTTTAGGGAAAGTAAAGAAATGCACTAACATCTTGATGTAAACAGTTTTTTAAAGAAAGTAAGATATTTTCGAAATAGGAAAAAGGGATTGTTTTTCTTTTTGAATTTGAAAGAAAATGAAACATTATTACCCTTTTGAAACCACAGGAGTCACCAAAAAACCAGTGATGAGTATATAATCGCACAGGAGCAACAAATGTGGGAGAGGCCCTAGGTACTAAAGCCTTGTGGGACCCTAGAACCTCACGTCTCAGTGAAATATACCATACATTTCTCGCGCACGAGCCACCGGTAGGGAAACACCTCCTACCGTAGTGGTCTCCAGTCATCGTCAAATGTTTAGTTAGTGTTGTAAGCGTCAATTCCGCTAAGTGAAACTGGGCCGAGGATGCTCCCGTATCATTAGCATGCTCGTCTAGTCCGCCCACCTAATACACAGGCTTCCCCTTTTGTGCTCATTATTCCAAGTTCACCCTACTCATCCAAGTCCAAACACAACCACAACATAGAACCACACAACATGCAAGAGATACGGAATTCTGAAGATCAAATTAAAGTTTATCAAACCTTTGGAAAACTGGTTTTATAATTTTTAAGAAAAATAAAACAACACACCCAATAGTGCAGAACCCACTTTGGTGCACACTACGACAGTAACCAGGATCAATTCCAATTGCTACATTCGTTCAAAAACCAAGGCACAACACTGTATAAACCTAGCAATCTAGACCAGCCACTAGAAAAAGTAAAACCCATGCTCTACCAGTCCAACCGACAACTCATAACAGTACTTAAATAAATGAAATATTATATTAATCGACCAGAAGACCAAATGATCAAACACCCTAAGCATGCAAAACCACCATCCTCAAACAGGTGCGTGAAGCGATACGGCGCGGAACTCCTGTTGTGCAACGGTCGCACCGTATAAAGCCGTCAAAGGGTCCTAAAACAGTAGACCAAAACACCACGGTGCCAACCTAGAAAACATCAGCAACCCAAAAAAAATTCAGTTGACCGCTAAAGAGGTTCAATAATAATTAAATAAACAAATTAACTATTTAAACCAACATAATCAAATAAGTTAATTATTAAATATACAACTCCAAAACTAACTAAATAAGTTATTTAACAATTATTCAATTTTAATTAAATAAGATGATTAACAAGATCTATTAAATTAATTATCAACTTATCAAAAGTAATGACCATTAACTAAATTAATTATCAATTTAACCAATTCTTAATAAATAAAAAGATCAACAAATTTTAACTACAATAAGTTAATTAATTAATACTAAAACAAAAGCTTTAATAAATTAATAACTTAACATAAATTTAAACCAATAAAAATAATTAAATAAACTAAAATAAATTAAATTAAATTAAATTAAATTGATAAAATAAAAACAAACCCCGCGTGGAACCTGGGGAAGGCAAAGAGGAGGGGTGCGGGAGGAGGTCCGGCAGTGCGAGCTGGACTGCCGGAGGTGGTCCAGCGACTGTTCCGGCGAAGGGAAGGTGTGCCAGCGTTGCGACCTTGAGCAAGGGATGGGTTCAGTGCGGTATTGAAGTTCTGGTGAGAGGAGGGTGGCCGAGCAGGGAGGTGTGGCCATGGGGTAGAGGAGGAGGAAGGGGGAGCTGACGCGGCAGGGAGAGGAGAAGGAAGGGGAGCCGGCGCGGCAGAGAGGGGAGGAGGAAGGGGAGCCGGCGTGGCAGAGAGGGGAGGAGGAAGGGGAGCCGGCGTGGGAGGAAAGGGAGGAAGGGAAGAGAAGGATAAGAGAAGGAGAAGAGAAAGAGAGGAAGGAGGAAGAAGAAGAAGAAGCAGAAGAAGACTAATAATAATAATAACAATAATAATAAGAGAGGAGAGTGTGGCTAGGGTGCAGTGGGTGAGGGGGGAGGGTACAACGGATGAGGTGTGTGGCGGTGAGGAGAAGAAGGAAAAAGAAAAACGGGAGAGGGGTAAAACATGGGGGAGAAGGAAAGGAAGATAAAAAATAAATAAATAAATAAGATAAAATAAAAAGAAAAAAAACATGAGGGGGGTGGCGGCTAGGGTTCCGGGGGGGGAAGGAGTTAAAAAAATAGTAATAATTCATGTAAAATAATTATATTAATATCATAATAATAATAATAATATAATATTAATAATAATAATACTAGTAACTTAATAATCAATAAAAATAATAATATTACTAGCAATAATAATAATAATAATAACACCATGATAATAATAAAAATTAGAATAATAATGATAATAATAATAATATCATAACAATACAAATAATAATCATAACAAAAATAAAAATAATATAATAATAATAATACTTTGAAACTAAAGTTAATCGCCTGGAAAAAGAACACTCGTGTAGCGAGCGCCGCATGTTAAAAGGGCAAGGTCATGCGGCTACGCCCGTGCTCTTCCCATGCACCGAGCGGTGTAAAGCTAATGCACATTTATCTGCGCCACAGCAAAGGCGTCATTTTAAGTTCAGCACGCACATGAAACCGGTAATTTAATAATCAAGCGATTAAACTTGTGAAATCAAAATTTAAAATTAAAGTCATACCTCAAGGTGAAGTCCGGGTGTGACAATTCTCCCCACCATGAAAACTTTCCGCCCTCGGAAAGTCAGCTCAAAGCCTGGTCAAAGAATAGAAATGGGTACTCCTGCTCAACCCACGAATTCCGCTCCCAAGTTTCATGCTCATCATTCACGTGCTGTCAGAGAATAGGAACCAAAGGAATGGACTTTCCATGCAGCACCTTTTCCCGATAATCCACTATACGCACTGGTCGCTCAACCACAGACAAGTCGGACTCTATCTCCAGCTCCTCCCAATTCAGCACATGCGACGGGTCAGGGTTGTACTTCTTTAGTTGGGAGACATGAAATACGTCGTGAATCGACGTCAACTATGAGGAAAAAGCTAACCTATATGCCACCTTACCAATCCGTTCAAGAATCTCGAAAGGTCTGACATATCTCGGTGTAAGCTTCCCCTGCTTCCCCAAACGACAGTGACCCAAGAGAGGGGCCACTTTCAGGAACACTTTGTCCCCCACTGAAAACTCAAGATCCCACCACCTCTGATCTGCATAAGAATTGTGGTGACTCTGAGCTATTAACAACCACTGCTTAATTAGCTTGACCTTCTCAGACGTCTCCTGAACAAGACTTGGTCCCAAGAGCGAGGCCTCTCCTACCTCAGCCCAACACAGAGGAGACTGACAAGGTCATCCATAGATCACCTCAAAGGGTGCCATTCTGACGGAAGACTGGTAACTGTTATTATAAGCAAACTCGACCAGTCCCAAATGGCTATCCCATGAGCCTCCATAATCTAGCACACAGGCTCGGAGCATGTCTTCCAGAATCTGATTCGCCCGCTCTGTTTGGCCATCGGTCTGAGGATGATATGCCGTTCTCATCTTGATCTGCGACCCCAAAGCCTTCTGGAGGCCTCCTCAAAACCGAGATGTAAAATGGGGGTCCCTGTCAGAAACAACTGCAGACGGCATACCATGAAGTCTGACTACCTTCTAAACATACAAGCGGCCTAGCTCCTCTACCTTCACTGTATCTCTGATCGGAATAAAGTGAGCTGACTTGGTTAAGCGGTCAATCACTACCCAGATAGCATTCCTCCCTCGAGGTTTATGAGGCAAGCCAATGATTAAGTCCATGGCGACCTTGTCCCACATCCAGGTAGGAATGGGTAATGGCTGGAGTAGGCCAGATGGTCTCTGATGCTCTGCTTTTACCTTCTGGCAAGTATAGCATCTGGATACAACGTCGGCTATGTCCTGTCTCATACCTGGCCACCAGAACTGACAGCGAACATTGTAATACATCTTGGTGGTACCAGGATGGACGGCCCACTGAGATTGGTGGCTATCCTGCATCACCACCTTCCGCAGAGACAACGGCACTACAACATGACCCTTGGAGCATAGGACCCTCTAGGAAGACAAAGACCAATTAGAAGGAGTCTCCCCACCATGAATAAACTACATAGATCGCTAACACAGCTCATCACCAGGCTGCTCCTGCTGAATCAACTCCAGAAGAGCAGGAGTCAATTGGATGCTAGCCAAGAAAGTACATCTACTATGCTCCCTGCTCTCCAAGTGCATCTGGGCGAAGAGCCCCATCAAAGTCCACTCATCGCTGGACTTCCTCAATGCCTGCACTGGTACTTTTCTGCTCAAAGCGTCAGCTACCACATTACACTTTCCAGGGGTATAGACAATATCAAAATCAAAACCCTGTAGGTACTCGACTCAGCGGCACTGCCTCAAATTGAGATCCTTATGAGAGAAAATGTAGGCTAGGCTCTTATAGTCATAGTAGACCACAAACTTCTCCCCAAAAAGATAGTGGCGCCACGTCTTCAAAGCATGCATCCCCGCCACCAACTCTAAGTCATGAGTCAGATAGTTCTTCTCATGTGGTCGGAGTTGGCGAGAACCATAACCACAACATGGTCATCCTGCATGAGCATACATCTAAGGCTCGTACCTGAAGCATCACAGTACACCACATAGCCCTTTCCTGACTCTATTATGGTCAACATCGGTGCGGTGGTCAACCGCCGCTTCAACTCCTCAAAATATTTCTGGCACAGTGGGCTCCACTCAAACATTACTACTTTCCGGGTGAGTGTGGTCATGGGGGAGGCAACCCGCGAGAAGTAACAGACAAAGCACCTGTAATACCCAGCCAAGCCCAGAAAACTCATGATCTCAAACACATTTCTCGGCTGCTACCATGACATAACTGCCCTGATCTTTTCAGGATCCACTGAAACCCCTTGTTCTGAGACGACATGCCCCAGAAACATCACTTCCCTGATCCAGAAAGTGCACTTCAAGAGTTTGGAATACAAGCGGTGATCCCGCAAAGTGCCCAGAGCAACACACAGTTGATGCTCATGCTCCTCCTCTGATCCATAATAAACCAGGATATCATTCACAAACACCACGACAAATGAGTCAAGATATTGGTGGAACACCCTATTCATGAGCGCCATAAAAACTACAAGAGCATTCGTCTGTCCGAAAGGCATGACCAAGTACTCGAGTTGACCGTACCTACTTCGGAAAGCCGTCTTCGGAATATCTGCTTCTCTCACCCTGAGCTGGTGGTATCCCGAATGCAAATCAATCTTATAGAACCACTTTTCCCCCTTCATCTGGTCGAACAAATCGTCAATCTGAGGCAAAGGGTATTTATTCTTGATGGTTTCCTTGTTCAATTTCCGGTAATCCATGCACAACTGAAGGGTTCCATCGGCCTTCTTTGCGAATAAATCTGGTGCAGCCCAAGGAGAGATGCTCGGGCGAATGAATCCTTTGGATTCCAAATCGTCCAGCTGTATCTTTAATTCCCTCAGTTCGGTTGGGGCCATGTGATATGAGAGAAGAGATATAGGTTGTGTTCCTGGCGCCAACTCAATCGAGAACTCCACGTCCCGCTCTGGGGGTAAGCCAGAAAAATCATCTGGGATGGCCTCTGGGAACTCATCCACTACACAAGGTAACCAACCCTGTGAAACACCACCATCGTCCTCTAGTGCGAGCGACGAAAACTGATAAACAAGATTTCCCAACTCTGGGAGTGGAGGTCCCGCGCGTCCCGACCGAGGATCCCATTCTCCGTGAAATAACTGGGGAGTCCCATCTGGTGATGTAAAACTGACTCGGCGCCGATAGCAATAAATGTGCGCCTAGAAGCATAACAGCCAGTCCATACCGAAGATCACATCAAATAGGTCCATGTCAAGGACAAAGAAATCACATTCCATCTCAACTCCCGATACAGAGAGTGAGCACGATGGGAACCTAAGGCCCTGCTCCCTCTTTTTCCCCAACGGTGTTACCAACTCCATAGAAAACGATAACAGCTTGGTTGGTAGGTTCAGCAGATTCACAAAACGAGAAGATATAAAAGAAACTGAAGCACTAGTATCAAATAAAACTACAGTAATAGAAGATGATACCAGAATAGTACCTTGAACCGTCAAAGGCCCTGTATCAGATCCCGCTGGTGATTGATCTACAGCATGCAGTTTCCTGGTCCCTGCTTGAGAACAACCGCTCACCTGAGGCTCTACCCTGATCTGGCTCTACCCTGAAGACAATCCAGTCCTACCACCACGCCCACAGAACCGAGATCTTGTCACTCTGGTCAGCTCTAACTGAACTGATAACCCTCTGGGAGCCACAGATCCAGCCCCACTCTGGTAAGGGCGTACAGTCCCGCAGAAACGCTGCAAGTGCCCCAAGACTCCACACCCATAGAAAGGTCTGCGAGGATGTGGACATGCAGGTCGGATGTGCCCTACCTTTCCACACTGATAGAACACAATGGGACTCTCCTTAGATGCCTCAGATGATGTCTGCATGGAGGGATGGCCTGAGCCACCACCACTCCTCTTCCACTGCTCAACACGCTTCCTCTTCTTCTCTGAGGAACTGTCGCTGCTAAAGCTTTGTACTGATCCGAAAAACCCCGACTTCCTTCTCTGGTCAATCTCGGCCCTTCAAGCACGATCGACCACCTCAGCATAAGTCTTCATCTTGAAAAAGAAAACCTGAGAGAGGATTTCCGGTCGAAGACCCTTCTCAAACTTCCGAGCTTTCAAGAATTCTCTCGAAACTATCTCAGGTGCATACCGTACCAGTTCAGCAAAGCAATTCGCATACTCCATCACTGTCTGATTCCCCTGCGAAAGCTCCATGAACTCCCGAGATCTAGCATAGGATACGATCTCTAGACAATACTTATCGTTGAAGATACCCTTTAAATCTTTCCAGCTCATGTGCTCATGTTTCCCATCCTGGACCACTGATTCCCACCATATGCGACTGCAACCCTCTAGCTGGAATGAGGCACACTTTACCATGACTTCCTCGGGTGTGTCAGGGAAATCGAACATGCGTTCTATCTTTTCAAGCCACTCCTCTGCCTCCTAAGGTTATGAACTTCCTCGAAAAGAAGGAGGTTTGTTCCTCAGAAACTCCTGAGCTCTATCCTTCCTGGAGCCAAAATCTTCCCCTCTAGCTGGAACAGGGGCAGGGGTAGGAGTCTCCCCTTGTCCCAAAGCCTGAACGGCTCGAACCATCACCTCTACCAGTCTCTGATCAAGCGGTGTGGGAGAACTCTCTTCAGCTTCCTCCCGTGGGTGCATGGGAGCTCTCTGGGGAGGCATCTTACTTCAAAAGGGCAGCAATCAAGAAAGAATACCATCAATATTAAAAATATCAAAAGCAACTAAATTTTTCAACAAGATAAATAATAATCAGTAAACCAAACATGCAAAAACGACTTCATGTCAGAACTCTAATTCCCTACCTGGTGTCCACGTACAGTCTGCACCCTATACGTCCCACCTAGGATGGAATTCAAGCAAGCACACTGACATCCCATGGTGACTCGGTATCTGTCATGAGGCGTGCTGGCCAGGCACGCTACTCACAACATAATTTCTGAGGCCCCTAACAGTCCCAACTTCTGCGTAACCAAACTCATCCAAATAACATAGACCGAGAATCAACCTGCCTCTAATACCATTTTGTCACTAACCGAATCGGGTCTCCATCCACTCGACGCCCGACCCGGCCCACGGCAAGGCCCAAAGGGCGTTCCCGATCCCCATGGGCTGGCATAAGTGCCTGGGTATAAATTTATAGTTTTTGGGAACGATTTACCCATACAACAACCTGAAACAACCCACAAGTAAACTGAAATCTTAAGGCAACATTTCAACCACTTGTTTAACAAAAAATTTCGAATGAGTCTAAAAAAAAGGAAAACTACGACCCAAACACAACCAACTGCCAAAAGGTGACCAAAAACCAAAACAGAAAAAGTCACCTGGTGGAGGAATACCCATGCAGGCCTCTTCCACCCACGCCAAGTCAGATGAGTCAACTAACAACTCGGGCCACCGTGCTCAAAACCTTTGCATTTACCAGCATCAGACATAATCAGATCTACTTACAAACAAAGGTGTAAGTAGGGTGTGAGCAACGCTCAATAGTTTGGCACCAAAGTAAATATTTTGCATGAAAAGGGTTAGATGACCAAAGCAGTACACAGGTTCAAATTTTTAGGGAAAGTAAAGAAATGCACTTACATCAAGATGTAAACTGCTTTTTATTAAAGAAATGAAGATACGTTTGAAATAGGAAAAAGGGATTGTTTTTATTTTTGTATTTTAAAGAAATGGAAACATTCTTACCCTTTTAAAACCACAGGAGTCACCAAACAACCAGTGATGAGTATATAATCGCACAGGAGCAACAAAAGTGGGAGAGGCCCTAGGTACTAAAGCTGCGTGGGACCCTAGAACCTCACGTCTCAGTGAACTATACCATACATTTCTCGTGCACGAGCCATCGGCAGGGAAACACCTCCTACCGTAGTGGTCTCCAGTCATCATCAAATGTTTAGTTAGTGATGTAAGCGTCAATCCCGCTAAGTGAAACTGGGCCGAGGCCGCTCTCATATCACTAGCACGCTAGTCTAGTCCATCCACCTAATACCCAGGCTTCCCCTTTTGTTCTCATTATTCCATGTTCACCCTACTCATCCAGGTCAAGACACAACCACAACATAGAACCACACAACATGCAAGAGCTATGGAATTACGAAGATCAAATTAAAGTTTATCAAACCTTTGGAAAACTGGTTTTATAAGTTTTAAGAAAAATAAAACAACACACCAAATAGTGCAGAACCCACTCTGGTGCACACTTCGACAGTAACCAGGATCAATTTCAATTTCTGCATTTGTTCAAAAACCACGGCACAACATAGTATAAACCCAGGAATCTAGACCAGCCACAAACAAAATTAAAACCCATGCTCTACCAATCCAACCGACAACTCATAATAGTACTTAAATAAAAGAAATATTAAATTAATCAACCAGTAGACCAAATGATCAAACACCCTAAGAATACGAAACCACCTACCTCAAACAAGTGCGTGAAGCGACACAACGCGGAACTCTTGTTCTGCAATGGTCGCACCGTATAAATCCATCAAAGGGTCCTAAAACAGTAGACCAAAACACCACGGTGCCAACCCGGAAAACATCATCAACCCAAAAAAAATTCAGTTGACCGCTAAAGAGGTTCAATAATAATTAAATAAACAAATTAACAATTTAAACCAAAATAATTAAATAATTTAATTATTAAATATACAACTCCAAAACTAACTAAATAAGTTATCTAAGAATTTCACAATTTTAATTAAATAAGATGATTAACAAGATCGATTAAATTAAGTAACAACTTATCAAAAGTAATGACCATTAACTAAATTAGTTATCAATTTAACCCATTTTTAATAAATAAATATCAACAATGTTTAACTACAATAAGTTAATTAATTAATACTAAAACAAAAGCTTTAATAATTTAATAACTTAACATAAATTTAAACCAATAAAAATAATTAAATAAACTAAAATAAATTAATTTAAATTAAATTAAAATGATAAAATAAAAACAAACCCCTCGTGGAACCTGGGGAAGGGAAAGAGGAGGGGTGCGGGATGAGGTCCGGTAGCGCGAGCCGAGTTGCGGGAGGTGGTCCGTCGACTGTTCCGGTGAAGGGAAGGTGTGGCAGCATCGCGACCTTGAGCAGAGGATGGGACCGGTGCGGTTTTGATGTTCTAGCGAGAGAAGGGTGGCCGAGCGGGGAGGCGTGGTCGTGGGGTAGAGGAGGAGGAAGGGGGAGCCGACGCGGTTGGGAGGGGAGGAGGAAGGGGAGCCGGTGCAGTAGAGAGGGGAGGAGGAAGGGGAGCCAGCACGGTAGAGAGGGGAGGAGGAAGGGGAGCCGGCGCGGGAGGAAAGGGTGTAAGGGAGGAGAAGGAGAAGAGAAGGGGAAGAGAAAGAGAGGAAGGATGAGGAGGAAGAAGAAGAAGAAGAGGAGGAGGAGGAGGAGGAGAGGAGAGTGTGGCTAGGGTGCAACGGGTGAGGGAGGAGGGTACAGCAAATGAGGTTGGCGGCGGTGAGGAGAATAATGAAAAAGAAAAATAGGAGAGGGGGAAAACGTGGGGGAGAAGGAAAGGAAGAAAAATAAATAAATAAATAATATAATATAAAATAAAAAGAAAAGAAAAAAATAGGAGGGGTGGCGGCTAGGGTTCCGGGGGGGAAGGAGTTAAACAAAATAATAATAATTCATGTAAAATAATGATATTAATCTCATAATAATAATAATAATATAATATTAATAATAATAATACTACTAGTAACATAATAATCAATAAAAATAATAATATTACTAGCAATAATAATAATAATAACACCATGATAATAATAAAAATAAGAATAATAATAATAAGAATAATAATAATAATAATATCATAACAATACAAATAATAATAATAACAACAATAACAATAATATAATAATAATACTTTGAAACTAAAGTTAATCACCTGGAAAAAGAACACTCGCGTAGCGAGCGCCGCATGTTAAAAGGGAAAGGTCATTCGGCTACGCCCATGCTCTGCCCGTGCAGTGAGCGGTGTAAAGCTAATGCACATTTATCAGCGCCACAACAAAGGCCTCATTTCAGGTTCAGCACGCACTTGAAACCAGTAATTAAATAAGCGATTAAACTTATGAAATAAAAATTTAAAATTAAATTCATACCTCAAGGAGATGTCCGGGTGTGACATAGGTTCTCATGTTTATGATGAAGGAGTGTTGGGGTGAACTAGCTGGTAGTTTGCATTACATGCAGAAGACCACACTGCAAACATAGAAGTTTCTCTTGATCATGTGTTATATCATTTTCATATATGTTAATTTGATTGAGGATACACTACTTCATGAAGTAATATTCCATAGGGGAACTTTTTAGAGATCACCATGTTGTCACCAAGGGTAGATTCTATGGTTATTCCATTAATTGTCATACCATTGTGTTTCCACCCCTCTATGGTGGGAAGTATTTTTCAATCATTTCTCTATTCTATTATTATGGACTGGGTTGGGATTTTTAATTGAATCCTAATGTGGTTCACCATAATTAATAATCACGTGAGAGGGAATTTCTCTATGTCCCTAATCTTCATGCATCAATGGGGTCCTCCTCCAATAATTTTAACTTGGAAATGATTTTAATTTACTTATAAAAACATTATATAGGTTAGTAGAGGTGATTTGGGGGGATATTAGGCTATCCCTTCACCCTATCCATCCCCTATTTGACCACCCAATAAAAGGGGTGGATTTATAGTGGTTTCTATTTTGATTTTAGGTGATATATTTCATAAATTATTTATGATTTCAGATGATATTATAAAACATGGTTTTAGTTCTTTTGGGCCCTGTATTAGTTATATATTTGACCATAGTATTGTTCAATAATGAGAAAATAGCTGGTTTCCCATATGGTCAATAAGATTTCCTGAAAGGATGAACACTTAGGTTTATTTTTGATTCTGGTGATGTGGTAATTCTGTGTGAGCTTATTGGTGATTATTCTTTATTTCATTAAATTAAACAATTAATTATAAATGTTTATAATTAATTATTTTGATATTATGGATTGAGATATGTTATCAGGTGGTGGTATGATCTTGAATGACATGTGGACCAGATTTAACAAGGGTATGTTGTTCTTGGTGTGGACTGTTACTATGTGTTATATGTTGATGGTACCTTTAATAAAAAATTATATACCTTCATTTTCATAATTTATTTCTACCAGGTGTGTTATATTGGACTTAGCTAGGGTATTTTTACTGATTTTGATCTAGTTAGGGAGCATGGATTTGGCTGGCCCACTAAAACATAACATAGGTTCTCTTTAGAATATCCCTAGATATTGGGTCACCTAGTGACTCTGTATTCATGGAGTAAGGATGTCTAATAGATTGAAAAGATACCTCAATTATGTCTAAAGTCACAAGATGATTCATGAGTAGATAATGATTTTTTTCACAGGGCTATATTAATAGTCATTAGAGGCATAATCCTGGTAGTTGGGGTGATAGACCCATAAATCTCTGGACCTTTTAGAAATATCATCCAAATGGTGGATTGATACATTGTGTGAATTATGAGTGGAATGTTTCCTTTGAGACTATATATTGTGTGCTAGAGATGATTTTCTTATATGTGAGGTGTTGAGAGGTACTATGTGGGATATTTTAGAAAGGACATGGGAGAGTGTTGTGATTTATATTTATATGGATATACAGAATATCCTCATATGTTATTGTTGTGACCCAGTGTTATTATTCATATTTGTTTCATGAATAAATTTGTGTTGTAATGTATTATTTAATATTATACAGATACAAAATACTAAAAAACGATAAATAATTTTATTCATTTCTAATTATAGTTACATTAATCAGTAATGAAACCAATAAAAATTCCAAACATTAAAAATGGAAACAAAAATTAAAATATGAAAGCTCAACTGTGAAAATATGGATCTCTAAAATCTATGAGAATAATTTCCCCCACTACAGAAACTATAGAGAAGTAGAAAAATTTTAGTAAATTAAGAAACATTATGTAAAACATAAATATATAATACTGATTGAAATTTATTTTATGAATGAATGAATATAGAGGCATTTATTAGAAGTAATGTGGCCTTGGAAATAATAACTTGGCCATTGAAATAGTAAATTTTCCTCAAAATAATAAATTGTAATCTAAAATATATATATCATGATTAATTTATGTAAATATAAATTTCATAATTCTAAATACATAAATATCCTGATTTAGAATGTCAAAAAAAGTAAAATGTTTTTCTAATAAATAAATTTTTAAATTATTTTAAGAATTCAATAATTCTATAATAAAAAATAAAATTACATATTTTATAAAAAAAATCTCATAGAATGAATTTTAGTTTTGTGATCATCACATCAAGATTATCCCTTGGTGTTTTTTTTGTAATTTTATGAAATACAACAATTTTTTGGTGAGTAGTAAAAATAAAGTTTTCACATAACTATTGCATCTTAAATTACATCATTTGTGATGTAATAGTGAAATAATACTGTTTAAAACATTAGTTTGTCACATGAAAAAATATATTTCATAAATGGGTCATTAAAATTTGATATGTTTAAGTTCCAAAACTAAAATTAACATTCCAAAACATAATGTTTAAAGTGATTATATAAAATATTAATTTTTATTTCATTCTATTATCCTTTTAAATAAAATAAATAACTCTAAATATAAAGATGTTTTAACGGAATAACCAAATTATATAAAATTTATATATGATTGATAAAATCAAAAAATCAATATTACATTTTTACCTATGTTATATTATATTATTTCATATTTTATAATAGTAATTATCATTTCACCGTGTAAAAAAACATTATCCATTCCCTTGGAAAACCACTCAAACCATCCATTCCAAATATAGGATCTACCTAAATATACACTATAATTCATAAATAATCCATAGGGTTAGTCTATAGTAATCAATTTCCAATAACAGTATAGTAACAATATCATACAAGAGAAGAAACAATGCAAACTATATTTGTTGGGATCCACTTCCCTCTCTTTTTTTATTTCTTCTTCGTCCTATCATTATTTTTTAATAAACATTTTCACAACTAAAAAATAAAATAATGAATTAGGTATTCATATAATGTTATATTAATTATGTTAACCTATGTTTAGGTAAAGGATATTGTAGATCAAGTATATTCCTGATGCCCCCCAAATTTAATAGGAAAAATGGACATATCAGACAATATAGGGGAGGAGTCAATTGACCCAAAAGCCAAAAACCCATAACAACCCCAATCCAAAAAATAGTACCCCAAAAGGGAGGCATGTTATTCTATATCACCACCAAATTTATAAATAGATGTTGTACTGTAAGGGTCACCCTCTGCACTATATCCAGAAGATGTATCATCAAAGAAGAAGTCAGAGTCTGCACTTGTCTCCATTTATTCCCATCCTTAATCAAAGTCCTCGTGAATTATGAGGAGTGTTAGGTTCTTATCCCTATGAATTTCCTACTCCAGGGTGTGATACTTCTCCCGTTTTTTAAATCTTACTTTCAGTTTGGCCACTATTGAGGACGCCCATGTAGAAATGGGTATGAGAAGAGTGTAGTAATCTTGTTTCATCCGTATCTTTGAGGGAGAAGAGGTGGAACCTTCATCCCACATTTTTACCCTCCTAAAATTACATGAACATTCCTCGAAAACCATGTCATAAAAACCAGACAACTCAGCTCACCATTTATCACTACCATGGTCTTCTTCCCCTGACTAGTCAGTTTTCATCCATCCACTACTTATTCCTTCCCCTCTACCTCCCCATTTTCAAACCGCTCCTCATGCACTTCATCATCTCCCCTGGGATTCAACCCCTACACATATGAAACAACCCATCTAGCACAATAAGGCTAGGCACTTCCCTCATACACAACCATGGTAGTCTAATCCATCTCCTCTCGACTAGCTATAGCCTTGTCTTTCACATCTCTGAAATGGTTTTGTGGGCCAACCCCATGGGGCATCCCCATAACCCAAGAATATCTTGCATCACACTGGTCAGTTAACCACCTATAGAGACATTTCAATGGAAACATTTAAAACAATTATCATGGATAAATATTATAATATATATATATATAATATGTAAAAATGATAGTTTATGATTCATAAGATTCTGTAATTAAATATAATAGTGGATAAATTACATTTTAAAAAATATATAAATTAAATTGAAATATATTTTTTTGCATAAAAATATAATATTAAAACGATTCTATTTTATCAACAAAAAATATAAAATATAAAAATTATTATAATTTAAAATATAGTTGAATAAATTAATCTTATTTTTTCTACGATGAATTTTTATTGAAAATATATGTTTATTATTTAGGAGGGAATAAATTTTTAACAGATCTCTCCCTCTGGTCAAATACATTATGGGAAAACTACTGTTTGAGGTGTTATAAGAGGTCATGGTGAGTATTATAAAAACTTTTCTAAACTCAATTTTTTTCATGTTTTCCAATGGTTCCTCATCCCAATGGTTCATCATCCCAATAGTGTCTTGTGATGGCCATGCCTCACTAATGGAAGCTCACCTTGATAGGGTCAAACCCTAGAGTTGAATCACTGGTGGGGCCTAACCCGAGACGTGGTTCACTGATGGAAGCTCATACTAGTGGTTTCTCTCTCCTAGTCACTTAATATGAAGTGCCTCACATGGCGTTACCTCAAACCTAATATAGGGTTTCTCGGGCTGTGTGTGGTTCCTTGTGGGGTCTCATCAAGCAATGCCTCATTTGGAGGTGTCTTGGTTGGTGGTGTCTTGGCTGGTTCTGACACACTAACAATAGAAATATGTTTATCATAATGGTTCAAAATTTTGAATGGTGAATCTTTTTCAATAGGTTAGCATTTCTACATAAAGTTTAGGGTTTTCCTAGTTCTACAAATTTTATGATGGGAGTTCATTCTAATGACAAAATTGATGTATTTTAGAGTCACCTCAAAATGTTTTAGTAATATCTTTTTTTCCTTAAGGGTCCTTATGATTTTAAATGGTGAAAACCAAATAGAATTGGTCAGATCCACTATTAATGGAAATATTAAACTGTCTTTAATTAATTTTGAATCAGATTTGATCTTCCTATTGTTTATATACCCTTCCATTCATCAACTCCATATCATTTCTCCTAAGACCAGACATCCCTAAAGCCTACTTCCTTATAGATGTTTCCTGAGTTTGGTTCATTATTCCCTATAGAGTCACCTGATGTATGTGTGCCCCTATTTTTTCAGCTCATATGTATCAGTTGATCTTATCCTAGGTATGATTTCCTTCTTCTTTATAATTTTTTCATCATGTGGGATGGGTATATAGATTTTTTTACATGTGAAAATATTTTTTTTAATTATTATTAGAGATAATCTAATTTGTTTAAGAATAAATTTATCCTAGGTATGATTTTCTTCTTCCTTGTATGTTTGATTTCATTAATTATTGTGACTTTTATATGTTGTAAACCCACTAAAAATTGTTTTCATTGGGGTTCCATTTTCTCATGTTGGATAGTTTTGGGGATTTATGTATTTTTATCTTTGTTGATTGATTTTATATAAATGTTGGTTAACAAGTTATAATCAGGTAATAAATGGATACCCCATGATCATAGATTTTCTTACTACCCCTAAATAAATAAGAAGAATTAAATAAATAATTAAATATTAAATATGATTTTTCCCTTAGTATGTGAGGTGATGGGATGTGTGGGATTGATTTGGTTTGTGTGTGTGGGGAAAGTCGATGACATGTTGTTTTATGGTAGGGCTGTGATGGTTTTGGTTTGATTATGCTGAAGTTCAATGGAATTTGGTTGTGATGTAATGTGTTTCTATATGTGCATGTGAGTTGGAGTGGGTTTGGTTAATATGATGAACTTTGATGATGAGTTTGAGGATTGTTAATATTGTTTTTTGGGTATTTTTTGGAGTTTTCTCCATTTATTACATGAAGAATGCTTCACCCTTTATATTAGGGTTATAGTACGATGTGTCTTTAATGTGAAGTGATTTAATTTAACAAGTCCCTATATCCCATTGATGACATTTAATGACTATTACTATGTTTCTTGAAATGTGTGGTTCCTAATAGTTGCTAGGGTAGTGATGGTATAAATAAATATTTGATTAATAATGTTTTGAGTGACATGGGTATGTTTATTTAATAGGGTAGAAGTGGTTAATGAAATATCAAATGATGTTTGTGTGATTAAATGTGGTTTATTCTAAATAATTAAAGGAATGGGTGTTGAATGTAGATGGAATATAAATATTCTTTAATTTATCAATTCTCTTTATCTTCTGAAATGACTATTGTGAATATCATAGAATGCTTTTAGAGTTTGCAAAAAATTGACGGTGTTTTGGGATTTTTTTTTATTTTTGAAGTCATTGTTTGGGCTTGACTATTTTATACTAACATATATGTTTGTATTCTTAGTATTTTTATACACACCATGTCCATAATCATCACATTGTTCCAAACATCTATATAGTCACACAATGGAAATTTTTCCAAAATTCTATTGAGGAGTACTGAAGGATGGGTACCAACACATTTCCAATTTCTCTTCTTAGTGAGGTTGGTATAGAAAATTATGTGATTTAAAGAGGTATATTTGTTATTTATAGGGTGGTTCTTATAGTCCAACTATTTTCGAGTGAGACTTGATAGCCCATGATTTTTTGGTCAGGGTGGTTTGTGCTTTCGGAGGTGTCGTTGAGATTATTTGTCATGTGATTTCCAAAGTGTCACTAGGATGATATATGAGTAGATTTAATGTATTTTCATTGTTTGGTATGTGTGGATTGAATGTGGATTGATATACAAAAGATATGGAAGCTCCATTATGTAGTATATTAGGTGAGAGTGTCATGTCTATGGGAATATGATGTGGGGTACCCTATCATCAATGCACATTTAATGATATTATATTACTTGAATTGTGTTACTTGGTGAACATGCTATGGTGAGGTTCAGTTTGGTTACTATATACACTTAGATGTTGTTTGGATAAACAACATTCTCATAGGGGAATTATAATTCTTCTTTCCCATTTCCATGAGAGATTATTGTTTTCAATCTGAGTATACTTTTATGCTCACCCTACATATAAAAAACAAATTTCAGTTTTCATGGAGGATTTCTTGGACTATGCTAGACCATACTAGATTAGATCCTTGACAATTGTCGACTCACTTATTTAGAATTAATTATAGGTATTTACCTTGCAGACATTATGGCATTTTTATGAGTTATATTTATATTTTCAAGTCATATGGTTTGAGTTTCTCATTTATAATTTTTGATGGAGTTGTTGTGGAGGATTCATCATATCTATTGATCTTGTTTCTTTTAAAGGGAAATGCTTCTGATTTTGTGATATTATTACCCTTTTGTTGCTAGTTACAAACTCGGGGCCCACTTGATGTTGGACTTAGGGATCATTATCTCCCTTTATTTATTCATATATTAGGAGGGGTATCTTTAGAGGGAGGGGTTATGATATAGTGGTATGATATGCTAGTTGTTGAGAGATAGGATGGTGTTTGGAGTTAGGAATTATGAGGATTGCATACAGTGGAACATAAATAGTTCCAATTGAACTTGGTGTGTGACATAGTATAGGGTGACCAGCTAGAACATTGGATTTTAGGGCCCCCATGATCCAGTCCATCGACTTGGAGCTTATTTAACGACCTAGTAAAATGTAAATTCCTGATAGGTCGATACCTAGGAGTGGTTTATTCATCATAAATAATTGTATTATTATTTGAATTAGGTTGATTTGGGGAGGTTAAAATGTATAAAAGAGATAAAATAAATTGAATTTTTTTTCTAAAAGATACATACTACATGGGATAATGAAATCAATTTTTCCCTTTTAGTTTTGTATCCATGTCATTGTCCATGTGTGGCTAAAGTAGTGGTGGTTCAGAGGGATGTTCAGTTTATCATTATAGGGTTTAAATGTTGAGGAGGATGATTAATAGAATAAGATTTTGCGCAATTCCTAGTGGTAGTATTTGGGGAAGTACAAGAGCAGTGTTTCAAACATGATGATAGTGAAGAGGAGAGGGGAACTCAATATCACTTTTTATTTGATACGGACCCTAAAATATTCCATGGTCCCTATGGCTTTCAGTCAATTGTGAGGTATTTCACTTCAATGTTATAGAACTTATATGGGAGATAGAAATGAGGCTACAATTTGTGGCTTAACTACTAGAAAGAGTTACATATAGATTTCATTTCATAAACCATAAAGGCTAAGAATAGGTAGGATCTAGTCTCCTTTAGTAGGGGAGTGTGTCAGTTTGGGAGATCAGAATCATATTCAAGGACCTTTTGTGGGTTTTCCTATACAATTTTCCAGATGATGAGTCTTGTACTATACATATTGATGGGGCATGTAATCCTTGTATCTAGTAAGTTGTCACTCCTTTTACATTACTGACGTATTTGGATGTTCATAATCAAGTTTAATTGATATAGAATATGTGCATATGAGGATGTTCACCATGAGATGCGATCCAAAAGAGTTTTCCAAGAGGTAGAGTATACATTAGAGGATCTATGGAACCAGGACCTTCGAGGTTTCAAATGGCAGGGATTCATCCTTAGAAGATTCCTTTCCAGCCTTCCCATACTAGTGGTTTCCATGATTTTCGTAGACATTCTAAACCATTGTTTTTGGTTTTTGGGGTTCATGGACTTCACCATTTTCCATTCTAAGTACATCCCTAAGAACAATTTGGGGGAGGAGGAAATGTTTAGCACTTTTCTCAATAGTAGTTACCATTGAGACCTTCTCAATATTAAGGGAAATTAAGGGATGTAGTTTTTTTCCCACAGAGGGGAGATGGAATAGGTATAGGATGAACTTATGATGATAATCACATTTAGGGGTGGCAACCCCAATGTGTTCATGGGGGTGTTCATTGGGAAATAGGATGAAGTGATGGGTGTGGTTAGTTACACACAGCGAAGGGAATAGTTCCAGTGAGACTAGAGATCATTATAGGTGTGATGATTTTGTATAGTATCCTTGTTTTCACCTTATTTAATTCAAGATATTCACAATCAATTTTTACCTACTCTATCCCCTGATTTTGGACTATACATAGAGATTCTTCATGTTCCCTAACTGTTTTGCACATAGGTGAGAGGTCGGACCAGTTTGTTTGATGTGTTCTTGGGGTGTGAAATGGTGATGGGATCACATCCGTCATCTAGGAATCGTTTCATACTACAGATGTAGCCATAAAATTTCATCCTTTTCACTGACTGGTTTTATTATATTGATTCTATTATCTAAATATTTTAAAGGTGAGTCATGTTATCATATGTGGAGAGTGAGCATGTGGTTTTTGTCGATTATAGGAGTATCCCAATGAGAATCTAACATGTAGAAGTCATACCTTCCTTGTTGGGTGATTTTTTTTGTATAAATAGTAGATGCTGAGATGGTAGAGGTTCCTATGGTCTTTTTGGATTTATTTGATGATTTTCATAAAGAGGTTGTGATGCTCCCATTTGATGTGATGTTGATTTTATAGTAGACTTGAAACGTGATGATTCTCTGATTTCGAAGGATCCTTATCATATGGAACATTTTTTATTATAGGATTTAAGAATTCTAATAGATGATCAGATATAGAACGGTGTTTTCGGGCTGATTATGTTGTCGTGGGGTTCTCCAATGTTTTTTTCCAAAGAATTTGGATGTTGTCTAAGGTTTTGTGTAGGATATTGAAGGATAAATAAGCTAACAGTAAAAAATGTTACCCTATTATGAGTAAAGATTATCTTCTTGACTAGATAATAGGGTACAATTGACTTATTATGATTGACATGTGGTCTGGATATCACCATTTGATGGTGAATGAGATCAATATCCTAGAGGCATCTTTTATATAGAGGTATGGTCACTACAAGTATGTATTCATTCTAATTGTTTTTACAAATGATCCATCAAATTTATGGGTATTATGAACTCCATGTTCTATGAGTTCCTCAATCGTCTCACCATTATATTTTTTTTAAGATTTCTTAATCTAGTCAAAGGAGGAAGAGGATAATGATGATCACCTCATAACTATCATTATTATTATTCGACACCACTAACTATATGGGATATTATCAAATTGTATGTTCTGAACATAATAGTTTTATTTACTCAGGTATGTAGTGTCTCATCAGGGTGTGGAAGTAGACCCATTAATGATTTTTATAGTTTTTTCATGGGAAGTTCCCAACAATGTGGTAGAGGTTCATTGTTTCCTTAGACTCTCATTCTATTATTGTAGGTTCTGACCCAATTTCCCGTGAGTTGATTCCACATATACATCTTTAACTAGAAGGTATTTTTTTTGCATTCATCAGTTCCATGTAACATTATGTTACCTAAATGGGATGTTAGTCTATTCTATAATACATCATTTTCTTGAGTAAGGGGTGATGTTTGAGAGTTTTTTCTAATAGAACCCATCTGGGTGGGGAAGTGTGAATATTCAGTAGTAGGTAGTGATAAATTATGAGTCTATGTAGTTACTCCCTCATTAATTTTACTATGACACCCATGATATAAATCTTGTAGTAGTGGTGTTTCCACTAATGTTTTTGCTACATTACATCACTGGTGATCACATTATGGTCTTCACTGATCATAAGATCTTGAGTTATATCTATTCACAAACCGATTTGATATTTTAGTAGCATTTTTGTATGTAGTTTATTTTGGATTATAATTTTTATATCTCATATACCACCAGGAAGGGGAATTTCATGGTCAACTCTTTTAGTAGAAGATCAAAGGAGTTAGTATAAGAGTCTCAAGATGCATGGAGTGTAATGGATGAGTCATTAGCCTTGAACATAGATGTATTTGTATATGGGTGTTGATATATTGTTTTTAGATTATGTTCTATTCATCTCTGGTTAATCATGTGGAGGAGTCCCATTGGGGAGACTCGTAGGAATAGGTGATGTGTGATCTTATTGTCCATGTTGTTTCTCTAGATGGATGGTAGGGGATGGTTAAAACTGGATTCTTTAGGGAATGTTGTATTTTCTAGGGGTTAAGGGTGATGGAGTCCTTTTTGAGTTTCATATCTCAACTTTGGTAGTACACCACAGAGTTTCCAAGATGTATCCTGGATTGACTATAAATTTTTTTGCTAGGAATGAAATAGGTAGTGGTAGATTTTTTGGAAATATGATTGTTTTCCAGTTGGTTTAGTGGAAGATTTTTTCGAAATATGATTGTTTTTTCAGTATGTTAAGGCTAAGAATTATGTTCCTAATGGTTTTTTGTATCCCTTGGATTTTCTTGAGTTGAAATTGGTTGAATCTCAATTGATTTCCTCACAGGGTTACCCAAAACTCAGTGTGGTTGGGATGCTATATAGGTGATCATGGATCATTTGAAGGAATCATCTCACTTTTTAGTGATAAAAGAGTTAGATGTATTAGAATCCTTGGATACTAAGTATACAGATTAAGTAGTATGGTTTTATGGAGTTATGAGTCCAGTTGTCTCGGATCTATGTGCATGATTTTCCACAAAAGTTTTGAGGGGATTGTTGCATATTTTTGGCTCACTGTTATTCCTCAGCACTACTTGACTCCCTCATATAAATGGGAAGACAATACAGACTATCGAGATAATGGATAATATGTGCTTAACATTCTTCATAGACATTTGAATATCTTAGGTAATAAACCTTACAGTGGTTAAGTTTTCATATTATATGAGATATCAATGTTCCATTGGAATGGCCCCATTTGTGGCCTTGAATGGAATACTATGTTGTTATCTATTGTGTAGGATGGAGTTTAGGGATACATTTGTTCTTAGTCCTAATGTGGTAAAAGCACAATAGAAAGGGTTCATCTTGTTCATGAGAGGATTAAAGCAGTGTAGGATGGGAAGAAGTATTATGTTGATCATATATGGAGACAATTGGTGTTCGATGTTCTGTATCATGTGTTTTTTATGGTTTCCCCTCAATGTGGGATGTGATGGTCTGGTAGAAGGACTAATCTATCTCCTATGATTGATGGGCCCTTTGAGGTGTGGGGAATGTTGAATAGGTTTTGTATGATTCAGAATTACCATTGTTGTTAGAGAGGATCCATGATGTCTTTAGCATAACTTCACTTCTTTGGCATCTTCAGAATGACTCTCATGTTAATGACTAGGTAAGGTTAGATTTCGAGGATGATGTAGAATTTGTGGAAGATCAAGTAGTGATCCAGGATAATAGAGAGATCATATTTAATGGAATAACCATTTCATTTGTTTGTGTAGTGTGGAGGCATGGTGTCTAGTACAAGAGTACATGGGAGCGACAGATGCATATTTAATCCTAGTTCCTTGAGTTATTTTGAGTCTTTATTTGTTCTTTTTTCATTTTGTAGTGATATTTGATCCTTGTTAAATATGAGATGGGTTGTTTTCCCTTGGTTTTTTGATGTGTGGTAATGTCTTGACATATGGAAAGGGGTGGACCTGATTCCTATTTGAAATGCACTAATTATGATGTGATTAAACCCATGAAGGTGATTCAGTGGCACCTAGAGTCAATAGTATCTTGACATGGTGTAAAATATTCCCCAATTTGTGTGTCCAACCAATGTGTTTCATGGGGTTTTTCTTGTTTTCGGTGTTCGTTTGGGTTGATGTATTAATAAATATGGTGATAATTATTGTCTAGTAGATGTCTATGGAGGCGTTCATGGATGTAGAGGTATCCACTCATGCTTTCGAACAACACAATGTGGTTAATCATTTAATGCCGATGTGTTTAGTTTGTAGTAGTGTTTCATATTTAATGAGATCCTAGAAAGGTATCTCGAGGTATGATTTTTTAGATCCTTCCATTAATTATTATTGGTTAGTTTTAGATTCTCAAGGATGAAAATAATTTTAGAGGCATCTGATGTAAGGGATCACACCATACATACCATTTCATTATGAAAACTTTGATGTTAGATGTTTCTTAGGAAGTCAAGGTGACTATTCTTAAAACATATTAAAATTCATATTTTTCCATGTTTTCTAATAGAGCATCATCCCAAAAGTTACCATCCCAATGATTTTAAACGTCACAGGTTCCTTTCGAATAGTATCTCACCATGGTAGTGTCTCACCATGCCTTTTGATCGCTTGTGGTGTCTCGTAATGGTGGTGGATCACTAATAGTGGTTCGACCAGAAAGTGTTTCAATGGATGTTTCCAACCCTAGATGTTTCTCACTGGAAATGGATCACTGGTACTCAGTCGAATAGTTGTGCCTCACTAGTGGTGGTCACTGGTGGTGGATCGACTGGAGGTGCCTTTCTTGGTGGTACCTCATTCTCATAGAGGCTATCCCTCACAAAATTTCATGCCTTGAGTATTCTTTTACTATGTTGTCTCATATGGTGGTTTTTCTCTTGGTAGTGTCTCGTCCATCATGGAATCAATATAGGTTTCATTCTATTCATCCTGATGGTACCTCACTTTCAATAAAGCCACCTTTCCAATAGTTATCCATATCTCCTAACATTGTCCGGTTTTATAATTTTCAGAAATTTTAGGGAATTAATTCTTCCTAATGACTAAAATGATGTATTTTAGAGTCATTTAAATCCAATTTAGTTTTATATCTATGTTTACCTAAGGGTCTTAAGTCTTTAAAATTTTCTATTATATGTTTTCTTTATCATATTAACTGTTAATGGCAATATTAAACATTATCTTACTCCCATTAAATTGGATCTAATCTTCATGAAGATTGGAAAACCATCCATTCATTAATACCTTCTCCTTTATATGGACATATGATTTCCCCAAAGCCTTATTCTTTTTAATTTCTCCAGAGTTTGGTTCTTGATTCTTTATAGATCCACCTATTTTAAGTGTTCCCCTATTATTCATGCATCAAAGAGGTTTTCATTATTATTCTTCTATATTGGATTTACTATGAGTTTCTAAATTTTTTATCTTTCAATATGGATGTATAGATGTTTTCTCTTGAGAATATAGTAGTTTTGGGATTTAAAGAGATTCAAATTGGTTTAAGAATGAATATAGAGGGGCAGGGGAAAATTATCACATGATCTTATTATATGTTTTATTCTTTTAATTATTTTAATTTGTATGGGATAACAACCCACTCAATATCATTGTCATTATGGGTCTTTTTTATCTATATTTTTTTCATTTATTTTGTTTCGATCCTTTTTTAAATATTTTATATAAAATTTTGTTACCTATGTATATGCGTATAATTAAATGATACCCAAGGATCAAATAGTTTTAGTGATAGCCACTAAATTAAAAAGAATATCTAAATAAGGGATGTCTTATTAAATATTAAAATGTGTTTTTCCAGGGTACATGAGGTGATATTATTTATGGGGTTGATGTCATTGGTTTGCGGGGGGAGTGGATGACATGTGGTTGTAAAGTGGGGATATAATGGGTGTGGTGTTATAATGTTGCAGGGAGTTGGAATTTTGTTGTGTTGTAATGTGTTACTAGATGTGGTTATTAGTTGGGGGTTGGTTTGGTTAATATTATGAACTAGAAAGATGGGTTTGGTGAAGGAAAGTATTTTTTGTGTGTGTAAATGAAGATGTCATCCCCATTGAGAACATGTAAAATGTTTTACCCTTTATCTAGGGGTACTGTTATGATGTTTTGTTAATGTGAAGTGTGTTAATTAACTAAGTCTCTTCATCCCTTAGATGACTATGAGTGTCTGTTACTATATTTCATGATATTTTTGGTGCATTATAGATTCACGAGTAGTATTAGAAAATATGACTAATTTTTTGATAATTTTTTGATTCAATTAGGTTTGTTTGGTTAATGAGTTAAAAGCTATAAATAAAATAATAAATGATAGTTAATTGATTAAGTGAGGTTGATTCTAAATAATGAAATTTATATTTCTTGAAAATTGAGTGAATGTTACGCCTCTTTAATTTATCAGGGATCTTAACTTTCTAAAATGACTTTTGTAGATAATAATAAATTTATTTTGATGTTTTATAAAAAGTGATGTTGTGGTTGGATGATTTTTTTATTTTTCAACTCGTATGATGGAATGGAGTATTTGATACAGTACATATTTTTTTATTCTTATAATTTCTATATGAAGACCACCCATGTTTAGAATTATAGTTCAAACACCTGCATAGGCTTGCGAGGGGTGTTTGACCCGACATCTGGTGAGGAGTACAGATGTTTGGGTACCCACTCCCCCCTCTCTCAAGTGAGTAGGTATGGAATATTTTTTGATGTCTAGGGTTCTAAAAGTGCTTTAGATGGTGGTTGTGATGGCCTCTGCTTTTTTTGGCAGGATGAGATCGCCCATGTGTATTTGGGCGACGTGGTATGTGATTTTCCCTATGTATCTAAGATGAATTGTGATGTGATTTCACATGTCTGTTTGGGATGAGTTCTAATGAGGTGTGATGTTATGTGACCTATTGTGAGGCCCAGGTTTTTTTGCGAAGGTTATGATGTGGTATACAGAAGGGATTCGAGTCTGAGGATGTACAAATTTAGGAGAGTGTGTAATACCTATTTGAAATTGGTTTGGGGTAACCTTCCATAAAAGTTATTTATAAAATTATACAAGACATGAGTTTCATGGTTACCATGCCTTGATGAGGATGGTTTGGGTTATTAGTTCTATTAAGGTTCTATTTCAATCTATTTTTTTCTAAAAGTGGAATTAGTATCCATATTTCACATTTTCATGAGAGTATTTGGTTTTTGATACTGATTATACTTGTATTATATCCCAACTTATTTCAAAAAGTATTTATATTTCCAAGAGGATTTAACAGGTCGTGATTTACCTTACTAGCTGGGATCCTTGAAAGTTGTTGATTCTATCTATTATCTTTACTTTTGCTCATTTACCTTGTAAACATTATTGTATTTTTATTAGTTATATTTTAATATTCATCTAAGAGGGTTTGGATAACTATTTTATATCCTGACTTAGAGATTTTTGGATAATTCATCTTATCTCCTGATCTAGTTTCTTATAAAGTGTGATTTTTCTAATATTGTGAGATTAGTACACCCTTGATGCTAGTTTACAACCTAGGGCCATCTCGAGGAGGGACTAAGTGTTCAATATATCTCTTTCTTCATTTTCCATCTCATGAGGGTTATACTATATGGGAAAGGGTTGTGAATAATTTTTTTTAAATAATTAGGTAATAATTTTAAGGGGATTCTCAAACCCATACTCTTTTTTGGGTTATACTTACATTATAAAAAAAACAGTGTGGGTGTTGAAATAATGTTTCATAAATTTAATTCCAATTTTTTTGTGTATTTGTTTCGATGGTATACATGTTTCCAAAATAGATTAAAGAAAAAATATTTGAGAAGAACTCTTCCTCCATAAACACATCTTGAGTCCTCATGAGATTATTTCTCCATTACCCAAGATGTATGATTATTATACCAATTATTTATCCCTTTTTTGATGGAACCCCAATGTTTATTCATGAATTATTTCTTTATAAAATTATGAAAAAAATCATTTCCCTTACTTGGGTTATTTTATGTATATTTTTTTATATGTTCTATGTGTCATGCATGATTATGTAATGGTTATGATTTTATGGGTGGGTCAGGAATTATATATACCTATAATGCATTGGGTAATGTGATCTATGTCATGAGATTATGTGAAATCTTTATGAAAATGATGAAGTCGTTGTTCACAATGATGATATTGTGATTATTAAAATATGGTATGTGTGAAAATTATTATACCATTTCTCATGATTATGTGTGGTATTTGAACATTAAGCCTTGATGTTTCATTTTTATGAATTTCTACATTTGATTAATTTATCCATTATTTAGAAAATTATGCTGATAGAAATCTAATTCTAATGTGATGGTGATGATGATGATTCATAGTCATGTTATATTGATTCATGTATCATATTCAACCTCATACTGGGTTTTTAGCTCACTCCATTAATTTATTTAAATCATTAGGTGAGTACTTCTGCTAAGGATAAAGTGTGGGACACTAAGTAGATAGATAATAAATAATTAAAAAATATATATGTTTTATTATTTAATGGTTGTGTATATGTATAGTTTTCAAAATACATTAATGTTTTGGATTCTATATTGTAATGTTATTATGTTTTGTAGCTTTAAAATTATGAACTAATCATTTAAAAAAAGTAGGGTCGCGATAGTTTTTATCAAATCAAAATTTAGTGATTTTTAGGAATTAGGACTAGAATATAAGAGTGAAAATAATAAGTATAAGATTATATATAGGTAAAGAGTATTAGAATAATCCTTTTTTAAAAAAATAATAGGAATATGGATCCCATAATTTATGAATTTAGAGTTAATTGAATAAAAGTATGAATTATTAATGATTTATTAAATTTATTTTCGATTAAACCATTTCTATTTTATAAAATGTTTATATTACAGAGAAACCATGCCAAAAATCTGTATAATGGACCATGAAACACGCATTTTAATGATATCCCAAACTATATGGGAGGTTTAGTTTAAAATGGTATGTCAACACTTAACTAGATATCTCAGACAATTAATAATATCATGAATCATGTGTAACATTCACATTCATCCAATAATTGTCAACTATCCTTTGATACCATTATGCTGAAAATAACACTAATGTTTAGTAGATATATTGATCCAAATGTCACAGAATTGTCAGTTAACTCTATTTAGAAGTCCTTTTATGTAATATAATATTCCTTGAAGGATAATGTGACTCTTGTTATTTATTGTTTAGATAGAGAAGAAAGCCAACGGTGGATGTCTGTTAAGAAAAAAACCCAATGAATAAAATGTATAAGATAGACTGTAATGATATTAAGAAAACATTTCTTAACATAAATTACCCATTAAAAAAATTACTATAATGGAGAATGAATTTATAGAGGTAATTAAAAAAGAAGGTGAATATTTATTGTCTTATGAGAAAAACATCATAAGGATTGCTAGATACACCTAGGATATGTTTATAAAAAATGATAGAAATATTGAAACATTCATTAGTCGTTCAAACCCACGGATTCTAAAGGAATTATGAGTAATAGACATTGAGAGTTATGAATAAATTGTTTGATGTTCTCTCAAATATGATATGGAGTTCATGTAATGGTCCCATGGTTTTGGATATTTGAATATATGTAGGACATTTAAATCTCATTGGTCAAATGATAAAGGAAGAAAGATGATGCATGTACCTAGATGTGAAAAATAATTTATAATGCATCATTTGAATTCTATCAAATGGACTAGGAAATTTTTTAAACTGGGGATAGAAGGCCATAAATATCATGAATATAAAAGAGACATGATGAATCAGACCAATGTGATGGGGGGATGTAGGGAAACATCTAATGAACTACATAAGGTTCAATGCATCAATTGTCAGGATAAAGGAGACTATACATGATAGTGAACTAAACCATGGGTCGTTGAGGGTAAGATACATCAACAAACAAAAATCCAATGGATTAGGGGAAATATTATACCATCACGGATGCTGAAGTGGATAATGAAAATGAATCCATACAAGGTACAATTCTTATTCAGTCAACAATAGAAAAAATATTTATTTGATTCTAGTTCCACGAATTACTATATATGTAGAAATATTTATTGAACTATTGAATTGAATCCCCTATTCCTTGATGTATAGATATAAATAAAAAACCTACTAATTAAATAATTTCACCCAACACATTTGAATTTTGTCCTATTTGTGTATAAGGTTAGATTCTTCTAGTTAATCTATAAAAATTAAAGGATGATCATTAATATAATTTGGAAAATAACTCAACTATCTGGGAATTTTTCCATGTAAATAGGTATAAAATGAGAAAATGGTTCTTTTAGTGGAAGGTATCGACCTTGATTAAATTCCCATTATTAGTTAATACCCATATATATTTCCTGAATAGTTACCCAAACTTCACCCAAATAGTGAGGTAGAGTTCTCAATAGAACTAATACATGAAGATAATCCTATCTAATAATACCCATACATTATAGCCCTGATAAAACTAGAAGAGTTCAAAATGAATCTTCATGAGCATTCTGATGAAGGGTTCATATGATCTAGTGTATCAGTATGGGGAATGACAATGCTATTTTTACAAGAAGAATAATGGATTAATTTGGTTTTTTTTTCATTAGAGGGATCTCAATAAGATCACAAAAAAGAAAACGTACCATATTTGAATTATTTATTACTTATTAGATAAACATTGAGGAGCCCAATATATCTCAATGGTCGATCTTTATTCAGTTTATCAACTTAAAGTGATGAATTGAAATATGTAGATGACATAAATCCTTATAATGTATGGGAATTATGATTTCATAGTGATGTACTTCATACATAATAATTCCTTTATTATCTTAATGGTTTTGAGTAACAGAATCATTAGACACTAAGTAGACATATTTTTGGTAGTTTATACTGATTGTATTCTCATTTACTCTAATATTAATGTTGAATCTAAAGAGTTTTTATGGATTGTTTTAGTGAGATTAAGAAAATAAAATTTGTACACTAGGCTTAGAAAGTGTGACTTTTGGATGTAGAATGTTTCATTCTTGGGGAACATGATGAAATATGAGGGAATATTTTAGGTCCCATAAAAACAAAGGCGAATAAAGACTGGACCAGACCCACTCATGCCACGAAAATATATAGTTTTCCTGGATTGGTTGTTTATTAAAAATGTTTTGTGAGGAATTTATCATTATTTTCAATCCCAATAATTGTGAAACCCTAGATATGAGTAATGTATGTATGGACTGAAGGAAGTGAGTAAATTTTTATGGGGATCATGAAGAGGCTAATCACCACACATGTAGAGACACTATCAATAGCTGTAGATTTTTATAGGTTATACAATGATTCATCAATGAAAGTATTGGGTTTCTTATTCATGTAGAATAATAATTCGGAACCCTATGCCTCATGATAGTTGAAGATCAATAACAAGAACTACCTGAAACCTGACCAACAATTAGAAGTTGTGATCTTCACTTTAATGACTTGGTGACACTATCTATATGTTTAGAAATATAGAATATATACCATTAATAATATTCTAATGTATATATTCACAGCTTAGTAGATCAACGTGACTCAATGATGTTGATTAATGATAACCAAAAAATATGATTTCCCCATTCACTACCATCCGGGAAAGGTGAATAAGGCATATTATCCTCTTAGAAAGAAATAAACATTCACTTTATACATGATTTGTATTAATAAATACCCCATAAGCAATTAAATACTATTTATGGATATAGAAATCAAAATGTGTGAGAAAACATGAGACCTTTACCAAATTATTTGCCTGATATACATCCATGATAACATCAAGGAGGCACAAAGGGATAATATTGATATAGAATATAAGCTAAAATAATTAAATTGAGAGAATCCATGTGAGTTAAATATTAATGATGATGGAGTGATTTGATTTAAAATGTGTATTTTTTTCCTAAATAACCTATGATAATGAAGGATCTATAAGATTATTCACATAAATCATATTTTTCCTTCCATCTTGGATATACCAAGATGTATCACACTCTTTAGGAATAAATTTTGATGGGAAAACATGAATATGGATAGTTATGAGTACATCTCAAGGTGTTTTGTATGTCATCATGTAATAGTAGAGTGAAATAATTTCAATGTGATGATGCAACCATTTCCCATACCCACACAAAAATGGGATAATGTCACATTGTGAATAGTCTTCTAAAAACATCCAAAAGAAACAATGTAATATAATCTGCGGAAGATTGACTCCCCATGACTAAATATTTTATAACTACCAGGGATGAATTATCACTTGAAAAACATTCCAAGATATATGTGAAGTGGAGAGGCTACATGGGGTACAAAATTCAATCATATCAGTTCATGTTGTTAGGTCCACTTATAAAATAATTAGAATTATTCAAAAAGATTTTATTATTAAATTGAATTTAAAAATGTCATATCACCCCCAATCTGAAGGTGAATCTGAAAATAAAATTTTGATTCTTGTTGACATACTAAGAGCCCACCCAATTTAATTTAATGTATGATTGGATAAACATCTCCCATTGAATTATTTCTCATATAAAAAATACTTTAACTTGTGTAATAAAATGGAAGAATAATAATCTATGTATAAGAAGAGACGTATAACTCTAACATGTTAGGATAGAGATAGGGAGTGAATGTTACTGGGACATGATTTTTTTTTAAAAAAATGGTATAGAATGTTCAATCCATCCAATAAAATATAAAATCTTCCTAGAGTTAGTAAAACATCTATGATGACAACCATAAAATAGATTTAGAGTTAGATGTTAGAGATTATTTTTTCCTTTGAATATCAACTTTGGGGGGAGTCATGCAGATTGTAAGGAAACAAAATATTGGCCCAATGTACATTATCCCCTTTGATATCCTTGAGTGAATAGAAGAAATAGTATAACTGGTTACACTTCCACCAAATATGGCTCAGGTTATTGACATGTTCCATGTATCTCTCCTATGGATATAAATAACTGACCCCTCACATATACTATATATAAACATGATAAAACTAGAAAATTAAACATAAAATAAAATTTAAAAAGGGGTAAGTATGTAATGACCAATTATTTTTAGTAAAATTTCATTCTTGAATAAATGTTTGTTGAATTATAGTATATAATATTGTTATATTATAAAATATATGGAAAATATGAATGAATTTTGTATATTACTAAATATTTATACCTTAGTAATAATTAATTGAATTAAATTTAATAAAATTACTACTATATAAAAATATAAAACATAAAAGATAAAATTGTAAAATATGGATCTACCCAATTTAAAAGGATCATCACCCCCACTAAAAACACTATAAAGAATAAAATATTAGTAAACCAATGAAAAAAATTGAAAATTAAAAACTAAACCCCTCTTATAAATTAAGTTGATAATGAATTATGGAATATAGAGTTACATAAAAGAGTTAATTTGACCATTGGAATATTAACTTGGTTGTTAAATTAATATATAGTCAGTTGGGAATAGTAAACCGACTGTTGAAATAATAACATGACCATTGGAATAGTAATTTCACATCAAAATAAAAACAATTATAATTATAATCATTATAAATATATTAAAATATATGTTCAATAATCTCAAAAAATAAATATATTCATTAGGAAACTCAAAGAAAATAAATGAATAATATTAATAAACTTTAATATAATGTATTTTGTAATAAAAATTATTTCTATTAATAATTATAATTATATATTTTATAAATTTATTTTCTTCAAATTAATATCATTTTGGAAATCATCATCTTAGTATTGTCTATTGTTGATTTTTTTTGTAATTTTTTGATAAACATATATTTTTAAATGAATAGTAAAAATATGGGGTTTTCAAATAACCGATAAATCTAAAATTACATAATTCAGGATAAATTAGTTACTTATTACATTATAAAACTAGAAGTTCAACCAAGATATTTTTTATATCATAAATTAGTGATTAAAATAGGATTATAATAATTCCCAAAAAAATCTAATACCTAATATAAAATGTGATTCTGTAAAATATAAAATTTTCATTACATCCAATTTCATTATTATTAAACTAATGAATCTTAATTTTAATGTTGTTTTAAAGGCATAAACCCATTATATAATATTTAAATATGATTTATAATTTTATAAATTTACAATTACATGTTGTGACTTTATTATATTACTTTATTCAATATTTTTTTCTATAAATACACATCTCCCCTTGTATAAATAACTCTATCACTTCACTTGAAAAATAACTCCCCCTCTATTTAATATCCCATTATCTTTCTAAATACTCACTCTCAATACCCATAGAATTATTAGTGTCGTTATGGAGTAAAGAAATTGAAACCACCAATAAGTTATAGGGTTGTACAAGAGAAGTTACACAGATGATTATATATATTCTGATCCACTTCTCACTACTTTTATTTCTTATTTATCTTGTATTTACTTTTACACCAAACATTTCAAAACCATGATTAGGTGAATTAATTATTCTATAATTAAACATTATATTAATAATTTTATCCTACTTTAAGTATCACACTACAATATATATAAATATTGAACTTCTCATTCCAGATCTCCCAACAATGTCCAATCAATCGTCATTCAACCACTAACAGAGACATTTCCATGTCAACACTTATAACAATCATCATGGTTGGATATTATAAACTATAAATAAAATATATACATGTATTAATATTCCTTCTTATCTTCTAAAATTAATAATATTAATGTTAAAATTAAATTTTAAAAAAATAGAGAAATCATATTGAAATGGAATGTTTTTTAGAAAATAAGATCTCAAAATGCTTCAATTTCATCTACAGAAACTATGAATATAATAGAATTATTAAAATTTCTAAATAGTTGTGTAAATTAATAAAATTAAAATATTGATCTGTTTTTTAATAAATATAATTTTGTTACTCAAGGGGCGCAAAAGGGGTGAAATAGAGAGGAAATAATTGTAAGTGTATTCTGAATCCAAATTCCAATATTTAGGTTATACGTCTTTCCAATCAAATATAAATGTGGGTATTACATTAGTGATACTTAAATACATTTTCCATTGTTCAGCCCTCTTTTTTCTAGGATACACATGTTGTATAACTCCCTCATGTATGATTGTGATGGTCAATGTAAATTATTACATTCACTAATGGATGGAGTGTGTGAAATGTATATTAGGTTTTTTTGGGGCTGACAATGTAGATACTCATATAATGATGTGTATAAAATTAATATTGGGAGAGTGACCCTCATGTTTAAGGGTAGTATATGTCATAATATCATTCAGGGGATGGTCGAAGGAGAACTAGGATGTTGATGTGTAGCATGATCCATTAATATCTAGTACCTTATGTAATAACTGATCTTAATTTTCCAACAGTTAATAATGGATTATGGATGTTGAAATTGATTTGAACAAGGATTTTCCATGATCTGAGTGAGATTCAGATCAATAGAGTTTTATTTTTCAAGGTGGTATAATAAATATAATTCATTAGGATAGTTATCCAACCCTATAATTACATTTAGATTTATGTTTAATCTTTCATGTAAGTGTTTAATAGTTCTCATGGGGACATTGGAAAATAAAGAATCACGATTTTCTAGTTAGAGGGAACCTCATTTACTGAGGATGAGTGGTTTTAGGAAAATCCAACAAGGGTATTATTACAAATATGGAATTTTTGATATTGAATATATTTATATGGAAATTGTATCAATAATGTCGAAACACCATTGGAAGCAAATGCTTTCTAGATGATTCAAATGGTTGGGAGGACCATGGCTCAGAATGGGACACTTTTTTTAGGAAACCTTATACATTGGAGCACCATTATCCTTCAGATCATCTAGTGTTTTATTATTTGATCTCTTCGGACATACAAGTGGGGAGGAGAATGAACTTAGTATATGAATTGATGGATAGGGGTTGAATTTGATTTCATTAAATAACTTTCCTTAATATTCATGTATATATAGTGATTTTTAATTTTTTATTCATAAATACATAATGATAGGTTCTTAGTGAATTTACAACCATGGTAAGCCAAAATTATGTTTCTCGGACTTTGAAGAATTATGATAGATGGGAATATTTGTGGTGAATATTTTTTAATGTCCCTTTAATTTTAGGTTCATTACATATTATAGGGAATTTAGAATTTTAAACCTATAGTATGTTAGATTTTGATAATTCATGTTGAAATTACCATGGTTATAAGTGTTCTTAATATATTACCATAAATGGAGTGAGGCATATTCAGTTTTTTGGTTTAATAGGTTAATATAAAAGGAGATATATAGTGAAATAGATGGTGGGATTAGTTAGATGAGTACTACTATTCTATAACCCTTGGAATTGCATTGTGGGGTGGGTTTTGGACATAAATATTTTTTCTTGAGAATAAGAACACCTGTAGTGGATCTTGAGGTGAAACACTACATAAAAGTGTAAGGGTTACACCAAGGAGAGTCTTCAAGATTCAAATCCATCGACCTTTCCCCCTTAATGTGGTCTACACCATGGTTTTGTTCTCTAAATAAAAATTAGGGATCAATTTTAGTCCTTTCTTTTGTAATATATGGGTTTTTATTTCATTTAGACCCCATGTGTGGTGGCCATAAATTTTGTCACTTGTGTCCATGCTATAAGGGTGTCCTAAACAAATGTTTTTAGTGGGGATAGATAGGAAATTTACAAGTCGCACCCATTCATTTGGAGGTTGGGTGAGGCACTGTGAGGTGTCTGTTCAGCTAGCTCCTCCCCCAATCCTCCCACTGTATAGCCACTCTTGGTTGGGTTTTTTTATGGTGGTTTCTATTGATATTTGTGGTTATTTTACCACATTGATCATTCCTTTATGTTTCTATTTTCTTTTCCATAATTTGTGTGCTATAGTGGATAGGGTTTTGCTTCTTATTCGACTAGAAAATTATGGAATAGAGTGACGATGATGTAGATTTTTCTTTGATTGGCCATATAATTTATTATAATGTTTGATGCTCAATGTTATATGTTGTTTCATTGTTTTTGTGTTTCTCATTTTTTCAGAAAATTTTTCATCCTACGAATAAATTTATTTATTAATTATAAATTCATAAAAATAAATTATTCAATTTTGAAGGAATGTGATGAATGATATGGTAGTGGTATAATTTTTAATGGTGTGACAATGGTATTTTCATATGGTTTTTATATCAGGGAATTGATTGTAATGTTGTGGTGATGGTAAGAGTTCCCCTTAATACAAAACTATGTACCTTCTAATGAATGATTTCGTTCATACATTCATGATACGTAGGATCATGTATGAGGATAGTATCTATGATCACCCTAGACGAAGTCATATGATGATTTTTTTCCTCATAGAAATAAGATAATTTCTCTTTTACACATTGAGTAATATGGTGTTAGATGAAAATTATCTCACCAATGGGATAGTTTTTTGGTTGACAGGATGAGGGAAATTTTTTTTGACTTGGGATGTGAGATGAGACACTGGTTGTATAGGTTGTCAATAATATGGAAATAATGTATTAAACGATAATAAATGTAAATGTTTGAAAGCTGAGTTGAATGTACAACTCACACTTGTGATAATCACCCTACAGATAGTGGAATAATACATGGTGTGTTTTTGTATTCATGATGAGTCTTCAATGACTAAATTAGGTGTGATGGAGATATGCATCTTCTGAGTGATGGGAAGAGATGTATTAAAAAAGTGATATGAGATAGAATCTGAGTGATAGTTGATATGAGGGAATTAGATAGGGGTATGGACTGACATACATATGTATGGGTTGGATAAGGACTACATGATATGAGTTTATAGATTGGTAATGCATTTGAGTTAGTAAATATGAGATGACGTGGTTCTAGGGGCCTCTCATGGATGTCTTGATATATGATATGAGAACTATAATGGGAACAATATTATGTTATTATATGATATTATGTGTTATAAAAAAAGCCATATATATTATAGAACAAGTTCCATGGGATGACTCGGTGAGTTTATAGGATAGGTTTCATTCCATATATTATCTTTTTTATATGTGATATATTCTAATGTGGGTGGATGTGGATCATGTGGCTTGACCCCACTATGAGTGATATGGGATCATAGTGGGTTTGAATTCTGGGTCCACCATGACTGTGAAGTAATGTCTTGGGACTTATATCATCCTAACCAAGAGTTAGAAGCCACTTATAGGACTAGGATATACATTGATTGATAATTTTGTAATGGTGTAAGGTAAAATACCATGAGTGAAATGGTTTAGCTGAACGCACCCTATGTGAGTGGATGTGGGTTAATATATTATGGTCAACAATTAGTGATAGTTTTGGCATGTTGTGGATGATTAAAGTTTTCTTTGGTGATATTCTAGTTGTTATGACAAAGACACTATACCACACTAAGTGAGAAGGAATGTCTCGTGCTTGGGAGAGGGACCCTACTTCTCACCTTTTGTTAGTTTTCAAGAACGTAGCATTTACCTTACTCTTCAATCCAAGTATTTTTTTCATATACAAGATTTATTACACAATAATATGTTATTCCATCTTATGATGATATAGGTATCATAATGTATCATAGTGCCCTATTTAGTACATAGAGTTTTAATGTTTTTATATGATCATTTTTATTTATTTGATTATGAATATATGTATATAATGGTGTATATTAATTGATCATGGCGATAAAATTATATGATTTATTTATCACACCCTAGATGAGAACTATAGTAGTCATATATTTTATCTATCTTAGGATTGGAAAACGTGATGAGTGTTGGAGATTTGGATTTATTTGAGGCCCGAGAATAGTAGTGGATTTTTTTGGGTATTCATTTTATATATTTTTTATCAATTTAATGATAAAACATTGAGATTTCATATGGGATATAGTATTTTAATATTACATATTTATTTTATTATATCATGATTATGTATTATTAAATTTTTTGTGCTCTATTTTGTTATTGTTGGTATAGTAGGGCTATTTACGGTTTTTAGTTAATCAAATTGATGGTAATATTCTCCTTGTTTTATATCGCACTGTCAAAATTTTGTTTACTCTAGACAATATAATGGCGCACTTAAGGTTACATGGAACCCAAATAGGAGGAACTATGATTTGGTTCCTCAGTTGAGGAATCATAGGTATCATCTAACAATTATTATGGTAATGGTAAATGGTTGGTACGGTGAATACCTCAAGTGAGATGGAAAATTGTAAATTTTTTTGTTCACCTACTCGGAGTGGGAGGGGGCTAGTCCCAGATCGATATGAGAGGCCTCCGCTAAGTGAGGGGGATGTGGTTCTGGTTTTTTGTTAGGAACATCCCTAAGTGAGAGGGTCTAGGTCAAGGTTGCATCATGGGACATCACCCTGAGTGATAAGATGGGTGCATGAGATACGGTATGTGACCAGTAATGAGACCTCACCTTCATTATAAGGGTGCAGTTATTTTATTTTGTAACTAACATGTGATGATACCACACCATATATGAAAGCATTGTGGTATGAGATGTGGGAGGGATATGTAATAATGATTTAGGATAAGACCCTAACATGGATTTGGGGGTACATTTCAAGATATAGTTATCAGACCTTTCCTATAGTGATTAATCTTGGGTTGTGTTACTGTAATACCTGATACCCATTTGGACAATGTAAACATCATATCTAAAATATTACCCCATAATAAACACTTTACCTCAAAATAAATATCCTTTATTCACATGTTTAAGTGGAATTTATAAATCCATTAATTTATATATTATTAAATGGAAGTATTTTATAATTCACCATGGTATAATTTTTTTATGGTTAAAATTGAAAAATTCTTCTTATATAATTTATTTTTAGTTGAATAGTAAAAAATATTTTTTGTACTAAAAACATGGTCTTATTGAATACAATAAGAATTTAATATAAAATATATAATTATAAAACAAATTCCATGATAAAATTTATATCTAAATATTAAAAATATATATTTTCCCAAGGTGTTTTTAATTTATAAAGCCTGCTTTTAATATTATATACACATAAGTATTTTTTTCTACAATAGAAACAAATTTGATTCCTTTATTTTTAAATTAATATTATTAATGTAAAAATAGGTTATTTAATTATCTTAATTCTATAAAAAATTTATAATCAACCAATTAAAATTATTGAAATCTAAAACATTGTTAATTTTTACATACACATAAATTTTATGCTTCAGAATGAATACTTTTTACAAACTTGTTATTATGCATTAAATAATACAATGTTAAGAATAATATATATTCCACCTAAAATATTGTTTAATAATATGTCTAAAATTGTAATAATTAGTATCTATATATTAATTATTAATTCTTATTTATTCCCATTAATAAAATCTAAATATCTTATATAAAATTTAATTAAAATGGTAAAAAAACATGACACTAGAAAAGATAAAAATTCTTGAATAATTTGATTAAATTTTTAAAAAAAATATATAAATATGAATGGTAGGGGATTCATCAACCATATATTAGACCAAAATTAATAATTTCAAACTGTTTCCCTCTTAATCATAAATAGCGTCAAGCTAACATTGAAAATGTAATGGGTATTTACAATGTGTAGATTTCATCACAGTCAAAAGGGTTCCCTTCAATATATTCATTTAAAAAATCATTATAATTTATTCCTAGAAATATATAAATTTTATCCTTGTATAATTTTATATCAAATTCATAACAACATGGTTTCTAGTAGATAGGAAAATGCCTCAATTTCTTAAGATATTCCCATAAAAAGTTTTATGTTCTAAATGTGAGTATTTATTACAAATAGCATTTTCTTCATAATATTTATCAATAATAAATTTTAGAGACACAATATTAGAAATAATTTAATAATATTAATATATTATAATATAATTATATAAATATATAATAAATTATGAAATCATTTACACCCACAATGAAAATAACATTGATAGTATGTACGTGTGTAGTATTATCTCCAAAAATGATATGGAATGTTTTTCATCAATGCCTATTATAGTTAGTAAAGAGGATGGATTTGAATAATTAATATTCCATGTTTTTCAAAAAATTTATACTAAAATTATAATTTAGTTTATAAATTACTTTAATCCATTTCATTGAGAAATGGAAGCATTAATCTTGTGAAGAACATATTACTGCTTCCACGAACAATGAATTACATTTTTCTTCATCAACATTCATGGATAGATATAAATGTAAATTAAATTAATATATACTATATTAATTATTTTTTTTATGTTTCAATTGATTTTATATTAAAATTATAAAAAATAATTATGTCTTAAATCAGTATATCAAGTTCTTATTTGGATTGGTTGTACCACCTATAATGAAGATATAATAGTATGTATGTTATAAATTCTTGGGGAATTTTATATATTGAAAAAATGAAATTGTAAATTTTATACAATATATCTCTAAAAACATTATTTTAGTATCTTTAATTATCATGGAATTATTAAAATTAATCTAATAAGTAAAAATAGATCCCATCACCATGGTACCTGCATGAAACAAAAAAATTAATTCTATATTGACCGAATAATAGAAATAAAGTAATGCTGATTAATATATTTGTAATAGGTTTTTATAAAATATGTGTATGAAGGGATATATATATATAGTAATATGGTTCTGAAGTACGTTATTAAGATATTAATTCTTATTAAAAATGAGATTCAATCACTTTCTTGGAATCCAAAAATTATGTTATGGGTTTTTCAATATCTAATTTCACTTAAAGAGATAGGATGTTATTTCACTACATGATTCTTATTTTTGGGGTATACTTTTTAAAAAAAATTCTTTTATCATAGTAAAAATGAATTTCATTGGATTTATGGGTAATATATAAAAACCCATTATCATAAATATAATTTATTTCATGATATATTATCCATTGATATATATATAATAATTCCAAAATACAAATAAACATATTCTGTTTGGGTTATTATATATATATTAGAGGTACAAAAAATATGGATTTAAGGGAATTATATAAAAAATTAACATGCCTTTAAAATTCCATAGTTTATTTAAATCTATATAGGATAAGCTGGGGATTCATATTTGAAAGGGTTGAGCTATAAATATCAAGATGGGAATAATAAAATAATAACCTAATGAAATTAACATGTGTGACTTAGGATGATTTTAACTGTTCCAATGAAGTGTTATAATCATAAACAAGATCCTTAAAACAAGACATTAGATGATAACACCTAGGAATTATCAGACTGTGGAGATGATATAAAATAATAAATTATAACCCTTTGTTGAGGAAATATATTTATGATATGATTTCATAGTTTGATTAGGATAAATTTTTTCCTCTATTCATGGAATAAAATTAGACAAAAACATTACAAAATTCATTGTAGAACTATATATATCTAAGCACACATAGTACATTTATTTTATGTACACTCATTTTTAATCGATATAGATCAAAAAATATAAGGTACCTTTTGTTACATTCAATCGTAGGATTAAGAGGTATAGTTTATATATATAGAATTACCAAAACAAATAAAAGGTACAACAATAATATTACCATTGAGTGGAAATGGGGATGGGAATTCAGATGACTATTTTTTTTAAATAATCAAATTGTAATTTAGACCTTGTATTTGTTGTATATATAAGATCATGGAAGGGATTAATGATAGTGAAAAGTGGCCCCTGATTAATTCATAATAATAAGGGGAGTAATTTTATTTATATAATAATATGAAAAAAGGAAAATTGGAAATAAAAAGGCCCAATACAAAATGAACATGAATAAATATGAAGATGAAATGAATATGTTGTTTTAGAGTATGATTCAAAATGCTTTGTAGAATCATTTATAAGAGTGGTAATACTATTAAAGGAATTTTTAGATTGATAAGGTGAGTAAAAAATGTAAATTGTTATCTTAGTGAAGAGTAATTTGATTTTAGAGGGTACTTATATTAAATGGGTGTTGAAATCTGAAATAACTAATAATCATTAGATTTGTACTCTATATAAGAAAAATTTATAGCCGCACCAATTTTATTAATTTTCCCAATTTTTTCTAAAACGTTTCTTGCAATCAAGTATTTTACTATTTTAAGAAGAAAAATAATAAAAATAAAACCATAAAAATATGGAAATTAGTCATGTTCAAAATGAAATATTTTTAGAAACATAAAATAAAATATTGGTTTTGGAGGATTCATTATATGTATCTAAGATATACAAAATTTATTCTTAAACACATTATTATAAATAGGAAATTAATTTTTAGTCATTTATTACATTTATATTATTTATTAAATCAATTTTGGGAAATTATGATGTCATGATACATACTGTATATTTTTATTGAATTTATTTGTAACCCAATAAATCTACATTCTCATATAATATTGAAAAATTCGTTATGTGATAATATAGACTTTATGGTTTCAAAAATTATATTTATTTCTCTAAAATAATTTTACAAATACATGATTTCTCACTTTTAAATAAAAATAATCTATAATTAAAATTTTCCACTAAACAAATAATATTTATAATGATTCCAAAAATTGTATAGGACATCATTAAATTATATTAAAATAAATATTATTTAATAATAAAATTTTCATTGAAAATTATTTATTTTATCAAAATATGTGTATTAATTTAAACTATATATTTCAAAAATTATAGTTTTTATTTATTTTTATTGAAATCTAATTTTTATACACTTTATTATATAATATTATGTATATATAAAGTAATAATTAAAATAAAATAATTATTTCATTAAAAAATACAAAAAACCAAATATTTATGTTCTAGATATAGAAGCACTTATTACATGATTGTGTGACCTATATTTATGGTGTGTAATAGTGATACATTCTCGTAGTGATTTATTGAACCTGATTTTTTCTATAATATCTTTGATCATTATCTTCTCTATTAAATGGTTTTTATTTTCTTATATTATTTAATCTCAACATGGTATGGTCAAAGGAAAAGTCTAGTGATTCCATATCCATTATAAGCTCAAATAAATGTTATTCTTTTAGTAAAATCCAGTTTTTCAAGGTAGTGAGTTATTCCATCAATGTCTATTAGATATTATCACAACCCTTAAAATATATTAATATTTATAGTAGTTTTAGAATGATTAAATTATCAGTGGATATGGTTCTGGATGTTATTTTAATCCCATCAAACAATTACAGATATATTTTTATTAATCCTAAATAACTAATGAAATATTATGCATAAATTTACATATAATATTATTTTTTATATTCATAAGTAGGTTAATTTCATTTATAAGTGTTTGGGTTATTATAGTATTCAATTTATTAAAAATTTCTCCATAGAAATATCATTTCATACATTTATATAAATTAGGGTACTTATATTTCATCATAACTTTTTCCCCTTGTTAATTTTTAAATCTTTTATTTCTACAACAATAATTTTACTAGCTGAGTTTTCCTGTTTCATAGAACATTATCTCTATGATCTATGAACTTCACTGACTTATCCATGTATGATATACAATTCAATAAAGGCACCACCCCTATATTAAACAAATTAAATAGGTCTAGTATGTACTTACCTAAGATATATACATGGAATGCATCATGTACATGAGATGGGTTATATGGGATTGGTAGTCAATAGTATGCATCACTATTGTGATCAGGGATCTCAAAGGGTCTGACATATCTACAACTTGGATTTCCCATCTTCTAAAACATTGGGAATTTCTTCCGTGTTGGTATATGTGGAACACACAATCTATGATGTCAAAATATAGGTCCCATGGATGATTATATGTATAGATTGTCTGTCAACATTATGTATATTTCTAATTATTATGAGTTGTTTTAAACTTCTTTATCATTTATTTGACAAGATATCATCTCATCAAATTCTGATCTCCAATATTATTATCTCAAATTGGATTCTAACACCTCCTCCAATACATAGCTTCATAGGGTTTTATTTTAATTCTATATTTGAAACTACTGTAATATGAGAACTCTAATATTTGAATTTTATGATCTCATCATCCTTTTAAATTCATTTAACAAGATCTCTGTATAACCTCTAATGTTTAAATGGAGCTCTCATGATGACCATTTACCAAATGATGATATGAATTACTAAAACAAATATCTATATATAATGTATTATAAAACATTATTTATCAATTTGAGGTAGCCCTCATATACCAATCAGAAACAATAGAGAGTGGTACTCCATGTAGTCATAAAAAATATTTTATGTACATCAGATTGATTTTTTCATGATTGAAATCATCATTTATAGAAATGAAATGTAATGACTTTATAAGTCATCTGACTATATCCAAGATAGAACTATTATATTTACAGTACCTTGAGATCCCTATGAAAATATACATTCTTATGTTATCCCACATACATATTTCTATGATTTTTTGTTTCATTTTACACTTAGACTTATAGTGTTCTTTCATGACTTATTGGGCTACAAATAATTGAGATAAAAATTCAATAATAACTAAATTATACTTATTTAATTGTAGTTTTTTATGACGATCATTATACATATTAATTATTCCTAGATAAATAGGGATGTATCATCTATTTTAAGCTTTTAAAAGATCCATATTTTTTTTAGATACAGATGAAACACATAATTCAAATCAAAAACATATAACTCTAAATTGAGAATATTTTAATTTTAGAATATTTTCTATCTCTCTATATTGTTCTTAATTTTATTTTTGGGATCTTTTATTCTCTCAATAATGGATACCTCAAATATTATTTGAGAAACAGAGGATGAATTACCAAATATTATTCCCATGTATATCCTTTATATTGTTTATGAATACCATATAACATTCAATCCAAATCCATGATTATGTTGTAGGATCCTTTCAACATATTGAATTTTTAACTTTATTTAGTATTTTTATCATAATGTAGTAAAATATAATAATCCTCGATCATTTATAACATCATTTTTTAGTTCATATTTACTTCCTTTTGTGTAAATATGTACTTGATAATTTTTTTGACCTGTATATGCAGCACACAAATCCTTATGAAGATAAACTCACTAAATAGTTAATGTGATGATCATTATTATCAATTTTAGATTAGTAATCTAGTATATTTTTTCACGTGACATAAATTAGATATAGGAATAGACTATTAAAATTTTATTTTTCACTATTATAAAAATGATTCCTTTGTTTGATGCATAAATAATGATCATGAATCATTCCCAACTACTAGGTAATATAAGAATTTATGTCATGATTAATATGTTATTTTAAATCACTAATGATATCCTCAAAATATTTTTCTAGAAAACATAAGTCCCTCTATTATCATCCTATTTAGTGGGATTGAGAGATACTATAATATTCCTATATATCTTTTATGGTTCCCATAAAATTCAAGGAATCTTTTGATCTCTATCATGGATGATTTTATACGATATCCATGAATTGACTATGTATTAAAAGGATCCAAATATAACCCATTTTTGGTGATAAAATTCCATATGATTGTAACATTCCTCATCTTAAATATTAATTTACAATACATCACATATTACTTTTCTGTTCACATGTTCTTCTATAAAACATTCAAACTCTCCCCATTTCCACCAGGATTTTGGAGTACAAAATAATTACATATATAAATACTACAAAAAATTATCAATGTAATAACCAATTATTATACTAACAATGTTAATGAAGATACCTAGAGAATTTAATTTTTTTAGTGTAATAACATTGAACTTATAGTGTCTGTAACTGGTAAGAATATAATACATGGGGTTATCTTCCATATTTAGATTTACATGATATCATCTCAATTTATGATCAAACATATAGGAAAATGGGCACTACATAACAGGTTGAATTGGATTTTTAAGTGTGGTATAGGATATGTGTTCATTTTTTCTTTATTTATATTAATAAAATAAATTCATAGGCATATTGACCCATCCATATTATTGAAAAAATGGACCATCACACACCATAGTGCAGACCTTGGTCATTTAATCCCTTTATTAAAAATCTCTTATAGTTTCCTTTTATCACATATGTTTCCAAAATGGCCATTCAACATTGATCGTTGGGTATTAGAAAATCTCTATGTTTATGTATAATTTTGATATAAATCTCTTAATTAAGAGGAGGTCCAAAAAAATTTATGCAATACAACAACATATTATCTTATAATGGGAAGATCATTTGGGGTTATATTTTTCATAGCCTCAATCATTTGAGACATATTGTGTTTATCATAATGAAATAATATTTTTTTCATGTGATGATAATTCCAAATGAGATATATCATCACTCATAACTGTGCATTTAATCAAATTGAGATTTATGATAAAGAGGATGACGTCATTATACTAATAATTCATGTTGTCTTTATATAAGGGATGCCAATAAATACATATAATATCATAAATTTACACTAAATGAAGTATCACATGGGTTTATTCAAAATTTATCTCTCAAATATTCATAGTGGAATTCATAAATAATTTCAGTGAAATAAATTGCACATTTTATATTTCATATAATAACTCGACTTCCATGTTATGTGATGGCGTTTCAATTGTTATAATAAAAAATTATAATATGAAAAAAATCTAAAATTATAATGAATTATAAATTTTTTATTAATTAACGAATAATTAGTATATCTTTCACCATATAATTGTTAGTATCAACCTTATTAGTTGTTATGTAATATGCTCACCCATTATCTAAAGGCCTTGTTTATTATTGTCATTTTTAATCTTTAAAACCCATTTTAATAGTTCATTGTATTTAATAGTTTCCTTTTTTATTTATAGTTGAAACATTATATAGTTGATTTATGTTTATTTGGAAATTTTCTTACTCACATACCATACGGGGGTTTCTCCCATAACTATTTGCTAGCTTGGGGCCCAACTTTGCCACTCATATAAAATTTATATATCCCTTTTCTGTAATTTATAGGATTATTCTTTCTAAAATTTTGATAATTGGAATGTTGTAATTTTTAAAAAAAATATGAGATTTCACCATAACATTTGATAAATTATACATCATTCTCTACTTCATAATTATATGCTCGTGAGACCCTCGAGGTTCACCAATCATATTGTTGTCAATGAGGTAATATCATAAAATTTATTTATAACATTCAAATTCTTTAACATCCAAATATTTTCTAATATTTCACTTTATCCCACTAAACAATTTGTCAAATTCATATTTTGGGCCAATGTAAAATTTCACGATGTAGCATGTACATATTATAAAGTTTGGATCATATAACACAATGTATTCATCCCCCGTTTTCTTTCGGCTGAATATCTACATCTATAATAATAATATGATAGTGTTAGTAGAATTATTAATGAAATCCATTTTTATAAATTATTTCCACTCCATAACATCTCTCTCTAAATTAGGCTTTGTATTCATGGTCATTATCAAACATTAATCAGCTTCTCCCACCATAAAAATGTAACATGCAGTACCTTATAGAAATAGGAACTCCAATAACCTAGATATGATTTCAACATTATTACATTGGACTAAGATATAAGTGGAAGAACCCAAAATTGATTAATTGTTTTATTTTCATGGTATAATATATATATATACATGATTTCTATATAAAATTGTAAATATAAAATACACTGTATAATAAAAATTCATTCCTCATTAACATTATTCAAAAAATCTTATGCCATATCATAGGAAAATGAAAATATATAGTATGTGATCTCATATGCTTAGTAAGTGTTACAAAAAATATAATTTATCTTTGTTATATAAGAAAAAATCAATATGGAGAGGTTTATAATTGAGAAACATATTCCATATAATCTATAACATGATCATCAAATAAATCCTTGTAAAATATCAATGTAGTGAACTCTAGAATATTAATAACTAAACTATCGTTGAAGGGAATTATTAATATTGGATGTCGTGATAACTGATATCAATATATCGTTACTATCAGGGAATTATTTCTAGATAGTTTAATTGATGGTAGGTTTATACCAACAACCCATGTAAAAAAAATTTCCAACTGATTTGTCACATTAGACCTACCAATTTGTCAATGGACTATAAATACTAGGCCCCTAGCAATAATTTATTTTATATTTCATTCTTTATATATTACCTGATCAATTCAATTTTGTAAAAAATATAACTTATCAACAAATTTATATATTGATTATTCAATATTGAATATTAATATTTTCCTATTAAATCAAATAACATTTAAAGTGGAATTATATAGATATAAATGGTATATATTTAAGGTAATAATCATAGCCTTTATAAAAAATTAAGGATATTTAAGAGAAATATAATTTTCCATGATTAAAATAATATAAATATTTCTAGAGATATTAAACTCCGAAAAATTGAATTATAGATAAAAAATAAGCATTAATTAATAAAAATTATTGGTTTTTTAATAATGTGATGTCATATTGAAAATGGTAAAAAAAATAATTAAAACCATTATAATATATTTTCATAGAAATTTTATCCTTCTAATACAATAGATACCTTATATATGAAGCTATATTATCCTAAAATGGTTTTAGATGTGTGAAAATTTGATAACGCCACATTAATTAAAGAAAATTACATTTCAAATTTTATAATGAAATAGAAAAATGAAAATTCAAAAAAACAATCTAATTATTAGTTTTAATAATTTTCAAATTTCATTAATTGAATAAATTTACATGATAAAACTTTTTTAGTAAATATAATGTATTTTTTTGAAACAATTTTGAAAAATATGGACATGGAAGAAAAATATAACAAATAAAAAAGATAGATAATATAAAATTTTAATTTTAATATTACATTTCTTGATTTATTATTCAAATTGATAAAAATTGGGTAGAATTTATGGAAACCACATAAATGACAAGAAGATGAGAAAATAGATTAATTTTGGGATGAAACAATTTTAATATTCCTTCTACGAAAATATATGCAATCCCAAAATAAAGTGGGATTGAAAAATTAAATCATACTTCTTTCATATATATTAAATTATAACCCCTCAAATTAGTAAAAGGAATGTAAAAATTTTTCAACATAATAAAATATATTTTATTGTTAAATACATCATTTAGGTAGTATATACACCATATAAAATGAAATATTTACAAAATACTAAATATGATTCAATGGAGTGATAATTTAAAAGAAATCCCTTAAAAGGTTGATATCATTTATGTGAGAATTATAAAAATAAGTGATTATATGGGAAAATGTTAATAAAAAATATCGTTGTTATAAAATATAATAAAAATTGATTTCATTCCATGCCAAAACATGTCATAACAAATTTGAGGACATTGAATTATATTCAAATGAATGGAAATAGAGTTAATAAACACTTTACCTCGTTATCAAATTTCCTAAAATGAGATTTTAACTACACGTAGAATACATATTAATTTAATATAACTAAATTATAAAATATAAATATAAAAAATATTAGATATAATCCATTTATAATATTTTATCACACATTTTTAAATTTATTTTATTTCTAAGATTATATTTTGTGTTAACTACATTTTCCTTCTTATATATTTGATCCATTTCTTCTGGTCCTTGAGTATTCCGTATCATTCCATCATCTCTATAACATTAAAAATAAAATTTATATAATATATATTCAATAAAAATAATTATATATATAGTGATTAATTTGTAACTTATAGAGATATAAAAATGATTTTCACCATTCATGGAGATAGTAGGTTTTATGTATGGATGTACACTATTTTTATCTTGTGATGGATTGAAGAAAAGATTCATAAATAATAATTCTACCTCAATGAATATTTTTTATTATCATATATATCTTATATATTCTTTAAAATTATTATTTTTAATATCCATGTGAAATATAAACAAAAACTAAATAATATCTCTTTGTGGTGGTGGTAGTCCACATGTACAGACGAGCACTGTTATTTTATTCAAAAATATTAGAGGTTAAAATTTTGTTATGATATTATATTATAAGATGAATATTTATGTAAATAATATCATATATTTTTTTAAGTTCCATATTTATGGCCATAATTATTAATATTTTATGTAAAATGAGTGGCACTGCTTCCTTGAGATGGTAAGTTTTTCATATGTTTGAGCAATATTTTCACAGGTCCCAGCATGCAATATATATGGGAAAAGGGTTTCTCGTAATAATAACAACAATAAAATCTATGTATATTTATGATGTCTTTATTATTATTTTAGTATGGGTTTAATTTATATATATGATGTATAAGAAGAAATAAACTATAATTATTTGGTGATGATTATCATCACTTCTTTAATAGATTTGATTTAGATTTCATTTTAAGGACCCTAGGATGGTTATTTAAGGAATACAAAACCTGTAAATTTTCTCTAGGTAAGTAGAGAAGATAATTTTTGAGTGGCTAGTAAGGCTATATGGCTTAATGTTGCGTAAACAATTAATGAAGCTATTTTTAATTGAGGGGATAACAACTCTTATAATATTTTAAAATATTTTATTATAATAAATTCAACATATTGTAAAAGTTGTTGAAATTGGAATAAATTATAATATAAATAGGATAATTTCATAATATTATTATTCAATAAATTTTTTAATATTTTAGAAATTATTTTACACATTATATCATCGATTGTCCCTTTCATGACCATTTTAAATCATATCCATGATAATAAAAATTTTGATATTAATGGGTTAAAATTATATATATGAGATTAAAATTAGAAGATAAATTGAAAATTTGTGAAATTTTTAACTATACAATATCCCCATTTTTATCATTCAATATTATTTAAATTTTTTATAATTTTATAAAATATTATTTCCATAAAATTTCATTAATATCATCTTGGAATAATTTCTTTGACATGAAATTAATGATATTATGATACACATTTAATTTTATTTTAATAATTAAATAAATCAAAATTATTATATATTAATATGTAATATTGATAAAAAAATTATTTTAACCATATTATACTACATTATTTTTAAAAGTAATTCTTATTTTTTTAAATGAATATATATTTTGTATGATTTTCATAAGAAGTTATTTAAATTATTAAATAACTAAATATAAATAAAATATTATTTAATATGAATTTCTAAATCCAAATATATCATATTTTTATCCTTATTAAAAACATATCAAGGATCTCAATGTCAAGAGTGTTGCATTTTTATTTCATAATTTTCTTAAGGATATTTAATGGTCAATGTTAATGAAAAATTAAATAAAGTTCCATATTATTAATAATTTTATGTAAATATAATAACCCCATTAATAAAAGTGGAAAACTTAAAGTGTTATAGAAATTTTAATTCCTTATCCTAAATATTTAACCTTAATTTACCCATTTTACTATTTCTAAGGTGACAAATATCTATTATAGTTATCGTACTTAATAATAAATAATGATAGAAAAATACTTAACCAATTTATACATACTAATTTCAAAAATTGAAACAATTTTGTTAAATTCTATTCAAAAAATTAGGAACAGTATATTTCGTATAATAATGAAAAATGAAATGAAAACCAATTTTCAAGAAAAAATGTGTTTTTATGTCCTGTAATGAACATATTCCAAAATTAGTTATAATGATGGTTCAAAATTAATTTATAATATTATATAAAACATAATGATTGTTATGATAATTTATGATTACATTAAAGGAAATATTGTTTTTACTCAATTGAAATAAGTTATTGTTTTATAAAAAATATTATTATTTCCCCATTTAAAAAAAATTCATTTAAACCAAATCCAAAAAAGTCAACCTAATTTAATATTTATATGGTTATTTAAAAATTAATGTTGATTTTATAAAAGGAAAATTTTATATATTTAAAAAATGACTAATAATTCACACACGTCAAATTTAAAAAAATCATTTTTGAGGAAAAATGCATTGTGATGAATAAAATTACTTTTTTAAAAATTGAATTCTTATTTCTAAGAAATAAAAAAATTCATATCAACTAAGACAATAATTAATATATTTAATAATTTATTGAATTATGTTAATACAAAAAAAACAATGGCTACTTCACATTTAAATATTAATATTTATATATTATATATCAATTTGTATAAAAATTTGTGTTGCATGTTAATAAAGTTATAAAAAGAATTATTATTTTAAACTAAATTTACAATTTTTTCAATTCTCCCATTAAATAAATTTTACCCTCAAAATATTATCTCTGTTTTCAATGGAAAAAACATTATTCAAATCCCACATCATATAGTGGGATAACAAAACTTCTTTTAAAAAGTGAAAGTGGGAAACATAATGTTTACCCAAAATAGAGCATTGTCATGTTCCAACAGAATAAGAAAATTGGTAGTAATTTAAAATATATATATATATGGTGGATGTAACTAACATAAAAGGACTAATATAAACTGATATGAAAGTTAGTAATGAGATATTTAATGAACACAATATCGTATATTAGTGATAGGGTAATGATCATTAATTAATTGGAAATGAATGTAAAAGAGTAAAAATTATTATGTAACAAATATTTTAAAAAATTTTAGGATCTATTTTAATATCAAGATATAAAAGATTAAGACATATACTCACCTGATTTCATTAAATTTCACAATCACTACATCACTATTTTGTATTTCATCAAGGAATTTCAAATTTTTCATGTATTCTATGAAATGAATATTCTGGATGATTTTTTTAATTAAACTTAAAAATTAAATTTTAATGGTTCATATCAGGAATAAAAGAACGAAAATACATTTAATTATAATATAAATATTTAAAAAATTAAAATGAAACGTACAAGTTACAAAATTTGGATAAATATAATATATTAATCTCTAAAATATCATAAATTACCTTCGGGTATTATTTGATACATTCCATAAATAGTTATACTTAAGAATCCACCAAAACATATGTATCTAAACTCAAAAACCAAAAAAATAGAATATATTTGATCAATAATTTGTCAACATTTAATATAAAGAAGCCTATAAGGTCACATAATAAACATGTTAATACATTGATCATCTATTCCGCAGAATATAAAATCCATTTCCCCAAATAACTTGAATCTCCATAATACCAAAATGGAATCATAAATTCATCCACAAGATAAATAATCATTTATCCCTCAAATGAAATCCCATACTACAATATAATGTTCCCTTTAACTAAATCCAATAATGATATGAAAAAATTAGTGTGCTTCATCTAAAATAACATTAGTTACATAGTGACCAAAAATACTAAAATCACATGGTCATATATATGATATAATATATATATCAAAATTGATATACCCTATAATTACCTAAACATCAAATATCATATAGACCATAATGTTTATCAATACAGTTTAGTATAAATTCTTCTAATTCACGTTTTCTTATCCATCTACACAACATCATTACATTAAATATGAAAATAATAATTTTTTATGTCAAAGTACCATCAATGATAATTAATACATTGTTATTTTAAAAGACCAATACATAGGTACATAAATATTTCATCTTCCTTCATAAATATCTATAAATATTTTCTATTTTATTCAATAATAAAACCATTATATATTTATATATATGAAGGATATATATAATTTTTACAGTCTCAATCTAATGTTACATTATTTTATTTGAAACTACTAAAATTATTCTTCCCTCGGATATTTCACTAATATACACATCATCTAAATCTATATAAAATTAACATTGATAATACTTTATTCACATAACTATGTTTCTCCTTCTCAAAATCATTTATCATCTAAATTATTTAATGGATATTTTTTTAGTGATTCTATATTTCTCCACAAGTAAAACATATTCATATTCCATTATGAAATTTCATAATGTTCCCCATCAAACATTATTATCTTATAGGATGTTGAGTATTTTTCATTGCATAGTTCATATAACCTAAAATTATATGAAATTCTATATCTATCTAATTTTGTGTTTCAGGTCATTCACGAATTTGAAGATATTTAATCATATAATAAGATATATGATTAGGCATTATAACAAGGATTCACATTCTATATCCCTTTTTAGTTCTTTACTAATGAGGAAAAATCATTCTGTTATCTATAACATTAATTATTGAATTATTTCTTTCTAGTTCCAATAAATCACTAAAAACATATAGATTAAGGTTAAAAAGAATGTTTATAGTGGGAAAACACATTATCTTGAAAATAATGTATAGGATGTATAAATATTTTAACCATAATTTCTATCCCTGATACATTAGTTTAAACCTAGGCCATTCATTGTATTTATATATTCAAATACATTATAGTGATTTATAATGATAATGTGAATTAACTAATTCATATCATTTCGAAGTGTCATACTAGGTTCATAGAAAGGTCGTAATCCCTAAGAACTAGAATAATGGTTGAGATATATTCAACCAACTATTTTAAATGTAATTGAATCAAGATGCATCTGATTCAAATCCCATCCCACTAGTTGTATCCAAATAGGGTTGTGTTACTATTAAAACTACATAATCTCTACCTTCTTAAATTTTTTATAAATATTTCGTGTAATTATTAATTTCTTCATGATCATTCATAGGAATATGTTCCCAATATATGTTCAACCAAACTTAGTTCCCATGGATTATACTGAAAAAAACATTTATATCAACTACTGAAAATCCAATTCATGTAACTTAGATCCAATATCTACTATATGAAATTTTTTTAAAAATAATGTTATAACATCCGAAATATTCATTTAATTTACTACTATTTATAAAATAGATAAATTAATGATTCTCATATTAAATTGGAAATTTATAATTCATTATATTATAAACATTATAAATTCTTGATATTAATCAAAATACGATTCTTCTAATCATAGGTAAATGAAAATATCATGGGTGACGTCAGATACATAATAAGGGTTACACACAAGGGATTATATCATGTAAAAATATAGAATAATTAAAATTTCATGGTTAATTACGAAAAAATAATTTTTCTTATTAATTAACTACAAAAAAAATTCATGGATAATATAAATGTAGTAATATCATAGAAATATTAACTCTATTCCAAAAAAAAATTGGTCAATATTATTCTTCATGGTGCATTTAACTTCATGGAATTTATTAAAATAATTAAATTTATGTGTATTTGTATATTGATTTCCTATTTAATAATTTTAGTCATCCATTTTGTATCATTAGAATAGTTAATGCATCATTGTGACATTTATAATGGGTCCCCATCAATTATTATATTTCCAATTCATTATTCTTATATTAAATTAACAAATAAATTCATAAAAACCTAAGCTTTACCCATAATTATTCATATTGATTAAACAATATTGAATATAAATATTTCTCCATTCAATCAAATGAAATTAAAATTAAATCACCATATATAGAATTGGTATTTTGTTTTATAATTTTTCATTTATATGTTTCAATAAATATTGATATTTAAGTGGAATTTATTTCCAAATTATCATTGAAAATATAATTTTTCAGAAGAATATTAATGACAAAAAATTTGATAAGATGTAAAATATGACCAACAATTCATCAAGCATAAAGGTTTTGTAATAAAGCAATGTGCATTGATGAATAAATTAAAATAGAATAAAAAATTAATGTAATGTTTTATTAATTAACCTACTTTTAAAAACCATTGAAATGTTGTGTATTATAATAAAACTGTATAAAATGGTTACAATAGTGGGAAAATCCTAAAACACCATATAATGAAAAAATTATATTAGAATTTTAATAATGAATTTAAAAAATGAAAATTTTTCAAAACATTAGAAATATTTAGATACAAACTTTTTAAAGTTTATAGATATCAAAAAATTCCCTTTATTTCTCATTTTAGGAAAAAATAAATCATTTTGAGCAATTTTTTATAATAAATATTCCTTAAATAAAAATATAGCCAACCAAAATGAAAACTATGATATTATATTCTTTATAATATAACATTTATTAGTTAAAATTCAATGGTAGAGTAAAATTGGAATAATATATGGAAAATAATAAAAAAAAATATCCAGATAATATGAACATAGATAGAGTTTTTGAAACAAATATTATATAATTATTTAAAATTAAATATAATACATCCAAAAAAGCGAGATTGTAAAATATATTCATATTTATTTTGTATAATGTAAATTATATACCCTTGATATAGTTATTTTATTTGTATCCTTAAAGTTGAGGTATAAATATATATTTATGTTAAATACCATAAAGGGGTAGTATATACACCACATAGAATTAAATAGGTGCATAATACCAATTATTCATCAATGAAGAGTAAATTGAGATGAAATCACATAAAATGATAGTATCATTGAAGTAATAAATAATTAATAAAGTTATTATTTACTAAAATTATCAATAAATAAAAAATAATTGGAAATAATATATAATACAATCAAATTTCGTTTCCTAGAAATTCATGTAATTGAATATTTAATGAGTTGTAAGTATAACCAATTTATTGTAAATTAAGTAAAAACCCAACTACCTCATGTTTGAATATACTCATAACTGAATAACTTCATATATAATAACATTATATTTGTTATAAATAAATACAATAGATATACATATATATAATATCATAAATAGTTTATTTATAACATGTTATCACCCGTTTATTTATAATAATTTATTATCATCAATATTTCAGGTGTTAACTATTTTTTTCTTTTTTGTTTTGATTTGGTAATTTTGATCCATTCATAATTATCATTGTTTAATTATATCCTAAATTTTATTTATGATATAACTTTCATATTTATTAAATATATATTTAGTTTTATCTATAAATATATAAATAAAAAATTAAATACAATATTCTTAGAGATGGTAGAACACATGCCTTTATGAACACAATTTTATGTTTTTATCAAATTGTACAAAAAAAATTAAATTATAAATCACCATTATAGGACTCATTCAATATAATATTTTTCTTATGTATTCAACAACTATATTCCTTTTACCATCCATTTAATCTTCAAATGTTAGAAAATCACATCGCTTCTTAGAGGTGTTAGTCCACCTATATGCATTAGTGATATTATATATTTCAAAATATTTAAGGGAAAATAATAGATATGATATTATAATTTGAGAAAAAAAATTTATTTCATAAATTTCAAATATTCTCTAGATTTATTTATTTATAACCATCAAAAAAATGTTGTGAGGAAAAATTAATTAAAAATCTTCTTGGATAAGGTAAGTCATACATATACAGGAGTGATGAAAAACCTTTTTCATGATGGATGGTATATGGAAAATGTATTAACCATAATTATAATATTATATCAATATATATATATATATGATATCGGTGTTATAAATTTTGTTTCATTTTAAAATATTTATAATAAGTATAATAATATATATGGTTTAATATGTCGATGAATATAATTACCTCTTCTTCTATATACTCACATTAGACACATTTTTATGGAACATTGAAATGGTATTTTAAGATGAAAGGAACATATAACATATATTTATAAAATTGGATAGGAGAATTCGGTAGGGTTTGGGAGAGATATATGAATCAATTTGGTGTAATAAAAATAGATAATGGGTGTCCTTTTAAAAGTATTTGTAGATGGAATCTTGAAATTTTAAAAAATATGAAAATATAATAATGTTTTATTCATGAGGAAATAGTAATAAAATTGAGTATCTTCAAATATGAGGTTGATATGGAATTTGTATAATTATCTAATAAAATTATTATAGGTCTCAATATAATATTAAAGCAAGTCATTTTTATTAACCCCTTCATTAAAAATTTTAAACCTTAACCACGGTCACAACAACTTCAATATGAAAGGTTATAATTTTTCATATAATGTTTCAATTAGATTCAAAATTTATAAGGGAGGAAATTTTAGACAATAACATATCCATATATTTCACTTGAAAAATTTTCTATTAGTAAATATTTAAAAAAAATAAAATTTTCATAAATTTGAAGTAATGTCAATTTTAACACTATTCATTCTATTTGAAATTAAAGACACAATGAAAATGGTTATATTCAAATATATTCATATAAAAATCAATGATATTATTTTTTAATAAATCTAAGTCATATAATATAATAATTTTTCTAATATATTTTACTTTTAATAAATTCAAAATCATTTTTCTAATTGTATACTTAATTTAATAAATAATATTTTTTGTGTAAGAGATTATTATAATTATTCATGGAGTAAAAAATTAAAAAAATTACCATGATAAAAAAATTAAATTATATAAAATTAATAATTAAAACTGACCATAAAATCTTTTAATCCTTATATAAAAATATTCAAGATATTAAATTTAATAGTTTCATCTTTTTTTCGTTATTTTATTAATGTAATATAAATGTCGATATCAATGAAATATACAACCAAGTTGTAATTTTTTTGACTCTAATATATCAATACAAAAACTAAATTTATAAAATATTATAAAGTAATGTTTTAGAGTAATATTTAATCGTTGTTACAATTTTTCATTGATTTTTTACCCATTCTATCATTAATGAGGTGATAAAAATCATCCAAGACAAAATTTAATAATGATAAAAAATGACAAATATTTTCAAATTTGAACCCATTTATTACAAATATAGAATATTTAATATGAAAAAAAATCATATGAGTGATATAAATTTATTTTTGAAAATAACAAAGCACAAAAAAACTAGTTTTTAGATAAGATGTGTTTTGATGTAAAAAAATTAAAATTTAGAAAAATAATTTTTAATTATTATTCACATGTAATTTATGAAGTAATTTTTATTGGAATGAGGTTTAATATACTTTATGAATATATTAAATTAATTGAGGTTATTTTTCAATTAAATTTAATGGTTTAAAAAAAATCTAAATGTTTCATTGTTCACAGAATGGTTAATCATTTCAGAAAAAACCAAAAAAAATATATGTAATAATTTATATGATAATGTAAAATTTAAATTTCGTTTAAAAAAACTATAATTTATAAATGTGGTCAATAGTAGTTTTGTTTTCCACTAAAAAACAATAAAATGTTCATTGAATGAAGATACATTTTGAATTAGAAAAATTACTTCACTTAAAGTACAGTTCTTATGTCCTACGGATGGATCAATGAATTTATATTAAGTTGGAATTTTATATATAAATTTAATAATATAAATATTCATACTCATAGCCTATAATTAAACCACTAGGTCACATTTAAATAATGTTATTTTTTATTTATACCTCAACTTGAATAAAGCTCAGGGATGTGTGTTAATAAATATATTTAACAAATAATTCATTAAAATTTAATTTATAGGGTTTTATAGACATTATATTTATTTGAAAATGTAATGACATATATGATAATTTAAATATAGTTTATCCATTATTCAGTGATTAACGGTTCAAAATGTTCACTAAATTTTGGAGGAAATTGTCTTATAATGGCCTCAATTGTAACATACTATTTCATATAAGGGTGTGGGTGTTCCTCATGATTGAATATTACATTAAAATCACAAGTTATTTCATTAATTTATTTTATTATTTTTGTGGATAGTTTTCTAATTGTTTTGGGAATTTCATTTGGGAAATCAAAACATTTTGAATCGCATTGGGTGGGGAGTAAATTCCTCATATTTCCAACAATTGAATATAACAAATGGAAAAGTATGGATGATAATTTCTAAACAATTGATCATAAAAAATGGAAACTATAAACAATGAATGGATAATTAATAAATCAAATTTATTCTTAACCTAAGGATTTTTAGATTTCAATGTATGTTATCCACAATTTATTTTATAGTATGAAATTCCATATGAATTTTAATCCATATATAATTGATGATAATGTTCTTGTGAATTTACCGATGTATATCCATTAGGTGTTTCAATCCTGTTTTTTAGAACTATATATTCATTGAGTTAATATCCACTTATCCCTTTTCAGGTAATTAAAATAGTTATATATGTTCCATATCCAAATCCACTTATAAAATCCACATACATATTTTGTTCCATAGAATACACTAACAATATAATTTAAAAAATAATTAGTGATTTTTTACCTATGTTTTTCATTATGTATATAGTTTTCATTAATGATTTAAAATCCTTATATCATTAAATTACTAGAAATTTATCTTATAAAAACCATGACAACGCATGTAATTTATATAATTTATTTTATGATTTATTATATATATAGAAAATAAAAAATCCATAAATATATAGAGGAAATTTATATGTCGGTAATTAGATACATGCCCGGATAATATGAAAATGAGATGCATTGACTTAATTAAAATAATACATAACCTACCCCTAAGATTCCATTGATCTTGTAACATTTTGACATGAACAACAAGGTCTGAGATGGAATTCTACATAACCTCATGCATGCCTCCTTGTACTCGATTGGCTGCTAAATAGTATAGAGGGTCACAAGTAAATCCATGGGGAAACTATACCATTGGAATCATGTTATATGATAAAAAATAATGAATAAACAAATAATAAACAATTAGAGATAATGAAAAAAGGAATAATGAAATACATATAATATCTCCAAAAGTTATAAGTACATCGCAAAAATACTAAACTAGAAAAATTAATGAAAAAAGTAAATAAAAAATATCTTCGGGGTACACTGATTTTTGTACTGATCATCTCTAGATCCATGCTTCATTACTAAAAAAACATACATCATCCATTTTCCCTTAATCGGATCTCTGGTTATGAAATCTACAATTGCATCAAAATTCTTAAGTAGGGTGTGAGAACAAGACACAGTAGGAAACCACCAATGCATGCTTACCATATGTGCACAAAAATATATATAATAGTGTATATCATAACATATTTAAATGCCCAGAAATAAAACATGTTAAGAGTCATCAGCCATTGAGAAATACATAATAAATCTCAGTCCCACCTCCTTTGGCTCATTTTTTGAATGAAATTATAGAATAGACATACTGTCATCAGGGTCACATAGATCACCCAACCCTTCTGGTGGTTATTACAAGAACATTGTATATTCTTTGGGATTATATTTGGTCCGCTAATCCTTTTACTCACCCATCACCCTAGTTTATAGGAAGCCATGAAAAATATCTGCTTGCAAGACACTATGATTCCCCCCTATAGGGTTAGTCACGTCCACCTTTAAGGATGTCAGGACTACATCAGAATGGGTAACTAGCCACTAGACTACATAACCGCCACTATCATTGCTTCACCATGGCATCATAGTATCCACCAGCTTGCCCCTATGATTTCCCCTCTACAGGGGTAACCATAACCTCTTTTATGGACATTAGGTCTACTTCAAGATGGTTATTTTCATTATACCATATAAATCTTACCCTTATGGATCCACCTATCTATCTTAGTATCCTACATCTGACCACTATGTATTCCCCTCTGTAGGGGTAGCCACACCAAACTTTAAGGACTTTATAACCGCTTCAGGTTGGGTAACCTCATATTTCAAAACTCAAGGATCCACCTGAGTATCATAGCACCTCCAATGCAATTCCATAGTCTATGAAATACATAAACAAAAAAATCATTACAAGGAATGATGAGTCAAAACATGATCAATGTCAGGATAATCCCATATAAACAAGTACGTCCACAACTACTCACACACCCACATGAAATATATCACAAGAATGGGTTATTAAAATATTATAATCACATCATGATAACATTATATATATATATGGCCCCAACTTGGAAGGAACCTCCTACCTCATAGTTGTCTATGTCAACACGGAGGTTCTGAAAGGTTTTCGTCACCAGAACTATGCTCACACATAACCAAAAGTCGATAATAGACCAAAAAATACTTGAAATGTCCCCACATAAACATTATTTATAACAATCATTATATGTGATAATAAAATATATTTTACTAAATCAGAACAAAAATACCTATCCACCGTGAATAACAATGTTACGAATAAATTTATACTCATTGATATAAATCCAACAGAACTGAAGGTTCGCCAAAATAATCAATATCAAAGAAGATATTGTGTAGATAAATTTAGAATAATAATATATAATACGATATAGAATATAAGAGAGAGGGCAGTGTTAGGGAAAAAAAATTAGATTCCTACCCATGCCACGTGCACCACCCCAAATCCAATTTCTAATACTTTTTTCAATCAATTTCAGGACATTTATTAATTTGAAAACATATTTATTACTTTATCCTATAAATTCAATTCCCCATCACATCATAAAATTGGTATTTTCCATGAATTTTACCATAAGACCAAATTAAATAATCAACGCTCATCTTGAAATGACAACCTCAATTTTATGGCCACACTGTTGCTGATGGGGTGTCAATTCAACACCATACTAAGATGTTGTATTGGAAATGATATTATGAAAATATCAAAAATAAGTATAATAATATAATAATATTATTAATATATTTATATATAAACACTATAAAATCCACATAGGGCTCTCCATGTGTGCTACACCCATTTACAGTTTAATTTTTTAATATTATCTATTTTTATTTATTATGATTTTACCAAATAAATAAGATATTAAATCCCCAAATATTTTGGAAGTAATGAAGGTGTTGTCACCCCTTAATTTTGGTGTATGTGAAAATTAAATTTATTATCCTCTTCATTAAAATTTCATTTATTAACTTCTACTTCCTTTAATAGGGTAAATAATAATAAAAACCCAAAATTCTTATTATTACATAAAATAATAATAATAATAAACCATTAAAATATTATCTTTCATAATTAATAAAAATAATAAAAAAAAATTAATATTTTTACTATTAGTTATTTATATCATTGGCTGCATCTACATTTCAATAAAAACAATCATTGAATAACATAATTTTAAAATACTCATTTAATCCATGATTCGATGTAAACTCTATGGTGGAGTGTCTAAATTCATCCATGAATGGAGTTCCATATTATAAATTTCTCAAAATGATTTAAATTTAAGGTTTCAAAAACATTTGGTTAGAAATCATGGAATAGTATTATAAGGATAGAGATGCATGAAATTCCTTTCAAATAATTTATTAAAATTAATAATTTAATAAAAAAATTAATTATACATAACACTCGTTGTAAATTGATGTTATGCCACTTCTACAGTATAATACCTATTTTGGGGCTAACTGTGATCTCATATATTTCAAAAGATTCATTATTTAAGAGATATTAATTATTTATTATTAGAAACATTTTAAGATTAATTAAATATAATAATATTTACTCTCATCATTGAGGTATAGAAACATATAATTCATACAAATTTTATACCCCTCATAGGTTAAACACTTTGTTAAAGAACTAATTGTGGTCCTAGATTTTTTATATGATGCACCATTTTTGAGTTTTCAATTATTTTGAGTAAATTATGCGCACCTAAAATAATATATTTTATATTATTATAAATAATTTTCAAGACTTTTTAGTCCTCAGAGTCTCTCACTAACTCAGTGTATGATTCCAAAAATATTCCATTGAATATTTCAAAGTTTAAAATATTCTTTTTCACTTATGCACAACCTTTGAAAAATTATTATGTTATTTCACTGATTAATCATTTTTCCCTTTTAAATTATTACAAAATTCACACATGTGGGTTTTTATTATCAATATAAAAATTGTTATATTACAATCATCCCCCTCTATATACTTCACATACTTTAGAAGCATATCTATATGTCTTTATCAATCAAATCAGTACAATAAGCCTAGATATCAGACTGACATTATCTCATCCCTTCCTGGATCTGTCGACTAAAACTAGACCAATATTATCATTTTCTTAATGGTCATTTCTCACTCTAATTTACATTCCACACATCACACTCATCATAAAATTAAAAATGTTATATCTCAATATCTTTGAAAACATTAATTTGAACAGGATCAGGCATGTACCTCTGAGCGTGAGAAACATGGAACACATCATGCATATCAAGATATTGAGAAGGGAGGACTAGTTAATATGCTACTATACCTATCTGATTACTGAGTTGGTCACCAATATCTCACTAAAATAATAAATGAATATCATAATCTAGAATACTATGGTTTTGTGTAATTTTTTAATGACGTATTAGTGGAAGGTATGTTAGGGAAACAAAACTCTTTTATTAAGTTAGGTCTAGACATAGCATGTAACTATAATGAACAAATGAATCATTAAATAATGAAAAAATATCAATGAAATTATATAGTCTGTACCACATACAGTAATGAGTTTCTTATCACTCTCCTTTGGTGATACTTCTATATAATTTCCATGGTCATACTCAGCTCCATGATTATATAAGTGACTTTCCTGAGTTACCATCATTTGGGGAGTTTATATCCACTACTGGTTTCATCACTCCCAGCCTATTCTATCCTCCTAAAAATCTAATGGGAAGCCATTGTGAGAAAAATTAGTATATTTCCATCCTTTTCACATAGGTGGAAGTCCATTATTTTCATCCCGAAAGTGCTAATATAATGCCCTCACAGCCTAAAATAGTAGAACCTCTTGGAATAATTTTTATTCTGACCATATTTTCTATCACATGACTTCTCTTGATTTCTATTTCTCATCATACTACCATAAGGGAATCATAAAATAGTAAGGGTAAACCTCAATCACTATCCATCCCTTATACAAAATATTTTATGTACATCAGATTGATTTGTTCATGATTAAAATCATCAATGATATAAATGAAATTTAATTACTTTATAAGGAATCTGACTATATCCAAGATAGAACTATTCTATTTACAACACCTGGAGATCCCTATGAAAATATACATTCTTATGTTATCTCACATACATATTGCTATGATTTTTTTATTTATTTTACACTTAGACTTATAGTGTTCTTTCATGATTTATTGGGATACAAATAATTGCGATAAAAATTCAATAATACTTAAATTAAAGTTATTCAATTGTAGTTTTTATGAAGTTAATTATACATATTAATGATTCCTAGAATAATATGGATGTATCATTTATGTGAATCATCTAAAGGTTCTTTAATTTGTTTAGATTCAGATGAAACACATATCTAGAATAAAAAACATATAACTCTAAATCGAGAATATTTTAATTTTAAAATTTTTTTATCTCTCTATATAGATCTTAATATTATTTTTGGGATCTTTGGTTCTCTCAATAATGGACAGTTCTGGTTTTATTTGAGAAATAGAGGATGAATTACCACATATTATTCCCATGTATATCCATTACATTGTTTATGAATACCATATAACATTCAATCAAAATCCTTTATTATGTTGTACGATCCTTTCCACTTATTGAATTTTCAACTTTATTTAGTTTTTCTATCATAATGGATTAAAATATCATAATCCTTGATCATTTATGACATTATTTTTTGTTCATATTTACTTTTTTTTGTGTAAATATATACATGATAATTTTTTTGACCCTTACATGCCGCACACAAATCCTTATGAATATAAACTCACTAAATCATTAATGTGATTATCACTATTCTCAATTTTTGAGTAGTAGTCAAGTAGATTTTCTCATGTGACTTCAATTAGAGATAGGCATACACTATTAATATTTTATTTCTCACTATTAAAAAAATGAATCCTTTTTTGGATGAATAATTAATGATCATGAATCCTTCCCAACTATTGGGTAATATATACATTAGTGTCATGATTGATATGTTATTTTTAATCTGTAATGATATCCTCACATTATTGTTCTGGAGAAACATAAGTAACTCTCTTATCATCCAATTTCGTAGGATTGAGAGATATTAAAATATTCTTATATATCTTTTATGGTTCCCATAAAATTCAAGGAATCTTTTGATCTATATCATTGATGGTTTATATGATATCCATGAATTTCCTATGTATTAAAAGTATCCAAATATAACCCATTTTTGGTGATATAATTCCATATGATTGTTACATTCATCATCTTAAATATTAATTTAAAATACTTCACATATTACTTTTTTTCACATGTTCTTCTATAAAACATTCACACTCTCCTCATTTCCACCTTGATTTTGGACTACATAAGAATTACATATATAAATACTACAAAAAATTATCAAGGTAATCAAAAATGTTTTTATTAATAATGTTAATGAAGATACCTATAGAATTTTAATGTTTTAGTATAATAAAAATGAACTTATAGTGCCCGTAACTGGTAAGAATCTAATCCATGGGGATATCCCTCATATTTAGCTTTACATGATAACATCTCAATTGACGATCAAACATATAGAATTATTTTAACTATATAACTAGTTGAATTGTATTTTTAGGTGTGGTATAGGGTAGGTGTTCATTTTTTCCTTATTTAGATCAATATAATAGATGAATAGGTGTATTGACCCATCCATATTCCTGAAACAATGGACCACTACACACCATAGTGAAGCCCGTGGTCATTTAATCCTGTTATCAATATTCTCTTATAGTTTCTCTTGATCACTTAATTTTCCAAAAATGGAAATTCTACATTGATGGTTGGGTATTACGAAATCTCTATGTTTATGTCTAATTTTGATATAAATCTATGAATTAAGAGGAAGGCCAAAAAATAATTTACGTAACAAATAAATGTATTTTCTTATAATGGGAAGATCATTTGGGGTTATATTTTTCATAGTATCAATCATTTGATACATATAGGGTTTCTTATAATGAAATAATATTTTAGCATGAGATGCTGATTCCAAATGAGATATATCATCACTCATAAACGTGAATTTAATCAAATAGAGATTTAAGATAAAGATGAGGACTTCATTATACTAATAATTTATGTTTTCTTTATAAAAGAGGAGCCAATAAACAAACATAATATCATAAAGTTCGACTAAATAAAGTATCACATGGGTTTCTTCAAAATTTATCCCTCAAATATTGATAGTGGAATTGATATATAATTTTGGTGAAATAAATTTCACAATTACATTTCATATAATAAATTGAATTCCATGTTATGTGATGGTGTTTGAATTTTTCTGATAAAAATTTTAATATGACACAAAATCTAGAGGTATTATTAATTATAATTTTTTTTATTAATTAATGAATAACCCGTATATGTTTCACCATATAATTGTTAGGATATACCTCATTAGTTGTTATGGAATATGCTCATCCATACTCTAAAGGCCTTGTTTATTATTGTCATTTGTAATATATAAAAACAATTTTAATAGTTCATTGTATTTCATTGTTTACTTTTTATTTATAGTTGAAACATTATATATTTGATTTATGTTTATTTGGAAATTTTCTTGCTCACATACCATAAGGTGTTATCTTACATAACCATTATCTAGCTTGGTGACCAAAATTACCACTACTATATAATTTATATGTCCCTTTTATGTAATTTATAGGATTATTCTTCGAAAAAATTTTATAATTGGGATGTTGTAATTTTTAAAAAATATGAGATTTCACCATAAAATTTGATAAATTATACTTTATTTTCTACTTCATAATTATATGCTTGTGATACCCTTAAGGTTCACCAAAAATATTGTTGTCAATGAGGTAATATCATAAAATGTATTTATATCATTTGAATTCTTTAACATCCATGTATTTTCTAATATATCACTTTATCCCACTAAACATGTTTTAAAATTCATATATTAGGTCAACGTAAAATTCCATGGTGTATCATGTAAATATTGTAAAGTTTGGATCATATTTCATAATTGGTTCATCCCCCTTTTCTTTAGGCTGACGATCTCCCTCTATATTAAAAATATGATAGTGTTAGTAATTTTTTTATTGAAATCCATTTTCATAAATTATTTCCACTCCATCACTTCTCTCTATATTAAGCTTTCTATTATTGAGCATTATCGAACATTAATCAGCTTCTCCCACCATGATAAATGCAACATGCACTACCTTGTAGAAACAATAACTCTAGTAACCTTGATATGATTTCAACATTTTTTCATTGGAATATGATATAAGTGAAAAAACCCAAAATTGCTTAATTGTTTTATTTTCATGGTAAAATATATATATATACATGATTTCTATATTACATTGTAAATATAAAATACACTGTATGATAAAAATTCATTCCTCATTAACATTATTCACAACATCTTATTCTACATCAAAGGGAAAGAAAAATATTTATTATATGATCTCATATCCATAGTAAGTGTTACACAAAATATAATCTATCTTTATTATATAAGGAAAAGTAAATATGGAAAGGTTTATAATTGAGAAACATATTACATAAATCCTATAACATGATCATGGAATAAATCTATGGAAAATATCAATGTAGTGAACTCTAGAATATTAATAACTAAACTATCGTTGAATGGAATGATTAATATTGGAAGTCATGTTCAATGATATCAATATATCGCTTCTATCGGGGAATTACTTCTAGATAGTTTAATTGATGGTTAGGTTTATACCAACAACCCAGGTAAAAAAAATTCAAACTGATTTTTCATATTAGACCTACCAATGTGTCAACTGACTGTAAATAATAGGCCCCAAAAAATAATTTCTTTTATATTTCATTCTTCATATATTACCTGATCGATTCAATTTTTAAAAGATATAACTTGTCAACAAATTTATATATTGATTATTCAGTATTGAATATCAATATCGTCCTATTAAATCAAATATTATTCAAAGTGAAACTATATATATAAAAATGGTATATAGTTAATGTAATAATCATAACCATTATAAAAAAGATTAAGGATATTTAAGAGAAATATAATTTCCCATGATTAACAGACTGTGAATGTTTCAAGAGATATTAAACATTAAAAAAATTAAATAATAGATAAAAAATAATTAATTAATCAAAATTATATGTTTTTTAGTAATGTTATTCCATGTTGAAAATGGTAGAAAAAATAATATGAACCATTATAATATATTTTCATTTAAATTATATTCTTATCATAAAATAGATGCCTTATATATGGTGCTAAAATATCACAAAATGGTTTTAGATGTGTGAAAATTTGATAACACCAGATTAATTAAACAAAATTTCATTTCAAATTTTATAATGAAATAGGAAAATTAAAATTCAAAAAAAAATATAATTATTCGTTTTAATAATTTTCAAATTTTTTTATTTGAATTAATTTACATGATAAACCTTTTTAGTAAATATAAAGTGTTTTTCTGAGACAATTTTGAAAAATATGGACATAGAAGAAAACAATAACTAATAAAATAGTTAAATAATATAAAATTTCCATTTATTATTTCATTTCTCGATTTATGATCCAAATTGATGAAAATTGGGAAGAATTTATGGAAACAACATAAATAACAAGAAGATAAGAAAAGGGATTAATTTTGGGATGGAACAATTTTAATATTTCTTCTATGAAAATATATGCAATCCCAAAATGAAGTGGGATTGTAAAATTAAATCGTACTTCATTCATATATTTTAAATTATAACCCCTCACAATAGTAATTGGAATGTAAATTTTGTCAACATAATAAATAATATTTTATTGTTAAATACATCATATAGGTAGTATATACACCATATAGAATGATATATTTACATAATACCAAATAGGATTCAATGGAGTGATAATTTAGAAGAAATCCCATAGAAAAGATGATATAATTTATGTGTGAATTATGAAATTATTTGATTATATGGGAAAATGTAAATATAAAATATTGTTGTTATAAAATCTAATAAAAATCAAGTTCATTCCATGCCAAAACATGTAATAACAAATCTGAGAACATTGAAGTATATTCAAATGAATGGAAATTAAGTAAACAAACACTTTACCTCATTATCAACTTTCCTAAAATGTGATTTTAATTTAATATAAGCAAATTAAAAAATATAAATATATATAATATTAGATTTGATCTATTTATAATATTTTATCACACATTTTTTAAATTTCTTTTATTTTTAAGATTATATTTTGTGTTAACTACATTGTCTTTCTTAAATATTTGATCTATTTTTTGGGGTCCTTGAATATTCATTATCCTTCTATCATCTCCTTAAAATTATAAATAAAATTCATATAATATATATTCAATATAAATTTAAGTATATAGTGATTAATCCATAACTTATAGAGATATAAAAATTAATTTCACCATTCATGGAGATAGTAGGTCCTATGTATGGATACACACTATTTTCATCTTTTGATGGATTGAAAAAAAAGAATCATAAATAATAATTCTACCTCAATGGATATTTTTTATTATCATATGTATCTTATATATTCTGTAATATTATTATTTTTAATATCCATGTGAATATAAATGAAAACTGAATAATATCTCTTTGTGGTGGTGGTAGTCCACACATACAGACGAGCACCGTTATAGTATTCACAAAGATTAGATGTTAAAATGATGTTATGATATTATATTATAAGATTAATATTTATGTAAATAATATCATATATTATTTTTAGTTCCATATTTATGGCCATAATTATTAATATTTAATGTAAAATGAATTGCACTACTTCCTTGAGACGGAAATTTTTTCATATGCATGAGAAATATTTTCACATGTCCTATTATGTAATATATATAGGAAAAGCTTTTATCATAATAATAACAATAATAAAATCAATGTATATTTATGACGTTAGTATTATTATTTTAGTATGGGATTAATTTATATATATGAAGTATAAGAAGAAATAAACTATGATGATTTGGTAATAATTATCATCCCTTCATCAATAGATGTTATTTAGATTCCATTTTAAGGACCTTAGGATGGTTATTTTAAGAATAAGAAACCTGTAAATTATCTCTATGTAAGTAGAGAAGATAATTTTTGAGGGGCTAGTAAAGCTAGATGGCTTAATGTTGTGTAAAAAATTAAAGAAGTGGGGTCTATTTTTAATTGAGGGGATTATCCCTCTTATAATATTTTAAAATATTTTATTATAATAATATCAACATATTGTAAAAGTTGTTGAAAATGGAATAAATTATAATATAAATAGGATATTTTCATAATATTATTATTCAACCACATTTTTAATATTTTAGAAATTATTTTAAACATTATATCATCAATTGTACCTTTCATTACCATTTTAAATCATAACCATGATAATAAACATATTGATATTAATGGGTTAATATTTTATATAAAAAATTATAATTAAAAGATAAATTAAAAAGGAGTGGAATTTTTAACTATACCATATCCCCCTTTTTATCATTCAATATTTTTTAAATTTTATATAATTTAATAAAATATTATTTCCATAATATTTCATAAATATCATTTTGGAATAATTACTTTGACCTGAAATTAATGATATTATGATACACATTTAAATTGATTATAACAATTTTATAAAACAAAATTATTATATATTAATATATAACATTAATAAAAAATTTATTTTAACCATATTATACTATATTAATTATTTTTAAAATAATTATTATTTATTTAATTGAATATATATTCTGTATGATTTTCATAAGTAGTTATGTAAATTATTAAATCAATAAATATAAAGAAAATATTATTTAATATGAATTTCTAAATCCAAATATATCATATTTTTATCCTTATTAAAAAAAATATCAAGGATATTAAAGTCAAGAGTATTGCATTTGGATTTCATACTTTTCTTAAGGATATTTAATGGTCAATGTTAATGAAAAATTAAATAAAGTGCCATATTATTAATAATTTTACGGAAATATAAAAACCCCATTAATAAAAGTGGAAAATTAAAGTTTTATATAAATTTTAATGCCTTATCATGAATATTTAACCTTAATTTACCGATTTTACTATTACTAAGTTGATAAATATATATTAAGGTTATCGTACCTTATAGTCAATTATGAAAGAGAGATACTTAACAAATTTAAACTTAATAATTTAAAAAATTGAAAGAATTTTGTTAAATTATATTAAAAAAATCCAAAATAATTTATTTCATATAAGAATGAAAAATGTAATGAAAACCAATTTTCAAGAAAAATTATGTTTTTATGTCCTGTAATAAACATATATGAAAATTAGTTATAATGATGGTTCAAAATTAATTCATTATATTATATAAAACATATGGATTGTTATGATAATTTATGATTAAATTAAAGGAAATGTTCTTTTTACTCATTTGAAATAAGTTATTGTTTACAAAAAATATTATTATTTCCCCATTTCAAAAAAATCTTTCATTTAAAAAAAATTCCAAAAAGGTCAACCTAATTTAATATTTATATGGTTATTTAACAATTAATATTGATTTTAAAAAATAATATTTTTATATATTTCAAAAATGACTAATAATTCACACACATCAAATTTAATAAAATCATTTTTTTTGGAAAAAATACATTGTGATGAATAAAATAACTTTATTAAAAATTGAATTCTTATTTACTGAGAAATAATCAAATAATTCATATCAACTAAAACAATAATACATATATTTAATAATTTATTGAATCATGTTAATACAAAAAAATCAATGAATAGTTCACATTTAATTAATAATTTCATATATTATATATCAGTTTGAATAAAAATTAGAGTTGCATGTTAATAAAGTTATCAAAAGAATTATTAGTTTAAACTAAATTTACTTTTTTTTCAATTCTCCCTTTAAATAAATTTAACCCTTAAAATATTATCTCAGGTGTCAAAGGACAAACCTTTATACAAATCCCACATCCTATAAAGGGATAACAAAACTTCTTTTAAAATGGGAAAGTGGGGATCATAAAGTTTACCCAAAATAGATCATATTCATGTTCCAAGAGAATAAGAACATTGGTGAGAATTTAAAATATATATATATAGTGGATATAACTAACATAAAAAGACTAATATAGAGTGATACAGAAGTTGGTAATGAGAAATTTAATGACCACAATACCATATATCAGTGAGGGGGTAATGATCATTAATTAATTAGAAATGAATGTAAATGGATAAAAATTAGTATGTAAAGATTATTTTCTTAATTTTTAGGATCTATTTTAATATCAAGATAGAAAACATTAAAACATATACTCACCTGATTTCATTAAATTTCACAATCACAACATCACCATTTTGTATTTCTTCACGGAATTTCAAATTCTTTATGTAATCTATGAAATGAATATTCCGGATGATTTTTTTTAATTATGTTGAAAAATAAAATTTTATTGGTTCTTATTAGGAATAAAATAATGAAATACATTTAATTATTATATATCATTTCTCTCTTTATTATGGTTTTGAACATGAATTTCATGAATTCTATAATATTTTTTCACTATGATTCATTCGATCCATTAAATATTATTTCATCCATATAAAACAATTCCATTAACCATTGATTACATTAATTTTTGACATTGTGATTTTAATCCACTCCACTATATTGGATAAAAGGTGTTCATCAAATAATTAATAATTATTCAATAATATGTTCTCAGTGCCTACATAAATCTATATAAAGCATTATTCATTTGGAAATATTTTTATCTATATTCATGAATTAAAAAAACTATCTAGGTGATCAATATACACCTATTTATTAAATAACTCATTCAAATATTCATAATAGTCATCTATCAGGAAAACTAAATATTTCAATTTCACTGTTATGGATAAGAATAATGGAATTGTTTTAATAATTAAAAATGGTGTGAATGTTTATTATAAATTCATAACCTATATATATATATATAAATTTCACACATTTCCTCTTTTATTATGAATTATGAATCCATTTTAATTTAACTTAATATAAATGACCCATTTGGTCCTGATGACCATCATATTTTCCAGCCTTGAGATCATCTCCTAGGCTGGATTATTTATTAATTATTCATGCTATCCATTCATCACCTAAAAAATATTTACCTATATTACAACTTAATCAAAACACATTATCTCTAACTATGATATGATTTATGATTGATATAGAATATTCATCCTCTTTGGATACTTTCATGTTTCTTACCAATAATGTTTGACATGGCTCTTCAGTTTCTTTTTAGATATAGGGCTATTTTAATTATTATCATCTATTGAATAGTCCTTAAAAGCTACCTCATGTACATTAAATCCTCCTAAGAATCACATGTATTCATAAATGTCCTCCTAAAACTATTAATTTATTTTCTAAATATTCTACACATTTTCCTCCAAAACAACATAATTTATCTCAAAAATTATTCCCAGTATCTTATTAAATAATTTATACAATTTTATTATCCCTTAGTAGGTAGTAAATATCATTTTAATTTACTTGGATTTATAACATGCTATGTTACTCATTACTAAGAATAAAACACTTAATTATAATGACTCAATAGAATTTCAATGTCATCTTTGTTCCTTACCCCAACTATTTTGGAGTATTTTCATTATTTGGACACAATAATGATATATTATAAATGTAAGAAAATTTAAAATAAGATTCTATATAAAAAATATTTGTAAGTTCCTCATCGATGACCATATTACAAGTAATTTTTTTGATAATTTATTTTTCTCTATTAACCGCTATATTTTAATGATGATTTATTATTGATATAAATTGGTTTCTTGTCATGTTTCTCTCAGGATAATCTTCCACAAATCTATTCCTAAACTATATTCCCTTATTAATTGATTTTTTTTCTTCATTTACCCTTCATATTTTTAACATCCTCCTTATAATGTCTGCTTTATCTAAATACCTTATACATATAGTTAATAATTGAATCCTTATAATTCTACTAAAATAATTAATTATGACTACATGTTATCTATATTTTTTAATGAATTATTTCAAAACACATCAATATTCACAATTCCAAGAAATATTGATGACCTTATTCCATTAACTTTATATGCCATTAATGTGATTATCCCCTAATTTCAGGGGATATTTGTATAAGTATAATCATGTGATAACATTTGGAAATCACAACCTGTATTACATTTCACTTGGTATTCCAACGTTTTTTACTTCATATGACAAATAAATTAATGGTAAGTTTTATTTTATTTTTCATTTTTTAAAAAATATAATATATTTATATTCACTCATCAAGGTAAAAATCCCCCTCATTGAACTTTACCAATCAAACAACTTCACCATTTCTTCCCTTTATGATAAAAACATTCTTGGTAATTCTTATGAAATGTTATATGCTACAACCCCCAGACATATCATTTATTGATCCAGTAATCGTTATTCTGTCATAATTTCTATATTTGACAATACCTTTTTTCATACATGGTACCGATCACCAAATCTATATTCCCTATTATAAGGGATGTGCATCCTCTATAAATGATCCATATCCTAATTAAATATTACGATTAAATGGGAATCCCTATAAAAAATTCAATATAATTTTATATATTTGAAATTTGTGACTTCCAGTTCACACTTTATTTTATCTGGTATTCTTGATCTACTATGAAGTGTGATGGACTAAAATTATCATGAATATATAAAAAAAATTCAATTTTTAACTTTTTAAACGAATTCCTTGATCTACATCAAATGAAAACATTCGGATTGATTCAAAAAATTATCATATATATTTTATTTGAAATCTTTTCCCATGTTCCAAAATCCTCCATAAAAAAATTAGTGAAAAACAAACCTATTCCTAGAAAATGAAAACTATTGTCGTTCCATTTATTTATATTCTACCCTTTAGTACCTATAGGATATGAAATATAATTTTTATGAGTATCCCATTATTTCACATCAATAACACATAATAATAGATGAATTGGTATGTGTCATTTCAATGCGACCAATTATTGTTTTGGTTCAGTAAACATTCAAATTCTGATTTATATGAAAATTTATTTCCAACCTCACAGTAGGTTTCTATGAACAAGAATCAATCATCAATAATTTATTTTTGATATCAACCCCAATACAAGATAATTCATTCTAATGTTTCATTATCTTCTCTTAAAATTATATTGATAGTTATTTTGGACCCCCAAACTCCAATATCTATTATTTTTTCACATTTTCCAACAATATTACTAATATCATAATGTGAGTTATGATTTTTTCTATGAACATTGAATTTATTTATATACATATAACTAAAATTAAATTTTCCTCAACACATTTGATAGGATCTTTACATATGTTTGTAAAACAATAAATAACTCTCCATATTCTTTATCATTGATCTTGTACTCAATGAATTCCATTGAGTTCTATGAAATTTTAGATCTAAGCCCTTCAATCACACTATTCATCTGAGACTTATCATCATCCTAATGTTGAATATTTTTTAATATGTAAAAAATAAACCCATCATAATCTATCAATTATCCACTCCACACATATATAACCTCAATAGGAGCATTTAATTACACCTGTAGATCAAATGTCTCAAATACATCTCCTTTATAATTGTATCTTTCTTCCATTATTTTATATTTACCTATTACTAACACCAAAAAATTTATTCTATTATCTTTTTACTCCTCCATATTGTCACCATCATATTCTTATAACATTATAATTATTTATGAAATAATATTCTTCTTTTGTAAAAAAATTCAATTGATATTTTTTATAAGGTATATATTTATTGTAGTCTTCTTCAGGGGATGTTCATAAACATACTCATAATCATTATGAAACACCTTAAGACAATCTGTTGCATGTTTTCCAATTATTCCAAAATAAAATCTTGAAAGAGGAAGTTTCAAATTAATATTTCTTTTTCCCTCATGATTATTTGAGGACATAAATGACATAACCACAACCGATATATATTCTACCTAGTCATCTACAATAGTGATATTTTTCATGGCCTTTAATGATTATTATATATACCTCCCTTTTTCAAAAACATCAGGATCATCATTTATCATCTCTTAATCTAAAATAGTACTCTATAATTCATTGAGTGGTATCTCTATTGGATCATTATCTCCTAGTTCAAGTAATTTGGGATTAAATTGTATCATCCTTAAACCCAATACCACATATCTATTTCCTATATTATTATATTGGTAGGAATTCATTGGTTTGAATCCTAAAATACTAAATAATTAATTGTCTTTATGAAATAAATATATTGTTTAAATTTAAATTACATTTTATATGATAAAATATACAATGAATTTTATAAGATATTTCTTTTATTCAGTTTATTATGTCCCTGCATATCAATCACAAAATACTTTGTCAATATTTTTGGGATAATAAAACATATTAAAGTGTTGATATGGGTTGATCAGTAAGGGTATGTGTATTGAAGATGCTATGATTTTCGAAGGTATAAATATTATTAAATAGTAAATAAATAAAAAATAATTCATTTAATCAATAAAAATGGTATAATATGGACTACATATAATATGATCAAATAATTCCATTTAAATAACCACATAATATTGAAACATAAATGATGATATTTTATCAATTTAGATAGTCACATATAATATCAGTAAAAATATTCATAATGATAGAATTAAAAATTGGTTATCTGCACAACTTCAATGATTCATGTTATTAATCTAATAAAATCAACGATTGAGGAAAATATTCAAATACTGACATGGATTTGTTCCATTAATCGAGTATTGGAATGTCATCAATCCACAAGTCTAATAACTTTAAGGATTTTATCCAAGAATCTTATAAATGGATAAGACCTCATCAAAAACCATATCAATATTTTCTCATAAAACCTACCAATGCTTCGATGAACTATACTGGGCCTCACCCATCACATAATAAACCAATTAATTACTCATATAATAGTGGTGATACATAATTTACATAAATATTTTTATTAAAAATACCATATGAAATGTAAATATAATATCAAATTAGAAAAAATAATCATAGATAAAATAGTGTACCCAGAATTGTATCAAAATAGTACATCCCTAGGTGAACCGATCATACATAATCATAATAAATAATAAGCATGATATCATTAAATTATATATTTATTGATGTAAGGGTAAAGTGTTTTTGTCCGTGATTAATATAAATTATTTAAATATTTCTTTAAAAAATTCTATGAAAATAGAGTTTAATTTGGGAAAAAAATTTAAAATCTATTTATTAGAAAATTACATTTAAAAACATTGTCTTCAAAAATATATTCATAAATGTTTAGATGAACTCTCATATATTTTACAGTAATGTTTTTGGATAATTTATTCTATGACATAATATATTTTCATTTTTCATAGTAAAAAGGATATACAATTTCATTGTTCATAAATATAGAAGAATAATATTTTTAAAAATTAAAATAAACAGAAATATGGTAAAATTTCATTTTAAAATATCTTTATCAAGATTTTAAAGAAAACATTATTATAAATCTTTTTTTTAATAAATTATATTTATGATAGAAGAGAGAAATCACGTCAGAATATTTTATTAAATTTTAGAAATCATTTTAATTACAATAGAATGTAAAAATATTAATATTACATAGAAATTGTAGTTAATAAAAGGTGATAATAAAATTAATCACATTATTGATAAAGATAAAATTATTTTCATTAATGGAACATCAAGAATAATAATTTTCTATTTGAATGAGATTATGCATGAAATCCATAAATTTATCATAATTTTTAAGTGACAATTCATAAATGAATCATTTATGTGTATCAACTAGTAACCCGCATAAATAAAATATAATCAAAAATAAAAGTAGAAATAATTATATTTAAACAAAATCATATAATATCTAAAAAATTAATGATTTAATAATGACCAATGAAAATAAATTGAGTTATAAAATTCATTTACTCCTATGTAACATTATGTTAAAATAACCTTAGATGAAATAATTCAAATTGAAACATGATATACATTGAATAATGAATTAATCATGGAATTAAATATCAATAGAGAAGTATATACACTATAAAAAGGTAATTAGGCAAATATAACTATAGTGTTTTTTTAATAAAATAGAATCTCAGATGAAATCCCTTACCTTCCACATCACTTTTTTCGTGAATGATTTAACAGAATAAATTTTTGTTTTAAATAGGTTATTAACTTATATAATAACCATATATACATTTATGATATAAAATACTTTTCGATAACATAAAATCATTTTTTATTAATAATAATTTTCAATTTTCATTATTATTGGAGTTAATAACCATTTTTTCAGTACACATTGTATTTTTTTCCTATTACCTTTATGATGTTATATAATTATCAATAATTTAATAAATTTTTTATATATCATCTATATTAATTATATCATTATTTATATTAATACATAAAATTTTGTATCAGAAGTGAAATAAATTATTCATCAAGAGGATAGGTCGTACATAAGTATGAATGTTATTTCAATTTTGTTGTCTTATTGAAAGAATGAAATATAAACTGTATATGTATGTTATAATTACATGATAATATATATTTCATATATATTACATATTTATAATAAACACTTACCTATTAGATTATATTAAATATATGAGAAAATCACATCACCTTATGAGGAAGTAGTCCACTGTACACTTGACCCATTTTACCATATTCGCACCAAATGGAAAGCATGAAGGTATGTATGATACGATAAATAAATTATTATAATAACATCCATAATAACATATATATTATATATGAACAATAAATAAATCTTTATTCCAAAAAATTAAATGTGGTATATGAAAAACAAATTACATTGGTTCGTATGGCGGTAGACCACCATAAATAATAATGATGACTTTATAAACCATTTTAAGGATGTGTGTGAAGACTTATGTTTTACCCTTAACATAATAATATATTATAATGTGGATTAATATAAGGTTATTATATTATAATGGCACAATATAAGTAGATGGATTAAGAGATTGAATTAAAATCATGACACAATAAGATGTATATTACCAATTATTTGGGTATCCTTCTTTGGTTGGAACTAAAACTGTTTATGGTATTATTTATGATAATAAATATGGATTCAATAATTTTGTTAGTGAATTTTCGATGTTAGTTGGGAATGTATTTTTAAAAACCATGTGATTTTAATGGTGTAAACAAGGGGGTGTTAGTGCCCTTTTCTGGTTGAGGAGCAGTGGAACTCTAGAAAACACCCAAAACAATTCTCTATGGGGAGGTATACCTTAACTCATGTGCGTAAAAAATAGTATAATAATGGATGGTATTTATTTTACATCCACATCAGAATGTCATCACATTAAAATATCATTTTATAATATTCTTCCATAACATTTATGATTCAAAACATTAACCATTTTGGTTTTTAATAGGGTAACTAATTTTGCAACATGGGAAATAAATTCCTTAATAATAAATTAAATTTATAATTGTAAGATAATATAGACCCAATTAATATAAATATGATAAGACATTTAGAAAATAAAAATACTATTTATTTTAGAAATTATTTTTAATAGAAGTGAATTAAACCTGAAAAAACACTTCTTTAACCATAACTACGTGAACAATGGTTTTATTTTTTATTGGTTAATGTTTTATTTATAAAATATAAAATGTTCCATTCATGGAAAATACGATATTTTTATTCACATCAATAAACTCTTAGATTAATATAGTATTTTTCTAATTTAAATATCTTAGTTAATTATCATTTTTTATAAAATTACATCAATGTCCATTATGACAATATTTATTGAATTTTATTTTGAAATAATATACATATAATGATTTGATTTCAATTTTTTAACTTAATACCTTTGTAAAATTATATATTCAGATAAAAAATTAATTTAGAAAAATAATTTAATCAATTTAATTAACTTATAAATTCTTTATAATTGAATTTTTTTGTTAACTTTTAACTAAATAATTCATGTGTTTTGGTTTCTTAATCATTTAAGGTAATTATGTAATCACTTAAAAGATAAAATGAATTTTCATTATAAAAATAAATCATTTAACCTTAAAAAAAATATTTTTAACAAAACATTTGATCTTTTTTTCCTATTTATGTCATTATAAATATTAATGGAAAGGAAGAATATTTATTTTTTCCTCCTTACATAAATTTTTATTTAGCCCCTTTTTTGGAAAATTTTCCAAATAAATCATTATAATATATCCAGAGTTGTTAAATGTCTAAATATTTAGAGACAATTATAATTTAATAGTTGGTAAATAATTTAAAACTATATATTGAATGATAGACCACTAAGTTAACACACTTTTACATTAATCACTGTAATTAATTTTGAATTCTTTCACTATTCACATTTGTAAAAAATTTTGTTCGAATTATTACACATTATAAATTAATTTTATTCAAAATATTTAATCAATTTTTCTAAATTTAATTCACATTAGTAGATAAAATTATTCAGAATTAACCCCATAGACCGGATGAAAATGTGTTGTTTTTAAGTAAAAATGTTCAATATTTTATAATTTTTTTATATCTAAATTCAATATAAAAACTTTTCAATTTAACTAAATTATTTTAATATATTTTTATTGGACAAAATTTTACATTAAAAAGAATTTAAAATATTATTTAAAATTATAAATTTTTTGGATTAATATTCAGTTTTAAATTAAAATTCAGTATTTTTCAACAATCATCAGGAAAAGAAAATTCTTAGAAAAATAATGAAGAATAATCTGAGAAAAATTTTGTAACTTTTTTTGAAAAACGATTTTAGTTTTTCAAAAAATTTATCTATAATTTTACATTAAAACAAGTGCACTATTAAATTTAGAAAAAAACTACATATAGAAAAATACACTTTTATGCCTAAAATTCGATTTGGTCTTATCTTATTCCTATGAAATAAATTGTATGAATGACCAAAAATTTAATGAAATAATATTGTCTAAAAATCATTACTATCATAAACTAATAGTAGTTACTTATATTTATTATGATAAAATACCTTTGGCATGTAAAAATGGTGTTTAAAAAAGAAATAACATTATATTTAATTCATTTTTATATACATTTAAAACTAATTACGTTCCAATGAATTTAACCATACAAGATTATTTGTTTTTTAATCTAATTCTTAAATTCCAATTTAACAAAGATAATATAAATTTGATTTCATGTAATAGTTTTAATTGTATTTGTAACATTTTGTCTTGCATTTAATGAAATATATCGAAGAAACTCATTCTAGTATTTAACACAATCAAAAACTAGTGTTGCATGAAATTAAATATAAAATAAATGATTCACTTTTCATATACTATTTAATAAAATGTTATTATTTTATAATTTTGGGGTTTAACATTATCCCCATGTAAAATGAATTGAATCCACTCAATTTTATTTTTTCATTGTAAATCAAGGGTTTATCCTTTGGAAATACCCTTTTGAAAACCAAAATCATAAAATGAATAATAAAACATCCTCCAATTGAGATATTAAAATAATTACCAATGTTACATGAAATAACATGTTACTATGTTTCCACTTATAAGAACTATGATTCTTGTTTCAAATTATTTTTTTACTCCATTTTTTATTTGACCAATGACAAATATATAAACTTCATAAATGAAATTAATACCAAATTTTTTTATACATGATGTTCTAAATTTGACTTTTAACAGGTCATATGATCTGGAAAACAAGTCATTATGTTTGTATATAACTATTAATAAAAACTAATATCATTCACATATATTATAAAATATAATAAAATTATCTATAAAACTCAAACGTAAATGTACTAATTCATAATTTAAATTTATTCATCAAATTATTTAACTAAAACAAAGATATATTATCAAGGAAATATTGTTGGATAATGGTAGGTGTGAAACCATAATCGTCTTTCGATAATGGAATTATTTCAATATATTTTCCCATATGTGATGAGTTTTTACTTAAAATAAGAGTTTTACTTTTTATAAAATGATATTAATATAGTTCAAATAATATTTCAAATGAAGATATGATTTCCATCTTTGAAATAAATTTAATGATCAAATTATCTTTTGGCTAACATTTTCAATACATTATGAAAGTATAATTAATCTACTTTCACAGTTATTATAAGTTCATTAATGATTATATTAACCTCATTGGGTATAATTGCCTTTAAAAATATATATATAATATAAAAGGTGATTACTACTCAAATAACTTTTCAACTGAGACATTTAGTAATCCAATGTGTTATATTTCCATATATTTCTCCAAAATATCCATAATCGTGGAAGAATCTGATCATATAAAACCCAAAAATATGTTTTTAATTCATATAAGTTATAATAAATCTTATAATAATAAGTTAATGTAGTTATTTATAACTCTTAAGATAACTAAGATACATATATGATTCTATAATTTAACAAAAATCCTCATATATTTAATGAAATTTGGATCCAAAATAACACTAGTAAAATACTTATACCATTTAATTCTATAATCCCAATAAATTATTAAACAATTTTATTTCAATATTTTCACATTTATTGTCTACAGTTTGACCTAGGACATTCATTTTTTTTAACTATTTAATTTCTTCATAATAGTTTGTAATTAAATTATGGATAATACAATGTGTATCCACTCAAATTTCAAACAATGTCTGCAGTAAGGGCCCTTTTTGGGTACCAAGTAATTCTCGAGTCCGGACTGGGATTCCATTATTATAGATATTACCCCAAGGTACCTTTGTGCTATAACTCTATCCAGTTTTATTTTCCAAACATTGATGTATTTCTTAGAAGTCCTATATAATCTACTCTTAACCAAAATGGAATGATGTTATAATATACCAATTCTCTAATTCTATCATAGTTTTATATTCCATTATATATGATTTTCTATAAAAAATTCCGAATATTTCTACTAAATATCGTGTGATTCTAACTGTAGTAACATTGAACCTAATAGAATAGAGACAATTCCTACTTTATTACATTTTCAAAATTAAAATGGATTGAATCTGATGTTACTAAATAGTTTAGTAGTCTTAACGATCTGTATACTTAATTGAAATATGCATGAAATAATAAATCATAAAATAAAAAATGATTATTATATTTTAATTCCTTTATTCCATTTAATAAATCCTTTCATGTAAATTAAAAAAATTCTACCTCATATCTTAGGAATAATAAATCATAAGAAAGGGGTGAGTTTAGATACTATATAAGAGTAAGTCTATAAGGGAAGATATGAATAAATAAGTAATAATATATAGGGAAAGGTAAATAACTAAAACACATTCCATATAATAAACAACTTTTGAAAAATATCTAATGAAAAATAATGATAAAATAATTCCATATAAATAATAATAACTGATTGAAACATAAAAATGAATATTCTAAATAATAAAATAATCACATGAAATATAAATAACAAAATTCATTCTAATGGAATGTATGATAATGGATATAGATTACTTTATATTGAGACATCATTCCAACAATAAATTTTTTCAAGGCTTCATACAGTGAATTTGATATTGTCAAGGATTCAAGAAACTGATCTACTTATATCAATGATTTATCCCATGAATCTAATCCCATAAAATATTAATTCCCTGATTCTAATAAACATGTAAGCCATTATCCAAAACAATATAATGTTTATCTCATTAAACATATTGATGTATTTGGGGGGATATAGTGGGCCCAACACGTCACAAACAAAATCCAATGAATTCCTCCTATGAAAGGTGGAAACATAATTAACATAAACATTTATATTAAAACTTGTATAAACTTGAAAAATACAATTCCCAATTAATATAAATAATCATAAATGATCCTGAGAAAATTGTATGGTATCAAAATTGTACATCCCATGTTAAGCAGATCATAAAACATCTACGTTAACAATAAGAATGATATCAATACAATATATACTCAATAGAGTAAGGTAAAGGGGGTTTTTTCATTTATTAATATAATAAGAATAAAAATATCTTTAAAGACAATTTTTATTAAAATAATATTTTAATTTCAAAAAAAAATTATGGAAATAATTTTCTTGGAAAATAAAATTTGAATTTTTTATCAAGTATATCTTCACAAACATGAAATTGAATCATCATTGAAATAATGGTTATTCCAGCATGTAATTTCTTACATGTGATGAAAATTCCTTTTTAATGATAAAAGGATTAGAAAAGTTCCTTGTTCGGAAAGAAGCAATACGAATCCTAAGAAAAAAATTTAGAAAATACAAAAAATGAGTGAAAAGGTATTTTAATAATCTTTTTTTAAATGGTTAAAGAGAAAAAATGAATTAGAAAACACCTTTTTATGAGAAATTATTTTTTCGATCGAAGAGAGAATTAAAGTAATATTTTATTAAATTTTTCTCAAATATTTCATATAAGAGATAATAAAAAGGTATAATCTTGTGAAAAAATTATTTTATAACCATACAAAAATAATAGAATAGATTTTATTAAAAAATTATCATGAACATTCCTTCGATGGAAGATCAAGAATAAAAAACCAAAATTGGAATGAAATTATGAAATAAACCCATAATATGATCATAATGTTGAAGTGGAAATTTCTCAATGAATTTATTATATTTATAGACTATAAATCAAAAAAAATTAAATAAAATAATATTCATTCAATATTCATTATTTATGTAATAATACAATATCAATGACCAAAGAGAAGTAATATAACCTGATGTAACAAATTTGAGTAATAAAATTTCTTTACCACTTAGTAACATTCCTTTAAATTACCATTAGATTACATTATTAAAATTTCACATTTATATTCCATGAATAAAACATTATTCATGGTGTTATAGGAGAATATGACAATATATCAACCATATGAATATAATTATGTGCATAATATTGCAATTTTTCTTAATGAAATGGAATTGATGTGAAATCCTTTACCTTGCATTTAACTTTTGTTAATATTTTTACATATGCATGATTATTGGATTAAATCATGCTATTATCTTATAAAATTAGCATATTAATATATATGATATCATAAAAGTTAATTTAATGACACATTCTTGTTCTTTTGTAAATATGATATCATCATTTTTATTGTTTCGGGTGTTAGTATCCAAGATTTTTCTGTATAGTTACACTTGTAATTTTTTGTTCCTATTACAAAAATCATGATTTAAAAATATCTAGAATTTGAAACACGGTTTGAATATACAATATATTACGGACATATATATTTTTTAATCAATAAAATTAGGAAATTAGAAATGAATTTCCTTATTTCATTAGATGGTATGTCTTACGAACGCATGAACAGTGTTTCCATTTTATTTTATATTGATATAAATAAATGTAAATAATATATATATATATATATGAATAATCATAAAATTCTCATTTTTATACCATATATATCACATATTATTTTTAAAAACAACCTTACAGCATCCCATGAAATGGGTGAACAAATCAGATTTCTTCGCAAGGTAGTAGTCCACTGTACACACGAGAAATGTTATAGTACTCTAAGAAAATGGAATGAAAGATCGTATATATTATTTAAAAATTTCTAAAACACAATAACACTATAATTGTACTATAATATATATATAATTTATAAACTAAAATCCAACATTATGAGCCACCTCAAATAGTTGTAATCGAAAAAATAACAACCTTGGTTTGGAGGGCGGTAGTCTGCCATATAACCAAACAATGATTTTGTAACACATATGATGGAATTTTTTGAATTTTTAGGACAAAAAACTAACATTATAACAAATTATATTACTTATTATATTTTTTTATTATATAATAATTGAATTATAATAATTTTAGTTTATGGAAATCGCAATAAAATAAAAATGTATAGTGAAGAACATTGTATCTAATTTGGTTAACCTATTTTGGTTTTCACTAGATCAATAAAATTTGTTTTACCCAATGAATTTCCAATAAGATGTGGTTAAGGGAGTTAGGAAGTGATTTTGGAAGTTTCTTTCCTATACCAAGTGGTTTTAATTGGGAAAATAACGGGGAATGAGCTACCATTTATACTTCAGGAGCAGTAGAATTCTGTAAATTACTCAAATGTATTCACTATGGGAGCTCGCCCATACCTCATGTGGATCCGAAATTTAACAATAATAATAGATTAGATGTATTATTTTGTATTTAAACACCTCCACTACACAAAATATCAAACATTTTAATAATTTTGTTCATTAATATATATGTTTCCCTAATTTTACAATTTTGGTTTTTAATAAGTAACTAAATTTATAACCTTGGTAATTTACTCATTAAAAATATATTAATTTTAGGATTATTATTTAATTTGGATACAATTCTCTAAAATATTATATATAATTTATAAAAAAATTACCATCAGTGTCGGATGTTATTTTTAGCAAAGGCACAAGTAACATGAAAAACCATTTCTTTCACCCTAACAATGATAATAAAGTTTTTTACTATTTATAGAATAATGTATTTTTTATAAATAAAATATTGGAACATTAATGAACAATATTTTATATTCACTTAGGATTAAAAATATCTCTCAACAAGATAAGATTACTTTCTTCTAAATTTAATTCCTTTAATAACGTATCTTTCATTATGAAATAACATTATTATGAATTTTGACAACCATTCTTTAATTTTAATTTTAAAAAATAAAAAATGTTTTAGAATGTAAATATATTATTTTCATAAATTTGTAATATGGTATATTAACCGATAAATAATTTAAGAATATAAATTATTCAATTTACTTAACTTTTATAATTTTTTGTAAAATTTATTTTAGTTAATTATTAACTAAAAAATTTATATGTTTGTGATTCTTAATAAGATAAATTAATTATTGAATACAATAAAAATATAAATAAATTATCATTATATAGAAATCATTTTTACCTTTAAAAATAATTATTATATTGAAAATTCATATTTTTTCCTATATGAATGAATTATAAATATTAAAGTTAGGGAACTAATAGTTTTTGTAGATTTACTTACATAACATATTACATAGGTAAACTTCCTAGAATAGTATTCGATTTTCTGATAAAATATGACCTATAGTTTTGAGGGTTAAAATATTTCCTATTAATGGGTGTTGGACAAGTTGTTCGGTCATTTTACACATTATATTTTTAATTTAACCACTATGAAAACACTTTTTTCACTAAATCAATATAAATAATTTAAATTAATTTCAAAAATAAATTTTGTAAAAAATTAATTTTGACTTATTAGAAATTATAAATTATACTTATTTTAATTATGTAATAAATTTTGGAAAACATGAATTGAAAAAGAGGCTAATATTAATTTAAAATTAATCTAATGGAGGTTATGAGAAATAGAATTTTTAAAGTAAAAATGATTAAATTTTGGCTACATTTTAGCATTACAATTATGTTAGGCACTCCTATGAATAGAATTTTTAAAAATAAATATACATAGTTTTAATTTTTAAATTAATTATATTATAATATGATAAAAAAATTTTGACAACAAAAATTAATTGAAAGAAATTATAATTAATTATAGCAATTTAGGAAAAATGTACAGAACAATTTAGTTAAAATATAATATTAAAGATGAAAAAAACCTAAAAACAAATAAAAAATCAATTGGATTCCTAAATTTAGACCAAATAACATTTTTCTGAAAATTTTATTTGTTATTGGGTAACTACTATAGAAAATTGACCTATATAATAAGTAAAGAATAAAAAAATTCCAAAAGAAAAACTTCATTATCTTTAATATGTATAAATCCAAGAAAAGGTCAATAGGTAATTCAATTGGTCGGTTTATTTTATGTGATCAGCAGATGAATTCCATGAAAAACCCTTCAACCGTGAAGATCTGTGTTGAGATGGATCTCTCAAGGACCCCGCCTAAGATTTTGTGGATTGTGGTTGAAGGTTAGTACATGTATGCCTAGAACATTATCTATGATTCCGGGACCCCCGTTTTCTCTGGTGGTCACAAGTTGTGGCATGATACTGATTCTTGCCGTAAGAAAACCCTGGATGACTGGTTGGGTCCTATCCCAAATTTGGCTTTCACTACAGCAACATCGGGTGGTGCTGCTGTCACATATGGGAATCAGCGTGGAGGCACCAGTCTGATGTAGACTAGGAATCCTGCGGATGCTCAGTCTACACTAGCAAGTGCGTATCAGGACAGTCAAGTACAAACCTCTCCAATCCTTGCGAACATGATGATTTCTCATTCATTGGTTCAGGGGATGTCCTCAGGGGACATGATGAAGGGATATCCCCTGGAAATTGGTCATATTGATCTTGATGTAGTGGAGGAATTGAGGCAGGCAACTGAATTTTCTCTGGGTGCTACTGCCATGGGAAGACATAGAAGATTGGATCATTCTAGAAATGGGGAGTAGACTTGTGAAATTGGTGATCATAATCACTTAGACCATTCTAATGTGCATATTACTAAAAATGATCAATCATAAAAAATGAAACTTGATACTAGTGTCATGGGCATGGATGCTACAAACTATGACATTCAATTTATTGGCAGGGGACAAGAGCAGAAGATGTTTTCTGATGATCCTGTGAATACACATCAGAATACATCCTCTATTCTAGTGAAAGTAAGGCCTGACAACTTGCTAAATTTCTCTATAAATCATTACGAAGTTCTGGAAAATGTAGAGTTGAAGGAGGCTGAAGAGATATAAGAGGAGTAAACAAGTGAGGGAGGTGATGGGCCACATAAGGGTGAAATTATAAACCTGGCGAAGGAGATTCTTGAAACAGTAGCTGGAAATTTTTTTGAGGAATTGGTGAGTGAGAATGCTACTCTAGAGTAGCAAGATGACAAGAAGATATCCTTGGATAGGTAGGACTTCTTAGAAGCAAGCGACAAGAATCAAAACAATGGGGAGTATTTGCCGTGTTTAACACCCATGGACGGTAACAAGGAACCTTCCCAAGATACAACCTCCTTAGTGAATGAGGGATCTCAAATTGTGTATGAGGGGAAGGAAAACCAATAATGTCGTTCAAAGGGTCATATGAAGGAATCCTATAGTAATATTATCATGAATGGGGTGAAAATGAACGAATGCAATTAAGCATACACCGCTCCACCAAAGAGGAAACCTAGAAAAGAATACTCCAACATGTTGAGGACCATATCAACCAGGTCTTCTGGAAAAAATGGAAAATTGAAAGATACGGATCAAAAGAGGGGACGAAGTAGAATCATTGAACCCATGTCTCCAGTGCAGTTACGTATGAGGGAGCAATACATCCAAATGCTAAGTCAATACGCTCCGCATTCTGAATGGGAGTTGGCGGATCCAGATGAGTTCTCAGAAGGTGGTAGTGGTGACGTCTCGGATTCTTTCTGATATATGTTGTTGTGAGGTCTGATGTTTGATTTCTCTCTATACTCTATACTTTGTACTCTCTTTTTTTATTAATAGATTTCTGGGGGACTGGGCACTCGGCCTAGTCTTGCGCCTTCATGGTTAAATACAAGAAATATGGATGAAAATAACATTAGTTTATTTATGAAAATCATTTTATTACATAGAGGATTTTTAATTCATCATATTAATTAATATTTAATTTTTATAGTTTGATTAGTAGGATAAACAACATAATAAATGTGAATGTGGTAATTACTCACTTTATAATAAAAAAATATAAATACTAATAAAAATATAAAAACAAAATTGAACTGATTGTATTATTGTAGTTAATTATTTTTTAAGAATAATATATCATTTTTCATGGGTATTAAATTAATTAATTCAAATTATTTAATTTTATTTATATTTTTAAATTTAAATTATGTATATAATGTAAAAATCGACATTACTGTAATTTTATTGAAAATGATATATTATTAAAAGAATAAAAAATTTATACAAATACTATATTATTACAAATTATATTTAAATGTAAATAGATGTAAATAATTTTTATCAATTTTCATATTTATCTTTTATAAGGAAAATATTCACCCCTAAATAGTATAAACATTGCTAGCAAAACATTTAGTTAGTGTAGGGTTTTAGCTCGTTGCATGTGTTGGTTTTAAAATTAATTTCCAAAACACTTTGGATTTTAATTAATTAAATTATATATACTATTCATAATTCAATAGGTCTATATTTTCTAAAAAAGCACTTTAATTTATTCTTTATGGATAATTACATATGTTAGAAAACTAGTTACCAAAATGAGAAACCCTAACGAAAAAAATAAAAGATAAAGACTAAGGGAAAAAATAAAAGAAAATATATTATTTTTATATAGTTTGGGTTTTTATTCATCATAATTCCCCTTTAATCCATTATTTTTTCTCTTTTGAAGTACATGATTTAAGGAAGGGCTCCCAACATGGTTTACCGTTTTATATTTACAAGAATGTCACTCCCCCCGCATATAAAATAGATCTCACCCATCCAACATATTCGCACATCTCAAGCCATTTGGATCATCCAAAATCTACCCAAATAAGCTCACAAAACCCCTAACCTCATTCTCTAAGCCACACCTTCGAATTAAATCCATCAAACGGAGACTTTGGGTAAAAACAAAAATGAGTTACACAAATAATATGTAACATTATTGAAAATTAACTTTTGTTTCATTATATTATCCAAGCCGGTAATTATTTTTGTATCATGATTATATAAAAACCACATTATATTAAATATAGTGATGTGTTTTTTTCTACGTGTTTTACCTAAACTTTCACACACATTATTCAAATGGGATACACAATCATAGTTTGTTTGTATGACAGACTACCACCTCTCAAACCGATGTCATTTGCTCATTCGTTAACTCCTATAAAAGATTCAATAAATATGGTTTTATAGTTTATATATTATTCATAATATATTTATAATGTATTTATTCTTTAATAAATTTTATAAAACACATAACTTTATTCTATCCATTTTTAGGGAATATGATAAATATGTTTGTGGATATGTTCACTACTACCTCCTCAGAACAACGTGATTCCTTCATGGTATACATGGAAGTTTTATGAAATAGATTTATTGAAAAATTATGATATATATAATTATAAAGTTATTATTTTATTATAATGAACATATATACCATTTAATTTTTATTTTTTTTTATTATAAACATAAATCGAAAACAATGTTCAGGCATACGTACAACCTACCGTCTTAATAAACGGTGCATTTCATTTACATATACAAAATTTTTAGATTATTAGAAATAAATATTTTTTAAATATATATAATATTTACATCATAATAACATTATAGATGTGATGAAATCATTAACTATGTAGTAAGAATTAAAATTAACAAATCAATACATACTCAAAAAAGTCATTTGCACCCAAAATATTCAAAATAATGACAAATTATTAAGAAAATGAGTAATAATATTATATAATAAGATCATATATGATATTATTAATATGAATATTATTCTACTATATTATAATAACATTATTAAAATCATCATACAAGATTGAAATGGATGTTTACACAAAAGTAAATGAAAGGTAAATGATTTCATGAGAATTTAAACTCCATCGAGTCTTATTTGTAATTATAAACCAATTAAAATTATTGTTTTTAACATACGTACCCATTTTAAATTAATATCATGATTTAACCATAATTCATGTTAATTTATTTTTCAATATGATATATCTCATCAAATGAGGTTTTATATAAAAATTAATAATTGGTAAAACCAATCTTTGAAACATTAAATTCCATTGCGATTGTAAACATTATATGGTAACATTCACCCCCATTGGATAATATTTATTGTAAATTAAAATTTTCAGAAATATTAATAATCTCAGGATATTTATATTATTATATAATGAACATTACAAATATTTTAAATATTCTGTTTACTTTGATTATTATTGGACTAACTAGTGTATTATTGATAAACTTGTATCTTTTATTTAATATAGATATTTCATAAGGCATATTTTTTACTATTAAGGTTTATTATTTCATTATATGATGAATTATTAGAAAATTCACTATTTGTATTTCATAACGGTTAATGTATGTCCATCAATTCATCGATATGTTCTCATGAAATAAATTTGTTGTCATAATTAGAGTAGTTTTAACATTCATGAGAGAAGATAGTGATGGCAATGTCATCATGTACCTTGGAAAATCGTATCTAATATTCTAACATTACATTCATTTAGATTCAATTATTTTTTATCCATGATATTTTTTTATTAACATTATATATAGATGCATTTCATTCTATGGTTTTTTATTAAATGACTTGTTTTTAAATCTTATACAATTCCATATTGATAATGACTTCTCTGGTATTTTAAATGGAAAGATTGTTTTTCTATACACCATTCCATATTTAATTTTCTTATTGATTCATGATTAATTCTGATATACAATTACGCTTGCTATTCATTTGAGGTTACCTTTTTTCCTTTTTCTCTACCCAAGACATGAAGAAGAAATAATTTAATGAGATTTCAAGGTTGCGGTTAATTACATTTTAATATTTTTCATGTTATATTTAATATTTCCAAATATAATATGTGTATCATGTATATAATATGGCCTTCCAAAACTACTCTAATGACTGGTACTTTAATATTTTATCCCTTATTACTATACCAATATAGTAAATTATGGCCATGAATATGGGCTTATGGGGTCGGGGTGTTCGATACATGTTCATGAATAGAAAAAACATTCTCACCCATTTCATCAACTATATAAAGTACTAATGTCATTAAATTTACAAATTAATTCTATTATGTTGGCGTAAAATACATATACCCATAATTGGATTCATTAGGATCAATCTGAATCTTTACTGAAAAATTAGTTTTGTGAAATAAGCCAACTGTATGGATGTGTTGATTTTGATCAATTTTTATATCCATTAAAAAGGATTATAGTATATCCTCTTGGGTATGAATTGTTCTCCAATAATTAGAATCCATCTAAGGGTTATATGAAATGATAAAAAAACTCTTTACTAAGATAATGATAATGATATCACCAAAAATTTGAGGTAAAATTCAGATCCTGGTTAAATAGAATAAAAATATATACTCTATGAAATCATAAAACATTCATAATGTATATTATTTAAACTGATACAGATATAAATATTATCTGATAGAAACAATGTTTATTAATTTTTTAAAGTGATAGACTACAACCCCTAATTACACCAACATAAAATAAAAGTAAAATCTTAAAGGATACAAGTACATGTAATCATATATCCAGACAATGTAAAGTAATCAATACACATATAAAATTTTACATAAGAATATAAAAAAATTGTTGTATTTACATAAATTATTCTTAGATAATTTTTAATATAAAAAATTACCATCACACGAGTCATCAAAAGAAGTGTCAATGAGTTTTAACTTTTTATCAACCATATACCATTAATGATGTGATGGTATCCATAAATCATATTTTAATATCACATAAAGATATATACACTTCTAAATGTTTTTTCACCCATTATTCCTTATATATTCTATTATCATATATAAAAATGTATTCCTAGAATCAATGTTTCATTATTGTCCCAATATAATATAATATTATATTTAATCATTCTATAATCCCTGTATAAGGCAATAATTGTATTAAATTTCACTTATAGATTAAAAATAATATTTTTATATGGATTATTTATAAAAAATAAAACATGAAATTCCCAACTATAGAAGGGAGGAAAATTGTGATCAAATTATCAAGATTGTCTTCAAACGTTGGGATCGCATTATAATTCCATATGTTCATTAGTTTTAGAGGATGTTTTTTTATAATCCAAATTTACATCAGAATGGGACAATGTTTTTTATAATTCCCAACACCCATTCATTTAAAGTACTATTTTGTGTTTGGTGAATTTTTTGTATTCTTTTCACAATTTCCATCAAAATATAACATTTTTCCCATCAATTTAGTACTCATCCACATTATGAATTTCCTTGAAAATATAAAAACATTTCATAGTACCTTTGTGGAATTTTCATCCATGTTTCTATACACACATGAAGCATGAAATAAAGATCATGGTTTATTTACCATGATTTTTAGGGTTTCCATTGATTCCTATTATTATTTTATTATAAAAACTTTGTGATTGAGTATTAAACAATATATTGGTCTAAAGTATTATATCCTAAAAAATTAGTTCTTCATATATAAAAATTTCCCTAATGTCCAAATTTATTAATAGAATTTGTTTTAATCCACTAAAGAATCGATCAACATTACCATTGGGTTAGATGATTATATTGGAAGTGTACTTCTCATGTCATGTAAAATATGCCTCATAGGTACCAACAGATTTATCATCCTTCTTTTATCTCATTGAATTCATATTCCATTTTCATATAATGAATATGGGGAAATTACTTATTGAAAAAAAACTAGTAAACTCCTCTCATTCCATGGATTAAATTTCATCAGTTCCCTTGTATTAACATTGACCAACAATTAGATCCAAATGATAAAATACTAAAATTAATATTTAAGGATTTCAAAATTGGAAAATGGAAATTATCATTTTAGTGGATCTTCCTTATTTCCTATAAACTATAGAATCAATGGAACCACTCAATGAAGGTGGATGTTTCCTCATAAAGGACTCAAAAAAATAATAATCAATCTTTTGATTGTGTGGAAATTCAACAAGGTACAAATATTAAGGTTGTTATGTTAGTTTATAAGTGATATTTTTCAATCCATATTCCATATAACTTTTTTCTTGGGAGGAATATCATTTAATTTCCTAGTAAATTCTGAATTAACATGACTTATTTCGTTATTATACAATGACTAAAACCAAAAACGATATTGTAAGTAATAATAATTATAGGGGGACATCAAATAATAAATAAAAATAACTTATAGGATGTTTAAATAATGAAAAAAAATTTTAACCTATGAAACTTATGATTAAACTTGTTCATTCATGTTTTTTATTTAAATTCATTATGTTTTATCATAAAGTGGTTAAGAATTCCAAATGCATATCCCCAACAAAATTCATAAAATGTGTGTAGTAAGGACTTTTTTCATGCACCATGTGGTGGTCAAATCTATCAAAATGATCCATTTTAAAATTATTACCCCTGCATTAAACTGTTCAATATCCACATCCACAACATGTATCTATATAGGGATATAATTTTAGGGAAACCACTCACTCTATCCTTTTCTAATATTCCATTACATATTCCTATATGTTATCTAATCCTTTGACTTATACATAAATGTATCCCTAGAAATATCATTTTATATATACCTAGGGATTTTACTAGAGTTTTCTCTTCCTATTTTCTAATGGTTAAATAAGACTTTCTATTATACTAATTATAAATACCATGTCATATCATATATAAATATTACATCTTAATATAATAAAATTCAATATATAACTTAATGATCTATGGTAGAATCATTTCTTCATGGTGTCCTTAGATATGTAGTCACATAAACAACTTGTACATATGGGTGCTACATTATCTCACAATATGTTCTTTATAACTATAACCCTCATAGAAATATCAAACATAATACCATTATTTATATCTTCTGGAAAGAAAACATAAGAAAAAGTGATATCAGATACTCAAAAAATGTAAATAAAGGATATATCAATATTACAAGATCATATATTTATTTTAACATTAGAATAACACAAGAATCCCACAACCTTTATACAATCAATCGTAAAATTGAGTCATGAAAGAAATCAGGTTATTTCATTAGACATGAATCATATTTGAATCAATAGAACTGATCCAAGAGAGCATAAAATTGTCATATGTCATAGATTTTCATCATATCTATAATGATAGAAATTAAAAGGTCATGTATTCCCACCAATATATTCATTACATATTAGGCATAGGATAACTTACCATGTATTTACATCATCCTTGTGAAAAAATATCATATACCCTCATTAGGGGTTGTTATAACTTGTTATTTTCCCTCTTTTATACATGGGATATAATTCAGTGTTCAATTTATGCTTAAAATATTAATCATTACACAATTCATTGGAAGGATACATGGATCACACCATTTACATAATCTATACATTTTTGTTCCATAAGATCAAAAATAAAATCATCATATCATATCCCCTTAAAAGATATCAGTTTCATCTTAATTTCATCAATTCAACATATAATAAAAAATAGAAAAAAATGTTTCATAAGAATTATATCATGGTATATGCTATGGAAGCGAAATAGATTTTATAAACACCCTTTCATTAAATTGATAAACCGTCAAGAGAAAGAATAAAGATGGTATCATTTAATCATATACCCGTTAACTAATAAGTAACTTAAAAGGATGTATGGTATATTTTTATTGTAAATCAGTTAAAATTAATGTGTCATTCTTCAATGAAGATCATACATGAATTTAATGAAATGAATCTAGTCCCCCATTCCATATTCTTTAATTCCTTCGATGGGAACGTGATGTGGAAAAAACCCCTACCAATGGGTATAAATCTCCAATTTAAATAACTCTATACATATTCTAACATCTTGTTAAATCTTTACCTTTCAAAATTATTCCACTTTTAGTAAGAACGATCATAGATATAATGGAAAACATGAAAATTGTAAAAAAATCAAATATCTATTTTTTCTTAGAAATCGAATGAGTTGTATCACCCTTCTACACAATTCTACCTGAATGTACATCCTTCATGTATATGAAATATATTTTGTTACAATCCATTTAAACTTCCAAAAAATCACTATTTTTTTAAGTATTCAAGTTAGCAGAACTGACACATATCACTTGTAATGTGGTTTTAAACCAACGACCATCAATATGGGATGAAAAATAATAATTTTATGATACATCATCATCCTAATTAGGTCCTTGATTCAAACCTTATCTCACCAGTGAGTTGTGCATTCCAATAACCTCCATTGTTCCCATCGTGGCAAGAAAAACTCCAAAATCACCTTTCTCCTCATCGTCCCCAATCGCAGAACACCAGACTCTCTCCATCATAGATCTACCAATCACCTCTGTCGCTATTAATGTACAATCACCATTGAATCCATCAGCCATCATGATTTTTCAAGATCTTGACGTAGTCAGTTAGACAACATGAGGTTTTCTGACACCTATATCCACAAATTGTTTCCCAAAAGATCTATTTTCCTCGGTTCCTCTACACAAGACATCACTACATGAAACCATTGATGGATGGATCCTTCCATTGATCTCCTAGAACACTAAGGTGTGTGGATCTATCATCACGGAGGTAGGAATGTATTGGAATTTATCTAGGATCCTGGTAAAGGTAAAATTAATTATTTTCTTATTTAGTAACATAGTGTTGTCTTCACTAGATAATGACATCCCTACTAAGATATTATATTAAATAAATCATCTTTTTTGTTCATAATATCAGTCAATTTTACATATCAATGACATGTACCATAAAAATGTGGTCTGCTCTTATTTTCATATAAGAGGGAATCACGATATGTCTTGTTGGAAGACATTAAAGCTAATGATTATTGTGGATCATTTGGGTGGAAGACATGTATCTAATGACAACCCTGTGTTTGAGGTTGTGACTAATTATTTGAAGGAACATACCTCTTCCCCGGTGAGGAGGCCCAGTCTTATTTTTCATCATGTAATACTAGTATATAAAATATATAATAATCTTTCCTTGAATGATATTTTATATATGGATTCACCTACTCCTGATCTAGGTGATGATGGTATGAAACATGAAATTATAATTTTTATAATTTTCAAAATAAACTTGATGATTCAAAGGATATATTTTTATAGTCTCAATTGGGAAAGGGGGAATGCATATTGTACTATACACTCCTACAAAAATGCTTATTTGAGTGGATTTCAGTACCCCCTTCAGTCATTGAGTAGTGGTGGTCATTCCTATTTTAAAGAGGCTATTATTTATTGGAAGAACATGGTTTTTGATAGTAAGGGATTAAATCTAGATCCTCTGAAGTGCATTCCTTGAATGGACTATTCTAATATAAATAGATCAACTCTAGAGAAACTTCCTCTAATGTGTCAAATTGGGTGTAAATCATCACTATCATTAACTAATGTAAATATGAATAAGGTTGGTACACTTTCGATGACTCTTAATATGGAAATGAAATGTCTTATTATGATCATTAATTTTATTTCCTAATGGATCAGGGAATGATTTGTTATTTGACCTCGCCTATCTCTTTTTGTTACATTTCATTCTATTTTAATAAATTGTTAGAATCATTATTCTAGCTGGACTTTTCTAGTTTCATAAATGGATTTCTTATTTGATGGTTAATGATAATGATAGTTTTTATAGAAAAATTATTTAAGAAAACTTAATTTTCACTTTGAAAATAAATTTTTAAAAAATTAAAAATTTCGAATAAAATATTCCCAAAGAATAACCGTAAAATCTTAAAAATGATGATTTCAAAAATTTCAAGAAGAAATGGTCATTTCTATTTAGAAACATTAAAATATAAAACATATAGAAAAAAATGTCTTTGAAAATAATGTTAAAATTATATACAGTGATGCTAAGATAAAACAATGGTCATTAAGGTAGTAAATTATGATCATGTCTCACATGATAAAAATGATTTGTTTCACATTTTTGGTATAATATAAATTGGAATTATTTGAAAAATTAAATGAATATTCCTTTGAAATTACCTTTTTTAAAGGTGGAATATCGTTAAAAACATCAATAAATAATTTTAATAAAGTTAAATAATTTTCAAATCATTTGTATAAATCATTAAAATAGATAAAAAATTTCTTTTCATAAATGAGAGAAAATAGTATTATTTTCTTTAAAAATAATATTATGGTATCACAAGTAAATAAAAATATTAACATGAAGATGAAAATGTATTCTCATGAAATTACCATAGGATAATTATATTCATCAATTTTTTTATATATATTTTATAGTATTTCATAATCAAAACCATAATCATAAACAATCCATGGTAACAATGATACTTCAATATCAATCATTTTTCACTTTCATATATTTTTATTCGTATTCTCTATAAAATAATAAAATCTAATGAAATTGTGGATTTCGTCAGAAGTAGGATATTCATGATATAAAATTTTTATGTGGTTGTTTATACACTTCAAAGAGGATGATATGTGTATACCATAACTTACTTTATAAAGAAGGAAATTTAAGATAGGAATCCATCACATATTTGGGAACACTTCAACTGTATAACCCATAAAATATATAATCTATTTTTCCCAATTCTATTTATATATGTTTAAATTTTTATTTTATAAATTAATCACATATATGTGATGATAAGTCATTTTTTTAAGAGGATATGTTCAAAAGATTATTAAATTTTTATATCAAAATTAAATATTAAATTCCTTGAAATTTTCTTAATTGGATTTATTGATAAAAAAATTAATTAATATCATTTTTAAAACTATATTAAAATAAAATTTATCTTATAAATTTATTCAATGAAAATAAAGCATATAATAAAAACTGGTATTTTTCAATATTTGATGAAAAAAAATTAATTTCTAGATATTTCTATAAATTTTACCTTAATATAAATATGACATAGAGATATAATATATAAAAAATTTAGGAAAATTAATATTCTCAAATTGGGTTGAAATATTTTTAAAATATGTCCACAAAATGTGACAAAACATCATTTTATAAAGTATATAGTTTTTTATCCTAAAACTGGATTTACTCTTATTTCAGATGTGAAAACCCATAATATGAATTTTATAATATTGGTTTAATTTATAATATATTAATTTCATTAATATATTTGATCAAAGGTGCTTTATTTATTTATTGAGATTAATCACATTTGTTTACATAAAAATAGTGTTATTAAAAAAGATTCCTATTAATTTCAAAATGATTTCATTTGAATGTATAATTAATTGGTTGACATCGAAATAATTATATATACAAGTTTGAAACATTTATTTTTATATCATAGTTTATCTTATTCCTACTCACCATTGAAATTCCTAGGTGATAAATATCATATTAAATAATAATAATTCAATAGTATGCGACATTTAATTTGGACTAGGAATTCTATGTAACATAGGACTAACTTAGTGTTTCATGTATCATATATTAAAATATTGTTTCATGTAACAAAAGATAAATATGGTGTTTTTTAACTCAAAATATCAATAAGATTAAATTCATTTTTATTAACAATTTTTACATAAATCAAGGAATGTTATAAAGATATCCCTTATCTTTATATCTCTTATAAAGACATGTTCCCTTTAAAAAAATACAAGGTTATTTCATTCTATATTTAATATATAGTAGTTGTTTCGAAATTCCTTTCTTATTCATATTTATACTTATTTATCGATGGTGCATAAACGTACTCATATTATCATTAAAACCTTTGAAAGTGTTGGAAAAAAATAATTCTTTTTCGGTTGTTATATCACATAGTACATTATAATCATATGATGAAAATGATTTAGAAAATTTTGAAATACATAGGCTCAAAATTAATTTATATAAAAACAATTACTCAATCCCTTATTTCCACTATGAAAAATAAAACATTGATCTGGAATATATGAAGACTACCACCCCCCAAGAGTGATGTTATATGTTTTTCATTAACTCCGCATAGGGTTTGTAAAAATGAAATATTTTAGGAATGAATATGTTTAGTATGTCACAATTAGGATTCTAAAACTACTATGAATCATATATCTCCCATCATTCTCATTCATTTATAAAAGGAATCGTTAATCATGAAATCATGTGTATTACCGCCTCCACATACAATGAATTTAAATCTTCAACACCACACATCATGGAAGGATATAGCATTAACTGCAATTAATATATATGATATTTATGAAATGTTTAAGATTCTATAAAAATTTCATTAGTATTATATAAAAACAACTCTTTACTCACTTAATTAGTCTAAATAACTCTTCTTTAGGCTAGTTTTACAACATATGTGGATAAAGTTATAATATATAATTAATTAATTCTTAAAGAATATTATATAACTATAATGTAATTTAATAAAAATATATTTATTATTTTCAATTAATTTGGAATTTTTTTATTTAAATTTAATATATTTATTAATATATCATCATACAATATTTAATATCTTTGGGATGCATTTTTTCCTCCTAAAACTCCAAAAAGTATTATTAAAACATGTTATTTAGTAATCATTGTATATTTAATATAAATATATATTTTTATGTTTATTTAATGTCTTAAATTTATTTTCACTTCCATTATATGTAATATGAAATCATTATTCTTGTGAATGACGTTCTATAGCCTCTATATCTGATGTTATTCATATTCCATCACCGTCTCTCATGGCTAGAAATGTTGATGAATTAACTGTTTATAAATTACGTATATTCTGTTATTAAGTGTTTGGAATTATTATATAACATACAACATATAACATCTCATTATGTGGGAATATAATAATGTTACTCATGCATAAGGTGGACTACTACCTTGCAAAGTGATGTAATTAATTCAAATATTATTTTGTATGTAATAAGGTTGGGTTCAATGAATATATATGATATATATGACACAAATATAATTCATTATTGGAAATATTTTATTTATAAGTATTTCTATCAATCCATCAATAAAATATAAATAATGTTCATGCGTATTTATAGCCTGATATCTCTATTAAATGTGTAATTAATTTTCTACCTATATCATTTATGGATTAATATAAATTAATATAATATGAATATATATGAGATATATAATTATTCAAATTATAGAGATGATATATTAGTGGTCAACTTAAGAGGAAAAATAATTAAATATATGTATAGTTCTATAATAGATTTTTTATAAACTTATATTTATTATATAGGTGTTTGGAATTTGTATGATGTATGTCAAGACATATTGTAAGATATTTGTTCCAAAAATTTCCTTCATTGTAATATAAGTTATGTTATGAACCCAAATTATTTTAGGAAATATATTTACTTACCCTTTAACATTTAATATAAATAAAATACTACATTAAATTATATTTCATGTTTAATTTTTTGTTAATCATTAAGGGTGATTACTAATCAAAGTAGACCAAAGTGGTAAAGATTTCATTTAACAATTTTATCATTTATCATGACTTTTTTATTATGTTATTGATATTGAAACATTATGATACAGATCTCATGAAACCCATTAATTTTATTCTAATATTTTTTTTTATGAGAATTAGTATTTTACATTAATGTTTCTATCTTTATGTACTCAAAATTTCTAAATAATTTTTTTATGAAAGATCGTTGTTATTTATTTCTCCAATAGAAAAACATTTCTTCCAAATCAATGTTTTCAAAAAAATCAAAAATGTTTTTAACATTACAAACATTATTTATTACGGAAATTATTATCCATGGTCCACTTACAAAATGATTCAAAATTAATCTTCATAAAATTCTACAAACACAGCTTGTTATAATTTTAGAGAAAATGATAAAAGAATTTTTTTTGTATGACATGGAGGGAATTTCCAAAAATTAATACCATTTTCTTATTTGAACAACCCATTATAATTTTTCAATTATCATTTTAGATAAAATTATTTCAAACAATATTTTATGAAATTTTTATATAAAAAACAATTTTTAAATAGATATATATTCTTCATCAATCGTTCCAAGTGATATCTCATTAAAACTCTTTACATATGATATTCCATACATCAATGTAAAGTATTCTTTACTAGGAATATAATCCAATGATACTATTATTATCATTTCTCTAAATGATTTTTGACAATGAAAATTATATTCTTATGAAACAAACTTATTTTTCCATGGGTTATGCTTTGTTAAAATTATTAAAGGATTATGAAATATATTTATTTCTTACATGTTCAATTATGATAAAATGATTAAAATATTTTTCTTTTTTATAGATATTTTTATGATTAAATGTTTATGGAACCTATTTCTATTGGTGGGTTATGATAGTTATATGATCTTACGGAACACATATATGTGATTTTAATTATGTAATGGTTGAGACAAATATCTCCCTTTAATGTGTTGATTAATGATAGATATATCGTGAGATAAAAAATAATAGAATGGGTAGTGATCTAATTTTAGAAATATAATGTTTCCACTATGATGGTCTTGGGAGTGATCCTTGAGTACTATGATGGTTTGTGGATTGAACCCATTACATTATCTTATTTTTGCAAATCAACCTTGAAATATGAAGGAAATTATTTCATAAACATATGTGTATGACAAAAAACTATTCCTTTTTCCAATGTTATGTTCTTGTTTTTTATGTTCTTTGATTTTATTATGATTCATGTCTTTTTAAAAACCATGATTTATTCCAAGATTCTATTTTATGATCTATGGTATATAGGTTATGGTTTTTCAAATTTTATTCTTAGGTTCTCATACTCTTATTTTCAATATATATTGATGTAACCACTTTTAAACCTTAATGAACATTTGGGATCACTATTTATAATGTTTTATTTTCCTTGGTAATGATGAATTTGGTTATGTATGATATTAATAATAATGGTGATAGTTATTAATAACATTGTTAGAGATGTTTTATCTTAATTATAGACCATTTTTTATGTGTCCAATTTTCTAGTGGTTCATGACCTAAACAATTTTACCATGTATTATTATGTTTTGTGATGAGTATTTATCTATTGATATGTAATATTTATCTACAATAGGACTGTGTTTTTATACTTGGTAACAAATAACAACTTAGTTAAAAATTATAAGAAATTATGAGAACATTTTAGTTATATAATTATGGATATGTCTAAGGAAAAATAAAATATTAGATATGTGTATGAGAAAATTATTGGATTTTTTGTTAAAGGATATAGCTAGTGGTGTCCATGAAATTACATCACTCTATGGATACATGTTTTGAATCTTCCTAGGGCGTGTTTCTTAGTTAGGAATCATTGCTTCTAGGAGGTTTCTAATGGATTTATTTTTGGAACTAGAAACATTTAACTTTTCTTTATCCAAAGGAACCTACTTTCTAAAGGCAGACATTTGTTAGGTTTAAACCATTGATACTTGAGAGCATAAATTGGTCTAGAAGATGGGGGGTCAGACTCATCACACCATTTTGGGGGGAATTATTGCCTACTCTGGGACTCTCTTATTGATTTGAGATATTTTAATTATTCTTTATTAATTCACTATGTATAATATAAGATTCCCTTGGAATTTAAAATCAATTATTTGCATGTGTTAAATTTTGAGTCGTATGTATTTATTTGAGGTTCTTTATTAATGGATATTTCTATATATATTTAAGGATCTCTATCAATTGTAACCTCTTATATACTATTTGGAGATTCTTTTAACAGTTGTTATGATATTTCTGGTTTTTAATCCTCTCAGCGGGGAACTCTAGTATTCATTTTCATCTATTGAGACGAATGTTTTTTTTTATGTTGGGATCATACTCAAAAATGGGATACCTACATATCCTTGTGAAAGGAATCAGAACCCTCATAGTTTGAGGCTACTTAATGGGACACATAAAACCTTTTAATGTCATGTGATAAGGACATAAATGTACCATTTAATCTTATGTGGTAAGGACATCTAATCGGAATGTGATTAGTCAAATATTTGTGTGAGACCTATCCCTATGAATCTTAGGCAACCTAGAAGGGATGTGAATTTCCATTTGGAATTATAACTTGTTGGTAATGTGTCCCAAAAAGGATTGGGTTGATTTATATTGTTGTGTTTGAACCTTATAAAGGCTTCCTACGTATCTCATTTGGATAGGAATTAAATCTCACTAAGTTCATTGAGTCTCTCATGGTTGTATGATAATTTGATATAAATATTTTAGGACTTAATCATAAGGATGATTCTTATATTATGGGAATTAGGTTTGGATTCATTAAGTGGATATCCAGTGATCATGGTCCCTGATGAAGGCTTCCAACGTATCCCAAATATGGTGGGAATCCGTGTTTTAGTAGTTCAAGATTGGTGGGTTATGTGTATTTTGTGATCATCATAATTATATAATCCCATGTGAGTTAGGATCTTTGGGATAATCAAGAGGATTTAAAATATTCAACATATCACACACATTATCTTCCACAAATAGAAGAGGGTGGGCCTGCAATGAATGAATCCTAGGCAATGGTGGGAAAGGGAGTAGACCAATGAAAAATTTAATGTGAACTGAAATTAATGGCTGTTGGATCCATCCCAAAAAGCATAGGGATTAATCCAGTATGGATTCCCTAAGAGTATACCAAGACAATAGAGAAAATTTTCCTTTATTGAATGGAAAAACACATGTGACCTACATTATCCCTATTGGGAACTTGAGTCTCCATGTCTTATAGACTAAATAGAAAGGGCAGAGTCTCATCCCAAAAATCCAATACCAGGAAATTACCAACACTATATCTAGGGTAGAGATGCATGTGACTATAGATATGCAAACATACAAACATTCCATGGATCCTAATTCCCTTATATGAAAAATGAAGAAAGCCTCTAAATATATACATATAATCCAAACTATGAGATACTCTGATTTTCCTTCCCAATGTATTGATAAGTTGGGAGGTTTTGGTGGAGGATTCAGCTTATTCCCATTTAGATAAGGGAACTAAGGTAGGAGATAACGTAAAATGAGTGGCTTTTAAAAGGGTTTACAAGGTGATATGCGTAGGCCCTGAGCGCAGCTATGCATCATTGCTATACCGAGTAGGTATGTCATATAAGTACATTGCACATGTATGTTGCATAGGTGTACCTTTAAAATCTTAGAGATGACAGAAAAAAGTGGTTAACACAGTATAACAATGCCTATTTATTCTTTAAAAAATACTACCAATAAGTCAACACTAGGGTGAGATGTAAATCAAAACACCCCAGGTCTCCTTTGGTGTCTTTGAAAGAGCCCTATGTAGGTCCTCTAAATAATAGGCCTTGATTGGGTAGCTTTTTATTTAAGGAATAATGATCATTAATCAGAATATTGGTCTGTCAAACTTTGAATAGATTTCAAACGTGCTTATCCCATTTATTCTCACTTCAATTCTGTTTTAAAGAGATACTAGAGAAAATATGGGGGGTTTTGGTGAAATAGTTAAGCAATGAGAGCTTCAAGAGTCCATCCATCTTTTTTATATTCAAATGATGAACCCAAGAGTCCTATTTACAGGGAAGGAGGAGGCTAGTCAAATGATTTTCATCGACATTGGTTGGTTTTGTAACTCCTCTACAAAGGGTTATAGAAATAATAATGTTGTGTGGATCTTATTCATAGCTCTGTCATGCAGGACTGTCGCGAAAGGGTTGTGTACTAGGATGTATAAGTAGAACATTTTCTAATTTTCTGGATATAGAGGTTCTTTGTAGGTTCCAATAATAGATTCTCCATGTATGTCCCTTTCACATTTATGTGTTTTACTTATTTCAGATTCATCATGAGCCTTTGAATTATCTAGATTTCTTCTTCATAATATTTTTGTCTTGATAAATATTTTCAACAAAGCCCCCCCTCCTCTTGATTGGATTCAATAAAAATGTGGATCGAGTACTGAGGTAAGTTTATAGGGAAAATATTAGTGGGTAGACTATGAACTACATAGGTATGAGGCCTAATTATATCGTGCAGGTCTGCCACGTAGATATACCGCATATGTTTTCTGTGTAGGTCAATGGTGTCTATAAATAGTCACATTCCTTTGAAATTTTAATCACACAAGGTCTCATATTTTTCTCTCTCTTTTTATATATTTGGTTTCCATCCATTCCAAGTTGTTCTCTCACGTAGGTTTCTTGAAATTTTCTCAAGGTGAAACCATTTTATTGATAGACCTATGTAGAAGGATTTTTTCAAAGGGCTTTTTCTAAGAACCTTTTCAAATGACCTACATTGATGACCTCTTGGAATGACCTATGCGGGGAATTTCTTTTTCCCAATTGTTACATTCTATTATGAAAAAATTTGAACATTATTAAGTCAAAATTCCAACCTAATTGGGAAAACATGGTAATTGTTTTGAAGGAAATGTCTCACTTGAAGACTGTAACTAAAAAAGTTGAAGATCGCCCAAACAAGATGATCATTATTATTGGTCCAGACTATTATTTCATTGTAGAGAGTACACTCACTGGTCAATTGAAAGGATTGATTCCATACAAATATTGATATCCATGAAGTCACTATCTTCCACTTTACTAACATGAAATTTTGCAAGATTCCCTAATTCCATCTACTCAGAGATACTTACCAAGGGCATGGATTCCCCAATACATCAACGGTCATTACCGAAATTTTACGGTGAATTGTATTCATGTTAATGAGGGAACAGTCCTTATTGGATGAATTCTACACCATTGTGGTTACAGCACTAATCTTAAAGATAATTTTGTGGATCCAAGGCCATAATATTATGATTTAACCTTCCATTATTCACAAATAGGTCAGTCTAATGGTTGGAAGGAAGACTGGGACCATCATTCTATAGAAAGAGTTAAAATTGATTAGATGTGGAAATTTTGGGTACTCTAGACATTTTTGAAGAATTCCTTAAAAAACTATTGAATGTTGAAATTTTTTATGTTTTCATGATAGGTTAAACATATATTTACAAAAATTACTTCATTCATTAATTTTAGATCCAATGGAGTCTACATAAAAATACATTCCACTTGAATCATGGTGAGGTTGGAATCAGCTTGTGGGATGTCTACCAAATATCTGGGATTCTCATTCTCAGGGATATGTGCAATGGGTTAGTTCCACTATTAAAAAATGGGGTGAAATCACCAAGACCCAACCATTGGCTCATTAATTAAACAATATAATAATGTTATTTTCCCTAGACTAGAATGATATTCATGCTAGAGTTTGGATGGAATCTGTTTTTAGAACCCTTGAAAGAGAAATGTAAAACAATTGGATGTCCTACTGTTTTTCATCTATAGATAAAAATTTTATTTTAGGATCATATTTTCCCACATTAGAGATAGGTGACTAGAAGAACCAGGGTTATAATGTCAAATCTGATATTTATGAAAAGGTACATTTAGCCGGCTTCATTTCCATGTGGATAAGAATTTACATGCTTCTAGTCTTTGACTCTGGCGGAGGTGTAAGCCCATGGACATCTTTTATCACATAAAAATTGCTATATGGGAAATATATTGGGAGATAAACCCTTGTAATAGCAAGAATCTATCAATATCTACTGCATTTTAACAATGGTAAGGCTCCATTTATACTTTCAGAACAATGTTAAGTGTTGTCGGGCTTGATTGGAGCACAATTTTCTTTATATTTGGTGTTTAATATAGTTAGTGTTGCTAATTATTTATTTACCCCATTTTAAAGAATGTCACTAGGATTCAGCCTTTGAACATGACACATGATGTAGTGCTGAGGGCATTGAATACATCGGGAGAATTTAGTTTCTTCCATTTTGGTAACCAACCAACTAGATCATTTATTGATAACGGTAAGAAACATAATCATGATATGAGTTGTAATATGATAGAATTCAAGGAAACTGTGTTTTCAAACAGGATTCATGGTGAAATTATTTTTGAGTATTTTTTCCCTTGTAGGTTTCATCGTAAGATCAAATGCCTTCAACAATCAAGCATGTTTCCTCCCACAGATGATACACATGAGAAACATCCAATGGTTTCTAGACAATTTTGGATTCTAATGGATATAGATACATACAAATTAAAGATTATGTTACCTCCATCAGATGAATCAACTATATTAGTGGTTGGATATGCCAAATATTGGAAAGCTTTAGAACATCTCCATGGAAGATCCTCCAAGAAGACTACAGCTAGTGAAAGACTACCTCCAGCACCGAGGTGATCTTGTCACTATCATCAGAAAAGTATTCCCATCCCATTTTCTGATTCTTCGGAAGAAGAAGGGAGTCCTCAAGAGGCGTTCCAATTAGAGGGTTCAGAGTGTTCTTCACATCCAACCATATCAAAAATGTATTGTGTGTGGCCTCTAGCTTTTCAAAATTGGGAAATATTGACATGTGAACTCATGGATGAGTGGGAATTCCACCAAAATGGAATTTTAATACAGGATGTGGGTGACATTAAATCACATTTTGATTTTGAACTAGAAAATATTGTAGATGAAGTATGGGATTATATTATAGAGCTGAAGAGCTTTATATATGCAACAGATGACCAAGTCACAACCACCAAATATGTATCTAATATGTTGCAATAAGGGATATGTGAAGGGGTAAGTGATTAATGTGAAAAAGAATGGGATATTTATAATAATTTTGAGAATGTATTTCTTATTTATTTGTTTCAATTATTTTTTTTCATTGATGAAATGCCTTAGATTTCCCATGTAATAATTTTTAATATTATATGAAATTATTACAAAACCAGGAATTGGGAGGGCGTGCGATTATGAGTCTCATGGTGTCCATAATAAATGATTGAACGTTTTAAACTCTAAATAGAATATATTAGCGTTTTTCATGAACAGGTGGAATAACATTTAAATGGGTTCCCACATCAGAAATTTGAGGGCACTATTGCATCTAGAATACAAAATTTTTCTTTAGGTAGGAACCTAAAATTGACCAGCACTAGTCATTTTCAAAATATTGTTTTAATATTTTTTAATGGAAAGGAAATAAATTAATAATTTATTTTATTCTAGACGTTTCCTTAATAAAATGACCTAATCCACCCCTATTAATACCTTCTTATAAATAATTCATAGGGTTAGCCACATAACCCTACAAATTGATGATTTCCATTAAGTATTTAAAGAAGTAACCATTGGAAGAAGGAATAATGATCAATCGATCGATGAATCACGGATTCAACAAACATCGCCATTGAACGTTACATAATGATCCTTCTTCAACCGAATTGAGGTAGGGGTTTTTTATTTTGATTTTTTCCAAATTCCTTGATTAAATGAAGAACAAAAATCATCCCATTAATAGTTTGACCGACAGATCATGATTTCTTCCTTAAGGTTGTTGTTTTTTGTATCTTTTGGTGATTTTGGTTTATAGAATTAATTTTTGATGAGTAGAATAGTTGTTTTGTATTTCCTTGTTAAACCTACTAAGAGGAGTGTATTTTTGTTGTGAAGAATCACGGTAGAGGTTCGTCCCTTTATTAAATATCTTCCCTCTCCAACCCATTTTATTCACATTCTTAATAGGGTGAAGAACAATGGATTTTTTCTAATCTTTTTAAAATAAAATGATCCCAAACTAGAGATCAATCATCATGATAACCTATCATAGTTGTGGCCAAGATGGAGGATGAAAAATTGGCTGGGATCAAGGAGGATTGTTCTTCAAGCATTCTTCATGAGAGTAGATCAATACATGTTTTCAGGGATTATAAAAGGTTGAAAGAAATAGAAATAGCTTCGCGGTGTCAGGGTAACTTCAAATTGTGAGTTTTGCGACGATATGATTGCTGGATCGAAAGATCGATGATCCAATGTTGCGCGGGTGGAAGAACAATGTGTCTGAAATTTTCTACAGAACACACTGTTTTCTCCCATGAACATGCCCTATGGGTTTGCTGTAGTGGAGTCTAAGGTTTTTGTGATTCACATGGTGAAGAACAGGTTGTTCTTTTAGGAGGAAACAACGTGTGGGCCCCACCCAACGATGGATGGAGTTTTTTGTGATATAAAGCACCAACACGGAATGTGACCATGGTCACATGGTGTGTGGGTCCTTACATGGACTCAACATGTATCTTGGGAGATTTGAGGACCACACCATATACCTGTACATGGTCTATGAAACATAGGCCGAATCCGTGTAGAGGAATATAGCGAGCACACACAGATTCTTCCCTAGATAATATAACATGTCATGTCACACTCTTACATGCCATGTATACCTCCTTCTTCATGAAATGTTGTCAATATTAGACATTTTACATGGGTAGTACATGGTTTCAGGGGACACGGTGTGTGACCACTTCTACATGTCATGTACCATTCTATGCATGGATTGATTTACATTTCCACCATTCCGTAGACAAGTTCTATTTGGGTTAGTACCCCCTTTTCTTGTTCCCCTAGTTTTAGGTATCGTTTTCATCTATTGGAGTATGATTCATTCAACGAGAATTTCTAGATAGAGTTGGAATCCCTCTGAGAGGCCCAAATTGATAATCCTCTGGCAATTGATAACTATACATTGAGTGAGGTATCAATATTACCAATTTTATTGGATGTCGATCCTCTACGTAGTAGGTGAATCCAGATGAGTCGTGGTATCCACCAAGGCCTTGGAAGTTGTCCTCATCCATGTATCATGATAATTTTTTTACTCATGAGTGTGTTCTCCCAGAATGAGGGTATCTGTTCTCTATTCAAATATATATGGTCATATGTCTATCTCATGGATTTTCTCGATGAATTGTACTTTTCGGATGGACATCATCAGAGCTGTCAGACTCGTGGAGTGAGTTCTCCAGGATGAGTGCTTTGTGTAATATTCGAATTGAATCCCGAGCGTGGGCATGAAGTTATGGTAATTTACCTATAGATTGTGGGTACAGGTTTCGAGTATATCTGGATGTCTTTCTCTGGTTATATGTTTTGTAGATATATATTGTGTATAGATAATAGTAACATTACATTGTGTTTTTCTATGTGGTTTTCAGGATCCCCAACTGAGTATTATTATACTCATCTCTGCATGGGATTTTCATGTACATGTCATGTCTTGTGAATACGAGCACTGTTTTGAGGGGGATCAAGGTGGACCCAGACCAGCCTGAGATTTCTGAGTACCTTATAGGCCGAGTTGTTCATATGACTTTGAAAAATATTCACAATACCTACATTATCACTTATAAGATGGACATTGTGGTTTGTAGACAATTTCATTTGGTGGGCTTGTATTCTGGCTTAGTTTAGATTCAGCACATTACTTTCCATTGTACACTATTGGTTGGGTATAGTTGTATGCATTCATTTTGTTCCTTAGTGGTTTTTGTACCTTCCAACATTTGTATACATGGAGATTTGTGAGTTTGTGTACAGGTACATAGGCAATACATCTCATGTTAGTGATACTACTTCTCAGTGCAAGTCACCAGCCCTTGGCCTATTGGAGGAAGGATTGGGGAGTCACAGCACGGGCCCCACTGGGATAGGTCTTTACAATTAACCAATAATAATCTTGATGAGATTGAATTTTCCAGCTTGAAATTTGGGAAGGAACCTCTGGAAAGTTTCTCAAGTCCCCAAATTATGGACTCTACATGTTCTCGTATTGACACATTAGATGATCTCTCCAAGTCTCCAAAACATTCTCCATGAGGGAAAATCATGATTAGGGTAATGGTGATAGAAAATCCTCAGCCACTACCTTAAGTTTCAACTTCTAAGAGGGGTATTTAAATTTCTCCACATGCTTATGAAAAGAAACGCAATAGGGAATTTTTATTGGTCTAATGTTTACATCAAAAAATTAAGTATTTGTGTTGTCCTTTACTATTATGACTTTGTTGATACACCATGGTGACCACGATCATCATCTCATAGGATCACCATCTCTTGATCTTATCTTATGTGATTAAAAACTAGACCCTCAAGAAATGATACGAAAACCCCAGTAGATTCACAAGTTCTTGTTGATGAATATGTTACATTAATAGGGAAAGTACCAAGAGAGACAACTACATGTATTTAATTCTCTACAAAGAGGGAGAAATATTGTGGTAATTTCATATACATTTATTTTGAGTATCAACTTATTTTTTTAATATTCTTCATTTCATAAAATCTCATATCAGTTCCCTTGCCAATGGATCCTACATCAACGAATTCGGATATTCGTATTTCTCCATCAGGAAGGAATGTGGATCATGGGTAATTTGAAGCAGATACTGGTGCGAATCCTAACATTGCAAGACCTAATGGTGTTTCAACTGTTATAAAATTGATGGAACAAAATGACAGTGAATCCAATTTGGGAATCGACTAACATTTTTTGGAAGCCTTAAATGCTGAGGATTCTATAACATTAAATGTCGTATACACTGAAATTATGGACACCCTTAATACAAACATTGATATTACAGGTTCTATAAGGACATGGGCTACTTCCATGATCATTTTTAAGGATATAAGTTCTCATTCTTGCATTTCCATACAAAATTGTTCTTTTTTTACTTAGAACATCACAAAAAATTTCATCTTATGCTGCTTTATCTATATAGAATTTTGAAAAATCCCTTCATGAATGGGGAATTCCACTCTATCCTTCCTCTTTTGAGGCTGTAGGAATACCAACTGAGAACCCCATATTTTGAGATGCTCCAAAGCCTTTGATTATAGAAACTGGTAAAACTCAAGAGAATCCCTAACCCCAGAAATAGTTGTTCAAAATAAATAAGAAGATAAAAATGGGGATGAATATAATCATGAAACCAACATCTTATTGGGTAAATGTTATTTTCAATCTAGATCATATACCATTTCATCCATTATTTTTAATCTAAAAGTGATTCTAATTTAACATTTAGGGTTATCGACTCCCATAGTTAGATCTGAAGGTGAATCCTCTGTGATGGCTCAAACATCACCAGAAGGTGAAGAATTGACTATTTTGAAGGAAGAAAGTCAAGGCTCCTCTCTATGTTAATTATTACTAGAGTACATTCTACCTTATGGTAGTGACTCAGATTTAGATTTAGAGATGCAAGTTTCTCTTGACATTGTGCATAAAAATACAAGGCAAAAAAATTGGAATATAATTAATGAGAGTCCTTTAGATGGTCTTCCCTCACATATTGGAAAACTCCTACCACTATTTTGGGAATTTGGATTTGGTGGATTTAATTATCACCCAGCCTGTAATGCAATTATAGATACCATTCACCGATGGGAGAAAGAACATAATTTGGGGAAAGCTTTTGAAAAGTTCGAATGACTCAATAATGTTGAGAGCATTCAAGATGTAGTAAATGAGTAAAAGACTAACCATAGTAAGTGGATGATAGAAATTGTCCATGAAAATAAATAAAAGATGAAGGAGATGATAAATCATCAGTAAAAAAGGGATTTTTTTTATAACAAGTCAGATAAATTTAACCAAACATTCAGAGAAACCTAGTTGGAAGGGATAACATCAATTTCAACAGAAAAAAATGAACTCTGTCAGGCCGAGGAGGTTAAAGTTTCTCAATTGGTTCAACATTAGCATGCGGCTGAAAAAGATCATGAATTCGTTGTATAGATGATGATTCATTCTAATATTTTCTTTTAATACAAGATAAATATGATCCATTCTATGGATGTTCCTATGATTTTAACAAATAAATGAAGATAATTTCTCTTCTAATCATAGCATTATTCATTTTTTATTTCATTCTATAATTGTAATTTCAAGGTTGATTTTTAAACATCAAAATTGTATGTCATATAATCATAATAACAAAAACTGGATGGGGTAGTCAAAATTTTCTAGTTATGAAAATGGGAGTGGTGGGCATAGTTTTATTTCATTACTATGGATTTATAGAAAAAACCCACAAACATTGTATCTTTTGAATTTTTATGGACCAATATTGCCTAAAACATACAAAATATAGGTCTAGAGATCTGAGAATCGACTTTTTTCTATAGTTACCTTTGAGTGTTTTCAACTTGGTGAGTTTTATGCCTCCTTATATTGGAAGTTTAAAGTCATGAATGATAGACTAATAAGTATAATATTTTAGGTCGAATAGCTTTGACCCTAAATTTTCATATTAAAACCTAAAAAGGGATTTGATGGTTGGGATGGTCCTTATTTTTTTAAATACATTAAATGGAAATATTGAGTATTGTATATTATGTTCACCATATCTAGAATTTTAAGTAAAGAAATAAAAGATGCCTTTTCCAAGAATGAAATTATTTCCATTTGAAAAACATCTTACGGGTGTTGTATTCTGTAAGGCTAACTATGGAATACGATGCATAGCCAAAAAATGGAATCCTCTGACTGACATGGCCATTATATAGGCAAATTTTATGCAAGGCCAACTAGGGAATGTGTTCCAAAGTCAGGTAAAAGAGATCATTATGAATTATGACATTCTATTACAAATGAACCAAGTTATTTTGGATTTAGATGTTTCAAGGCCATAATAGATGGCTTAGCCATAGAAAGATCGCTGATAATAAAGGGGTCATCAATGCCAACATACACAATGAATGGAGAAAATCATTCCAACACGAATTTTATATTTATATATATATATATATATGATGAATGGATAAAATATTTTATAATGCGAATTTTAATGTTGTTTTATCCAGTTTAACGTCATACAACATGGACATCAGAAGGGATGTGCAGTTTAGAGTAATACATCAAGGACATTTCACTATACAGTTTAAAGACATGTAGTCTAGACATTAGAATGGATTTTCTTTTAAAAAGTATGTTGTGATGTTTAATGACCCACTACAATGAAATTATGTCACATTAATTTAGGTTCTTCAGCTCGATCCAAAGATTTATGAATATCCAATTTCATGATAACCTGTTTGGAAATGTGTAACCATATTTGTGTATGGAAATGGAAAAAATGGAAAAAATGTAAAATTTTATTTGGGAATTTACAGATTCCTAAAATAACATGAGAAAACAGATAATAGGATAATATGAGAGGTCTCATCCAATAATGAAGTTACCTATGGTTGGAAACCCAGTTATGGGGGCTATATTATGCAGGGCCATTTAGGGAATGTGTTTCATAGCCAAACAATGGCATCCTTCAACTGAGAGTCCTATTCTGTTTTTGGATTTTATGGAAGGCCACTTAGGGAATTTACTGAATAGTTAAGTAAATGAGATCCTAATAATTTGACATTTTATTTCTAATGGTCCATGAATGTTAATAGAGATTCAGATTTTCTACAACATATATTTTGGTTTATGGAGAAAGAAACCTGAATAAACAAAGAGTATTTCTAATCATGATTTCCAAAGAATTGGAGGAATATGATTTCCATGATGGTATAACCCATAAAAAGGGATTATGGTGTTATTAGTTTTAGGTAATACAACTAGGACAAAATACAGTGAATTAAATGGATTATATTTTGTCAAATTATCCAAAGTTATTTCAATATTCTTTTACCAAATATAGAGGGAAAATGAGTAAACCATGGTCTTGGAGACTTTTATACTGGGATAAAGGTAATAGGAAAAATATATAAAGATGACTGCTTTAAGATATAGATTCTTGTATATTGTACTCAATTTTTGAAGGGGACAAAAGACTCTTTCACCGAGAACAATGTACCACTATTTTGAAAAACCCTGTTATGGGGGCTGTGTTATACAAGAATAATTAGGGAATATACTGCATAAAAAATAGTGGACTCTTTTAATTGATGGGCCTATTATGTTGGGAAAATAATCAAGTACACTTAAGGGCATGTACTACATAGTAAGGAAAAAGTTCCCTTGAGTATCAAAATTTCTGCCACCAGAAACCAAAGAAAGACTATGAAGATTCGAATGTATTCAAGATTAAGAGTGTGAAATATGAATTCTATTATGTTCAATTCACATGAAAAGTATCTGAATCAACATTGTAAATAATTTTGAAGTCTCTTACATAGAACTAACTCATATGTATAATGTGTGCATTTCTTTATTCCGTGGTTGGATATCAAAATTGAGGTACCAAAATGAAGACACCCGCATAGATTTTTAATTATATATATAAATAGTGATAAAAACATATCATGTGGTTGGGACTAGGAGATAAGGCTTGGTTTTCACAATTTATCTCAATGGGATTAGAATCATGCCATACATAATTCATTGTCTACATTGCAGTTTAATGTCGGGAAACAAGAGCATGAAGTGATTCTAATGTAAAGAAAGAATATTGTGGATGAACCAGATAACTGAATCTAGGTGTTTATATGTATCTCATATGAACTGGAATCAAACCACACATAGTTAATGAAATATTCCCTATGTAGGGTTGATTCATACACACACGGAATAAAGGGGGATTTTTATCCCAGATGGTCCCCAAGAGTGAAGATTTAGGTTTAACAATGTATCCCTTTAAAATGTGAATCAAGGAAAAGGTAGTACTTGATAAAATAATTCCCCACACCAATTGAGATTGATGTGTGAGATAGGGTATTTTAACACATTCTAGAAGAATAGTTAAACATAAGGAACAAGATGGTATGATGATCAAACCACATATCTTGGGAGAGTACTCTAGATAGATTTGGTTCATATATATGTGGAAAAAAATGTAATAAATTACATTATGGCTGTGGTTGGGTCCATGGTTGGGGATCCTGGTGTTTCTATATATCACACAAGAATGATAATCAAGCCACACAATGTTCTTGAAATTAGGTTTCTATGTAGATACAATTCAAACATAGTGATAAATCGAACTCATGTGCCACTAAGGAGTATCAACGATGTGAGTAATGTTTTGTGTATAATATAATTTTTTTTAAACAAACACAATGAATTCCAATTTACTGTATCTTATAGGATTTTCTTAACATCAAATGTATAAGATGTTAAACGTGCAGTTTAATATCATGTTTTAAGGACAAATAATGTCATGTAGCTTAACATAGTGCTACTATTACAAAGATTCTGCCCATTTTATCATTATACTGCATGGATAGATATGGTTGGTATTCAGTTTAATGTCTTGCAACTAAAACATTATGTTTTTCATTTTCAATTCATTCAGCGAGGAAATTATTCTGTGTGATTACACATAGTCCTTCTATAGGAATCGTGCATTGGTTGGAGTTGTAATAAGATCTCCATCCATTGAGATTAGGGAATAATATCTTTTAGGTATACCTTATGTACAGAGTAAGGTCCATCCCCCTTTGGCTCTGGATTTCGAGGCTTCTTCCATGGTATCATCGAAGTCCTGAAATCTAAGACCAATTCTCCTTGATGAAATGTGTTGAGGAGAACATTCTTGTTAAAATATCATGTCATTCTATTCTGATAGATTTAAAAATGATGCATTGTATGAAATATCTTTTCATCTAATCATTATAGATCATCAAATGGTTTCCGAGACTATTCAATTTTAGATTCCTGTACACATATTGAAATTTAGAGTGAATTGATTTTAATTTCAATTTTCAAAACTACTTCTGTTTGATATGCCAACGAATATGGAGTTTCTAGAGTGGAAGTACGGGTAGTAGTCAGATATGTACATAAAGCATGGAAACATTTATCATGAAAATATGTCTTATCGTTATCAACTATTATTCTATATTATATTTGATAAGGTCTTCTTGAAATCCTATATATGACCATTTTCTACTTTAATATAGTGAGAATAATTCATGGATTCAAAATTGTGCTCCAAATATAACTTATTTATCTCAATAGAATAGAAATTGGTGTCCTTATTCATCAATATGGTATGAGGGACACAAAATATGGTGATGTTATTATCTTTGAAAAAGATAACAATGCTTTTGGTTCTTATTTCCTTGATATGTATTGCCTCAGCCCATTTAGAGAAGAAATAATTAGAATTAAGAATATACTTTAACAACTTAGCTCTAGCTCAAGGATAAGGTATTACTACATTCAATACCCATGTATAAAATGAACATGAGTATTTATCTGTATGTAGTGACTATGGGGGTTGATGAATGAAGTTGGCATTAACTTCACATGGGTGACACTTTTTGGTGAAATAAATCAAATCCTATGTCATTAAAGTACAAAAGTATCCAAGACTTATGATTTGATCAGAAATCCAATTCCCATACTAGTGAGAACCACAAGCTCCTACATTTACTACATTCATAACATCTGTAGTTTTTTTATCCATAAATACACCTAACGGGGAATCCATAAAATCCCTTTTTGTGGAGGATATTTGGGTGATCTTTGTTATCAGAAGGAGTAAAATTTACCACTCATTGCCAAATTTTCTCTTTCACATCACTATTAGGTGGAAGTATTCCATTTTGAAGGTATTTTATGATAGGTGTCAACTATCATATAGTATAACCATATGGAACAAAAATATGTCTTGTTTCATTAATTTCCTCCATTCTACTTTGAAGAAAATGTGAAACCGCGTGACTATGGGTAATACTGATTATTTTCTTAACCTGATTTGGATTTGTTAGGGTTGTGGTGGCATTATCCAACGCATTAGTTTTGGCATTTTGTGATCATGGGACATAAGAAAATGTTGTCTCTAAGGGAAATTTATCCAGTCACCCACAGACGTAATCATATAGAGGAATTAATTCATCTGTTCTGATACTATAATCCACGTTTATCTGTTTGATAATTAATTTTGAATAACCTTTCACATTTAGGTGGTTAAATTGTACCTAGAGTTCCAACTCTAGGACTACAATGAGAGCTTTAAATTCTGCCTCATTGTTGGTATCTCCTTCTAATAACTAAATTGAATATGGTAACACATATTTTACTTGGGAGAGAAGCCCAATTCCTAACCCATCTCCATTGAGTATAGGATCTTCCATTCTCATCCTTGTTGGACTTCTGGTTGCACCATCAAAGTACATATCCCATATTTATGGATTGTCTTAAATTGATTAGAAGCCATCATTAGAAAGTTCATTATTCAATGATGTCTCCTTTGTAGATGGGTGTTCAAAAATTATTTCTTCTAAAGCATGTCCTTTTACCACTTTCTGGGGAACTAATTAGATATTGAACTATTTACAAATAAATACCCACCATACCAAACATCATGTAAGAATATGATAACTAAGGATAGATTTTATTTGATTATTGTGAGATACTATGTGGACCTAATGATTCTCTAGGTAGTGCCTCATCTTCTAAATTTAAATGATTAATTCCAGTAACACTTCTCGATAATTAAATATCGTGTCTCTCTATCAAGAATTGTTTGACTAGATAGTAAACGCTATTTTCATTCCCAACATCATTGATTTGTACAAGGTAGGTATCCAGTTATCACTCTAATGCTATCACAAAGAGAATAAGAAGCATTCCATAAACATGTGGCATTTAAACTGTTGAGATTAAGACATATTTCTTAAGGGTATGAAATTATTCTTGGATGTCTTCGATCCAATGATAAGTAACAACCTTATTCATTAATCTGGTGAAGGGTAAACACTTACCTACTAAATTTGTGATAAAGAACCAAAAAATTGGTCGTGCATGATTTCCTCTTAATTCCATTAAATTTCATGGAGGTGACATGCCAATGATATATTTTGACTTATCGAGATCAACTTTGATTCTACTATGGTGTACAATGAAGCTGATTAATTTTCCTGATTTAACCCCGAAATCACATTTTAAGGGGTTCATCATCAGATTATGTTACTGATGTTTACTGAATAAGTTATCCAAATCAGCAATGTGATCATAACATTTTCTTTATTTCACCACTAATTTAACCACATAACATTTGACAAATTTTCCTAGTAAGGGTTTGATGATATGGTGCATGGCATGTTGATATGTTGCACCGACAACTTTCAAGTGAAATAAAATTACCCGATATCAAACAACACCATGAGGGGCTATAAAGGCTATAGACTCCTCATATTATAGGGCCATATGGATTTTATTTTACCTAGAGTATCCATCCATCAAGGAATAAAATTTATAGACATAAGTTGCATTAATTTAGAGAATAGTGATTGGAACCGGGAAGTCATATTTGGGACAATTTCGGTTAAGATATCTCAAATAAATGAAAACTCAAATTTTCCCACTCTTATTTCTCACTAAGACAATGTTTTCCATCCATTTTGGATATTTTATCTCTCTAAAAAATTTGATTTGATAAGATTATCGACTTCATCTTCAATTTTAGAGGTGTGAGTTGGGTGAATTTTTCTTACTTCCTCCTTAAAAACACAATGTTATTCTTTCAAACCCAAATTATTAGTGACTACATAGGGATTAAGTCATGTGATTTATGTATAGTTCCAAGAAAATAAAAATTGATGTTTCTTTATAAATTATGTATTCATCTCTTCCAATTCAAAAGTCACGGCCGCACTTATTAGATATGGTCATTGATCTTCTTCTGTTCCAAGAATTATTTCTCTGATCTCATAAATAGTAGTGGAGACACCATCCAAAATTGATGGAGGGGAATCCTTAAGATATTCTTCTTCTTCTTTCACATGTGTCACTTCTCTTGTTTCTAATTGAAGGGAAGTCAATGAATCAAAACATTTAGATCTTGGGTAGGAGTCAGTATTTTGACATCCTAAAGAACAGGCAACCATTTCTGACCCTACTGAGGATAAAGGGTATTTTGGGAGCATTGAAAAGATAAAATATGGTTTTGGAATCAACATCAATTAATTAATCTAATAATTAGATAACATATTCTACCATAACTGAAGAAACAAATACTTGATGATTTTCAATGTATGAAATGATGACATCTCCATTTAATCATTCATCACTTATTGGTATATCAATAATTTCCCCCATGCTGGCGGGCTCGATTTCCACAACTGACAATGTGGAAGTTACTCGATGGTTTATAGGATTTGTTTTTTTTTTCAATCTGATTCAAAGGAAACACATAATATATATTCAGATGTTTGAATATGTTTGATGAGATTTTTTCTAGATCATTCAAAGCATTGATTAATATTCCATATTTTTCCATGGATTGTGTTCCCTTTGTGTAATAGAACTCTCCCTAAATATACTAATATTCACATGTTTTGAATGGGTCCTTGTCACCTTGAAATGTCCCAATTTTACCATTGAATCAATATTGGATACATTGTTGGTATGGCAAAGGAATGGCAGCATGTTGATGTAGCAAAAGACTTCCAAAATTAATATTAAATGTTTTTTCCTATCTGAAAACCAGGAAATAGTAATTAGATACAAGATCTCCAAAATAAGATTTTATTGTAATATTTCATATTGGTTCTTTTTCATTATTTTTATAAACTTTCAACATCAATTTTGGAAGGATGCAAGTCAAATTCAGTGATACCCAATCAACGAAGAGTACAAATGGTAATGAGGTTGACTCCTAATACATTACTAATGAAGGCTCATATTATGTCTGTATCATTATACTTTCCTGATAAATACAAGGGCTTTATGTGTCCATGTATGATATCAAACTCATACTGATATGAAAGGTATAACTACATGACATTCTACAGTATCATTCTCTGTTCGGTAAAACACAGTAGCAGCAACCTCGGTTTCAAACTCCTGAGGAATTGACAAAGCCTTAATAAGTTCTTCTTAAAGATCTTTTGACAAATTTAAAGCATCTAGGATTTATAAATTGGATGTTACTTTTTCTAGATGATTCAAAAAATCTTACTTTTGGTCCCAAGGTCTGTGTTTTCTAGATTGTAAATGGAGTTTTTTAGGAACCATGGACACTGATGCTCTTGAAATAGATGTACCATATGTTGGGGAAGAATCTAGAACTTATTCTTCTATTGGTAGATTAAACGGGCATAGTCTATCTGCCTACTGATAGAGTGCTATAATATCCTCTAATCTGTCTTCCAAGATGATAATCTTGGGGCCGATTCTGTTAGGTGTGGGAGAGATTCCATGTTATTGTTGAGCTCACTGAAGGGATCTCATATGAGTTTCTTCCGCATAAATGGTTCGACTAGGGGTATAGTAAATACAATGGTTTCTTGAATATCCACATCTTCCCCTATATCATCAACCATGACATCATCCCCATGTTCCCCAACTAGGCATAGAGAATTAAGGTTCATAAATGCAATCAACATTTTTATGGGGGTCCATTAAGTGGATAACATAAATGGACTCGAAGATCAATTAATAATCAGATTAAGAATCTTCCTGAGAGGTCCTTTATTGTTTTTCCATTTGGGGGACGTGATTTTGACAAATTTGGGATGAAATCTGCCAAATATAGGGAAAACATTGGCCTTGACATGATCTCAGATTTTTCTATCTTCTCTTTATCCTTCTGACTATGTTTCCACTTTTAGGATTGATCTTTTGTGGATTTTATTTTGATGATGATGGCTTTGTTATAGTGGAAGTGGTAAGAGGTATAGTTGGTGGTTTCATCCATGTTTATATAATGGTATGAGTTAGTTTGAATATTTTCCTACCCATCTTATCACCATACTTCTATGAATTTTTTCTTTTCACTTCATAGAATATTCCTTCTTCCACCAAATTGGTAGACGTAACACATGCTACTGGGAATGATTAACTTTATAGATTCACTTTTCAAGAGATTACCATTTTTTCTAGTAGGCCGTTGAGAACAAAACCCTTATCAAGGGGATGTCACAACATTTTATTAAGGGGGATATAATTTGGTGGTCTTTATATCCTTCTTTGTTTAATTTTGTTTTTCATTGTATAATGAACTAAATTGTTATCCAAATATGAAATGAAGTAACTAGGAACATATTCATTCTGAAAATTATAAACATTCTTCTTTAATTTGAAAAACTATCTCTACCATTGATATTTTTGACTATTTTGATGCATTGGTCATTATTGCAGATGCTTAAGAGGTGGATACCATCAATATGATGATTTTTTTATGTATAAATAGGTGTATGTTGTAGTTTGAGTGTTATTAAAGCAGCCTCTTCTTTCCTTGTTCTCATTCCTAGACCTGATGGGATTATACAAGATTTATCTTTGGCTTCCACAATAGAAGTGTAAAACTCCGACCCTAGATACCCAGAGTCGGTGAATTATTACATAACATTGGCATGATCACAAAGGATCAAGTCTCGAGAGAACAATTAGTTTAGTAGTCTTGGAAACACTAGATATATTCATAAGTCTTACATTACATCATAAGGTAAAAAAAGACAACAACAACATATTGTATTCATATCCCCTCATACTATCCCTACAGGTCATTCATAAATTACTTCTTCACATCCTGGGAAAAATAAAACATTGAAAGGGGTGAGCTCAGATGCTGATAGGGACAACAATATAGCAGAAGCTTTCATAGATAAGCATAAACACTTAAAGCAATTTGTAACTAAAACAAAAGCCTTTTTAAACTTGAACTTCAGCATAATATCGAAAAGATAAAATGAAAAAATGCCATTTACTTATTCACATTGATACTCTACTAGTCGAACAATCACATGCAATATCAATAACCACTTTCATAATGATTGAATGCATAATGCCAGACTATCATGACCACATAGCCAAGGCCTTGTGCCAAGACTACAAATAAGATTTTATCATGGCCTTGTTCCAAGACACTAGTTTGTCTCATGAGACCTACCGATGCATCAAGGAGCTACAGCGGGCTACACCTGTCACTTAATAAGTCCAATGCATTCCTCATATGAATAGGTTTAAACATAACATAAACATTTGTATTAAAACTAGCATTAAATATGTCAATACTTTAACCACAAACCATGAATGGTATAAAAATAGCACATCCACAGTAAAACATAACTCATTCGATACAATATGGAAGATTTTATTGTATCAGATTAACCTCAATCAATAATGATGAAGGATATTGACATAGATGAAAATAATTATCAAAACTATTGAGAGAAATATCCCCCTTTTTCTTGAAAACATTTAAAAGTCACTCTTTCTGTCAAGAAGCCATTTAAAATAGATTTTTGATTAAAAGTGTCCCATACCACTTTGAAACTTTTAAAAGGAATTTTGATTTGAAAACTTTAATGTCCATATAACAAAATACTTAAAACCATTTTTAAAACATGGACATTAATGAGCAATATTTAGAAGAATAAGTCTTTCAAAAAATTAAAAATGTAATTTTAGTCAGAGTTTCTAACCAAAAGAGAGACACATGAATAAATATAATTGAGGTAATCAAAACTTTTTAATATCATGAGAATAAATGGATTCATGATATACTATGTCAAAGTACATTATGTACACCACATAAAAGTGATTTGGTGTATAACAACAAAGAATTCTTAATGGAATGTAAATTGAGAAGAAATATCTCATAAAGGCCGTATCCTTAGTCTAAGGATAAATCAACAACATAATTATGTGTGACAAACATAAATACACTCAAAATGATTGGATATTTAGTGTAAAACAATCAAAGGACATTCACATATATTCTTGTAAAAACAACACCAATGAATTGGATGTTTATCTCAACAAATCGAGATTGAGTAAAAATTAATCTTATCAAGTTCGTACTGATGACTTGAGAGTTTATCAATGGAGTGATTATGTGTATAAAAATTATATCCACAGAAATGTGAGTGGAAATTATGGCATAATCAAATGAATAGTGATTCTACACATAATCATGGAGTAAAATAATAAATGAAGTATGCGTAAAGCCGAATGAGTGGAAATTGAAATTTCAAATTCCCATATCCATTTGGTAACTTATGACGCATGAACCCATGAAAGAAGGATCATACAATGATGATGTAAATACCCATAAATTAAAATATATTACACAATGAATACAATCATGGGCAGTACACACACCACATGCAATAATTAAGTAGTGAACAATGGAAATATCACGGAATTAAAAGTGAGATAAGAAACCCCTTTGTAATTTTTCCTTGGTCGACGGTAGGTTAACCACCTGTATAATGGTGAAATAATTGTTATTGAATTATGAAAGAATCATTTACATTAATATGATATCATATATGATCCTTTAACATTTATTTGTTAATAATATCTTCGTATTATCATTGTTTCGGGTGTTAACTAACTCATTTTATTTTATATGTTTTGTTATGTAAGCCATGTTTTTCGTTGATAGGTTGTATCTTATTCATATCTAGAATAATATCAAGTCCTTAAAAATTATTTTTAAATAATCAAATGATAATTATACTTGAATGGATACGATGGAGAATGAATCTCATCACGTTCGTGGAGATGGCAGCCCGTACGTACGCACAAGCGACAATATCATTCTTTTGATGTTAAAATAATATATAATTGGATGGTATATCATATAAACAGAATAATTATCATGTTATATTTATTATTTACATGAATTACACATCATTATTATACCCATCCAAATAATAATTTATTGAATGACAATTACACCACAATGTTGAGACGGTAAGCCGTATGTACGCACGTATGGTGACATGTCATTCAAAGGATGGATAGAATACTGAATATGGTTGTACTATATTTATAATAATATTACAGTATATATGAGATACTAGATTCATTAATTTAGAATGGTAATAACAAAGAAATAATAAGTTGAAGAAGAAAAGAATTTGAAAAAGGATGGTAAAAACATTACCTCTTCTTCTGGTTCTTCCTTTTGAGTTGATCAAAAGTGCTCCATAGGATGGCTTTCTGATCAAACTAAGGCCTCTAGGTTGTATTTAGGGAATTTGAGAGAGTATTTTGGCAGGTTTTGGCCAAACCAAAAGGCTTTGAAGGTGTGAAGTAATGAGAAGGGGGGGTGCCCTTTTATAAGAGGGGTGAGGGGAACCTTTGGAAAAGTTAGAAATATTATTTTATAAAAAATTCATATTCAGTTTCTAATGGCTCAAAAGTGGATTATTTAAAGTTTAAGGTAGGTATAGGTCGAATACCACTAAACCAATAGAATTTAGACAGGTTTGGGTCATTATATTAACCTTATCTTTAAGTATTAACTCTTAGTTAATTAGTTTCACTTTTACAATGTCTCTTTGTATTTTTATATTATATGGTTAATAAAATTACTATATACATCCAAGAGACCACCAATTGGTCCATTAATGATACACCTATCATGATATAAGTCTTTTGGCCGAACCGTAATGTCACGACCCCCACCCACCAAAGATGCCCCTCCTGAGCTGGCAATGGTGAAAGGGAGATAATGACCCCCGAGTCCCGCCTCCAATAGGCCCCGGGTTGACGACTAGCACCAAGGGTATGAGTTTTCACAAATATGGGAGGCATTACCCTTTTTATTATTTTGGATCGGGAAATAGGACAAGTCAACCATCAAAAAGGGAAAAGAACAAGTGTATATAAATAAACCCAAACCAAGCCCACATGCATGTTTAAACAATTTTTATAACAAGGTACAAGTACAAGGAAGCTCAAAAGTACAATGCCAAAGAAAACAAGAGAACAAAAACTGCAACAACTCCAACTGCCCGACTAGTAGGGTCCCGCACGGCCCTGGTAGTCCTCCTGGAAACCTGAAATTAAACGTAGGGTGAGCATACAAGTATACTCAGTAGGGAAACCTAAAGCTCTCGTGCACAAGTGGGGAGACACCCTAAGGTCCCGTGAGAAAACAGAAGAACCAGAAACTAACAAGGAAAAACTATCCACCTAGCCTCACTGGTCACACTCACCAAGTAACACAAACAAGTTTAGTATATATATAGAACAAAAGTATTGGGTACCCCGCACCATTTTCCACTTAATTAGATGCTGCTCTTCCTAACGGAAAACGTCCTGATGCTACCACACTCTTCCCGCCCGCACACACCTGGTCCAAACCATGCATCCCTCCCACACACACCTAGGCCTCACAACCACGCATCTCACCCGCACACACCTGGGCCACAACCACTAACCCACCCGCAGACACCTGGGCGTCATCCCGAAGGTTCTTGGGAACGGTAAGCCTGCCCAAAGAGTCTTGGGCTAAAGGTCGCCTCAAGCCATCACAGCCTCCGAGGCCTACCCGAAGAGTCTTGGGTGTAAGGTCACCTCAAGCCATCATAGCCTATGGAAGAAGGAGCAGGAAGGAGCAAGTAACTAAGGGGGAACACCCTCTCCCATAAAATGGGAGTGTTCGGCACTAGGTGCTTGACATGGGTGTGGTGCGACAAAACACAAAGATACAATTATATATATACATATACCAAACACACAGCCCAACCTATGGATTCTTAAAAAGAGAAACTGAGCATGTGCCTCGGCACTGCTACCATGAAGCATGCATCAACAACCAAACAATCATCCCCCAACCCCATGTAGGTTTTCATGATTCATGTAATGGTTTAACAAATTATTAATACTGGGCAACTGTCATACAGACAAAACCTTTCACAAACATATCCCTACCATCCACAACCAAGGTTAGGTAAAACTCAAGCAACCACATGCCATTTCATTTACAAAATATTATCACAACTATACAAAATTCCATCATTCATTTATTTCAATGTTCCACACATAAAACCCTTTCCACACACAAAACATTTCTGCATTTGAAAACACCTTTTACTTCAAAACACTTTTCATAATCAAAACACTTTTCATAAATAAAGGCATTTTCCACAAAACAACCAAACCACCAACATGTTCATTATTCCAATTTTGTTCAACCGGGGTGATCACACAAGGTTTTCATTCTCATTTAATCAGCCAGTCTTTACGTGCTTATCCATTTTCCATGTTTTATCAAAACCAACCACAAACAATTCAGATATCAATTGCGCACGGAAAGGCCACCAACGGCCTTGATTTTCAGTAGGCAAAGGCCTTTCAATCCAAAATCACAATCAGAAGATAAAGAAACTGGAAGGCAATTGAAACAACACAAAATCCCAAACCCTTCTTTATCCGGTTATTATCTTTATTTAAAGTTCAACTGCATCCCACGGAACAAAAGAAAAATATCCCACCCCGCATGTTGCACCAAATAGAGAGACGAAGGTAAACCCCTACCTCAAAAGGTCCCGATCATGTCGCTTCCGACGACGTCCTTCGGTGTCCTCCGCCTTCGTCAAACCCGACAAACGCCTCCTAGGATGGAAGCTGGAGAAGGAAGGCCGGAAGGAAAGGTGACAAGTCTGGTCTTAGAAGCTTCGTCTCATCGCTACGATCCTGTGGCCGCTGACGGATCGTAATTCGGAGCTCGGACAAAGAAGTTAGAGGAGGAAGACTTCTTGATCATCCAAGAGTGTTGTCGTGCGAAGAAGAAGCGATTGGTCTGGAAATAATCCGCGACCCTTTCTTATATAGGCAACGAATAGGTAAAATAGTATGCAGCATGTATTGATGAATACACGGTGTGACCGTACACCCGTTACGCGTTTTGACTGGTCAACACACGACACGTCACGCGGTTTCCACGCATTTTAATAATAATGATAATTCTATTAATATGTGGTGTTTCGTTGACCCGAGTCATGAGTCATAAAAAGTAGCTCATTAATGGTCTTAAAAATGACCGTCATAATTTCAGGGTTACGCTGTCGCTGAAAGATCGTCAATCTGATACTGTATGAGGGGAGATACGTTGGATACAAGATCCCGTAATAATAACAATATTAAATCTATTAATTCATGAGCGTTTCGGGTACCCAATCCGGAAACCCAAAAAAGACATCCAATATTGGACTCAAAATTTTCATCTCGCAGTCAGGGTCGCACTGCCACTGACGGTTCGTGAAACCGAGGTCGCACGAAGAAGTTATTGTGAAAAAATTGTTTTATCAACAAAATTAATAATAACAATATTTTATTATAATTATTAATCAATTATTTATTTATTTTTCATAACTCCAAAAGCAATCACGTTTTGGAGTCTTCATGGGCACTAGAATTAAAAACCAATTCCTCCTTTTTCATTTATTTGTCTTTTAATTTATTTCTCTTATTATTATTTTTTGTTTCTCTCTCCAATCTATTTTTTTCTTTCATGATTCTCTCCCACCACCAAAAGTGGTGCCTCCCATTTCTTTTACCGCATGTGGAACGCCCCAAACTCCATTCTCACTTCAACATTATTATTTCATAAAATTAATAATAATAACACCCGTAATTAATGTACTAATTTAATCCCATTAAATTAGTTTACCATGGTTATTAAGTTAAAACCATTACATTTAATTAAATTCAAATCATTTAACTAACCAAAAATTAAACCCATTTAATTTAATTTACCAATCACACACATATTTCTGTCACCTTTATCATTATTATTTAATTCAATAGTAATAAATCCTCTTTCAATTTCATCAACGGGTCCCCATCATTAACATTAATAATTATTATTATTATTGACGCCCATTATTTTCATATAATTACTCCATATATCCCATAACATTATATTCACGCATGGTTGGGAACCACATTTACGTGCCTCTACATGTTATTATTATTATAACAAATTATTATATAATAATACCCTTTTAATGTTATTAACACAATTCCAACTTTAATTGTGGAGAACCGCACAACGCCTCCTATACAAGGTCACACCCATGCACCCCATGCATTTCATTCCTTTATAATTTATTACATGAGCCTCATTTATTGTAATTTATTCCTTTATAACTTATTCCATGCACCTCCCATCATTTTATTAAATATATTAGATTTTATTTCTTATATTTTACAATGATTAAATTAAAACCATTTTATCTAATTAACACCAAATATTTTCACGCCACCATTATCAATTATTATTATTATTATTGCAACACATGTCGTGTTTGACCACATCAAAAAAAAATTTACAAAGAAAAGGACCGGAGAGGTCCGGGCCATTACACCAGATACCTCTCAAAACATTCTCGTCCTCGAGAATTAAAACCAACCCATAAAAGGTTGAAAGGTCCGAACAACCACCCCTTAAGATACCTCTCAGGCCTCTTGTCATAACAAGAAACAACCGACAACCCTAATTATGTGAGTTAGGAATTCCCTCTCCTATGTCGAGATATTATCCGCTTTAGGTGGCACTGACTCGCCTGCACGGGTTAAATCGCATCCACATTAATGCGTCTCTATTAGGGATTAGGTCTTCCCCTCCCCACATGATAGGGCTCTTCACGTACATTTAAAGAAAAGCGGGAAACAACATAGCATTAAAAACTCATAAAAACAAGGTCCAGGACCAGAGAAAGAGCAAAAGAGTTCCAACAAAGGAGTGTGATGATCTTGAATTTAAACAAAACATAAGTGAGAGAATTTAAGTAAAACCAGAAACATCTCTCTCGATCTCTGGCCTTGCTAGGGTTGCCACTTCTATTGCGTGAAACTGTTTGTGTCCCACTCCTATGCCGTTCTGTTGACGTCCAGGTGCCATAGTTGTTCGGTAACCCGGGAACGCCTAAGCCCAAGTAGTAATGAAAAACTCAAAGTTTTAATTATCATTTTATTTTAATTTCTTTCCCAGAACACCCAAATCAAGTAAAACACAAACATGATGATGTATGTACCTTCCCTAGGGTCTCTACCCTGCAATCAATATAGTCTCACTTGGTCGTTCGGTAGGCTCAGAGTCCTTGCATCGGATCACGGGGGGCCCAAAAATCCTGTGTCCTAGCTGGTCTTCCCTGGCCTATGTCACACACCAAGATTAACGAACATTGTTGCCCTACCATCCCATGAAATCCTCACTGTGCCTAACTCCAGACTCCATCCTATCTCTCAACCATCAGCTCTGATGCCATTCTGTCACGACCCCCTCCCACCAAAGATGCCCCTCCTGAGCTGGAAATGGTGAAAGGGAGATAATGACCCCCGAGTCCCGCCTCCAATAGGCCCCGGGTTGGCGAATAGCACCAAGGGTATGAGTTTTCACAAATATGGGAGGCAATACCCTTTTTATTATTTTGGATCGGGAAATAGGACAAGTCAACCACCAAAAAGGGAAAAGAACAAGTGTATATAAATAAACCCAAACCAAGCCCACAGGCATGTTTAAACAATTTTTATAACAAGGTACAAGTACAAGGATGCTCAAAAGTACAATGCCAAAGAAAACAAGAGAACAAAAACTGCAACAACTCCAACTGCCCGACTAGTAGGGTCCCGCACGGCCCTGGTAGTCCTCCTGGAAACCTGAAAGTAAACGTAGGGTGAGCATACAAGTATACTCAGTAGGGAAACCTAAATCTCTCGTGCACAAGTGGGGAGACACCCTAAGGTCCCGTGAGAAAACAGAAGAACCAGAAACTAACAAGGAAAAACTATCCACCCAGCCTCACTGGTCACACTCACCAAGTAACACAAACAAGTTTAGTATATATATAGAACAAAAGTATTGGGTACCCCGCACCATTTCCCACTTAATTAGATGCTTCTCTTCCTAATGGCAAACGTCCTGACGCTACCACACTCTTCCCGCCCGCACACACCTGGGCCAAACCACGCATCCCGCCCGCACACACCTGGCCCTCACAACCATGCATCTCGCCCGTACACACCTAGGCCACAACCACTAACCCGCCCGCAGACACCTGGGCCTCATCCCGAAGGTTCTTGGGAATGGTAAGCCTGCCCGAAGAGTCTTGGGCTCAAGGTCTCCTCAAGCCATCACAGCCTCTCAGACCTACCCGAAGAGTCTTGGGTGTAAGGTCACCTCAAGCCATCATAGCCTATGGAAGAAGGAGCAGGAAGGAGCTAGTAACTAAGGGGGAACACCCTCTCCCATAAAATGGGAGTGTTCGGCACTAGGTGCTTGACATGGGTGTGGTGTGACAAAACAAAAAGATACAATTATATATATACATATACCAAACACATAGCCCAACCTATGGCTTCTTAAAAAGAGAAACTGAGCATGTGCCTCGGCACTGCTACCACGAAGCATGCATCAACAACCAAACAATCATCCCCCACCCCCATTTAGGTTTTCATGTTTCATGCAATGGTTTAACAAATTATTACTACTGGGCAACTATCATCCAGACAAAACCTTTCACAAACATATCCCTTCCATCCACAACCAAGGATAGGTAAAACTCAAGCAACCACATGCCATTTCATTTACAAAAGATTATAACAACCATACAACATTTCAACATTCATTTATTTCAAAGTTCCACACATAAAACCCTTTCCACACACAAAACATTTCCGCATTTGAAAACACTTTTTACTTCAAAACACTTTTCATAATCAAAACACTTTTCATAAATAAAGTTATTTTCCACAAAACAACCAAACCACCAACATGTTCATTATTGCAATTTTGTTCAACCGGGGTGATCACACAAGGTTTTCATTCTCATTTAATCAGCCAGTCTTTACGTGATTATCCATTTTCCATGTTTTATCAAAACCAACCACAAACAATTCAGATATCAATTGTGCACGTAAAGGCCACCAACGGCCTTGATTTTCAGTAGGCAAAGGCCTTTCAATCCAAAATCACAATCAGAAGATAAAGAAACTGGAAGGCAATAGAAACAGCACAAAACCCCAAACCCTTCTTTATCCGATTATTATCCTTATTTAAAGTTCAACTGAATCCCATGGAATAAAAGAAAAATACCCCACCCCGCATGTTGCACCAAATAGAGAGATGAAGGTAAACCCCTACCTCAAAAGGTCCCGATCACGTCGCTTCCAACGACATCCTTCGGTGTCCTCCGCCTTCGCCAAACCGGACAAACGCCTCCTAGGATGGAAGCTGGAGAAGGAAGGCCGGAGGGAAAGGTGACAATTATGGGCTTAGATGCTTCGTATCATCGCTACGATCATGTGGCCGCTGACGGATCGTAATTCGGAGCTCGGACAAAGAAGTTAGAGGAGGAAGACTTCTTGATCATCCAAGAGTGTCGTCGTGCAAAGAAGAAGCGATTGGTCTGGAAATAATCCGCGACCCTTTCTTATATAGGCAACGAATAGGTAAAATAGTATGCAGCGTGTATTGATGAATTCACGGTGTGACCGTACACCCGTTACGCGTTTTGACTGGTCAACACACGACACGTCACGTGGTTTCCACGCGTTTTAATAATAATGATAATTCTATTAATATGTGGTGTTTCGTTGACCCGAGGAATGAGTCATAAAAAGTAGCTCATTAATGGTCTTAAAAATGACCGTCATAATTTCATGGTTACGCTGTCGCTGACGGATCTTCAATCCGATACGGTATGAGGGAGATATGTTGGATACAAGATCCCGTAATAATAACAATATTAAATCTATTAATTCATGAGCGTTTTGGGTACCCAATCCGGAAACCCGAAAAAGACATCCAATATTGGACTCAAAATTTTCGTCTCATAGTCAGGGTCGCACTGCCACTGACGGTTCGTGAAACCGAGGTCGCACGAAGAAGTTATTGTGAAAAAAGTGTTTTATCAACAAAATTAATAATAACAATATTTTATTATTATTATTAATCAATTATTTATTTATTTTTCATAACTCCAAAAGCAATAACTTTTTGGAGTCTTCATGGGCGCTAGAATTAAACACCAATTCCTCCTTTTTCATTTATTTGTCTTTTAATTTATTTCTCTTATTATTATTTTTTGTTTCTCTCTCCAATCTATTTTTTTGTTTCATGATTCTCTCCCACCACCAAAAGTGGCGCCTCCCATTTCTTTTACCCCATGTGGAACGCCCCAAACTCCATTCTCACTTCAAATTTATTATTTAATAAAATTAATAATAATAACACCCATAATTAATGTACTAATTTAATCCCATTAAATTAGTTTACCATGGTTATTAAGTTAAAACCATTCCATTTAATTAAATTCAAATCATTTAACTAACCAAAAATTAAACCCATTTAATTTAATTTACCAATCACACACATATTTCTGTCACCTTTATCATTATTATTTAATTCAATAGTAATAAATCCTCTTTCAATTTCATCAACGGGTCTCCATCATTAACATTAATAATTATTATTATTATTGACGCCCATTATTTTCATACAATTACTCCATATATCCCATAACATTATATTCATGCATGGTTGGGAACCACATTTACGTGCCTCTACATGTTATTATTATTATAACAAATTATTATATAATAATACCCTTTTAATGTTATTAACACAATTCCAACTTTAATTGTGGAGAACCGCACAACGCCTCCTGTACAAGGTCACACCCATGCACCCCATGCATTTCATTCCTTTATAATTTATTACATGAGCCTCATTTATTGTAATTTATACCTTTATAACTTATTCCATGCGCCTCCCATCATTTTATTAAATATATTAGATTTTATTTCTTATATTTTACAATGATTAAATTAAAACCATTTTATCTAATTAACACCAAATATTTTCACGCCACCATTATCAATTATTATTATTATTATTACAACATGTGTCGTGTTTGACCAAATCAAAAAAAAAATTACAAAGAAAAGGACCGGAGAGGTCCGGGCCATTACACGTAGTTTTTTAGGAATTTAATATCAATTAATAATATAATATTTCTTTTAAAAACACTTTTATGTCAATTTTGACACTATTCAATAATTGATTTTTGTAAAAATCATAACAGAATGATTCCTTCGAAAAAATTTAATTAAATCATTCCTAACAAGTCATAGTAACCTATAAAATTATTTTAATTCATAAAAAGTCTCAAATTATATTTATTTGGGTATGTACAATATCAATCGTTTCAATTTTTCACTATTATGGTAATTACTGCATCACCATTGTGTCATACGTAAACTAAATTATTTAACGTCTAAAATTTATAAATAAAATACCATTAAGTATGAAATCGTTTTATATTTCTAATGAATATTTATAGTCTAAAATCCAACACATATATCCCTATGTAAAAATTGTTTTTCTAAAAGATATATGATTTTGTCATTTTTGTATTCATTTTAACGTAATTAAAATAAAGTGTCCCTATCACTTACAAGTGGCTCCATGGGGTCCCAAAATCGCCCCAAAGATGCCCATGGTCGAAAATATATCAACCAATAAGGTTAGGACACGTTTTAGTGTAATTTCATATTATTATAATATTATTTTTTAACCCTTATTTACCGGATTTACCCTTTAACCATGGTAAATAAAATATTTACCGAAGTAATTATTCAAAATATATAAAAATAAAAGTTACCTATTTACACAATTTAAACATCCTGATTCCAAATATGGAATCCATTTTTCCAAATTCAAAACACAGAAGTGGCAGAAATTAATTTAAAATTAATTCTCGTTGTTAAAACAAAAAGCGTGTTTTTAAGAGATAATAACTATCAAAAGATTGACACTTTTTTATGTCTGGTTTAATTGTGAAATTATGTCCAATGACATAAAATGAATTAAATGGTAAAAATATATTCTAAATATACTTTAAAACCACTCAAATTCATAATTTATCAATATTAATTATTTCGATTAAAAAAGTTGTTTTTAATTAAAATTTAGTAATTTTCACAATTTATCTAAATATGAAAGTTATCCGAAAAGTGCCATAATTTCATCCTAGGCTAATTTCGATATTATGAATCCAAAAATGAATTCCATTTTGAGAGATAGAATTTATAAAATTTCAAAAAGTAGGTATTACTATTCATAACAGCTAGTTTGATTGGTTGTGGAGTGTTAGAATCTCGAAGTTGCGTACAATGCACACCATTGTATTATTCAAAGGGAAATGTACTGTGGAAGCTTGGGGTGTTACATTCTCCCCTCCTTCAATAAATTTCATCCTCACAATTTTTTAAAATTCGGCTTGATAATATAATGGAAAGTCCCACATTGAAAAAAGAGTCAATAAAACTATCATTATAAAAGAAAGGAAGAGAGGTATAAAGGTCACCCAAGATAACCCATACTAGGATTCCATGTAGGAAAACATAGATATGGATGATAAACTAAGTGTTCAGTTCTGATGAAGAGGGATATAAAACAAGATCAAGAGAAAGTTAACAATAAGAAAATCACAAACTTGTGTTGGGACAAACGGTCCTTAGTCTCCCAGTAGGAAAAGTAAAAGGACAACATTTTTTTGTTTTATGTTACATTAGATAAGGATGAGGAATTAATTTATGATATTGACTAGGAACATAAAGAGATATACTTACTTTTTAAGTAGAGTTTCATTATTTAATAACTTTTTACCACTAACTCATTTTTTTGAACAATGAGTATTCAAGACGACTTGGTCACAATGTAAGATCTAGAATAGACTTCTATAGAAATACATGATCCACGTAGGATAAAATATATATTTACCTTTTCATTAGAGACTAATCAAAACCAAAATGGTTAGTATAATATCTGATGACCCCCCAAATGGATATTCCATTAGAGAAAAAAACTAATATTAATATCTAAAATTAAACCATCAATACACCAAAGTTAAATAAATAACATTCAATAATCAATTGTTCTTTAAAATCCTTAAATATAATCCAAACTAATATTGAAACTCAAAACTTATAAGAATGTAGTCATCCATGTTAAATTGTATCTCTAAATGACATTAACTACTCTTAATGTCACATACTTAGAAGTAATTAACCTAATTATTTCCATAAACATCCCAAATCTCTATAAATGCACAATAAAAAGATAGATAAAAATACACTATTACTCCACAAATGAAATCCCATACTATTCTATTTTCCATACAACAAAGCGAACAACTTCCAAAATAACATTTATCACTTAATAACAAAATCATTTTCCTATACTAAGGGTATTCATTTGATAATACATAAGATCACAAATCAAATTATTAATGATCAATAAAATCATTTAACTAAAAATAGTAGTCACACTAACCAGGGAATTCATGTTGTCCAGGGGTAGGAAATAAATAACAATCGTACTTTGGTTATGGGTTCGATTCCCACATCTTTGTCCGATGTGATGGGTTGTCACACAGTCTGTGTGTTGTCCATTTTTAAAAACTATATTTTACAACATTACCAAAATGAGATAAATTCCTCAAAATATCCATAACATAATTTAACCATAAATGTTATCTCATACCTTTCATTTTCATCCCAAATTATAATAACTTGTAATTGCCTCAAACCCAATGATCATATAAAACCAAATGGTTATTTATTACTTTATCCACAAGAGAAAAGATAATTCTTCATAAAATATCATTCTCACATGGCAAACTGTAGGGTTACAAATACAAGAGAAAATTATTCCAAAGTAAACCCATCAACAAGGTGCACTAATACTTTTTAAACATTTCTCCAACCATTTATTTCCACATAGCTTCCTCTTTGTACAAGAAAATATCCTATAGAATAGGGCATTCACTCGGGTAATGGCCAAGTCCCCTACATTTACGGAAAATAACTATAAATGGACTCTTGGGACCATTTTTATCTTCTTCCATAGTAATCTTCATATTTCCTCGGCAATTAATCACTTTACGTCCTTCCTTACCGTGTGTAAAGCATTTCTTTGTCCCATTGAGACACTTTTCTGGGTGTCTCCTTCCACATTTCCTACATGATGGAAATTGAGGATTCCTTTCTCCATGGTCTCTACTACCGAAGCTCTTATCATTCATCACCTTTATATTCTTTGATGAGTCCGAGAATTGGTTAATATATATATTGTTGATCATGTTTTTGGAAAATTTATTTGGCATAAAGACAATATCCTTTATGCCCATCAACATTCTATTTTGTTACTCATTGCCACCTCTGTTCCCAACTTGTACATCATTCTCAAAGTCACGATAACTTCCTTCAAATCCAGCCACTGACTAAAACCAGAAAGCATTGTGTGAGTAACAGTAGTCATAAAATCATTTAGAGATTAACATGTCACCATATTCTCAATTTGAAACACATTAGGATTAACCAAGGTCATTTACTCTCATCTTATATATTTAATACTTCAAATCGGTTAGTAAAGAAAATGTAAATTATCCTAAGCATATCCCCCGGGAGTGTCGTAACCAAGGGTGTAGCAAGGCCTGTTGTTGTGCACCAGTTCTTGTTCGAGTCTAGCTCAAAGAGGTGTTTTCAGGTTTTACCCTGAGGTACATCTGTGCCAGAGCTGCCTCTACCTTCTCGTATCCATACAGGGATGTATTTCTTGGAAAACTCACAAAATCTCTACAATACCAAAATTATATGATGTTATTCTATACTAATCCTCAAATTTCATCTTAGGTCTACGTGCTCTAATCAGAGTTTATATAAATTTAGCTTCCAAGGTTTGTACTAAACGTCCTCTGATACCAACTGTAACGCCCCGACCCCAGTTACCCAGAGTCAGTGCATTATTACATAACATTGGCATGATCACAAAGGATCAAGTCTCGAAAGACCGATTAGTTTAGTAGTCTTGGAAACACTAGATATATTCATAAGTCTTACATTACATCATAAGGTAAAAAAAGACTACAACAACATCTTGTCTTCATATCCCCTCATACTATCCCTCTAGGTCATTCATAAATTACTTCTTCACATCCTCGGAAAAATAAAACATTGAAAGGGGTGAGCTCAGATGCTCAGTAAAGATAACAATATAGCAGAAGCTTTCATAGATAAGTATAAACACTTAAAGAAATTTTAACTAAAACAAAAGCCTTTTTAAACATGAACTTAAGCATAATATGGCAAAGATAAAATGAAATAATTCCATTTACTTATTCACATGGATATTCTACTAGTCTAACAATCACATGCAATATCAATAACAACTTTCATAATGATGGAATGCATAATTCCAGACTATCATAACGACATAGCCAAGGCCTCATGCCAATACTACGAATAAGATTTTGCCAAGGCCTTGTGCTAAGAAACTAGTTTATATCATGAGACCTACCGATGCATCGAGGAGCTATAGTAGCCTCCACTCGTCATATACTAATTCCAATGCATTCCTCATATGAACAGGTTTAAACATAACATAAACATTCGTATTAAAACTAGCATACGAAATGTCAATATTTTAACCACAAATCATGAATGGTATAAAAATAGCACATCCACAGTCAAACATAACTCATTTGATACAATATGAAAGATTGTATTGTATCAGATTAACCTCAATAGAGAATGATGAAGGATGTTGACATAGATGAAAATAATCATCAAAACTATTGAGAGAAATATCCCCCTTTTTCTTGAAAACATTTAAATGTCACTCTATCTGTCAAGAAGCCATTTAAAATATGTTTTTTAATCAAAGTGTTACATACCACTTTGAAACTTTTAAAATGAATATTTATTTGAAAACTTTAATGTCCATATAAAAAAATCCTTAAAACCATTTTTAAAACATGGACATTAATGACCAATATTTAGAAGAATAAGTCTTTAAAAAATTTAAAAATGGTATTTTAGTTAGAGTTTCTAACCAAAAGAGAGACACTTGAATACAAATAATTGAGGTAATCAAAACTTTTTTGTATCATGAGAATAAAAGGATTCATGATATACTATGTCAAAGTACATTATATACACCAAATAAAAGTGATTTTGTGTATAACAACAAAGAAGTGTTAATGGAATGTAAATTGATATGAAATATCTCATAAAGGTCATATCCTTAGGCTAAAGATAAATCAACGACATAATTATGTGTGACAAACATAAATACTCTAAATATGATTGGATATTCAGTGTAAAACAATCAAAGGACATTCACACATATTCTTGTAAAAACAACACCAATGAATTGGATTCTTATCTCAACAAATCGAGATTGAGTAAAAATTAATCTTATCAAGTTCGTACCGATGACATAAGAATTTATCAATGGAGTGATTATGTGTATAAAAATTATATCCATAGTAAGGGGAGTGGAAAATATGACATAATCAAATGAATAGTTATTCTACACATAATTATGGAGTAAAATAATCAATGAATTATGCGTAAAGCCGAATGAGTGGAAATTGAAATTTCAAATTCCCTTATCCATTTTGTAACTTATGAAGAATGCACCCATGAAATAAGGATAAAACAATGATGATTTAAATACCCATAAATTAAATCATATTACACAATGAATACAATCATGGGCAGTGCACACACCACATTCAATAAATAAGTGGTGAACAATGGAAATCTCACGTAGTTAAAAGTGAGATAAGAAACCCCTTACTTTGTACATTTTCTTTGGTCGACGGTAGGTTAACCTCCTGTATAATGGTTAAATAATTTTCATTTAATTATACAAGAATAATTTACATTAATATGATATCATATACGATCTTTTAACATTGATTTGTTAATAATATCTTAGTATTATCGTTGTTTCTGGTGTTAAATTACTCATTTTCTTTTAGATTTTTTGTTACGTAAGCCATGTTTGTCATTGATAGGTTGTATATTATTCATATACAGAATGATATAAAGTCCTTAAACATTATTTTTAAATAATCAAATGATAATTATACTTGAATGGATATGATGGAGAATGAATCTCATCGCGTTCCGGGAGACGGTAGTCCGTACGTACGCACGAGTGACAATATCATTCTTTTGATGTTAAAATAATATATAATTGGATGGTATATCATATACACATAATAATTATCATTTTATATTTATTATTTACATGAATTACACATCATTATTATACCCATCCAAATAATAATTTATTGAATGACAATTACACCATGACGTGGAGACGGTAAGCCGTACGTACGCACGTATAGTGACATGTCATTCAAATGATGGATAGAATACTGAATATGGTTGTACTATATTTATAATAATATTACAGTATATAGGAGATACTGGATTCAATAATTTATAATGGGAATAACAATGAAAGAAGAAGTTGATGAAGAAAAGAATTTGAAAAAGGATGGTAAAAACATTACCTCTTCTTCGGGTTCGTCCTTTTTATTTGATCAAAAGGGCTCCTTAGGATGGCTTTATGATCAAAATAAGGCCTCTGGGTTGTAGTGAAGGACGTTTAGAGAGTGTTTGGGAAGGGCTTGGATGATACAAAAGGCTTTGAAGGTGTGAAGTAATGAGAAGGGGGAGTGCCCTTTTATAAGAGGGGTAAGGGTCACCTTTGGAAAAGCTAGAAATATTATTTTATAATAAATTCATATTCGGTTTCTAATGGCTCCAAAGTAGATTATTTAAATTTTAAGGTGGTTATAGGTCGAAAAGCACTCAACCAATATAATTTAGACAGGTTTGGGTCATTATATTAACCTTATCTTTAAGTATTAACTCTTAGTTAATTAGTTTCACTTTTACAATGTCTCTTTGTATTTTTATATTATATGGTCAATAAACTTATTATATACATCAAAGAGACCCCAAAGTGGCCCATTAATGATACACATATCATGATATAGTTCTCTTGGCCGAACCTTATATTTTTAGGAATTTAATGTCGATTAATAATATAATATTTGTTCAAAAAAACTCTTTTTTGTCAATTTTGACACTATTCAATAATTAATTTTTGTAAAAATCATAATAGAATGATTACTTCGAACAAAGTTAGTTACATAATTCCTAAAATTTCATATTAACCTATAAAATTAGTTTAATTCATAAAAAGTCTCAAATTATATTTATTTGCGTACCTACAATATCAATCATTTCAATTTTTCACTATTATTGTAATTACTGCATCACCATTGTGTCATACGTAAATTAAATTATTTAATGTATAAAATTTATAAATAAAATACCATTAAGTATGAAATATTTTTAGAATTATAATTAATATTTATAGTCTATAATCCAACATATATAACCCTATGTAAAATTGTTTTTCTAAAAGATATATGCTTGTGTCATTTTTGTATTCATTTTAACTTAATTAAAATAAAGTGTCCCTATAACTTAAAAGTGGCTTCATGGGGTTCCTAAATCGACCCAAAGATGCCCATGGTTGTAAAGGTATCAAACAATAAGGTTAGGACACGTTTTAGGGTAATTTTTTATTACTATAATATTATTTTTTAACCCTTATTTACCGGATTTACCCTTTAACCAAGGTGAATAAAATATTTACTGAAGTAATTATTCAAAATGTATAAAAATAAAAGTTACCTATTTACACAATTTGAACATCCTGATTCCAAATATGGAATCCATTTTTCGAAATTCAAAACACAGAAGTGGATGAAATTAATTTCAAATTAATTCCCGTTGTTAAAACAAAAAGCGTGTTTTTAATAGATAATAACTATCAAAAGATTGGCACTTGTTTATGTCTGGTTTAATTGTGAAATTATGTCCAATTACAAACATTGAATTAAATGGTAAAAATATATTCTAAATATAATTTAAAACCACTAAAATTCATAATTTATCAATATTAATTATTTCGATTAAAAAAGTTGTTTTTAATTAAAATTTAGTAATTTTCACAATTTATCAAAATATGAAAGTTATCCGAAAAGTACCAAAATTTCACCCTAGGCTAATTTCGATATTCAAAATCCAAAAATTAAATCCATTTTGAGAGATAGAATTTATAAAATTTCAAAAAGTAGGAATTACTATTCATAAAGGCTTGTTTGATTGGTTGTGGAGTGTTAGAATCTTGAAGTTGTTTACAATGCACGCCATTGCATTATTCAAAGGGAAATATACCATGGAAGCTTGTGGTGTTACAAGAATCCTTCAATTATATTGTGATTTATGTATGTTCATGAAACCCACATCTGTATTCTATAGGGATTAGTGGTGTGTGAAACTTATCACAAAGGTTTTTTAACACTAATTTGATTAATCTCTTATTGGGGGTGTGGTAGATTTATGGAATAAGTTAATCCATTCCATCAAGCAATGTAATATGAAAATATTTCATTCTCAATTTTTTTTTTTTTGAAATTTTTGAGATGGAAAACGTTATACTTTGGTAGTGTTGAGATGAATTGGAAAATAAATTTTTGACATAGGTCTTCCCATCTATTAATTGATTAAGACTGCAATCTTGACTATCAGAAAAAGGATGGGCCCCATAATGATTGCACAAATAATATGATATTTAATACTTCATATTGTTTAGGGGTCCCCATAATGGGAACATAGTGAGACTAAAAATGTGTAAAATGATTCTCAATATCTCATTAACCATTAAATTTTGGAAATGTGGTATTCATGATGTTTTGTGGGGGAGGGATCGGATCTACCCATTTGGGGTAATCATTCTATTCTAGTTGTACCGGAGCACTCTATTCTTCCATAACTTCCAATAAAGTTGTTAATTCCTCAATTTAATTCATAAACATTTGGGGAATATAAGGATGAGCCGGAACCTATACAGGTACTGAAGCAAATATTAAACTAACACAATGATTGGAAACACCACTGGTGGTGGTGTTACTTGTATTTTCCATGGATAACCCATGGGGATAGGCCAGTAAGGATGTGTTTGGTCATGTTCTAGTTGTATACCCAACAAAGGGAATTTATTATCCACCTCTATAGTTGCAAAAAACCCTTTTATCTAGGATTACTTATAGTATGTACATAATGACGATCTGTTTGAGGAGTACGTCTGGATGAGATACGGCTTTGAAGTAACTTCTAATTATGTCTTTCTAACTCCTTCATCATGTCCTCTTTCCAAGAAAAAATTTCATCAAGAAACAAATATTGACCTTTTCCAGTGGTAATTTGAGACATGATATACCCTTTACCTTTCCCCTAGGTAAGTTCCTTTAGAAGAGGTGAGAGTTGGTTACTTGAGAGAATACCTAGAATCTGGGTAATCCTCTGATTTAGTGTATGCGAACCTCAATTATTTTCTTTAGTGTGTATCGTATTATGAATAAGAACCTTATCCTATGACTCCCTAAAACTTGACACATTTATGGAAGATCATATATAATGTTATTAATTATATTCACTAACACGTAATGTATTGATGACATTCTGTCATTATCTCTGTATGATAGTTTACTTTTGTGCCCTCCCATAGATTCTGTTCTCAAATATTCTGATTTACCAAAATGTATTTGATGGAAATTAACCTAAAGGTAATCCTTGGGTTGTTCAGTTGTGCATTCACTTTATATATTCTTCCCTAATTATGAAAAAACTAACTTCCAATAAATTGGATATTGTGGATATGAAAAAGTCCCCAAACCTGTAGGATTGGGTTTTTCATGTTCTTCTTCTTTAAACCTTTGAACTCGGTTTCCTTAATTTGAATGATGGGATGAAACCCATCATATCTATAGGATTTGGTGGATCCTAAACTACTTTGGATGATATTATTGTAGCTGCACTTATTTTTTATGAGCACTAGTCAAAACATTGGTTAGATACATTATCTGGAAACCACATAAAATTCATGTTTCGAATGAGCATTGTGATATTTTAGACATTTTCGCAATATAACAGATTCAATATTCTAAGATACAGGACTTCTTAATATTATCAAATTCTTGATACAGATGTATCATGATATCTTGATCTATTTTGTCTTGATTTTGGTGACAGTTAGTTTAGGGTTGTTCTTGAGAATATCTTTTCTTACACACAATGTATGTTGATCATAGTTAGCCATGGGTAATAACATTGCATGAGACCACTTTTGGAAGGATTTGTTTATATTAGAGCACAAGAGAAATTAAATTCTCTATGTGCACCACATCCTCTAATATGAAAACTAATTAGGGTATCAGTAATTAACTGGCATATCATCTTTAGTGCAACGAGGAATGCATGATGAAGGGCTCCCTGCTTCTTCTCAACCTTTGTATATTCGAAAACTGAGAGAGCCGATAACTCAAATTCCGTGTTTCAAACCTTTTATTATCTATACATGGATTTGATATTTTTCATATGGTAATACATTAGCATTCAGATGATGAATAGTTTTTCATATGTTGAGGAGAATATCGTCCATGCAATAATCTGATATCAATTCTTGAAAATTATATTGAGATATTTCCAAAGTCCTAAACATGATAGGTATTTGACACTTAGCCATATATTTTCTCATTTTAAACATCTCTTCCTTATCTATTACTAGAGTATTATCAACATTTTCCGACCAGAGTGGAAGCTTTTCAATTGTTCTATTACAAAAAAATGGATCAGTTGTTTTTTCCTCTTCAATATTATAAGGAAAATGACCCAAGGGAGATTCGGAGTATGACCTGGCCCTTGGGATGTGTTATGATTGAAAATGTATTTCACCTTTTAGTAACAAGGCATCAAACATCATTGAACTTATGTTGTAAAGTTCCTCGAGATAAGAGGTCGTTCCCATCAATACCATATCAATTCGAGAATTAATTTGACAATGTGAAAACTATTATAGAGAGAAATGTTTTACATAATTTAATCATGGGTAGGACCACCATGGTGGATTTAAGAAATAGATAAATCCTCTGGATCCATTTTCTTTGTTCCACACTTATGGTTGTTGTGGATCTCCTCAAGACATAGGTTCTCTAGACTGACTGAATTTTTATAAATAAAGACATCATGATGAAGTGTTCTATGGGGATCTACAGAATTACTATTACCAATCACATAATTTGGTAATGGGAGGGTAGGATCATGATCTACAATAGATAAATATTTGATTTATTTAAGAACTTCATCATTAAGAGGATCTAGATCATAGATTGAATCATGATTTTCAATAGTGTTTGGTGAGACTTCATCGTAAATTATCTTTTACACGCAGTTGGGGCCACATGCTAGGAGAAGTGGTTATCATGTGTAGGTGTATGTTCCTCACATGGAGTGGTTATTAGAATAGTCCAATTATCTCTAATTGGAAACAGTTTATGTTCCTAATCCAATTTTCAGTATGATATGGGGGAGTATTCCCAATAATCATTTTATACTGAAACAAAGGCATGCATCTACATCTCGATGGCGTGCTGATGAGTCATACTAGGTGTGGGAAAAGAATTATGTGCTTTTCCCTAGTTACTATTGATGTTTCTGTTATAATACTTTGTAAGGCTTCCAAAACATGGGAATGAATTTGGGTATGGACTTACACCATTGTTAAAAGGTATTTGGTGACGTCAGTGTCTAGAATGGAAATATACATCCATTTTGAATCTAGATAAGGTGTATGTACATGCTCTTATCTAGACTTTCCTATCGTTTGATACTGATAATACTCATGTGTGGGGAAATAGATTTGAGTCTGCCCCAATTTTGTCATTGGATTTTTCCTACTAACTTCTTCGAGTACTTCCAAACGAGAGTGCTTGCATGTTTGACGGATGATGGAATGTGTATAATTATTCTGGTTATTTTCCACCAAGAATGGTCGGTATACTTGTTTCAATTCTTACAGATGAGACTACTGGCTGGATTGGTGAGTGCATGAAGGTGTATGTTCCTACTTTCATGTTTCCACTGTATTTGATAGGCAGGTTTTCTTGAATTCAACTAGACGATTATGTTAGCTGACTAATAGTTTTTATGTAGGTGTATGTGCCTTATCATGGTACCCTAATTGATTTAAGTAGAGGGATTGGTTGGGATGTGCTCTACATGCCTACCAGCTGACGAAATTACGGTGGAAAAGTGTATGCGACCTTTTGTTATTTTCCCCCAACTGAGGTTGATGTACTTCCCAAGAGAGGGAAAAAGTAAGAGAGTACTCCCTATTGGCCAGATGTTTTCCTCAACAGTTCATCATGTGTTCCTGGGTTGGAAAGACATGATCCAATCAACCAAAGGAAACACCCCCATCATGTTGGGGGTTCACTACTGCAAAATTTTGTTAGCGGTTATTGTTGGTGGGAGCCCTCAGGGAGAACCCTTTTGTTTTGGAGTTGAGGCCATCAATGACCTCCTGATCTACCTACCTATAGTATGGGAGGAACTAGTTATTTTTTTCTAGGGATTAGGAAAGTAAGTGGTTGAATATGGTGGTTGGAATTATCTGCTTCTTGACCACCGCTCTTCGTTGACTAGATAATCGTGGATTGTTGTTAACTTGGAGAGTCAGTCAGGTAGCCTCTAGGGTTTGGATTGTACCATGTTGATGGTATTACCAAACTAATACATTGGAGACCCAACGTCAAAGATTCTGAGTTGGTGAAGATATCTTTTAAGCAGATGAGGATTTATCATGTGCAGTAGCTGAGGCATTCACAGGTGAAAACTTCAAGGAAACCATTTGGAATGAATTGTGTACTTAGAAAATTTGAAAAATAAAAACAATGAAATCCATTAAAGAAACATATTTTAAATGGACATAAGTTTGATTGATTCCATTGTTTTTTCTTCCTTTATTACTTGATTTAGCATATATCTGGGTAATTCTATGAACATTGTTAAGGTTTCATGTCGGGATCACAATTTTGTTTTGTCTCCTCCTAGGACGTGTGTCCTCGTTAGGAATCAATAATTTTGGGAGGTTTTCATAGAATTTGTTTATGTAAAATGAAACATCCAATGGTTCTTTAACTAAAGGAACGTACATTCTAAAGTCATGTATTCGTTTGGTTTGAAACTATGTTATTTAATAATAAATATTGGTAGAAATTATGGGAGGTTGGACTCATCACACCATTTTGGGGGGAATTATTTCCTACTCCAGAAATATCTTATAGATTTGAGATATTTTCATGAATCATTATTAATTCCCCAAATACAACCTATGTTTCCCTTGGAATTTTCAATAAATTATTAGCATGTGTGGAATTTATAATCATATGTATGTGTTTGAGGATCATCATTAATGGAGATATAGATATGTATTTGTGGTTGTCTATAAATAGTATCATCTTATATACTATTTATATATTCGTTTATCTGTTGTTATGATGATATGGGTTTTTGAACCACTGAGTGGGTCACTCAAGAATTTATGGTCGTCCTAGGAGATGAATGTTTCTTTATATATTGAGATTATACACATAAATGAGCTACCTACGTACCCCTGTGAAAGGTATCAGAACCCTTTTAGTTCAGTTCCACATAACTGGACACATCATACCTTTTATGGTCATGTGATAATTATATCAATGTATGGTTTAAAGTCACGTGGTACGGACATCTAAGAGGGATGTGAACAGTCACATCTTACTATCGGACATATGCCTAAGTAGCACAAGGAACCTAGAACGGATATGAATTTACAAGTTGAATTATCACATGATGGGAATGTGGCCCATAATGGACATGGTTTATTTATATTTTTCGATTTTATCCTCAGGGAGGTGTCATAGTTATCTCATTTGGATGAGAATAAAATCCCATGTAGTTTGGGGAGTCTTATAGGGGTGTATATTCCATTTAGAAAAAGAAGTTGGTGCTTCCTCCTAAATATAAATCCCATATTAAGATAATTAGGGTGGATTATTGAAGAGGATATCTAGTGTGCTTGAGCCCTTATGAAGGCTTCATATGTATCCCAATTATGGAAAAAATAAGAGTTCTCATAGTAAAAGATTGTAGGATTTTTTGAATGTTGTAATCATCATAGTTCTCTAAGACCACATGAGTCATGCTCGGTGTCAGGAACAAGAGAATGTGAATGATTCAACAACCCAACACAGTCACTTCTACCGATGGAAGAGGGAGGACTTATAGAGAATAAAGATGAGCCAACTGTGGGTAAGGGCGTGGAGCAATGAACCCTTCAATGAGAAATGATGTTGAAGTTCATTGGATCTGGCCTGAATGGAAAGGGGATTACTATAGGAGGGATGCCCTAAGTGGATCCCAGGAGATAATGCATACTTTATCTTTTCCTGAATGGAAAGTAAATCATGAACTCGTGACCCACACTCTCCATATTGGGAACCCGAGGCTCTGTGTCTTTGAGGCGAATAGTGGAGGATAGAGTCCCATCCCTAGAATCCATGACCGGGAACATCCCAACACTATCTATTGGGTAAGGATCCATGTGTATATAGATATAAAAACCTAAAAACATCCCCAAGATATATACTCCCTTATAAGTCAAATGTGATAATCCTTTAATAGTAGATATACATAACCAAAAAGGGGACACTCTGATGTGCCCTTCCCAATGGTATGATTTTTTTGCATGTTTTGGTGTAGGCTTCAACTTAGTACCTTTTAGATAAGGGAACCAAGTAAGGAGATTCACTTCCATGAGAGGCTTTGAAGAGGGTTTATAAGGTGATATACATAGGCCTTGAGGGTGGCTTTGCAACATAGTGATATCATGTAGGTATGTCTCATAGGTACATCATGTATGTATGTTGCGTAGGTGTGATGTTCATGTCCTAGAAATGACAAAATATGTTCATAACATAGGATAATCAAGCCTATGAAATCTTCAACATGGAATACCATGAATACAACACTTGGGTGAGATGTAAATCTGAACACCTTGGGTCTCCATTATGGTCTTTGGAAGAGACCTGCATAAGTCCTCTAAGGAATAGTCCTTCTGTTTGAAGATTCATAATTAATCAATGAGGATCCTTAATCATATTTTATGGGATTCAAACTCTAAAATGGTTTCAAATTTTCTTATCACATTTAATTATCCCTTGTCTCATCTTTTAGAGATCTACCTAAGAAAATTTGGGGCGACTTGAGTGAAAGATATATGCAATGGGTGATTTAATATTTCATCCAACTTTATAATATGCTCAATTGAGAATCTCAAGGGTCCTATTTATAGGTGAGGTGGCTTTTCAAAAAGAGTTCATCGACGCAGGTCTGTTGCATTGCTCTTCCACTTCGCTCCTCTGTGTAGCGGTAGAGAAATGTCAATCTAAATTCTCTTGGTCCCCTTCTGTGTATTTGGAAGAGCCCTTTGTAGGTTTTCTAAGGAATAAGATTTTCATGGGTAGATTATAATTTTTCGTAGAAGGATCCCTAATCAGATGATTTTTGTTTCAATCATTGAATGTATTTCAAACATTCATATCCCGTCTAATTCTCTCTTCTCTCGTGTTTTAAAGAGATACCTAAGATAATTTGGAGGACTTGGGTAAAAGAGTTTTTAAATTGAAGCATCAAGAGTTCTTCCAACATGTATCCACATTCAAATGAAAAACCCACAGGACCTATTTATAGGAAATGAGGGGGATGGTCGAAAGGAGTTCATCAGTGTAGGTCAGTTGTGTAGCTCCTCTACATAGGGGTAAAGAAATAATTTTGTCGTGTGGATCTTCTGCGTAGCTTCTCCTAATAGTTTTGTCATATACAGGTTGTGTACTAGTCTGTATAAGAATAAAATGATCAGATTTTCTAGTTATAGAGGTTCCACATTGGTTCCCAGCAAAGCTCATCTGTGTAGGTCCCATGCACGTTTAAGTCTTTTAGTTCCATTAGCATTGTCTTGAGACTTTAAAATATCTGAAGGACTTCTTCATAATATTATTGTCTTTCAAAGCAGTGTCAACAATAATATTAGTGTATTCGGATCTAGCACATAGAAATATAGGTGTAATAACTTGAAAAAAGATATATAGAGCTAGACTCGATCATCACCTGGGGAATAATAATTGGATTTTCTTCACAACTGGATTGATACTCCAACGGGATGTTCCTTGGTAATTAAAAAACTGGTTATAAACCATTATGAAGAATTTAAATAAAACATGAAAATTAATATCCTTATATAAACCTATGTTTTTATAGATTAAATAAAATGTTTCATTATTTAAACATCCTATCAGTAATAAAATATTATTATGTGGTCCAAATCAGTGATTATTTTTTCATACATAGTGATTTTTGGTTTTAAGAAATTGTTGGAACCCGTATGAATTTTATTTATTCCATGAAGAAGGATAATGAAGTGAATCTACTTCAGAGTAGCCAAATGTTATAGGATATGAAATGAAAAATATAATTTATATTCTCATAAAATATTATTAATCCATGAATAATGTTATTCATCCAAATGAGAAGAGGTTATAACAATGTAATAATGAGTCATTCATGAGGAATTTTATACCTTCATTAAATGGTTACAGTAATATGATAATTTATGAGAAATGGATCAGTTCAATATATAATTAAATATTCCTTCATCCAGGGTTTGGGATAATAAAAAGGCATTCAGTATTTCAAATGTTTTGAAGGAGAAGTGGTTCAATTGTCAAATATAACCAAGAATACAAAGTGGTATTATGAAATTGACTAAATAGAGTAGAATGATGTAATTGGATTTATTTAATAAGTATATCCTTGTTTTTTAAAATATAGTTAAGGAATTCCTTGATTTAATGACGAAAGGGTAATGAATATGTTCAAAACTATGAGGAAAAATTTACAATCCCTATGAGGTATGCTTATGGAATTATCATCCAACCTGAAAGAAAGGTTTATTGAATATTTAGTGGAATAAAACTATGCTTTCAAGTAGAATTTTACATAATTTAATTATGTTTATATTATAAAAATATTTTATGTACTCTAAAGCTAGAAATAGTGGTTTTGGTTACCCATTAGTCTCAAGGATATGAAAAAAAATATGATTGATTTAAAAGAAAAATTTAAAAACCCATAATGAGAAGAATATAATATTTCATTCATTCCCAAAGTGTAGAAGGATAAAATTGAGGAAATGGAATTTAGGGGACTAGTATAATATTTATGGGTGTAATGGATGGTCATTTTGAAATCAAATGGCAATGTGGTAGTATAATGTTATATAAGGATGAAAATAAATAGAAAGCTCCATAGAATTCACCATGTCATGAACCATTGTTGGGTTAACCATGAACGAGAAACCTGAGTCGGTCTATGACATTTATTGAATGGTATTCCCGACCCCCCGGAGATTGAAACTACTATCAGGCATCAAAAGAAACATGTGAGAATGATTTAAGACCAAAATATAATAACTAAGATCATAAAAATAAATCAAACCCTACAAACCACAAAATTCAACGACTGAACACAAATAAATAAACAATTAGAGTAGACAAAAAAACACTGAAAAGGCCTAAACAAAATGAAAAACTGTAAATGAACCCACACTACCTCGACCACCATGTGACCTTGTGGACACCTCCAACCTTGAAACTAAACCAACCATATCCAATGAGACCTTACCAATACTAGAACCTGTAGTAGAAAATAAAACCACTAAAACACAATAGGAATGAGTAATAAAAGCTCATTCGGTATGCCCGAATAATTCTATTCCTGATGAATATCCCTTTAAATAAAGCAAACATTAATTATCAGGTTTGAACTATAGTATATAAATATAGATTTTTTCACAATTTTTATTTAAAAAAAACTATCACGAATAACCCATTGCCCTCTTAATTTGAAATAAGTCTCAAAGGAAGGATCAAAAGAAAACCAAAAAGGTAAAACATTTTTATTAAAAGAAAATATTCTTACATAAAAAAAGTTCAAAAGTTATCAAAAGGGTACCAAAACCATGCATGAGATTACATTTTCAAATACTGAGGTTAATGGAACTAAGTGTACTAGAATCAGAGGAACACAAGAAACATCTACGAACTCAGAGTAATACGAGAATGTACTATATGTGGGACTCATCCTGAAGGCATGAAAACTCTCGAAGACGTCCTAATGACCTAATGCTAAACAATTTCCCAGCCTGGCCTGGTGGAGGGTCCCAAACCCATTGTAGTAATATCAAATTATCCCCCTACGATGGTCCACTAGAAATGCATAATCTAACTAGTGGAATGATCTCTCTCAGTAAACCTACTTGCTATATTAGGTTTCCAGACATATTTCATAATGTGGTGTGTCATACCATTCAAACAGAAAGTCATATAAGCACCATCACACATAACACATAAACCGACACCTCCACAGCTGCCTTGAGGATTACCCTTACATTTAAACAATTATTACACAAGGTAGATCCCATGTTTAGGACCCTCCTATTTTATCATCAACCAACAAGTAAAGTGACTAACCCAATAGTTGTTTTCGAAATAATCATTTTAAAAGTACCAACAGAGCCTCACATAATTTTCACAAGGTAAATCACAGTGCAAATAACCACACACACACCACTTTGAATGTACATAACATAAATGGAAACACATTTAACGAAAACCAACACCACATTAATTTCAAAAAAGATTTATAAGGGCCAATCAGGTATTTTATAAACACATAGCATGATTGGAACCATTAAACTATGAAAAATGTTTGCAATGGATCTTATTTTATTTTTATTCATTAATCATTTAATAAAAAAATACATTAAAACACTTTTCAAAACCAAAACAGCTTATAAATACATTTTTTACTCCGCACATAAAACATATTAATTTAAAAACATTTCTTTCATCAATTAAGACTTAAAAATTCATATAAAAAATGCACATCATGTTCAATATGTAAAGTTTATCATTTTCCCTTACAACGATATTCTAAATACATTTACACAATAAGTGGCCTTAAAAAATATTCTCACTTTCTTAACAATTCATGAAAACATTTTCTCTAAAAAAATTACACCAACACCATCACACAACATATGACCAGTTTCATGCCAAACTAATTTTTTTAAAATCCAATTACAAATTTCCAAATCACCAACTATCAACATAATAGATATATATATATAACCAATTCATGCTTATAAGAATTTCAAATCACATATGAATTCCAACCGTTCTATTTCTCAAACAATAGGTGAGAACAACATAAAAAATGCACCACAATTTAAACCCACTTTGGATATCAAATTCACCTCAAAATGTTTCCAAAATATAATCTTCACCACTTATAATTTTTGATAAACTAGTTATGAAATTATAAAACAATTGTGAATTAGTATCGCATGGACTTACTCACACAGAACCTGTTCCAAAAAAGTATTATGATTAAATGCACACACTCAACAAACTATATCATAACTTGAACCACTTGCACTGTTAAAGTAAAAAAATACTCAATTTAAATATGATTATTGATGAGAAAAAAGTTGGTTTCATTTAAAATTATCCCAATTTCACAAGGTAAACATTATTCTGTTGAATATAAGTTCCTTTTTAAAAATACAATGGGGTGAAAACATCAAGCAATAAATGTAATCTAAATATAAAGAATATTTTCATTGGTTTCTTACCTTAAATAATAAAGAAAAAAAGGAAAGCTAATGAAAAACTCACTCACACCCCAACCTAAGCCTAGCCACACCTCGAACAACTCACAAAAAACCTAAAACATTAAGATCAAACTAAACAAGTCATGATTGGAACCCCAAAATCTAAACCCTAACATTGGGGTTTTATTAAGCCCTACACATTTTAAAAAAATGGGTAAGGCTTAAAAAGGACTTTCTGAGAAAGACTCACACGCAGACTAGACTTTGGGGGCAAGGTAGAGGCATGGCTGGGGGCACACCAGCTTCGACAAGGCTGGATAGCGGCAGTCCAATGGGAGGAGGCCATGAGACAGGCAGAAGCCGGATGATAGCGGCGAGGAGGAGGATCAATGCGTGTTGGATGACAATGACGAGGCGAAGTCTGGGAGAAGTTCGGACGACATAAGGGAGGAAGATGGGAGGTGGGTGCGTGTGCATAAAGAAACTAGCAGAGGGGGTGTCCCGTGATAGAGGAAGAAAGGGTGGGGGGAAGTCGACCCCCTAGGTTTTTTGTCATTATACATTTTTTAATAATAATAATAATAATAGAAACAATAATAAAACCAATAAAAATAATAATTTCTTATTGATTTTATTTCAAATAATAATATTATTATTATCAATGTTACCATAATAATAATAGTAATAATATTAATATTAAAAAGTAAAAAATAATAATAACAATTATTAATAATTCAAAAAAGATAAAATTGTTTTTTTTAATTTTAAATAATAATTATACTTATAACAATTTAAGAATAATAGTATTATGATCAAATTAAATAATTATAATATTAGCGTATGAGGAATGATGTTATCTTTATTATGGTTTAAACAATAACCATGTTTTATCGTTATAAAATTTTATTTAGCTTTAATTTTCAATAAAATTAATTTTTTTCAACTAATTTTATTGTTTACTTGAATGATTGGGAAACTGCGCATTCACCAGGGTTGAATGCATGGTCACGTCTAGTTATGCAGTGACTGTGCCCTGGCCTGATACTTACCAAAAAAATAAAACTTCAAAAAACATCAAACCAGGACCCAACTAAACCTTGTCCAAATGACATGAGACTGAGAAAAGAATATCATAAATGAGAATTTGAGGTCAGGGTGTAAACATTCTCCCCACCACAGACACTTTCTACCCCCCAAAGGTTACCAAGACTGTGATAACCAAGAATTGAGTCTATAACAAAATACATCCAGAAGAAATAATGATTTTCTGGGTAACTATATATTCCCCAAGTAACACCTGACCAACCCAGATGAAACCACACTCAAAACAATGGGAGAAACAAGGGGTTCTACTGATCTCAAGGATTCCACAAGCACGAAAAGAAAAAACCAATCATACCACCGTGGGGGGGGAGAGAAGCACAAAGAAACTTATAATTGATCTAATTCATATTATATATCACAAGTGACACAATTATACCAGAAGAACTGGGATCTAAAACCATTTTGAGTCCATCTGATATACGGAGACACTACGATGTAGGAATCCCCCACCAAATCGAAACACGCTAGTAGAAAACCCATAGAGAGGTGCCCAAACTAAGAAATCGCTCAAGATAGCACCCATTAATTTCAAAAAACCAAAAATCTTCTTAAAGAACATATCTAAGACAAAGATTAAAATCAGAAATGGTTTGTTTATTCATGGTACTAATACCGCTTCAATGAATCTGAATGACTTAGAAACCGTGGTAAGAGATGATAAGGCCGCTAGGATTGTGGTGGAACAAGCTCGTCACACCACCCTAATGAGGATGAGATTTCGAAGGAGATAAAAATTGAACAAGGAAATATTAGACATTTAGATCCCAAAAACTGAAATCACCAATCATACAGATGTTCTACACACCATCAAAAACTCTTGACTATGTGCAAGCTTCATCCCGAGACTTGTTGTAGGGGCTCTGATGGTTATAGCATCTTCTACCTCACAGTCTGGAATTTGCATCCTCTGGTCCAAAAATTCCTCATTATAATGTTGATTCAAACTTCCACAATGGTGGTATGTTTCTATAGGGATGCAACATGATGGATTAGATTTCCATAACTGGCCATACTTGTGGCACACAAGAGAACGGTACAAAAAACTCGGTTCCAGCACTGATGAGGATGGTTTCTGGGAGAAAGGTTACCTGGCATGTAGTCCTTGAGAAATGGAGAACCTTCCCGAAATCCGTCAACAATTATCTACACTGAAAACTCTAACAATGATTTGACATCCCTTCTAAACAAGTCTTGAACAGAACCCTCAAATAACTCTGGGATGGTACGAACCATAATAGCCTCAAGAGTTCCAAACAACAAGAAAGCTCTCTCTAATTCCAAAAACCTTGAAAGTGACTCTAATGTACTGTGTTTACCTTGATAGATAGGCAACTAACACAAAGAACTGAAAATTGGGCCTGACTTATTAGCAATATTAGCGACCTTTCTAGGAGGCATACTCAGAATAACACAAAACGACCAACTATGATCTGCATCAATTCAAAGCTCAATCAACGAAACAACCCTAGCCAAAGGATATAGGCACATAAGCTAAACATAAACAAACACATTTAATATTTTTATTTTTAAAAACCTCCATTTCCTTTGAATTTATAAAACCCACCTATGAAACCATATTAACTGCCACAAGTGCATTCATTAAATCCCGCTTACATTATCTGCAAAGAAGTTCCCCCATGAATTTTCTATACATATTCATGCTCATGTGACCCTCCATGAAAAATTCCAAGGTTCAAACAATTCTTTACCTTATCAAATCCAAACTCACACCAAAATTTTCCAAATAAAAACACATTCTCTTTAAAAACACACTTCAACCATTTCAAAATAATTTAATGAAACACATTTCCATTTCAAAATAAATATCATTTTTAACGCACACTCACATCAACTGAGATAAAAATGAAACAGAACAAAAAACCCACTAGAATGTGGAACTAGTGCATATTTTGAACCCAATGACAAAGTGGTGAGCCATGCACCATGTAAGTAATAACACTACGAGGACCTTGAACTGGGAACTAGGGATCCACATGGGTCACCACCCCATATGAGTCCACAAAATTAACCTTTTCACCTCCATTTTCATCCCACAATCCAAAAAAACCAAAGAAAAAATACTTAAAACCAAGCCAACCAGTAGTAACTCAAGTCTCATCATGAACGGTGGTAATCAGGCACATAAACGTAACATACCTCATTAGCTCTAAAAATAGTTATCTCCATCTATCGAACATCCCAAATATCAAGGGACACCTCTGATACCATTGTTTCATGAACCAGTCTTAGGTCGACCATGAACCAGTCACTTGAACCATTCCACTACATGTCAAGATGGCCGTTCCTGATCCCCCAGGGATGGAGACTAGTGTCGGGAAACAGAAAATACATATGGGAGTGATTTAAGCCCAAAATAAAATAACCAGGACCAAATAAATAAATCAGACTAAAGAAACCACAACATCCAATAATTGAATAAAAATAAATAAATAGTTGAAGTAGATACATAAAACTCTTAACATGCATAAACAAAATACAAAACCGAAAACAAACCTGCGCTACCTCGACAACCATGTGAACTCTTGGTCACCTCCAACCACGAAACTGAACCAACCATGTCCATGGAGACTGTACCAAGACTAGAACCTATAACATAAAATAATAGTAAGAAAAAACTATAGGAATGATTTTTAAAAACTTAGTAGGGATGCCCGAATAATTCTATTACAAGTGCACATCCCTTAAATAATGAAAACATTAGTTAGCATGTTTGAACTAAAATATATAAATATAGAGTTTTTCACACTTTTCATTTAAAAAAACATACATTCATAATCCATTACACTCTTAATTTGTAATAAGACTCAAAAGTTGGAGAAAAAGAAAATCTAAAAGGTAAAACATTTTTATTAAAAGAAAATATTCAAACATAAACACAAGTTCAAAAGTTACCTTAAGGGTACCAAAACCAAACATGAGATTATGGTTTCACATAGTGAGGGTAATGAAACTAAGGATACTAGTATATGAGGAACACATTAAACATCTAGGAACATAGAGGAGAACTATAACGTACCACACATATGACTCATCTCAAAGGAATGCCTACTCTTGATTGTGTCATAATGCCCAAATGCTCAATTGTCTCCTTATCTGGCCTAGTTGTGGTTCCCAATCCCATAGCAATAATTACAAAATATCCCCCTTCCATGGGCCACAAGAAGTGCATAATATAACGACTGTAGCAATTGTTTTTAGTAAACCTCTTTGATATGATAGGTTCCCATGTATATTTTATGAATGGGGTGTGGCATACCATTAAAAAAAGTCATATATACATCATCACATGTAACACATAAACTGAAACCACCCCACCAACCTCGAGGAGTATTCCTTGCCCTTAAACATTTATTACACAGGGGAGGTCCTATATTGAGGACCGTCCTATTTCCTCATCAACCAACAAGGAAACTAACTAACCAAAGAGGGGTTTTCCAAATCATCATTTTAAAAGAACCAACAGGGCCTCAAATAATTTACACAAGCTAAACCTCATCACAAAGAACTTCACACACACCACTTTGAATGTCCATGACATACTTGGAAACACATTTAAGGAAAACTGACAACCACATTAATTCCAAAATAGATTTATAAGAGAAAATCGGGCATTTGATAAACACTTAGCATGCATGAAACCATTAAACTAAAAAAATGTTGACAAAAGGATCTTACATCATTTTTACGCATTAAACCATTAATAAAAAAATACATGCAAACACTTTTCAATCTAAAAACAACATAGAAATCCCTTTTTTATACATGAATTAACAAATTTTATTTCAAAACATGCCTTTCACCAATTAATAATTTACAAGTCATATAAAATTTCACATCAATTTAAATATGTAAAGTATTTCATTTTCACCTAAAAAACTATTCCAAATCCATTCACAAATTATGTGATCTTAAAAACAAGGTTCTCACCTTTCGAACAATTCATAAAAACATTTTTTCTAAAACATTTCACAAAAACATTCCCACAAAATATGACAACATTCATTCAAAACTAATATTTAAAAATACCATTTGAAATTTACAAATCTACAACTTTGGACATCTCAATTATATATATAAATCCATAACAAGATTCTAATAATTTCAATCCACTGGTGAAGGCCAACTGGGTTATTTCTCAAGGAAAGGGTGCACACAACATAACAAAAATGCATCATATATTTAACCTAGTTAAGAAATAAAACACACCAAAAAAATTTCCCAAAACATAATTCGAAAAACTTATAATATTTAATAAACTAGTTAAAACTTTATAAAACAATTTTTAATTTGTATCGCATGGATGTACTCGAACAAAACTGGTTCGTAAACCTTTCTTATGATTAAACACTCACACTCAACAAAAAATATCAAAACATTCACCACTTTCATAGTTAAAATAACAAATTTCACAATTTGAAATAAAATTATTAAATTACACAAAGTTGGTTTCCATTAAAGGACACCTAATTTCACAGGTTAGAATTAATTATAATGATTTTAAGTGCCTAATTAGCAATAAAAGGGGTAGAAACGTCATGAAATTAATGTATTCTAAATTTAAAGAATATGTGCATTGTGTTCTTACCTCAAACAATGAAGAACACTATGAAGGATGATGAAAACCCTACCCTCACCCCAGCCAAAACCTATCTGCACCTCGACCATCTCAAAAAATATCATTAAATAGAATGATCAAACTAAACAGGTCATGGAAAGAGCCCCAAAAACTAAACCCTAACATTATGTTGTGATTAAACCCTACTAATTTATGAAAAAAATAGGTAAGGTTTCAGGAGGACTCACTATGGAAGCATCATACGTCGACAGGACGACGATGGAAAGGTGGAGCCGCGGTGGGGGGAGACATCAGTGACGAGGGTTGGTGGCAGTGAGTTGATAGGAGGAGCTTAGGAGGGGGGTGGTGGCCGGAAGACAACGGTTAGGAAGAGGTGTGGTGGGGGCCGAATGGTAGTGGCAAGGTGGAGGCCGAGAGTCAGCTGGACGACACATGGGAGGAAGCTAGGGTGGGTGGCTGTGTGCGAGGAAACCAGCAGGGGGTGGTTCTATCCCACAGCAGAAAATGAGGGGGGAGTTGACCCCCTGGGTTTCTTTTCATTATACATTTATAATAATAATAAGAATAAAAATAAAAATAAAACAAATAAAAATAATAATTTGTTATCTATTTTATTTCAAATAATAATAATAATATTATTATTATTAATTTGATAATAATAACAAAAATATTAATATTAATATTAATAGTAAAAATATAATAATATTAACATTTATAACAACCAAAATATTACCAATAGAAAACTTTATAATAATTCAAAAAAATAGATAACCATGTTTCGATTCATTTTAAATAATATTTGTATTTATAAAAATTTTACAATAATAGTATTATTATCAAATTAAATAAAAACATTATTATCATATGCACAACAATGATATTTTTATTATGGTTTAAACATTAACCTTATTTTATTTCTATAAAAAAATTAGCTTCATTTTTTTGTCAATTTAATCTATTCAATTAATTTTATTATTTATTTAAATGATTGGGAAACCATTCATTCACCATTACCGAACGCACGGTCTCCGCTAGTGGTGCAGTGACTGCACACCGGCCTGAGACCTACCAAAAACTCCAAACAAAAAATTTCAAACCGGGACCCAACAAAACCTCGTCCAAACGACATGATGTGGAGAAAAGAATAAAATAAATGGTTATTCGGGGTTGGGGTGAGACAATTCACCCCACCACATGCACTTTCTTCCCTAATAAAGTAACCAACCCCAAGATATCCAAGAATTGAGTCAATGCCTGAATAATTCTAGAAGAAACTAGTAGTTTTGGGGTGAATATTTTTCCCCAATTCTCACCCAACTAACACAGACAAAACCACACTCCAAAAAAGGGGAGAACACGAGGGGTTCTCCCCACCACAATAATTTCAATAGAACTAAAATAAAAAAAACCAAACATACCACTCTAGTGAGGGGGGGAAGCATGAGGAAACATCCATCTGATCCAGTCATTCTTCTATAGAACACATCAAATAATTCGACCATCAAAACTAGGATCAAAACCCATTATGAGGCCAACTAGTATAAAGAGGCACTATGATGGAGGAATCCCCCAAAAAATCGAATGACACTCGAAGAAAACCCACAGAGTAGTGCATGAACTATGATAGGGCTCAATGACAGTACCCATTAACTTCACAAAACAAAACATCTCCATAATGAACACAACTTAGACCAATAATCCATGTGAGAATAGGTTCATTTATTCATGGTCCCAATACCCCCTTCAAGGAATTTGAATGACTTAGAAACCTTGGTAAGAGCATATAACACCACTTGGATTGTGGTTGAACAAGATCATCACACCACCCTAACAAGGATGAGCTTAAAAAGGCGAAAATAATAGAACAAAGGATAATTTGACATTTTCATCCCAAAAATGAAAACATAAACATGATTGAGGTTCCACACACCCTTTGAAACTAATGAATCTATGTGAGATTCACCCCAAGACCTATGGTAGGGGCCCGGAAATATGAACATTTCATTCCTTCCAATTAGGTATTTGAATCATCTGGTACACAACATCCTCTTCCTCCAATTGATTCAATCTGACACAATAGTGGTGTGTTTCAATTGGGATGCAACATTATAGAATATATTGTTAGAACAACCCATACCAGTGGAACATAAGAGAATTTTCCAACAAACAAGGTTCCATTACTAACGAAGATGGATTTTTGGAGACAAGATCATCTAAAATGCACACCTTTCCAAATTGGGATCCTTTGAAAAATAAGACCACCATTAACCGAACTCAAGACTCTAACAATGATGAGACATCTAGTATTTACTATTCCAGAACCAAACCATCAAATAACTCTAGGATAGTATGAAACTTAACACCCTCAGGAGATCCCAGAATCATAAAGTCGTAATCTAATTCCTCAAACCATACAACTTTCCCTAACATGCTTTTATTCCCTTGATTGATAGAAAACACACAAAAAGAACAAAAAATTGGGCAAGAATCATTAGAAACTATACTGACTTTTCTAGGTGGCATACTCAAAAAACATGAAAAGAAAAAATGTGGTTGGAATTTGGAAAATTATCATTCAATGAAACATCCCAAGATATGTGCAACATGCCCAAATCAAAACATAAATAACAAAAATAAAATTTTCCTTTCCAAAAACCGTCATTTCCGTTGAATTTTTAAAACCAACTTATAGAACATTATGAACTGCCACATGTGCGTTCATTCAATCTTGTTTACATCATCTATGACAAGTCCCCCCCTTACACTATCCATACATACACGTGCATGTATGAACCTCCATAATGAATATCAATTTCAAACAACTCTTTCTCCTATAAAATCCAAACACATGCCAAAATTCTCCAAACCAAAACACTTTTCCCTTAAAAACCCACTTCACCCATTTCAGTAAAATTGAAAAGAAACACATTTCAATTTGAAAATGAATTTCATTTTTAATGCACACTCATGTCAACTAAAATGAAAACAAAACCCAACCTACAACAACCCACTGGAATGAAGAACTAGTGAATATGTGTAACCAAGCAACATGGTGGTGAGCCATGCCCCAAGAAAGACATAACACTAAGAGGATCTTGAACCAAGAACTTGAGATCCACATGGGTCACCACAATATTCAAGGATGCAACATGAACAGATTCATCTTCATTTCCATCCCTCAATCCAAAAACAAAATAAAGACAAAAACTCAAAACCTAGACTACCCCTGGTCTCTGAGGTCATGACACGAGCGGTGGTGGTCACACACCGACCCGTAACTTACCTCCTAAGCCCTAAAATCCTAATCTATATATATCAGTCATCCCAAATATCAAAGGCCTCCTATGATACCATTTTTTCGAAAAATAGTCCATGGTCGACCATGGACCGATCTCTTGAGCCGGTCCACAACATGTCCCTTGGGGAGTTCTCAATTCCCCCAGGATGGAATCTAGTGTCAGGCATCAAAAGATACATGTGCGGTCAATTTAATACCAAAAGAAAACAACCAAGGTCATATAAAATAAATTGAACCAAACAAACCATAACATCAAATGATTGAACACAAACAAAGAAACTGTTAGATAAGATATATAAAACACAGAACATGCATAGAAAAACTACAAAACTGAAAATGAACATGTGCTAACAAGACCACCATGTGACCTCTTGGTCACCTCCAACAATGAAACTGAACAAAACATCAAAAATGTGATTGTAGAAGACTTTAACCTGTAGTAGAAACTAAAAACAAGAAAACACTATAGGCATGTGTATTAAAGAATCAATAGGTAGGCCCAACCAGTTCTATTCCTTGTACACGTACCTTAAATAAATAAAAAATAGATTATCATGTTAGAGATAAAATATATAAATATTGAGTTTTTCATGCCTTATATTTAAAAAAACAAACACGCCTAATCCATTTCCCTATTAATTGGATGTTACTCTCAAAGGAAGAATCAAAAGAAAAAAAGGTAAAACATTTTTCATAATAGAAAATATTCTAACATAAACCCAACATCACATTTAACCAAGTGGGTACCAAACCAAAGACTGAGATTATGGTTCAATATAGTGAGGGCAATGACACTAAGGGTACTAGTATAATAGGAACATGGGATACATTAAAGAACTCAGAGGAAGACAAGAACGTAGTATACATGTGACTCATCCTAAAGGCATTCCTACTCTCAATGATGTCATAATGCCCTAACACTCCACCTTCTACCTACCTGGACTAGTTAAGGGGACCAATCCCATAGAAATAATAACAAAATATCCCTGCCTTATGCCACTAGTAGTGCATAATCAAACTTATATGACAATTTTTCTCAATAAACCTCCTAGATATGAAAGGTTCCGATCTATATTTCATAAAGGGGTTTTATCATACCATTCAAACAACAGGTAATATATACACCATCCCATGTAACACATAAACAGACACCACCCTGACCGCCTCGAGGAGTATTCCATGCCTTCAAAAAATTATAAAACAAGGGATGTCGCATGCTGAGGACCCTCATATTTCAACATAATACAACAAGGAAAGTGACAAACCCAAGTGGGGTTTTCCAAATTATCATTTTAATAGTTCCAATCGGCCCTCAAATAATTTCACAAGATAAACCACATCACATTGAACAACACACACTCCATTTTAAAAGTCCAGAATTTAAATAGAAAAACATTTATGGACAACATACCACCACTTTAATTCCAAAAAAGATACATAATGGCCAACCAGGAATTTGAGAAACACTTATCTTCTATGGAACCATTAAACTACTAAAAAGGTTACAAATAGTTCTTACATAATTTTTACACATTAAAACATTAATAAAAAAATACAAGAAAATACTTTTCAATACCAAAACAACTTATAAATCCATTTTTATACTTGAGAAATCCTAATTAATTTAAAAAAAATGACTTTCAATAAATAATACATTATAATTCATACAAAAAAACTCACATCAAGTTCAATATGTAATGTATTTAATTTTCCCTTAAAACCCTATTCCAAATTCACTTTAACCTTAAGTGACCTTAAAAAAAGGGTTTGTACTTTCTAAACAATTCATAAAAACATTTTTTATAAAACATTTCACCAATACCTTCACACAAAATATGACGAGATTCACGCCAAAGTAATTTTTTTAAAATCCATTTAGAAATTTTAAAATCACCAACTTTGGACATTATAAATATATATATATATATATATAACCATAACATACTTCTAAGAATTTCAAACCACTTGTGAATGCCAACTGGGCTATTTCTCAGCCAAATGGTCAACACAACCAAAAAAAATGCACCACGTATTAAACCCACTTTTGAAATCATATGCACCTCAAAATATTTATAAATCATAATCAGCACCACTTTTAATATTTAATAAACCTGTTAAAAATTTATAAATAAATTTTTAATTAGTATTATATGGATTTACTCACACAAAACCTATTCAAAAACCTATCTTATGATTAAACACGCACATGCAACAAACCGTATCATAACATGCACCACTTTCTATATTAAAATAACAATTTTTGTAATTTAATTAAAATTATTAAACAACACAATGTTGGTTTCCATCAAAGCCCACATAATTTCACAACATAAAATTTATTATAATGATTTTATGTTCTTAATTAGCAATAAAAGGGGTACAAAAATCAAGAAATAAATGTAATCAGAATTTAAAGAATATTTTCATTGGGTTCCTACCTAAACAAATTAAGAATACACCAAAAGATGATGAAATTCTCTCTTTCACCCCAACTAAACCCTAGCCGCACCTTGACCAACTCGTGAAGAACCTAATACATCAAGATCAAAATAAATTGGTCATTACGGGACCCCCCAAATTTAAACCAAGACATTAGGGATTGATCAAACCCTATACATTTAAGAAAAAACTAATAAGACTCCAAGAGGACTCACCAGGGAACTGATATGTGCCGACTAGACAACAGCATAAAGGCAGAGGTGTGGTGGGGGTGATCCAGCCGCAATGGGGGAGGATAGCGGTGGTGCGACCGGGGGAGGCCGGGAGGCGGGCGACAACCAAACGACTTCGAGAAGATGAAGGCACGGTCGGGGCCGGATGACAGCGGTGAGGTGGAGGCTGGGTAGTAGCTATATGGAGTAAGGGCGGAAGCTGGGAGGGGGGTTGCTAAACTTGCGAAAACCAGCAATGGGGGTGAAGTCCTATTGCGGAGGAACAAAAGGGGGAATGTCGACCCCCTATGTTTTTGTCTTTATACATTTTATAATAATTATTATTATTATTATTATAATACATACAAAAATAATAATTTCTTATACATTTTATTTCAAATAATATTAACAATATAATCAATGTTACAAAAATAATAATAGTAATATTATTACTTTTAAAAAGATATTAATATTAAAAATAATAATAATAATTACAAAAACAAAAACAATACCAACATAAAACATAATAATAATTCAAAAAATATAACATTATTTTATTTAATTTTAAATAATAATTATATTTATAAAAAATTATCAATAAAAGTATCATTATAAAATTAAATAATAATAATATTATCATTTTCACAATAATGTAATTTTTATTATGGTTTAAACAATAACCTTGTTTTATCATTATAAAACATTATTTAGCATTATTTTTCAGTAAATTTAATTTATTCATCTAATATTATTAATTATTTCGTTTATCAAGCAACTAAGCATCCACTACATGTCTAAACCAAGATGGTTACACGTGTTACCCCGTGTACTGGTACACATGTTGGTAGACACGGGTGGAAGCTATATACGAGAACCTAGCCAATGTACATGGAGCGAACCCTATATGGGATAACATGGACTGTTACTATTCTAAATGTTTTATATACCAATTTATACATGGAATTCTCTTTCCAACACAGGTCATTTTACACGGGCAGTAACCGAGGTCGAAGGACACATCTTGTGACCCATCTGCACATTGTGTACTTTCTTTTACATGGATTTATCTCCATGTACATCATATCATTGAAAATATTATTTTGGGTCGGTTCCCCTATTTTGTTCCCTTTAAGTTCATGTATCATTTCCATCCACGAGATTATGATCCCATCAGAAGGAGTTTCTGGATAGAGTCAGAGTCCCTCTGAGAATCCCAGAGTGAGATTCTCTACCACATATTCAACCTAGGTAGAGTCAGGTATCGATGAGAGCAATCATACAGGACACCAATAATATACATAACAGGTGAATCCGGATTTTTTTTGGTATACACCAAGGCCCGGGAAATGATCCTCATTCATGTATCATGATCTTTCCCAACTTAGGAGTGAGTTCCCCCAAAATGAGTGTATCTGTTCTCTCTTCAAATCTATCCGTGAATCTATCACTATCATGACAATTTTAGATGAACATTCTTATCAAATGGATGGAATCTAATATATTAGACCCATGGAGTGAGTTCACCTAGATGAGTGATTTTTGGGATCTTTGAACTGAATCTCTAGCATGGTTATGTGGTCGTTGTGACTTACATCTCGACTACGAGTTTGGGTTTTGAGTATATTTAAATGTTTATATTATTATATGTTCTGTAGAAATATAATCTATAGGTCTAATTGTACTATTAATTTTTTTATTTCATTTTTTTTGGGGTCCAATACTTAGTATTGTTATACCCACCCTTGAACAGGCTTTACCAGCATGTTTCTTGTCTTCTAGAGACGATTGGGCTGATGACGAAGTCCAGGGAGGACCAGGACCAAACCAATAATTGTGAAATTTCTTACAGGTTGATGTGTTCCTACGTCTACACTCACCAGTCCCAAAACCTATTTATTTCTTACTGGTTGGAATTTTTTGTTTGTTGACACTTTATTTTGGTGGTGTTGTATTCAGGACCAGTTTACATTCCACACATTACATTCTGTTGTAACATTTTGGCTACGTTTAGTTGAATGCATGACCTTTTTCTTTGTGGTGTCAAAATTTTTTCATTTGTGTGTTTATATATGTGTGTGTGTGTACATCAACTAAGGAAATTTCACCCATGTTATTGATATTCCTACTCAGAAATAGCCACCATCCACTAGCTTGTTGGAGGAAGGATTGGGGTTTCGCGATGTGAGACCCACAAGAACGGATCATGATAGAGTGGTATCATAGGTGGTCAATTCTACCTTAGGAATGAGAGTTTATTAAATTGGTTTGGGGAAATAGTGTGATGTATTTCAAGTATAGTTGTCAGGAAATAGACTCCCATGTGGGTACGAGAGACTGACATATCCATACACCAAGACTCAGATAACCATCTTTTTGACTTGTAACATGAGAACACTAGTTGAAGGAAAAAAAATAATTGTATATCAACCATATAAGAATGGATTGTGTTTTCTATGTCCTTTAGTGTCAACAATCTAGATATACTCTTTCACCATGTTAAATATTGTTTAATTTTAAGATTCCTTCTTGACATATACCCACTAGGATTCAGTCGCTCGATAATGAGGATAACCCCCTATGTGACAAGCCATAGATTCAGGGACTAGTTCAACAGGAGTTACCTCTAGGTGGTTCACCAACTATACCACCACATGTGGAGAAACATGTGGAACATGTAGTACTAGCAGATGAGGACTACATGCTGAGCATGCTCAATGAGTTTCAAAGATAGAAACCCCAAAGGTTTTGAGGCGTTCCTGAACCTCAAGTGGTTGAGGAATGGCATGAGGTGGTGACTTGAGTTTTCCATCTAGTGAGGACACTATCGGACTAGATGGTGATCCATGGAATGAACCTTCATCAGGGTTCAATAGGGAGATGGTGGAGTTTGTCCATTTAGAATCATAACGAGGATACTCTTTCATGAAAGGAGTTCAAGAGACTCTTTAGTGAGAAATTATATTTGGTTATGTAGAGATAAGTATGTATCTAGAAGGATCTTCATCTCCAGTAGGGCAGAGTGATGGTGGATGACTATTCATCGAGGTTCACCAACTCTTCTAGGTACTCGATGGATGTGGTCAGTGATCAGTACTTCAAAAATCCAAACATTAATCTCTGTCTATGATGAGACATCCAAGTTAGTGGTGTGCCTCTATTCATGTTGAATTATGTAAGAGTGCTCGAGTGAGATTTGTTGGTCAATAGCTTCTTGGATGAGCAGAGTTAGCTAGTGGTAGTCAGTAGTAGGAAGACAAGTGTGGAGACATCAATCATAGGTAGCTGACGTTAGGAATAAGAATTAGGATATGGGAGACATCATGGAAGGAACTAGGATATGGAATATACATTCAAGGGCTCTGAGGCTAGATCCAGTCAGCCTATGAAGAGGAAATGCAACTCATGCGATGGTAGAGGACATCTCACAAGATATTATCTAACCTGTCAAGACACTGATAGTGAGGTAGGGGATGGACCATCAAGGAAGAGGTATAGAGTGTAGCAAGAAGACCCAAAAGGTGGCACACATGGCAGAGGAGTAGGGATAGGTGCGGGAGTTGGTAGAAGTTTTAACATACATGCACCACCACCCCCAAGAGGTTTTCACTAGGCTTAGGGAGCTAGGGGCATGGGTGGGGGAAACTACCAGAAGTCTTGGTGTGTGACCTAGGAACTCTAGGGATTATACAATGTATAATATTTGTCCTCTCTACCTTAGCTTCCTTAATTATATAAACAAGTTCTAGACATTCATTATTTGTGATATGTCTTGGGCAAAAGCATCAAATTTTGTTATATCCATTGACATGACCCTTACACTTTGAGAAACCAACAAGAGAAGAATAGTTGATCTATCATCATTTCTAATAGTGTGATATTTCCCTTAGAGGAGATAATTTTTTTTGGAACCTCATGGTGGAAACATCAAGGCCTTATGATGTCATTCTCGATATGGATTGGTTATCTTCAGTCAATTCCCGTATTAACTACATTAGGCGAATGGTGTGGGGTGTCTACAGTGATTGATTAGTGTTTTACTTAGTGGAATGGAAACCTAGGAAGCACATAATCAGATCATGATTAGGAGGGTGAAACCATTCACTCATGATTCGGCGTGCCTTACCCTAATAGTAGCATATGTTATGATGTTTTAGTTCCCAGCAATAGTGGTAGAGTATGCTGACATCTTTTCAGAAGATGGTTTAGGACTACCTCGCCACTGAGAAATTGACTTATTCATGGAATCCCCCCCCCCCTCGATGACACATATATCATCATCGGTGTATCAGATGGCACCCATAGAGAATCACCAACTATGGGTGATGTTGGAAGATTTGAAGAGGAAGAGCTTTGTAATACCAAGTGTTTCACCCTATGTGGCCCCAGTTTTGTTTTCCAAGAATGTAGATGAGTGTTTGAGGTTGTGCAAGGATTACCAATTCATGAACAAGGTAACGGTGAATAATTAGTATCAACTATCAAGGATTGACAACCTCTTTGATGAGATAAGAAGGGAACATTGGTTCTTGAAGGATGATCATCGATCTAGTTTTCGCCAACTATGAGTACAAGACGAGGATATACCAGATATGACATTCATGTTTTTCTAAGGCTAGTACGTGTACTTGGTGATGCTTTTGGTTTGATGAACTATCCTGTAGTGTTCATGGGGCTCATGAACTAGATATTCTCGGTGTACATACCACGGTTTGTAGTATTTTTCATCGACAAAATCCTTTTGAACTCCTTGTTTGTGGAGGAGCATGTGAGACACTTGTGGATGGATAATACAAGAGAACCATATTTTTGGGATGCTCTAAATGTTTTTTTTCATTATACAGGAGGTCTATATTCTTTGAAGTGTTATCTCAGCATATGGTGTAAAAGTGGACCCAACCAACTTCGTTGTAGTGTTATCATGGGAGCCACCTATGAATGTGATGAAGGTACAGAACATCCTTGGGATGGTAGGATATTACAACAAATGCATCCTCAGTTTCTCCAAGATATCAGAATTAATGATATCTTTGAACTAAATGGGACATCCAATCATATATATGGGGAATTGGAAGCAAGATTTCAAATAGTTGAGGTAGAGATTGATAAGAACCCCAACTACGAGGTTACCAGAGGAGGCTGTTGAGTATGTAGTTTTCTGCGACATGTCAGGGACTGGTATTGGTTGTGTTCTAATGTAGTTTCATGTGGTGAATAACTATAGTTCTTTTCACCTATGGTCATATGATAAAATCTATGCAATCAATGATATTAAGCTGGCTGTGGTAGTATTCGCATTGAATATGGAGTGTTACTACCTGATAGGAGAGCATTTTATCATCTACTTTGACCTTAGGAGCCTCCATAATAACTTATCATAGATGGATCTGAATTTGAGGTAGAGGTGATGACTAGAGTTCTTCTAGGATTATGACTTCAAGATCATCTATACTCCTGTGAAGTGGAACATTGTGGCAGATTCTCGTAGAATGAGATTTACTTCGCTGCTTCTGAGTAAGGAATCAGAGAAGTTGGCATTGCTACAATTAATTGTCATGGATGTAGATGATGTAGCTTATCGCTAGTCGATGGTTTCCACCCCTCAATTCATACATGAGTTAGGGAGGCACAACTAAGAGATGTTTACTGCGAGACTTCATGTGCTCAGTTTTCCATAGGATAGTCTTCTGAGGAATATTCATAATGTATGGATCACATTATTCTATTCATTGGAAGTGTGGTTCTACCAATAGAATTTTTGGAGGATGTTCTAAGGGTGTTTCAAACATCCCCTTTAGTGGAACATCTCGAAGTTGTGAAAATGTAGTAGGACCTACGACATTAGTTCTTGTGGAAAGGGATGGAGAAGGTCATAGTAGATTTCATTTCCCGATATATTACATGAAGCAGGTGAAGGCTAAGCACCAGGATCCAAGAGGTTTATCTCAAACCCTAGAAGTTTTAGAGTGGATGTGGGATATAATATTGATGGAATTTATGATAGGATTACAATGAATTTCTAGTGGACATGAATCCATATGGGTGATCATTGACCGACTCATCAAGTCAACCCACATCCTAGATATCAGGGTGCAGAGTTTCATATAGAGACTGAGATGCCTCTACATTCAAGAGATTGTTCATCTACATGGCATCCTTTTGAAGATAATCTAATATTGGGATCCTTGTTTCACATGATGGTGTGTAAGGGATTGTAGGAGGCATTTGGGACTCAACTACTCTTGAGGACAGTGTTTCATCCCCAAATAAATGATCAGACAAAGAGAACTGTTCTGGTTGTGGAGGATATGTTGTGGGTCTATATCATGGACTTTGTTTTCAGTTGGGAGGACAACCTACAACTACTGGATTCTACGTACTACAACATCTACCAAACCACCATCGGTATACCACTATTTGAGGATTTATATAGTCGACCTTGTCGGTCAACACTTTGCTGGACCGAATCCATAGACTTAAAACTAATGGGTACAATGTTGGAACAAGCTTCCATTGAGATAGTGAAGATCATCCAAGAGTAGATTAAGACTACATACAGCTGGAAGATGTCTTATACTGACAAACGATGGAGACCTATGGAGTTTGAAGAGGGAGGCCATGTAATCCTCTAGGTCTCACCTTGTCGGGGTTTGAGGATATTTTTCTAGGGTGGAAATGTTTTCTCCAAGGTTATTTACCCACTTTTGGATACATTTCAGAGTTGGAAAGGTGGTGTATCAAAAATCTCTACAACAGTAGTTGCACCGGGAACATGATGTATTCCATGTAGAGCAGTTGAGGAAGTATGTTCATAATCTATTGCATGACATCGATTGGGGAGAGCTCGACATCGTGGATGGAGAGTCCTTTGAAGAATACCCTGGGGGTGATCGAGTATGAACAAGAGCATATCCTTTGTGGGTGATCAATCTTGTTAGTGTGTGTTTGGTTGTAGCATGTGAATCATCCGGAGAGCTTGTGGGAGTGAAAGTCTCTGATTCAGGTGTAGTACCCACATCTATTTGAGTATCCATTTTTTTTATTTTTAGGAATGAAATGTGCTAAGGTGGGGAGAATGTAATGTCTCGGATTTTGTGTGTGTTATTTTTAAATATTATATAGAATTATCTCAAGACCATGTTTTTTGAATGCATGAGATTATGATTCCCAGAGTTCTAGGTATCAATGTTTGAAATGAATTAAACCTTTAAATACTGTGTAGGAGAAGTTTTCCTGAAATGTGACAGAACTAGAAAAATGGTTCCAAAATATGAAATCAGAGGGAGAAGATTCATTCATATAAATGGATTTACCTTAGGTGAGTCCTACCATTGACCAGCACAGGTCGACTGCAAAAGTAAATTTTTTTAAATTTTAAAGGAAATAATATAAATTAATAATTTATTTTATTTTAATGTTTCCATGATGAAACAATGCATTTTTTAGTTTTAAATTAACATAATCCTACGGTTATGGCCATATTTCTAGAAAAATCCCATGAATCCAATGGGACTTTGGAGAGGAGCCACCCTAGAGAATTCCCGATGAACAATGATGAACAACGACACAATGATCATTTTGTAGAAAGATAATACCTCCATTGGTGAAGAACATTTTTAAATCCATTTTTAATGATATATTTATGGGTTTTTATTTCAATTCATACATCCCCATTCTTGGATTCAAACAATTAACATGGTCTACCCACGAAAAGGTTGACCCGTGGATCTTTCGTTCTTCCAGGAGGACCTTTTATTGGGTTTATTTTCTATAATTGATCCACGTTTTATTTCATAAATATTTTTATTTTGTCTTTTTTTCACTTCTAATAGTATTGGATCAATGCAATGATGAATGATGGTGGAGGTCCATTCCACCATTGGCGATTTGGATTTCTTCTCCCCTTTAACTCGCATGTTCATCGCAGGGTTAGGAACAACAAATCGTTGTGCTTCCATTTCATTGTGCAATGATCCTAAATCACAGATCCATCATATGCAAGACCTATAGGAGATGAAAAGATGATGGCGGTGGACCAATCAAGACATTTAGGGAGAAATCATTCTTCGATGGTTTTTCTGGAGAATGGATCAAATCATTTTTTCAGAGCTGATTGGAGGCCTGAAACCTACATAATAAAACAAATGGTGAGGAATCAACCCAGAAACTAGAGTTTCATATAAATTGGATAGTCGAATCAAGAATTGGATATTCACATGGAGTGTCAAACATATAATATTTATTTATGGACAATGTGTTCAATAGGGCGTGTTCTTCGAAGAACATGGCGTGTGAGGCCGACTCAGTGATGGCTAGGGTTCTGCACCACAGAAAGCGATCACACAAAATGTGATAAGTGTCACACAAAATGTGGGTCAATACATGGTACTAATCTTGTATCATGGAAGATACACAGACACAAGGTGGATTATACGACATTTACCCCACTACACAGCCAGACCGTGTTGGTTACATGGGTTACCCCATGTATCACTACATGGGTTGGCATAATTAGGTTGAAGCAGTGTACAGACACATGAACAACGTACACTAAGAAGCCCCCAAATTGTAGGAAATTGATTTTTAATCTTTTACATGCTATGTATATCAATTTTAACATGAGTTTCTATTTTTGACATTGGCCATTGTACAGGGGCAGTGCCCGAGGTTAGAGGACATGGCATGTGACCCTTCCACACGCTGTGTACTTTCTTGTTCATGGATGGATCTCCTTTTCTACTGTATATAGGTTATTTTTCATTTGGGATAGTTCCCCTGTACTCATTACATTATTGTTCATGTATCGTTTCCATCCACATGAGTATGATCCCTTCAGCACGACATTCCAGATAGAGTAAGAGATCCTCTGAGAGGCCCGAAGTGAGATCTTAGACCCTTTCATGGACCTATCTAGATTCTTGTATCGGAATTACCAAACATATAAGATATTGATCCCCTATATAGAAATGATTCTGAATGAGTCGTGGTATATTCCAAGGCCCAGTAAGAGACCCTCATTATTCTATTGAGATATTTTCCCACTCAAAAGTGAGTTCTACTATAAAATGTATATATGTTATCTCTTCAGATCATTCAGTTCATTTATACATATTGTGACACTTTTCGATGACCATACTTCTCATAAGGACATCATTAGAGCTATCAGACTCGTCGAGTAAGTTCTCCTTGATGAGTGCTTCATGGAATCTACAAACTTAATCCCTTATGTGGGTATACTGTCATTGTGACATACCTATAGTCTACAGGTTTTAGTTTTGAGTATATTTGGATATTTCTCGTGTTACATGTTATGTAGAAATATAATTTATAGATTTTATTTCACCTTTAAATTGTGTATTTTATTGTGGTTTTTGGGGTCCTATACTGAGTATAACACCTCAACATTAACTTTTCCTAGACATGATGTGTCTTGGGTAGATGAGTGGCCTTTTGACGGAGTCCATGGCAGACTAGGACCAAACTGTGGTTTGGGAAATTATTTATAGGCCGAGGTTTTCCAATGTTTATGAGCAGAAGTAACTATTCCAATTTCTTACTTATAGGTTGGACTTTGTAGTTTTTTGACTCTTTAATTCAGTGGGATTTTATTCTAGCGCTTTATTAAATACAACACTATACATTCCATTGTACTATATTTGTTGGGTTTAGTTATATGGTTGAATTTATTTCCTTTTGGATTTTACAATTCTTCATTTTTTTTGGTATGAAGATGTGTGTGTGTGTGTGTTCATGTACTTAGGCAATGCCTCCCTCGTTAGTGATATGCTTACTCGGTGCTAGTCACCAACCCCTGGTGTATTTGAGGTGGGAGTAAGGAGTCACAATATGGGCCCCGTTAAGACTATTTGTGACAATATAAAACATATATTTTTATTAAAAACATCCTTAATACATACCATGTAGCACATGAATGAATCGAATTGCTTCATGAGGATACAATCCATCATACACATGCGCGAAGTTATCATATTTCCTCAAATTGGATAGCATGATGATATGCATGATATAAAAATTATTATAGCATTATAGGATAATAAAATTAATATATATAATATATAATATACAAATACATAAATATTCTTAATAATTAATTTCATAAAATGAAAAACTAACTACATCGGTTTGTGAGTTGGTAGTATGTCGTACACACAAATGATGATTTGTATCACATTTTATGTTACTGTGTGAATATTTAGATCATAACCAAAAATGGCTGTATTTATAATTAAGATAATTTTTATATTAAATAAACACAGTCTAATTGGATTTTTTTGTGGTGAATATGTAAATGAAATAAAAATTTGTTTAGAAGAACATTGCCTCTCCATCGGGAATCTTACATAGGTTTGCAATAAACATTTCTTATATTGTCTTTATACCACAATTAAGTCTCATAGAATGATGTGATTGATTTTGAGAATTTTTTTCAAAAGTAATTTATCTATATTATGTCATTTTATAATGTGAATAAGGGATGATAGGGTGTGTCATGTTATAATGGTGGAGGGCAGTCTTTGTATTTCTGAAAATTATTGAGCTATTCAATGTTTTTAGGTAATATTTCTCTAATAATGATCCATTATCAATATAAGAATGTATGAAATTTATATATAGACATTAAATATTTTCATCAGTAGATTCTTTTAAATTTTACCAATTACTGTAAGGTTTATTATAGTGGTAAACTCGTTTTTCTCTTAATTTGTATACTTAATTTTAACTATTTTCACTAATCACTTTTCTTAAAAATTAATTTCAACCACTTTGAAATTATATATTATTATAATTAAAAATATGTAATTAATTATTACCAATTAAATTCATATAAGTGTAATATATTAATTTAAAATTAATATCGTTGATGAGAATAAAATTCTTGTTTTAATGAAAAAATGATGAAATATTCAAAATGTTTTTATAACTATATTCAATACAAAATATTACAAGGATATAAATTGGACTAATATATGTATTATTGAATTATTTTTACATTAAATAAAATTAGAAATATATTTTTTCACCAGATATTATTTATATTAAAAATCTATTTCGAATTAAAATTTTATATTCATTCATTATTCTTCAAAAAATGATACTTCTCATAAAATTACCAAAATATAACTATATGATAATTTTTAAATTAAATTATTAAAATAAATTATCAAATAAATTTTTTAATTATTTATAATCGTGTTTTAAAAAATTCTTCCATTAAATGGTGGGAAAATGCCTTTAAAAAAATATATATTTTTTACGTAAAATTTATTTTTCTATTATCTTATGCATATAAAATTTATTCTAAGATTTTCCATATAATATATTTAATATATAATATATAAATGTATTTATATTAAATCACTTATATTAATTTATTTATTTTCATAGGATAAAACACCTTTTTCTAAATAAGAAAACACCATTTGTGTTCAATTAGTTTTTATTTCATTTGTAATCCATTAGTACCAAAAAATTCAAATACATATTATTATAATTTAAAACAATTCATGACCACTAATTTAATTTCTAGGTTATAATTGTTATTTTAATTAATAATTTTAGTATTATTATTTAAAATTTGATCTTTCAAGTTATAAAATCTAAAATAGTGTTGCGTGTATTGAATACTGAATCATTAATTGAATTAATTTAAGATAGTAAGTAAAACATTATTTTTCAAGATTTTATAATCTTTTATAAAATTGTTTTTGTTTGTAATACATTATAACATATATTATGTTCATATTATAAAATATCAGGGTGTTATGATGGATTTTTTAATGGTTTATCAATTTATACTCTATGATTATATATAGAATTTGATTTTCTAGTTATAAATATTTAGTAATAAATGAAACTTTATATTCAAATAAAATTAAAAATTATTGATCACATCAAGGAGGACATCAATGAATTGTTTATAATTTTTAAGTATCTATAGAATACAGTCATGTAATTTTGGAATGGTTTGGTTAGTGTTAGAATAATAACATTTCTATAGTTACTATATAGTACCATGTAGAATTCCATTGAGTTCATGGTGGTAGAGATAGAAAGATTGTAGGTGATATAGCTCCACTGTAAGGCCAATATAATTACTCTAGAAAGTCGATGGCTTAATGAGAACACATTTTTGGATGATCGGGTAACTATTATACTCTGTTATAGTTTTATTTAGTGGAGGAATAATAGTCAGTTCTTTAATCTTCTATTAAACCTCCACTCAGGGGTCATCTACCCAAAACAAATGAGACATCTTATGGGGTCTCCCAATTTCTCTCCATACTTATCCCATTTACATTGTGATCCATGGTGTTGTGGGATTGTTAATTTTGGGGAATCAATGAAGAAAACCCAACATACTCCCATTATTACTATTCTTCTTTCTTTATTAATATATATATTAGGTGTCTCAGAGATTGTTTGGGAGTGATAATTCAACCACATCATAGTGGAATCAACTTATTATATGGTTATATGGTGTGTGGTGTCTCAACGGTGTCTAGAGAGTATAAATACTTATTTTCACATACGATTTTTTAGTGGATCACTCTTTAGTGGATTTTATTGAGATTTTTTAGATTTATCTTAAAATTTAGAATCAATTATATCTTGGATGATTGGAATTTTTCATATAGGGTTATTATGGTTTTTCAATAATCCTTACATGTGCCTTTGATTAAGATTTAAATTATTTAGTGTTTATTCATGATTTATTAGTCATTATAAATTATTCAATAAATTTTTATAATTAACTATAAACAAATATAATTTATTAATTGAGTTTTGTGACATGAGGTAATGTCAAATAATGTTTTTTAATCATGGGTTTTTACTGGACATGGAATGATCACTGGTGATGTTAATTAATAATTCCATAACAATGTATTTTTTCCATATATTAATTAAATGTATGCATGTTTATGCTTGATTTTTGATGTTTTTATTTCTATTTTCATTATGGTAATTTGGATAGGTTATGATAGTTCCCTTCTATAGGGAATGTTTTTGTGTTATTGACTTTTAGGACTACTATTAATTCATTGTTTAATGTTGAGTGAACTAATATCACTTCATGACTATGTATCTATGTGGATAGGGGATTGGATGAGTTTATGGTGGTGTTGGGTTATCTCTCTAGGACTTGATGATATATGGGTTACCAAGTTTGGACTTTCTGAGGATTGTACCATGTTCATTAAGAACATATTCATAAGGTTGATTTGTGAGATTCCCGTACATCTCATGAATGGATTGGATTAAACACACTCGAGTGGGTGTTATAGGATTGGTACATGAGGTGACTCTATAAATACCTTTTAGAATTCATATGGTTTTATATAGAGGATTTCAATTGTATTACAATCTTGAGAACTCTCCTATGATAAATCTATAATGGTATCCCAGAGTTGATTTTTGGAATTTACATAACAAATCTTCATGGCTATTATAATGGTTATAAAAATTCTATCCTAGGATGATCCTTGGTTTTCTAGATAGGGTTAAGAATGTGGGAAATTTTAAAGGTGGAATGGACACTACCTCCAAATTACATGGTCTGATAGGTTCTTCATGTAGTGAGATTAGTATGGCATATTCAATGCACATTAATATTAGATATTAGATATTTGTTTAGGGAAAAATAATTGAATATTTTACTTCCCTGAGAAAAATGGTTGGAGTTAATGGTTCGATATAACATTTCATATATAGTAGGTACAATATTGTGTGCTTACGGTATATGTATATTTTATACAAGGAGATTATGTATTTCTCATCATTTCTTGGATCTATGATTGTCTTACTCTAGATGTTTACACTATGTGATAATATTTCATAATGGGATATATATCATAGTTATTTCAAATACCATTTTATGAGAAGTTAAACAATGAGTAGAATATTTTGATAGTTGGGTTTTTTGTTTAAACTTCATTGGTTTTAGGAATGTAATTAGACTGTGTTATTATTTACATATGTCATGTGATGGATAAATAAAATATGTATGAGAAACTTTTTTTAGTTATTATATAATGTTCATGAAATATTATGAGGTCTAACACATGTGTTAATGTATAAGAAGGATTTTTTATGAGGACCTACACTGAGTGAGAGTGAATAGGTCCTTTATCGAGGTGAGAGGCCAGACCTGACTGAGAGGGTATTGTCCATTACTCACTATACGGACCTAAACCAAATGAGAGTGTTTAGGACAAGGTTCATCCATGATACCTCAATATAAGTGAGAAGGTGGATCTATTGGACATGTTATGTGATGTGTAATGTGATATGACCATGAGTATGGAGGGTAGCATTTTGTGACATGGTATAGAGAATGTGATGAGGCAACACCCTATGTGATAGGTTTGTGGTAAGATACATGATGTGTGATGTAGAATGAGGTTACATCCTTAGTGAGTGGATGGTTTTGTGAAATGAGATATAAGATCTGTATTTGGCATAAGAATAAACCCTAAAAAGAGTGTATTATTCAGGAGATAGATTTTGTAATTTTTATAGATTCAGGGATGAAATGTTTTATAATTTTTTTGATGTAACTATTTCTTCCAGAATTGGCTAAGTGATGTAAAGTTGGGTATTATGGGGGATTAGTTAGCACATGATGATCTAATAATCATGATTTTAGAATTTTTTTCATTTATTTTCCTCTTTAATAAAGTTGAACATGTGGGAATATAATATGAGAACATGTTGAAACCCTATTGGGATATGTTATAACAATCTCTATGGATACCCCTATCTGCATATGGACCTTATTTGAAATTTATAGCGTTAAAAAACATCGAATAGAGGATTGACGTAGACAATCCAGAATGTTATTTCAGATAATGATGCAGTGATTCTTGGGGTTGGGAGTGGAGCCCATTATACAGTTTCTTATATATTATGTTACATTATATGTCTTTATTTGATCCATCGGTAATCCAATTGGATGTGTGACTATATAACTTAATTATAATATATCACGGGTGTCTGTTTCAATTTTTATGTGTTTTATACCTAGAATTATATATGTTCATACTCAGATTATCTATTTTGGATGATATATAGTTGTCTATTTATTATGTTTGTTTTTGGTATTAGGAAAATAATCTCTTGGACCTATGATCTCTCCCATATTTCCATTCATCACCTTCTTTTGTATATAGTGGCACGAATGAGTTCATTGTAGACCCTTAATTGAGGGTGATCACATATATTTTACTATCAGTGATATTGTGATCTGCGTGATGGAAAAATATGATTTAATAGAACAAATTCCTAGACCCATATCAAATTTTTAGAGTTCTATTATACGACATTCCATTGATAGGAATGTATAGAAAACCTAACATGAAATTAATAACCATAAACTTTGAGAGTCCTAATTGGGAGATTACATAATATGGGGATATGCTGCTAGTTTTAGGATTATAGAACAGAAAATAACATCCTATAATGTTAGAATATGACTCAATCTACATGTAGTTCTACAAATGATGTTTCTATCTTGTTTATGATTTAATGGAATGAAACATAACATGAATTGAATGAATTTTAAAATATAATGTTTTGAATATTTATGAAATTGTAATTGAGTTTTTTTGGAATAAAATAAGAAATACATGATTCAATAAATATATTATGGTGATATTATTAATATTTATGTATTTCTAGAGTATAATTTTGATCTATGTGGATGTTTACTAAGGAAATATAAAATATAAAATGGTGAACCCATGTACTATGATGCATTACGGTGTAACACCAACACAGATAATATGACATGAATTTTTATAATAAACAATGAAATAGTGGCATTTGGATAATTTTGTTTGTAGTTTAAGGATATTAGATTCTGGTTTCACTACATATCTTATGGTAGTATGAACTATGAAACACATCACTCTAGAATATGGGGTGGGTATAACAAATTGTAATGTCATTGTTTTTAACTTGAGATGAATTATGTGTCTATATACTATGAATTCTTATAGGGATCATGATCATATATTTTGGGATTATTCTTTTCAAAATATTAATTGGGGAAGAAGTTGAAAACAAGAGTGGGTTTGATCATAGGATGACTTTTGAAAACTATGAGGAAAACTTAAGGGTTATATTCTAGAGAAGATGAGCTGGGGATAAGTTGTTGTGAATATGATTCTTATGTAATCTTTTTAAAGACTCATAAATTATATTCAAACTCATCTGTTACATGGGTTTTGATTTCAGATGAATTTATATATAATTATTTGGTCTAATGGAATGAACATAGAGGAATTATTAATGTTGAAGAGTGGTGTTTTAAGTTGTTCGATGTGTAGGTGGCCTCACTATGCTATCTTCAAACAAAAAAACGTGTTTTTGATATCTATAACATGAAATGGATTGTATGCTCATGAAACTATAATATTTAAACATGAAACCCAAGGATAAAGGTTTAAATAAGCTATAGTACAATGATGGTAATTCAGCTGATTGAAAAACATAGAGACAACCTTTTATATAAGTTTATCATATAGTTTTTCAATAGAGAAATTCACCTATGAAAAATATAGAGGGTCATATATGTGGGGTGTAAATCCCTAACCCATATTTCTTAGAGCTCGGGCATTATTTTATTGCATCAGCATGTTTACAGGGAATTAAATCATGAATGATTTGTCTGTTTAGTAGTCTTGGAGAGACTAGATACATACATGGATCCCATTTTACATTGGGAAAAAAACAAAACAGAATACATATTGAAAGTTAATAAACTACATCTAAGAAAAGTCAATAAATGATCCATTTTTCGTGTCCTGTAGAAGGAAAAAATGAAAGGGGTGATATCAAATTCTTAGAAAGGGATGAATATAGAGGATGTATAAATCAAAAATAATTGAAATATAATATCATTGACATAATCAATGTGGCATGGTGAATAAATCAATAACACACACCACATATAAAATGAGAATGATAATGAATCCATATATTTTTTTCATAATGAAAACATCCTGGAATGTAAAAATAGTATAATGAATATAGATAATTATTATTATTTGGACTCCATGTATCTGGTACATGATAAATTATATCTTCGAGTTAGTTTAAGTTTGTGGTTATAAACCCATCTGATTTTTTGGAAACAAACTCGAAGGTTTTGTCACCAACTAATTTGTCTCATGCGACATGTCGATGCATCAAGAGGCTATACTAGGCCCTTCCTATCACAGATAGTACAAATAATCCTTTATACAAATATTTAATACAATAACAATATGCCTTTTAAATATATATTTTTTTTATAGGACACAAATTCATCAATATTTAAACAGTTAAAGCAACATTCTACATAAATACCATATGTAAAATGATATAAGGATACGAAAATAATCATATCCATATAATAATAATATAAATATATAATTAAATTATAATTTCAAATGATGAATTATCAAAAATGGGTAGTAGTTACACCACATAATAATGATTATGTTCACAAAACCATGTAAAACATAATTAAATGGAAACTAAAACTAAGTCACACACTACATTGTAATCAATCGAGGTAACAATTACCAAGTGAATAACATAATACCATGAATATAAAAAGTCTTGTGATATTATATATTAAATGAATGTAAACATGAACCCCATAAAAGAAACTAGTGATGAACAATGGAAATCTCACGGAAATAAAAGTGAGATGAGAAACCCCCAAACTTAAACATGAATATATTCTGCACTTTATCTTATTGTCCAGAATAATAAAATTAGATTCATTAATTATTAATTGTAGAACCATATATAAATGTAACTAATTTATTATATATTAATTAAGTTCATTTGAGGAATTGTTTGATGGGCAAAGAAATTAAATTTTATTACATGGGAGTGCACGTTTTCTTAGTTTTCATGATCAATTTTCATGTATAAGAGTATGAATGTTCATGTAAAATGGACATTGAAAACCAGAATTTATGTTATGATTTTTTTTAATGATATTCTAGAATATTAAATGAAAATATAATTCTTTTGGATATTTTGGGAGGGGTTGAGTCATTATAAAATATTAATGATAAACACTTGGATTATTTTAATAGTTTTTCGATCACCAAGAACTCATTTTGTTTTATAATTAAATATTATACGTAAGAAATGATTCCCAAACACAAAAATGACATATTAGATATATTATGTTCTGGTTTATCCATAAAAATGGTTTCATGACCATAATTAAATAAGTTAATATAAATTCAAAACATGTCATCCTTGAATACGACAAATTTACACATCTCGGACGATGTTTTCATTTTTGGATATAAGGAGCGGAAATGAAATATGATGATGAATTATTAATTATTCATAAAATTAGTATACTATATTTAAATTACAGGATTTATCATACCATCTACATAAAAGGAGATGAAGAGAGAAAAATAAAATAATGGAGCTTGAATGAAAAAGAGAAGTTCAGAAATCCCTAAGGAATATTCAGAATCCTAACAGTGTTAATGAAAAATTCATAAAATATTATGATGAGAAAAAAATGGGTATCTAATAATTATTAAATAATATATACATTATTGTGGATATCGAATTCAATATCCCAACATAATCTAATTGAAATTAAATGAGAAAAACATCAAAAAGTACTTCAAAAAGAGAAGGGTAGTAGATTACCTTACCTTGTATATTAACTCCTAAAACATTATAGTTGGGACTTTGGGGGCTTGAGTACACCTTGGGAGGACTTTTAGAGAAGTAAAACCACTATTGATTTGGGTATTATGAATTTTTAATGAAGGAAAATGAAGGAATGAGTGGGTATTTATAGTAAAATAGAAGGTGTTTTTTTATTAATTTCATAGGACACCACATTAGGGGTATTTGAAAAACCATGTGATTTCCCATGGTATTGGCCACTAAAGAAACCTCATATTATTTTTTCATGTAAGAAATATACAATAATTTAATATTAATTATTATATAATTATGATGTCATTAATCCAACTTTAAACTCAAAAATGTATTTTTTCTATTAACGAAAAACTAATGTATTTTATAATTTCTCATAAATTTAGTGTAACCTAATATCTATAGTATGAATTCATAAATGATATCCATTAATTGAAAATAGATTTATTTATATTATTAATCTAATTTTTTTAAAAAATATAATTTATTAAAAAAATAACAATATTAAAACTATAATTCATTTTCTATCACCATGAAAAAAATAATCAAGATCTCATTATCTTAAAATCGTAAAAGAATAAAATAATTATATTGTTTACTATTCATAAAGGTCATATTACTATTCATATTATTATTCATAAGGTTTTGTTACTATTCTCCAGAAAATATGTTTTTGATGTCGAATTCTAAATATCTCACTGAACGCAATCATGTGTGTCAGTTTTTAGATCTTCAAATCATAGAGGTGAAAAAATTAGGTTTATTGGATAGTTTATAACAATCTACTATGCCCATGTGTTGTTTCACAAAGAAATATTTTCGCATTCATTATAAGTTATCTAATGAATTTATATTATTTAGGAATAATCATACCATATATTATTTGGTAGTTATATTCTTCCCTCCTTTAGAAAATTTGTCCTCGAATTTTTTTCATGTATAAAGACCACTAAAAGATGTCTGTTGTTCTTATTCATGACATCCTTAGGTTCCCTCTTTCCATCCATCATTTTATGGTTTCTAAAAACCAATTACAAGTTGATTCTTCCAATTTATCAATTATTTCTCTCTAGTGTCAAGAATCTCCATAGACTCTTCATTTGAGACAATTCATGTTCTAGTTTTATTTACATATATGTCAGTAAAAGTGTTGGGTATTAATTGTACACATTTAATATTGACTTGTGGAACATATCATGAATTTTTTTATAGACATGTAGGTATCACAAAACGGTATGTTATGGCTCTAATTCCATATAGAATTTTAAATAGTCTCATGTACTTGGTGCACAGTTTCCATTTCTTACCAAATCATAGGACACCCTTCCGGAGAGATACATTTAGAAAGACGTGATCTTCAACCTTAAATTCTCAATAAATTCTCAAATTATCAGCATATCTGTTCTTCCAACATTAGGAAACTTTAATACAAGTCTAAATTTCCTTTACCATTATCATTCTCTCTTCAATATATTCTAGGCCTCTTGGTTTCCTCTCACCAACTTCATCCCATCAAGTTGGAGTTCGACATCTCTTGACCTATATTGCTTCTTATGGCCCAATTTAAATGCTAGAATATAAAATATAATTATATGAAAAATCAATGAAATGTATTTATTCATCCCAGATAGCATAAAAGTCAAGATATAATGATCTAAACATGTACTCCAGTGTTTGAATAGACTGTTCAAACTATCCATGGGTTGGGGGTGTTAATCAATACTTATATGAAGCTCGGTATCCATATATTTATTGTTAATTTTCTAGAATTTTGATGAAAATCGAGGAGATTGATCAGAAAAAATCAATAGTGTTTCTCTATGAAGTCTTATATCTCCATAAAAAAAGTTTTTCCCATAGATCAAGTGGTAACTCCTTTCTTAAAACTAGGCAATGTTCTAATTTTGTAAGACGATCAATAATTATCCATATCACATCATTCCTTCTATGTGTCCTTGGAAGTCATGTGACAAAGTATATCTTAATGTAATCCCACTTTCACATATTAATAGTTATAGGTTTCATGGACCCTCTAGGATGTTGTCTCTCAGCCTTCACTTGTTGGAAAACTAGACATGTTGACACGTAGTCTGCAATTTCTGGCTTCATGTTATCCCACCAAAAATGTTTCTTCGTATATCTATATAAATTTGTTCTACCAAGGTGTATAGAGAAAATTTTGATATGATAATCATCTAATATATCCTTTTTTAGCTTAGGTACTAATGGAAGGGATAACCTCTTTCTATATTTTAAGACTCCTTCCTCGTACACGAAGTCTAACAATCCTCCATCCTTAACAGCAATAAATTTCTTTTGTATATTCTCATCATCAAGTTGAGATATTTTTATCATCTCAAGTAAAGATGGTTTCCAAATAATTTAAAAAATGAATGATGTTTCCCCTTCTTTAAAAATTCCCATATCCATATTTACCAGATCCGTGAATATATGATCTATTTCAATCCTTATTTGGGTTAGAAGTCCATGATCCTTCCAACTTAATGCATCTTACACCTTATTTTCCTTGGTTGGTAGTGTATTTAATAATAATAATAATTGAGTAACTCATGAAATATTTTTTCCTCATATTGAGTTCTTTATATGTAAAAATGTATTTCAAACTCTTGTGATCTATATATACATCACATATTTCACCATAGAGATTGTGTCTCCATATTTTTAGAGTAATGATTTTGGCTACAAAATCCAGATCATGAGTCGGATAATTTTTCTCATGAGTCATCAACTATCGTAATGCATAAGAAATAACTTTATCATTTTCATAAGGACACAACCTAGTCCATTGTTTAATGCATCACTGTATATCACAAACTCATCATTTCCAAATGTAAGAGTCAAATTTAGGGCATTGAACAATATTATTTTCAATTCTTCAATGAATTATGTACATTATTTTTTAAATACAAACTTAACCCCTTTACATGTGATCTTGTTTAGTGGGTTAGTTAATCTGATAAAATTCAGAACAAAATGATGATAGTAACATGTTATTCCAATAAAACTGCGTACCTCAGTTCTATTCATTGGCATGGTCCATTCATCGATTACATTTTTCCTTATAGGATAAACCAATATTCAATCCGTAGAGACCATATTTATAAGAAATGAAACTAATTGAATATAAAATTCACACTTTCTAAACATCCTATATAATTCATTTCTTCTAAGAGTTTTTATAATGATCTTCAAATGATCTTGATGGTCTTCATATCTTTTAGAGTATACGAGGATATCATTGATAAATAACACAAAAAAGTCATCAAGATATTCCTTGAAAACACTATTCATTAGATCAATGGAAACAAAGGTACATTGGTCATTCTGAAAGGCATCACCATAAACTCTTAATACCCATACCTAGTTCAAAATGTTATTTTTGCAATATATTTTGTTTCCTCACAAGCAGCTAATGATATCTAGAACGATGTTCAATATTTGAAGAATATTGTGATCTATGAATTTCATTATATAATTCAATATTATGAGGAAGATGATACATGTTATTTTTTTAATATCATTAATATACCTATAGTTAATGCAAAACCTCATAGTTCAATCTTTCTTCTTAACAAATAAAACTGAGAATCCCCCTAGAGAAAAACAAGTTATGATAAATCCTTTATCACTTAATTCATCTAGTTGTTTCTAGAGATCTACCTATTCCATATTTTCCATTCAATAAGGATACTTTGATATTGTATTTGAACTAGGAATTAAATCAATAGTGAACTCATCATCTTACTCTGGGGGGTGTCTAGGTAAATCCTTAGTAGACACATCAACATATTCTTTCACAATAGGTGCATCCTCAATTTTATGATTTATCTCATCACTCATAGATATCGAGTTTCCATCTACCATGAGAATTTCATTTTCTAGGGCTACTAGTGGTGGATCTCGATAAGAATCATATAGAGAGGATTCTTTTCTAAAGACAAGGGATTATATATCATCCTAAAAAATTGTAAATTTTCTCTTATTACTAGATATTTTTGAATCATATATGAATTAAAAATAATACCAATGATTATATCAAATTCAATCATGAGTATAATGATAACATCAACAGATAAGGACCGTTTATATGCTATAATGGGAACTGCTTGACACAACTTTCATGCAACAATACTTCCCTTGTGATGTTTTACTGAAAAATCCCTTATTAAATCAAATATGAAGTGTCTAATCTTCATATAAATCTAGGATCATATAATGGAATGATATTATTCATAATTAAATAATCAATGCCTATTTTTTAGGAATCAATTAAAGTACCTACAACCACATCATTAAGAACTTCAACATATGCAGTTGTAACGGCATATGCGTTCCCTTTCTCTTGTGGATTTGTTAACGAAAGTTTCCATGGAACATAGGACACTCATTTTAATAGTGTCCCATAACTCTACAATTATCACATTGAACATCATTGAATTGTTTCTCAACATTCCATTCATTAGATCAATGTCCATTTTTTCAACACTAATATAAAACTCTAATTCCTTTCAATCATTTACCATGAAGAATATATCCACAGTTTCACATAATGGGACTTTATTTATTCCATTATTATTCTTTAGAACTTCACACATTCTGTGGTTATCAGAATACCACTTATTATCTTGGTTTCCCATGAACAAATTGGATCTATGAAATTCATTATCTTCTTTGATGAAAATAAATTGAATTTAATCATATCATGAAAATGTTTGAGAAGTTAGTTCCCTTAGAATACTAGTCTTAATACCTTCAAAGAAATGGTCAATATTTTCTTATGAATAATGTATTTAATCCGTGGAATACTTGTATAGTCTTGTGAAGATAGCTTTATAATACGCAACACTGTCTTCTTCGCTTAGATTTAAGCTAAAGAGTTTCTCCCTCATTTCAGCTCGTTGTTCAAGAGGGAAATATTTTTTGTAGAATATTTCCTTAAAATTTTTCCATTACATATCATATATTTATTCTTCCTCTATGGTATTCAGAATCAAGGTCCACCATTGATCAACATCACCCTTAACTCTATATAATTCCATTACTACCTTTTCATTTTATTTCCATCTTAATGATAGAAAAATATTTTCAAGGGACTTGATCCACCGCACAACTACCAATAGATTTATAGTTACAATGAAATATGGGGGTTTCTATTGCACGAAAAGAGCCAACACAGGATTATCATGGTTATTGGTCACAACTCGAGTATGTTTTCCCATTGGGGTCATGATCTAGTCGGCTCAAACACTGATAAGGTTGAATTGCTCCATGAGGAAATCCCTAAATTTTAGAGGGGTATTGATTACCCTTTATTCCATTATGATCCATCACTAGAAATGTAATACACTAAATTAGGTCATAATGTATAATTTATAACTAATAATCAAATAACATAAGTTTAAAATGCATGCATAGCTAATCTCATAATCATAAACATGGTTTATATCTACATTTAAATTCATCATAATAGTATGTAATGAAAATTTGAATTATCCAAAGAATATACCCCAGGAGTGTCAATCCAAGTGTGTAGTAATGCTCATTGTCATGTATCAGGATACACCGGGTAAATCCTGACACTCATTGTCAGATTGTTAAGTCATAGGTACATAGGTGCTAAAACCAAGTCCACTTATTGTATTTATAGAGAGATTTATTTTCACAAAAGTACCATATAGTCTTTAACTTATCAAAACTATAAGATTTTTTTTATTATTATCATCAAAATTTATGTTATTTTTATGTTCCTTAATCTATGTTTCCTAAATCTAGCTCTCATGGTTTCTACTAAACATCCTTTGATACAAGATGTAACTCCCCAACCCCTGTAGCTTGGACCTAGTGAATTATATTATTAAATTGGAATTATTAGAAGGAATCAAATCCCATAATACATATCGATTTATTAGTCTTTAAAAAACTAGATAAATACATGGATCTCATTTTATAGTGAAAAAATAAATAAAAACATAATACCTAATAAAGACAATAATGTGCATCCCTAAAAACTCAATAAATGGTTTGTTATTCATAACCTGTTTAATGAAAAAATGAATGGGGTGAGTTCGAATGCTCAATAAGGGTTCTATATAGTTGATGCATAAATCAGAATTAAGTGAAAAATAATCAATTTGGCATAATCAATGTGACATGGTGATGAAATGAATAACCCATGACATCAATAAACTGATAATGATAATTCATCTGTAGATTTTTTCATAATGAAAACCTCATAGAATGTAATAATTGTATAATGAATAAAGGGAATTATTATTATGTGGATGCCATGTATCTTGAATGTCAACCATTAAAATATTAAGGTGTTTTATGTCTTTGAGAAGAAACCTATTTTATTTTTGGAAACAAAATACAAGGGTTTGTTGCCAACTGATTAGTATCATAGGACATTTTGATGAATATAAAGGATATATCAGGCATATCCCATCACTTTTAGTACCAAGAATTATTTATAAAATTATTTAATATAAGAAAAATATACCTTTTAAATATCCTTATTGAGTAGTGGATACAGTATAATCAATATGACCAATGTGAAAGAAACATTCCACATAATCACTATATGTAAAATAGTTTATAGAAAAGTCCATAATCATATCCATATGGATATATAATTTAGTTAAAATTTAAAATGAAAAATGATCCAAAAGGGGCAGTAGTTACACTAAATGAGAATTATTAGGTGCACAATAACAAGTAAAACAAGATTAAATGGAAACCGAAACAAATTCCCTTAAAACATTATAATCAATCGTGTTAAGAATCATTTAGTGAATCAGTGAATATCATGAATATAAATAGAATCATGATATTATATATAAAATGGTAGTAAACATACACCATATGGAATAAATAAGATGTGAACAATGGAAATCTCAAATAAATAATAGTGATATGAGAAACCTCTTAGCTTAAGCAAGAATGTGCTATAAACATGATCTTAATGTCCACACTAATCAAATTATATTAAAAAGTTATGAACTATAGAACCTTATCTAAATATACTAGATTTATTATAACTTCATTAAGTTCTTTTATGTATTTTATTAGGGGTTAGGAGATTCAATTTCATCATTTGGTAGTGCACATTTTATTTGTTTTCATGATCATTTTTATTGTACAAGAGTATTTAAATTTGTGTAAAAATTAAATTGAAAACCATAAAGGAAGATATGAGTTGTTAATGATAATTCAAAAGGTTAAATGATCATATAAATAATTTTTTATTTTAGGATAGAATTAATTATTTAATAAAATTTTAAGGATAAACTCTTTGATTATTTTGATGGTTTTTTGATTACCACAAACTCATTTTGGTTTATCATTAAATAAAAAATGTATAAAATGAGTAAAATACATTAAATATTATATATTATATATATTATGACATGGTACAAATATATAAATGGTTTCACGTCTAGAATTGAATATGATAAAAGAAATCGATAACATGTTATCCTTGAATGTGATAAATTAATACATCTCGGACGGTGTCTTCATTTTTTATATATAAGGAGGGGAAATGAGAGATGATGGTGGATTACTCCATAATAATAACAAAATTACACTATATGTGTAACATATTGACCCCAATAACCCAGAGTCATTGCATTATTACATAACATTTTCATGATACAAGGAATCATGCCCCGAATGCCCGATAAGTTTAGTAGCATTGGAAGTACTAGATACATTCATAAGTTTTACATTACATAATGAAATAAAAACATCAACCACATTTTTTCCCCTTTTTAACACACTTATATCCTTTTCCTACCCCTATAGGTCAACCATAAAATACTTATTCTCATCCTGGGAAAAATAAAACATAGAAAGGGTTGCGCTCAGATGCTCAATATGGATAATAATATAGCAAAAACATTTATAAATAATAATAATCATTAAAGGCAATGTATAAGACTAAAAAAAGACTTTTAAATTTAAACTTCATCATAATATGGAAAAGATAAAATCAAATAATTCCATTTAGTTATTCACATGGATATTCTACTAGTCGAATAATCACATGAAATATCAATATCCACTTTCATAATGATCGAATTCATAATGCCAGACTTCACAACCACATAGTGAAGGCCTTGTGACAAGAATACAAATAAAATTTTGTAAAGGCCTTGTGGAAAGACACTATTTCATCTATGAGACCAACTGATGCGTCGAGGAGCTATAGTGGGCTCCCCACGTCCCTTACTAAGTCCAATGCATTCCTCATATTAAAAGGTTTAAGAATAACATAAACATTTAAATTAAAACCATCATACAAAATGTAAATAATATTTCCAAAAACCATGAATGGGATAAAAATAACACATCCAAATTCAAACATATCACAAAAAATTCATGGCAATATTGAAAATTTTTATCATAAGAAATCAACATCAACAAGTTTAAAATACTTCAAAGGATGTTGACATAGATGAATTCAAATCTTTTTTTAGAGAAATATATCATCCTATTTTGAAATAATTTAAAAGTTATATAATTATGAAAGAAAACATTTATTTTGAAAATATTCTTATAAACATTTATTGGAAGCTTTAATGATGTTATAATGGTGGAAAATACCTACACCCACCGTATAAGTTAAAAAAAGTCATTCTTACATTAATTTTGTTGAAAAAGTCATAAAGTACCTTGTTTGGAAAATGACAGAAAGATTCCTTTCAAAACATATATTGTAAAATAAGGGTATAAATAACATTAACAAATAGTATAGTAAATAGTATGAATGTTTTGAATTAAATTTCAAAGAAAACACAGATGAGGATGGTAATGATGTCCCAGTGGATACTTACGTATTAACAACCTCAGATAAGTAAAGAGATTGTACAATTAGCCCTTACCCTGTACTTTTCTTTGGTAGAGGGTATTTTAACCTCATGTATAATAGTTAAATAATTATTATTAAATTATACAATAACTATTTACATATATATGATATCATATATGGTCCTCTAATATTGCTTTTTTATAATATTTTAGTAGTATCATCATTTCAAGTGTTAACCGATTTGTTTTCCTTTATATGCATGGTTACGTAAGTCATGATTGTTATGGTTAGAATTTATTAGATTCATATAAAAATTATATTATGTTCATAAAGACTATTTTAATTCATAAAATGAAAATTATTCTTGAATGATTTTGATGGGGAATGAATCTCATTGCGTTGGTGGAGATGGTAATCCGTGCATACGAATTAGAGGCAATATCATTATATTGATGGTGAAAACGTATGTAATTGGATAGTATATCATATATATAGAATCATTAACATGCTATATTTATTATTATATACATCAGTTATAATCATTATTATACTCATCCAAATAATTAACTGTTTTAATAACAAACTACACCATGATGTGGAGACGGTAAGTCGTGCGTACGCACATATGGTGACTTTGTCATTCACATGATGGATTGAATAGTGAATATAATTCTACAATTTTTATAATAACATAAAAGTTTATAGATGAAAGTGAAGATATTATTTTCAAAGGGAAAAATCAAATACAGAGAAATTGGATGAAGAAAACAACTTGAAAGAGGTGATGAAATATTTCCCTCTTCTTCAGGTTCTTCCTTTTGATATGATCAAAAGGGCTTCTTAGGTTGGCTTTGTGACCAAAATAAGGCATCTAAGATTAATTTAGTACTGTTGGGATGATATATGGTAAGGTTTTGGCCGATCAAAATGGATTTGGATGTGTGAAATAAGATAAGGGGAATTACCCTTTTACAAGAGAGGATAGGGTCACTTTAGGATAAGCTTGAAATATTAATTTTTAATAAAATCATTTTCGATTTCTAATTGTTACAAAATTATTTCATTATAAGATAAGGTTGGTGTGGGTTGAAAAACACTCAACCAATAGCTTTTAGATAGGTTTAGGTTACCATATTAACCTTATCTTTTATATTTAACTCTTAGTTAAATAGTGTGACATTTACCATGTCTCATTGTATTTTTTAGATTTTAGAAAAAATAAGCATACTATAACAAGCCAAGAGAACCCCAAGTGGTTAATTATTAACATATATAACATTATCTAAGTCATTTGTCCGATCCTTATATTTTTAGAAATATGATATCAATTAATAATATAGTATTTGTTTTAAAAACTCAATTATGTCAATTTTGAATCTATTTATTATTTGGTTTTTGTGAGAATCATAACAACAGGATTACTTCAAAAAAATTATTTAATCAACACTATAATGTCATATTAACCTAGAAAATTAGTGTAATTCATCAAAATTCTAAAATTAAATTTATTTGGATACTAATAATACCAAATATTTTAATATTTCATTAATATGGTAATTACAGCATCATCATTGTGTCATAAATAAATTAAATTATTTATTTTCTAATAATTTTTAAATAAAATACAATTATGTAGGAAATATTTTTATCTTTATAATGAGTATTTATAGTCGAATTTATACTTTGTGTAACCCTATATTAATAATGGTTTAGTTATTAAACTTTGAATTTAACTCTTTTAACTCTTCATTAAATAAAATAATAATAAATGTCCTAATCTAATCCAGGCAGACCAAAGGAGGTCATATTTTATTCCTAAGATTATTTTTGTTCGAATTACACTTATCCAATAGAATTAGGACATGTGTTTGGATAATTATGATATCATTTTTACCCTTAATTACACAATTTACTTTTAGTCGTGGTGAACAAAAGTCCAAAGTATCTATTCACCAAAAATTATTTTCATCTTATTGAACCACTTTTTACTTACTGATATCAACTCTGTCTCTCAAATTTTTTAAATTCAACTCATAGTAGCGGTAAATTTATGTTTTATGAAAATTTTCAAATGCTCCTAGAAGATTTGTAAAAGACGGTAAAAAGTTCAATAAAATATTATATATCTAAACATATTATAAAATGACTCCAATGAATTTAATTGAACATATATAGGTTTTATGTATCCATTTTGACATAAAATTAATTAAAATAAAATAACTAATTTCTTAAATAAAAACTTGGTAATAAACAATAACACTGTGTTTTTCACTATTCATCAAAAGTTGAATATTTTCAGAAAAATACCAAAAATTCACGCTAAGCTAATTTTGATATTATGAATCAAAAAATGAAGTCCATTTTGAATAATAAAATTTATAAAATTTCAAAGTGTGGGTATTACTATTCAAAATGACTACTTTGATTGGTTGTGGTGTGTTAAAACTCCAAGTTGTGTACAATGCAAGATACTACATTATTCAATGGGAAACGAACTGTGGATGCTTGGGGTGTTACATTCTCCCCTCCTTAAAATAATTTATTACTCAAAATTTCTAGAATATTATGTCATAAAAAATTACGGTGGTTATTCATCATAAGTTTCTTTGGTTCCCACATTTCCCCTTCCATCTTATAGTTTCTCCACCGAACTTTTACCAGACGAGTCGCCCTGTTTCTCAGCACTTGTTCTTTGGTATCAAGAATTTTGGAAGGCTCTTCACAATAAGATAGATCGATTTTTAGTTCAATTTCTTCATATTTGAGTACAATATTTGGGACATGCATGTATTATATCAACAATGATATGTGGAACACCTTATGAACATTAGAGATACTTGGAAGAATTTTCAATTGATAAGCTATAACTCCAATTCTTTCTAGAATTTCTGAAGGTCTAATGTACTTAAAACACAATTTACCCATCGTACTGAAACATATAACACTCTTCCATGGAGATACCTTCAAAACACCATGGTATCCTTCTTGAAATTCAAAATCCATCCTTCAGTTATCAACATAGCTCTTTTTCTTACATTGGGCTGCTTTGATATGGTTTTGGATAACATTACCCTTTTCCATTGTTTCCTCAAAAAAATTTAGTCCTATGATTTTTCTATCACCAACATCATTGCGACAAGTGGGTGTGAAACATCTCTTTCTGTATAATGCTTCATATGGTGCCATTTTAAAACTTGAATGAATGATATTCTTGTAGAAAAACTCCACCATAGGTAAATATTGATCCCGCATACCTTGAAAGTCAAGTGAAGAAGATCTCAATATTTCTTATATGGTTTAATAGTCTATTCTGATTGTCCATCAGCTTGAGGGTGGTAGGTAGTGCTCAAATGAAGTTTAGTATCTAGGGACTTCTGAAGACTTTTCCAGACAGGGACCACAATCAGAAACAATCGATAGGGGTACTCCATGAAGTCTTTCAACTTCCTTAATATATTGTCTTTCCAGATGTCCAAGTGGTAAATATTCACTTATAGAAAGAAAAGGTGCTGACTTGGTAAAATGATCAACAAAGTCCCATATTGCATCATTTCATCTAGGAGTGTTTGGTAGCCCCATGACAAAGTCCATCATGATATTATCCCATTTCCACTCTGGTATGGGAAGATTTTTCTTGACTCCTCTAGGATGTTTACCTCTAGCTTTCACTTTTTGACAAACCATACATCTTGACACAAAATCATCATTCACTCTTTTCATGTTGTCCCACCAAAAATGTTCCTTAAAATATCTATACATCTTGATTCTCCTAGGTTGTATTGAAAAATTGGATCTATGAGCATCATCCAATAATTCCATTATTATATCATTTATGTTTGGATCGGAAATCCTCTTCCCAAATTTCAAAATTCAGTCTTTATATATGAAGTCAATCAATCTCAAATCATTCACAAAATTAATTTTTTCTGGAAATACATCATCATCAGTATGAGAACATTTTATGCATTCTAGTAAAGATGGGTTCGAAACCATTTGAAAAAGCATTGATGTTTCACCTTCCATTGTTATTCCCATATCCATCATTACTAGATCCATGTATATAGGATCAATTTCAACTCTAATCTTGTTTAAAACTCCAAGATACTTTCTGCTCAAATAATCTATCACCTAATTTTCCTTCCCCATGTGGTAGCATATAGTGAAATCATTATCCTTGAGTAGTTCATGCCATCACCTTTGCCTCATGTTGAGATCTTTTTTTGAAAAAAAAATATACATTAAACTCTTGTGATCTGTATAAATCACATATTTTTTTACCATATAAACAATGTCTCCATATTTTCCGAGTTAATATTATAGCGGATAACTCAAGATCCTAAGTAGGATACTTTTTTTCATAAATATCTAGCTTTCTTGATGTGTAGGAAATAATTCTATCATTCTGCATAAGGACACAACCATGTCCTTTTTTGAAGCATCACAATAAATAAAAAACCAATCATTCCCAGATTATAGAGTCGAGATAAGAGCATTAAATAGACTTCTATTTAGTTTATCAAAAAATTAATCAAACTCTTTTTTCCAAACAAATTTAACCCCTTTACGTGTGAGCCTGGTTAATGTGTTAGCCAACCAGGCAAAATTCTGGACAAAATGTCGATAATGACCTTCTAATCCAATAATATAGCGTACCTCGGTTATACTTGTCAGTGATGGCCATTCTTGGATTTCCATGGTATTTAAAAGATCAATAGAAATTCCATCCTTATAGAAAATGTGGCAATGAAAATAAATCTTTTTATACTGGAATTCACACATCCTAATCATTCTATATAATTCATTTCATCTAGGTGTTTTCATAATAGTGCCCAAGTTATTTTCAAGATCTTCATAGATGTTTGAGTATACCAATATATCATTAATAAATACAACTAAAATGCCATCAAGATATTCCTTGAAAACACTATTCATTAGATACATGAAGACAAAGTGTGCATTAGTCAATCCAAAAGGCATTAATGTAAACTCGTAATGCTCATACCTAGTTCAAAATGTTATTTTCAGAATGTCTTCTTTCTTCAAACACAACAGATGATATATAGATGAAAGGTAAATATTTTTAAAATATTTAGCTCCATGATGTTAGTTAAATAAATAATCAATGTGAGGTAGGTGAAGCTTATGTTTTAATTGTTATAGCATTGATCTCCTTGTAGTAAATGCACAATCTCATAGATCCATATTTCTTCATAACAAAAAGGATAGGGGCTCCCCTTGGAGAAACACTAAGGAGAATAAATCTCTTATTACTCAATTCCTCTATTGGATTATTTAGTTCTATTAACTCCACAGTGGTCATTCTATAAGGGGTCTTCGATATGGTCCTTGAACCAGGCATTAAATCAATGGAAAACTCACTTTCTCATTCTAGAGGATGTCCATGTAAGTCCTATGGAAACACATAAACATATTCTTTCACAATTGGTACGTCCTCTATTAGAACATTCTTTTACTCACCCATAGTTATTTCATTATCTTACACTCCAATAATTGAATTTAGTAGAGCTATTGGGGGTGGATCTAGATAAGAATCTGGTGGTGATGTTTCTACTCTAAAGATAAGGTACTTTATATCATCAAAGAAAATTGTAACATCTTTCTTGTTACAATAAATTTTCACATCATGGTTCGAAAGCCAATCCATTAAATGAATTTTTTTGAAATTCATTCATGGGTATGACAATGAGATCAGAAGATAATAACATTTATATTCCTTAATATAAACTGATTCACAAAACATTATTGCGATGATACATCCCTTAGGTGTTTTGACTGAGAATCCCCTTATTAAGTCAAATTGAAAATATAGAATTTTTTTATTTATTGGGATGATACAAAAAAATACGATGATCCAGAATTAAATAATGCATTGGCTAAACTTGAGAAAACCATTGAATTAACTTCCACCACATCTTTCGGACCATCAACCTCAGTATTAGTGATCACAGAAGCTTGGCCTAGCCCTCTTTTCATTTTTCGTGGTAAGTTCCCCTTGTAATTAAGACATGCATTTGAATACTTCCCCTTTTCTCTACAATTGTAGCATTCAACATTGATAGTATCATTCGTCCCCTTGCAATCATGTGCTTGGTGGCCTTTTTCACTACACTTATAATAAACTCTCATTCCCTTCAGGCAAGTACTGAGGTGTTTCTTCCAACATTTACCTCTGGATGGATATTCAAATTTTTCATTCTTCCCCTTATTTTCATTTCTAGAGTGTTCAACTAATCTATTTTTCTCTTTCTTTTCATTAAAGTCATAAGACTTAGATAATTAATTTTCTTTCTCGATAGTGCATGAGACTATAACTTTTTAGGATGAGAAGGATTATGAGACTAATGCTCTATATAGAAATGGTTTTAACCCATCAATGAAATGAAAAATCTTACTTCTTGGGTTACGTATATAATCTATAGCATGCCTTGATAACTTCGTAAAGTTAGATTCATACTTTGCAACATTCTCATCCTTCTTTTGCCACAAACTCAGAAATTTCCATTCCATATTCAGTTGACAGTCACGAGGAAAATATTTTTCTTATAAAATATCTTTAAACTCCTTACATTCCATACTTGAAAATTTTTCATCCTCCCTTTTGTTTTTAATTAATGACCACCATTGATCTGCATCTCCCGGGAGTCGATAAACTACAATGACCACTTTTTCCCTTTAACTAATCCCCAAAGCGTGAAATATTTTCTGTAAGGAACTTATCCATTTATCAGATAAAAATGAATTTCTAGACCCATTGAATATTTGTTTTTGTTTCTTTATGAAGCAGTCTGACATTGATTCTCCACGTTGTGGATTAGGGTGCTCCATACAGGTAAGGTTATTATTCATATCCTGACTGAGTTGTCCAAGTATGGTGATAAGCTGATCAGCACCAGTTTCCTCACCATCTCCACTATAATTATCTTGTGTAGGAGGGAAATACTTACATGGATTACGTGGGATAATACAGTTTCCATTCCTTCCACTAGGCACCATTTCTAATGAATGTCATACACTAGATTAGTTTATGAATCGCAATATATAATTCTATACATGTAAAACAGTTAACATAAATTAAATGGTTTATGGATATAATCCATAATCATAAAAATGTTTTCTTTGTGTAATTATATACTCATAAATCCATCATAATGGTTTTTAATGAAAATGATAATTATTCTAAGCATATCCTATGGGATTTTCATAACCAAGAGTGCAGCAAGCCCAGTTTTCATGCACCAGTTCCCATTCATATCTAGGTAAAAGCGGTGTTTTTGAATTTTACCCCTAGTTAAATCTATTCCATAGCCACCTCTACCTACTCGTATCCAGACAGGGATTTATTTTGGGAAAAATCATAAAACCCTTACAACACCAAAATTCTAGTAAATATTAAATACTAATCCTCAAAGTCTATCTTAGGGCATTGTTCAATAACTAGAGTTTTTCTAAATCTATTTTCCAAGGATTGTACTAAACATCCTCTGATACCAACTATAATTCCATGACCCCAGTTACCCAGAGTCGGTGCATCATTACATTACATTGGAATTATACAAGGAATCATGTCCCAAAAGACGGATCAGTTTAGTAGCCATGAATGTACTAGATACATTCATAAGTATTATATTACATCATGAAATAAAAAAATCGACAACATTTTGTCCCCTTTTTACACACATATATCCTTATCCTATCCCTGTAGGTCAACAATAAAATAATTCTTCACATCTTGGGAAAAATAAAACATGAAAGATGTGAGCTCAGATGCTCAGTAAGTATAACATTATAGCGGAAACTTTCATAAATAACCATAAATATAAAAAGAAATGTATAAGACTAAAAAATTATTTTTAATATTAATCTTTAGTATAATATGGAAACGATAATATCAAATAATTTGATTTAATTATTCACATGGATATTCTACTAGTTGAATAATCACATGAAATATCAATAACCACTTTCATAATGATAGAACGCATAAATCCAGACTTCATAACCACATAGTTAAAGCCTTGGGCCAAGAATACAAATAAGATTTTTTCAAGGCCTTGTGCCAAGACCCTAGTTTGTCTTAGGAGAACTACCAATGCATCATGGAGATTTAGCGGGCTCCACCCATCACATAATAATTCCAATGAATTTCTCATATAAAAAGGTTTAAACATAACATAAACATTCGTATTAAAACTAGCATACAAAATTTCAATAATTTTATATAAAAAAATGATTTAAGAATAACATATTAATAGTAAAACATATCACAAAACCTTAAATACGATTTGGAATATTTGTATCATAATAAATCAACTTCAAACAAGTTTAAAATCCATCAAAGGATGTTGAGATAGATGAAATCAAATTTTCATTAGAGAAATATCTCATTCTATTTTGAAATCATTTAAATGTTATATAATTATAGAAGAAAAGATTTATTTTGAAAATATACATATACGAATTTATGGGAATCTTTGACGATGTTTTAATAGAAACAAATAGCGGCAGCCACAGTATAGGTTAAAAAAAGATATTATAACCTTAGTTTTTTCGAAAAGGTCATAATGTAACATGTTTGGAAAATGACAGAAATATCCATTTCAAATAATATATGGTCAAATATGGGTATAAATGACTTTAAAACATATTCTAGTAAATATTAAGAATGTTTTGAGTTAAATTTTTAAGAAAACCTGAATGTGGATGATAAAGTGGTCCCAGTAGATACTTACGTATTAACAACCTCAAATAAAAAAAAGAGATTGTAGAATTAATCCTTACCCTGTACATTTCCTTGGTTGAGGGTACGTTAACCTCTTGTATAATAGTTAAATAATTGTTAATAAATTATACAATAACTATATACATAAATATGATATCATATAGGATCCTTTACTATTTCATTGTTAATAATATTTCCGTAGTATCAACATTTCAGGTGTTAACTGATTCATTTTACTTTATATTAATGGTTACGTAAGACATGTTTTTTATTTATAATAAGTATTTTATACGTTTAAAGAATGATATTATCTTCATAAAAATTATTTTTAATCATAAAATTAAAATTATTCTTGAACGATTACTATGGGAAATGAATCTCATCACGTTTGTGGAGACGGTAATCCATACGTACGCATGAGCAAAAATATCATTATATTGACGGTGAAATCATATGTAATTGAATGGTATATATTAAATAATGAATCAATAAAAAAATTTATTTATTATTTTCATTAGTTATACTCATTATTATACACATTCAAATATTGAAATGTTTGAATAACAAACTACATCGCGATGTGGAGACTGTAATCCAGATGTACAAATGTATGGTTACATTGTCATTCATATGATGGATAGAATACTGAATATGATTGTATAATTTTTATAATAACATCATAGTATATAGAAGATACCGGAGTTATTATTGTATTATGGTAACATCAATGAAAGGGTGCGTGGGAGAAGAAAACAACATGAAGGAGGTAATGAAAAATTTACCTGTTCATCGGGTTCTTCCTTTTGATTCAACAAAAATGGATCCATATGTTGGGTCTTTGACCAATTTAATGCTCCTAGAATGAAGGTCATAAATTTGTGAGGATATTTGGGCAGGGGTTGGCTGATCCAAATGGCTTTGGAGGTGTGAAATTATGAGAAGGGTAAGTACCCTTTTATAAGAGAGGAGAGAGCCACTTTAAGAAAAGATTGTAATATTAGTTTATAATAATTCATTTTTGTGTTCTAATGGATCCAAAATGATTTATCTAGATTCTAAGGTGGGAATCGGTCGAAAAACTCTAAACATATAGGTTTTATATATGTTTATGTGACCATATTAACCTTTTCTTTTTGATTTAACTCTTTGTTAAATAGTTTGACATTTACCTTGTCTCTTTGTATATTTATATTATATGGTTCATAACCATACTATAAAAATCCAAGTGAACCCAAAGTGGTTTATTGTTAATTTATATAACCTTATATATGTCTTTTCTCCAAACCATTGATATTTAGGAATATTATATAAATTAATAATATAGTGTTTTTCTAAAAACTCAATTATGTCAATTTTTACAACATTTAGTATTCGGTTTTTGTGAAAATAAAAATAGATTTATTACATCGAAAATTAATAATTAATTAACCCTAAAATTTCATTTTAACCTATAAAATTATTTTGATTCATCAAACGTTGAAGATTACATTTATTTGGATATTTATAATATCAAATATTTTAATATTTCATTTATAAGGTTATTACTACATCATTATTGTGTCACAAATAAATTAAATTATTTAATGTCTATAAATTATAAATAAAATTCCATTATGTACGAAATAAATTTCTCTTTCTAATGGATATTTATAGTCGAATTTATATAGTGTGTAATATTATATTAAAAATGATTTATTTATTAAACATTGAATTTACCTCTAATAACTCTTTTTTAAATAAAATAATAATAAATTTCCTAATCTAATCCATGTATACAAAAGTGATCATATTTTATTCCTAAGGTGGTTTTTGGTCGAGTTACACTTCTATAATAGAATTAGGACTTCTGTCAGGGTAATTATGATATCATTTTTACCCTTAATTACACTATTTACTTTAAACCGTGGTAAATATAAGTCAAAAGTTACTATTCACAAAAAATTATTTTCATCTTATTACAAAAAATTTTAATTACTGATATCAACCATCAATCTAAGTTTTGAAATTCAATTAATAGAAGTAGTAAAGTTATGTTTTATGAAAATTTTCAAATGCTTTTAAAAGGTGGGTAAAAGAGGGTAAAAAGTTCAATAAAATTTTATGTATATAAACTTATTATAAAATGAATCCATTGAATTACATTGAACATATATAGGTATTATGTATCTATTTTGACCGAAAATAAACTAAAATAAAATAACTAATTACTTAAATAAAAAGTCAGTTTTAAACAATAACGCAGTGTTTTTCACTATTCAGTAAAAAATGAAAGTTTTCCAAAAAATACCAAAAATTAACCCTAAGCTAATTTTGATATTTAGAATCCAAAAATGAAGTCAATTTTGAAAAATAAAATTAATAAAATTTTAAAATGTGGTTATTAATATTCATAACGGCTACTTTGATTGTTCATGTTGTGTTAAAACTCCAAGTTGTGTATAATGCAAGCTTCTACATTATTCAAAGGGAACCGTACCATAGAAGAATGGGGTGTTACATTCTACCCTCCATAAAATAATTTCCCCCAAAAAATTTCTAGAATATTATTACATAAAATGATTCAGGTGGTTCTTCATCATTTGTTCCTCGGGTTCCCATATTGCATCTTCCACCTTATGGTTTCTCCATAAAAACATTACCAGACGAGTCGTCCAGTTTCCCGGCACCTGTTCTTTGGTATCAAGAATTTTGATAGGCTCTTCACAATAATACAGATCAGGTTTCAGTTCAATTTCATCAAAGGTGATTACATGTATTGGGTCAGGAATGTATTTTCTCAACCGTGATACATGGAACACATCCTGAAATTTGGAGAGACATGGAGGCATTGCCAAATGAAAAGCTACAACTCCAATTTGATCTAAAATTTTTGAAAGGTCCGATATAACTAGGCCTCAATTTACCCTTCTTACCAAAACATATAACACTCTTCCATGGATATGCCTTAATGAAAACATGGCCTCCTACTTGAAATTCCAAATACTTACTTCGATTATCGGCATAGATCTTTTTCCTACATTGGGATAATTTGATGTGGGTTTTGATAACCTTCGCCTTTTCCATTGTTTTCTCATCAAGTTCAAGGCCTACATATTTTCTTTCGCCAACATCATCCCAACAAGTTGGTGTGTGACATCTCTTTTTATATAGTGATTTATATGCTACCAATATTAATACTTGAATGGAAGCTATTGTTATAGGAAATTTATACGAGGGGTAAATATTGATCCCATATACCTTGAAAGTCATGTGAAAATGATCTAAACATGTCTTCAAGGGTGTGAATTGTCCATTTTGATTGTCCGTCGGTTTGAGGGTGGTTGGAAGTGCTCAAACAAAGTTTAGTATTTGGGGCCTTCTGAAGACATTTCTATAATATTGATGTAAAACGAGGATCGTGATCAGAAACAATCGAAAGGGGTGCTCTATGAAGTCTTAAAACTTCATTAATATATAGTCTTATCAGACATTCAAGTGGTAAATCTTCTCTTATAGCATGAAAATGCAATGACTTGGTAAGATTATTAATAATGACCAATATTGCATTATTCCCTCTAGGATTCTTTGGTATCCCCATGGTAAATTCCATATTAATATTATCCCATTTCCACTCATGTATGGGAAGAGGTTGCATGAATTATCCAGGTTTTTTCCTTACAGCTTTAACTTTTTGAAAAACCATACATTTTGATAAATAATAAAAAATATCTCTCTTTATGATGTCCCACCTAAATTTTTCCTTCAAATCTCTATACATCTTGGTGCTCCCAGAATTTGTAGAGAAATTGGAGCTATGAGAATACTCCAACAATTCTATTTTTAGATCAGGTATTTTAGGAACACAAATTCTCTTCCCAAATTTCAAAATTCCATCTTAATATATGAATTCAGTCAATCTCCCATCATTCACAACATTATTTTTTTGAGATTCCTTACCATCTATCTGAGAAATTTTTATCCTTTCTAGTAAAAATGGTTTGGCAACCATTTGAAATAGCATTGATGTTTCACCTTCAATGGTTATTCCTATATCCTTATTTACTAGATCCATGTATATAGGATACTTTTTAACTCTCATCTTGTTCAAAACTCCATGATCCTTTTTGCTCAAAGCATCTGCCACCTCATTTTTTATCCCTGTTTTGTAGTGTATATTTCAATCATAATCCTTGAGTAGATCAATCCATCATATTTGCCTCATGTTGAGTTATTTTTGTGATAAAATATACATCAAACTCATCTGATCAGTATAAATATCACATTTTTTACCATATAGATATTGTCAACGTATTTTATGATCAATTATTATAGATGATAACTCAGGATCATGAGTAGAATAGTTTTTTTCCTAACTTTTTATCTTCCATGATGCATAGGCAATAACTCTATCATTATGCATAAAGACACAACCATGTCGTTTCTATGAAGCATCACTATTAATAACAAACCCATCATTCCCCGATGGTAGAGTCAATATAGAAGCATTTACTAATATTATCTTCCGTTCTTCAAAACATTATTCACACAATTTTGTCCAAACAAATTTAACACCTTTACTTGTGATATTGGTGAATAGTGTATCCAACCACAAATACTCTAGATGAAACGTCAAAAATTACTTGCTAAACCAATAAAACTACGTTCCTCAGTTATACTCATCAGTGCTGGCCATTATTGGATTTCCTTAGTCTTGGAAGGATCAACCAAGATTCCATCCTTAGAGAAAATATGACCAATAAAAGAAATCTCCTGAAGCCAAAATTTACACTTGCTAAACATTCCATGTAATACATTTCTTCTAAGGGTTTTAAGAACAGTGCACAACTGATATTCATAATCTTCATAGATTTTTGAGTGTACCCAGATATCATCAATAAATTACACTACAAAGACATCAATATAATCCTTGAAAACTCTATTCATTGGATCCATGAAGATAGAGGGTGAATTAGTCAATAAAAAGGCATTACTGTAAACTCATAATGCTCATACCTGGTTTGAAATGTTGTTTTTGGAATGTCTTCCTTCTTTAAACATAAATGATGATATCCAGATCGAAGGTTAATTTTTGAATAGTATTTATCACCATATAGTTGGAAGAATAAATCATCAATGCGAGGTAGAGGATACTGGTTCTTTATTTTTATTGCATTGATCTCTCTGTAGTCAATTCACAACCTCATAGATCCATATTTCTTCTTAAAAAAAGGATAAGAGCTCCCCATAGAGAAAAAATAGGGAGAAGAAATCCGGAATTACTCAATTCTTCTAGTAGTTTCTTTAGTTCCACTTATTCCACAGTGGACATTTAATAAGTTGTATTTGATATGGCCTTAAACCAGGAATTAAATCAATAGAAAACTCAATTTCATATTCTGGAGGATGTCCGGGTAAGTCCTATGGAAACACAGCAACATATTTTTTGTACAATAGGTATGTCCTCTATTCGAGCATTGTTATCCTTGCCCATAGTTATTTCATTTTCTTCCTCCTGAGTAATTGATTTTAGTAGATCTATTGGGGGTATATCTAGATAATAATCAGGTGGTGGCATTTTTACTCTAAAGATAATGTACTTTTTATCATCATATAAAATTGTATCCTCTTTCTTCTTACAATAAACTTGTACACCATGGTCTGAAATCCAATTTCTTCTGAGGATTATATCAAATTCAATCATGGGTTTGACGATGAGATCAGTAGATAAATAACATTTATATTCCCTATTGGGAACTGATTCACAAAACATTATTGCGATTATACTTCATTTAGGTGTTTTTAATGAAACTCCTTTGTTATGTAAAATTGAAAATATCTAATTTTCATAGAAAACTGGGAAGATATGAAGCAATGCGATTATCCAGAATCAAATAATGCATTGGCTAAACTTGATGAAACCATTAAATTACCTACCACCACATCATTCAGAGCTTCAACCCCACTAGTAGTGATCACATAAGCTTGGCCTTTCTCCCATGTCCTTTTTTGAGGTATGTTCCCTTGGCACTAAGAAAATTTATTTTCACAACGGCCCTTTTCTCTACAATTATAGCATTCATCATTGACAGCCTCTTTTATCCCTTTGTAATCACAATCTTGGTTTTATTTTTCACCACACTTGTAATAGAATCTAATTCTCATCAGTCAAGTACATGGGTGTTTCTTCCCACATTTACCACAGGATGGAAATCTAACTTTTACCTTCCTTTGCTTATTTCCATTTCCAGAGTGTTTAATAGATCTCTTTTTCTCTGGCACAGTTTAATTTCATTAGACTTAGAAAATTCTTTTTCTATCTAGATTGTGCATGAGACTATATATTTGTACAATGAGAAGGATTGTGAGACTAATGCTCGATAGAGAAATGGTTTTAACGTATCAATGAAATGATCAGTCTTACTTATTTGGTTACATATATAATCTGTAGCATGCGTTGATAACCTTGTAATGTTAGATTCATACATTGTGACATTCTCATCTTCGTTTTGTCTCAGACTCGGAAATTTCCTTTCCATATCTGCTCTATGGTCACAAGAAAAGTATTATTCTATGAAATGATCTTTAAACTCCATAAATTCTATAATTGATACTTCTTCAACCTACTAAGTGTTTTTAATTAATGACCACAATTGATCTACATCTCCCGTGGGATGATAAATTGCCATGAAAACTTTTTTCCCTTTCACTACTCCCCAAAGCATAAAATATTTTCTCTATTGAACTTATCCATTGCTCAGCTACAAATGGATTTTTAGACGCATTCAATGTTGGTGATTTTTTCCTCATGAAGTAGTCTTAAATTTATCCTCCACTTTGTGGATCATAGTGCTCTATATGGGTAAGGTTCTTATTCATAACCTAAGTGAGTTTTCTGAGTATGGTGATAAGCTGAACAACACCAGTTTCATCACCAACTCCACAATACTTATCTTGAGTAGGAGGGAAATACCTACATGGAATATGTGGGTTGATATAGTTTCCATTATTTTTACTTGGCACCATTTCTAAACAATTCCATACATTAGATTAGTTTGTGAATCACAATACATAATTCCAAACTTGTAAAAAAGTTAACATAAATTGATCAATTTATGGATATAATCCATATTCATAAAAAAAATCATTGAGGATGTATATACTCAGAAACCCTTTAAAATGGTTTTTAAATAAAATGATAATTGTCCTAAGCATATCCCTTGGGAGTGTCATAACCAAGAGAGCAGCAAGGCCTGTTGACATGCACCAGTTCCTGTTCGAGTATAGCTCAAAGTGGTGTTTTCTAGTTTTACCCCTAGGTACATATGTGCCATATCCACCTCTATGTGCTCATATCTAGACATGGATGTCTTTCTTGGAAAACTCTCAGAATCTCTATAGTACCAATATTCTAAGAAGTTCTTATATAATAATCCTCAAATTCTCTCTTACGGTGGTATTCTCTAATCAGATATTTTCTAAATCTAGTTTCCAATGTTTTTACTAAACATTCTCTGATACCAACTATATCACCCTGACCCCAGTTACCTAGAGTTGGTGCATTATTACCAAACATTAGCATGATACAAGGAATCATGTTCCGAAAGTCCTATCAGTTTAATATCCTTGGAAGTACTAGATACATTCACAAGTTTTACATTACATCATGAAATATAAACATCAACAACATTTTATCCCATTTTGAACACACTTATATCCTTATAATATCCCTACAGGTCATCCATAAAATACTTCATCATATCCTGGGAAAAATAAGACATAGAATGGGGTGAGCTCAGACGCTCGGTAAGGATTACAATATAGCATAAACTTTTATAAATAAGCATAAACATTATAGGGAGTGTGTAAGACTAAAACAAAATCATTTTAAACATAAACTTTAGCATAATATAGACAAGATAAAATCAAATAATTCTATATACTTATTCACATGGATATTTTACTAGTCGAATAATAACATGAAATATAAATATCTACTTTTATGATAATGGAGTGCATAATGTCAATCTTCATAACCACATAGTCAAGGCCTTGGGCCAGAACTACAAATAATATTTTTTCAAGGCCTTGTACCAGGACACTATTTTGTCTCAGGATACCTACCGATGCATCGAGGAGATATAGCGGGCCCCACATGTCACTTAATAACTCCAATGAATTCCTCATAAGAAAAAGGTTTAAACATAAAATAAACATTCGTATTAAAACTTGTATATGAAATGTTAAAACTTTTTCCATAAACCATGAATGGGGTAAAAAAATAACATCCATAGTCAAACATATCACAAAACCTTCAATACAATTTTTAAGATTTGCATCATAATAAATCAACTTCAATCATGTTTAAAATTTTTCAAAGGATTTTGACATAGATGAAATAAAAAAAAATTAGATAAATATCTCTTTAATTTTGAAATCATTTAAATGTTATATAATTATAAAAGAAAACATTTATTTTAAAAATATTCTTGTAATTTTTGTATGGGAAGCTTCAACAATGTTATAATGGAAAAAAATAGTTGCACCCACCTTATAAGTTAAAAAAATACATTCATACCTTGATTTTGTCAAAAAAGATCATAAAGTACCTTGTTTGGAAAATGACGGAATGATTCCTTTCAAAACATATATTGTAAAATAAGGGTATAAATGACTTTATCTGATAGTCTAGTAAATAGTAATAGTGTATTCAATTAAATTTTTATGAAAACACGGATGTGGATGATAAAGAGGTCCCAATTGATACTTACATATTAACAACCATGGAAAAGTAAAGAGATTGTAGAATTAACCCTTACCTTGTACTTATCCTTGGTCGACGGTATATTAACATCCTTTATAATAGTTAAATCATTGTTATTAAATTATACATGAACTATATACATAAATATGATATCATATATGATCCTATAATATTGCTTTGTTAATAATATTTTAGTAGTATCAACGTTACGGGTGTTAACTGATTCATTTTTATTTATATGATTGGTTACATAAGCTAGATTTGTTATGGATAGGATGTATTTAATTCATATATAGAATTATATTATGTTCATAAAAATTATTTTTAAACATAAAATGAATATTATTTGTGAATGATTACGATGGGGAAGGAATCTCATCGCGTTCGTGGAGACGGTAATTGGTACATATGCACGAGCGACAATGTCATTATAATGATGGTGAAATCATATGTAATTAGATGGTATATCATATATAAAGAATCATTAAAATGTTATATTTTTTATTTACATAATTTATACTAACTATTATACTCATCCAAATAATGAAGTGTTAGAATAACAAACTACACCATGACGTGGAGACGGTAAGCCATACGTACGCACATATGGTGACTTTCTCATTAATATGATGGATTGAATAGTGAATATGGTTGTAGAATTTTTATAATAACATCAAAGTATATAAAAGCTATTGGATTTATTATTTTATAATTTAAACATAAATGAAAGAGGAAGTGGAAGAATAAAAGAACATGAAGGAGGTGCTGAAATATTTACCTCCTCTTCGGGTTCTTCTTTTGGATTTGACCAAAAGGCTCCATAGGTAGGATTTATGACCAAATTAAGGCTTCTAGGATGAAGGGAGTAATGTTGGTAGGATATTGGGGTAGGTTTTGGCGAAGACAAATGGCTTGGGAGGTTTGAATTTAAGAGAAGGGGAATTATCTTTTTATAAGAGAGGAGAGGGTCACTTTAGGAAAAACTGGAAATATTATTTTATAATAAAATATTTTTCAGTTTATAATTGCTCCAAAATGATTTATTTAGATGATAATGTGGTTATGGGTAGAATAGCTCTCAACTAATACATTTTATATAGGTTTATGTCACCATATTAACTGTATCTTTTATATTTAACTATTAGTTAAATAGTTTGACATTTACCATATCGATTTGTATTTTTATATTATATGGTTAATAAACATACTATAAAAAAGAAAAGAGAACCCCAAGTGGTTATTTACTAATATATATAACCTTATCTAAGTCCTTTGGTAGATAATTATATTTTCAAAAAATTTAAATCAATTAATAATATAGTATTTGTTTTGAAAACTAAATTATCTCAATTTTGACAATTGTAGTATTTGATTTTAGTGAAAATCATAACGGAAAGAATACTTCGAAAAAAAATAATTTAATCAATAAAAAAATATAATTTTAACCTATAAAATTATTGTAATTCATTAAATGTCTAAAAATTAATTTATTTGGATATTTTTAATATCAAATATTTTAATATTTCATTAATAAGGTAATTACTGCATCATCATCCTGTCATAAATAAATTAAATTATTTAATATCTAAAATTTATAAATAAAATACCATTATGTAGGATATATTTTTATATTTCTAATGAATATTTAAAGTCAAATTTACATTGTGTGTAACCCTATATTAGAAATCGTTTTTTATTAAACATTGAATTTAACACTTTTAACTCTTCTTTAAATAAAATAATAATAAATGTCCTAATCTAATCCAAGTTGACCAAAGGGGGTCATATTTTATTCCTAAGGACTTTTTGGTAGAATTAAACATATCCAATTGAATTATTACATGTTTTAGGGTAATTATGATATCATTTTTACCCATAATTATCCAACTTACTTTTAAGTGTGGTAATAAAAGTCAAAAGTTACTATTCACCACAAATTATTATCATCTTATTGAACCACATTTTACTTACTGATATCAACAATGTCTCTTGTATTTCTAAAATTCAACTCATAGAAGCGGTAAAATTACGTTTTATTCATATTTTCAAATGCTCTTAGAAGGTGGGTGAAAGACTCTACGAAGTTCTATAAACTTTTATATAACTAAACTTATTATAATATGATTCCAATTTACTACATTGAACATATATAGGTATTATATATCTATTTTGACTTAAAATAATTTAAAATAAAATTATTAATTACTTAAATAAAAAGTTAGTTTTAAGCAATAATGGAGTGTTTTCACTATTCATCAAAAATTAAAACTTTTTAAAAATATACCAAAATATAACCCTCAGCTAATTTTGATATTCCGAATCCAAAAATTAAGTATATTTTTATAAATAAAGTTTATAAAATTTCAAAAAGTGGTTATTATTATTCATAACGGCTACTTTGATTGGTCGTGGTGTGTTAAAACTCCAAGTTGTGTACAACGCAAACTACAACATTATTCAAAGGGAAACGTACCATTGAAGGTTGAGCTGTTATAATATGTACTATAATGGGGTTATAATTCATGTTGGATGAGGGGAGTTGAGGATGGAAATATAAAATTATTGATCTGGAATGAAAAAGAGAAGTATAGAAATCTCATACAAAAATTTGGCATCCTAAAGGCGTCACTTAAAAATTCATAAAATATATTGATGAGATAAAAAGGGATATATCTTCATTATTACATAATATTGAGATTAATGGGTATCTAGAATGACATATCCCAACATAATACAATTAAAATTAAAATATAATAACAAAAAAATAGTTCTTGAAAAAGAGAAGGGTGGTAAATTCTCTTACATTGTACAGTAACTCTTATAACATGATGTTTGGGATCATGGGGGATTTAGTACACCTTAGGAAGACTCCTATGGAGGTAAAACAATATTAAAATTGCGGGTGATGATTTTTTAATTAAATAAAACAAAGGAATAAGTGGGTATTATTAGTAAAAGAGCATAAGCTTTTTTATTAAATTCAAAGGACACCTCATTAGTGTTATTTGAAAATCCACGGACATGACCTTGGTATTGTCCAATCGGGAAACCTAAATTCACGGAAATTTAATATAGATGTTATGAATTAAAAAATGAACTCCATTTTTTGAGAATTATTTTCTAAATATGATTAATTTAATTTTTATATAAAATATTAATTTATTCAAAAAATAAAAAATTTAATACTATAATTTGTATTATATTGCCTTGAAAAATTAATCAATATCTGATTATATTATAACCTTAACATAATAAAATAGTAATATTTTTATTATTTATAAGGGTCATATTAATATTCATATTAAAATCCATACATGTATGTTACTATTCACTACTGATTATGTTTGTCTTATCATACTCTATATATCTTACTGAACGCAACTTTGTATGTGAGATTCTCGAAATTCAAATCATATAGCTGAAACAATTTTATTTATAGGATAGTTTATAACTAACCCCTATAACAATGTGATGTTTCAAAAATACTCAGTGTTGCCTGAATTATAAATTATCTAATGAATTGAAATTAGATAAGAAAATCATACCATAAATATTTGTAGTGTTATATGGTGGTCAATGAAATGGGGGATCATTAATGATTAATTGGATGGTAGAATAATATGGCGGTGGCTTACATTTTATTGGTCTTGAGAAAAGTTGGTGTTTATATTAATAATATGGATGAATATCCAAATTACATGGATGATGAAGTGGTTAGTGAATATGGTATGTGGTTATTTTAGGATCAAAATGCAATATTCCATCTATGATCATGATATATTGGAAATATTTAAAAATCAAATGAAGGGAACGAGTTATTATAACGATGAAATTAAAATGTTTTTGTTGCTTCAAATATATTGTTTGATGTAAAAGTGGGGAATCATATTCCAAGGAATATATTATGGTATAAAAAGAAAATACATGTCTATAATAATGAAGAATTGATAAATTTATTTTGTAAAAATTCATAATTCTTGTTGAAAAACACATTTAAAATTCATTGTATTGTCAATGTACTTTTTTTATAGCCTCTACATATTTTTATAGTTTGTTATTAGTAATTAAATTATTAAACAATATGATTTGTTATGAAAATAGAATTTATTTAGAAAATAATATATTTTTGGAAAAAATTTCATTGGTGCATGGTTTGTGATAAAAAACTAAAAAAATGGATCCCATACCATGAAACAATTAATGTCATAAAATAAAGATTCAATACATATATAATGGATTGAAAAATATTTTTACAACCATGTTGACTTACCAACAAACCATACCAGATATATCATTGATGAGACATAATCATGGGCATGGTTTGTATATATTTAACATAATTATTCTCCTCACCCTATGAGTTACATGACTCAATGTTATTGTAGATAGAACACTATACATATTTTCCACACTATTTTTTCAACCACAATCATTATCCATGCCTATGTCAACAGTCAAAAACCTACCACTAATTTACTAACATTAATTCTCATTGAAGAAAAATTATGAACTCTAACTACATGGAAACAATGGGTGTATGATAATAATGGATCTTTAACCATATTAGGGGAATATATCATCCAAGATAAACACATCAAGGTAAAATGATAGTTTGAAACTAATACTAAGGTATGTTTTTATCATTTCTGTTGAATGTGAATATTGTTCTTTTAATAGATTATTTATACTATAATGAATGAAACTGGTAATAATAACTATTTATAGTCAAATTAAAGACAAATACTTACTTTCTTCTTGTGTTGGGGTTGTATTATATAGTGTGGACTCATTGAGAAATTGAAGTTTTCTTATTGTGGATGTGTTATTCACAACATCATTTCTAAATCACTTTGTGTCTTATTTCTTTTATTCATTAGTATCAATTTGTATACTCTTTTTGAAGTTGGGATACAATTTAATTTTAGATTCTTGTAATAAATATTTTTTTGGATAGACACAATATTATGGAACCGTAATTGGGGATCATTAAATAATTTTTGTTTAATTTGAAATTGTGTTTATTAATTTGGAAAAACATATTCAGAAAAATCAATTTTTACTCATTTCTATTTTTTTGTATATTTTTTCCAATTATTTGTGTAATTTTGTTTTGTGTTTTATTGAACAAAAATTTATTGAGTAGTGTATCACTAAATATGAGAGTTTGTAAATATATAAGAGATATCTATTTTATCATAAAATATAAAAGAAAATATCCATGTGGAAATGAGTAATTATTGGATGTAATATAAAAATGTTGTCAGGATGAATATAGGAGTGGAATAAATGAATATTATGTATAGAGTTTGATAGTTGTTCGTAAAAGAATAATTTATGTACTGTAGAACCCCAGGACACCCTAAGAGGAGATGGGTGAATCAGGGTGTCAACCGTTTCTCTTAAAACCATGTATCTCATTCCCATGGTGGTTGGAACTCATTAAACTTGTAATACTAATGGGAACAGAAAGAAAACAACCACAAGAAAAGAGACCACACAATACTTTTACATGGTTCACCCCTAAGAGTTACGTCCAAGGAGCATATGCCGACAGGTTGTCGGTCATACCTAATTCCACTAAACTTCACTAGCTATGGATTACAATGTTTTGGTATAGACACTCTTTCCCAGGAACACTGCACTTACAAAAGATCATGGTTAGCTCACTGCGTCTGTTGGGTCATACCCGTTGACTCCCCTTGGCACAGAGTCTTTTGGTGATGTGAAACTCATTTTACAGATGTGAAGGTCTCATCAATAGATTTTCATTGAAGTCTTTGCCTCTACTCAGCATCAGACTCTACATGCATCGAAGTCCTAAATTGATGCACATGAAATCACTAAACCACTGAACTATATATTCAGAATGTGCAAATAGGTTACATTGATGATTGCACGCAACACCTACCCTTTTCATGCAAGATCTCACTTTTTCATTCAATATTTAAGTTTCACATGGAAAATATTTCACCCAATAACCCCCTTTACGTGAAACCTTCACTTTTACATGCATCCTCTACTTTTTTGTATAGCCTCAGCTTTTACGTTCAAGTTCGACTTTTTCGCGCAACATCATCATTTACGGGCAGCGTCTACATTTTCGTGCAACTTAAACGTTTTCATGAAACTCCATTTTCTCACAAGATTTACATGCATTAGAACTCAGATCTTCTCTATTTCTTCAACTGTACCAATTTAGGAGTTCAACTTTTTTTTACAGGTGTCACTGACCCCCACGTGCAAAATAAGTCATGTCGCGCAAAACTATCATTCTGCGCACAATCCTTTTTCACGTAGGAAAAATTTCTAACGCACATATCCAAATTTTTCATGCACCTCATGCCTTTTCCATTTTTCAGCATTCTGATCCAAGAACACTTTTTTTACGAGAAACAAAACCTACTTTCACTATTACATGCAAACCCAATTTAGTGCACAATCCATGTTTTTGGCGCACCACTCCAATATTTCATATAGCTCATGCCTTTGCCATTTTTTGGTGATCTGATCCCAAAATATGTCTTGTGCACAAGTTTCCATCACACCTACACTTTTACAAACAAGTTTCTTTTCCATACACATATTTTTCCATTTCCCGATATTCAGGCCCAAAAAATTGGTAAACACTAGGAAATGAAGCCACCTTCAAAACTTTGGTCTGCTTGAGCTGTATGACCACTTTACTGGAAATCATTATAAACTTCCAATGAGGATTAACAAAAAACACAAACCATACTCTATTTCTTGGTGATGGTTCCAATAGGCACCATCCACTTACACCAAATTGGAAAAAATCATTATTCAATCCATACATGTATTATTTTTCCTGGAATCATTAACTAAAAACTTATTTTTTAGTAGGTAATGTACTAAAAAAACACCAGTATCATCTAGTTCAGATAAAATATTTTCCAAAAAAACTTGAAGAAATATTTTCCACAACATTGGAAATATATACTTAAACCTCCTTGAGAGTAGATAAAACTGGATCACACATTGGTAAAGTATATTCTTCCATCAGTTCACAAGGAAAATCAATTTTTTGTATACTAGTGAAAGGATGAAAATAGAGATTATTTCTACAAGCATGAATCAAATTAAAAATATATTTTAGGATCTAGGGTTATTGAGTATGGATTATAACACACATCTTTCATATTTCATGTAGATTTCTGAAAAATTATGCTACTATGCAGTGAAAAGGAATCCAATACGGCATCATCATTATTAATTTCTCAATAGTGGATAAGTCCTTGTATTAGAAAAAAGGGATTCCAAAATATTTTATTATCACATGGGATGTTAGGTATGAAGAATTATTTGCAATGTATTTCCCCAAAAATGTAATGCAGGTGCTATGGAATGAGATCAATTTTTTTTAATATAAGATTTTTTATATTTATGAATCACAACAAACCTTCATGTATATGTTAAGAATGTTTCTTGACCATGGTATGAAAATATTGTTGTTTTTTGAAACCTTATATAGAGGATGCACTATAAGTAAAAAATATTTAGTTGATGTAGTAGCTAAAGGGATAGTATTTGGAATTTATCTTGGGTATTTTTTTATTTTATTAATGATATATCTGCTAATGGCATCTAATGAAATTCAAAATAGGGAACATTGAAATGGGATATGGATAATATTAATATTAAAAAAATATTAGAATTGAATTTGGATGTAATGTCCATGATGATTTTTGAAATCCAACATAATATAGTATATAATTTTAGTGACAGGTTTCATCTACATTTCTATGATTTTGGTGAATACTAAGATTTAGTAGAGTTTTCATGTATCTGTTTCATTGTACCTGCTAGTGATGTCTACTTTGTATCTCGAAATTAAGGGAAAATAATTTTCCTTAATAAAAAAATCTCACTTGGAATAATAACTTTAATATATATTGGAGTGGGAAAAAATAATAAGACTATTAACCAACTCTACAATATTATCCTGGGTACAATCAACCTCATTTTCAAAATCCATATAAAATGTAATTGATAATAATAAATAACTCTAATCATGGGTTGAAACAACTTTGAGGATTTCAAAAACTCCATCTGATACAAACCCCATATAAACAAAAACCGCACCATGCGGTGAGACAATATAGTATGTGCCAAAGACCAATATTGAAGATATGATTTCCATGTTTATCACCTATAATGAAACCAGATTTGGAAATTAAAAGTAAACCATTTGAATCATTGAAAAATATATTGAGTATTATTCCATTAAACATTAAGAAAGATTACATGGTACACTTTTGGGTAACATAATGACAATTCATTCAGAATATTCCAATGTAGTGACCATGAAAAGTATTAAAGAACTATCTCATTCTACATAAACAATAAAAAATATAGATGACCGAGAAGAGGAAGATAAAACCTAAATACTTTTGGAATAATTTGATGAACATAATGTTTTTATATTGGGTGGGGAGATGTAAACATGAGGCTTAGATATTAAATTAATATTAAATGGTTAAGTAAAACCATACAAAAGAACATTACAATTCCAAATTTTATTTATACAAAGGAAACTCAATCTATATTTCGAAGATACTATAAAGGTGTGACAAAGGATCTATATTAATATTAACTTTCCAGAAGCATTGAATCATAAACATACTTATTCAATGTTAATGAAGGATATTATTTAGAATATAATTATTATGTATAATTGTGAAACTATTTCCTTTAAAAAAGATTTTTTAGTGGTTATTCAACATTTGATACCACCAATGATTCCATATTTTGAATTTTTTATATTTCATATGAATCTAGAAAATTTTATATTAGTATTTCTATTTATTAATTGGAAGAAAATCTTAACTTGATATCATTTTAGTTTATTCAGATGTTTGAATTATAAGAGTTGAAACCCAGTAATGTTCCAATTAAACTAGTTGATCGTCCCATCATGTATCCCAAGTGACTCTTAGAGAATGATTTAGTTAATTTTCGGAAATAAATCCATTCGTCTGAATTTGTTAATATATGTAAAATGTAACATGAAATTTTACCATAAATAATAATTATACCTTTCCAAGAAACAAGGAATTTTTTGATAAGTATATACATATTAAAACTAATTATTTTAGGGGGTGATGAAAACATATCTTATAACCAACTCAAGGAAATAATGTAAAATACTATTTTGGCATATTAGAGCTATAGTTGTATTTCAAACTTGTATAATTTATTTTGTATAAGTGAAGTTTGTATATGGTTTCCTAAAATTACTTGGACCTCAATGTGTTGAAGAAGGGTAGTTTTGTTAGAATAATGAATAATTATAACATATTTCCTGCAATGTTGGACATTATTAGAATGGGAAGAATCACAAGATAGTTTGGAAATGGAAAATCCCAAACCTTTAGTGCCTTCATTTTTAAAGGCTCCATATATGGAATTTAAGTCCCCCAATCATCATGGAAATTTAAATTTTGGGGATATAAGAAAACTCTCCCAATTGTTATCAAATATTCTCTATTGAATTTTCATGAATATTAATTGTTGTGGATGCATAAAATGATGTAGAAATAAATGTGATTGAACATGGATGAATTGAATGTAATAGATATAATTATTTGTTGTCACAAGTTAAATTTATGGGAGGTTCCATGTATATTATGGAAACATTATAGTAGACTCGACCCTACCATGAAATTTGTTACCAAAATTGAGTTCATCATGTTATTTGATGCTGGAATATTTCATCAATTATTAGATTGTTCTTTGGTGAGACCTTTGAAATTAATCCTTATTAGAGGAGGAATTTTAATTATTCCAAATGATAAGAATAACTCTTCCGAACATATCTATTCATGGATTAGAGAGTGTGCAAGGACTATCAAAAGATCTAAGATGCATTATGACGGTCAACATTACATTCCTTATCATGGATTAGATGATAGATATCCTCGCAGAAAGAATTATTATAATATATATGAATATTCATGATATTATAATATTTTTATTACCCTATATGATCAGGAATGGAGAACATTAACATTCCCATATAGAACATTTTTATATCTATATGTGTATTTTTTTCATTGAAAAACTATAAGAACATTATTACAATATATGATGTCAATAGTTCATAATACTGAAGACCAAGTTATATTGGTGTTTATGGATGACTTCTGAATTTAGGGATTATCACACTACACATGCATAAAGAATCTACATATGGTTTTGGTATGGTGTGAGAATAGAAATATGGTTTTCAACTAGGAAAAGTGAAATTTTATAGTCCAACATAGTATAATCTTGGGATAAAAGATATAATGAAAATCGATTGAGGATAATCTAGTAATGATTGATGTCATATCCAATATTCTTATCCCAAATTCAGTCTATGAAATATAGATTTTCCATAAATATTTTGAATCGGTTATATATATTTTTAATATTATTCCAAAATCTATCAGCCATTAAAAATTATTTTTATGAAGGAATAAATTTTCTATTTTGAGAAATGTTGAATAAAGTCATTTTTTATTAAAAAATTGATTAGATGAATCCATAATACTATTATTTGTGTATTATAATAAAGCCTTTGAATTTATGTATAATGTAAGTGATTATGAAGTGGTAGTAGTACTTGGAAAACTTGTTGAACATGTATTTCACCCCATATAATATGTGAGTCATAACTGGAATGATGTTCATGATAATTATACAACTATTGAGAAGGAGATATTGTATGTGGTATTCACCTTTATTTGATTTCAATATAATTTTTTAATTTCCAAGGTTATTTTTTGCATTGAATATGTTTCCCCCAAATACCTCCTCAATATGATGGACACTAAGCCACAATTTGTCAAATTGTTAATCTTCTTCTTGGAGTTTAATATTTTGAACCATGATAAAAAGGGGACTATGGACATTTTGGCCAAAAATTTATGTTTCTCAGAGTATCCCCACCTTTTAGTGAAATAGGATAGTGAAATATTAGAAGAATTTTTGAAAGAAAAAATATTTTTTGTGATTATGAACCATCATCCATGATTTCGAGTAATTGATTATTAATTTTATATCATAAAGCTAAATTTGTAACTAAAATTTTAATAAAAAAAGTGATTTTTACAATTAAGGGACTATTTTTCTGATGATCCATTTTTATGGTCTTATAAAGAAGTTATAATCCAAGGATGTGTTCCTTAAATTGTGGTGAAATATATGTTCAAATTTTATATTTTATATATATCTATGAGACATCATAGAACATTCCATGACAATTTAATAATTATAAAATATTAATTTTTGTCCTAATATATTGATTATAAAGGTAAAATAACAGAATATCCAAGAGGTGGTGAGTTAGTCTTTTAAAATAAATATGAACATTATATTTGGCTATTAATGTTAATTCAGTTGAAACAAAATAGGTTGGAACATGATATTATTATATTTGTTCATATTTAAATGAAATTAAAATAATCTTTAACCCTTTTCTTGGTCTGAAATATATCCAAACCATTGTAATAAACATTATATAACTTGGATTGAGATCATAACCATTTTACAAACTCTTTTCAATAACCCTGAGTAATGACCCAAGAAGAAAACATTTTCCCATTTTTTCTTAATCCATTTAGAATTCCATTTTTTCACCTAGAGGAACAACTTGAAAACAACCTTTTTAAGGGTTGATATGAAGAAAACTTGCCGTATAAGAGTCAATGGAACAACCAAATACCTATTAAATTTTTAAATTTTTACAGAACCCAACATACCACTCCTTTTTCTCAAATAGAGGAAAAATCCAATGCCTGAGTTTTGTTTGGGAGTTTCAAAGAACATTCCTTGATTTTAATTTATAGTATAAACAAATAAAATTATACACACAAAAATGAATAAAAATAATCAAAACCATTGAACTATATGAACTCTTCCTGGTCTTAGAGTTGTGTTTATATTTTACTCTACAGTATGATGTGATAAAATGATTGAAATTTAGAGCATATTAATAGTTGATCATAAATTTATGGTTCAATTGTTTAGTTTATAAAAATCCCCAAATTCATGTATATTTCACTAGTTTTGTAAAATATATTTTTATATTTTATTCACACACATCATCTTTAAAATTTAATTATTTTTGCTTCATTATTTTTCCTAATACTATATTTGGGCATGTGAATCTAATAAACTAGTTAATATTTTTCTTGTCCTCTTTTATATAAAATCTTCAATGTGTAAATATTTTGTGTAACAAACCAAAATAATAAAGTACAACTTGGTATTAAATATCTCATATGACACATAAAACCTAACACATAAGGGAATATAAAATCATAAAAATATAATAAATATTTAATATTTCAAATAAATTCTACACAATATATTTATTGTAATGCATGAAACACCAAGATAGCCTGTCTTTCAAGCACAAGATACCATCCCCAATATCTTTTGTTTCATGCAAGAGATACCTTCCCCAATTTCATGCATTACAAGCAAGACCAATTTTCCCCAAATAAAATGTATTATTAAAATACTATTTTTTAATATAATATGATAGAAACAAGTCTTTAAGTTAGCTATTATGAATATTAATAATGAGATTATAAAAATTATTTTTTACACAAATATAAAATGATTTCATTGGTTAATAATTAATGACAAATGAATGTAAGAACCATTTGTATATAAAAAAATATTATTTTTTCCTTTAGAAGGAGTTTTAACCTAATAAACATAACTAATTACATTTAGTGACTGATTTTAACAAAACATATTATTTTTTCTATAAAATAAATTATTTATATTTATCCAACGGGTTTGCTATACATAAGATAAGAACAAACACTATTTCACAAATAAAAAACACCATTTTTGTAAATGTAATTTTTCCACTTTTTAATTGAAAATCAATTTTAAATATTTATTTTAACACTATTATAAATTTAATTTGATAAAATAAACTTTATTATTAAGTTAATAATTTCAAAATTATATTAGTGTTAATTTTTTTTTTAGAAACGTCATTTTCTGAGAAATAATCAGAAATAATGCATTTTAATTAAAAAGCAATATTTGAATAAAAAATTTAAATGTTAAATTATATTTTAAATTTAATTGAAGTCAATTAAGAAAAATAAATAAATATATGAATACAATTTATTTCATTAGATACAATTTGACAATGAAATAGAATATAAATATTCAACAATCATTTGAGAATTTTTCTACTAAAACAAGTTAACCCTCTATCTGCAAGATTTACATTAATCATAAATTTTACACTTATATTGTTTGAATTTAAAAAAATAGACCTAAAACCTTATCACTAGGATTAAATTTATATTCTAATAAGGTCAAATTAAATTTTCACCAAAATTATTAGACAATCAGAATAAAATTAATTATAGTGATTAAGGTGTAATTAGGATTAAAAATGTACTAAAACTTGTATTTAAGGGCCCAAATGACCTAGAAATTTTAAAAAACCCTAGAATACCCATAATTCCACAAAAAAATCAATTATTTATTTTGATTGGTTTGGTATGAATTTTTAGGTATGAACATGTGTACACAAAACCTGTTTCCAAAAAAATCCAAGTGAGTACTTTTCATTCCCTATAAAAGGATACCAACTCTCCCCCTTCCTCAAAAATCTCAGGCCACATTGGCTCCTCCATCCTCTTCCCATGCAGTCTTAGAAAATCATTCCCCCAATCATATATGCCTCCCTATGGGTAGTAACCCATCTAAATTATTTTTTGGCACCAAACAAAAGGAGTTACCTGATTAAGAGGTAACATTTTCTCAAACATTTTGGTGTTTCATTTCCATTATCCAACCCCTGTACTATTATTATACTATAAATACACAAAAAACAGTACCCTAAATATACTAGGATGTTATTATGTTTCTATTTAGACCTAAACTTACACACACCACCATTAAATGTTTAATGAACATTCTATTTCTGGGTATGGAGAACTAATGCCTCAAGAAATGATGATTGTTCAATTTTCATTTTCCACCATTCATGGTGGAAAATATGATGGAAAATATGTTTATATATTTTATATATAATATTTATAATTTCTTTATTCTTGTTTAATTTTTATTAATATCTTACCATTATTCTTTAGATCATGTGTAAATAAGATTATTTTGTTTGAGGAAATGTGGACTACTGCCCACTCAAAGCAGCATGGTTCATTCATTCCATACATGATTCATATAAACGATGGTTATAATAATAAAATGTGAAATTTATAACATATATATTATATTGGGATTATAAAAAACATATTTATCATTTATCATTCATTATTTTAAAATAGAAAATAAATTAAAGTAGTGATAATTAATACATACGTCATACCATCTCCATGAATGCTGCACTTATTTTATAATCCCCAAATATTATAAAATAATGTAAATAAATATATAAATGATATGTATGATTTTAAAATCATCATTTAAACTTTTATATGAATAAAACATGAAAAATTTATTAATAACAACAAATAAAAAGTTATAACAAACTCAGAAAACTAGGAAATTATGATTTGAAATAGTCAAAAAAATGTAAGACTTTAAAAAAACCATTAATAAAATATTGTAATAAGTTATTATATGATATTATAAACATTATTATAGTTATGGTATAAATTGTAAACATAATTTATGACATAATAAATGATGATAAATAACACACCTCAAAAGGGAATGTTAATATAAGGGACTCTTATCACACTTTTCTTTCTATGAGGCATAATTTATAGTTGGGAACATAATTTCTTATATATAGTGTAAATACTTCCACATTTACATTTTATATCATGAAATATATTATCTCCATGGAATTTAGATGTTTTAATTGATTATTCATACTTTTGGGTCATTCGATTCATATATAAGGGATTCTTTTCCCACTTTTCCTTTCATAAGGCATAAGCCATATACACCGCTTACTTATTTTGTTTAGTGAATCTACTTCCCCTTTTATACAATGTACTATAAATCCTTTTTATTAATGGAATAAAATACATTCATTCTTGGGGATTATGAATTAAATTTTTCAAGTGGAATCTGACACTTTGGGAGGATGAATGATTAATTTCTGAAAAAATATTTTTAATGATTCTCTCTGGAATATCATATAATTTTGTGGTCATTAACCTTCTCTTGAAACAATTACTTTATTATAACCATTCATAATTGGATAATTTAATATAAATATTATTATAAAATGGATACACGTATTTTATAAACCATATACCATTTTTCTTATAGTTTTTACATTTACATTTATTTGATTAATTGGGTAATTATTGATAAAATATTTATTTCTCATTAAAATAAGTTATTTGATAAGGAATGTTATCTATTTTGATTATTCAATATTAGAAATAGTTTCATAAATTGGTTTATACCCTTAGTTCTAAACTTTCATTTGAAAGGGGTTTATGGAAATAGCTTTTTAGATGCCTCATACACGATATCCAGTAATTAATCATTTCCCTCATACCAGTTCCATTTATTATTAATACATGATATTTTAATTTGACATATCTATGGATATAGTTCATTTCAGTTCATTGATTAAATGTCATGTGTTTTATTTTTGTACCTTTACATATTGGTTCTTCTATATTTATTTATTTAAATGAAATGTATATCTGGTTATTACCTTTCCATATTGTTTGTGTACTTTCATTTTTTTTAATGATTACATGGAATGTGTGTTCAAATATTTACCTTTCCATTTTACAATTCTTATAGTGTTGTTATTTCTTATGCTATATGTTTTCCTTACTGATCATTTAAGCTCACCCTTATTATATTTCATTCCCCAGGCATCCTTGGAGATTATTATAAAAAATAAGTAGGGATTTACTATATGGATAATATTTATCCTAATAAGAAACAATTATGTTGTAGTTATTGTATTCATTTGTAATAAAATACTTTTTATTTATCTTGTTTAATAAGATTACTAAAATGATTTTCCCTTCAGGGATTAATTATATATAATCGTGTCAATGAAATTGATAGTAGATATTAGATCTAGGATTTTAGGTTTGAGTCTTTATAGTTGGTATTAATGAAAGCTTAGTAGTAATGTTTGGAACTAGATTTAAGAAAAAATAGCCTCGAGAACATAACCGTATTGTTGAATTTTTGGGTAAGTATATAAAAACATCATAGAGTTTTGCTAACATATAGATTATTTAGGTCATCCTAGAAATATATCCATGTTTTGATAATACAAGTGGATGTTGTTCTTCCCAAACGTATTTAGGAGTAACAACTCCAACATGGTGTTCTGAGCCTGAGTTGGGGTAACCTGGTACACTAAAATGGTCCTTATTTCACACCATGTTTGACAATCTTTGATGATATTATTAGGATAATTCACATTTTCTATACAAATCATAATAAAGGATTTGGATACATAATAACTAACCTATGATAAACATAAGGTTTTTTAGATCCAATATAAGGTTTCGTGGTTTATAAATCCTTGAAAAGATATCCTGGATAAACACTATATCATAGAAGGACATGTGGGAGAATAAATGGATAAGGTGTTTTTCTATTGATGATTTATTGAAAACCACAATTACGAGTATATTTAATGATTAAATTTAATATATGTCCATCATATTTATTTTTGGAAATAATATTATTATCTTATTAGAAATTAAAAACATGTATGCCTAGTGTAAAAAAATAAAATATGCATAGTCTGTTGGTCTTGATCCCATGACCAAAGGGTGATAAGGGTTTCACGTCAACCATTGAACTGCATAATTCTCTTGTTAATTTTTTCATTATTTTAGTTAATCAATTTAAAAAACAAATGATAATTATTAGCTAGATGTATAACATTTGTGTAGTAGAGATTAATTTATTTACTATTTTTTTTGAAGATGGTATAAGATAAATATTTATACATTTCATACTTTTATAGGCCTTACTATCCACTAAATTTTTTTTAGTTGTTCAAGAATAAAAATACTTTATTATAGATAATAAATTTATGTGAGTAAATAGTTGAATTAGAATTTGATGGATGAACAACCAAAAGATAGTATTATTCATATTGAAACCTAAAAATTAAAAATATTTCATTATATTCATGCTTAGTAAAATAATTACCTAGCATTAGTAAAATGAATTAGAAATTAAGTTTTGTCATAATATGCTCTTTTCTGTTGAACCGATGGGCTACTAAATCATCACAAACATAGGGATTTGAATTTTTCAACATTCTATTGATCAATAACTTGTCTATGATTGATGACCTCATTATATCCCATTATATATTATCTATATTACTCCTGATATGTATCTATATGAAGGACCCCATGACACCCTGAGAAGGGAGGGGTGAATTAGGGTGAAAATTTTTTCTTTTAAAGTGATGGATCTTGTTCCCACGTTGGTACAAACTTGTTGAACCTACTTGATAAATATGATCAGAAAGAAAACATTCACATGCACAGAGAAGACAGAACATTTTTTACTTGGATCACCACTAAGGGCTACGTCCAAGGAGCATAGGACAACAAGTTGTCGGTCGTACCTAATTCCACTAGTCCTCACTAGCTGTGGATTACAAAGGTTTGGGCACAGTCACACTGTCCCACGCTCACTGGCTTTACAAAGGTTCAGGGATAACTCACTGCTTCCCTCGGGTCACTCCCATTGACTCCCCCTGGCTCACTGCCTCTAGGTGAAGTCCCACTCATTTTATAGACGTGAAGGTCTCTTGATCATTTCAAAAGAATGCATCCTCTGTCATATGTAGATGCTCGGTTGAAGTCCAATGTTCATCCACTGATGAATACCCCTTTCTCTCTTAAACAGCGGGAAAACTACCTTTGGAAAGTACCTTCGCAAAGCACCCTACTTCGCAAGGCTCCCAATTTTGTGAAGCTCAAACAAGCCTTCGCGAAGCTTCTTCCTTTTTACGAAGCTCACAATTTCGCGGAGCTCAGACCATCAAAAAGCTCAAGCCTTTGCAATTCATAGGCTGTCGTGGAGCACAAGTCGCCGCAAAGCGACTTCCCTCGCGAAGATCACTGAACCAACGCAGAGCACCCGACTTTCGTGGAGCTAGAATAACCGCTGTGAATCTCCTCTTTCGCGAAGCACACTGCATTCATGAACTTCCTTCGTGAAACGAGAGCAAAATATTTTCTCTGAAAAATCTCTCTCCATCTATCGAGGGGGTCGACCTGTATTTATAGGAAATTCCACCGACCCTCGACCCTTCCGTGCGAAGTCAGTGCCACGTCATTGCCTATTGCGAAGCTCCGAAGTTTCTTCCGGAATTCAGTCCAAATCGCAAATCACCAAGGCAATTTTCCGATCACGGAGCTTGTCGTAATTGCAGAGCGTTCCTTCATTTACTTCGCGCCGCTACCGTGAAGCTCCCTCGCGTTTCCTTTCAATGCTTCCATTCGCAAAGCTCATCGTAACTGCGAAGCATCACCACCTCAATTTTTCTGGTCTTCGCGAAATCCAATACATGAATCCCATCTTCACCAAACTCGTGCCTTTGCCATATAAAAATATGATCTTCACGAATATACTCTTTTCATGATACTCTCCAAAATCCAAATTTTAGACCCCAAATATATGGAAAACACTGGGAAACGGCGCCACCATCAATACTGTTGTCTGGTTGAACTATATGATCTCTTTGTAGGAACACATTCTGAACATCCAATGCTAATTGACAACAAACAAAAACTAGACTCCAAATCATGCATAGAAGAACATGGTTCGAACAATCTTCCCCTTTGGGTTTGTTGTCAATCAGAAAATAAATTCAACAAATCTCCATCCATGTGAAAACCAAAAACGCAAGAATCAACTCAGCCAACACTCTAAGTCTATGTGAGAAATGCTCGGTGTAGAAAACAAGAGAGGAAGCTTGAATTGGGTTCCAATGTTTTCCTTCTCATTCTTATCATCATAGAAGCATTACTTCCAATGTTTTCCTTCTCATCCTGCTCATCACAGAATCATTACTTGCTTAAATTTATTCCTTTCTCCCCCATTGACAATAAATCCAAAGACCAGTAATTTTTTCAACGTTTAGCTCAAACCATACTCCCCCTGGTTAGTATCTCCCCCATAAACCTGCATCATAGCCATAAACAGATAAAAAAAGTTATCACAAACGGGGAGAGGGGTATTGCGTAACCCTTTTATGCACTGGGAGGTGGCTGAGCACTAAGGTTCAACCGATGCTTCTCAAACACAGTCGTGGATAGTGTCTTGGTCAGGATATCAACCACTTGCTTATCAGTTCCCACATGATCCATTCTAATCACCCCTTGTTCATCTTTTTCTTTGATAAAGTGATACCTAATTTCAATATGTTTTGTATGGGAATGATGAACAGGATTCTTCGTAAGATCAATTGCGCTCTTGTTATCACAGTAAATCACCATTGGTTGCTTTACATCATCACCAATATATGTTAATTGTTGCTTCATCCATAGCAGTTGAGTTCATGCCTTTGTGGCAGAGATATACTCATCTTCAGTAGTACTAAGAGATGTAATTTATTTTTTTTCTCATCCATCCAACACATTTCTGACCAATATAGAAAGCTCCATCACTAGTGGACTTTCTGTCTACTACATCACCAGCCCAGTTAGTATTAGAAACCACTGATGATTCATTATCCCTGCCTGCAACAAAAAATAACCCGATGTTATGTGTACCTTGAATGTACCGCATTACTATTTTTACTGCCACCATATGTTCCTCCTTTGGATTACTCTGAATGCGGGCTGCAAGGCATGTGGAAAAGACAATATATGGTTGTGTCACTATTAGGGACAGTAGGCTCCCAATGATCCTCCTATACATGGTGGGATCAATAGAGTCCCCATCCTCATGCTTTCCAAGTTTAGTTCCAACTACAATCGGAGTCAACATTGGTTTGGAGTCTTGCATATTAAACTTCTTCAGCAGCTCTCTTGCATATTTTTTCTGAGAAATGAACGTGTATCCCTTCTTTTGAATCACCTGTAGCCCCATGAAATATGTGAGCTCCCCAATCATAGACATTTCAAATTCTGATTTCATGTGGTTGTCAAATTCGTACACTGATTCCTGCCTGCTGCCACCAAATATGATATCATCAACATAGACTAGAACCATGAATTGGTCTTTTGGAGAATTCTTCACATAGAGATTTTGATCAACTCCTCCCCTTTTGAATTCCAGCTTCTTGAGATATGAATCCAGTCATGAGTACCATACCCGTGGTGCCTGCATCAAACCATATAGAGCTTTCTTCAGTTTGTAGACCTTTGTTTCATCAGTACCCAGAACAAAGCACATTGGTTGTTCAATGTAGACTTCTTCTTCGAGTACCCCATTCAAGAATGTTGTCTTGAAATCCATTTGATATACTTTATATCCTCTTTGGAGTTCCATGGCAAGGAAAAGCCTGATGACTCCTGTCTAGCCATTGGAGCCATGGTTTCTTCAACATCAATGCCTTCAATCTGGGAGTATACTTTACATACCAGACGTGCCTTGTTTCTGATGACACTGCCATGCTCATCAAACCTAGTTTTGAAGATCCATTTGGTACCAATCACATTGTGTCCTTCGGGTATCTGGACAAGATCACATGTTTGATTCTTTTCAATCTGATCTAATTCATCATTAATGCCTTTTAACCAAGATTCATCATTTGCAGCTTCTTCGAATGAGTATGGATCTACAACTGATAGAAATGCAGATTGTGTGTTATTCCTCATCCTTCTTGTTTGAGTGGGTGCACTCCTGTCCCTAATTATGTTGGATGGATCAATCTAATCTCTTCGATTTTTCCTGCGAGATTTAGTAGCGTTCTCTTCAGCCACAGTTTCTTCTTCAGATTATTATTCTGAGTCAACATCATGATGTGACTGCTGAGTGTTTTGAACAACTTTCTCTATTTCTGCATTTGTATTTTCTTCATGTTCACTTTCTTCCTGACTTTCTATCACATCAGAATATGACGTCCTTGAAGAATTTGTGCTTTTCTCTTCAATTATCTTAACATCACTGCTTTCCACAATCATTCCTAAATTCTTGTTGAAACATTTGTAGGATTTGTTGTACATTGAGTAACCAAGGAAAATTCTTTCATCTGCATTGTCACCATATTTCCCTTGATTTCCTTCTTTGTTCCTGATGAAGCATTTACTTCTAAAGACATGAAAGTATTTTAAAGAAGGCTTCTGTCCATGCCACAATTCATATAGTGTCTTCGTCTCACCCATATAAAGTCCTATTCGATTCTGAATGTACACTGCAGCTTGAACAGCCTCTTTCCAGTAATGTCATGGAATACGACTCTCAATCAGCATAGTTCATTCCATGTTGTTCACCTATCGATTCCTACGTTCAACAACTCCATTTTTTTTGTGGAGTTCTCACAGCAGCTACCTCATGCTGTATCCCATGCTTCACCAGATAATTTTCAAATTCAATTGACGTGTATTCTCCTCTATTTCCATATTGCAACACTTTGATTGTTCGTCCAGTATCATTCTTGGTGATTCGCCGATATGTTTTCATACAGTGAAGTACTTGTCGTTTCTTCTGAATGACCATCACACATGCCATTCTATTGTAATCATCTATGAAAATGACAAAGTACCTTTCTCCATGAGTTCCGGAAACATTTATCGGCCCACATACATCTGTATGAATCAGATCATGAATGTGAGATGCCCTTTTCTTCTTTGGAAGATATGAACTACAGAACAGTTTCCCACGAATGCAAGCATCACAAGATTTTTCATGCTCATGCTTCAGTTTGGGAATGTCAATGACAATTCTCAATTTTGATATTTTCTCCATGTCTTGTTGATTAATGTGTCCCAGTCTCCGATGCCACAAATTGTTTTCTTCTTCAACATTCATGTAACATACATTTTCATCACTATCAACCTGATATAAGTTGCCTTTTGTTCTGCATCCCTTCATAAGTGAATTTCTCATCTTTCCCTTGATAGTTCAACCATTCTGATTAAAAGAAACTATAAGCCCCGAGTCATAGAGTTGAATCACGCTGGTTAGATTATGGTGTAGGCCATCTACGTAAAGGACTTCTGTCTTCTTTAGTTTTCCATTAGCTAATTCGGTACTTCCACTCCCTTTGATTTTCATAGCTCCATCATTATCAAATCGTACTGTACCATCAACCGTCCTTTTGATATCTGTTAGCAAGCCGGCATTACCTGTCATATGAGATGAACAACCGCTATCCAGAATCCAGGTATTATTGTTCTTTGTAGGATTGAAGGCCACCTCTACAAGGTTGGATTTCTCAATCTTCTTCCTTTCCTTCCATGAGACATTGGATTGAGTGTATAGTACTGATGGACTTTCAATTATCTCTTCTGCATACCCAGGTTCTTCATAGTCAAAATCCTCTTTGAGAGGAGAAAACCTGTTTGAAAGAGCAACAATGTCTTGCTGACGAGACTTGACTTGTCTTGAACTTCGGTATGAGGTGTCCATGTCCCTTCTCTGCCTACAAATAGCAGCCTTATAACCAAAGTTAGAACAAAGGTAACAATATACATAGAAATTGTTTCTTCTATAATAATTATGATTTGAATTCGTTCTCCTTTATTGAACTTCTATATCTTCTCCATTCAGATAGCTTCTTGCGTCTTCACAATAAGACATGGTATGGCCCATATAGCCACAGAACTGACACTTCATGAGATGAAATGTCTTCTCATTTGAATTTCTCCTCATACCTTCTTCATTGGGAGAAAAGTTAGATTGTCTGTCATTTCTGAATGATTGACGATAATTTTTAGTTCTTGTTTTAGTTTGGATTGGGGGTTCCTTTTTCGGCACTTTAGGTAATGTTTCAACATGTTCAACTTTCATCTTATCTTTATTTTGGATCTTTTCACTTCCAGCAATTGGTGTCTCAGCATCACAGCCAATTACACTCTTTCCCATGCAAGCTGGTCTTTGATCACTCAAGATTTTTCCAACCCCATATGAACCACAATTGGCTCGTTCTAGTAATTATGCATCTAAGAATCTTCCAAACTGTATTTTCATCCTCGATTCTTTTGGAATTGATTAATTCTCAAGTTTACTCCTTAGAGTGACAACTTCCTCTTCAAGACCCTCAGCAGTCTTGGATTTTTCATTAATTCTAGAGGTGAGGTCATTGATGACCTTTGCCTGCTCTTCAATTCTAAGCTTCAAATCCACTACATCATCATTTCATTCAATTATTTTAGACTCTACATTCAAAAATTCTTCCAGTCGTTCAATCTCAGCTTCAAGTTGATCAACATATTCTGTTGATTCTTCTACAATTTATTTCCTCTTATTTCAACTCTTACATTTATTCTTAATCATACTAACGACATCCTTAAGTTGCATCTCAGGATCTACAAAAGTTCTCAGTTGTTCTTCTCCACCAGTATCTCTTGACTTTTAAACAGTGGCCATCAGGGAAGCATGGTTCCCATTTTGAATTCTTGTTCTTCTTCATCTTCACCACTACCATCTTTTGAGATTTTCAGTTTATCCATGGACTTGAATGCCATTTCCTTGCTCACAGGAGTCGTAGAATCTTCTGGTTTGACTCTCATTTCATATTCTACCAAGATTCTAAGTAGATCATCCAGAGAATGTTTTGAAAGATATCTGTCCTCAAGGGATGACACCTTTGCATTGTACTGAGGTGGAAGTCTTCTTAATATTTTCTTTACAATATCAATGTCTTTGATTTCTTCAACTAGACCCTGAATTGCTCCAACCACATCAGTAATTCGATTGAAGAAGGAGTTTTCATTCTCGTCTGGATGCATCTTTAGATCATAAAACCTATTGTGCAGAACTTGTAGTTTCGCCTCTTCACTTTTCTATCTCCTCCAAAAATATTCTCGTGTTTATCCCACGTGGATTTTTCTAAGGTGCAATTCATCACCTTTAGGTAGATCTGATCAGAAAGGGCTGCAGTAAGTGAATTTTGTGCTTTAGCATCTGCATCAAGAATTTTCCTGTCTGTTTCAGTCATAGCCAGGCCTGTTGGGTCAGTGACTTGTATTCATTGCACAGTAGAAAACAGAACTTCCATTCCAAGAGATCTTAGATGAGATCTCATTCTATTCTTCCATATTTGTAAATTACTTCCATCGAAGTGAGGGACTCCCCTTACATTGACTGCCTTCTCCATGACGATAAAGGAAAGATTCAACACTAGAAACCTGCCTCTGATACCACTTGAAGGACCCCGTGACACCCTGAGACGGGAGGGGTGAATCAGGGTGACAACTTTTTATTTTAAAGTGATGGATCTTGTTCCCACGTTGGGAGGAACTTGTTGAACCTGTATGATGAATATGATCAGAAAGAAAACATTCACATGCATATAGAAGACACAAAACTTTTTAATTGGTTCACCACTAAGGGTTATGTCCATGGAGCATACACCAACAAGTTGTCGGTCGTACCTAATTCTACTAATCCTCACTAGCTGTGGATTACATAGTTTCGGGCACAGTCACTCTATCTGAGGATCACTACCTTTACAAAGGTTCAGGGATAGCTCACTGATTCCCTCAGGTCCCTGCCATTGACTCCCCCTAGCTCAGTGCCTCTAGGTGAAGTCCCACTCAGTTTATAGACGTGAAGGTCTCTTCATAATTGCATAAGAATGCATCCTCAATCGTATGTAGATTCTCTGTTGAAGTCCAATGTTCATCCACTAATGAATACCCCATTGTCTCTTAAACACCGGGCAAACTACCTTTAGAAAGTACATTCTCAAAGCACCCTACTTCGTGAGGCTCCCAATTTTGCGAAACTCAAACAAGCCTTCGTGAAGCTCCTTCATTTTCGCGAAACTCACAATTTCGCGGACCTCAGACCATCACAAATCTCAAACCTTTGCAATGCTTAGGCCGTCGCGGAGCTCAAGTCATCGTAAAGCAACTTCCCTCGTGATGCTCACTGATCCAACGTGGAGCACTCGACTTTCGTGGAGCTAGAATAACCACTGCGAAGCTCCTCTTTCGTGAAGCACACTTCCTTCGAGAACTTCCTTCACAAAATGAGAGCAAAGAATTTTCTCTGAAAAATCTCTCTCCATCTCTCGAGGGGGTCGACCTGTATTTATAGTCGATTCCACTGACCCTCTACCCTTCCACGCGAAGTCAGCACCATGTCATTGCCTATTGCGAAGCTCCAAATATTTTTCCGGAATTCAGTCCAAATCATGAAGCACCACGGAAATTTTCTGATCGCAGAGCTTGTCGTAATCGCAGAGCATTCTATCATTTACTTTGAACCGCCACCACGAAGCTCCCTCACGTTTCCTTTCAACGCTTCCGTTCGTGAAGCTCGTCGTAACCGCAAAGCATCACCGCCTCAATTTTTATGGTCTTCGCGAAATCCAATCCATGGATCCCATATTTGCGAAACTCATCCCTATTCCATATAAAATTATGTTCTTCAAGAATATCCTCTTTTCACGATGCTCACCAAAATCTAAATTTCGGACCCCAAAAATATGGCAAACACTAGGAAATGGCGCCACCTTCAATACTGTTGTCTTCTTGAACTGTATGATCTCTTTGCGGGTACACATTCTGAACATCCACTACTAATTGATGACGAACACAAACCAGACTCCAAATCATTCATAGAAGTCCATGGTTCCAACACTATACTTGAAACTGATGTTCTCTTATATAGAGACCCAGTTACATGGTAGTTCATGTGACCTTTGTAAATTTCATTATCTCATTTATAGAAGATTATTTATGAACCCTTATCATGATGTGGGATTTCAAACATTGGAAGTATCAATCAATATATCACCATATTTGAGTTTAAATTATGAGAATGCAATTTAATTAAGTTGGGGGGAATTTAAAAGACTTAATTTTAAATTATAACTTCTTATTCAATAGCATGTATTCCACACAACACAAAAGATGTATGGGAATATAATATCCCAATATTGTATATATATATATACTAAATAAATTCAACATGTAAAATTTCTTGTAATCCACACAAAACAAAGATATCGTGTGTTTTAAATAAGAGTAGACTTCCTCAATATCTTTAGTTATACATATGAGTGTCCTTCATGGGTAGCTTGAGTATTATTCAAGAGTGAGTTTCACCAAATAACAATATATTATTAAAATATTTTTATTTAAAATATTATGACATAAACTAACAGTTAAATAATTTTTTATGAATGTAAATCACTAACTTAAAAAAATTATGGTTTACACCAATATAAAATGAATTCATTGTCTAAAAATAATTGAGAAATGAAAATAAGAACAAATTAGATATAAAAGGAAATATAATTATTCTAATGATTCCAAAGTAGTTATAACATAATAAAAATATATAATTTCAATTAGTGAATAATTTTAATGAAACATATAACTTATATATTTAATAAAATATTTTTAATATTTATCCATTAGGTTTGATATTGAAAAGATAAGAATATAAACTATTTTACATATAAAATCAATGTTTTTATAAAGGGATTTTTATCAAATTTTAATGGGGAAAATATATTAAATATTAATTTTTACACTATAATAAATATAATTTCAAAAAATAAATTTTATAATTGAATTCACAATGTAAAAATTATTATAGGTTTAATTTTTACATTTCTTTAAGAAACTTCATTTTTTAATGAACAGTGAAAAATCTGTGATTTTAGTTAAAAACTTACTTTTATGTTAAATAATTATTAATGTTAAATTATATTTTATATTTTATATAATGTAAAATTTGATAAATAATTAATCAATGAATAATATTAATTGTATTATAATCAATTCGACATTTAAATTCAATATAATTACTCAATAGTCTTGGAACATTTTTCTATTAAAACAAGTTAATCCTTTTATCTATATATTTACATTAACGTTGATTTCTTCACTTATATGATTGGAATTTAAAAAAATAGACACAAAACATTTTAATAAAGAAAATATTTTTATTCTTAAAATATCAACTTATTTTTTTTCCAAATTGATTAGTGAAGGTGGCTAAAATTAATTATAGTCATTAAAGTATAATAAGGTATTAAATCGTCCAAACATTATATTTAAGGGCCATAATGACCTTGAAAATTTTCCAACATGAATTTTATATCAATAATTCGCCCATTGACATTAAATTCTTGAGTTTGTTTTAGTTTGTTGTGACTTTGTTTAGAAATGAACATGTGTACACCAATGTTGTTTTCCCAAATTCCAAGTGAGTCCTTTTCCTTCCCTATAAAAGGCCACACCTCCCCCCCCCTTCCTCAAAAATCTCAAAAAACATTAGATCATCCAAAATAATCCCATGTAGTCTTAGAAAATCCATCACCTCATCCTAGAAGACTCCCTTCGACAAGGAAGATACCTATTGAACCATTTTTTTTCCAAACTAAAAGGAGTTACCCGATTAAGAGGAAGAGTATTATCTTATTATTTTTAGTTTTATATCCATTCTCAATCTTATATAATCTATTATTATATGAATAAACAAAAAAAGTATCCTAAATATACTATTATTTTGTTATGTTATGATTTATACCTACACTTACTCACACCTCTATCTAATGGGTAACGACCATACTATTTCTGTGTGTGATGAACTAATGCCTCATGAAATGATTATTGTTCATTTTTTCCTTACCAACTCTAATGGTGGAAATTATTATGGAAGATAAATTTATATATGTTATTAATGTTATTTATAATGTATTTATTCTTCTGTAATATTTATTTAGAATAATTATTTATGTTTTCCATAATTTGTTAATACGATAATTTTGTTTGAGGTAATGTGAACTACTAACCCCTAAAAGTGATATAACTTGATCAAGTAATACATGGATAATATAAAAGAAGGTTTTAAGAAAACTATGTATCATATATAAAATATATATTCTACTATTATTATAATATTCATATGTATCATTTATCTTTCCTTATTTTATTATGAAAAAGAAATGAATGTAGCATTCATGTGTTTGTATGACCAACCGTCTCCATGAACGGTGCACTTCATTTCCAATCTCAAACAATTATATACTTCCATAAATACATATATAATAAATATATATGATATTACAATAATTTTTTAAACTATATATATGATTAATCTATGAAAAATTAGATAAGAACAAAAAATAACATGTTAAGAAACTTGAAAAACTAGGCAAGGAACATTTAAAATATTTAAAATAATGAAAGAGTGTTAACAAACACATAATAAAATATTGTAAGAAGTTAAAAAAAGATATTATAAACATGATTATGGTTCTGGTATAAGTTTTTAACATATTTTAAACCACATTATAGTAGGATTAATAGCACACAGAAAAATTAAGGTTAAGGTAAGGGACTCTTGTCTCATTTTTCGTTCCATATGGTGTACATTATTATTGGGAAACTAAAATGTTATATATGGTGTACATAATATCATAGTGAAATGTAATATCATTAATTTTTCTTTATCTTCATGGTATTTAGATGTTTCAATTTATTATTACTAACTTTTTTTTCAATTCATATGTAAGGGGATATTATCATACTTTTCATTTTATAAGAAATATACCATATACAACACTTAATTATTTTGTTTAGTTTATCTAATGCACCTTTTACATATTATAACATGTATCTAATTTCATCATATTAAGAAAAAAATTCCATCATGGGGATTAAGAGTTAAATGTTTCAGGTGTAATGTAAATCTTTTGGATGTTTAATGAATAATTTCTTAAAACATATTCTTAATTATTATAATTTAAATATCACTTATATTTGTGATTGAAAACCTTATCTTCAAATAATCACACTTTTATAATCATTTTTCATTGAAAATTTATTGAAAATTTTTATTCTCATACAATTAATTTTAGTATTTTTAAAAATGTATACCATTTTTTATACAGTGTTTCATTGAAAATTATTTTACTAATTTGGGAATTATTGATTGAATCCATATTTTTCATTCAATATGGTTAATTAAAAACGAATATTAGTTATTCTTATTAATAAATATGATTATTGTTTTTGGTCTTGAAATTATGGGTGGAGGTCAGACATAATATAGCCCCTCGATTCAACGATTTGTCCTCATGAGACAAATATTTGGGAAAATTGATTTCTACCCTTAGTTTTACATTTTTTGTCAATTGTCTTAATGATAATAGATTTTCATGTTCCTTAAACATGACATACATCAATTAATCATTTCCCTCATACTAATTTTAGTTAATATTCACCCATGAGTTTCTTTCTACATTTATATATATATCAATAATTTTAGTTTATTGATTAAATAGAATGTGTTTCAGTTTCATATCTTGTAATAGTTATTTTTCTAGATATAGATATTAGAATGTAATGTATTTCCATTTATTAGCATTCCATGTTTTTTACATATGTCTAATCAATTTGTTGATTACATGGTATGTGTGTTCATTTATTTTCCTTTCCATTTAAGTATTATTATTTAATCATTATTACATCCAATTTTTTCCCTTACTAAGCATTTGAGTTCCCCATTTTTATGATTTATTCCTGAGGAATCCAAGAAGGATGTTATGAATGATATTTATATATTTACTATATGGATTAGATTTATCATCTAAGTAGTATATTAGGAAAAAAGTAAGAAGGAAAAATTATGTTGTAATTAGTGTAGTCATTTGTAATAAAAGACTTATTTATGTTTCTGGTCTACCAAAACTACTAAACTGATCAATACTGTTGTGATTTATTCTGTTTAATCCTGCCAATTTAGTTCATAGTAGATAATGGCTATTGGATTGTTTGGTTGGGTCACTATATTTCACAAATAAAATATAGTATTCATTTGAGTTATTCAAGAAACATTAAAAAATAAATTTACAATTGTCTATAGGGCTTAATTTTAAAATTTAATACAGTAGTAAAAATTATATATTAATACACTTGGAAAACAACCTAAAATATATGAGACTAAGTCTTCATATTTCAACCAGTTTATATTTGAATAACTCTTATTCCAAAACAATATCATAAATATACATACATTCATAATCCCATGTAAAAGTCCTTCAATTCAGATGAAAACAATATAAATCATTTTTAATTGAATTCTACAAAATTAATGAGTAATTTTTTATGTAATGAAAAATTAAAAATATTAAAAATTTAATGGGATAATAAGTAATTAATAAAAAATTGGAAATTATAAGTATAATTATTATTTTGTAGAATCTTCTCGATTATTTTATTACAATATTAGTGAATTTACTCATGTAGTTTAATCAATATGGCATAATTCACAAAAACAATTACATAGATAAGTTATTTTAGTTGAATTAACATGGGAGAATTCATAGAGGTTGAATAAAATAGGTGAATTCATATATAAAAATTCATTTAAAAATAACTCTAAAGTGAAATAATTTATGATAATTCCCATCAGAAAATTTATTTAGTAGAATTGATGTAGCTGAATTCACATATATGAATTCACATACCTCGTTATTTGAAAAAAAAATTAAAAAATTAAAAACATTCAATATATATTGGGATAAGAAATAAGTATTAAATAATTTGATATAATAAGCAGCATTCTTGTTTTTTATAATAATCTATAAAAATTTATTACGATATTGGTGAATTTAGTAATGTAGTTTCTTCGATGTAGCATAATTCCCAAAAAAATATTTATATAGGTAACTTATTTTAGTTGAATTCACATTGGAGAATTCATGTAGGTGAAATAAAATAAGTGAATTCGTATCTGAATATTACTTTATAGAAATTTACAAAGGTTAAATAATATAGGTGAATTTTCATTAGTAAATTTATATAGTTTAGTTTATGTAACTAACTTCACTTGTGAATTCACATAGTCATTTATATAAAAAAAATATGAAAAAATTAAATTACATGACTTATCAAATTTCTATTGTATATTAGACTATAAAATAATAAATTGTTCTTTGGTTAACTAGGATTATTATTAATAAAATTTCATAATACTTACATATAATGAAGAATAACATTAATTATACATCTATATATCATGTTATCATTGAAATTCCATAGAACAATAGTTCTTAAAAATATAGAATTTAGATTGAAAACATGTAGTGATTTATAAAATAGTTTTAGACATGATAAATATTGATTTTTAATTTTATATGTTGTAATTAAATATAAATAATTATATTTCATTTATATAGAAACAATATTTACTTAATTTGAAGTTTATTATCCCATGTTATGGATGAAATAAAAATGGTATCCAAATTTAAAAATTTGGATACATAGTTTGGATATGTGGGAGAATTATCCGCATTAGTTGGCGTTGTGGGAGTAGTTCTAAGTAGTTTTAAATTATTATTAAAGTCCCATATGAATTATTTTTCATAATAACTCAATATTAAATATATATATAACAAGTTATTAACATCAAAACAATAAATTTAATGATATTTTGTGTAATGTAATAATATCAAATAATTAAGGTTTAAAATAATTTAGTTAATACAAAATATATTGTTTTAATATTTTTAATGTAAATAAAATTAAAAATATTTTAACCAAAACATGATGCGGATCAAGGTTACACTCAAGAAAATATGCATAATGATGTTCTTAGATTCATATAATGTGGTGATAGGTTCTAATGAATGACAAAAATTATGTATATGGGAGAAATGGAATAGAATTTAATACTATAAGTTGAATTATTTTAGATTTGAGGAATTTCATTCATTAGAAAGTTTATATAGATTATGTACTATGAGGTTCATGTATATAGGATTGTAAAATCCACTTCCACAACCAAAAATTCCAAAAATATAGTAGTTTTTATAAAAAATATAATCATCTTATTTATAGTTATGAATGCTTTTATTTGTTATTATGTAATCATTTTTCCAACTCAATGTTGAAGAATGTATGGATAAAATTTAGAATTAATTACAACACGAGTACCTTTTATCATCCTTAATATTGAGGTTAGGTGGAGGTTTCATATTAAAAGTTGAATCTAATTCATGAAAATTTATTATATGAATAAATAAAGGAATATATGATGAATCCATATGATGCACAATGTGAGAAATGAATTTCATATCAAACTACCCTTGGGATATCAACTTTCCTGGTGGTCTAAAAGAAGAATATCAGATTTCTGGTTCAACTATATCATAAATGATATAGGGTATTCCTAAATATGGACATTGTTCTTGAAATTGTTGTTGATATATGGATATAATAACTACATGATCATGATGTAATCAGATAATGGACATATTTTAATTTCAAACTATATAAGGTAAAGGGTTAATTAGAGCAATATCACTTGATCTATGGATAGTAATTTTAAGACCATAATTAGATATTACTCATAATATCTAGATTTTGATTTTTTTCTATGGAAATTGTTGTTTTTGTGGTCCATACCCTTTAGATTGATTAATGTCTTTTATCATAGAGCATTGGAGATTTTGGGAGAATAAGAAAACATTTAAATTTCAATAGATTGTTCTCAAATAATTATTATTATAGGAATTATATTGATTTATTGGTATTCACTATACATTTATATTTAAAAGAGGTAACGGTATGTCCAGTTGGAGTCGTTAAATATTGAACTGATTGGGAGTAGAACTGAATTTAAAGGAAAATAAATCATGAATATTGTTTCTCATTGTTTTCATGTTTTTTAGTGATAATGATGGAGTGATTAATTTTGGTGTATGATTTTGTTATAGAGTGAACATAAATTGGAACATCATTAACTCAATTATTTTCATGTAATTCATAATATGGTATTATAGTTTGTCCAATTCATTTTATAAAAATATTTTTGATTCTAATTTTTTAATTTTGGGGATTCATAGATTTCAAAAATTGAAGGAAATGAAATTTTTTGTGGACATATCATAATGAATCATTACCATATAGTAAAAACATTATGAAGACAAAAAATGTTTAGTAGATAATGCCACCTAAAAATTATGTTAGATGCACATAAATAAAGACAATACATGTTGCAATCACATGATATGGGATCTCAAGAGACTTAAAATTATTATAGAATAGGCATCATTTCCACATAATTTGTAAAACCATGAAATGTAACCATTTTGATTTTTAAATAACCTCTATTTTTTTATATTTAAAATAAAACTACACATTTTTTATTCCCCCAAATTTCTCCTCAATATTAATGCAATAAAACCCCATATATTTTCCCCTTTCCTCTCTTCATTTAATCTTTTATTTTTTCTTATTTATTCTCTTTGATTATACAATTTATTATGATATTGTTTCATTCTCTTTCACCTCTTCCACATACCGTTCTTATCCTTCCTTCTCATTCTCCCTCTCCCAAGGATATGGTAGCCACTCATCTCCCACACCACCAATAAATTTTCATTTTGATTTTATTATTCCATTTTAATCATTAAAGTAACATAATTTTTAAAATTATCATTAAAAAATCTATTAATGATATAATTTCAAGAATTCTAATTTTTATTCATTATTTTTCCTATATTTGAGGCTTTTATAGGTTTTACTATAGATTTTCATAATATAAATTCAACATTATCCCTTTTTCATATAATTAATCTATAACATTGTAATGTATATAATTTGAAGTATTTTTCTCTTATCCAAACCCATTTTCTTCTTCGAAAGGATCCCTATCCATTGGATCTTAGAACCTTGATGTACCTATTTTAAAATTCCTTAATAAAGAAGAGAATATGAAATAAATATTTCTTATATATTTTGTAGTCTAAACTCAGGATAGTAATTTACATTCCCTTATTATAGAGGCAGTGATCTAAAGCTTGATCACTAGTGGTCATCTCACTGATGACCATTCTATTTATATCATGGAATATATAGGGATAGTCGTGGAAATTATGTGAACCAATAACTACAGTGATCATAATACGATCAATGACAGTGCTGATTTCATTTTAAAAGCTGGAAAAAATTATATTCCACCTACTGAATATATTATAAATATTTTTCGTAAGATATTTTTCTTGTTTGATTAGAATTTATAAGGAATATTTTGAGAATTAAACATTGTATTTTTAAGAATCCATGACATGGGACCCAAATATGGCATAGAAATTATTAAAAATTATTACCCAGAATTTACAACCATGTATTACCCAAAATTTTGAGTAATATCATTTTCTGAATCCAACTAAAATGATACTAAAACAAATGGATACGACCCACTCTACTACATATTGATGAATTTAATGGAATATGTAAAATTGGGATACATTTTACCCTAATCAACAACATCATGACATCCCATTTATCTGTAAAATTCCATCACACAAACACTATCCCACATGATTTATAATAAAATGGTGTAATTATTTGGGGGCTTACATTACACTTCTTATTATGCATTAGGGGCTCTTTTATGGAAATGGTACCTTAACCATGAGAGATATTTATTATCCCTTTAAAAAACCATGGTTTGGAACATGAGGGTAAATGATTAAGTTGATCATCACTACAAACTAATTGAAGCACCTGGGGTATCCTCAGATTCACCTTGAGAGGTCTCTCCACTACCATAAGAGGCTCACCACAATACTCCATAGGATTCCCACCACAACAAACCATTTTAGGAATTCCACCAATTACTTTTTCACATTGATGAAACCTAACAAACCCACCTTTTCAATAACATTCCTCCTCCATATTACATCCCCCATCTACTGAGGACTCTATGGATCTACGTTTGATGGTCCATATCTATAATTAATATTCCATGATGATCGTTATTAATGTATCATTGGAATGCTAAGTATGATCTGTGGAAAATGGAGGCCACTTATATAATGAACTCCCTAACCCAGTCTATCACCAACAACTAACCAAAAAGTCATCCATATTAGTTTTCAAATATTTGTGATTTTTTTATCATGTCCCTTTCATGGAATCCCTTCTAGTAGAAATAAATTTTTGGGCACGTGCAATGGGTAGTAGTTGGGATGGTGTGTCTTCTACTAGTGGTGATGTTGGTGTTTCCGACACATGTATTGATGAGAAATTTTTTGAGGCCCATCAGGTTGATCCATCATAAGAAGAGGTCAATGATTTGATTTAATAAATCCATTTAGAATAATATATCCATTTTATTGGTACATAATTTTTTTAATGTCTCAACTTGTTATGAGAACTATTTTTTCTTCCTTACCTGTTATCTTCCTCAAATTACTTTTGAAAATTATTATTAGTATATGATATTATTTTAGGATCTGATAATATTCTATTAAATTATCCACAAATCATGAACTAATTTCTATTTCTTAACTTTATCATTTCTTAATTTTCATTATAGTAGATGGTTTAATCTCATGATTCAAGGAACACTTTTCTGAGAAGCAGCCTCTTGCACCCCAAATTTTCATCACATAGAAGTCTTCACTCCTATTTATTTGTACACAATTTTTTCAATTTTATATTCTTATTACATATTATTGTATACACATTCACATATCCTCATTATCCACCTTTAAACAATCATGGGAGAAATTTATAGATCTTAAGAGTGGTAAAGGTCGCCACATTTTTTGGCACCCCAATTAAACATTTCATTAAGTTTTTTATGGAAGAAAAATTCTCCATAGTGATATTTGGAGGTCCTACTAAATATATCCTTTTAATATTAGTTATATAATATATTTTAATAATCTAATAATTTTTTAGCTGTTTCATGTGTTTTGATTGATAAACCTTACTTCTTAGAGAGATAGGTTAGAAAATTTCCTAGTACAATATTATAAATTTATCACATTAAAACATTTTATTTACGTTTTTTTATTTCATAGAGTAGTTTAAATTAAAAAAAATGATGTTGAATACATACTTATTCATTTTTTGGATGTTATTGTTGGAATTTTTTAATATCATACATGTGGAAAATATATGAAATAAATTTTATTATTTATTTACTTAGTTTATCAATTAATTATGTTATTCATTTGAAATATTTTGGAAAAAATATATTCATAATATATCACATTTATCAAAATTTAAAATATGTAAAATAAAAACTAATTATATTGATAATAATATATTTTTCATCATTTTTACATGGAATAGATGTTGTGAGACCTAAAAAATGGAACCCACCAATGATGATGATGAATTCATGGATAATCATACATGAGGGAGAGGGAATATAAATATGAATTAGGTAGATTTAGTTTGAATGAAGAAGTGTGTAATTCATATCTAAAAAATTGTTTAAGATTAAATGCCTTATAAAATCAAACATAAATCATCTATTTACACTGACTTTTGACAATTGAGTTTTATGATTGATGAATGTGGAATTCATAATAAATATACACTAAATATATAGTTAAATTAGTTATTATGAGTTATAGTGTTATTAATTGATTTTTTCGTGTTCCCATGTGGATTTTTGTTTAGGTAATTATTGCAGAATATACAATTAATCAATTGAGGGTTATTTTGATTTATTTTTGTATAATGGTCAATGTCATATTGAAATTCAATATGAAATTAAATTATATTTTATATTTGGGTATGCTTTCATCCACTACAGGTATTAATAGGTGTGAATTAGGAATCCAATACATAATTGATATGATTTTTGATGAACCAAAAACATAAAATTAATATTAGAGGTTTTTGTTCCATTTTTTCTGGTTCATTATTTTTCCTAAAACATCAAAACTCTATTCCAAAACCTATAAAATCATGCAATTCTGTAAATCAAGAGAAAGTGTCGATTCTATGGTCTCTACAAACTTATTCAAACTATGAATATCTTCCCAAAAACCATTTGAGATAGATATTTGGAGATAAAACCATTTTAAATGGATAACTGAACTTTGAGCCTCTCCCTATAAATTGTGTTCCTCAATGTGATGGTGGAAAAAAAAATTCGTACTATGCAATTTATCCATCCATCTTCATTAATTATGAACTAGTGAAAAGTAACTAACCCACCTCTCATATTCAACATTAATTTATCATAGACTTTATATTATGATCTATATTCATTATGATGTAATGAGTCACATATTAATATATATTTGATAATATTAGGTAGAATCTGTCATTCATGGTAAAATCATCTTAAAAAATAAGGGTCTCCATACTCATTATAAGGTGATTTTCAAGTATTTTTCTTAAAAGTTGATGGAATTGTTCTTGTTCATATTATTTGATGTAGTGAACACCATTGGTATTAACAAAATAATTTTCCTTATTTTTATAATTACTATCTAATTCCATTACAACATTAGAGTTCTGTTTGATAGTAGAGACATATTGGTAAATTGAATTTTACTTGTTGTCTAAGCATTATTTACTACTTCATTTAAAAATTTATTTATTTATTATATCATCTGGACTTTTTTTACACCAAATAGTAGTAAAGAACAATCTATATGGGGATATAGTATGGGATTAAATCATGATTATCTATTACCTCTAGGTCCTATTTTATCATCTTATAGTGTAATTTATAATGTTTTTTTCAATTCAAATATTTGAATAAGAAACTATTTTTAATAAAATTTTCAACAATATATACAATGAGGAGATCTTGATACCATTTACTATAGATGGTGCGATTATTCATTATTAGAGTGAACAAATAGAGTTAAGTCTCAGATCCAATTATATTTATTAAAATAAACAATTCCAACACACTTTTGTCATAATTTTTTGTATAATCCAATTCATAAAAATCTTACATGTGATTGAATTATCCTTTTAAAATTCATTAAGTTTTTTATATATTATGGAATTTAAAAATTCATATGAAATTAAAAAAAAATATGACTTTCATTTAGTGAATAATTTATTTTATTTTTTAATAATCATTTATATTTGATGATACTAAAATATATCGATAGAGAGAACCCATACTCCCACAATAATCATTGTAGATTTGGGTTATACTTCAATCTATGCCTCTTAGAGTAACTATTTAGGTTCAATTTATCCTTATGTTTTTACTGTCTTTACATGATACTTTGGTATTCCCTTTGGGATAACGGTCTAGTGTTTTGTTTAAGGAAAAAAAATTGATCCATTGTGGGAGAGTTTTGTGAAATTTTAAAAAATGTCCCAAATCAAATTGTAACTCACCTTAAAAATTGAATCTATTTTCAATATACATTGGTTATTATAATCCTTATAATTTTGTAGGAAATAATTTGAAATTAAATTATGAAATAAAAATATTTTGCATGAACCATGGATTTTGGATGAATTTAAATGGAATTTGGACACATTTCATATATTACACATTTTATATTAATACATTTATAACTTATAACCCATCCTAAATAACTATTAAAGTCATGAAATAAAGATATTGGGAAGATTTCATGGTGACTTCATGGTTATTCAAACCATATATACCTACTTGATAATCATGTGTGGTAGATCTTGTAGGAGAAAGAAACATGTTCTTAGTATGCACACAGTTATCTAAATAGTGTGCCTCTTCCCATTATCTATGTGTCTCAATGTGAGGGTGGATAGGATGATATGCTAGATTACCATATGGTTTATACAAAAATGAACTATAACCATGCACTTCTAAATTTCTCTCCACATACCTCTTATCATTAATAATAATTTATATTGGACTCATGATCATGATCTTTATCTAGTTAGAGACAATAGGGGTTTATTAAAAATAGATTTTTGACCAAATAATTGGTAATCTATAATCTGATAACTATCATCAAAGTATAAGTATCATGATCTCATTACACTATAGAATATGAAATTGAATTTTTTTTTCTGAAAGTGTTTTAAAATCAATTCATAGTGGTTGAACTTAAATAGTGTTTAACGTGCCATAGTGAAGGTAAAAATTTCATGGTTAGTATAGAATTCCCAATTTTTTTGATAAATTTCATGATATGTATAATGGATAATAATTTACTCAACCCATTTATTTTTGGTGATGTATTTTAGGTGTGGAACTATTTTTTGTGATTAGAAAATAGATAGTGATAACAAAGCTACACGAGAGTCAATAGTGTTGTGAGCCACTTCATCACACTCAATTTTTGAAAAAGTATGGATTAACACTTAGTTTTTATGATACCAACTTATATCATATTTATATTACATAGTGTCCTTAATATATTTCCCTTAGAATTATTCAATTTTTATTTCTAAACTATCTTAATATTTTAGAGTGACCCTTATTTGGGTGACACTTTTACATCACCCATAAAATATAATGAACATTATGCATGAAAATATAAGACTATCTCACAATTATATATTAGTCTTGAATAACTATAGGTTACCATACAATTCTAGTAATCCTTAAATATAATATTATGGCACAAGTAATGGTTGTTTCGATGTACAAGTACCCTAAAATATTAGATCCATCTCTCTGTTTACCTTACAACATAAATAAAAATATTAATATGATTGATTTATAATGTATGATACATACCTATACAATTGAAATTAAAATAATAATAAATTTTACTAATTATATAAAACTCATTACTTTTATTCATTATCATATTTATTAGTTAATTATTATATATAGTCATGTAATTAACTTATGCATTGATTAATTATCTTATGTATGTTTTCATTAACAAAACCTTATATAGTAATTATTTTCCATAAATGGTGATTAATTTTCTTATGCATTTATAGAATGAAATTACTTATTGATTATTTTTATAATGTATTTATTTTTCTACAACCATACATATTATCTAAATATAGGATGAATACTTTACATATGATGGAAATAATTATATGTTTTAATGAAATATTCTTATATATACATTTTTTATATTAATATATGATGCTATATTTAGAGATGTCTCTTATATATTATGCATAGGTTAGAAGGTATAAATATGTGATTTTGATATAGAAACATTGATATATAATAACTAATTCGATTGCAAATACATTCCCCTAAAAATAAAAAAAAATAAAACAAACTTTGCGTGATGAATCCGAAATTGTCAAATAACCTAAATCTATTTTATTGATATCACACCACATTGGGGGTTATTCGGATTATAGTCTTTATTTGTGGTAATATTGACTTAATTATTAAGTTCAAGGTTTAATCATTATTTTAAAGAATGTGAGTCTTGTAATTCGTAACATACATCTGTCAAATTTAATTTATGAATGTTAATCGATTTTGAAAAGGGAGACCACCTATGATGATCCTTTTTGTAGTCCGATAAAAAATATTTAAACCAATACACAACACTATTACTCATTAGATCATTCTATGGTTTATAGAATCCATTTATTTTAATTAATTTGTTTAATATTTTCTGTTAGGTCAATTTACTCTTTTTTTATCAATTCTTAGTGGTTGTTCTTGAATTCCTAACATTAAAATACTTTTCCAGATTACTCTAATGTACTATTACCTTTTATATCTTTTTTTTCCTTATTTTACATATTCTTGGAAGCAAACATCGATTATTAAATTTTTTATGGTGGATAGATTGACATAGATTAACCTGATGAATATTGGTGGAATATTCTCATTGATTCATAATTTCATAGCATTAATACTATTTATGTTTAATTCTTTTTATTATTTAATGTGTGATGTTTCTATAATTTTATTACGTATCCTAAAATATTTCTGATTGCTCTGTATACTATGTTATAATCCATGTCATCCTTACTAATTACTAACATTTAAATTTCAGTTAAATTTGTATTATGTTATTCTATTGATTTTCATTTCCCCCTTAAACCTTTGTACATTACTTTCTTCTTTTTATTATAACATTTCGATTGAATTACAGAATCTATGAATCATTTTTCACCGGTATATCCTTTTAAAACCAATAACCTTTCCAGTCTCCTAAGACACCTATAGGGTATAGTATGATCATACTCTTCAATCATGATTAGTGAAAATTATTATGTTTATTAGAAAATTTTTTTATATATATAATCTTTTTCCAACTATTACATATTTATCATAATAATTGTGGTGTGTGATCTATTTTTAAGGTAGGGGTATTTTTACTTTCTTTCCCTATCTAATTTATTCATTTCTAGGTATTATCGTGTAATTGTTTTCATGAATATTTCCATTGAAACATTAATTTTTTAATAATTAAATATTTAACATTTATTAAATTTTAATATGATATATGCATGATAATTATAATATATGGTAACTCATGTATAGTGTGGTGTATTTTAGAAAAGGATTTGATAGAAGAAATTTAGAATAATATGAATTCAAAATAAGAAAATGTTTTATAGAAATAATACTATTGGATCACAATGTCATGTCTTGAGTATAATTATATGTATATGTTTTCACTGTGAAAAGACTTATTGTGTATTGAAAAAAATTTATACTACTAATATGATTAACTAGAAATATATACTAGATAATAGATAAAATTATTAATAGCATGAACCATCTAGCCAGTTTCATTTTCAATAATCTAACAATTGAGGTATCTAAGGAAATTTTGGTGTAATTTGAGACATATCAGGAAATTCTTGTATTCATATAATTATGGTGGTAGTTAAATTTTATTGGAAGGTAAATTCTAGTGGTTGGAAAAAATTTTCAATATGTAATTTCGAAGAGTAGTTAATTTCTTATGGTATTTTATAAATAAATATTTTTTATAGAATTTTATATTTTTCCAGAAATAATTAAATCATTTTCACTTTGATGTATTTATATATTAAATATGGATTTCATTGCCTTTATTTAGGGGTTTTGAAGCAATTTAAAAATATATTAATCATGTTTTTAATTTTTAAAAAATCTAGATTCATTTTAAATATTTAAGCAGCAAAGATTGATGGAGTCCACCTTTAATGGTTAGTTAAAATTTTATCCACTCCCACAAGTTTCAGATCATCTCATTATAAAGAGGTGTCCTTTCATTATTTCTTCCATTATTACTTTCCCTTAACATGGGGGGTCCCAGATACTTCTTCTCATAGAGTCATATAACTATTTTTTTAGTTGGTTTGAGACCCCTTAAATATTTTCCCACTTATATGTGTTCCCCCAATTTTTATGTAGCAAGTTGGTAAAAGCATCATTAGTTCAATTATGGGATCATTCATTTATGATTTAGTTGAATCTTCCTGTTTTTATGATTTTTCATCTTTGGGTTGATGGGTAATATTGAAAAAATAACATTACTAAACTAGTTTAAATGAAATTAAAGGGTGTGGGTTTTTGAATCCCTTGTTTTTATGACAATTCCTATAATTATATTGTGAATTCAATGGGCTAGATTCCCTATTGATGATTTTTTCTATTGATTTCTTTTTTCTTCCATAGATGATATTTTATGAAAAACATTTTTTTTTGATCTTTGTTTTCACCAAATAAAAATGGAAATTGGATACCAACTTATATCTAACTGATAAAATTGTTTCCCAAGGATTCTTAATGGTGTGTGATATTATTTATTAATCAATAACTCAATGTAATGTAATTCCCTTACTAAATATGAAAATTTGAAAGTGGCTATTCTATGTGTGTGTGATGATTAATTTTCTGTTGTTGGGATGTGCTGTTTTTGTAGTGGATTTGAATAGGTGTTTTGGTGTGATATGTGTGTAAATTTAAAATGAATGTTGAATTTTATGGATACTCATTATTTCCACGGTTAATGATAATACATGAAATAATATAATTTATAAATAAATTAGATTAAATAATAAAATTATATGGTAAATAAAAAATCATGAAAATGAATTATTTGAAATAAAATGTGTCTTGTGGATTGTGCAATGCTTAAGTGGTGTTGTGATTTTATATGATCTATCGCAAGTATTAATTCTTTGAAATGGGTGGTAGATTGGTTGTAAAACCATATTATGGGATTGTTTTCCTTGATTCTATATACACACACTCTTACCTACTCCCACATCTTGTAAATGAAAAGGAAATGCATGGAATTTGATCGAAATAATTAAAATGTAATGCTATAGTGTTAAGAAATGTGATGTGATGTGATTCCCGATGAATTTTCATTTGGAATGTGATGTTTTCTTATAGTCCAGGTGTGTGTGGGTAGAAGGTGATGTGATGTGATGTTATTCGGAGGAGTTTAATGTGTCAAGACGTATGAAATTTTGGTTTGAGGGTGGGAAATCAGTGGTAAGAAAGATCAGGGTACCCTATCATCGATGTTCTCTATGTTATATTATTATATGTGTATGTGTAATTTACTGAGAAATCATTTTTGAGGTTGGGGTTTGGGTTAATAAACATATAAAGTATTATTTGGTTTTAATTTCTTCCTCATTAGTGAATTAGTATTATATTTTTACATAACCATGAGAGACTTTGGTCCACTAACTTTTTATTCTTAAATGTTCAACCTATGTATATTAATATAGTTTTTAGTAATCCAAGTTGACATGGTGGACCATTTTGGACATTTATTTTTTGGACATTAGGAGCTATTTTTGTATCCTTACATTAGATTTTATTCATTTTGGGTTTCCATTTTTGAGTCCTTAATACATATCTAATTCATTTAATCATGCACTGAGGGATTACTTTAATTTTTTTATATTATTTCATGATTATTTTCTTGGTTGATTCATTTTATATCTATATTTTTTATAAGGGGTAACTCCTCCCATATTGGGTAATTTTTATACCATCAGTGTTATCCTCCACCATGGGGCCTACAGAAGGTGGGAATCAGGGGTCAGTGTCTCCCATTCTTTGTTGAGAGTCTATAAGAGGTACCTTTGGAGGGAGTGGTTATGAAAGAAAGGTACTATAGAGTATTATTGACGAATAATATGGAGTTTTTAGTATGGAAGAATGGGTATATAATGAGATTTTATAGAAATATTTCATATTGACATTGGTGCATGACATGTGCATGGGAAGACCAGATAGTAAATAGGATATTAGGGCCCCCACATGATCTGATTCAATGAAAGGTGATCCTACAGAATTCCCACGTGAGGTGGAACAAATTGTGGGGTAGAAACCAATTAGAGGTACATACATCAATTTTTTGTTATATCATGAATTTGGGGATCTTGGGAAATTCAAATTAATTAAATAAATTGTAAATTTTAGTCATCTTTCTCTAAAATTTTCATTTATATTATTTATAATAAATTGTAATTGTTTGATAAATTCTTTATATAACAAACTTTATTGATGAAAATGAGGTCTAGATAGCTTGGACTATTTTTATTAATTATTCATGAGGTTTGAATGTGTTATTTCATTAACCATAATGGAATTATTACTAATGAATTGAATTTTTATCTAGTTTTAAAATATAAAACATTCCATCTAGTTTCTTAGTTGTTGAAATTTCTATAGGATCATGTTTAGATTATTTTATTGCGATGAAAAATTTGATTCTAAAAATATTTTTGAAGCATGTAGTCGTGAGTACATTAAAAACTAGCATGATAAAATAAATTATCTTGAAAACATTCATAAAATTATTGAGTTTTCCATGTCTGTTAATATTCCATGTTTGTTCTTCCATTTTTAATTTATCGTGATCTTGTGTCATGAAAAAGTTATAAAACATGGTTTTGGAATTTTAATTTCTAATACTTTTGAAAAAATGGTCATCTTTATTATTACTAATTTTTTTGAATTTTAAACATGGATATGAATACCATGCTCGGAGGGGATATAGATGGAGACCCGAAGCGCGCACCAGAGCCACCCGACGTGGACTTCTAACCCCAAATCAGATCATCGCTCTTATGCAGAGGTTTTTGCGGGTAAATCAGATGTTGTTGTGGATAAATCAGGAGATGTTTTCGTCGATGCTTGCACTGAAATCCAGATCAAACCCAAACAGTTTCGTCATCGAGGTCAGCTCACGATTTCTTTTACCGAGGATGAGGTAAACTGTTTATCTTCTGATCTTTGGCTTGTTTTAGTTGGTAAATGCACAAATCGTCGGCCTTCCATGAGGTTTCTTAGAATGACTCTGGAATCAATAGGTTTTACGGGTTTTAGTTTGGGTCTCCTTAATTCGCATCATATTATCTTTCGGTTTGCCTCAGAAGAAGATTATTATAGGCTATGGATGAAGAGATCCTGGTCTTTTGGAGGATGTTATATGAAAATTTTGAAATGGACCCCTGCTTTTGACCCGTATGCTGAATCCCCAATTGTGCCTATATGGGTTAATTTCCCTGAATTGCCTTTGCACTTGTTTAAGAAAGAAGCTTTATTTCCAATAGCTAGTTTGATTGGATGTCCTCTGAAGTTAGACTCAGCCACAAAGCTCTTATCTAGACCCTCTGTAGCGAGAATCTGTATTGAAATAGATGTTTCCCAGCATCTGCCAGACCAAATTTGGATTCAGAATGGAGATTTCGGTTTTACATAAGATGTTCTCTATGAAAGACTACCTGATTACTGTTATAGTTGTTTTAGACTCGAACATTCAATGAAAAACTGTGTAAAGGATTCTGCTAACTCTAAAATCAGGAAAAATGTTTGGGTTGAAAAAGAGATGCAAGGTCATAAGGCTATTGCTGGTTCTTCTGGCTATAAGAATCTGGCAGAACCTAGTCTGAATACTGAATTGAATAATTTACAAGTTGAAGATAATCTAACTTCCGATTATGTTAACTCTGTTCTTGAAGTCACTGCCCACCCTCCTATTTTCATGGGTGAACCGCATTCATTTAGGATAGAAAAGGATAAAGGAAAGCAAATAGTTGTGTCTGAGCCCTCTAAAGATGTTTGCAAGGAAGGAGAGGATGTAGATAAAATGGGTTTGAAGTTGCAAGCACCTGAATGTCAGCCTTCAGAATTCATTCAGGATGGTCTTGATGTCTCCAAACAGCAAGATAACCCTGTTTCTGTTAACACAGATCAAGAGGTTGCTGAAAAGGTTCAAACAGATGGATCCGTTTGTAGTGGATCATCATCTGAAGAGGCGGATAAACCTGGACAATTAGAAGAAGAATACCTGAGAACCATGGCTAGGAAAGGAAAAAAATCAGTGGTAGATGCTGATGGTTTCATCACCCCGAACCCAAAAAAGACTAGAATACATAAGGATTACTCTCAAGTGGAAAGAACCATCACCACTAGGTTGACTGAGGCTAATAAAATGGTTTACCCCGGAAAAGAGCAAAGAGAATTAATTTGCGAAAAATACAGCGTTGTTTTATATTACTTCTCATTTCAATTCACGGAAGAGGAAATGCAAGGGTGGATTGCTCGTACGAGAAAGCAAGAAGATTTGTTGAAACAGGAGAGACAAAAAGGGATTATAAATGAGGATCAATTTGAGAATTCTATGAAATTCATTTACTTTGAGAAATTGAAGTTGAAAGCACCACCTTCTTGATGTTTGTTTGTAGACATTCTGTGTGGTCTTTGTTTCTGGTTTACGGGTCACAACATATTGCTGTTCTAGCTGATTTGTGTTCCTCTAAAGCTGATTATCTATCTTTGATGCGGTTGGAGTTCTCTGATCAGACTTGTTGTGGTCTATCTGCTGATCTTGGATGTTTGGCATTTAAATGCTGTTTTTTTATTTCCTAGAAGATCTCTTGGTTGGTACAGTTAGTGGATTTCTTTGGATGTTTTGAGGATCCTTATCTAAGGGTTTGATTGAATCTGGCTAGTTTCATCTCTGTTCTTCTGTTTTTCTGGAGACTTGTTCACTTTGATGATCTGCAGGCATGCTGTCTTTGTTTGAAGCTTTAGTCTTGTGATTCTGCAACTCTGTTTTGAAGGAATTCCCTATATTTTTGCATTGGCAAATGTCTGAGCATCTATGTCTGGATGTTCATGTATTTCTCATGCGCTATATAGAGAATCTGTTTAATCATTTCATAGTTTGACATGTTTTGTGAGCGTGATTTGGAGTAGGTTTTCTCTTCTAGAATGAATTGTTGGGAGATCATGATGCTAGAGCTGGAGTTCTTGTTTCTTGTTTAAAGCTTATTGACAGACTTTGGCCCACCTGGATTGCATAGCTCGGACGGTTTGGGACTGGTTTTCTAGATTGCTCGATGGGATATTCTTGTTGGAGTGGTTGTTTAATTATTCATTCTTGTGGGCTGTATTTTGGCTTTTGCTGGTGTAGGCTTACTACACCTCGTGTGTACTTTGACCCTTTTTTGTTTTAATAAAATTCTCTTGCATGGATTGGGAAACCAATCCATGTCACCTTTAAATAAAAATGAATACCATGCTCTATATTTTGGATTGATTATAGTTATAAACTATTTTTATGAATATATTTTTTAATTATGTTCTTGGGAAGAAATTCATTTTCAATTTATTTTTATGTTTAGGAATATGGTAAGCATGTTTTGAAATAACCTATTGGGACAAAAACTATTTAACTGATTAAGCAAAATGTTTGTAACTGATAATAATATTTTTTGTTGCAATAAATTTTCCCTAAATTTTAATTCTTCAATTGGTTTTTATAGGGTTCATTCTTATAGTTGAAAATATTGTGTTTTAACTATAGAAATTATTTTATGTTTCATTTTGGAATATTTCATGTTTAATATCACATATTTAATTATGAAGTAGATCATGAATAGGGAATGTAAATATTGAGCATGATAATTCAATATATATTGTAATAAATCATGTTCACTTTTTTATTTCATGTTTATAAATAATGTTTTAGGTTTATGATTATAAATTATTGTTTTTAATGTAATGATGTATTTTATTTCAACACATGAAACTGTTATATAAAAAATTTAAAATTAATATTGGAATTTCATTCCCTTTATAATACTATAAATCCATAATTTTTTGTTTAAGAACATTATACAAAGTTTGTTACGTAACATTTGTTTATTTTGTATTTAAGATGGAATCGTGTTAGATTTATTTAAATTCAAGGCACGATGTATCACTATAAATGAATTGTGAATGTTTTGTATTATTTGTGTTTTCATTTTATTCATTTCATTAGTGTGTGGAAATCCCATGCTAAAATATTAATGGTTTGAAACCATTATCGTGGTTTGATAGTTGTAGATTTTGAGACTCTTGATATGAATACATATTTAAAATAACCATACATTAAAAAAATAATCACTTATATATGGTTTATGAAGCAATTACTAATGAAAAAATTAAAATTGTGTGAAAGTACCCACGTAAAATTATGTGGTGAAATAATGTGATCCATTAAATATTTCAAGAAGATTAAACGAGTTTTTGTTATGTGTGAATATTCTTATTTTTTTCCTCGTGTGATGTGTGATTAAAATAAGAATTATATGAAGACGGTTATACCTGATCCCTAATTGATATGTGTTATATTTTGATGGGATTAGAACTATGTGGGTGATTATTTGCCTCACAATGTAGATAATATCTTATCCTGAGAGAACTAATTAAATAATATCTGTGATTAGATATTTTTTAGATTGTTGGATGGGGTAGTGTGAAGGTTTATATAGATAATTTTGTTATTTATTTCAGATAGTAAATTGTTGATGTAATTGTTTTTTAAATAACTAGTGGATTCTTTCATTAGATGGTAGGTTTGGCCAGTAGTAGTGGTGTGTGGTGGTTGAGACGTGTGTTTTTTATTATGGAATGTGTTGTGTTGTTGTGTGATTATATTGATTAAACACTTCACCTCTTATAAAATTGTTAATATGTAAATGTCTGAAATAAAATAAAATATACATTTTGTGATGCTTGAAATTAATAAATATGGGATTGGCTCCCATAGATAAATATTATTATGAAGTATGTGGTGTTAATGTTTTAATACAATATTTTTGGTTTATTTATTATTGATCTTATGTCGATTACTCGAGTTATGACCTGAAATAGATAAATATAGGGAATCTATTTCCCTCATCAGGACATGTTATCGTACACGGGATTTTAAAACCATGTGGGTGAGTCAGTGATGCTCAATGTGGGCAATATCATGTTGTGGTGGATTATCTTCATTGATTTACCTATTTGAGACACCTTTATATATGATTATGTGAGTTCATCTACTGTTTGATAAATTTTATGTTATATTTTTATGTGACTGTGTTCATAATAAACAATTATTTTTTAGGAAACTGAAAAAAGATTTTAAATTTGCATAAGGCAGATTGTTCCAACATTATTCATTGTTTTCTTATTTATCATCTCATCAGTAAAATTTGAGATTCTTGAAAAAATATTTAAACTTAAATGGTTTTTGTGATGATATCCTGTCATAGTTACAAAAAAATTAAACGATGATTTTTTTATAAAATGATATTCAGTTTAAGTATAATTTAAAAAAAAGGAGACGTTAAAATTTTTGTTACATGAATTGGGATAATTTTAATTGAGAGGGGAGTGTTTTAAAAAAACATTTAATGTTTTATTTTTATAATAAAAAGTCATGGAATAGGGAGATTAAACATTTATTTTTATCATAGAAAATATTGGGTGGAAAATAATAAATATATTAACAATAATAAGATATTAGAAATGTTTTTTAATGCAGGTTTTTTTGTCATAAAAAAATGGTTTTAAGTGAAGTTTCATCTTGAAAGGAATATAATTTTTTTAAGATTAAAATTATTAATTGCATTGAATAGATTATTATTCCCATAATTGGTTAATATTTTATCTTTATGTGTTCATTATTTTCTTCTATGTGAACTTATTATGTTTTAGATGAATATAACCTAGGATGTTGTTTTCAAAATAATGTGAATATATACACTTCTTTCCCCCAATGGTTTTTGTGTTACAAATTTTGAAAAAAAAGGAGAGGCATCACATGGGTTGGATGACCAAACGGGTTTTCCCTTTTCTTTCATATTTTTTATTCTCATAGGGGAACCATTACCTTGGTTCATTTATTGTAGAGGAATGGTGGCCTTGAAGAGGTTACTTGGGAGAATGACATGATTATTTGTACATAGTACCTGTAGAGGTCTTATGTTTTCCCTTATATCTTATCCTTATTAAGTTTTGTTCCGAACTTGGTGTTTTATGAGTTTTTTACACATTATTTGATCTTCATTGTGTGATCTTTTATACTGTTATGACATGTTAAAATGGAATACATTATTCTTAAATAGGTTTCATTTTACTACGATGTGATTAAACAATTGCAAGTGAGCTAGAGTCTCCAAGAGAAGACAGTGTCATGACATAAATAATTTTACTCTATGATTCCAATTTATCAAGAGGTACATTTTGTCTAGTTTTCTTAGGAATTTGTGATAACTTGTTTAGTTGATGGTAGTGTTTCAGGTGTAATGATATCCCTGAGTGGTATTTTGATGAATGGTTGTTTGAACCCTTTATCTAATTACTTTTAGGTTTTATTTGAGTTATTAAGGGTGATAATAGTTTAAGAGGTATCTAATGTAATGGAATTAACCATCCAACCAATTAATTTTTAAAAATATATTATAATTGAGGCTTCTCGTGGAATTCTATGGTGTTTTTGAGACAAGTCATATATATTTGGTGGTAAGTGAATTCTGGTAGATAGTAAAAAATTGAATTATATATATTTTGGAGGTAGATAAATTATTCTTTTAGATATATTATGGATCTTGGTAAATTTTAGAAGTACGAAAATTCTAAAGATGTATAAATTATTTTGGTATATAAATCATGGTAGGAAGTTAATACTAGAGGAAGGTACAATCCAGTAGTAGATAAGTCTTATTGTAGGTAAATTTTAGATATATGTAAATTATAATTAAAGAAAAATCATATTGATTGATAAAATCTATTATTAAGTAAATATAGGTTGAAGGTAATTCCTATGGTATGTAAATTATAGTGGTAGGTATTTTCAGGAAGTTATTAAATTAAGGAATTAATAAATTTATGGTGATGCGTAATTTATATTAGTTGGTAATTATGAAAGTTTTCCTTTTTTCTATAAATTTATATTTATATTTATATTTATATAATTGGTATTTTGAAATCATTAATGATGGAAAATGGATTTAAATTTAACAATCAATGGGTATTAAAGCTGTTACAGAAGAGGTTATTTATATCTTTAATTTCTAAAAATTTCAAATACCTTTTAAATTTTTAATCTGTATTGATTGATTAGATCCTCCATTAATGTATATTTAATACTATATTTGATCTCCATAGTACCAGATCTGTTTATTCAAAATAGTATATATTTCATTCATTCTTATGGGACTACATTCTCTGGAGACAGTAGGTCCCAAATCGTATTTCCCTTGGAGTTGTTGAACTAGTTTTTTGTAGTTGGTTTGAGTCCCATCCCCAAAAAAAGTTTCCTCTATTATTTATTCCCCTAATTTTATTATAGAATATTGGGAAATATTCTTTCAACCATGTAAGGGATCCTTCAATTCTCATTTAGTTTTATCATGATGGTAGTGTAATTATTTTTTATCAAGGAGAAGACTATTTTTCATATTTGACCAATATAATAAAATGGGTTAAATAAAATTTAGGGGGGTTGAATAACATGTTGTTACATATTTTCCTTTCTTAATATTATGAATTGTATGGGAAATATGGATTGTTTAATATTATGATTGTTGGTGGATTTTATTTTATAATATAAGTTATGTTATGGAAAACTTGTTTTTTGAATTTATTTTTCCACAAAACAAAAGTGAAATGGTTTAGCAACATATATCATATTAATAAAATGGTATCCCCAATCGAATAATGGTATTTTGGGAATGTTCATATAATAAAAATTTAGAATTAATGGAATTACCTTAATAAATAATAAAATGTGAAATCTGATTTTTCTATGTTTTATGATGTGTACTTCTGTGTGGTTTTGATGTAGTATTATTATGGTGGATATGAAGAAGTGTTGTGAAATTACATGGGTTGAAATTTCATATATAGTAATTAATTGAATTGAAAAGTATGGTTTATGTTGTTAATATTTATATGTGAAATAATTATATGGATAAACAAGTTATATTAGAGAAATAAATTGGTTGATAAATTTAAAAGTCCTGAAAAAGGATTTTTGGAAATAAAATGTAGCTTGTAGATTGTGGAATATTTATGTGGTGATGTTATTTTAGAGGTGGTAGTGAATTTGGTAATTCTATGAAATGGTTTGTACCTTGGTTGTAGACCAATATGATGGAATCATGTTCTATGATACTATATATATCCCTTTTTTATTCCTGTGATTTTCAAAATGCAACCCACCCTCATCATGCACTATGTAATAACACCTACATTGTCATGTGTGGTGTATTATTTCTTGACTTATAGGGGTAGGATGGATGGATGGATACCTGCTCATCCATGCTCCCTCTTCAAGGTGATTAGAAAGACATTCATGGGTTGTGATGGACTAATGTCAAAATTGATGATGTCAAGTTGTGGGATTTGATGTGATGTGTTGGACTATGTGTTTGTGGGTGGGATGTGATGTGTTGTGATAGCCTAGATGTGTGTGTGATGTTTCTGAAATGATATGATGTTGTTTATACATTTTGATAGTGTCAAGACATATGATGTTGGGGCATAAAATGAGAAAATTATTGGAAAAGAGGTGTGGGGTACAGTATAATTGATGTGATTAATTTTAAACTATTATACTTGGATGAATTATTTGGTGTACGAGCCTTAGAGAGGTTTGGGTTCTAATTAGTAAGCATATAAATGTGATGTCTAGTTATACTATTTTTCTCACTGGTGTGATGGCATTTGTTTTTCACAGGTTTATTAGAGACTATTTTTTTCAACTAATTAAACATATTTTCTCATCTTATGTATATAAAAAAATATTTTTAGGATTTCAGGAGGACATTAATGAGAATGTTAGACATTTATAGTTTGGACAATTGAAGCTATTTCTATTTTACTATAATAGATTTATTCTTTTGGTGTTTCAATTTTGGAGACCTATATTTGTATCACATTCATTTATCAACAAATCTTGTGATGGTTTTAATCTGTTTTATATTAAGTCATGTAGTTTTTTGGTTTATTTATTCTATATCTTGATCTTATTTTCTTATAGATGGTTATAGTTCCCATATTTTTATTTTTTATACCCTAAATGCATGTTTCTAATATAGGGCCTATAGGAGATGGGACTTAGGGGTCCTTACCTAAATTTATTCAATTTTATCCCAGGAGTGGTACCTTTGGATGGAGGTGGTCATGACACATTTATTGAACTTAATTGGATTCTAGTCCTGGTTTGTTTATATGGATAGGGTAGATCATTCTTTGATGTTGTTGTTTTGGTATCATAGTGTGGATAATGGTGGAATGAAATGTATGATCTTGAATAATATTAAGGATGATTTTAGGGTGGATGGACCATGTTTATATCCTTCCTTAATTGATTTTTTGATAGAATTTACCATGTCTTTTTTAGTGTCATGTATGATGTTGTCGGTATATTTTGGACTAGTTCAGTTCCAGTTCCAATATGTTATTTAATAGTATGTAATTAATGAATAAATTTAGTTGAGGTATATTTTTTTACTAAATATAAATTTATGGTTTAGTAAATAGATGATGATTGAATATTAAAAATTGATTAATTACTAGTATAATGACATGTAAATAAGAATATTCCATGAATTTTATAAATGATTAATTGATCAGGAGTTGTGGTAAAAAAATATATTTATTAATGGAAACCTTATTTCTTTATATTATTAATTTGAATACAAACTCATATTTCAAATGGGAGGATATGTTATAAGTTGATATGGTTAAATAAGAAACATGAATTGTTAATAATGATTCTTATTTTTTTTTAATGATTACTAACATATTAGTGTTTGGGGTGGTTTTTATAGGTAATATTTGGGATGCTCAGTATAGTTCACATTTTCATTTGGATAGATTTCCCCCTATGGTTTTACTAAATTAAAATTATTAAAAATTAAAATGTTATAATTGAATTTATCCAAAAAATATATTTCTTCAGTGAGAGTTAAATATACATAATTTCATTAAAACCTATTTTGAATAGGAATATAGTAAATTATTTTGAATATGCAATTAATTAAAATATGAAAATGATCATGTTGTAATAATGGTAATGAATGTTTCATTCTCTATTTTATTGTATGGTTGATTATTCCACCACTAATTGATTTTTTCAATTTTATAATATTTGTAATGATACATTTTCTTTGAGATATTTTTTTTTATTTTTCATTAATTTTCATCTTATGAGTTTTTTTTGTTTATTGATTATTTATTATTTATCAAACTATTATTTTATTATGTTATGATACAATACATGAAAGATGTATTTAATTATTATAACATGAATACTTTCATGGTAAATAAATTAATAATCTACTAATCATATATATACACTTATTTTCTTCACATCTTTATCACATGTATTGACATTATAGGATTTTTTTTAGGATTATGATGTGAATGTATATTTATAAATGGGTTTTAATTTATTGAAATTAAGTGTGTATATATAGGTGTGTGTGTGTGTGTTTTTCTGTGTATTTATATATTTAAACAATATATTCTATCTCAAGGATATGGAAAATTAACGGATATATGGACTATTATGGATTAAAGATATGTCATATATTCATAACCATTGACTATAATGGATTATGTTTATGAAATGTAGTTTCGATGTGAAATCACTCTATTATAAGAAGAGTTTATTATATGTTGATGTGGTTAATATTGATGGACTTCATGTGGTGTGGTAGTGGTTTTGATGTGATCGAACTACTGATATTAAATATTTGGTGTTGTGATTGTTGTGATGACGTGATGATGGTTGTGTTGTGATATTTTTGTGATGTGGTAGTGGAAGTTATGTGATAATAGGGATGGAATAAAGGTGGTTATAAAATAATATATATGGATATGTGTCAATAGTTTTGATTTGATTATTATAATGATATTCCCAGAATTCCGAATCCAATATCATTTACATATGAAAATAATATTGGTGATATGGTGGATTGAATATAATGGTTTATGGAGTGCTGATTTAGTTTATAGATTATAACTAATCTGCATCTAATTATGAATATATAACATCACAAAAATTTATTTATAATAGATTATTAATGATATAATGATGTAGTTTTAGGTGAATTAGTTAAATGTGGTGATTATATTTTGTTTCATTTTAGATTGATTGTGTATCCTTAGTATTAACATATGATTTATCACATTATTTGAAAATCTCACTCATTTATATATAAACACTTTTATTTCAAATAAATTTTTAATACATTCAAATTATGATCATATTGTTTACTCTTGTGTTCTTATAACATTCACGAGATATTTAGAAGGAAGGTTTATTGGACATTTCATATGATTATGTTTGATAAGATAGAGTGTAGTTTTTGGATATCGGTCATTCCTTATCTCTGAATAAATTTTATAGTTTTTTATGAATTAATAATTTAATTATGGAATGATTGATCCTTTTTTATAATATATGGAGACGGTTTTTGGTTTCGTCTTTTTTTTTGGAATTAGGGGTGCAATGATTTATGTATTTTCAATTGATACCTATTGTTCTAGTCTTTATTCAGTTTCCTGTTAGTGGTGTGATTTGGGTGTATGATAAGAGGTATATTCATGAATACAAAAAAAATACTTTTATATAGTAATGTAATATAGATAAAACTGTAAGGTCAATCTCTTAAGGAGGATTCTCACACACACAATTCTTATAGAAAAAATGGTGGCAAGATTTTCCTTTAATTTATAACTCTATATGTTTTCACATGGTATGCCTAATATTGGATGACTTTGTAAACAATTCCCCTTGATTTTTTTTAATTATATTTTTTCCCCCAAAAAACTTATTCTTTATCATATGTATTTTAAACTTTATAAGTCTTTATTATTAAAGAAATAGTTTTTTACTAGATACTCTTCATATTCCAGTCTATTATTTTGCAATGCATTTATTGCATAAATTTAAATTGAATAATAGATATAAATAGTTTATGAGAACTACCATTTCCATATTTTGTATATCCATGTGTAATTTATAATCACTTGTATGTTAAACTTGTACGATATGGACTCATCTTCAAAATTCATCCAATTTAGGCACATATTATAAAGCCTAACATGTTTGATCTATATGCACATTATAATATCATATTAATATTAGGTTTTATTTGGATTAACTATATTCTGATATTTATTTAACACTATGAAATGTTACATGACATATTATATATGTTTTAAAAAACTTAATTCTTAATGTAATAATTGATTTGAAACTATTAAAAATCTAAACGTAGACTATTTTCTCAAATAAGGAAAAAATATTCTAAAATACTCAAATTTTGACAATTTTTCATAGATAAGAATAAATTTTTGATTAAAACATTTAATTATATAATAATATCCACGAAAATATCATCATCATTAGGGTTACACTTACATTGTTTTGAATCCTCAATGTAGGAATAGTGGGTGAAGGTTGTTATATAAAGACACATTTGATGACTCAAGGGCTATTCATAATCAATATCTGAAGTCTCATTAATAAACTAATGGTTTATTATATTTCATGAATAATCAAAACTCTCAAACTATATATTTACTATTTATGTGTTGGTTATGGAATGTTGGAATTGAAATTTATATTGAAATTTAAATTTGAATGAGTCTAAGCCGTTTTACACTATGAAAAAATCTAAATGGGGGTATTTCATAAATTAATATAATTTATAGAGGAATATATTTAAATTTATAAATATTAAATAGTTTTTACAACTATTAAAATATATGGCGACGAGATGAAGAGTATAAATTAGAAGGAGAAATGCGAATACAAATGAAATAAATCCTAGTTAAACACTCTTACTGTTAATATTTGGAATCAATATTTTTGTTTGTGTGGCAAAATTTAAATAAATTAGGATCCACATTATATAAAATGATTTGGATGATAATCATTGCAAATTTTTAATTAACATAGATGTTCTACGGTAATATGATTTCTTAGTTTTAACTATATTGTGTAATGGGTGTAGTTTCTTGTTTTTAATAATAATTCCATAATAATCTATTATGCCTATTATGTTTGTAATTTATAATTTTTTTAATATATATATGTTTATCTAGATTCCCAATTTAAAATATTTTTTTAATTTTTTTGAAGGATCAATGGAAAAAATATGGAAATCCTTAATTCACCCACCTCCCATTATATTTTTACCTTTAATGAAGTCCCTTTCAATTAATATCAGGTCATGCATGTTCCCTTTCATGACGGCCAACAATTTTTAGTTTTAAGATAACTTATTCCTCTAAATATTATCATTTAATTTTTTATTTCTTGTTCTGTATATGGGTAATAGTAATTTAGTGACTAAAATTTGGTTCCAAATTTTTATTGGATGAATTATCATAATATAGATGATTTGATTTTGTTATATCTTAAATTAATATGTTTGGATGTATTTGACAGTTTCACTAATGGGTTTTTTATCATGATAATGGTTATTTGATTATAAAAATTGATAATAGGAATATACAGAATGATGAACATCCTAAATATTTTATTTTAACATCTCTTTATGAAAATGAGTTTTTAGAATTTAATTAGATATTAATATAAAAGTATAATTAATTTAAATTAAAAATACCTAAAAAGATAATACAATACTATTGTGAGATTAAATAGAAAATTATACCTCAAAATATGATGATCACAATGTGATTATTGATGAAATAGTGGACTACTTCTTCACCATAGTTAAAGGAGTGGTGAGAATCATAAATGGGTTTGAGAAGAAGTTGTAGGATTATATAGTTATTGATAAGAAACTATGTACTTTTTCTATTCATGTTTGATGAAAATTTCATGGTTCTTGATGACAATGATCCAAAAAATTGTTAAATTATAAGTGGATTGATCAAAATACATATTTAAAAAATATATTTGAAATAAATATAAAAAAACACATTTTGGAAAGAATGTGTTTAAAGAAATATCTCTAAAAGAAAAAATATTTTCAAAATATTTGAAAAATTTCAATGATTCCTTTTATGAATCACTTGAAAGATAAAATAAACATAGAAAACATTTTAACCATAATGTCTTGTAACTTTATCGGAAATATCTCCCCTTTGTGATTATGAAAACGAAATTCTACATAGTGTTAATAAATATTTCAAATAACAAAAATTATCTTACTCATTATTAATGATCCTTTATAGGAGAAAAAATATAATTTACTCATTCAAAAAAATATTGAATCCTTGTTTAAAAAAATATCAACATAAAAAATTAATACATAGAAAATTAAAAATTATTAATTATTAAATATTGATATATTTTATAATCAATATATAAATAGAACATTGAAATATAATTTTCTATCACTTTTTTTTAAATATTCTCTAGATTAAAATAAAACATTGATGAATATTTTTTAATTTTTTTAAATAATTTCAAGATAAAAATATGATATCTTATAAAAAACATTTTTGAATTAAAAATTTTATAATCCTCCATAAATGATACATTAATAATATCCTCATCCATTTAAGAATGATAACCAGGAGTTAAATTAAAAGGAATGTTGGGTTTAAAATAAAAATTTAAAAATAAATAATAAATTAAAACTAATTTTTTTTGTAAAATAAATGATTTAAAATAAAAATAAATATTATAATTAATTATTATGTTTCATAATGACTATGTTAATAATAAAGATAATATTCATCGATAGTTTCAAAAAAAGTTGAGTAAAATCTTTCTATTCATGTACTAAGAGATAATGTAATTAAGAATCCAACCACCCCTTTTAGAGGATACATCCTTTAGGTTCATCAACAATAGAACCACAACCTCTTGTTTGTATCCGTAAATGAATATAACTAGTATGTAGAAGAAAATAATATTACATTAATGATCAAAATGGTTTTTTCTAAAACATTTATATTTTTTATAAAATAAAATTATAAAGATTAAATACATTGAAAAATAAATAATTGAGAAATTTTCAATATTAAATTATAGAATGAATAAGTGTCAAAAGTGATCCATACCTAAATACCTCTTAACAAAAATCGTAATTATGTAGTGAAAGTGGTTTTATAAATAAATTATATAGTTGAAGATTATTTCTAATGGAATAAAAAAATAAATCAGCAATCTTCAAGTGATATCAAAAATTGTTATGTGTAAGGACAACATTCTTTATAAGAGTGTTTAGAAATGTATTTATTAAAATTTTAATTGAACTAGTACTATCACATTTAAATGGAACATTGATGTAATTTTTTACATAATTTGAGAGAGTGTTTTTCACCAAAATTATTTGGGGGTTACAACTCCACCCAATAATATATTATTCTTTAGATGCAGAAATATAAAAATATATTTTATTATATATACTTGAAGAGACATTATATTTTTATATTTTGTGACAAGTACAATTTATAATTTTTACATCAAATTAAAATTCAATAATACTAGCATAAAAAATATTTCAAAAGTGGTTCCTTTTAGATAAAATAAAACCATGTTTTTTAAATATGAAATTTATATTTTGAACTATTAAATGGTTTCTATAGAATTTGATTGAAATTGAGAATAAAGATATAAAATAGGTATGATTTTCCACTATGTGATATCAATTTAAAGAAGTGACCCAATCATACTTATTTAAATATTATTATCAAAAAGTTTACATAATTCATCCGATAATAGATTAAAAGTTTTATATAATGCTGTGATAACTTCTCTAATAGAAACGACGAAAAATTTACAAAAAAAATCAATACTATTTTGAAGTTAAATAGATAAATACTATATATTTTGTTTGAAAATTTTAAAAACATTGAAAATGTTTTCTCACCCATGAAAAAAATATAAAATTTTCTATAATTAAATTATAAAATCCATTGAAATTAGATTTTTTGTAAAACCAAAAAGAACTATGTAATGATAAATTTTTTCAATTAACAACTCATTTTAAATATATTTATAAAAGTTTTCAATTGATAATTCCCATTATATAATAATTTTCTAAATTTAATTCTTTCCACCATTCAAACCAAATTAGAGGGGATTTTTGTAAACCATACAGAGCATTTTTCATCAAGAAATTATGATATGTAAATATTGAATCTTAAAACTTGTATTATGTACAAAAAATATTTTCAAAAATAAAACAATTCAAAAATAACCTTTAACTTTCATTTTAAAAAAATATAATATTTAAAAGAGTGGTGAATTACCGTAAGAGTAATATAGATTATATAATCATGATAGTAAATAAATTTTACCCTAATAAAATATATATTAATGATTATATCCCTTGTGTATTACTTTTTATTGGAGATGTAACATTTGTAATCTAATTGATTTATGAATACTCATTTTATTTCCATTAATGTGATTTTTATCCAGTCATTCTAGGGAGTCTAAGAAACCCTACATCATGATGTGGTTAAGTGATTTTTACAATAAAACAAAAATATATATATAATTAATAGAATCATCAATGTTTATGTTTTTTATGCATCAGACAAGAGCATAATGTTCAACATCATTTAAAATTAGTCATATAGTAAAATTACTAAATTTCAATTAATATATAATATTTTCTAAGGGATGGTATTTATATTTAAACCATGACCTAAATAAAGGTATATATGAAGTTACCTTGAAAATATCAATTTATTTAGAAGTAAATGAATTATATAAGGTCAAATTATTAATTTTTCCATTAACATCATAAATTAAGGGGTTGTTATTATGAAAATTCCTAATGAAATTTTATATAAATTGATTCTTCCATGGGTTTTTCCTTTAATTAATTGATTGATATACATTTCATTAATTTTGTTATCTTTGTAAAAGATTATATATTTTGGGTCAAACATTAAAAGGTTGTGTGTGTTTTTAATAAAATAGTATTTAAATCTATATATAATAAGAAGTAAAAATTTCAGATTTTTTTTCTATAGTTCCTAGGAATAAATTCTAAGGGACGACCCTATGAGAATGTGGTTCAAGGAAAAACACCCAGTATTGACCACATAAGCCAAAAATGTCAATTTATTTTGGATTTATTTTAGACCCTTAATTTAATTTTACAAATATTTTGATTATTTATTTTTACAACCAGATTTTTATTCTATTAATTATAGTGGAAAAGATTCATTATAGTTTTGTGAAGTAAAAAATGTTTATCAAAATCATTATTTTCAAAGTCTCCCCCATGATCAATCTCAATATATATAATAATATATTTTTTTCTTTTTTACCATCTAGTAATATTTAATAAAGATATAAAAATATTAATTTTTATGAGAAATGAAGTAAACCATTAGAAATATTGAATAATTATCAATAAAAAAAAATTTAACTCAAATACTTACAACATGGGTTGGTCTAGAAATATCTTGATAAATAAGTTAAATTTCTTTTGAGGTGGATGATAAAATTTTATATTTAATGGATTTTTTTTATTTAAAGATTTAAATTATTCAAATTTAAAGTTCAATTTTTAAAATAAATTAAAAAATTTCACACTAGTTGATTTCTATTCAGTTTGACTAGTGTTTGTAGTTAAATAACTGATTCTCTTATTTTGAGGATATGACTTAGAAACATTTAAACTCGATCTTTTATCAGTTTTACTTGAAATATATTTTAAATATTTAAAATGAAATCATAGAGCATGATCATTTGAAAATAAAACACACCCTTAATAATTAAATATATTAAAAATAATTTCCAAATGAGGATTTAAAAGCATTGAAATATATTTTTATAACTCATAGAAAATTATTTTTTAATAATAAAATAAATAAAAAATAATTTGAATAAATTAATTTGAAAAAATAATAGGTGAAATTATGATTTTGTCCCTCATAGAGTTATAAAAAAAATTACTTGGCCTAAATTGATAATTTCATGTTGGTTAAACATGGATTAGTCACCACACTTGTCTCCCAATCACCTTGAATACATGAACACTATAGTTTCTTAGGATTTTATCTTGAGGATGTTTTACTAAAAAAATAAAGATGTATATAAAAACATTGGTACCATATCATTGGTTCCATATGTTTTAGAGGTAATAGATTCTAAAGAACAAATAAATTATAAGTGTAAAAAATTAAATAAGAATTATAAAAAATATTAGAAAAATATTATGTGAATTTGAAATATCATAGGGGTAAAATTAAAAATCATATTCATAAAATCCATGTATATTTTTGTAAAATAAATGAAATTTTTTTTGAGTGAATCCTTCGACAAAAGTTGTAGTAAATTTTGAGGTGAGTACATGATTTGTGAAACCGAAACCATAATTATTTTTCACATATATTTGGGAACCATGAACATTATTTAATCTATTATCACCTCCAAAGAATATAGAAATATATTTTTTAAAATATTTGTCTCTTGATTAAAATATTCAATATTAGTTTGAACTTTTAATTTCTATTATAATTTTACATATCATGATAAATTTTTTTCTTTTCATGAAAAAATAATTTTATTTGTTTTCTTGTTCTGTAAAATATGTGTTATTTTCAAAAAATACATTTGGTAATTTATTATTATGAAATTTTAATTATGTTCAAGAATAGATGGAATAATTATCAGTTGAATAAGTTTAATAATTAACAATATTATATACCTCAATTTGAGATATATGGAATTTATACCTTTCATCATATTACATAATAAATATTCAGAATCATCTGTTATACTCCAAGAACTATAATTGTCGGATTTTTTGATTCTATTATCTTTTTTTTTTGAAAATGGTAATAAGAATTGATTTTACCATTTTTCCCATTATAAAAAGATACATAAGATTCATTCAATTTCTTTTTTTTTTTATCACTGTGAATGGAAATCACATTCTTTATTAATGTTTTAAATTCTGGGAAAATTAATAAATTTTTAAACACATCTTGAAGAGTCGTTATCAATTTATTTAAAATAAATTTTCTTCTTTTCCTTCACTTCCATATATTCATTTTTATATTGTTTCTTCATAGTGATCACATTGATCATGAGGGAACCAATTATTTCTTCATCAATGATGTTATTGTAGTCATATTTTGAAAAATATCCATTAAATTTAGTAATGACTTATTTTGAAGAACCCAAAGTATCTTCATCACATGTGTCGGTGTATCAATAATATCACAAATGTTCTTTATTTAATTTAATATTTAAAAAAATGAGTAAATATTTTTGTAATTGATTCATTAAGATACATACTAAAACATTTAAAATATTATTGATACATATCATCCCCATTGTCTTCAACCTTAATATATCTTTCTTTAACAACATCAAGTACTTTCCAAATTTAATAAATATTTCAATATGTTTAAAATCATTAAAATTAATTTCATTCTAAACTATAATTGACATCATTCATGGATTTCTTATATAGTTAAAACATTTTAAAATAAATAGGTGTAAATCTAATCCACCAATTCATTATGGGTTGTGTGAACATGAAAGAAATTTTTTCAATTAGAATAACTTATGTATCTATGAAAAGTATAAATAAAATTTTAATAGTAACTATGTAAATTTATATTAAATAAAGGAGCCCATCCCATTGAGTTACCTTCAGGAGCACCATGAAGGTTTTAGGTAGAGTCCATATTTTAATGATTGGTCCATAAAACCATTTAATATTTTTAATCAAAATGAAAAATGGTTTTTTGGAAATAAATTTATCTATTGATACTAATTATTGGTTAGAGTAAAATAAAAATTGTGTCTGTGAATAACATATAATAAAATGAAATAAAAATCTATGATATAATTATTAAATTAAGTATTAAATTCCAACATCATAAGAAACTGAAATACTTTTGAGATGATGATTTAAATTTTGAAATATAAGAGATAGATAGATTAATATAGGCTACATTATTAATTGATTAATGTGAGAAAATTTTTACTAATTAATTTAATATAAGTGATAAATACATTAAAGGTGTGGAAAGTAAATATGAAAAAAGGAACATAATTTCAAATTTTTTTTGGAAATAGCTCTATAAGTGGCCATACATCCCCTGCAAAAAATTATTGAGGGTTCATGAATTAAAATACATTAACATTAGTGGTATAGAAGAAACCCAAAAATAAAAAAAACCTTTTACATTAGTAGTAGTGAAGAAACCTATAAAAATAAATTTGTTTTAATGATTGTCCATGAAATTGGATACAGATAATTTTACATTATTTCTTTCCATGAACTCAAAAAGAAAGAGAAATGAGTTTTTTTCTATCACAAATAATATGACTAAATGATCACAACTACATGTGACTAATTATATGATGAAATTGGGATAATGAGAAATAATTTTTGGAAGATGAAATTTTTTGAGGAAATTATAAAAAACAGATATTAGGTGTAGGAAAAATATAATACATATATCAACTAATTATCATTTATATTAAATTTTGATCAATTAATATTATTAAACCTCGCTATTTTTACATTACATTCATCACATATGATGTATTTGTATCCTATGGAGGTCTATGTTTTATGATGGGGAAGTAATACGTATAACTAATCCGGGGTAGGAAATTTTAATAAACTCATTTAATTATAGTCCTAACACCATCAGCTAGCCACCTGACACTATCATATATTATGAGCGCTCTTGTAAGAATTATAGGCTACTGCACACTCCATCGAGTCAGGGATAGATTCAATAATGTAGTTGATGAGAACCTAATAAGAATATATGTATATATATACTTCACCAGGTGGTCAGTGAAATTCCATCCTATAATGACAGTTGTTTCCTAGTAACGGTATACAATATGGTCTTCCACAACGGTTTCTATGCATTAATTTGTTACATTGAATCTTTTATATTATTATTTTACATAATGTAGGAAATAATTGTTATATTTAATTATTAGGGAACCAAAATTCTATTGTAATCATTTAATAATACATGGGTGTGAGGTTAAACCATATAGATCCTAATCCACCACATCATTTACGGATGGTCCTTGATATGGTTTTGGTCATATTGGGCTCCTTTGGGGACACTTGGGGATGCACCACAATGGTGTTCATGTGTGGTCCTCGACAATTTTAGTAAAATAAATTAAAAAACATTTGACCTTTGGTTTTACCCCCATATCTTCCTCCATAATGAAAGATTAATAAGGGTAACCTTACCACATTAATTCATTTAATGTTTATGATTAGAGGTGGGGCATAATTTCACATTGGGAATTACTCATGTTGAGATATACTCTTTCCATTCAGTTTTATTTTCAATTCCTTTATATCTATTTATAGATATCCTAATTTAGTGTTTTTGATTTAATTCCCCAATGTCATGGTTAAATCATCCCAATGTGATAGAAATTATATATTAAATGGATTGAGAACACAATGAGATGATGTTCTCACACGATTTAATAATTTTTTAGAGGTACATCTGGTAAAGTAATTATTCAATATATTTGATTAAATTAAATTAAAAAATTTATTGAATTGATGTCTACTGTTATTGAATTTCTATATGATGATAGGGAATGTATTATGTGGGACTTATACAAATTTGTTGTCATCATTTTCATTATATTGGTTTTCCTAGTGCGATTTTAGGCATTTAATCATGTTTTAATGAAATTTAAAATTAATTTATATGTATAATAAAATATAATTTGATTATAATTAATTAATTTGTATTTTTGACAATAATTAGGGCATCGTGATGATTAGTGAGAGATAGAAGACATGCATGAGCTTTTATAGATTTTCCTATGTTGTGACTAAAATGGAATAACACTAAATTTTCTATTTGTGGAACTATGTACATAACCCTTTTAAGAAATTCATTTTATTTCCATGGAAATTTATTGTGAATGTGAATGAAACTGGAGGGGTAAGAAATCATTAAATCATTAAAAAGTATTCATATTATAATAAGAACCCAATTAAATATTATTAAAAAAAATTAACCTTTGAAATGTTTTTACTAAAATAATGAAAAACTTATACCATAATTGATGTTAACTATCAACAAATTTTTATATGTATAATTTTTTAAATCAAAAGAGATAAGGAAATTTAAAAACACAAACTGGATTTTAAAATAATTGGAAAATTAACATGTTGTGACTTATTACTATTTACTTGATATAATATCACTACCAATTAGGTTTTTTAAAATAAACAATGTGATCGAATCCTCAACCGGGTATGAAAGAAACTCAAAATAATTTATTCTAGGTTATAACCAACCTCTCCCACTATTATCAGTGGAGTAAATTTATCAGTGGTGTAAATGGTGTTATGGAAATTACAATAGAGTATTATAGTAATATATAGTGTATTATAATATAATTCAATCAAAATATAAATAATTAAATCAATAAAATTATGGAAGTAAATAATAATATTGAATTATAGATAAAATAAAATATATATAATGTGAATATACCTTTCTCTTATCAAGGTTGATATGATTATCAATGATAGTATTATTCTATAAAATTATCTTATACTATGTTCTTTATGATAATTTTAATGATCTTCCCATGTATTTCATAGGGGTTCAATTATTGAATGAAGAATATAGTGTTGTAGAATACACCAAACAATCCTAATTATTTTTACTAGACACTAATTAATATTTATTCATATTTAATATAACCCCACCCACTAAATTCACCATATATTTTTAACATATTTATACATTTTCAAATATATAAATATCTATATTTTGATATTAAAAATTTAATTCCTCATATAGAAATAGAAATTTGGGAAAGAATATATGTGTTTTCAATGCTCTAGAGTATCCATTTAAGAATAATTGTTCTTAAATCAATGTAATAAGAAATTAGGTGAAGTTGATTAAACTCTATAAACTAGATAATGGACATATATTTAATTTTCATCTCAAATGTGTGTTGAATAGGAAACCATCAATGAGGTTGAATTCCAGAACAACTGCATAGCTTCTCATAAAAGCATATATATTCCAAAGGACAGGTATCTATCACTTCAATATTGAAAATATTTCTTCATATTATTGATCTGTCTATATGGTAGAAAGTTTCTTTCAATGATTCATAAAGATCTTGATGGTTTCAGAAACCAACCGATGATGACAAATTCCATTGAATGGACGCATAATGCTTTTGAAGGAAGTAAAATTAATCTAAATATATAAAAAAATTATTATGAAAAAAACATGATATTTTTGAATATTGTTAGAATTATTCTAATGGAATCATTATTATAATCATATTAGTAGCTTATAATTAAGAAAATTATGTAAAAACAAAAATAAATATTTTATATAATTCAAAAAATAACTATTATGTTATAAATTAATCAAAATTTGTAAGCATTAAAATAAGGAATTTATGAACTTTGTGAAATATATCCACCTTTTTGGGGATCAAAAATTAGTTTTGAAAATAAATTCAAAATAATAGTATAAAAGAATTATCATATCATAATGAATTGTAATAAAAAGTTCCCAATAATATTCCCTCTATAAAATTAATAAAATACAAGTTATTATTCTAAAATTGGAATATATAACCAAAAACATACATTACACACATTATTTATATCACTTTTTGTATTAACAAAAAATAATAAAATGAACGAGTAAGGTAGAATAAAAATTAATTTAAAAAAATGTATAAACCCAATGGATAAAATAAGAACACATATTTTTTATTTATATCCATGTGAAAATTGAACATCAGCAAAATAAAATAAAAATTATCCCTTTAAAACTCCAATTAGAGTTTGAATATGAAATTATAATTAGATGATCTTTTACATTTATGGGTGGAGAATATTATATTAGGTAAATCTCGGTACCGGAGGATTATAGATAATTCATGAGGCTAATACTTTAAGATAGATCATTCCTTTATCTACTGTTATATGAAATTGGATAATTTCAATGAAATTCATCTATGATGGAGCTCAAATATGTGTTGAAACTAACTTATAAATATGGAAAACAATAGGATAAATAAAAGTAGTCATAGTATTTTATATATAGGTTTTAATTGGACAATGAAATTGGTAGAACACTCCACCACTATGCCCTCTAAGTTGAATGAATTGTCACTTATTATTCATAGAAATAACCAAAACATTAGACTGAACCATAAACATTTTTACATGCCACGTGAATTTTCAAGATAGATGTTAAATTCATTGTTACAAATCCAAAAAAATAAATGGGAGGTGAGATCATGTTTATTAAACAACATTTCATTGAAAATACTTCATTAATATGGTAATCATATACCTATCATCCCAATATTCATTATTAAATTCTTTAATAACCTTATAAATATTATCAACATGGGATATTGTCGACAATATATATTTATGTGGAGATTTGGGGAAACCCCACAATTTTTTTTACCAATCTTCTCAAACAATGAACTTAACTATATCGAAATTAACATAAGTTTGAACTGGTGGAGGAGGTGGTCTGGTATAGGAGGAATCATCTTTAGAATAAGGAGACTCAAGGCTCCTAATAATGGTAGGATCTTCATATTTCATATCTTCCCTCATATATTCTAAATTTCTGAATATAGCAGAAATATCATAAAACATCTTTTTATATACCACCAAATTCAAAATCCATAGAAATTATATAGTTTAAATATGTTCCATAGAAAGTGGTGTGATCAAGGATATGTTATCCTATTTATGATCATTATCTTGGGAGGCATAATTGTTATAATTATATGAATTAATAAATAGATTATCAACCGAAAATTTATATTGAACATACCAAAATAATTAACAAGAGTGAGGAGGATAAGGATAAGGGGAAGACCACTCTTTTCCTGGTGAACGTAAAGAAGGAACAGAATGATATCCTTGAACAACATCATCTTTAATTTCACTCGTAGCATAAAATAATCCTTCATATTCATCCACATCCAATTCTTCTACATCTCCTCAAAAATCTTGGATAATCATAACCAAATAAATCCATTAACCAAATGATATCTATTGATATTTCTAATGAGAAGATATAGAATATACACCATGCTCTAGTAGAATACCTCTAACATCACCACTAGGATTGTATTTTTAATTAATGTAATATAAGATCAGAATGATTCATCATGGGGACTTCACCCACATATTCAATTCATTATTTTCATATTAATATAACTGGTCTTGCAATCAGTGCCCCCATGAATTGTTTTTATAGTTACAATCCCAATCACCACTCCTTGTCATTATGGTGTTACATATATATATATATATAGATGTGTATCTTTATATTCATATTCTCCATCAATCTTATTTAATTATTTATTTTAAATCACAGTTACTTCTTCTATAATTTCAGAATAAAATGCCTTAAGAACAATAAAAATATAATCTTCTTTCTCAGGGAATCCATCCTTAAATGAATTAATTTCTAATAAGGAAATGAATGGGTATAATAGTTAAGTAAAAAAAGATGTTAAGAATCTTAACATCATTATCATCACAACATAATTATACATAATATTTGATTATATATTCTTAACATCAGTAATAGATTTTCTCATGTCTTTATTTGAAAAATATTCCACAACCACATTCAATTCCAATTAATAATAAACTAAATCTCTAAGATATGTTTGATTTATAATAGGATTGAAAATCTAAAAAGCTTTTCAATGGTTGCATCCCAATTTTTAATCCATGGGTTTTAATTTACTTTCATCTACCTCAAGTATTCTTATATTAAGCAACATTCACCACACTAAATGATCATTTCCTCTCTTATAAGATCAATTCCAATAGTTTCCAATAGTTCTGATATCATCTTTGGTTATCCTAAAATATTTTATTTATAAAATGGATTACACAGTTCTATTATATAAATGACATGATATGTAAATATATTATCCTTATAACCATTATTCATGATCTGTAAAAAACATCCTAAAATCTCAAAAAAAATAAAGGTTACATTCTAAGGACATATGTGATGGATTAAAATGAATAAAAAATATGAATTCTCTATCATGTTGTAAATTAACTAGTCATCTTGGGTTAGTATCTACAATAACCTTGATAAGATCTTCCATTGATTCATTATTGAATGGGTTATATGATAATATCTATGATAATCTGTTGAAAATCCTTCACTAGGGTTTGTCGACTGATTAACCAACTCCATAGATTAGAATACTAACTCTTCTCTATCAATCAGATAATTTATAAAGCATTTATTTTTTCTAGACTTGTATTTATCATGAAAATAGGAATAAAGATTCAATATAGAATATTTTTTTTCTTCATTTTATGTGATTAAATATGACCATCCTTGCTCATAAAATATGATCCGAACTAGAGAACTACTAGATTTTAATGATGATGTATTCTTATCCTTCTTGTTATGAACTCGTATAGGTGATAAAAGGTAATTCCACTGCTCAAAAGTTTGACTAGATCCATATGTCAATTAATTACATGATCATGAAAGATTGGAATAATACGAAATAAGGACATATTTCATAGTGAACACAACATCATAGATTTAAATGTTTAAAGACATATTTTTTGTATTTAGTGAGAATGGAATTGGGTGTTTGAAAGGATTGTGAGAGAAACTTTTACATTTATAAAAAAATAGGGATTTTAATCATTTTGTATACAAATTAATTATTTTATAAAACATATTTTTTTAATGTAAATTAATTATTTTATATTTAAGATAATAAAGTCATCGGGAATAGAAAAAATTACGGATGACGCTCTAGTGTAGTAAAGTTACAAGTTAGTATAATATGGTAAAACATAAAATGTTTAACTCACTTGTTAGAACCATATTTTAACCCCCATCAGTATCACTCTAATGATACCACACAAATAGTAGCATATAATTCTAGCACCACAATGGTATAACCTAACTATATCACCAATATAAATATAATTTTGAACATTAATGAACTCTAATATATTCAAATGAAATAAAAAATAAATAAAATATTAAAAATAATTTTCCAAAAAAATTTAATGCCTCATAGAGCCTAATCTCTCAATATTCATAGGCTTCATAAAAATTTCAACAAGATAATTTTCAATGATAAATGGTGGAAGAGTTATATCGTCCTTTTGAAAATGATCCCCTAAAAATTGATTCCTTATATCTATTCTATAATTTAATTAATTATATATATGATTCTTTGAAATGTTAACAAAACTTATATTATAATGTTTTATTGGGACATGTCTAAAATAATTTTCATCATCTTATATTTTTTTATCTTTACAATATGTGAACAAAAATATTCTATAATTATTTACTCATCTTCACCTATGTTAAATGAAAAAAAATATTTCTTTTTCACTACACATGGATACAAGAGACATTCCCCAAAATTGATGTGTTCTTGTGTTCTTTTGTATATAACTTACAACCACCAAAATATTCATCTAAAAACAAAATAATTTAATATCATGTATTTTATAGTATAAAATTACATCAATAATAGAATCTTTGATATATTCTAAAATTATTTCAATTAAATTAAAATGATATTCCCAAGGGTTTTATTGAAAATGAGAAAATACACGCACAAAATATATTATATTATCTCATCTCATAGTCATGTAAATTAAAATTATAATCAGGAAATTATTGGTGGTGTTAATATCTAGATCTATACTCTCATAAATACCATGCATACATGATTTACTCATTGGATTATAACTTTATTTTTTAATATTAATCACAAAATGTTCTAAAAGATCAATTCTCAAATTTACATTGATATATAATTATTGATTCAAAGTTATTAAATATATTATACACAATGAAGAACATTATATCAACCATTAAACTAATTTAAAATTATTTTTGAATTATTTTTTATAAATATATACATAAAAAGTATTCGGATGAACTAAAAATAAACAAAACATATATTTTCAGTAAAAAAACCTTTTGAAATCCTTTTTATAATCAAATTATGATAACATATCCCATTTGGAAAAAAATTGTAATCATGAAAGTGATTATATTTTAATACCAAAATATAGGATCTTGTTTTAAAGTATATAGTTATTTATAATGCTTAAAAACATTATTTGGAATAAAAGAATTTTGAAACCATGAGGTTTGTTCAATAAAAAATCCCCAATAGTATAACCATTAAAAAATTCACATTTCTCATCCATTAAGAATAGTTTGAAATTAAAATGATCTATGTAATAAATTATTATTATAATGGCCTTATGGTTTGATAAAGTTATATATATATTTTTAGAATCAATCACATATTATTGAATATAACCCTTTTCAATAAGTCAATATTTATTTTAAATTATAGTACCGTATTAATCAAAAAATTCCTAAAAACCCATTTAGTTATAATGTTCTTATAATATTTCGGTATTTTCAACAGTTCCTAGAATTAGAATATTTCAAACTGATATCAATCATAATACATATTAATAACCCATTGATCATCATTCATATCATCAGTAATTTTGGGAGGTTATTATGGAAACAAGAGGGATTTATTTTCAACCTAGATTCTATGAGATGCTCCAGTTTTACAACCTTTTTTGTAGTCCTGCAGCAATATTTAAATAATATCCTTAATGTTTTCTAATAGAGTTTTTGATATAATAAATCAATAATTATATTTTTTACTTCACTGACTAGTTCAATATCTTCCTCTAAACTAGGTCATTTTTGGGTAAACATATAACTTAATCTATATGGTGATATATATAAATGGATGATGTATTTATTTTATTGCTGAAAAAATAGCCCATAATTATATCAGAAGATGTATTAGGCTTCCATGGATCCATTAAAATCCATCATGGCATGTCTAGTATCAACCAAATCATTGGTTCCTTTGTTTAAATGCCTATATTATTTAATATATTATAAATAATCAAGGAAAATACCTTCATATATTTTGGATTTAAAATTTTATAAACGCTCTTTTTTGTTTGGAATATATACCTTGTAACAAAATAGTATTATTTTACTAACCATTTTTATTATTCCATTATGTAACACATTTGGAGATTTATTTGTTGGAACTATGATAAGAAACATATTTATTATATTAAAATATATACTAATAACATCTATCCTAAAAATAAAGAGGTATGTTATTCTCATTAAAAATTTATAGGGAAGTCACTTAAAGATTCTTATTCTATATTTTAAACTATCATATTTATTGGTGAGTCATAGGAGAGAAATATTATTATTGAATTTATATAGTGATAACAATGACTCAATTTATTGATTAACTAGATCATGAACTTAATAATCCCTTTTGATTTATAGGGTAAGAGCACTAATTTTTTCTACAGATTTTACATCTTTTTCAAATTCAAAGAATGATTCAATTTTGTGTGACAAAAATAATGGGAATTAATTCTATAATATTCATATACATGAGAGTAATCATAATGATTCCCACCTAGGATAGATAATAAAGACTTTATGATCAATTCCATATAAACCAGTGTTATGGGTTGAGAAGTTGAATAGTCATTATTTTGTTGGAAAATAATCTTTTGTTGTTTCTGTTTTTGAAATATATTGAACATATTTTCTTTTGGGAAATTTAGTTTAGGGGGATAATTAAATAAAAAATTCATTATATGATTTTTATGATACTAAAGGATTTATTTTAATAAAATAATATTCTATAACAAATATTCTTTATTATATGAACATAAATAAGAATCATTTTGAAAAAATTAATAAATTTAAATTATCTATATGAATTTTATCCTTACATAATGTAATAAAAACTATTTCATCATTAAATTTATACAATATGATAGAATTATTTTCATGTATAACATGGTATAAATCATCACATAACTGTGAGATTCTATGAAATTTATATTTCATCCCTTCAACATAATTATAATTAGAAATTAAAATTGATATAAACTTTATTTGGATAAGTCAGATTATTTTTCCTTTTACATTGTCAACAAATATGACCTATCAACTATCCACCATTATATTATCTATGAATATTTAATAGGTACTAGTCATATGTATGTAACATCCCCCTTTTTTCTACCATATCTGCCTATTGGAACTCAGCAAGAATTTTTCCAAAAAAAATAAAAAAGAAATAGTTTTGGTACACAAACTCTCTTAGGTCTCGAATTGTTATAGAAATAATCTTTTGGAATAAAATAATATTAATAAATTATAAAAACAATATATTTATGAGATTTAAAATTAATAAATAACATAGGCTCATGATAATATGTACTATTCATAGAATAAAAAGAACATTAACTATGAATAATGTTTTTTAACTTATTTTCCGTTGACTAGGATGGTAACCAATAATATTTGTATCCTTTTGGTCGGTCTTCTTGCAAATAATCATGAAACAAAATTTACCCCCATTTTTACAATTTTTATGGTCCTTTTTATGTTTCACATTTAAATATTAACCTCATTTTCCATTAAAAGAAGGTGTAATTATTATCTTTTTCTATAGAAATTTCACTTCTATTACTTGCACAAGAAACATGTGACTTTTTTAATTTTTTTATTTATTTATAGACTCATAAATATTTTTTCAATAACATCTTAATAATCCTGTAAAACAATTTCATCCATTTATGATTGATGAAGATTATTTGATTGGGATGTAGAGTAATATAGCTCAAATGTTACTTCTACAGAACACATATTATACCTTCCATTATTGTCTTCCTTTCTTGAGTTAGATTCCATATGAATTTCCAAAGATTAACTCAATAGATATTTATAAAAATTCATGAGTATTTTTCATCAATTATAATTTACCTTTTTTATTTTTTATTTATATATTCATCTTTAAATTTTCCTTTTACCTGGAACTCAAAAAAAGATATCTCACTTGTTTGGTATTCTATTATCCAAAATCATATTTCTTTTATATCTACCCATATAAAATTTTCTCCAATATATTTCTTCTTTTCGGAGAATTTCATAAATTCTATTGATAGATAAGACATATCTTCATAACTTTTAGATTCTTAATCATCCTCAATTGAGTTATATTCATTTATTTTAACATTCATGTATGACATAGATGTATAAAAAGATATTGAACTTATTTTTTGTTCATAATTTTCATTATTTAATTCCATCATATCCGCATAAATCATTAGATTCCAATATTCTTCAACATTTCTAGTTTTATCATGTTTCATCACTCCTGAATTAATATTATGATTCCTCACTAATTATCATGTAAACCTCACATAATTATCAAAAAATAAAATTTATCTTAAATTTTATTTCTAGGTTCATTAATTATTTCTATTATTTTATTAAACCATATTTAAATTTCATGAATTGATTCATTATCTTTCATTCAGAATTTATCATATTTTATTGAATAATTATTTAGAATAATTTATTTAGTTTTTTATGTTGCTTCCCTATAAATAACAAATGTATTCCATATTGATAATCATTATCACATACATACACTATATTAAACTCATCAACACAAAATTAATTGAATAAAAAATGCATATATTTAAAATAATGTCCTAATAATACTTTATACTATCACTCCAATCTTATGTATAATCCTTTAGTTTTTTATTTATCTTCTCTAGCTACATTTATATCAAAACCAATGCTCTCAATATGTATTTTAATTTTAATTTTCCATTGATCATAGTTCAAACTGATAATGTAAGTCAATATATTTTGACTATATCATTTGTGATTAGAAGACTATATTATAACAAATGAAGTAAAAGAATATAAATAGTTATCTCGATGAAAAACATCATCAACAATAAGATAAAAATATATATTAATCTTGTAAATAAATATTTTCTATGATACAAAATTATGGTATATGTGAATGTCTCAAGTGGGGTGAATTGGGTATTTAAAATGTTTTATAAAAATTATTCTAAACGTAAAATATAAAACAAAAAAATTATATTACGATAGAGACCCACTGTTTTTATAAATTATCATTACATAAAATTTTTGTAATTCATAAAACATTATAAAAATATGCACTAAATGAACATACTAGTCTAGTGACTTTGGGATCCTGGAATCATAACACTGATAAATAATTGATCTACATTATCTCTCCTAGGTTATTCTTTACTATAACCCTTCTTAGAAACATAAAACATAATTCATATCTTCATAACCTGGGGAAGGAAAAATAAAAAAAGGTGATCTCAAATGATCAGAATTGGTAAACAAGTGAGATATGTAAGCGTAATCAGGAGAATAATGGAATGAGAACATGATCATGAATATAGATAACTAATCCAATCATATCAATGATCATATACATGAATCATAGAATAAATCATGACAGTATATAAGATATGAATCATAATGAAATTAGTTATATAATTCATGAAAGAATAACATATGAATAAAACATGATATTATTAAAGACACATAATCATATAATTTTATTTCTATAGTATCCAAGGAATTTATACTTATACCATATTGGAAGTATGGGTTCATTCCACATACCATCCTGGTAGTCATGGTTAACTTTCATGGATATATTTATAGCATGAGGTTACTCCTTATACCATATTGGTAGTCACAGTTCACTCCCATGGACATCTTATTAGTCAAGGTTCATTCCCAATACCATCTTACTCTATTTTTTGAGATATAAATCTTTACCAAATGCATTGGTGGAAGATGTAGTTCCTACAAATCTCATAGTAAAACAATATATACATTTTCCAAAAGAGAATAAATAATTATATCATATCCCATGAAATGAAATGGTTATTTTAAACATGCAATCAAATCATAACATATTGAAAATGATGGGTTTAATAACCATTTCATCAAAATAATAACCCGTGAAAGAGAGAGGGTGTTCAAAAACATATATCCTGGGAAAGATAAACATGTTTCATAAACATCATGACATCAAAAAATGATCCATTCACTGAAAAATATGAATGGAGGAATTTTTAATTTCAGAATAAAATAATGAGTAACACCAATGGATGTTATCTTTGATGTGAAATAGTTTTTAATTATCTTTTAAAAACATTTCTTGATGAAAATATATTTTGTACACTGAATGTGATTTTAAAACATAAACCCTTTTTCATTGAAAATATATCTGAAAACATATAAATGAATAATTTAAAAACATAAAATGAACTTATAATATTTTTTCCATAGAAATGTGCATCTACGATCTCTTGATAACATTTTTTAAAACTTGGTTATTAAATACAATCGATTTTTGTCTAAATAGAGTAAAAGTCATATTTTCCTTGAAAACATTGTCTTATGTAAAAAAGATTGGAAATGGGGTACTAATAAATGAGTATATCATTAATAAAAATAGGAAATATATATATTAATCAGAGTTATAGATATATTAATCATAATTATTCATCAAATGATCATAATTATTCGTAATCACGAAAACAAATAATGATATTGTTTGAGTAAACACTTAACACTAAGTTAATTGGGATCATACTCTAAATGTAAAGAAATTAAATTAAATGATTCATAAAATTTCATGAAAATATGTAAATTCATGATATATAATATAAAATGGAGTTATATACACCTGAAAAAAAAAATTAGGTGCATAACAAAACACGAGTTTCAATGAAGTCAAATTAAAGATAGACTATTTTATTGATTTGGTAACTTTTGAAAAATTAACCCCAATAATGAAAGATCCTAATATTGATATGGGAATACCCATAAATTTATTTTTAAAAGATAGAAAATTCAATAATGGGTTGTAAATACATTATACAAAAGTAATGGGTCATGAATAAATCATGTATATCACAGAAATAAAAAGTGACATGAAATCCCCTTACCTTGTGTCATAACTGTCGTTATACTCTTTAAAAAAACATGTATAATTAATATAAATTTTTAATAATTAATTAAAATAACCATATACATATTTATAATACCATATATGGATTTATTATGGCCTTATATTACCATAATTTTTACTGTCCATTGTTAAGGTTTCAATTTAGATAATATATGATTTTCCCATCGCATGTGTCTTAATTTTTTATATCTTTGGTCTTTATACGTATATCAGGACTCCATAATGTAATCCATGATATAAATACAATTTTTATTCAGTATATTTTTGTTATAATAATCTATATTATATTTAATTATTTAATGGAATACACCGTTTATAGAGACAGTAAGCCATATATACGCATGAATGTTGTTTTCGTTCTTATTACCATATTAAAAAAATGAAACCAAATAACCAATATGTATATATATTTATATAATATCACCATATATAGATTATAATGTTATATATATCATATATTCTTTCAAAATCCATTTTTAATACATTCAATGAAGTTTCTGAATGAATCACATCGCTTTGAGGGGTTGTAGTCCACACTTCTTCAAAAGAAATTATTGTATTTACCCCAAAGAAAAAGTTAAAAATTTATATGTGTTTTAAAAATAATAAGTAACCATAGAAACCAAATAATTATAGTAAATTAAATATATAAACATATTTTTTATTATAATTTCAACCACTAGAGGCAATAAAGGAAAAATAAGCAATCATCGTTTAGTTTGGCGACAATTCACCTTACACATAAACCATATGTTCATTGCCCATTAGATGGTGGTGTGTATATGTGTATATTAAAAACTTATTGTAACACCCCGAGCTTCCATAATACGCTTCTCTTTTAATAATGCAATAGCTTGCATTGTACGCAACTTCGAGTTCTAAAACATCGCGACTAATCAAAGTAGCCGTTATGAATAGTAATAACCACTTTTTAAAATTATAGAAATTTTATATTTCAAAATGGACTTCATTTTTTGATTCGAAATATCGAAATTATCCTATGTTGAATTTTTGGTATTTTTCTGAGAACTTCTATTTTTTTTTTGAATAGTGAAAAATACTTAATAACAACTTTTTTAATCAAAATAATTTATAGTGATAAATTATAATATTTAGTGGTTTTAAAGTATAATTAGAATATATTTTTACCATTTTATCCAATGGTGGTCATTAGAATTAATTTAACATTGAAATTGGACATAAACAATTGCCAATCTTTTTATATCAATTGTTTCTTAAAAACACACTATTTGTTGTGACAATGGGAATTAATTATAAAATTAATTAATTCAACTTATATGTTTGGAATTTTGTAAAATAGACATCATTTTTGAATTCGGAATATCAATTATAGCTTAGGGTGAAATTTTGGCATTGTTCTGAAAAACTTCAATTTTTGATGAATAGTGAAACCACTAAGTGGAAGTTAAATAACTGATTTTTCGTTTAAATGAAATTTTACCACTTCTATGTTTTGAATTTGAAAAATCAGACATACATGGCTGTCATTAAGAGGTAAAATGTGGTTCAATGAGATTAAAATAATTTTTGGTGAATAGTAACTTTTAAGTTCTTAATCGCGATTAGAGGTAATTAGTGTAGTTTAAGGTAAAAATAATGTTTTAATAATATGATATGAGTTTGACACATGTCCTACCCTCATTGTATGTTCCATGGCCGACCAAGAAAATCCAAGGGTCAACTTGGGGACCCCATGGAGTAACTTTAGTTGGAAAATGACATAAATACCTTTTATTTAATGTTAAAGTAAAAAATGACACAAACATGAAATGTTTTACTAAAACAATTTTTTCATGGGGTTATACAAGTAATATATTTGTCTATAAATAGTCATTGGAAAGATAAAAAGATTTCCTACATCATAGTATTTGTTTTATAATTTTTAGACATTAAATAAATTAAATTATTTATGACATCATTATGATGCAGCGATGACCTCATTATTTAACGATTTTAATAAAATGAAAAGATAATGTAAAATCCATAGCTTACACTTGTCCAAAGACTATTGGATGGGTAGATTTCGAACCCTTATTACCTTATCCTTTAATTATATAAGTGTGGGACCTTTAAAATCCGAAAATCATTTTATAATAACGTAAACGTTCCTTACTTTCCAAGAGTGCCCCTCCTCTCCTCTTATAAAAGGCCCCCATCTCTACCACCTCATTCACACTTTCAAGCCATTTTTCTCGGCCAAACTCTACCCAAATACTCCCCCAACTTCCCTACCTTACTCCTAGAATCCTCACATTGGGCAGAATTCTTCCCAAGTAAGCCTTTGGCTCAAATCAAAAGAGTTACCCAATTCTAAGGTAATGTCTTCTCTAATGTTGTTTTGTTTTATTTTTCTTCTCCAACCCCCTAAAAACTTTTTATTCATTTATTTTGTAACAAAACCAGTATCCTCAATATACTAGGATGTTGTTATAAGAAGTATTCTAGCTACACTTACACACACCTACATCTAATGGTTAAAGAACATACTATTTCTGTGGATGGTGGATTTCTGCCTCACGAGACGATGATTGTTCAACACTCATATAACACCTTCAAAGGTGGCCATTTAGATGTATCTATATTTATATATGATATATAATATGTTTATGTTTTCCTTATTATTCTGTATTTCTCATTTATGGCATACTTTATGATTTCCATTATGGGTAAACGCGATAATTTCATTTTAGGAAGTGCGGACTACCGCCCCCTCAAAGTGATGTGAATCGTTATTGCCATATGTGGGATGTATAAAGGATGGAGTAAATGATATTATATATAATATTATACTGGAAATATATTATACCTTTATATAATTATGATTTCTTTCCATTAAATACGAAATAGAAATGAAAGTAGCGTTCATGCGTACGTACGGCTTACCGTCTCCAGGAATGGTGCATTTCATTTCTTACCTCTAAATGTTATGTAATATTATGAATGAATGTATATACTGGATATATATGATATATATGATATCTAAATCATGAATATAATTCTGTATATAATGGATATTTCACCACATTAACAACTTGTAATTATAAGAAGTTTATTATTGACTCAAGTACCAAAGATCGACAAAACGACCGTTATTAACTTAAATAATTACATAATGTTCCTAACATTGTAATAAGTGATATAAAAACGATAATGAAATTGAAAATGGTTCTTAATAAGGTAGATATTAACTCTAGTTTATTATTCAGGAGGTTGAAGAATGTTTGAGTCAAGTCGGACACGAGGTAAGGGAATTTCTTAACCCAACTTCCATTCTTTGGGTTAATCTTCTACTTTGAAATTATGTCATGATATTATTATGTCATATTTTGTATTTTTACATTCATTATGTGTACCAATAGTGAATAAACATAATATATCAATTTTATTTTAAAAATTATCTTTTTAAGGACTTCGTCTCAATCTCTTTTCATTGAGGCATATTTGGTTTTATACTCAATTTTCTTTTATACGGTGTATAAACCCCTTTGACCTTTACATTTATTCAAAAAAAATATTTTTTATACGAATAGTTTTACTAAACAAAAAAAAAGGGAATGTTTTTCTTTCCGTACATATGCGGCGACTATGACTTCTCCGCCGATGTGACCATTATTTGAGTTTCGGATTCCTCTACAAGCCATCACTTTTTTTTAATGAAAAATAAATAAAAAGTTTTAACATTCTTTTATTTTGGTATTGAAAATGGTTTTGAAAGCGTTTTTATTATATCAATGTGTTGTATTGAAATCTTGTGATTGAAATGTGGAAATGTTATGTTTCCTTTATGCATTTTTTATGTGATACGATTATGTTATGGTTTATGATATGTTTAAACCCATTAATATGAGGAATGAATTGGACTTAGTAAGTGACGGGTGGAGCCCGCTACAGTTCCTCGATGCATCGGCAGGTCTCATGAGACAAACTAGTGTCTTGGAACGAGGCCTTGACAAAATCTTATTTGTGGTCTTGGCACAAGGCCTTGGATACATGGTTATGATAGTCTGGCATTATGCATTCCATCATTATGAAAGTGGTTATTGATATTTCATGTGATTATTCGACTAGTAGAATATCCATGTGAGTAAGTAAATGGCATTATTTCACTTTACTTTTGCCATATTATTCTAATGTTCAAGTTTAAAATGCTTTTGTTTTAGTTATACATTGCCTTAAATGTTAATGTTTATTTATGAAAGCTTCCGCTATGTTGTTATCCTTACTGAGCATCTGAGCTCACCCCTTTCAATGTTTTAATATTTTCCAGGATGTGAAGAAGTATTTTATGAATGACCTACAGGGATAGTCAGAAGAGGACGTGAGTGTGGACTATGAAGACTTTGTTATTAGTTTTTCACTTTATGATGTAATGTAACATTTATGAATGTATCTAGTGTTTCCAAGGCTACTAAACTAATCGGTCTTTCGAGACTTGATCTTTTGTGATCATGTCAATGTTACGAAGTAATGCACCGACTCTAGGTAGCTGGGGTCGGGGCTTTACAGTTGGTATCAGAGGCAGTTTAGTACTAACCTTGGAAGCTAGATTTAGATAAACTCTGATTAGAGCACATAGCCCGAAGATATACTTTAAGAATTAGTATAGAAGAACTTCCTAGAATTTTGGTATTATAGAGATTTTGTGAGTTTTCCGAGAAATACATCCCTGTCTGGATACGAGTAGGTAGAGGCGGCTCAGGAACAGATGTACCTAGGGGTAAAACCCGAAAACACCGCTTTGAGCTAGACTCGAACAAAAACTGGTGCACGACAACAGGTCTTGCTTCACTCTTGGTTACGACACTCCTGGGGGATATGCTTAGGATAATTCACATTTTCTTTACAAACCACTATGAAGGGTTATGAGTATATACTTCCTTAAAGAAATCATTTCTTTTTATGATTACGGATTATATCCATAAATAGTTCAATTTATGTAAAGTGTTTTAAAAATATGGAATTATGTATTTTATTTCATAAACTAATATAGTTTATGCCATTGTTTAGAAATGGCACCTAGTGGAAGGAATGGAAACCGTATCAATGCACGCACTCCGTGTAGGGATTTCCCTCCTACTCAAGATAATTATTGTGGATCTGGAGATACAACTGGTGTTGATCAACTTATTACCATACTGGGACAACTCACTCAGGTTATGAATAATAACTTTAGTCGTATGGAGAACCCTGATCCACAATGAGGAGGATCAATGTTAGACCGCTTCATGAGGCAACAACCACCAACATTTAATGGGGGTACAAATCCATTAGTAGCTGTGCAATGGATAAACACCTTAGAGAAAATATTCCATGCCTTGGGGAGTAGCGAAAGGGAGAAGGTTATCATGGAAGTTTACCGCCTCACTGGAGATGCTGATCAATGGTGGTCATTGATTCAAAATACAAAGGAAGATGAAGAAGTATCAAGTATGGAATGGAGGGAGTTCAAAGATCTTTTCTTAGAAAAATACTTTCCTCATGACAATCGAGCAGATATGGAAAGGAAATTTCTGAGTCTGAGACAAAAGGAGGATGAGAATGTCGCAAAGTATGAGGCCAACTTTACAAGGTTGGCGAGGTATGCGATAGATTATATACTTAACCCAAGAGGTAAGATTGATCGTTTCTTTGATGGGTTAAAACCATTTCTCCGTAGAGCTTTAGTATCACAATCATTCTCAACATACGAAGATATTGTCTCATGTGCTATGAAGACAGAAAAGGAATTCTCTAAGTCTTATGACAACAAAGTAAAGCAAGAGAAGAAGAGAACGGTGGAATAAGAGACAGATAAAAGGAAAAAGGGAAAGAAGGATTTTCCATTATGTAATAATTGTAGGAAGAATCACCCTGGTACTTGCCTAAAAGGAATGGTATTTTGTTATAAATGTGGAGAAAAAGGTCACCAGACACGTGATTGCAAGGGAAATAAAGAGGCTATCAATGTTGAATGCTACAATTGTAGGGAAATGGGGCATTATGCAAATGAATTTCCTATGCGTCAGGGAAACTTACCTCAGAAAAGGCCAAGGGATCAAGGACAATCTTATGCTGTTACTACAGTTGAAGCAGAATAACTAATGTATTGGTGCTTTTGGACTCATGGATTATATTTTGGTTATTAGAATAATGTGATATATATATAAGGATTGTACTTCAATACTTGTTGATTTCAGTAAGGTTTTAATATGATGAAGGTAATTATATTTTTAGTATGTGACAATAAGAGAAACTTTACTTTGTTTGGGGAATCTGATAAATTGATTTTGGAATTAAGAGACCTTTTAGAGAAAGTCTAGATAGAGGTATTTTGGATAACTATAAAGGTAGGAGTGGATTAAGTTGATCTTTGAATAGTATTGTTTAAGGTTAAAAAATTTATGAATATTATTTTTGGAATATTATAATACTATAGTTTTAGGAAAAGGACAACCTGCAGGGTGGGGCATAACCCGTCGCGTCGGACAAAGCTGCAGGAATCGAACCCACAACCATAGAGCGACAGGCCTTTATTTCCTACCACTATCCTACAGGAAGTCCCTGGTTATTACAAAATAGTTTTCCTAATCTAAATGGTATGTGTTAATATTTTAAACCTTGTACGATTAGGATAAATAAAATATTTTTTAGTCCTATTATCTTTTTGAGTGAAAGATGAGTTTCTTGTAGAAATTAGTTGAAGGTTGAAACTCTACTTGTCAAGCATAAATATATATATACCTATCTCTTTTTCTATGAATAAATTAATTCTTAAACTATAATAAAGGGATATTAAAACAAAAAAATGTGTTATCCTAATACCTTATTCCTTGTTGAACTGATGATATTTTAAATCAACATAGATTGAAGGCTTTGAGGCCCTCAATTTGACAGTTGATTGTGACTGATGACCTCAATCACTCCCTACAAATATTTACGTTTTTAATCCAATTATATGTCTCTAATTGCCACCAATGTTCTCCTAATCGAGATCATAATTGGGTGGTGACTTTTTCATTTCCCTTTCCCTCTTATTAAGGCTAAATTTTATTAATCTTATTTCCGATGTGGGTTTTCCACAAAGGTATTTTCTCTTTTCAACCTTTTATTTTCAAAGAAAAAAAATTCAAATTGTGAGGATACAATTTATTGAAGGAGGGGAGAATTTAACACCCCGAGCTTCCACGATACGCTTCTCATTCAATAATGCAATAGCTTGCATTGTACGCAACTTCGAGTTCTAAAACACCGCGACTAATCAAAGTAGCTGTTATGAATAGTAATAACCACTTTTTAAAATTATAGAAATTTTATATTTCAAAATGGACTTCATTTTTGGATTTGAAATATCGAAATTAGCCTATGTTTAATTTTTGGTATTTTTCTGAGAACTTCTAATTTTTTATGAATAGTGAAAAATACTTAAAAACAACTTTTTTAATGAAAATAATTTATAGTGATAACTTATACTATTTAGTGTTTTTAAAGTATAATTAGAATATATTTTTACCATTTTATCCAATGGTGGTCATTAGAATTAATTTAACATTGAGATTGGACATAAACAATTGTCAATCTTTTGATATAAATTGTTTCTTAAAAACACGCTATTTGTAATGACAGCGGGAATTAATTATAAAATTAATTAATTCAACTTATATTTTTGGAATTTAGTAAAATATACATCATTTTATAATTCATAATATCAATTATAGCTTAGGGTGAAATTTTGGCATTGTTCTGAAAAACTTCATTTTTATGAATAGTGAAACCACTAAGTGGTAGTTAAATAACTGATTTTTCGTTCAAATGAAATTTTACCACTTCTGTGTTTTGAATTTCAAAAATCTGACATACATGGTTATCATTAAGAAGTAAAATGTGGTTCAATGAGATTAAAATAATTTTTGGTGAATAGTAACTTTTAAGTTCATAATCGTGATTAGAGGTAATTAGTGTAGTTTAAGGTAAAAATAATATTTTAATAATATGAGATGAGCTTGACACATGTCCTACCCTCATTGGATGTTCCATGGCCGACTAAGACAATCCATGGGTCAACTCGGGGACCCCATGGAGCCACTTTAGTTGTAAAATGACATAAATACCTTTTATTTAATGTTAAAGTAAAAAATGACACAAACATGAATTGTTTTACTAAAACAATTTTTTCATGGGGTTATAAAAGTCATATTTTTGTCTATAAATAGTAATTGGAAATCTAAAAAGATTTTCTACATCATAGTATTTTTTTATAATTTTTAGACATTAAATAAATTAAATTATTTATGACATCATTATGATGCAGAGATGACCTCATTATTTAACGATTTTAATAAAATGAAAAGATAATGTAAAATCCAAGCATTACACTTGTCAAAAGACTATTTGATGGGTAGATTTCGAACCCTTATCACCTTATCCTCGAATTATATAAGTGTGGGATCTTTAAAATCCGAAAATCATTGTATAATAATGTAACATTTCCTTACTTTCCAAGAGTTCCCCTCCTCTCCTCTTATAAAAGGCCCCCACCTCTTCCACCTCATTCACACTTTCAAGCCATTTGGCTCGGCCAAACTCTTCCCAAATACTCTCCCAACTTCCCTCCCTTACTCCTAGAATCCTCAATTTGGGCAGAATTCTTCCCAAGGAAGCCTTTGGCTCAAATCAAAAGAGTTACCCAATTTTAAGGTAATGTCTTCTCTAATGTTGTTTTGTTTTATTTTTCTTCTCCAACCCCCTAAACACTTTTTATTCATTTCTTTTGTAACAACACCAGTATCCTTAATATACTATGATATTTTTATAAGAATGATTCTAGCTACACTTACACACACCTACATCTAATGGTTAAAGAACATACTGTTTCTGTGGATGGCGGATTTCTGCCTCACGAGACGATGATTGTTCAACACTCATATAACACCTTCAAAGGTGGCCATTAAGATGTCACTATATTTATATATGATATATAATATGTTTATGTTTTTATTATGCTTCTGTATTTCTCATTTATTGCATACTTTATGATTTCCATTATGGGTAAACGCGATAATTTCATTTTAGGAAGTGCGGACTACCGCCCCCTCAAAGTGATGTGAATCGTTAATGCCATATATGGGATGTATAAAAGATGGAGTAAATGATATTATATATAATATTATACTGGAAATATATTATACCTTTATATAATTATGATTTCTTTCCATTAAATACAAAATAGAAATGAAAGTAGCGTTCATGCGTACGTACGGCTTACCGTCTCCATGAACGGTGCATTTCATTTCTTACCTCTAAATGTTATGTAATATTATGAATAAATGTATATACTGGATATATATGATATATATGATATCTACATCATGAATATAATTCGGGATATAATGGATATTTCACCACATGAACAACTTGTAATTATAAGAAGTTTATTGTTGACTCAAGTACCAAAGATCGACAAAACGACCATTATTAACTTAAATAATTACATAATGTTCATAACATTGTAATAAGTGATATAAAAAGGATAATGAAATTGAAAATGCTTCTTAATAAGGTAGATATTAACTCTAGTTTATTATTCAGGAGGTTAAAGAATGGTTGAGTCAAGTCAGACATGAGGTAAGGGAATTTCTTAACCCAACTTCCATTCTTTGGGTTAATCTCCTACTTTCAAATTATGTCATGATATTATTATGTCCTATTTTGTATTTTTACGTTCATTATGTGTACCTATAGTGAATACACATAATAGATCTATTTTATTTTAAAAATGATCTTTTTAAGGACTTCGTCTCAATCTCCTTTCATTGAGGCATATTTGGTTTTATACACAATTTTCTTTTATACGGTGTATAAACCCCTTTGACTTTTACGTTTATTCAAAAGGAATATTTTTTTATACGAAGCGTTTTACTAAAAGACAAAAAGGGAATGTTTTTCTTTCCATACATATGCGGCGACAATGACTTCTCCGCCTCCGTGACCATTATTTGGGTTTTGGCTTCCTCTACAAGCCATCACTTTTTTTTAATGAAAAATAAATACAAAGTTTTAACTTTCTTTTATTTTGGTATTGAAAATGGTTTTGAAAGCGTTTTTATTATATCAATGTGTTCTATTGAAATCTTGTGATTGAAATGTGGTAATGTTATGTTTCCTTTATGCATGTTTTATGTGATATGATTGTGTTATGGTTTATGATATGTTTAAACCCATTCATATGAGGAATGCATTGGACTTAGTAAGTGAAGGGTGGAGCCCGCTAAAGCTCCTAGATGCATCGGCAGGTCTCATGAGACAAACTAGCATCTTGGCACGAGGCCTTGACAAAATCTTATTTTTGTTCTTGGCACGAGGCCTTTTCTACGTGGTTATGATAGTCTAGCATTATGCATTCCATCATTATGAAAGTGGTTATTGATATTTCATGTGATTATTCGACTAGTAGAATATCCATGTGAGTAAGTAAATGGAATTATTTCACTTTACTTTTGCCATATTATGCTAAAGTTCAAGTTTAAAAGGCTTGTGTTTTAGTTATACATTGCCTTAAATGTTAATGTTTATTTATGAAATCTCCCGCTATGTTGTTATCCTTACTGAGCATCTGAGCTCACCCCTTTCAATGTTTTAATATTTTCCAGGATGTGAAGAAGTATTTTATGAATGACCTACAGGGATAGTCAGAAGAGGATATTAGTGTGGAATATGAAGACTTTGTTATTAGTTTTTTACTTTATGATGTAATGTAACATTTATGAATGTATCTAGTGTTTCCAATGCTACTAAACTAATCGGTCTTTTGAGACTTGATCTTTTGTGATCATGCCAATGTTACGAAGTAATGCACCGACTCTGGGTAGCTGGGGTCGGGGCGTTACACATAGCATAAAAAATCATTTAATTTTTATAATAATGGGGGTTTTCTATAAAAAATGGAATAAATATAGTGGAAGGGTGGAGAAGGAAAATAAGAAATGGATCTTGATTGAAGGTGTTAACTCTTAATTGGGTAACTCCTTTAGGTTTGTGACAAAATGATTTCTCGGATAATTTTCTTCACAATGGGAGGAATTAAAGAGAAAGTGAGTGATTATGGTAAATTTATTGGGTAGATATTATTTTGAACTAAATGGTTCTAGAGGTTTTAAGAAGAGGGAGAGTGGGTGGCCTTTTATTGGGAAATATGACTGACACTCTAGTAAATATTTTAAGAGAGAATTCCACACATATTTTTCATCTTGAATGTGGATCCAATAATGATAAAAATACAATTAAAGGGTGTATATGATATAAATATTGCCGTTAAATGGTTTTTTAAATGTTTCTGAGTCCTTTTGAGTCCTAGTTTTCTAGCTCAGTTCTTAGTTAAGATTGTGTTTACCTTAATCGATGTAAATAATTTTAATTACATTCATGAATATTTTTGTTAAAAAACAATGATGAACATATTATAAATTATAATTTATTTTGAATAAAAATATATAATCCATTTTTCCATATTCCAATCACATATTGGAATTAATTAATTGAAAATTAATCCTGCAATCAACTCTCCAATGTAGGTTATTAAGGTAAAAATTAAAAAATGCTTGCTATGGTTTGTATATACAATTACAACATGAAATTGTATCTAATTGAACAAATTGGATAACATGATTAAAATATACTCATATTAAATTTTAAACCAATAAAAATATTATTTAACCTTATAAATAATTAGATATAAAAGTAGTTTCGAATAAAAATTCTTAATTCTCACTATTCATCAAAAAGTGAATTTTCCCTAAAAAATAAAAATAATCACCCTATGTTAATTTTAAAATTATAGATTCAAAAATTAAGTTAATTTTATAAAATTAAATTACAATTAGTTTTTAAAATTAGGTTCACTACTATTCCCATAAGGATATAAAAAGTAGTTTCTTTAAAAAAATATTATTTTATAACAAAAAGAGGCTCTAAAAAATATATAATTCATTATCAATATGTTTTATTTATATAAAACCATTAGAAAATATTATTTTAAAATTAATTAATATTATTCATATTACTATGTTTAACTACATGGTTATAATTATCTCATTTAGATAATTATTAAAATAAAAAGTTGTTTTGTGGAAACATCGGTGTTGCATATATCGTATACCATGTCAACGTTCCATATTGCGTATGCCAATACGTTGTTCCAAGTATCATATTAGAAGTGCATGTTCCATTTTACATACCCCAAGACTATTCCACTTAACGAATGTTTTACTTAGTTCATTTTTATAAATAAATTAAAATTTAATTTATTACAAAAAAAAAGTCAATAAAAACTAGTGGTATTACATTCTATCCTTCATAAAATGAATTTCTCCCTATAAATTCATCCCTCAGGTAAAAATATGGGGATACTTCTATATTATCAAATAATCAAGCTCCCATTTAGCTTCCATTGATTGGTTATTTCTCTATCTAACATTTACCCATTTAGCAATCTTATTTCATATAACATCATTTGTACGATCCATAATTTCAAGAGGTTTCTCCTTATAAGAAAGATCTAGATACATTGGTATGACATCTGAGTTCTATACATGTGAAAGGTCAAATATATACTTCCTCAGGATAGATACATGGAACTCATCATAGCCTTCATATATATTTGGAGTAATTTCCAAGTGATAGGATATTGTCCCTATAAAATTTATAATCTCAATGGGACCTATATACCTAAGTATTAGTTTATACTTGTTCTGGAATCTTATAAACTTCATCACGAGTATGATTACTTGAAACCCCATTTCAAAAATATCAAATCCCAGATCGTACTGATGGTAATAAGGGTATCTTTCCTACTGACATTGAAGTGCATTAATATTTCGATGAATGGTTGTAACCTTCTCAGAAATTTCTTTTGTAATATCAGGTCCTAGTAGATCTATTCCTCCAACATCATCCCAACAAGATGGATCTCCACATTTCATCCCATAAAGGTCTTCATAAGTTTTCATATGATTATTTCAGTGAAATATACTATTGTAAGATAACTCAATTAGATGAAGGTTTTGATCCTAACCACATTTGAAATATAGAGAACAATATATCAACATATCCTCTTGGGTCTGAATTGTTCATTCAAACTAACTATCCATTTGAAGATGATAATAAGTGTTAAAAATCATGTCTTTACCATTTTCATATTTAAGACATCACCATAAGCTTGAGGTAATCCGCCAATATTGATATGATATAATAAAATTTTGTACTTAATGCAACATTACAACATCCATAATGTATATACTATCAAGATTATCTTTAGATAAGCCTTATCTAATAGTGATTATGTTTTCATACATAGTAAGGTGATCGACTACCACCAATATTGAATTAAACCACTTATAGGTTTTGGGGAGTCCAACGATAAAATACATAGTGATGTTCTCTCATTTGTATTTAGGTATGGGTAATTGAAGTAACATACCATTTGAAACTATCTTTTATCCTTCACATGTTGGCATACCAAGCACTGAGATACAAAATCTATGATATCTCTCTTCATGTACTCCCATCAGAAGTACTCTTTCAAGTCCCAATACATCTTTTTTACTTTTAGGATGCATATATAATGAAGAAATGTGAGATTACACTAATAGATCCTTCTTCAAATCTGGTGTGGAAGAAATATATACATAGCTCTTGAACCTTATCATTCCATCCTGGCCATGGTTAAACTCATGTACATTTTTAATTTTTTTGTAGCTCTTCATCTTTGTTCTAATCTTCTTTAATATTCACTTTTATATAGGTTTTAACGTTAATTTGAGAAAGATAATACTTTTACACTACTTTAATGATTTCTAGATCCATCCTTTGAAAATATAAAAATATTGGATCCTTGGTGATCATCATCATGGATAAGCTATCATGATCGTTCCATCTCAAAATATTATCCACCTTGTTTGATTTCTTAGGGTCGTAATTTATCAATAAGTCATAAAAAATTATGTAATAGAACCATGTTCACTGGATCTTGTTCAACTCATTCTATATGAGTATATATTTTCAAATTTCTTTATAGGTATATATATCACACTATTCTCCATAATGATAAATAATCCTTGTCATTAATGAAAAAATTAATGATACTAACTCCAAATCATGGTTTGGGTAATTGTTCTCATGAATCTTCAACTTCCATGAGGCATAAGTTACAACAAATTTATTTTTGATAATAAAACATCCCAAACCCTTCATTGATTTATCACTATAGATTACAATCCCTTATCCACTATAGGGTACTGTAAGAACAGGTTCAATTACTAACCTTGTATTCATTTCCCTCATGTTTTCCTCACATTAATCTATCTAGAAGAACTTGACACTATCCTGATTTAACATGGATTGATGATTAGATAAACATGTAAAATTGTCCACAAACTACCAAAAATATCCATAAAAAATATATTTATGGATCTTAGACAACGTTGCTAGTCTATGACATCTTTCAATGTCCTTTTTCATTTATGGATATACTACTATACCATCTCATGAATTATGTTACAAAAAATGTGAATACTTTTGCATCCAAAAATTACACTTTTGAAATTTTTTTCATATAGATTATACTTCCAAAGGGTCATTTTTACAATTCTCAACTGATATTCATGATCTACCATACTCTTTTAAAGGAAAATAATATCATCTATATATACTACCACAAATTGACTGAGGAAATATCTAAAGACTCTATTTATTAAATACATGGTGATATAAACTGAATTAGTAAGACCAAAAAATCACTATATATTTAAACTGTTCATACCTTGTATGGAATGTTGTATTGGGTATATCCTCATTCTTGACCCTCAATTTATGATATCAAGAATGATGTAGAATCATTCAAAAGTATTGTACTCCGTATATTTGATCAAAACATTCATCAATATAGGTATGAGGATACATGTTTGTGATTGTGACCATGTTTTACTACTGATAATAAATATAGAGTCGCATTGATCCATATTTCATTTTTTTTTAAAAAAATAACAGGTGCACCCAAGGTGACACACATGGTGGAATTAATCACATATTAATGTTTTCTTTGAGTTTTTCTTCAATTCATGCAACTCAATCAGATCCATTATATATTGATTCTTTGAAATTGGTGTGGAACCAGGTATGAGTTCTATTGTGAAACTAAATAATCATTTTGGTGGAAGACATGCCTACTCTTCTAAATAGACATCCAAGAAATACCGAACAATATAAATATCATCAATTTGGATTCTCTCCCAAACTATTTGAGATAAACATCCATTTTTAATGGGAATTATGTCCAATAGAGTGAATGTAATATCCATAGAAATTTTATACTTCTCATCACATGGATGGATGATGATAGTATGGATTGAAATATAAGAATTTACATCACATCCTCAAAAATTGATGTGGGGTTTATTTAGAGAAATATAATCCATGTCTAATATGACATCAAATTCAACCAAAGTAATAGGGGAAAAAATTCTAGAAGCACATTCCCGCAAACATCAACTGAAGTGAGTCATAGACCTCAGAATCAATCATCATTCCCTTCATGGTTTGCACTATTAAATCTATATATAATTGCCTTGGTGAAATCTTAACAACCTTATAAAATTAATTAGATATACTAATGTGGATATATGTAGAATAAAATATGACATTAGTAGATTTATATTAAATGTAATGTGTACATTTCATCACAGTGTTATCACAACCCTCATCATAAATAGATATTGCATGAGATTTCCCCTTGTTCCTCAACTTAAGAGGTTGCTGATGTCGATCATCATCACCATCCCTTCGGTTTGGGTAGTGGTTATCATAATTCCAATTATCCTTACACTAATGGAACGGAATTGTGGGAGGTGAATTCTATGCAAGTCTAATATTTTTTAATTTTCAAAGGATGGATATATTAATCTTGGATGAAGTGGAAAAGTCTTAACTTTCTCAAATGAATGTTCAAGAACCAATCCAAGTGATGATAATGGAGTAAAATAAGGAAGATTAAGAGATGAAAAAAAATTAAAATATTTTACTATGTTTATCCTTTATCAGGATAGAATGATAAGGGTTTAGAACCATGTATGTATTCTTTTCATACCGTTTTTGATGAAGGAGTTGTTAGAGGAAGCTCATAGTTCTTCATTCTCTATTAATCCAGGAAGTATGATGATGTAAAGGGACAATAAAGAGTACTTCTGGAGGGATGGAATGAAGATAGATATTGTATAGATTGTATCTCAGTTCTTGGTATTCTAACAAGTTATGGACGATAGAAAAAATTCAAATGGGATGTTGCATCCATTACCAATACCATAATGGAAATGGGATAACGGAATTATGGATTTTTTAATTAGACAACCCAAAACCTCTAAACTATTTAATTCCAAATTAGTGGTAGGTGATCACCTTACTATTTCCACATAGTTCATCAGTATTAGAGAATATAGCACTCAGGATCAGCATTCCAGAAAATATATTAATTAATTGGAATGTTTTTCGAGAGGACAACATTATTTTGTTTCATATCGAGATCTGAGATATACATAATTGTTTTGGTGAATTCATCAAAAATCACATGATACTGAATTGATTTTTCTACCTTCATATTATCCTTATATGGATTGTCAGTCTAAATGTACAATTCAACCCATAGAGGATATGGTGAGATCCTATTATCTAGAATTCAATAGTTGTTTTTGTAATGCCCTAACTACCAATTCTTTGATTCGGTGCCTTATTTTATTACATTGGAATGATAAAAGAAAGTCATATCCCAAAGTACAAAATAGTTTAGTAGTTTTTAATGACTAGATACATACTTAAGTTCAATAATATAACATCAAATAAAATAAAACATGTTAATTCCAATGAAAACATCCATAACATATAGATTACCCCTACATTCCACTCATAATATACCTCTTAGCATCTTAGTGAAATACAAAACATAATAAATGGGGGATATCAGATGATCAATAATGATAAATAATACAGTGGAACTAATAATAATAATAAACACTAGGCATGGTCAGTAACTAAAAACACATGCCTTTAAAAAAATACATGAGAAAATTATGGAAGAAATGAAAACGGAATAAATAAATCCATAATAAAACATAATCATAGATATTCTTCTAGTCATATGGTCACATAGAATATCAATTACTTGTTTCATGAGGGAATCCAGAATTCTGCACATCATAATCATCTGTTAAGGACTTATTCCAAGACTATACATAAACGGGTAAAACCCCAAATTGTTTGTTTCCTGAGACATACCAATGTATTTCAGGGATATATTGGGTCCCACCCTTCACATAATAAGTAAAATAAATTCATCATTTGAATGGGGATAAAAATAAAAATTATTTAAAAATTATTTAAACTAGTATATTAAATGTAAATAATTTTTCCCAATCATTAATAATAAACACTAACCATTCAGAGTAATATGGTGAATGGTGTCAAGATAGCACATCCATATTAAAAATTATCATAATCTATTAAATAAAAAATTATATATTATATCAAAAAAAAATCTAATTAAAGATAATCATTAATAAGAGTTTAGAAATTGATTAAAATACAAATATAAAATCCTTGAGTAATTATTGAGATAAATACAATTTTACCTTTAAAGAATTGCAATTTTGGAAAATATGTGAATAATACTAGAAGTGAAATAAGGTAGTCTTTTTAATAACAAAATTAATGTATTTTGTAATATAATGGGGTGAAATTCCGAATGTAGAGTTCATTCGAAAATAGGAAAGTATTTGATAAGTTCTATTGAAACGGGAGTGTTTATTTGGAATAATTTGAGAAATATACTTTAAAAATGCATAACTCCCCATTAAATAAAGAAGGACTATGACTAGTAAAAATATATATAACATTGAAACAAATTTTAAGAGGAGTAAATGAAAATAATTAAGAATATAATTGGGGTAAATTGTGTAAAAGAGTAATCCAAATGAAAATAGAGGTTTGTGTAGAAAACCCATACCTTATGTTTGAATGTGTTCTGTACTTGACCTGAATGTAGTAGATAATAAAATTAAATCCATTATTTATTTAATTAAGAATTGTTTCTACATATATTTTATTCATTATAGTTTTATTAAGTTCATTTATGGCCATATTGATAATTTATATATTTTAATTTTTTCATTCCAGATTGTGTGTTTCCTTTATTTCATGATCAGTTCTCTTGATTATGAGTAATGAAGTTCATGTGAAGGGGATTAATTCTTAATAATAGGAATTTAATATAGTTAATGAAAATTTATAAGTGTAAATGGTTATATAAATAATTTGGTTATATATTATGATTATGAATCAATAGACAACACATTTAGTGACAATCATTTAGATTATTATGGTTGTTATTGATCATACCAAAACTTATTTTGTATTATGTAAATATGTTACAGATTGAAAATAAAAATGGTTTTAATATAAATATTAAAATATGTTCCAACCATTTAAATGGTTTCGTGAATTTCCTTGATGGATAAATTTATGAACAAAAGATCATTCCCACAAAGGTTATAAATCACCACCTCCCGGACGATTATTTCATTTTATAAAATAAGAGAGAGAGCGAGAGAGTAAGGATTTTGATGATTTTTCATAAAATAAAATTTTATAATTAAACTATATAAATGATATTGAAGTTATAATTATCATTTGGACATATGATTTGTGGATAAAATAAAAATAGAAAATAAATTTAAGTGAAATTAAATAAAAAGGGATGGCGGTTTACCTCGTGAAATATCCTCCTTGGGAACATCATTAAGGGAAGGGGTTTTGGTGTTTTGGAAAGACCCAGAGCTCTTGGAAATGGAGAGATACTAGGAATTATTATTTGTCCAGATGATTGTTAGGCTTAATTTTATAGAGTAGTAAAGAGAAGAGGGGGTGAGGGTGTATTTTATAGTTGATGGGGTGATTTTTGAATATTATATTCATTATTTTATTAACACTCTCAAGAAAAGAAATAATTTTGATTATTATGACCAAACCAGAAATAAGTTCATGTGAGTTCGAACCAAGGGTGTATAAATCATCCCTACATCACTTATGACTCCATAAAACATGTATTTATCATTTATCATTAATTATCGTATATTATTTTTCACTAAAAATTCATCTATTTAAAAAAATCCAAAATATCCACAACAACCATTTTCTAACATGTAGAATAAAAACTGGACTCCATTTTATCAAAATAATTTTCTAAATATGTGAAAATTAATTTTTAAATAAAAATATTATTTATGTGAAAAATGAATTTTTAAATTTAAAACTGATTTTATAATACTTTCAAAAATTAAGTGTTGTCTCATTAAATTTTCCTAAAATCATAGGAAAAAATATTCATATAGGAATACAAGTTATTAAAATGAATTTTATTACAAATAAAAAAATTTATTTTAAATTTTAATTAAATATTTTTTACTCAAAATAATATTAAAAATTAAATTTTAATTTTTAAAATATTAACTCTCATTTATAAAGTCTCTGCATTTTTTACTACTTAAATGGGTGAGGTTACTCAACCTAAGGGTCATATTACTATTCAAAAGTGTATATTACTATTCATAATGGTCATGCTACTATTCACTAAAATGTATGTTGATTCTATTAGACTATAGATATCTTACTAATACCAAGCATGTAAGTCTGTTTTTCAAAATTCAAAACAAAGAAGAGAAAAAATTATGTCTAATGGCTAGTTTATAAAAATATTCTATAATGAAAAAGTGGATGGTTCACAAATATTTAGTGTTGCATGAATTCAATATTAAATTTATTTGTAATTCCTTGAGGTTTCACATTCTTCCCCCCATACAAATATATCACCCTAAAAATTACCTGATTGCTACTTCAAAAAATGATTTGGGTTGTTCATCATCATAAGCTCCTCATACTCCCATGTTACCTCTTCGATTTTAGGATTTTTCTAATGTACCTTTTCCAGTCGATTCATCCAATTCCCCAACACATGTTCTTTAGTGTCCAGAATCCAGATAGGCTCTTCATAGTAAGATAAATTGGGTTCAAATTCTATTCCTTTATAAGTGAGGACATGCATTGGGTCAGGCATGTACATTCTCAATAATCAGACATTAAATATATTATGTACCATATAAAGGTTTTGAGGCATTAGCAAATGATAAGCCATATATCCAATTCACTACGGAATTTCAAAAGGACTAATTTGTATGGGGCTCAGTTCCCTATTATTTAAAATACATATAACACCTTTCCATGGAGATACATTCATGAAAATGTGATATCCCACATTCAAATTACATATCCCTACTTTTATTATTTTCATAGCTATTTTCCTGATTTTAGCTGGATTGATATTATTTTCTATAGCATTTAACTTTTTTGTTTTTTCCTCCATGACCACTAAGATTGTTGTCCCACCAACTTTATCCTAAAACATTGGTGTATGACATCTATTTCCATAAATTCCATTATATTGTCTCATTTTAATACTTGAATGGAATCTATTATTGTAGAAATACTCCACCAAATTCAAATATTGATCCCACACACCTCAAAAAACATGTCAGCATGATCTCAACATGTCTTATATTGTTTGGATCATCCTTTCTGATTTACCATTAGTTTGAGGTTGATAAGAAGTACACAATAGAAGCATAGTATCCAATGAGATATGAGGACTTCTCAACATTTTTATGTAAATCATGGATCACGTTTAGATACAATTGTGATAAGTGCTCTATGAAGTCTTAAAACGTCCTTAATATAGATTCGTGAAAGGCTCTATAGAGTAAAATCCTTCCTTATAGTAGGGAAATGTGCGTATATGGTTAGTTGATGAACATTAACCCATATTTCATTAGTCTTCCTAGGATTTTTTTGTAATCTAGTGACAAAATCCATTGTTATGTCATCCCATTTCAATATAGGAATATGAATAAGTTCTATGACTCCTCTTCGATGTTGCCTTTGGTCCTTCACTTATTGACGAACTAAACATATTCACACATAATTAGAAATATCCCACTTCATGTTGTCCCACTATAAATATTCCTTCAAATATATATACATATTACTATTACCATGGTGTATAGAGAAATTCAAACTATGTACATCAACCAATAACACCATTTTTATCTTGGGTATATAGGGAACTCAAAACATCTTCCCATATTTAAGAATTCCAACCCCAGACAAGATATCCTCCAACTACCCATCGTTCACACCATTAATTTTAATTTTAAGATTCGTATCATGGGGATGATGACTTTTAATCCCTACTAATAATGATGGTTTGGAATCCAATTGAAAAGTATGGATTTTTCACCTTCTTTGATAATTCCCATATCAATCCTCACTCAATATATGTACAGATGATCCTTTTCAATTCTAAATTTGATTAAAAATACACGATCCATCATTATCAATGCATCAACTGTGTTATTTTCATTTCCTGGGTAGTAGTGTAGGGAACTATAATAATCCATGAGTATCTCGATCCATCACAATTTCCTCATGTTTAGTTCTATCGATGAGAAGATATATATTAAAATATTATGTTCTATATATATATCTCACATCATTATCCCTATATATCATGTCTCTATATATTCAGTGAGATAATTATTTCTCTTCACTCAAGATAATGAGTTTCATAGTTCTTGTTGATAAATTTTTAAATGCCTTAATGCATATGTAGCAACTTTATCATTCTGCATAAGGACACATCCAAGTCCTTTTTTGAAATCACTATATATCAAAAATAAACCATTTACTAATGGATGAGTTGGGACCAAAGCATTCACTAATCTCCTCTTCAATTTTTCAAAACATTCATCACAGAATTTTGTCCACACAAAAGTAACCCCATTATGAGTAATCTTGGTAAATGGATTGGCTAATCATGTGAAGTTCTAAATGAAATTCTAATAATAAAATACTAAACCAATAAAACCACATACCTCAACTATGTTCACTTTAGTAGGCCATTCATGAACATCTTTTTCTTGGTAGGATCAACTAAGATTACATCCTTATAGATACTATATCCATGAAAAGATACTTATTGGATCCAAAATTCAGACAGCATAATCTTTTAATATAATTAATTTCATCTAATTGTCTTTAGAATATCATAAATTCGATTATCACTTTCTTCATTAATTATATATTTTACTAGGATATCACTAACAAATACCACAAATAAAATCATAAAGATATTCTATGAAAACCCTAGTAATTATATCAATGAAAATAAAGTGTGAAATAGTTAGTTGAAAAGGTATTATACCAAGAAGGCTCAGATCAGAAAAACATCTGATCTCCCAAAATATTATTAGAAAAAATAAAAGTGAAAAGAAGAGAAAATCAAGGTGACTATATCACATCGAACCCATTCCCATCTCCATACCCATAATCAGGTCCCTCGTCATCCTGTGTAGCCGATTCCCATTCAGAGGACTCATATCTCTTGAAAAGTTCAAGGTATTGGTTCATGCGGACAAGTTGCTCTTTGGTGAGATGATCCTTGAAAGTCCACCTTACTCCATTACCTTTTTCCAAATCACGTCGCTCTCCACCACCCTTCTTATAGGCACACCTAGTCGCCATTGGTTTGGGGAGATCCGAATAGTCCTTTCGCAGCCTTCTCCTACCTTGTGTTTTTCCGTGCATCTCCTTTCCCGTCACCTCTTTACTCCCATTCTTCACAATGTCACTATAGGATGATCTATTGTTTCCACATTCATTCTCATTATCAAAATCATCTCCCCACTGCCTATGTTGATCCACAAGGGGAAAGGCAGATTTACTTTTCTTCATGTTCATCCGCACGCTTCCCGGTTGGATTTCCTTGCAAGAAGCACAATCATTTGGACTATTCCTTCCAAAAATAGGACTGGACGTCCTTGCCCCACCTTGCTGTCTAGAATCATAGACATCTATCACTATGCCATTATTGAGGGTGCTTTCATGAATCGCAGAGCAGAGAGTCCTCCCCTCTTTCAGCCCTTCATTTTCCTTTACCTCAACATCTTCCAAAGCTGTAAAAAAAATTGATGGACAAGTTATCAAATCATTATAAACTACATGTGCCATGATACCAGGTGTATTATGATGTAGATCCCTAGGTTCATAAGAGATCTGTTTTTGCTCAATACCCCTTCCTATAAACTGAAAATTTGAGCTTGCAACCTCCATTCCCAAGCCAGCAACCTGAAAATTCAGATTATTCTCAAACGGATCTGATCCCTCCTGTCCCTCTACTACCACTGGGATCATGGAGGGTTCATTAACCTGCTGAACTTCCTCCACAAACACATGGCCAATAGACCCCACATCCATGGCATCTCCACTCAACATATCTCTTGGTGTCATCCCCCTCTCCACAGTATGAGACTTCACACTGTTTGCAGGGGTGACCCCAGTCTGGACAGGACTGGTTTCATGCGCATATGCAACTAGAGCCTGGTCATTTAGAGCAATACCAGGCAAAGCACCTGATTGGAAGACAACACCATCCCCTATAGAACCTTATTGGATGACAACACCATGTGCATCTGCATCTGGAGCCTGGCCATTCGCAACAATACCTGGAAGAGCACCTAATTAGAAGAAAACACAATCACTTGTAGCTGCAGCCACACCTTGCCTTTCATCCATGACACTAATGTGACATCTCTCCGATTCATGTCCCTACTTATGACAATTGGAGCAATACGATGTCCAGGATTCATATAGAATTTTCTGAACATACCTGTACTCACCCTCAACGACGACCCAGACAATCTCTAGTGGAATCCTTGAGTGGTCCATCTCAACATAGATCCTTGTAGTGGACAGATTTTTCATAGCAGCCGTCCTCTGATCACAACATAGAAACAGTCCAATTGAATTTCCTATGTACCTTAGCAATCTTGTGTTTTGGAACGGAATGGGGAGCCCAGGAAGCTGCAACCACATTTCCATGTTTGGGGAGTCGCAATTCATGTGATACTCGAAAGATCACCGAAGCAGATGAGACCCAGAAGAACCTTTCCTTCTTCTGTACCACACCCTACTCAAATCGTCTTCATCCGCAAAGAGAATGAGAAACTGTCACGGACCAAGAATACCAACCAGAGCATGATTTTTCACCCCCAATTTTCATTCACAGACTTACCAAAATCTTCAACTAAAGGTCGCTGCTTCATGAATCTTGCAATCAGAGCATTAGAGAGAATCGAAGAGGCTTCCGAGAATTCCTCGATAGAAATTGGGACGATCGGTTGATAGGAGATGCAACCCAGAACCTTCGGCGCAACATAGATTCCCGGGATGAAGAAATCTGCATCTGATGATGGTTGATGGGCATCACAGCCGATTCTCTTCTCAGATCCAGGAGCATGGGGTGAAGACACTCCTCCCCCTGCTGTGGGAGGAGGGGTCACGGCATCCGCCATCGATGAACCCTAGGTCAGCCGCATGAGAGAGGCATGAGGGGTCACGGAAAACCAATCCCCAGTGGTATCTCAAAAGGTATTATTGTAAACATATAATTCCCATAATTAGTTTGAAATTATGTCTTTGGATTATTTTCCTTCCTTAAATGAAACTGATGATATCCATATCAAAGGTCATTCTTCAAATAATATTGTTCTCTGTGAAGTTGATTAAATAAATCATCAATGTGAGGAAGTGGATACATTTTAGTTATCATAATTGCATTGATCAATTTGTAGGCAATTCACAACATCATAGATCCATTTTTTCTTCATTAAAATGATAGGGTCACCCCATAGAGAAACACTAGGGTGAATAAACCCTTTATAACTAAATTCCTATAATATTATCTTATGTTTTAAAAATTCTATAGTTGCCATTCTATATAAATTCATTGATATAGGTCTTGAACCTGGAATTAAATTTATAAAGCCACAACCCTAGTTACCCTGAATCCGTGAATGTTTTATATAACATTGGCATGATACAAGGAATTATGTTTAAAAAGACTGATCTGTTTAGTATCCTTGTAAGTACTAGATACATAAATAAGTTTTACATTAAATCATTAAATTAAAAAAACATTGTGTCTCTTTTGACCAATCTTATATCCCATAGCCTATAACTACAGGTTACTTATAATATAATTCTTTTCATCCTAGAAAAAATAAAACTTATGAAATGGGTGAGCTAATATGCTTAGTAAGTATAAAAATATAGCCAGAACTATCATAAATAATAATAATCATTTAAGGCAATGTATAAGACTAGAAAACAAAGACTTTTAAACATAAACATCAGCATAATATAGAAAAGATAAATTAAATAATTCCATTTACTTATTCAAATGGATATTCTCCTAGTTGAATAACCATATGTAATATCAATATCCAATTTCATAATGATGGAATGCATAATTCCTGAATTCATAACCACATATTAAAGGACTTGTGTCGAGACTACATATATGCTTTTCAAGGATTTGTGCCAAGACACTAGTTTTCCCCATAAGATTTATCGATGCATCGAGGAGATATAGCAGGCTCCAACCATCACTTACTAAGTGAAATGTGTTCCTCATAGGAAATGGTTAAAACATAACATAAACATTCATATTAAAACAACCATATGAAATGTCAATACATTATCCATAAACCATGAAGTATATAAAAATAACACATCCACCTTCTAACATATCACAAAACCTTAAAAATAATATGAAAGATTATTATCATAATAAATCAACCTCAATCAAGAATTATATCTCGTAAATGACATGGTCATGGTTGAAAATGATCACTGTAAATCATTGATAGAAATATCATTTTTTCATGAAAAAATTTATAAGTCTCACTATTTATAAAGAAGCTATTTAAAATATAATTTTGAATCAAAGTGTCTCATACCACTTTCAAACTTCTAAAATGAATTTCCATTTTAAAACATTAATGTCGGTATTAATAAAACCTTAAAATATTTTTTATTACATTGAAATTAATGTGAATCATTTAGAAGAATAAATTTTGAAAACAATTAAAATGATATTTTATTGAGAGTTCATAACCAAATGAGAGACGCATGAATACAAATAATTGAAGTAATATAAACTTTATAATATAATTAGAATAAAATTATTCATGATATACTATGTCAACGTACATTATATACACCATATAAAAGTTAATTGGCGCATGACAGTAAAGAAGTCTCAATTGAATTTATGTTGGTATGGATTCATTTATAAATACAATATCCTTAGGTTAAGAAAAAATCAATGACATTATTATGTGTGAAAAATATTTATAAACTCGTTATTATTGGATATTTAGTGTAAAAAAATCAGAAGACATTCACACATATTCTTGTAAAAACAACACCAATTACTTGGATTTTTAACTCAATAAATAGAAATTGAGATAAAATTACTCTTATCAAGTTTATATCCATGACATGAGAATTTATTAATGGAGTTATTATGTGTATAAAAATTACTTCCTCACAAAGTGGAGTGGAAATTAATATATAAGTAAATAAATAGTGATTTCACACATAATCATGGAGTAAATTAATCAATGAAGTTTGTGTAAAACCGAATGAGTGAAAATTGAAAATTTAAGTTCCCTTACCGATTTGGTAACTTATGAAACAAACATCCCATGAAATAAGGATCATACAATGATGTTTTAAATAACCATAAATTAATGTATATTTCATAAAAAAATAAGCATGGGTATTACATACACCACACAAAAGGTAATAGTGGAAAATATAGCATGAATCTCATGGGAATAAAAGTGAGATGAATACCCCTTACCTTGTACTTTTACTTTGTATACGGTAGGTTAACCACCTGTATAATGGTGAAATAATTGTTATTAAATTATAATAGAACCAAATACATAAATATGATATCATATAAGACCTTATAATATTTCTTTGTTAATGATATTTCAGTAGTATCATTGTTTTGGTTGTTAACGAATTTGTTTTCCATTTTATGTTTTGTTATGTAAGTCATGTTTATTATGTATATGCTGTATATGATTCATATAATGAATTATATTAAGTTCATTAAAATTATTTTTTATCATAAATGAAAATTATTCTTGAATGATTGTGGGGGGGAATATATCTCCTCGCATTCGTGGAGACGGTAACCCATTCGTACGCACGAGCGAAAATATCATTCTTTTGATGGTAAAATCATATATAATGGGATGTTATATAATATATATAGAATAATTAATATGTTATATTTATTTTTGAAATCAGTTATACTCATTATTATACCCATCCAATTAATGATGTTTTTTAATAACAAACTACACCAAAACGTGGAGACAGTAATCTGTACGTACGCACGTATGGTAACTTTCTCATTTATAGGATGGATAGAATAATGAATATGGTTGTACCATATTTATAATGACATCACAGTATGTTGAAGGGATTGGATTTATTATTTTGTTACGAAAAAAAATAAAAATAAAGAAGAAGTGGAAGAATAAAATAACTTCAAAGAGGTTTGTGAAATTATTATCTCTTCTTCGGGTGTTACCTTTTGAGTTGATCTGAAGGGCTCCATAGGTTGTCTTTATGATCAATGTAAGACCTCTAGGTTAAATTGGGAGATGTTGGGAAGATATTTGGGAAGGGGATGGCCGATACAAATGGCTTTGGAGGTGTGAAATTAATAGAAGGGGAATTGTCCTTTTATAAAAGAAGTGAGGGACACTTTAAGAAAAGCTTGAAATATTATTTTATAATAAAATAAACTTTATTTCTAATGGCATAAAAATGATTTATTTTGAAGATAAAGTGGGTATTGGTCTAAATACTCTCATACAATAGGTTTTATATAAGTCTAGGTTACCATTTTAACCTTATCTTTTAGATTTAACTATTAGTAAAATAGATTAACTTTTACCGTGTCTTCAAATTTTCTTACACTATATGGTTAATAAACTTACACTAAACTACCAAGATAATCCCAGGTGGGTCATTATTAATATATATAACCTTATATAATTCCTTTTTCTGAACATAATATTTTTAGAAATATTATAACAATTTGTAATAGAATATTTGTTTTAAAAACTCAATTATGTCAATTTTGACACTATTTAGTATTTTATTTTTATAAAATCCATAAAAACATTATTACTCAGAATAAAATTTATTTAATAAATCCTAAAATGTCATATTAACCTATAAAATTATTTTAATTCATCAAAAGTCTCAAATTAAATTTATTTTCATATTTATAATATCAATTATTTTAATATTTCATTAATAAGGTAATTACTACATCATCATTGTGTCAAAAATAAATTTAATTATTTAATGTCTAAAAATTATAAATAAAATACCATTATGTAGGGAATATATTTATATTTCTAATGAATATTTATAGTTTAATTTATCTTATGTATAACACTATATTAAAAATGGTTTTTTATTAAAGATTGAATTTAACACATTTAACTCTTATTTAAATAAAATAATAATATATGTCCTAATCAAATCCATGTAGACCAAAATAATCATATTTTAATCCTAAGGTTGATTTTGGTCAAATTAGGACATGTGTTAGGGTAATTATAATATCATTTTTACATTTAATTACCCTATTTACTTTGAACCATTGTAAAAAAAGTCAAATGTTACTATTCACAAAAAATTATTTTCATCTTATTGAACAAAATTTTACATACTAATGTCAACCTTGTCTCTCATATTTTGTAAATACAACTCACAAAATGGGTAAAATTGTTTTTTATAAAAAATTTCAAATACTCCTAGATGGTGGGTAAAAGACGGTAAAAGGTTCAATAATATTTTCTACATCTAATTTTATTATAAAAATGACTCAAATGAATCACATTGGACTAATATGGGTATTATGTATCCATATTGACTTAAATAAATAACATAATTATTTATTGAAATAAAAATATAGTTTTTAGACAATAATCCAATGTTTTTCACTATTCATCAAAAATTGAATATTTTTTGAAAATAATAAAAATTCACCCTAATATAATTTTTATATTCCAAATTAAAAAATGAATTATATTTTACCAAATTCAAAACCTATAAGTAGAATTATTTACCATAAAATTAATTCTCATTGTTAAAACCAAAAGGCGGGTTTTTAAGAAGTAAAAACTGTTATAAGATTGACATGAGTTTATGTGAAATTACTTATAATGACTTAAGTTCTATTAAATGGTAAAAAAATATGATTATACTTCAAAACCATTCAAATGCATAATTTAAAACTATAAATTATATTGATAAGAAAAGTTGTTTTTTCAATTAAAATTTAGTATATTTCATTATTCATCAAAATATGAATGTTATCAAAAAAGTACCAAATATTTATCCAAAATAAATTTTTATGTCTTAATATTAAATAAAAATTAATTTCATTCAATTCATTATATATAAATGTCAAATATTTGTTTTAAAAAAGGGTTTGTCCTTAAATGGTGGTAAAATTGTATTATTTTTTTGAAAAATACTATTTTTTTATTAAAAATTAATTTGTTCTTATATTATGGCTAATAAACACATAATATGAATTCTAAAATTATATGGAGTATATAAAATTCAAAATTCATTTAATAGTATTCATATCTACATTTTGAATGGCTTGTTTGGTGAGTCTTGGTGAGCTCAAACTCGGTGTTGTGTGTAGCGCATGCTATTGAATTACATTAAATAAAATAACTTAATATGAAATCATGGAGTGTTATATTCTTCAATATTTTAGAAATTGCATCCTCGAAATTTTAAAATTGGTCTTGATAACTACATTTAAATTCCTATATCAGAAAAAGAGTCAATAAAACTATCAGATTAAAAGAAAGAAAGAGAAGTTCAAAGGTTACCTGAGATAACCCATACTAGGATTCCATGAAGGAAAACATGGATATGAAAGATAAACTAATTGTCATGTTCTGATGGATAGTGATAGAATACATGATCAAGAGAATGTTAACAATAAGAAAACCACAAACTTTTGATGGGATAAACAGTCATTAGTTTCCCTGTTGGAAAAGTAAACAGAATTTTTTTTTGTTTTATGTTCCATTTCATAATGTAGAGGAATTTATTTATGAGAATTAATGAGAAAATAAAGATATGTACTCATTTTTTAAGTATAGTTTAATCCTTTAATAAATTTCAACCACTAACTCATCTTTTTTTCCCAAACAATCTGTATTCAAGATAACTTGGTCACACTAGAAGTGCTAGAATCAACTTCTAGAGAATCACATTGTAACATACCACCCCTACCTCATTGTCTTGAAGAGGCGGTGAGGGTTACGTGGCCTTAAGCGATGTTACCAAGGTGACAAAGGATGGAAATAATTGCGTAGGGATTCATGAACAAATTGGGGAATGATTTTCCCTTAAGACAAGACCAACCAAACCATCCACTATCAACCACTATATCATGCATGTCAATCAAAAAATCCAAGAATTTATTCCCAAAGGAAAACCATGTTGTTCCAAAATACAACGCAAACCCAATACAACCAATACCCTATCAGAGTACTATGAGGAAGACTAAACAACAAAACACCAAGAGCCATGACACCATCATATCTCCACACCAAGATCCAAGCTCCAAGCTCCACCAACACATCACAAGAATCACCTTGAACCACTAGCAATGAGAGGCCTTCCCTTTACCTATATCCCGGTACACAACATCTACAAAGACACCAATGTTCCAAAGCAGGGGGTGAGTATAACTACCCAGTAGGTTTTCCACAAATGACTTCCCTACACAAGACACTAGGATAAAACTATTAGCACATTTATATAAAACAGTTTATATAAAATAATAACAAGTTAATCCATTACAATAATCCAAACACACCCTTACCAAGCCATCTCACCCAAACCAAGAAACTAAGGGAAATCTAACCAAACATGCCACAATCCATTTCATCATTTCCATATTAGGAAAACAATTTCCATTGTGCAAAGTAGTGCACAACAAATCAACCATAACAGTGGACCTTCCGTCCAACCCATTCACCCATTCAAAACTAGAGTTACTTCCTAACCACTTATCTTTTTATAGTGGCCCTTCCATCCACTATCCATACCCTTTTTATAGTGTTACTTCCCACCCACATCAACACAACATTCCAATCAAGTCATAACCAAGCATTGAACACCAAGGCCACAACAACATGCGATCAACCATTCCCATTACATGTCTACCACTTCAATAAATCACTCATTTATTGAAAACACCCTTTAACCGTTTTCCATGCCAAACAGCATTTCAATAAAATATCCATTTTATTGAAAACAATTTCCCATCAACAATTTTCACAAATCAAACTCAGAAACCAATTTTTAAATCTCCATTTTAAAATCCACAATAAGAAACACTTCACCACAAAACCCCTTTCTCCCAAAAAAACCCCAAAACATCACCCAAGGGATTTCCAACAACATTCGCACATCAAAAAAAATTAATTTTTAGAACAAAAAAGTAATTGTACCCAAACAACACTAGTTCTAACCATGTGGAGTCGAGAGAGAATCCACCTACCACTAGGGTTCCTGAGAAATCAACCCACAAGCAACCACACCTCAAAACTGGCGAACACATCACCGAAACTTATCTAGAAATCCTTCCCTAACATCCACAAGTCTTAAAATCTATATCCAAGTCAACCAAAACCCTATATCTATAGGAAACAGATGTTGTCACGAACCAACCCAGGTCGAACCTGAACCCATAACCCGAGCCGGCCTGCGACATGACCCTAGAGGTGTTCCCGATCCTCCCAGGCTGGCGACAAGCGCCAGTGCATCAATAGAGGACAAATGAGAATGGTTTCGCCCAGTAATTATAAATAAAGCATCAGAAAAGTTGAATAACACAAAGTAAATAAATGACTCTGAAAATAATGAATGGCCAACAAAGTACACTAACCTGGTCTCGACCAAAACTCTTTGTGACTCCGAGAGTCGCTCACCAGTCCACAACCAACTCTCTCCCCCGGCGAGCAAGCTTGAACCGAACCTGCAGGAAAACTAAAAATAGGAAAACAATATAGTCATGAGTATTAAAACTCAGTAGGTAGGCTAGACTAATTCTATTCCCAATGAACAAACTATTAAATAAAGAATTTATCAATTCCAGGTTTGAACTAAAGTATATATGATATGGGTTTCCACACACACTTTCATTTTTAAAACAAGTAACAATCCATTTCCCTTTTTAATTAAAAAACAAGGTAAATGTTTGAAAGAAACATGTGCAGTGCATTTTAAAATCATTTTTGTGGACGATTTAGAAATCCAAATTTTTGTTGTCAGTAAAAAGGGAAAACCACACAACATGCAACACACACTAAGGGAAATGGAAAAAGAAGTGGCACACAAGGGCCAGCTACCGAACTAGACCTTTCAATCATCCGCCACATACGAAAAAATAGTAGGAAACATGGGTCGAACCTAGGATATCATGAACAATCCAGAACGTACCATACATGTGACTCGTCCTAATGGCATTCCCTAACTCGATGAAGTCATAACGCCCATACTACTACCCGATATAGCCCTGCATGGCCTAACCGAGGGGCCCAATATCCATATAATCATGAACCCAGTATTCCCCAGTTATGGAGCCACTATCCAGTACGTAATTTAAACTAGTGCCACAATCATTCTCAGAAGATTCACTCACTATGCCAGGTTCCAAGGTCAATACAAGCAATAAAAAGGGGTGTGTCCACAATGTAAATCAATAAGTCATGATGAACTAACATCAAATATAGCTCACTCAATCAACACACACCAATGATCTCCCATGATTGGGTTTTCCAAAATAATTTATTATTTTAAAGTGTCAAATGGGACTTCACCAATTTTAATGAAAAACCACATTTCTCAGAAAAAACCCCAAAACACTCATTCACGCTTCAGAAGAAATCATTTATCACATAAACTAAAACTACATTTTAAATTATGTGAATTATGTTTAAATGAAAAAGGGTCATTGTTTCAATACTGGGTGTCCGGTCTTCATGAAAATGTTTTACGTGTCGTGTATAAAATAAATGACTCTTTATACACCAAATAACCATTTAAAATTAATTATATTATATTTTTTCTCATTTATTAAAATTAATAAAACATCAAGGAATTAATAAATTCTAAATTTAAAGGTGCGTACAGAGGGTGACCTACCTCGGCTCGCTGTCCAAACACAATGGTGTGTCGTGCCTCACACAGATGTACAAACAAGCACATGTTGACGACCACTGTATCGCTAGGTTACCTCACATACGTACTGCAACAGATGCACAATAACTAAAATTACACAAACAAGGACTTAAAACAACCCAAACAAGGAAACAATACAAAATAACCGCATTGAAACATTTTCAAAACACCACTCGCACCATCGTCACTATTTATAAATCCACTTTACAATTTATTAAACAAATTCAAAGAGAAACCAAAGCTTTACATACCCAAAACCTTGTCAAAACCACTTTTTATATTTAAAAGCGCACTCTAAACACACCATATTAGAACGTGCACCACTTTCATAGTTAAAATGAAAAATTTCATAATTTAATAAAAACTATTAAACAACGCACAACTGGATTCCACTAAAATGCACCTTAATTCACATGAGCAGGCTACAAAATATAAAATGAAAACTAATATCATATAGAAACAACTTCACACCAAACTAATCAATCACAAAATACATAAAATTGATTAACTGGATGAAACAATTATAAAAACAGGGGAGAACCAATAATTTACACATGATATAATCAAATTAACAACAATAGAAAATATCTGGAAACCAGAGAGGTGTGAACCTCGAGTAACCAAAGTAAGCATAATTTAAAGAGGAAAAAAGCAATGGGATCCCACATCAAGAATGAATAGGCTTCCTGAATTATGATTCAAAACTTCAAATGCACAATTTTAACACCCCAATGGTTTTAAGATCGATCCTAAAGGGGATTCGCTGCCAAAAGAGATGAGCACCAATGAGGTCACGGTTGCTGGAGAGGTTGCGCGCACATGAGCGGAAGGTGTCGGAGGTCTCGTGTCGGCCGGATAAGAGGGAGCGATGCTGGTTAGGGGGGATTCACACCGCGAAGAGGGTTCTGGATGGGGATGATGAGTATAGAGGAGCACACATGGGGTATGTAAGATAGGGGTGTGCCGACGATGAAAAGAGGGTCGTCTCGGAATGGTTCTCACCAGACAAAAGGGGTTGTGTAAAGCGGATAGGGAGGTAGACGAGGGTGCGGATAGGGGGTGTGGGCTTGAGTGGTGTTGTGTCTAAAAGAGGGGTGTCCTGTGGAGGGTGCTCCAGGAAAGAGGGATGATAGGGGGTCGGAGGCGCGACTTATGTGGGAGACGGCAGGGGTGTTGCGCAGGGAGTGCGCAGGACCGGCAGAAGGCAGGGCTTATACGGGAGGGGCAACAGAATAGAGGATCTGGGTAGGAGGCAGCTTATGCGGGAGATAGTAGTAGGATCTATAGGGAGTTCTGGACATGGAGGGCGCGGCAAGGAGAGGGTAGGGGCACTGGGTGCTGGGATGAGGTGATGGTGGAAGGCCTGGGTGTAGTGGTGGCCACGGTGGATGGGCATACCGAGGGAGAGGCGCTGCGAAAGGAAAAGTGCATGCAGGGAGAGGGAGAGTGGACATAGGGTGGAGGCTGCAGTACAAGATGAAAGAAAAAAATGTGGTCTGCGCTAGGGTTAGGAAGAAAGAAAAAGAGGGAGAAAAAAAAAGAAAAATAAAAAGAGAGGAAAAAAACTATAATAATCAATAAAATTAATAAACTAAAAAAATTGAAATAATAAAACATCAATATATAATAATAATAATAATAATTTTGATAAAAATAATAATAATTATTATTATTATATCAAATTAAATCATAATAATTATAATGAAAAAATGATAAAAATAATAATATTCAATTAATTTATTAATGATTTTGATATTAACAACAACTATACTAACACATATGAAGATAATAATTTCAATCATAGTAAATACAGAAGAACTATAATAATAATATTGTTATTCACATCAATAACAATAATATTATTTTAGTTATATATATATATATATGCGCTTCATTTTATTTTAATGTGTCTACCCCCATTTCAATTTAATTTTTATTTTGACACTGCAACTGCGTGGGTAACCGAGATAATCGCATAGTTTTCAATAACCGTGCGGTGCCCACGCATTGACCCAAATACCTATAATAATAGTATTAAATTATAACATAATGACAATAATAATAATTATTTAATTACAATAATAATAATATCAATAATGCGTTATTAATAATAATAATAAAACATTATTAATTATAATGAAAAAAATATAAATAATAAGATTACTCAATCCACTTTAACAATAATAATAAAATCATTTACAATATAAATTTTAAATAACAAAATATATGGAAAAAGTTTCTCATTTTAACTATTCCAATGATAGGCGGACTGTGTCATCGCCCGGCGAAGACGTACGGGATTTCCAAACCGCGCTCTGCACATACACCCAATGACATCAACCCAAAAATGCGCATTTGTTGTGACATAACTAAATAGTTTTTCTTCCGGGACTTAACCTGGACCCCAATGAAAATATAAAAGTCAAGAAAAATTATAAACTAAAATAAAGGTTAGGTCGGGGTGTGAATATTCTCCCCACCATAACGCTTTCCACCCCCGGAAAGCCATGATAAGGTCAAAACCCAAATATGAAACTCCTTAAGTGTCACTCACCCCCAAAAGATTAAGCACATCCAGTTTATTGATCCAAACAAACAAATAACTTCTATGACATACAACCTATCCGCAAAACACAAACACTTTAAACACCACCAAAAAGAAACTTGAAACGAAACACTGATACTAACACGGGGTGGCCTGAATGGATTCCCCACCATAATGATCGGGATAATTCTAAATTAATTTCAGTGTAACTTTGCGATACCCACTGTGGGTCTCCCACCATAAGAACTGATGATATTAACCGGTCTTAAAAAAATTCATACGAACCAAAAATCAGCACCATGAGGGGGGAGAAGAGAAGGCTGAACTGGTAGAGCATCAAAACTACCACCATTACTATATAAACAACATTTCACCCATGGATGAACATAAACCATGCCACAGTAAATAAAAAGATTAAACCAGCGCATTTTTTCAGCACTGGGGTTCTCCTGACTATGCGCCAGGTTCATTCCTGGACCTATGGTTGGAGCACTGATGATTGAAGCATCTCATGCCTTGAAGTTAGGTATCATAAATCGAAAAACATAACACACACCATAATTTCACCAAACACACTTCCAATAAAATATATGTTTTAAATAAGATCAACCACAACCATTCTTACATCTGAAAGAAAAGAAATGCTGAAAAACGCTACAGGATATGATTACTACACCCAAGAAACACTACAAAGAGAAGACCTCAAACTAATTCCCAAACATCGCCCTAATCCTACTTATGGGCCGAGGTGACCTTCAATGAGCTAGGCTTGGCTTTGGTGCACTTATTTGAAACATCGCCACAGAATCACTACAAGTGACCCTAACGTCCACAGGTGTGGTAGGGTCTCGGAGCACTCAGACACGTCGGCCTCTTGTAACCCTGCCTACCACACTGGTGACAGATCATGATGTTACGCTCTGAAGGTGTTGATTGCAGGTCCTAAGGCCTCTTAATTCTTCTAGTAGACCCATCAGCATCAGGGCGCTTCTCATTCTTCTTTTCACCATCCTCTGCACTGCTTCCCAAAGCTGGAGGATTCTCCACCTCAAGTCCTCTTACTAACCCAGCTTTAGCAAAAAAGGCTTTCCCCACAACATCCGAGAAGGTGGTTAGGTTGATCTCCTCCACTTTCGATCACATCTTAGGTCAAAGTCCAGACTAAAATTGTCGATCCTTACTGGGATCATTCACAACAAACCATTGATCATATGGAACTAGGTCTATGAAACGTCGATATAATTCCAGTACTGATTCAACACCCTGCTGAAGACAACACAAATCCATCCTTTTCCTCAGCTTCGTCAACTCATAGAAGTGTTGTCGGATGAGCGATGACTTGAAAAACTCACATGTTAGATCTTCCTAGGGATTATTCAGAGACACGGACTTCCACCATTTCCAAGTTGGGCCTTCAAGCATAAAGGTAGCCATCTTCACCTTTAATGACTCAGGTAGCCCAGTGAAACTGAACTTCCTATCAATCTTCTGTAACCACTCCTGTGCCTCAAGTGGATCCTCTAAACCATAAAATAGGGGAGGGTTTGACTTCCCAAATTTCAGAACATAGTCTATGGGCAAGTCAACTAGATGATTTTCTATGGGCGCACCACCCGAAGCTACACCTTGGGAATCCTTCAAACCGTCATGGGGGTGGGCACCAAGGAATAGTAAAATAAGAAGATGGGTCAAACATGGTCATTACCAGTTTAAAAACCTATGTAACAATTTTCACAATGATTTTCAAAAATAAGTAAACCCCAAAAGATTCACTAGAGGGAAACTAGTGATAATGGGTGACTCAACCGTACGGTTTGCGGCCAAATGCTAGTCAGACCACTGTCACTAAGAGCATTCTAGGGTAATGTCTCTGGCTCCACCTGGTTTTCTAGACCATGCAAGCTCACGGAGGAAACTTGCTCGACTCGCATTCCATTTCCCAATACCAAACAAACCATAAGAACCAAAAGACATAGACAACCCAAACATCCCATGGTAACCCGAGGTTCGGAATGAGAAAGGGTTCATGACGTCCTTCTTGTCTGTATGCCTCGAGTCCCGAAAATTATACTCTTTCTACCATGACAACCCTAAATAACAATGGGCACTCTGAAAAACAAGGTCCGCTCAGGGGCCGACCTCCTCTGATTCCATTTTGTCATGAACCAACCCGGGTCAACCCTGAACCGATCACCCGATCCGGCCCGCAACATGACCTAAGAGGCGTTCCCGATGATTCTTGGCTGGAAACATGCACAAGGGAATCAATAGAGGACAAATGAGAACGGTTTCTCCCAGTAAAAATAATAAATCAGCAGAAAAGTAGAATAACACAATGTAAATAAATGACTCTGAAAAGAATGATTGACTAACAAAGTACACTAACCTGGTCTCGACCAAAATTCCTCACGACTCTGAGAGTCGCTCACCAGTCAACAACCAACTCTTGCTCATGGCGAGAAAGCTCAAAAAGAACCTGTTGAAAAACTAAAAATAGGAAAACACTATAGGTGTGAGTATTAAATCTCAGTAGGTAGGCCCAACTTATTCTATTCCCAATGCACATACTATTAAATAAAGAATTTATCAAGTCCAAGTTTGAACTAAAGTATATAAGATATGGGTTTCCACACTCACTTTCATTTCTAATATAAGTAACAGTCCATTTCCTTTTTTAATTCAAAAACTAGTAAAATATTTGAAAGAAACATGTGCAGTGCATTTAAAAATCATTTTTTCGAATGATTTAGAAATCCAAATTTTGGTTGTTAGTCAAAAGGGAAAACCACACAGCACACAACACACACTATGGGAAATGGAAAAAATGTGGCACACAAGGGTCAGCTACCGAACTATACCTCTCAATCATTCGCCACATACAGAAAAACACTAAAGGAAACATGGGTCGAACCTAGGAGATCATGAACAATCCAGAACATAGCATACATGTGACTCATCCTGAAGGCATTCCCTAACTCGATGAGGTCATAACTCGGTATTCCCATTCTATGGGGCCACTAGACAGTGCGTAATCTAAAATAGTGCAGCAATTGTTCTCCGAAGATTCACTCACTATGTCAGGTTCCCATGTCAAAACAAGCAATAAAAAGGTGTGCGTCCACAATGTAAATCTACCAGTCATGATGCATTGACATCAAATACATCTCACGCAATGTAAAAAGTTGAGATTTTATGAGAAATATTCTTTTTAATTTCATATATGTCTTTTGTTGTACCCTTCACCAAAATTATCTTGTTCTATATGCAACACCGTATTATCTTGTATTATACGCAATACTATTCTTGGATCATGTTACTCACAATTTCACGTTCGTTTTATAGAGATTATTCTACACAAAATTAAGTATAGATTTTGTTTAATGTATAAATGAAATATGTTTTGATTATGTTATACGCAACAATAAAGGGAGCTTTCACTACATGAATCCTTGACTTGGCTTGCATTACACACAATCACAACCTTCCTTGATAACGTGTGTAGTATGCAATACCGGGTTTCACTAAACAAATATATATTATTATAATATTATTATAAACTAGCCTTTATAAATATTATTAACTAAATTTTGAATGTTATAACATTATTATTTATCTTACACATTTTCTAGAACATCGTGTGAGAACAAAATAAATTTTTTGGGTAAAATAAGTATTTTTTAAAAATTGTAGTTTTGCCGACTTTTGATGGAGCACCAACATTAAATCTAGTTTTTGACATGTTTATAAGTTCAATTTTACAAAATGAAATTCTTATTTGGAATCAGGATCTAAAAATTTACTATGGATAAAATTTTCAAATTATTCTGATAACTTTCATATTTTAATTAATAGTAAAAACATGCTATATTTTACTTAAAAACAACTTTTTTCCTTGAAATAATTTATATGGTTAAATTATAATATTTAATTGTTTTAAAGTATAAATAGAATATATTTTTACCATATAATATTACTTATGTCATTATCATTGATTTTACATTGAATTCATAGGTAAAATCATTTCAATCTTTTGCAATGTTTTAACTTTTAAAACTCATTTTCTTAACAACGAGTATTATTTTAAATTAATTTCTACCAAATATGTGATTTGAATTTAGAAAAATGGATTCCATATTTGGAATCAGTTGGTAAAAATTATGTTTATAAGCTACTTTTTATTATTAGTCATTAAGAATAGTAACTACGGTAAATTGTTTTTACCATAGTTAAAGGTAAATCGAGGTAATTAAGGGTAAATATAATGTTATAAAATTACACTAACACTTGTCCTAATATAATTAAATGATTATATTTTACCCTAAATAAAACTTGGGTCTAAATGGAATCTAATGGAACCCACTTTTATTTGATTAAGACCTTTTATTTAGTTTATTTAAAGGAAAGTGAAATGCCTCACTCAAACTTTAATAATTAAATTATTTTTAATATATCGTTATATAGAATATGAATTATATTATAAATACTCATTTGAAAGATAATTTTTTTTTCTTTATCATGGTAATTTATTTTTAATTTTTAATAAATATATTATTACCTTAAAATCTTATACATTAATGATGTAGAAATTATTTGTTTATTGAAAAATCAATAATACAGTTATTATTAAAATAATAATACCTATCAAAAGGACCAGAAACTTGACCAAACATTATTGGTCGAGTATATATATACCCTAATCATCCAAGGGTCGTTTTTTGGACCATCGGGAGCCTTATAAAACTGCTTAGGACATTATGTTATTTTATTTTAAATGATGTCAAATATGTCACCATCATAATTTAATTAATATAACAATTTAAATGTTGTGATTTTAAGATGATAAATTCGAGTAAAAATATTATTATAAAAGGTATTATATTTATATTCATCATAGGATTTTAATTTTAATTTTTATGTAACTAATTAGTATATTAAATGATTTTACAACAATGATGTAGTAATTGTTTTTTAAGAGAAATATCAAATAAACGGTTTTATAAATATGAAAATAAACATTATATGAACTAATTAATGTTCTCCATAAATTTTCTAGATTAATATGATATTTTAGGAATCTATCAAACATTTTGGTTCAAATATATCCTCTGTATGGATTTTATTTAAATTCAAATAAAGAATAGTTTCAAAATTCACACTATTGTTATTTTATAAAATTAACATATTATTAAATTGTTTAAAAATAACATAAATATTTAAAAATTATAAATTAAAATCTATATGGCCTAAAATGTCATAACTTACCCAATTATGGATAATTCACAACAAATAAGTAATTATTTATAAAAATTTAAAATTTAGAACATTATTTCCACAAATAAGATTAAATAAATTAAATAAGGATAAATCAAATTGATAAGGTTTAAAATAAATTCCCAACATGTCTAAATTTTACTAGATGATGATATTACAAGCCTATCTCATCTCATATTTGGATTTAAGTCATTTTTGGAGGTTTTTAAGTGTGTTTTGAATTTATTATAAATTAATATTTCTTATGTTTCCAAAGGTTCCCCTCTCATCCCTTATAACAGGGAACCTCCTCCCTATTTTCTTCACAACACATTGAGCCTTCAATATCGTCCAAACCCTGACCATTTATCTTCTCCCCTTCCCTATAAACATTCTAGAGGTTTTGGTATTCTCAAATGACCATCTCTATTTCCTTAAGAGGAAGCCTAAAAGAGGCTTGTCGAAGAAGAGATAATCTCTTCCACCAATTCTTTCATATTTCTTTCTTCTTAAACCTCTTATTCATTAGTTGTTTCATTATAAAGTGATAACATCAGTATTAATAATATACTGATATGTTATTATAAATATTAAACAACCCCATTTCATCTTCTATCCATCCTACAGAAAACAAAATCACAGCGCGTGCGTACGTATGAAATACCATCTCCACGCCGTGGTGTAATCTATTTTTCCACCACCACCTTACATGGATGGGTATAATGGTGTAGAGAATAACTATATATTGTTATTATAACATCATAATTATTCTGAGATATTATATCATCCACTCTAATTCTATTCAATAATTATGGGAACGATATCATCGCTTGTGCTTATGTACGGACTACCGTCTCCACGAATGCGATGAGATTCATTTTACATGATTAACCATTCAAGTATGATTATAAAGTATATATAATAAATAATAATGAAAAATATTACATAATAATTATACTGTATTTATGTACATATATTTTTCATTTACTTAATTCCATTCAATTCAATAAGTAAACGAAAAGAGCGTTCATGCGTACGTACGACCTACCATCTCCATGAATAGTGTATTTCATTCCATTTTTTGATCAATCATATATATTTATATGATGAATATAAATTATATATATAAATAATGTATTACATTCTGGAATTATGTAAATCCGGATATATGTAATAATATCAAGAACAACAAAACAAAACATGTATGATAAATGAAATGATTTTAACCAAGACATTGCTTTAACATGGAATTTACAAAAGAACGGGTAATATAAAGTCATAATTGAACCATATATGATATCATACAAATGAATATGATTCTGTAATAAGTCAATGAAATTATTTAAATCATTATACAGGAGGTTCATATACATACAAATCATATCGGAAATAAGGTAAGGGATAACTTTTCCAATCTCTTTTTTATCCAAGATTGTTTATTCGTAAGTATTTACTGGGGTTATATTTATCATCCATGTCCTTGTTTTCTAAAAATGGTTTCATTTAATTTTAAAGTCCTTTTTACACATTTTTTCCTTTTACTACATGGTATGTAAGGAATATTTCTTTTTTTACGATATGAGTTACTTTTTTACTTTTTCAGCAAAAGTACGAGAAGAATGTCTTTCTTATCGTATACGGCATGAACAGATTTTTATGGTTTTATAACGCCTTATTTTCATGAATATTACTCTACAATATTTCATCACTATATTTAAAAAAAATCCTTTTCTTTTAAAATTTAATGGCACTTTGTGAAAAGAAATTGATTTTGAAGAAGAAAGGATATTTTTCTCAATAATTCATTTCAGGTGTTTTATCAAAACCATTTTTTCCATCTAAGATGACATTATTTCATTTGTGTATGTTATTAAGTATAATGTCTCTATTATTTACATGTTTTCACTTTTCTTATGATGAAATGATATCCATTTGTTTTATATGGATTATATGATGATGGGATGATGTTTATGAAACCCATTTTATACTTTGGGTTATGATGAACTTTTTAAGTTTATTTTGTGGCACAAGTAAGAATGATTTCATTATGAGATGGGTGGGACCTATATATCCCACCAATGCATTGGGTAAATATTTATATCTCATGATATAGACATGGCTAGAATGATAATTTAATCTGGTTTAGTGATACAGGACTAGAATGAGGAGTGAACTCGATTCAGAAGGGGACTTTGTCCACTAAGATGGTCTTGGCGACAATGCCTTGGATACTATGGAAATCATATCATGTGATTAATGGTTTTACACAATTACATGTTTTCTTCCCATGCTATTTTATCATGATTGAATTTCCATTATGATATATGCCTTACATACTTCCAAGATTTATGTCTTTTCTCAAGATTTTAATGTTAAGATATTATGTTCAAGTTTTTGCATTCAAATATTTATGGATTGTTTTATGTTCTCTATGTTTACCCTTACTGAGTATTTGAGCTCACCCTTTTTATGTTTTCTATTCCGCAGGATATAAAGAAAGGTTTTAGGTAAGAAAACAAAATGGGATGATATTTATGGGAGAAGTTTAAGATCTTTCACCATGATTAGAAGATTATATTCCATGTTTCCAAAGACACTAAACTATTAGGGTCCTTGAGTGTCAGTTTTTGTAATGTATTAAGTATTCCACAAAAGTAATGTAATGTCTATGTATGCCATGATTTGGGTCTCTATAGTTGGTATCAGAGGGTGGTTTAGTTAACCTTTGCAAACTAGGATGTGAAAAATTTAGTGAGATCCCTAGATATATTTCTAAAGTATGTCTAGTGATGTCCCTAAGGTTAAGTATAAGTATAGGTTATAGTGATAGACTTACGGCAATGATATTATAATTAAACCTAAGATGTTAGATATTGGAGGTAGTCCCCCTTTATTATGTTGTTTTCCTATCATGACTTTGCCTCTCACACAATTCTTTTTGGGTTTTAGATGATGGATGGAACCCGAAGGAACTGTGTTGATCAATGTAATGGACGATGCAATGATTTTCCTCCTGAAAAAACCAAAGTTATGTGAGATGGAGTGCAAAATCATATTTCTATACTTACACAAGCTATGAATCATTTTGGACTTCCAAATGATCAGATAATTGAACAATATTCTATTGAGTCTGTCATGAGGCAACACCCACCTTCTTTCAATGGGTCTTCTGGTCCACTTGTTTCTAAACAATAGATCAATACCATTGAAAAGATATTTTCCATACTTTGCTATTCAGAACATGAAAAATTCATTTTAGCTGTTTACTGTTTAGAAGGTGAAGCAGACCAGTGGTAGACTCTAATTTAGAATACAAGGCCCCAAGATGAAATTTAATCCATGGAATGGAACGAGTTCAAGAACTTGTTTTTCAATAAGTACATCCCTTGTATTCTTTGAACAAAGATGGAGAAGGAGTTACATGATCTTAAGAAAAATTATGATGACACTTTTTGTATATACGAATCGAATTTTACAAGCCATGCAAGGTATGCATCTGGATTTATCATCCATCCTGATAGTAAAGTTGATCGATTCTTCAGTGTCTTAAAACAAAGTCTTCGAAGGGCATTAGCGATAAGATACTTCAGTATGTATGAAGAAATTGTGCATTGTGCTATCAAGGTAGAACTAGAAGATGGTTCTATATATCCATCTCACGATTTTGACAAGAAATGAAAGATGGAGTTCAAGGAGAAATCTCAGAAAAATGGTGAAAAAATATGAATTTTTCTTAATGATCAAAGTGTGGAAAGAAGCATGGTGGAGATTGCCTAAAAGGTACTAGAAAATGTTTTATGTGTGGAAAGGAAGTTTATCAAGTAGTTTAGTGTCGAAGTAATTGAAAAAAGGTAGCTAATGATGTGAATAGAGAAAATACTACAGAGAATGCTCCACCAACACTTCAATGCTTCAAGTGAAAGGAAATGGGGCATTATGCTAATAAATTCACTAATCCAAGGGTTAATGATGATCGACATGAGCAACCTCTTAAGGAAAAGGATAAAGGGAAGTCACATGCGATCGCTATTTGTGAAGTTGAGTATAACAATGATGTTGTGGAAGGATTAAGTGTTTATGAAATAGGATTTCAAAATAGTATCATATAATCTCATTTATGGTATCATGGAATTTTGGAATATGTATGTATTGGTTTTCAATAATTATATGGTACTGGTAACCATGAAAAGTGATTGAAATATTTTTTTAAATAAGATGATATGCACGTAATGAAGGGATAACGAGAAAATGAAATGAGGTCATGACTGATATAAGGACAAAGTTATATCATGGTTTCAGTATATATAAATTTTGGGATTTTGGTATGTGGAAAGAGTTTAATTTTGATAGCATTCATGTTTTCACTAAAGTTCAATGGGTATTCATTTTTCAAGAGAATACATGATTAAGGTATTCACATTTTTGGAATGTGACCAACAATCTATATCGTATGATATGTGGGGGATAAATGATGGTATTCACATGCTCGATAGATGAAATTTCTAGTAATTGTTTTCTTTATACTATGAGCATGGACAGAAGTATTTTGGATAATCCCAAAGATTGGAATGAATTAAGTTAGACATAAGATAGTATTGTTTAAGGCTAGAACTTTTTTTGATATAATTTTTGTAATGTTATAATATTTTATTTTTAGAAAGAGGACTACCTCCAGGATAGGCGACAACCCATCGCGTCAAACAAGGTTGCGGGAATCGAACCCACAACCAAAGTGTGACAGGCCTTTATCGCCAACAAATGGCCTACAATAAGTCCCTAATTAGTAGAAATTAGTTTTATATTATTAATTGGTATGATAGATGAAGTATAAGTTCATTTTTGGAAACATATATGATTAATCTCACCATAGATGGACTTCTGTATATAATTATTGCTAACTTTGTGTTTGAAACAGATGGAATAACTGATCATTCTATCGCATGATACGCTAACACTTCACAGAAGACAAATTCAACTTCATTTCTTTAAGAGATGAAGTTGAAATTGTTCAAGGCACAAACAATAGTTACAATGTACCAAAATCAAGTAAGTATTTCATTAAATTCGAAAAAATTCTTCAACATTAGAAAAAAGATCTTGAAAACCAAAAATGTTATCCTTGTGCTCTTATATCTGATGAATCAGATGGTACCTTTTATCATCACAAATTTGTGGCTTTGTGATTGTTGGCTTTTTCATAGCCATGTTCTCTAACACTCTCCATCAGAACATGATGGTTAGATTTCTCTTCTATATCCATATTTTAACCTATGTTATCCAATGTGGAAACCCAAGGATGAGTTAATTTGGTTAATCGATATTTTTCATACTTTACTTTTTAAAATTAAGTTTTAGTATTGCTATTTACAATGTGGGTTTCTATGAAAGAAACTTTCAAGTTGTAAACAATTTTTAACCCCAACGAATTTTGAGGTAGAAATTCATTTCAAGGGGGGTAGAAAGTAACAACCTGAGATTTTATGAGAATTATTATTTTTAATTTCATTGATTTCTTGTGTTTTACGCTACACCCAAAACAGATTGTTCTATACACAACATCATATTAGCTTGCATTATACGCAACACTATTCTTGGCTCGTGTTACACACAATTTCAAGTTCGTTTTGTAGAAATTATTCTACGCAACATTAAGTATAGATTTTTTTTAATGTATAAATGAAATAAGATTTGATTATGGTATACGCAACAACAAAGGGAGCTTTCATACACGCAGCCTTGACTTGGCTTGCATTAAATGCAATCGCAACCTTCCTCGATAGCGTGTGTCGTACGCAATACTGGGATTCACTAAACAAAGATATATTGTTATAATACTATTATGAACTAGTATTTATGAATAGTATTAAATAAATTTTGAATGTTATAACATTATTATTCATCTGACACGTTTTCTAGAACATCGTGTGAGAACAAAAAAAAATCGAGTAAAATAAGTATTTTACAAAAAATGCAGTTTTTCCACCTTTTGATGGTGCACCCACATTAAATAAAGTTTATGACATGTTTATAAGATCAATTTGACAAAATAAAATTATAATTTAGAATCAGGACATAAAAAAATTTACTTTGGATAAATTTTTCATATTATTCTCATAACTTTCATACATTAATGAATAGTAAAAACACGCTATATTTTAATTAAAAACAACTTTTTTCATCGCAATAATTTATATGGTTAAATTATAATATTGAATGATTTTAATATATAAATAGAATATATTTTTACCTTTTAATATTATGTATGTCATTATTATTTAATTTACATAGAATTCATAGGTAAAATCATGTCAACATTTTGCAATGTTTTAATTTTTAAAACTCATTTTCGTAACAATGGGATTAAAGTTAAATTAATTTATGAAACTTCTGTGATTTGAATTTGGAAAAATTGATTCCATAGTTGGAATCATTAGGTCCAAATTAGGTTAATAAGCTACTTTTTATTTTTAGTCATTATGAATAGTAACCACGGTAAATTTTATTTACTATAGTTAAATGTAAATTGAGGCAATTAAGGGTAAATATAATATTATAAAATTACCCTAAAACTTTTCATAATATAATTGGATGATTATATTTTACCCTAAATCATACTTGGGTTTAAATGGAATCTAATGGAACCCACTTGTATTTGATTAAGACCTTTTATTTAGTTTATTCTAAAGGAAAGTTAAATCTCTCACTCAAACTTTAATAGTTAGTTTATTTTTAATATATAGTTATATAGATTATAAATTTGATTATAAATACCCATTTTAAATATAAAATGATAATTTATTTGTTATTTTTAATAAATATTTTATTACCTTAAAATCTTAAACATTAATGATATAGAAATTTTTATTTAGTGAAAAATCAATAATATAGTTTTTATTAAAATAATAATACCTATCAAAAGGACAAAAAACTTTACCAATATTTATTGGTCGAGTATATATATAACCTAATCATCCAAGGGTTTATTTTCATACCATCTGGAGCCTTATAAAACTGATTAGGACATTTATGTTATTTTATTTTATATGATGTCAAAGATGTCACCTTCATAATTTAATAAATATAAAAAATTAAATGTTGTGATTTTAAGATGATAAATTCGAGTAAAAATTTTATTATGAAGTTTACTGTATTTATATTAATCATATGATTTTATTTTTAATTTTTATGCAACTAGTAAGTATATTAAATGATTATACAAAAATGATGTAGTAATGGTTTTATTAAGAGAAATATCAAATAAATGGTTATATAAATATTAAAATAAACATTATATGAACTAATTAATGTTCTCCATAAACTTTCTAGATTAACATGACATGTTATGAATCTATTAAATATTTTGTTTCGAATATATCCTCTGTGTGGATTTTATGTAAATTCAAATAAATGAATAGTGTCAAAATTAACACTATTGTTATTTTATTAAAATAACATATTATTAAATTGTTTAAAAATAACATAAATTTTTAAAAATGATAAATTGAAATTTATATGGTCTAAAATTTTATAAATTATCCAATTATGGATAATTCACCACACATAAGTAATTATTTATAACAATTTAAAATTTAGAATATTATTACCACAAATAAGATTAAATAAATTAAATAAGGATAAATAAAATTGATAAGGTTTAAAATAAATTTCCAACATGTCTAAATTTTATTGGATGATGATATTAAAACCCTATATAATCTAATATTCAGATTTAAGTCATTTTAGGAGGTTTTTATGTGGGGTATGAATTTATTATAATTTAATATTTCTTATGTTTCCAATGGTTCCCATCTCCTCCCTTATAAAAGGGCACCTCCTCTGTCTCCTCTCCACAACACTTTTAGACTTAAATCTCGGCCAAAACCTGACCATTTATCTTCTACCTTTCTCAAGAAATATTCTATAGGTTTTTGTCATCTCAAAATACCAACTCTAGTCTCTTAAGAGGAAGCTTAAAAGAGGTGCGTTGAAGAAGAGGTAATCTCTTCTACCGATTCTTTCAAATTTCTTTCTTCATAAAAATCTTATTATTTAGTTGTTTCAATATAAAGTAATAACATAAGTATCAATAATATACTTATATGTTATTATAAATATGAAACAACACCATTTCACCTTATATCCATCCTACGGAAAACAAAATCATCGCGTGTGCGTACGTAAAGAATACTGTCTCCACGACGTGGTGTAATCTGTTTTTCCACCACCACCTTACTTGTATGGGTATAATGGTATAATGAATAACTATATATGGTTATTATAACATCATAATTATTATGATATATTATATCATCCACTCCAATTCTATTCAATAATTATGGGAATGATATCATCGCCCGTGCATACGTACGGACTACCATCTCCACAAATGTGATGGGATTCATTTTCCATGATTAACCATTCAAGTATGATTATAATGTATATATAATAAATAATCATGAAATATATTAAATAATAATAATACTGGATTTATGTACATATATGTTTCATTTACTTAAATCCATTCAATTCAATGAGGAAAGGAAAACATCGTTCATGCGTACGTATGGCCAATAGTCTCCATGAACGGTGTATTTCATTCCATTTTTCATTCTATCATATATATTTATATGCTGAATATAAATTATATATATAAATCATGTTTTAAATTTTGGAATTAAGTAAATCAGGATATATTTAATAATATCAAGAACAACAAATCGAAACATGTACGATAAATGAAATGATTTTACACAAAACACTACTTTAACAAAGAATTTACAAAAGAATGGGTAATATCAAGTCATAAGTGAACCATATATGATATCATAATAATGAATATGATTATTTAATAATTCAATGACATTATTTAAATCATTATACAGGAGGTTCGGATACATACGAAGCATATCGGACATAAGTTAAGGGATAACTTTTCCAATATCGTTTTTATCCGATATTATTTATTCATAAGTATTTACTGGGGTTATATTTATCATCCATGTCCTGGTTTTCTAAAAATGGTTCATGTATATTTAAAGTCCTTTTTACCCATTTTTAAATTTTACTACATGGTATGTAAGGAATCTTTCTTTTTTTACCATACGAGGTACTTTTTGACTTTTCTAAAAAAAGTACGAGATGAATGTTTTTTTATCATATACGGCATGAAAAAAATTTTATAGTTTTATAACGCGTTATTTTCATAAAGCTTACTCTACAATATTTCATAACTATTTCCAAAAAATCCTTTTCTTTTAAAATTGCATGGCATTTTATGAAAATAAAATTATTTTGAAGAAGAAATGATATTTTTCTCAAGAATTCATTTTAAGTGTTTTATCAAAACCATTTTTTCCATCTAAGATGACATTATTTCATATATTTATGTTTCAAGTATAATGTCTCTATGATTTACATGGTTTCAATTTTCTTATGATGAAACTATTTCTATTTGTTTAATATGGATTATCTGATGATTGGATGATTTTTATGAACCCCATTTTATTCTTTGGGTTATGTTGAATGTTTTAAGTTTATTTTGTGGCATAAGTAAGAATGATTTCATTATGAGATCGGTGGGACCTATATCTCCCTACAATGAATTGGGCAAATATTTATATCTTATGACATATACATGGCTATAATGGTAAGTTAATCTGGTTCAGTGATACAGGACTGGAACGAGGAGTGATCTCGATTCAAAAGGGGACTTTGTCCACTAAGATGGTCTTGGCAGCAATGCCTTGGATACTATGGAAATCATATCATGGGATTAATGGTTTTCCACAATTACATGTTTTCTTCCCATGCTATTTTATTATGATTTATGTTCCATTATGATATATTCCTTACGTACTTCCAAGATTTATGTCTTTCCTCAAGATTGTGATGTTTAGATTTTATGTTCAAGTTCTTGCATTCAAATGTTTATTGATTTTTTTATGTTATCTATGTTTACCCTTACTGATCATTTGAGCTCACCCTTTTTATGTTTTATTTTCCCCAAGATATAATGAATGGTTTTAGGTAATAAAACAATATGGGAAGATCTTTATGGAAGATGTTGAAGATCTTTCACCATGATTGGAAGATTTTGTTCTAAGTTTCCAAATACACTAATCTATTACGGTCCTTGAGTATTGGTTTTTGTTATGTATTAAGTATTCCGAAAAAGTAATGTAATGTATATGTACACCAATATTTGGGTCTCTACACACAATCAACCCACACCAAAGATCACCCCTGATTGGGTTTTCCAAAATAATTTATTTTATTAAAGTGCCAAATGAGCCTTCACAAATGTTAAAGAAAAACCTCATTTCTTAGAAAAAATCCAAAACACTTGTTCCCTATTCAGAAGAAATCATTTATCATTTAAACCAAAACTAAATTTGAAATTATATGAATTATATTTAAAATCCAAAGGGACATTCTATCAATACTGGGTGTCCGCTCGTCATGAAAATGTTTCAAGTGTTGTGTATAAAATAAACTGTTCTTTTTACACCAAATAACCATTTAAAAATTAATTATCTTATATTATTTCTCATTTATTAAAATTAATAAAACATCAACCAATTAATAAATCCGAAATTTAAAGTTGATTGTAGTGGGTGACCTACCTAGGTATTTTGTCCAAACACAAAGGCGTGTCGCACCTTGCATAGACACACAAACACGCGCATGTCGACGACCACAATATCGCTAGGTTACCTTGCAAATGCACTGAAAAATATGCACAATAATTAAAATTACAGAAACACAGACTTAAACAACCCAAACGAGAAAACTATGTGAAATAACCATATCAACACATTTTCAAAACACCACTCGCACCATCGACACTATTTACAAAACCACATTAAAATTTATTGAACAAATTCAAAGAGAAACCATAACTTTACATACCCAAAACATTTTCAAAACCACTTTTTATAATTAAACATGCACTCGCAACACACTATATCATAAGATGCACCACTTTCACAGTTAAAATGACAAATTCCATAATTTAATAAAAACTATTAAACCGCACACAACTGGCTTCCAATAAAATTCACCTTAATTCACATGAGCAGGATACAAAATATAAAATGAAAACTAAGCTCATTTAAAAACAACTTCACACCAAACTAATCAATCACAAAATATGTCAAATTAATTAACTGGATGAAACAATTAGAAAAACAACAGAGAACCAATAATTTCCACATGATATAATCAGTTTAACAACAACAACAAAAAAAATATCTGGCAACCTGAGAGGTGTGAACCTCAAGTAACCAAAGTAAACATAATTTAAAGAGGAAAAAGAAATGGGATCCCACCTCAAGAACGAAGAGACGACCATAATTCCGATGAAAAAAGTCAAATGAACACTTTTTGCATCTTAATGGTTTTATGATTCATCCTAAAGGGGATTTTCTACTAAAAGAGATGAGCACTGACAAGGTCATGGTCGCCTGAGAGGTTGCACGCAAATCAGAGGAAGGCATCAGAGGTCTCGTGTCGGCCAGAGAAGAGGGAGCGGTGTGGGTTAGGGTGGTTTCACACCGTGACGAGGGTTCTAGCGGGAGATGAAGAGTAGGGAGGATCACACATGGGGTCGGTCGGACAGGGGTGCACCAGCGATGAAAAGAGGGTCGCGTCGGAAGGGTTCTCGCCAGACAAAAGGGGTTGTGGAAAGCGAACAGGGAGGAAGACGAGGGTTCGGGCCTGAGTGGTGCTGTGGATGAAGGAGGGGTGGCTTGTGGAGGGCTCTCCAGGAAGGAGGGCTGGTAGGGGGTCAGAGGCGCGGCTTATGTGGGAGAGGGTAGGGGTGTTGCACGGGGAGTGCACAGGACATGCGGGAGGTGCGGCTTATGCGGGAGGGGCGATGGGATAGAGGAGCTGGGCAGGAGGCAGCTTATGTGGGAGAGGGTAGTGGGATCCAGAGGGGGTTCTAGACACGGAGGGTGCTACAAGGAGAAGGCAGGGGCATCGGGTGCTGGGATGAGGTGAAGGTGGAAGGCCTGGGTGCAGTGGCAGCCGTGGTACATGGGAAAACTTTATGGAGAGGCACTACGGGAGGAAAATTGCATGCGGGGAGAGGGAGAGCGAATAGAGGGTGGTAGCAGCAGTGCAAGAGGAAATAAAAAAACATGGTATGTGCTAGGGTTAGGAAGAAAGAAAAAGAGGGAGAAAAAAGTAGAAGAAAAAGAGTGGAAAAAACTATAATAATAAATAAAATTAATAAACTAAAAAAACAAATAATTGAAATAATAAAACATCAATATATAATAATAACTATAATAATATTGATAAAAATCATAATTATTATTATTATTTCAAATTAAATCATAATAATAATAACGACATATTGATAAAAGTAATAATATTCAATTCATTTATTAATGATTTTGATATCAACAACAACACTATTAACAAATATGAAGATAATAATTTCAATCATAGTAAAGACAGAAGAACCATAATAATAATATTGTTATTCGCATGAATAATAATAATATTATATCAGTTATATATATATTCAATTCATTTTATTTTAATGTTTCTACCCCCATTTCCCATTTATTTTTATTTGGACACAGCAACTACGTGGGTAACCGAGATGGCCACATGGTTTTTGATAACATTGTGATGTCCGCGAATTGACCCAAATACCAATAATAATAGTGTTAAATTATAACATAATGACAATAATAATAATTATTTAATTACAATAATAATAATAATAATACCAATAATTCCTTAATAATAATAATACTAACATTAATAATTATAATGACAAAAATATAAATAATAAGAATACTCAATCCACTTTAACAATAATAATAAAATCATTTACAATATAAAATTTTAATGACACAATAAATTGAAAATGTTTCTCATTTTAAATTTTCCAAAGATAGACGGACTGGGGCGTCACCCGGTGAAGCTGCATGGTATTCCCAAACCATGATCTGCCCGTACGCCCAACAACGTCAACCCAAAAACATGCATTTTTTTTACATAACTCAATAGTTTTTCATTCGGGACTTAGCCCGGACCCCAACAAAATTTTAAAAGTCAATGAAAATTATAAAATAAAATAAAGGGTAGGTCGGGGTGTGACAGATGTAAATCTAGAAAACCGAGATAGAGAGAGATGTATATCTAGAGGAAACCACAATGAAACCAAGATGAGAGACTTACCTAGGAGAAACCACCTTCAAACTACTAAGAAACCTCTTTAAAAGACTTCCAAAACGAGTGGGAGAGCACCTTAAACCCCTGAAAACTCAAAATCTTGAGTGAGGCTTGAGTGGGAGAGAATTTGGATAGGAATTAGGCATGCCCAAGTGAACTCGGATTTAAAAACACTACTTTTAAGTGGTTGCACGATTAGCCCAGACAGTTTGAAAAAACGTGAACTAACCATGCGCATGATACTAGCTCGAGAAAAAAGGTCCAGATAGTTTCCTCGCACGGTTTGAAAAACCATATGCATGCCGTGTGAAACCTACTATCTCCCCATGCATGGTTTCCAAGAGAACCCGCAATGTTTCCCCTAACTGTGCTCAAACTGTGCTCCCTAAAAAAAGCCTCCAAACTTATCCAAAACCATTCCAAACTCTCCCAACCTCTTTTCAACTCATCCCAAGCACTTTAAACACATAAAAAGGCATGAAAAAGGCTATGTACCTCAAACCGAGGGTGCTACATTCTCCCCACTATTGGACTTTCCGTCTTCAGAGAGTAGTGAAACCGCCCTTTGCTGAAAGAGATCAGGCCATTGCTGGAGCATTTCATTCTCTTACTCCCATGTCTCCTCTAAAATCTGACCATGTTGCAACAAAACATGAACTAAACGGATTCTCTTACCATGAAATACATTCTCTTGCATATCAAAAACCCGCACTGGAATGTGAACCAATGAAGCATCCGAATCTAGCCTAACATGATGACATCGAATCACATGGTCACAATTCAGCTAATACTTTTTCAACTATGACTCATGGAACACATTGTGAACTGCACTGAACCTAGGTGGAAAATCCAAATGATAAGCCACCTCACAAACCTGCTCAAGAATCTCAAAAGGTCTAATATATCTTGGAGATAGAATTCTCTACTTACCAAACCGATGATGTCCCAACCTAGAAGAGATCCTAATGAAAACATGTTCACTCACCTAGAACGAAAAAATTTGTTGATGATGATCCGCATATGATTTCTGATGACTTTGAGCTATCTCCATTCTCTTCCTGATTAACCTGATCCTCTCTGTAGTCTCCTGGAGAAGGCTCGATCCAACCATTGAGGACTCACATGTCTCCACCGAGCATCACGGAGAATGACACAGCCACCCATACAATGCTTCAAGCAGAGACATATGTATGGATGCATGATAATTGTTATTGTACGAAAACTCAACCAATGACAAGTGCTCCTCGTATGAGCCACCAAAATCCATGACACAAGCCCACAACTTATCCTCCAAAGTTTGTATCGTCCTCTCTGATTGACCATCCATATGAGGGTGATACACTGTGCTCGTAGTCAAATGTGTCCCAATGGATTGCTACAAAGATTTCCAAAGATGAGATGTAAACCTCATATCACTATTTGAGACAATCAAAACTGGAGCACCATGCCTCTTTACTACCTCTAGGATATATATTTTGGACAGATCATCCACTGTATGAGATTCACGAATCAGGATGAAATGGGCCAACTTCTTTAGACAATCAACAATCACCCAAATGGCATCGTGCTTCCTGATAGTTCTTGGGAGTCCTGTGACAAAATCCATTGATATTTTCTCCCACTTCCAAATAGGGACTGGTAATGATTGCAACATTCCTGATGGCCTCTAATTCTCTGCCTTGACCTGCTGGCAAGTCAAGCATCGTGAAACAAGCTCATCCACACTTCTTTTCATTCCAGCCCACCAGAATCGTGTTTTCAATGATTTATACATTTTCTGAATTCTAGGATGTACAGCCCTCCTGGAATGATGATGCGCCCTGATATGACCCTCCTAACAAGAAAACGGTACAACCATCCAATTATGAAAACACAAAACTGAATCTCCATTCAGTTTCCAACCCTCAATGGTCTCCCCACTATTGAGTTTCATCCTCATGGTCATGTACTCAGAATCAATTATTTGTGCCTCTTTAACTAGGCCAACCAAGTCAGGAATCAACAAAACCAGAAAGAAGACTGCTCTATTACCTTGGTCCCCACATTCCAATGGCATGTCAGCTATAACCGACATCATCTACCACTGTTCTGATGATTTTTCCCCACCTAAGAATATGATTTTATACTTAATGCATCCACCACCGAATTTCCCTTACGCGATGTGTACATCAAGTCAAAATAAAACATTTGGAGATATTCCATCCTTCTCTATTGCCTCAAGTTTAAATCCCTTTGTGATAAAATGTGCTTTGTGCTCTTATGATCTATATATACTATGAATTTCTCACCGAAGAGATAATGACACCACACTTTCAAAACATGGACCACTTTTGCCAATTCCAAATCATGAAATGGGTAGTTCTTCTCATGCACCTTCAACTGTCATGAGCCATATGCAACAACATGAATCCCTTGCATGAGAGTGAACCCCAAGCCTGATCTCGATGCGTTGCAATACACCACATACCCTCATCTGGGTTCTAGAAAAACCAATATTTGTGTTGATGTAAGGAAATCCTTTAGATCTTTGAAGCATTTTTGGAACTGTTCATTACAATGAAATGAAACATTCATTCTTGTCAAAGCTATCATCGATGAAGCCAAATGTGAACAATAACAGAAAAAATGTTGATAATACCCAGTTAGACCGAGGAAACTTTGTACCTCAAACACATTCTTTGGCGGTTGCCACGATATAATAGCCACTATCTTTTCCGGATCCACTGAAACACCCCTTTCAGAAATCACTTGGCCAAGAAAATGGTCTTCCTGTATCCAAAAGTCACACTTTGAAAATTTGGCATACAACTGATGATCCATCAAGATCCCCAGCATTATCACCAAGTGCTTCTCATGCTCCACCCTTTCCTTTGAATACACCAGAATATAATCTACAAACACCACCACAAATGAATCCACATATCTCTGAAATATACAATTTATCAATGCCATGAACACTGCTGGCGCATTCATTAGACCAAAGGGAATAACCACATTTTTATAATGACCATATCTACTTCTAAAATCTGTTTTAGAAATATCTTCCTTCCTCACCTGTAATTGATGATATCCCAACCTCAAGTTGATCTTGGAGAACCACTAGGATCACCTCAACTGGTCGAACAAATCATCAATTCATGGAATTGAATAACTTTTCTTTATCATAACTTGTTTAAGTTGATGATAATCAACACAGACCCTCAATGTTCCATCCACCTTTTCACAAACAACATCGGCGCTGCCCACAAAGACTTGCTAGGCTGGATAAACCCTTTGTTTTCTAACTCCTTCAACTAGAATTTCAATTCTCATAATTCAATAGGTTCCATCTTTTAATATCTATGTGAGATAAGATTTGTCTCCAGAAGTAGATAAAATGTAAACTCCACTTCTCTTATAGGAGGTAAACTAGAGAATTATTTCGGAAACAAATCCATGAACTGATCTACCACTGCCAGAAGAACACTCTTCCCAACACCCTCTACTGATTCCAATGACAACACCACTAATTGATATCATAACGTGCCCACTGCTGGTGCCGACAAACCTGTTTCACCCGGCCTTCCATGCCTCTCTCTTCTAAAGAGTTGTCTAACGCCATTGTGTGTCGTAAAAGCCATTTTTTTCACATTACGGTCGACGTGGGCCTTAAACTCCACTAGCCAATCCATTTCTAGGATTACATCAAACCCATCCATCTCAAGCACTGAGAAATTTCACATTAGCTCATCCTCTCCCACAACGATACAAGATTCTCTACACTAGACGTCTCGAAACTCTCTTTAACCCAGAGAAGTTTGAATTTTCAAAACTGAAGGCATCATTTCTACCCTTAAATCCAGCAACTCAACCACATGTGCAAGAATAAAAGAGTGTGAGAAACTCGTATCAAATAGCACTTGCATCAAGGTAGAATTTAAGAGAATGGTACCTCGCACTGTGGATGGTCCTGACTGATCATCCACCATAACCTGCTTGGCACCAAACAATGCCTTGGTTGACATAATATTCTCTTTATTTCCCTGGTGAGGAGTTGTGGTGTTCTGAGAATCACCATAACTGAATTTGTTCTACTTAAGAGGGGTATGTTTTTTTCCCTATCTCGTCGATGCATACGACGTCTATGATCACTTGAGGAGTGTCACGTCCACCCGAAATTGAAGAATTACAACAATAACACTTCTAATGCCCCATATTCTTACAGTTATGACATGCTCGAGGTTGTGTCATGCAGTCTCGCTTGATGTGTGTCGTAGAGCCACAGTGAAGACATCCTGTCTTGCTTGGGGGCTTTGGAGGAAGATTTACCGATCCTTCCATCAGATTATGTGCCATACTACCTCCCTGGGAATAAGTGTCCCTCCTCCGCTTGAACCCAGTGTTATAGTTATTATTATTCCCCATGGGTACCACCATGTTTCCTCAGCCCGGATCTCCCAACAGATCCCGCTCAGCCACCGAGGCTCGATTCACCATCTCAAGGTAATCACCAATACACAGAACTGCTATTTTTGAATGGTTCTCTTTCCTTAACCCTTCTTCTAAGATCCTTTAATTCAACGACGTGCTACCCGCCACCTCGGGTGAAACCCGCACTAAGCTCGTAAACTTAGCTGAATACTCCTTCACAGACATATGCTCTTTCTTCATATTGATGAAATTAGTTGTATGCTGAATTCTGAACGTATGTTGGTAGAATTGTTTATGAAACAATTCCTCAAAGCCTTCCCAGGTCATACCCTAGGCCGTCCCCACTTAGACTACCAAATCCCACCACTGAAGAGCATGATCTTATAGCTTATACGTCACTATCTTTACTTTCAACTCTACCGGCATCCCCATGAATTTGAAAATTCTGTTCATTATGGACAGCCACGCCTCTTCCCTTTACAGGTCTGAATCTCCCCTAAAGACGCGTAGACCCTACCTTTGAAACTGATCCACATAATCCACATGCTTTGTCTCTTTCTCTCTATTCACACTTCCCACATCTTCTAAATCTTGCACTATACATTGCACTAACTACTGGTTCACCTGGGGCTTAGGTGCAACCAAGTTCTCATCGGCCACTTCCGATTGGTCCCTATGATGCCTACCCAGTGCCATTTATATAAATAGAAAGAAAACAACCATGAGTCTCACTTCCGTACACAATGATAGTTCCCATTTCAAATTGAATTACACAAAACTATCACAACGAGGCTTTCCACCTTTCCACAATTTCCTTGTTTCACCATTTTTGAAAATAAAACCATTTTCAAAATACCACCGGTTTTCATGTTTCAAATCATTCCATTTTGAAACCATATTTAGATTTTTCAAAATACAAAAATTCATATCACAACAAAAATCATTATACACAAATGGAATATTCATCCTAGAGGGAAGTCATTTCTACTATACACTCCATGCTCATCTCATTGGCTACACCGATGACAATGAGATATCCAATTCCTATAAGTGTTTCTAACCACTTATGTACCCAACTCTCTGTTAACTTGAAGTTCATAATAAAAGGATTAACTAAATCCTTATATTCTATACATTCCATGTTTTAAAATTCCTACGCCTTTATACCATCTCGACTCAAGGAATATACAACAAAAAATGTCAAATCCAAATCCGGGAATCAACTCCAAAGGACCGAACAAGCTGATACCACTTGTAACACCCCTCCCCTATCTCATTGTCTTAAGGAGTGGGTGATGGTTACTTTTCCTTAAGCGATGTTCCCAAGGTGCCAATGGCGGGAAATAGATATCGAGGGCTTTGAGAAAAAATTGGGGAACTATTTTCCCTTAAGACAAAACCAACCAAACCATCCACTATCAATCACTATATGATGCATGTCAATCAAAACATCCAAGCATGTATTCCCAATGGAAAACCAAGTTGTTCCACAATACAACCCAAAACCAATACATACAATACCATATCAGAGTACTATATGGAAGACTAAACAACAAAAAAACATGATCCACGGCACCATCACAGCTTCACACCATGATCCAAGCTACAAGCTCCACCAACACATCACAAGCATCATCATGAACCACTAGCAATGAGATGCCTTCCCTTTATCTATATCCTAGTACAAAACATTTGCAAAGACACCAATGTCCCAAAGTAGGCGGTGAGTACAACTACTCAATATGTTTTCCCCAAATGACTTTCCTACACACGCCACTAGGATAAAACTATTAGCACATTTATATAAAACAGTTTATATAAAATGATCACAAGTGCATCCATTACCATAATCCAACCACACCCTTACCAAGACATCTCACCCAAACCAAGAAACTAAGGGAAATCCATCCAAACATGCCACAAGCAATTTCATCATTTACACATTAGCACAACAATTTCTATCTTTCAAAGAAATGAACAACAAAGCAACCCTAATGGTGGAGCTTCCGTCCAACCCGTTCACCCATTCACAACTATCGGTACTTACTGACCTCTTCTATTTTGATGGTGGCTCTTCCATCCACTATCCATCCCATTTTATAGTGGTACTTCCCCCCCCCACTTCCACACAACATTATAATCATGTCATAACCAAGTATTGCACAACAATTAGACAACAACATGAAATCACCCATTCTCATTACATGTCTACTAATTCAATTAATCACCCATTTATTGAAAACACCCTTTAACTATTTTCCATGACAAACAACATTTTAATAATACTGTATTATTATTGAAAACCATTCCCCATCAACCATTTTCACAAATCAAACTCAGCAACCCATTTTTAAATCTCCATTTTGAAATCCACAACAAGAAACACTTCACCACAAAACCACTTTTTCCCAAAAATCCCCAAAACATCACCCAAAGGGATTTCCAACCACATTCTCACATCAAAAAAAATTAATTATTATCACATCAAATTAATTGTAACCAAACACAACGAGTTCTAACCAAGTGGAGTCAAGAAAGAAGACACCTAACTTTAGGGTTCCTGGGAAATCAGCCCACAAGTAACCGCACCTCAAAACCGACGAACGCACCACTGAAACCTCTCTAGATCCCCTTCTCTAACATCCACAAGCCGTAAAATCAACATCCACGACAAAAAACCCTATATCTACATGAAACAGATGTAAATCTAGAAAACCATGAGAGAGGGAGATGTAGATCTAGAGGAAACCACAAGGAAACCAAGAGGAGAGTCTTACCCGGGAGAAACCACCTTCAAACCGCCAGGAAACCTCTTCAAAATGCTTCCAAAATTAGTGGGAGAGAATCTTCAAACACTGATAACTCTAAATCACGGGTGATGATCGAGTGGGAGAGAATTCGGATAGGGATGAGGAAATCCCAAGTGAACGAAGATGTAAAAACCCTACTTTTAAGTGGCTGCACTGTTAGCCCGCACGGTTTGACAAACCATGTGCATGTTGCCGCCTCGAGAGCAAGGGTCCACACGGTTGCCTCACAGAGTTTGAAAAACCATACGCAGGCCGTGCAAAGCCTATTGTATCTCCATGCATGGTTTCTTGTAGATCCCGCACCATTTCCCCTAACCGTGCTCAAACCGTACTCCCTCCAAAAAGCCTCCAAACTTATCCAAAACCATTCCAAACTCTCCCAACCTCTTTTCAACTCATCCCATGCACTTTAAACACATAAGTCATGAAAAAGGCTACATACCTCAAACCAGGGGCACTACACACATGATCCACCAAGGATAAACTGTATATTTCCCTTGTCTTTTGAGATTAACCAAAACCAAAATGGTTTGTACAAGACCACATGATCCGAAAAGGATAATTCTTTATAGAAATAAATATTAATCTTAATTTCTAAAAATAAACCAACAATAACTAAAGTTCAATAAATACAATTCAATAAAAAATCGTCCTTAAAATCCTTCAATATAATCCAAACTAATATTAAAACCTAAAACATAGAATAATTTGATTATGTTGTCTTCCACATTAAATTTTATCTCCAAATAACAACGACTACTCTTAAAGTCACATACTTAAAAGTAATTAACCTAATCACATATTCTATATTATATGTTAATAATTTCTATAAAAAACCCAAATCTCTATAAATCCACAATAAAAACACATATAAAAATCCAATGTTACTCCTAAAATGAAATCCCATAGTATTATATTTTCCATAGGCATAGAGTGTTCCCACCATAGAGAACGTCTTCGAAAATAACTTTTATCACTTAACCAACAAATCATTTTCCTATACTAAGGATATCTATTTGATAAGACATAATATCCCTAATCAACTTATTATTAATCAATAAAATCATTTAAATAAAAATATGTAGTCACACTAACCAGGGAATTAATCTAGTGAAGTGGTAGGCGATAAATCCTAATCTCACTCTCATTGTAGGATTGATTCCCGTAGCTTTGTTTGACATGAGAGGTTTTCACACGGTCAACGTGTTATCCTTTTTAAAAAACTATATTTTACAACATTCCCAAAATGAGATAAATTCCACAAAATTACCATATTATAATTTCACCATTAATGTTATATCATACCTCACATTTTCATCCCAAAATTTATTAACATGTAATTTCATCAAATTGTTGGATCATATAATCCCAAATGGTTATTGATAGCCATATAAAAAATATAAAATATAATTATTCTTAAAATATCATTTTCACATAACAAACATCTATGTTACACATAGAAGAGAAAATTATTCCAAACTAATCCCATCAACAAATATCACTAATACATTGAATAATTTCACCATACACTTATTTCCACAAGGTTCTTCCTTGACCAAGAGATTATCCTATATAATAGGGCATTCACTCGGGTAATGCCCAGGTCCCCTACATTTATGGAAAATGATTGTAAATATATTTGGGGGATAATTTTTATTTTTTTCATAGTACTCTTCATATTCCACAGCAATTTTTTACTTTATGTCATTATTTACCACACAAAAAACATTTCTTTATTTCGTTGAGAGACATTCCTAAGTGTCTCCTTCCAAATTTCCTACATGATGGAAATTGGGAATTCTTTTCCCCATTGTCTCCACTGCTAGAGCTATTATCATTCACCACATTTCTCTTATTTTTTAGTCCGGGACTTGGTTAATATATATGGTGTTCATCATATTTTTGAAAAATTGATTCAACATGAACATGATATCTTTTACACATATCAACATTCCATTATTTGCTCATTTCTACAATTATGCCCACATTGTTCAACATGTTCAATGTTAATATGACTTCTAGGGAATCCAACCATTGACTAACACAAGAATGCATAGTGTGAGTCATAAAATCATATAGAGAATATCATAACACCTTATTTTCAATCTATAACACTTTAGGATTAACCAAGGTTATTTATTCTCATCTTATACTGAAATCCTTCAAATAGGTTTGTAATGAAAATGTGAATTATTATAAGCATATCCCCCTATAGTGTCATAGCCAAGTGTGCAACAAGTCCCGTTTTCATGTACAAGGATACCCTGAGTCAAGCCCAAAACTCATTGTCTGAGTTTTCACTCCTAGGTACATCTGTTCCAGAGCCACCTCTACATGCTCATGTCCAGATAGGGATGTTTTTCTTGGAAAACCCACATAATATTTACATTACCAAACATTTCGAATTTTCTTCTATACTAATACTCAATGTCTATCTTAGTGTGGTGTCTTCTAATCAATGTTTTTTTATTAATATAGCTTCCAAGGATTGTACTAAACTTCCCTTGTTACCTAATGTAACACCTCGACCCCGTTATCCCAAATCAATGCATTATAACATAACATTGGCATGATTCAAGGAATGATTACCTAAAATACTAATCAGTTTAGTAGACTTGGAAGTACTAGATACATACATATGTTTTAAATTACATCATGAAATTAATAAAACAAAATTGTGTCCCCTTTTAAAACTCTTATATCCCTTAGAATTTTCCTCAAGTTTTATAGAAATATACTATTTTGCATCTTTTAATAAAAAAACTTAAGAGAGGGGTGATCATAGATGCTTAGTAAGGATATAAATATAGCAGAATCTGTCATAAATAAGAATAAACTTTTAAGGAAATGTATAAGACTAGATGACAAGCCTTTCAAACTTAAACTTAAGCATTATATGGAAAAGATAAATCAAATAATTTCATCTACTTATTCACATGGATATTCTACTAGATGAATAACCACATGTAATATCAATATCCAATTTCATAATGATGGAATGCATAATTCTAGACATCATAACAATATAGTCAAGGCCTTGTGCCAAGACTACAAATATGATTTTGTCAAGGCCTTGCGCCAAGACAGTAGTTTGTATCGTCAGACCTACCAATGCATCAAGGAGCTATAGGGGTCTCCACATGTCACTTACTAAGTCCAATGAGTTCCTCATATGAAAAGTTTTAAACATAACATAAACATTCGAATTAAAAGTAGCATATGAAATGTCAATACATTATCCATAAACAATGAATGGTATAAAAATAATACATCCATAGTCAAACATATCACAAAACCATCAACACAATATGAAATATGTGTATCATAATAAATCATCCTAGATAAAGAATAATATCGCATAAAGGATGTTGTCATAGTTGAAAATGATTTGTAAAAATCTTTGAGAGAAACATCTCTTTTTCATGAAAACATTTAAATGTTATACTATTTATCAAGAATCTATTTAAAACAGATTTTTGAATCAAAGTGTACCATAACATTTTGAATATTTTAAAATTAATTTCAATTTTAAAACATTAATTTACATATAAAATAAACCCTTAAAACCATTTTTAAAACCTGTACATTAATGGGAAATATTTAGAAGGAAATATTTTTCAAACATTTAACATGATATTTTTGTTAGTGTTCATAACCAAATGAGAGAAGCATTATTAAAAAGAATTTAGGTAATAAAAACATTATTATATCATGATAATAAATTTATTCATGATATTCTATTTTAATGTATAGTATATACACCAAATAAAAGTGAATTGGCGCATAACAACAAAGAAGCCTCACTAAAATGTATGATGAGATGACTTACTTTAAAAATACTGTATCCTTAGGTTAAGGATAAATCAATGACATAATTATGTGTGAAAAATATAAATACAATAATTATTATTATATATTTAGTGTAAATCAATCAGAGGAAATTCACACATATTCCGGTAAAAACAACACCCATGACTTCGATGTTTAACTCAATGAATAGAAATTGAGATAAAATTACCCTTATCAAGTTTATATCGATGACTTGAGAATATACCAATGGAGTTTTTATGTGTATAAAAATTATATCCACACAAAGGGGAGTGGAAATTACGACATATGTAAATAGATAGGGATTTTATAGATAATATTGGGGTTACGTAATCAATGAAGTTTGTGTAAAACTGAATGAGTAGAAATTGAAATTTGAACTTCCCTTGCTGATTTGGTAACTTACAAAACATACAAATCATAAAATAAGGATCATAAAATGATGACTAAAATACCCATAACATAAATTATATTACGTAAAAAATATAATCATGGGCATTACATACACCACACAAATGGTAATCATGGAAAATATTACATGAATCTAATGGGAATAAAAGTGAGATGAAAACACCTTAACTTGTAATTTTCCTAAGTATAGGTTAGGTTAACCTCCTGTATAATGGGGAAATAATTTTTATCAGTTTATAAAAGAAATAAATACATAAATATGATATCATATATGATCTTCCAATATTTCTTTGTTAATGATATTTCAGTAGTATCATTGTTTTGGCTGTTAACTAATTTGTTTTTCTTTATATGTTTTGTTATGTAAGTCATGTTTTTTATGTATAGGATGTATTTTATTCATATATATAATGATATTAAGTTCTTAATAATAATTTTTAATCATAAAATGAAAATTATTCTTGAATGATTATGATTGGGAGTAAATTTAATCGTGTTCGTGGAGACGTAGAGCTGTACGTACGCACGAGCGACAATATCATTCTTTTGATGGTGAAATCATATATAATTGGATGATATATCATATATAAAGAATCATTAAAATGTTAAATTTATTTTTCAAATTAGTTATATTCATTTTTATACCCATCCAAATAATGAAGTATTTGAATAACAAACTACACCACGACATAGAGACGGTAAGTCGTACGTATGCACGTATGGTGACTTTGTCAAATATAAGATGGATAGAATAATGAATATGGTTGTACCATATTTATAATAACATCAAAATATTTATAAGGTATGAGATTTATTATTTGGGTAAGGAAACAAAAAATAAAGATGAAGTGGAAGAATAAAATACCTTGAAGGAGGGTGGTGAAATTATTACCTCTTTTTCGGGTGTATCCTTCTGAGTTGATCAAAAGGGTTCCTTAGATTTGATTTATGATAAAATTAAGGAATCTAGGTTGAATATTGGTAATTTGGAAAAATATTTGGGAATGGTTTCGCCAAGCTAGATTTCTTTAGAGGTGTGAAATTAAGAGAATGGGAAGTACCCATTTATAAGATAGGTGAGGGTCACCTTAGGAAAAGATTGAAATATTATTTTATAATAAAATCAATTTCGGTTTCTAATGGCTCAAAAATAATTTATTTCTATGATATGGTGGGTATGGGTCAAAATAAGCACATCCAATTGGTTATAAAAATGTTTAGTTTTCCATTTTAACCATATCTTTTAGATTTAACTATTATAAAAATGGTTTATCTTTTACTGGGTCTTCTTATATTCTTACACTATATGGTTAATAAACATACAATAAACTACCAAGAGAACCCCAAGTGATTAATTATTAATATATATAACCATATATAATTCATTTTTCCAAACCTTAGATTTTTAGGAATATTATATCAATTAATAATATATTATTTGTTTTAAAAACACAATTATGTAAATTTTGACACTATTTAGTATTTGATTTTTTTGAAAGAAATAAAAACATTATCACTTAGAATAGAATTTATTTAATCAATCCTAAAATTTCATATTAACCTATAAAATTAGTAAAATTCATCAAAAATATCAAATTACATTTATTTGGATTTTTATAATATCAATTATTTTAATCATCCATTAATAAGGTAATTACTACAGCATCAGTTTGTCATGAATAAATTTAATTATTTAATTATATATTTATAAATAAAATAAAATTATTTAGGAAATATTTTTATCTTTATAATTAATAATTTTTTTCGAATTAATATTATGTATAACCCTATATTAAAAATGTTTTAGTTGTTAAACATTGAATTTAACACTTTTAACTCTTCCTTAAATAAAATAATAATAAATGTCTTAATCTAATCCATGTGGACCAAAAGGATAATATTTTATTCCTAAGGATTTTTTCTACCAAATTATACTTATCCAATAGAATTAGGATATGTGTTAGGGTAATTATAATATAAATTTTACCTTTAATTACCCTTTTTGCTTTTAACCATGATAAATAAAAGCCAAAAGTTACTATTCACAAAAACTTATTTTCATCTTATTGAACCAAATTTTACATAATGATGTCAACCATGTCTGTCAGATTTTGGAAATTCAACTCATAAAAGCGTTAAAATTAAGTTTTATGAAAATTTGCAAATGCTCCTTGAAGGTGGGTAAAAGACGGTAAAAAGTTCAATAATATTTTATACATCTAATTTTATTATAAAAATAACTCCAATGTATTACATTGATATAATATATTTATTATGTATCTATATTGACTAAAATAAAAATATTAATAATTATTTAAATAAAAAGTCATTTTTTAAATAATAACGTAGTGTTTTCACTATTCATCAAAAATTTAATGTTTTTTGAAAAATACCAAAACAACACCCTAATCTAATTTTTATTTTATAAATTCAAAAATGAATTCTATTTTACCAAATTCAAAACATAGAAGTACAATTAATTGATTTAAAATTAATTCCCTCTGTGAAAACCAAAAGAAGGGTTTTCAAAAAGTAAAAACTATCAAAACATTGACATGTGTTTATGTCAAATTTTAATATGAAATTACTTATAATGACCTACATTGTATCAAATGAAAAAAATATAATATCATTATACTTCCAAAACATTCAAATTCATAATTCCACACTATAAATTATTTCGATTAAGAAAGTTTTTTTGAATTATAATTTAGTATTTTTCATTATTCATCAAAATATAAATGTTATCAGAAAAGTACCAAAAAAATTTCAAAAATAAATTTTTATGTCCCGATTCTAAAGAAGAATTTAATTTCATTAAATTTAATATATTAAAGTGTCAAATATTGGTTTTAAAAATGTTTTTTTATTAAAAGGTGAAAAAATTGTAATTTTTTTGAAAAATACTTCTTTTATCTGAAAAAATGAATTTTTTATTTATTGTGACTAGGAAATAAATAATATTGATTCTAAAATTATATGGAGTATGTAAAATTCAAAATTCAGTTCATACTATTTAGAACTTATTTTTGAACGGCTAGTTTGGTAAGTCGTGTTGTGCTTGAACTCGGTGTTGCGTATAGTGCAAGCTATTGAATTACATTAATGAAAATAACTTACTATGAAATCACGGGGAGTTATAAAATCAATAGTGAAATCAATTTCTCACTCTGAAGTATGTCTAGGTAAGTCCTCTAGGAAAAAATCAATATATTCCTACACAATAGGTACATCCTCAATTTGAATATTTCATTCTTTACAAATAGATATTTCATTCTCATCCCCCCATGAATTTCATTCAGTATAACTTCTAGGGGTGTCTCTAGATACAAATTAGATGAAAATGTTTCTACTCTAACAATAAGGGATTCTACATTATCCTCAAAAATTGAATCATCCTTCTTTTTGTAATTGATTTTTTCCTTATAATTAGAAAACTAATTCATAACAAGGATTATATAATAGTAAATCATGTGTATAATGATATGTTCATTAACTAAAACATGTTTTTGTGTCAGCTGGGGGACTGATTGACACATCTTTGATGCATTGATACATCCCTTCATAGTTTCGATAGGCATCTCCCTTATTAAATAATATTCAAAATGAATAATTTTCTTTTAAAAGAAAGAAAATATAAAAAGAATTCAATGATCCATAATTAAATAAATCATTGTCTAAGTTTGAGGAAACATTTAAAGTACCTGCAACCACATCATTAGAATCGTCAACCTCAACAGTTGTGATCGCATAATCCTCAATGTGATCTCTTGGCCTTCATTGGGGATTGTTTCATTGTTACTTAGGAAAATAATTTGAATAATTTCTCATCTATTTTCAATTGTGGAATTTAAAATTTGTATCTACATTCTTTCCCTTGAAATCACAATATTGGTTTCCTTTTCCTCCACACTTGAAACATATACACATACCCTTCGAGAAAGTACCAAGGTGTTTCTTCCAACAATTATCACAGGATGAAAAATAAATTCTTCCTTTATTTTACATTTCCTTATTTCCTTTTCAATAGTGTTTTACAACCTTATTCTTCCATTTCATTCCTTTAAAGTTATAAGACCTTGATAATTCCTTTCCTGTATTGATAACATAAAAGGTTATATCGTCATACAATGAAAAACATTCGGAGACTAGTTCCCTTAGGAGGAATGGTTTTAAACCATCTAATAATTTATCAATATTTTACATTGATTTATGTATTTAGTCTAATCCATGTCTGTATAACCATTTGATGTTACCTTCATAAATTAAAACATTATCATCTTCTTTTTGTCTCAGATTCAAAAATCGGCTTTCCATATCTTCACATTTTTTCTTAGGGATGTTTTTTTAAGAATATATCCTCAAAATACATAAATTACATATTTTAAATATAATAATCCAATATTTTGTTATGATTCAGAAACTATAATTTTTCTGCATCTCCTAATAGATGAAAAACTGCCTTTAAAACCTTCTTTATTTTGTTTCTTCGAAAAGAAAAAAAATATCTTCTCCTAAGAACTTATCCGCTATTTATCTGTGAATGGGTTTATGGTCCCACAAAATTATGGAGGCTTTTGTCACATAAATAACTATAACATTTCTTATTCACATTGTGTATTAGGATTCTCTATATGGGTAAGGTTATTATTCATATTCTAAGTCATTTTTCAAAATAGTTATAATTTTCTCAGAACTAGTCGCAACATTATTATCTTCCATAGAAGGGAAATATTAATAGGGATATGTGCATTCATTCAGATTACATTCCTTCCACTAGGCTCCATTTATAAATAATGGAATACACAATATTTGGATATCAAATTGAATGTATAATCTCTACTACTGGAATACATAACATATATTTAAATCCTATACATTGTCAACCCCAAATTTAAATACTAGGTTTTGTTGAGGAAAAATATTCTTTAAAATCATTAATAATTTCTTTTATAGGAAATGTGAATTATCCTGATAATATCCCCAATGAGTTATAAATCAGGAGTGCTATAAGGCCCATTTTCAGGTACCATGTTACCCCGAGGGAACCTCGAAACACCTTTTCAGAGTTGTTATTCTTTAGTACATCTATCTTAGAACCACATCCACCCGTAGTATCCATGTAAGGGTGTATTTTCTAGGAAGACCAACATAATAACTTACTTAACAAATTTATATGATGTTCTTATATTCTTATCCTTAAATTCTATCTTATGGGTTTGTTCTCTAATCTATGTTTTCCAAATCTAGTTTCCATGGTTTATACTAAACTTTCTCTAATACCTACTGTAATTCCCCTTCCCCAATTTTATGGATCCATTGCATTATTTAATAACATTATAATGATTAAAGTAATGTCGTATCATAAAGGACCAAAGAGTTTAATAGTTTTTGAATACCAGATATCTAAATATGTTTGAAAATACAACATGTAAATTATATTGTAAACATCCTTAAATTCTAGACTATCATTGAAATTCATTCATAATAAAAATATTTGAATCATGAGGAATTGTAAAACATAAGAAACGGGTTAGCTTAGATTCCCAGTAAGGGTAAATAATATAGAGTAAGTAATAATAATCATAAATAATATGCATGGTGAGAAACTAAAAACACATTCCTTTAAAAAATACATGAGCATAATACTACAAAGATGAAAAATGAATACATAAATACATAAAAAATAATGACCATGGATATTATACTAGAAAATTAATAACATGGAATATAAATTATTCTTTTCATAACGATGGAATTCAAAATGCTGGACATCATTATCATTCTATCAAGGCCTCTTTCTATGATTATATATAAACATGCAAAAAACTAGTTTTTATAATGGGACCTACCGATGCATTGAGGGGTTATAGAAGGCCCCACCCATCACATAATAATTCCGATGAAATCCTAGTATGAATAGGTATTAATATAAAAAACTTTTACATTCATATATAACATAACATATGAAATGTTAATGCCTTTCCCCAATCATTAAACATAAACACAAACCCTTCAGAGTAATATGGTGAATTGTATCAAAATTGAATCCCAACAGTCAAAACAATCATTAACCATTAAATAATATATGGTATATGATATCATAAAATATTAATACTAATTTAAAATAAGAATAAACAGGTTTTTTGAATTAGATTAAAATACCCAAATCAACAATTAATTCTTGAGATAAATACCCTAACTTTTAAAAGAATATTTCTTTTGGAAAATAATTGAGTAAAACAAAAAGTGAATTAATATAGTTTATTAACAATAAAATGATTTATTTTAGAAAAATAACTGGGGATAAAAATATATTATAGAATAAATTTTATAAAATGTAAGAATTTGAGAAGTTCAATATTAATCATTCATGTTTATCAAGAAAAATTTGAGAAATAACCTTTTGAAATAAGTAAATCCCAATATAATAAAACAATAAATATGATTGGTAAATATATATATATAATTAATATATAATGATAGATTATTTTATAACAATAATTAAAAATCACATTGATTTCAACATATTAAAATATTTATATGAAAGAAAATGGGGGTTTGGGTTGGAAACCCTAACCTTATTTCTGAACATGTTTTGCACTTGAAAATAACATCCTGGATAATCAAATTAAATACATTAATTAATTGAAAACCTTATATAAATATATTTTATTCATTATATGTTTATTAAGTTCATTTATGGCCTCATCTATATGTTATATGATTTAATTCTATTTTTAGGAGTGTTTATGTGCTTCAATTCAATATCGGTTTGCTATATTATAAGTAATGAAGTTCATGTAAATGGGTTTAATTTTATAAAATTATAACTGAATGTTGATAATTAGAATAAGAAATATTAAATGTATATATATATATATATATATTATTTGGTTATATATTATTATGATGAATAATTAGATATTACATTTAGTGATAATCGTTTAGATATTACGGCAGTTATTAATCATAACATATTCATTTTGTATTATCACTTTTTATTATATAAATTTGATACATCTAGAACATAAAAAAGGTTTTAATATATATTTTTAAAAAAACATACATTGAAATTATTTCATGAATTTCTTTGAATGATAAATTTATTAATGAATGATCTCCATCCATATAGGTTGTAAATCGACACCTCCCAGACAAGGATTTCATATTTTAAAATAAATGAGAGAGAGAGAATAAGGAGTCTTATCATGGTTCATACATTAACATGATAAAGTTACAGTGTATTAATGATACCAGTGTTATCATGATCAATTGGATAGATTATGTGAGGATAAAATAGTAAAAGTAAATATAATGAAATGAAATTAAATGAAAAGGAAGGGGGTTTACCTCATAAAATAACCTCCATGAAACCCACCGTAATTGAAGGGGTTTTGAACATTCAGAAATTTCAAGATCTCTTTGATGTGTTTATAGACCAGGGAATATTATTTGGGTAGAACATTGACTAGATTAAAGGTATAAAATAGTGGAGTGAAGAGGGGGTGAGGGTTGGCCTTTAAAGTAGAGAAGGGTTATTTTTCGATATCTTATTCATTGTTTTATTATTTTTATCAAGACATGAAATAGTGTTGATTATTGTAAAAAAAATTAAAAGTACTTTCTATTTTCACCAAATTGTTCTTACATCATTCATACATCACCTATGACTCAATAAATCATTTATTTGGAATTTATCATCACTTGCCATATTTTACAATTAACTAAAAATACAAATATTTTAGAAAAATACAAAATATTCACCCTAACCATTTATTGATGTTCATAACTAAAAAATGGAATCCATTTTAACAATATAATTTTCTAAATATTTGAAGTTTAATTTTAAAATAAAATCATTATTTATGATAAAAATATAGGTTTTAAATTTATAACTGATTCTCTAATATATTCAAAAATTATCTAAGGCCTCATAAAATTATCCCAGAATAATAGGACTGAAAAAAAATTATATCGGAATAAATTTTAGGAAAATTAATTTTATTTTATATGAATTTATTAATTTTATGTTCTATTTAAATATTTATTACACAAAAAAATATCAACACTTAATTATTAATATTTAAAATATTCACTCTCATTTTTAAGGTGCCTAAATATTATTTCTACTAGAATGGGTGAGGTTAATATTCATAAGAGTCATATTAATATTCATAAGTCTATGTTACTATTCATGACGGTCTAATTACTATCACAAAAAATGTATGTTGATTCTATCAGTGTCTAAATATGTAATTGACTGTAATCATTTATGTCTATTTTTTGAAATTCAAAACACAGGAGTGGAGAAATTTTGTCAAAATATTATGATATAATTATCTTATATAATAACATTGTGTTTGTATTGAAAAGACTCATAGTTACATGAATTCTGTATTAAAATTATTTATAATTCCTTAGGGTTCTACATTTGGGATTAACACCTTCTACTTATTGAGTTTTCTCAGAACAATTTCTTTTAATCAAGAATTCATATAGATCCTTATGAGAAACTTTATGGGAAGAAATATTGAGATATAATGTGATGGTATGATGTTGGAGTAAAACTGATTTTCTTGTACCAGAATACCTCTTTAAAGATACTCTCGTTTTCATGTACCAGAATACACCTCTCATGTCCTTAGGGTTCTCACTAAGGTTTCCTCATCCTAGATTCTGAAGGTTAACTAAAAATTTTCTCTAATACCAACTATAGTGAACCTATATTATCATTAAACAACATTATATATCATTTTATGAATACTTAAAACTTTATACAAATATATTCCTAAAGATTTTATTAACCTAGTGCCTTCGGAATCATAGAAACATAATCACTTAAACATAAGTGAGCTATATTATCTACCACTAGGATTTTATTAACAAGAACCCTTCTTAGACACATTAAACAAAATACATTTCTTCATAATTTTTAGAAGTAAAAAATAAAAATTGGTGAGCTGAATTTCTCATTAAGGGTAATAAAAGGAGATATTTTAGAATAATTATCAGGATACGGGTATGAGAACATGATCAGAAAATAATATCATACCTTGTATAGAAAATATTATGTACATGAATCATGGAATAAATCATGGTAGTTAATAAGACATGAATCATAATGAAATAAATAACATAAGTCATGAAAGCATAACATAGGAATAAAACATGTAATTGTGGTGGACATAAAAGTATATAAAATGATTTTATAGTAGCTAAGGAATCAATACCAATACCATCTTGGTAGTCATAGTTCACTCACATGGCCTTCTTGGTAGTATGAATTCACTCATCGTACCATATCAATAGCCATGGATCACTCTCATAGACATCATAGTTATCACTATTCATTCCCAAGACCATATTAGTCAATCTAATTAGTTATAAATCTTTAACAAATGCATTGGAGAGAGATACATGTCCTTCCTATATCATAATTAAATAATACTTACATGTCTCAAAAAATCATAAATAATCATATCATAACCCATGAAATGAAATTGGTTTTAAAGACTTTTAATCATTCCATAACCTATAAAAAATATTGGTTTCATAATCATATCAACAAAAGATGAACCCTTCAAAGAGAAACGGGTTTCAAAGACATATAACTCCCAAAAGATAAATAGGTTTAATAAACAAAATTCTATTAAAACAAAATCTATTAAGAAAATTAATATGAATGAAAACATTTAATAATTTCCCCCTAAATTATTTTGTAACTCAAACAGATTTTATCTTAGATGGGAAATAATATTTAAATATCTTTTAAAAACATTTTGTGAGGAAAATATACTTTCTACATCAAAAATGAATTTTAAAACATAAAATAATTTTAAAATGCTTTTTATTTTATAATAAATTTGAAAACATATAAAAGAATTATTTAAAATCATAAATTATTTTTAAAATTATTTTTCAACAAAAATGGGCATCAAAATATTTTTAAAAACAATTTTGAACACATTATTTAGAAGCATATTTTTGAATACAATAGATTTTAGATCGAAGAGAGAGACAATCATATTTTACATAAAAACATTATATTAAGTAAAAATGATTGGAAAAGTTTTTTTAATAAATGATTATTTCATTAATAATAATTGGGAGAGATAATTAATGAGTTTTCTTGGTATATGGATCATAATATTTCATCAAAGTCCCACAATCAATAATGTTATTGAAAAAATAATGAGATAATTTTAATAAACTCTTACTAAATGGTTACCTCGGATAATACTATCAATGTAAGAAAATAAAATTAAATTTTGCTTAAAATATCTTGAAAATAAATATATTTGTGATATATCATGTAAAATTTAAGTGTATACACCTCAAAAATAATTTAGGGGCCTAAAAAACATGAGTCTCAAAGAAGGAAAATTGAGACAAAACAATTTTATCGATTTGGTATCTTTCAAAACATAAACCCCATGAAAGAAAAATAATTAAATGAATATGTGAATACCCATAATTTTTATTATAAGATATATAAAATGAATTCATTGGTAGTATATAACCCATTCAATTTTAATGGGTGGTGAATAAAGAATGTAACTCACCGAAATAAAAACTGACTTGAAATCCCCAAACCTTGTGTCTTGACTGTCGTTATTCCCATTCAATCCACATGTATATAAATATATATTTACTATAAAACATTTAAAAAACTATATTCACATATATAATACCATATTTTTTTATTATGACCTTGTATTACCCAATTTTCAACCATCCTATGTTAATGTTTCACATCAGATAATATAAGTTTTTTTCGTCGCATGTGTATTAATTTGTTATATATTGTTTACTTATAATTATATGATGAATCAAAGATTTAAAAAATGATATAAATATTTTTTATATTTTTTATATTTTTTTAATAATAATTTATATAATATATAATTATAAAATGGAAATCATCATGCATGCAGATGTTAAGTCATACATCTTCATTAACATTGTTCCCGTTTTTATTACCGTATGGAATGAACGAATGAAAATGAATTAAATATTTATATGTATATAATATAATTATAGTAGAATTATAATTATATATAAATATATATGTGAATTAATTTCACTAACCCAATCGTTAATACATTATATGTAGAGTGTGAATAAATCACATCGCTTTGAGGTGGTGGTAGTCCACATGTCCCCAAACAAAATTATCATATTACCCCAAATGGAAAGTAAAATGATATTTATTTTGTAAAAGTAATAAATAAGATTAAATAAATGATAAATATAATATATAACATATATAAAAAATATTTTCTATGATAATTCCCTTATATAAGAGGTGGTAAGGGATGAATTAAAACTCAGAATATAGTGAGGAGGTAGTTCGACACACGTAAATTAAATGTTCATTACCCATTAGATGGAGTTGTGTGTAAATGTTGGTTGAACACTTAGAAAAAATCCTATTATATTGAAGATACATTTTTTGATATACAAAATGTAATAAAAAGAGTGGTGGGTGGAGAAGGAAAATAAAAGAAAGGAGCTTAAGAGAATGTGTTACCTCATAATTAGGTAAATATTTTTGGTTTATCCAACAAGGTTTATCTGAATGATTTTCTACCCAAAGTGAGGCCTAAATGTGGAATGGAGAGATTTTTTGAAGTGTTTGAGAATATCATGGATGAATATAATGTTTTTTAGAGGTTTCTAAAATAGGGAGAGTTGGTGTCCCTTTAAAGGGAAAGAGGGGCCACCCACTTGTAAATATTTGAAGAGAGAATTCCACCCATGTTTTTCATGTTCCTTGTAGATTTGAAAATGATAAAAAGATGATAAAAGTGATTATAGGTTTTCTTTATGAGCATAAATGGATTTTTAACAAGTTTCTAATTAATTGTGGGTCTTATGATTAAGATTTAGTCCTTAGAGAAGCTTAATTTTACCTTAATCGATGTAATTTATATTTATTACCTTGAGTAATATTTTTTGTAAAAAAAATAAAATGACATTATTAGAACATATAAATAATCCTATTCCTAAATAATTAAATCATTTTTATAAATTCCAATAAAATAATTGGTAGAAATTAATTTAATATTTATCTCACAGTCAAGTCGACAATGGAGGTTTTAAATATAGAAAATGATGAAATATTTACTAAGTTTTTTATAAAAACTTCAATTTGAAATTGATTCCAATTACCTGTATTTTATAAATTTATAAAAATAAAATATAATTAAACATTTAATAATGATTAAAATATCAGTTAAACTTATAAATAAATTATATGGTAAATAAATTTAAAAATAAAATCCTTTATTTTATAACAATTAATCTACAAATGATGTCTCTCAAAAAAATCCCAAAATTTCCCAATAAGACATTTTCAACATTATGAATTCAAAAATAATTTTAGTTTTACCAAATTTAATTTATATTAGTGTATAAATTTTATTTTCTACTTTTCACAGAAGGACATAATAAGCAGTTTCTTTAATAAAATATTATTCAAAACATATAATGACTTTACAAAAAAATTATATCATTCAATATCAAAATGTTTTATTTAAATAAAACCATTATAAAAAATATTCTAAAAGTATTTATTACAATTAATATTATTATATTTAATAACTAGGTTATAATTCTCTAATTTAACTAAATATAATAATAAAATGATGTTTTGTAGACATATAGGCATTGTGTATAAAGTATTCCAAGTCGGTGTTTCATGCAACGTATACCAAGTCGATGTTCCATGTAACGTATTCTAATTTCATGTTATGTGTTATTTAAACCAAGTCTTTATTATCTTAAAATAATGTTTCACTTTTTTCATTTCAAGAAATAAATAAAAAGTTAATTTAATTAAAAAATGGTCTGTAAACATAGGGTGTTACAAATACAACCAAGATAATTAACAATGTTTGTCTTATAATATTTTTAAAGTCAATTAATGTGTTAAAAATATAAAAAATCAATTAAATTTGTTGAAATTTTTTTAATATTTTATATTCTATAGCTCAAATAAAAAATTAATTATCATTATGAATAAAAAGTCATTAGATTATTATTTTAATGAAATATTTTTTAATTCAATTAATTGAAAGAAAAATAATTTAAACACACAATGGATATTAGAATTAGAGGTATGGTCTCAAGTTGATAGATATTCTTCTCCACTTAAATGATTCCAATGGTCAAAAATAATTTTTAAAATAAACACATTGATCGACATCATTGATTGGGTATACAAAAATAACTACACCCATGGTAGTTCAGGATATAACCAGAAACATCTCCTTTTATTATCGGGATGAATGATTTAACATAAATGATAAAATACTATGATTTTACTCTCTAATTGAGTTTATGATATTGTGCTTCATATATAAACAACAAAACCAATAATAACTTGAATGTAAACAATAAAAATAAATAAGAGGGAAAAGAATAAGAATATGATTTTAAGTTCTATTTCGCTAATCAAGTATGAGATTATTAAGAAAGATCATATTATTTTATTATATTTTCATTACATCTATCCTTAATCCCACAATAAATGATCTTTATAAGTATGTCACTATTGTTTAACATTTCTTAGGAAAAATAGAGTGCAATGGAATGCATCATAAAACCCACTTTCGTTTTATTATTGGTAATTATTAATATATCATCACAATCAATTTTTCCACACCCACAACATGAAAAAAATTGAATCCATAGGGTTTTTATATTTTCAAAACTCCAATTATTGATTATGGGATTTTAATAAACTAAATACCAGTACATAGCATAAAATTCTAGAACAGATAACATAATCTTTAATGTTTAAGATTATAGATTTATAAAAAATAATTCTCAAATAATTCTATAGTTAAATTCATTACCTTATCTAAAATCCCATAAATTACCTATTGGAATTTAATTTACATTTAATGTATAATGTTCCTATAAGAAGAAAATTTATTATAGGTTAAATTTTCCCTTGAATGTATAGATTATAATGGAAGCATATATCTCAAAAAATGCATAAATATTATCTCACAATCACAGATATTCACTCACAGTTGCAGATCAACCATTATAATTGTAAATACATATTATGGATATTTAAAATAATAATTTATTTTATAAATAATCATTTGGAAAAAGATATAATTAGATGGAATCCAAAACCTTTTGAATGAAAATGAAGTCCTTTGACAATAACTTATCTCTTCTAAAAAAAGAATAACTATTTTCATGGAATAATAAATCTTATAAAAAAGTAAGATTTCATTTGAAGAAACTCTAATTATTATGATGATTTAAATATGAATTATTTTGGGAGCATGAGTAAACTAATTAAAATATATTTTACTTAGATAAATTCATATTAAAACAAGAATTATAATTTTTTCAATTCAACATATAAACAGTTAGTAATGAAGAAATCAATATTTTTTATAATTGAAATATTGAATTGGTGGAATTTTCCAAAAAACATGATATGAATCAATAAAACCCATTTTTATCAAACACATATATTTAATGATTTTTTAATAAATTAAGGAAATTATTTATTTTAATTAAATTTTTGTAAATGAAATGATAAAACTACTAGGATCCAAAAGCGATCCTTGTGCACATTCTTAATGTATCGACCACTAATGGATAAGGTCTTGATTATAATGGGGTGACTTGTGATAGATAGATTCATAAGGGAAAGAACATAAATAAAACATGTAAAGATGGTGTCTCTTTGTATAGTTTTCCTTTGATCCCTTTAGTGGAGGATAATGATAAATCATAAATAATATGCCTAGGTATTTAATTTTAGAACTATGATATGCATTAAATCCTTTAGACTAGTTGAGATGAGCATAGATTGATGGTTCCATCCAAATAGTAGAGAGAAAAATCATGTGGATATTACCAAGTTAAGTTGATGATAAGTTATCTGAAATAAGATTAACTTAGAAGTGAGTTAGACTTTATACATTATTACCTATATTTATCATAGTTTAGATTTTCATTGGAGGTTTGTGAGGCCTTGATACAATTATGATGATGCTGAGGGATTTCATTTCTATTGAGTTATTTGTGAAAACCATAGATTTAATGTCGATATAGAGTACCCTAGAATTTATTTTAATGAAATGAAGTGACCATGTGGACCCTTGTGTTTTTATATGTGTTGTTATTATTCAAGATATGGTATTCATGGTAATTGGTAAATATTATTGTGGTTGTCACCTTATAACAAAAATGAAGATATATATATATATATATATTGTAGGATTATATTGGATGTTATGTATTGTTCTTGCACTTCGAAGGTAAACTTTGATTATATGTGTTGTCTTGGAAAAGTGGTCAAATCATGCTATAATGATGATGATGATTATTATTATTATTATTATCATTATCATTATTATTATTATCGTGATGTTTTTCTTGGTCAATGTATTAACCAAAATATATGGTTTAAGATGCTAGATGAATCCACCATGGGCTTTGATGGGTCTTGATGATGTAAAATTAGAGAGGTTACATCCAAAGGATCAATTTTTGTATATAAGTTATGTAGGATACTTGGTATTTCTAAAGGATACTACGATTCACTCCTATTAGAGGAATTCCATTAAATTGTGAATATCATAACATCTATTACAAATTAGTGGTATTCCATATACCAAAACATCTATATTATTATTTTTTATACATTATTGAAATCACATTTATGTATCACATTTTCTTAATATTTTTCATTATTAATTTTTGATATTTTCTCATGAGATACTTTATTTAAAAGACACATAGCTTGGAAATCTATAGTTTAACATGATCTAGGTTAGGGAAAAGTGTTTGTGGATTTATTATCAACCCCTTGAAATAAGATTTAATCATATCAGTGTGAATGAAATTAGAGCCCATATATTTTGATGATACATAATGGGACATCTTATAACATTTAATGTTATTTAATGAGAAACTATTCATAAAGTATAACATTGTCTGTTAATTTTTTAAGTGTGAAATATTCCTAATGATGGTTGGATTAGGACATGGGCACGAGTGTACCCTTTGGGATGACCTCAATAATAATATTATATAATTAGTATCAATAAGTTTCATAAAAAATGGATATATGAGCTATGAGGTTGTATTATCAAGTAAATCTATTTCTAATTGAAAAAAATGTTGTTTCATCCTGAATTTTTTCCTGAGGAATGAAATATAGTGATAATCATAAGTAAAATAGACCTACATCTGGTGAAATTTTTCATCATAGTTATTTCTTGGTGATATAATGGTTCATATGGAATATTTAATTTATGGAGATAAATAAAAATATTATAGAGAATATGGTCCAACACGTAGGGTCATCTAAGACTACATATAACAAAACCCAATATAGAGGTATGAATATTATATCATTTGTAATATTGAATTATGAGGACATTTTTAGAGAATTGTTGATGTTGTATTTGATCCTCTATAAGGAATGATATTTTTCATGCTCAGCTGGAATCAAATCCTATATAGTTCAAGTTGCAAATTTTATGGTCATATGGAAGGACCATAGAATTCAGTTTAATATCTTATGGTAAAGATATTATCAAATAGTTTTATATCATGTGACTAACATGTATTTCATGTTGTTTAATGTAATATAATGGGGAAATCAGTTCCACAAATAATGCAACAAAAAATGATTAAGTGAGGATTATGCATTGAATATTCCATTTTATGATTGTTCCTCAATTGTTGATCAATATAGGTAATGAAATATTGAAAATGAAAATATTTAATGTTAAAAAAGAATAGTAATATCATGTTTTTTATTAAAATTTGGATCCATAATGGCCATACTATTCCAAGGGAGTTCTAAGTACAATTTCTAGGACAAGGTCACTCATTTTAAATGGGATACCTGAAATTTAACATCCTTATGTAGGATCACTCAGGGAGTAAAATATGAGTTTCTTTTTATAAGAGTAATGATAAATAAATGGAGGGGGTTTCAAAAAAGGGAAGATTATAATTTAGGAGTATATACAGTCATGGGACCATCATGCCTCATCTTTTGAAAACATGGTAATGGAGACTCTAGACACCTAGGTAACTTCTATCTCATGGAAATTTCTTAAGGAAAAGGATACTGATAATATCAATTTACTCTTAAATTTATTTGGTTTAAGTGGTGAAAGATGTTGTTTGGTTTGGTATTTTTTTGGTTCTTCGGATTTTGGATTTGTTTTTCATGTGTGTTTTTGTTTGTTTGGTGTGATATTTCCAACATTTAGTGGATCAGCTTTAGATGGGTTTTAGAGAAAGAATCCTTCAAGTATGCATGTCATTTGGATTTGGACATTGAGAGGGTATAGTTATGCTATCGGTTCAAGGACCATATTTTCTTAGAAAATCTAGTCATGTGGTCATGCATTAGTGAGGGGTTTTTAACATGAGGTTGATGTTTGGGTGAGTCAGATCTGTTTTTTGTTTGGATGTTTTCTGTTTTAGATTTTTGGTTATATATTGGACTTTTTGGTCCTCACTTTTCCATTAAAGTTTTTTGATAATTAAAAATTAATTTCCAATCATTATTTTGGTATCATTGGAGGAGTTTTTGTTTCTCATTTGAGGATATTTCACATTTTATAGAGGAAACCATAAAGGTATTTTTGAATAAAATTTCTTGAAAAGGAAACATAATTAAAATAACAGAAGTAAAGATAAAATTTTATACAACCTATTAAGAAAATATTGGTAACATCTTAAGTTATTAGACATCCCAAAACATTCAGATTTTAGATACATATAATAATAGTGATGAAGTATATCCAAATGGGGGACCTTTCATAAATTATGAATATTTTATAATGAAACATTTGAGGTGACCTCACTAACTACCACTTTTGAGGTAACAATTTGGAATGTCCTTCATGAGGTGGAAATCATGGGATTAGTCTAGTGAGGTGATTTTATATAATCATCATTCTGAGCTGAGTTATTAGACACAAACATGCTATTTGAATTTACATCTTTGACCTCACGTGAAAACCTCATACTATTATCCTTGAATCTGTGATTTCAGGAGAATATCCTTCACAATACTTGTAAGATTGGGGTTCTTGAGAAGACTTTATTGTGTTGGTTTTTTTGTGGCGGCATCATGGGTTTGGCCTCTAGAGGCATATCCCTTATTTTTTAACTTGTGAGATTGCCCTATTTATTATCTCTATATTTTCTTCACTAGGAAGAACATCTCAGAATTGGGAATTAAAAAAACATTGAGTGTGATTGGGAGCCTCTACATTTATATTCATTTTTTGGTTCTGCCATTACTGAGACCCTCATATTTATAAGTGACAGATATCAATTTATTTCTAAAAAACATGGACACATAATTTGACATGTGGTAATTAAGTATTCATTCATAGGTACTACATGTGCCTACTGAAAGTTCATATCTAATACCATATATTTTATAATTAATTGAGGTATTGTGTTCCATGAGATGATAATGTGGGATTTATATTCATATCTCTATGATGTCATTAGATATATCAATCTAAAAAATGAATAGTGGTTCCATGAGTATGGGGGCTTCACTACACAAAGTGTTTCATGTAGTTTATGACTTCATGGTTCTAGGTTCTATAAACATGAAAAACTAGTACAAAACATCAAAAAATTACAATACATGAAGATAATATTCAATTAAATATGTTCAGATTATCTTTTAGGCTTAGTGTTTTTTAGAATTAGTTCAATACATTAAAAAAAATCTCATTCTCGATTAATTAATGAAAATTTAAATCTATAATGAGATAAATTCTTAATCCATATTTATTCTTCAACATATCCAAAAAAATTAAAATATAAAATAATCATCAAAATATTTCATCTATTTATTATCATTCTAACATAGGGGATGGAAAAATTATAAAGTGGTGGGTTAAGATGATCGTTAAAATAAAAACATAAGGGTTGGTAAGAAAATATCATTAGAGATCATAAGATACATATATTGGTATAATATAAAACATAAAAACATAAGAATAAAAATTAATGGATAAAAAATTATAGAATAATACATGGAATACAGTGGGAATAGAGAAAAATATTTTCAAAGGATGATTCAATAAACATGATATAATATAGAAAAAGTATTGGAATATATATTGGGATTGTAACATGACTTTAAAAACATGTTTGGAAAAGGTATTTTGAAAGATAAATGAATATGTAAACTATAAAATCTTCAAAAACCAAAATTTAAATTCATAATACTATGAATAATTAAATCCCCAATTTTCTTATCTTGAACAAAAAAAATTCCCTCACTATCATGCATTGAAAAAATAAAATTCTGATGCTTTGTATTGTTAAAAAAAGTTTTCATGAGTCTTATTCTGAAAAAAAAATATCAAAAATTAACATATTTATATAATGATACGTAAACACCTAACTTATGTAATGGAGGGTCATTTAAAAATACATTTTTTATTCATCGATAAATATAAGTTCCATTTAAAAATATCATCTACTTATCACATCATAATGAAACCATGAAAAGAAATTGGATATCCAGTGATGTCACATAACATTATATATAAAAAAAATTTATTAAAAACAATAAATAATAGGATATTTATATTTTTTATAATAATTCTATACATTCAATTTGTTGATTTCCCCAACCCATCAATATATGCATAATTGGTGAAACCCCATCAATTAATGAATGGAAAAATTTATTGGTAAGGTAAAGGAATTGAAATGAGCGTTATGCATTTTCACAATTGGGTTTATACTATAAAATTTAATTGGTTAAATAATTTCATTGATATATATTATTTTTAGATAATCCATCCCATAAAATAATGTGGATGGTTTGAAAATAACATGTCTTATTTTTAATAAGGAGAACAATATATGATATTTATATATATGAAAAATCTCATAAAAATAATTATTTGGTCAGTATTACACTATAAGTTATCAAGATTAAAATATTTTAATACCATGAGTTTAATCCCAAAGCTTATAAATAAATATAATTATTAATGAATAAGTTATGAAATAATAAATCATAGGAGGTAAAATACTTTTGATTTTAAATGGACAATTGAGTTGAAAAAATAAAAGGATGTTTTGAAAACATTTTCATTATTGAAGTAAAAAAAAGTAATTTTCACTTTCAAAATATTCATTTAAATAAATGAAATTAACAATTTTGAAACCCATTAATTTTAATCATAATATCTAGTAATTTATACTCTATGATTTAATAAACTCTCTACTTGAAATTTGGATTCAAATAAAAACATTTTATTTGGAGATTAACCATTTAAGACATTGAAATTACCATTATTAAAAAAAGAAATGTAAAAAGATTAGTAAAATATTATATATAAAAAATTTACATTTAGAATTGTAAAATAAAATATAACACATTTTTAATATTGGATACCCCATACCTAGAAGAATAATGATTTATATGAATCATTATAACAAATGAAAATGATATTTTATTTACCAAAATCAATTATTTGGAAATACTCTATGGATCATGAAATATTTTAATATAGTTTTATGTGGTAAAAATGTAAAAAATGAGAGAGTAGAAAATAATAAAATCATGTTGTATAATGATAATAACTTATATAAAATATGTTAAAGGGAACAACCATAACTGAATGGATGAAAACTATGGTATTAGAAACACTTTTGACTAGGGTAACCCGAGCCAAAAGAAATTATATGAATTTAACCTGATTTACCATAGTACATCAAATTATTTACAAGGAAATAATTATATAAAATTATTGTGATATTAAATCATTAGAACACCATTTTATGTAAACATTATAGAGAACATGTAATATATCTCAATTATTCTTAATCGGGGACAAGGAAACTGTTTCCTTTATTTTATACATAGTTGATAGTAGTATACGATCCAATATAAACATCATAAATATCATAATTACTTATTAAATAATTTTTTATATATATATAACCTTTTATGTACAACATTTATATTTATTATCTTTTGTTCTATTAATTATATCATTTACTATTTTCAATATCATGTTTGAGTATCAGGGAACATTTTAACATAGATTCATAATCATAGTGTCATTATTCATTATTATCCAAATGATAATCATTACTAGATAATGTGTGTTATTATAATTTTTTATATATATTTATAATATTATAATTTCATTTTATGTTTATTTTGGTTATAATCTGAAAATGTGAATTTAGATATTCGCATATTGCGGTCATTTTTAGTGAACGGAAGGTATTTTCATAATTAATGAGGGAAATTTTAAATTTTTGGTTTTTGAGGAAATTTAATATTATTTACTTATATATATCATATATTAAATGAAATTAAATTCCTATATTCAATAATTAAATTAATTTAATTTAGTAATCATGTGGGTGTTTAAACCCACCAAAATAAGAACAAATAATAAAAATTTGATGATCATGAAATAATTTATTTATAATATAAATCTAAAAATAATAATAATGATATTATTTTGTGTTCAATAGTTTTATATATGAAAATATTAAATAATTAAAATACTAATAAAAAACAATGTTATTAAAAATATGAAGAAACCCTTTTTTCTCTTCGACCGATCATTTGGATAGATAGATTTACAATGTTTTTTTACATCTCATATTTTTAATAAGTTGTAAAATTTTCTTTCCATAACATCAAAAATTTTATAAAAATAATATTAATCCATATATCACAATTCTATAATCATCAATGTAAGGTGTTCATGAAATGAAAAATGGAAATTGACCTTCCATAGAGGCAGTTGTCCCCACATACACTTGGTTGATTATTTTAATTTAAATAGAATGAGGAATAATATTTATCTTGTTAGTAATTTATTAATATAAAATATTTCTAAAAAATAATACATATATTTAAATATTAAATTCCCTATTAGGACCATCCATTTATTTTGGAGATCGAAAATGACTATGTTACATTGTGGAGGTCATAATCTGTACAATACAAGGTAAATAGTTTTATTTTTCTTAATAGAAGAGGGATAACGATTATTAAATCTTGTGAAATTATTAAATAACATTCACTTATAGTAATTTTTATTTTTATATAATTTTTATATGGTGTAACGGAACATTATGAGAAATAATTTCACATAAATAAATTGAAATGAGAATGAAGAATCTTGAAAGTTTTACTTCACATCCCAGAATATCTCAATGTCTAATGGGGTTTTGTAGTAAAGATATGGAATTTTGAGAATAATAAAACTAATTTTGTTGTATAGTACATTTTTTTGAGATGTTTGGTATAATTTTTACCAAACCTAAGGAGTTCAGTTGTTATGGGAACTGAGGAGAGGGCATCCACTTGTATAATTGAAAAGGGTTGTTGTTTATGTAAATACCCAAAATATTTCAATAATCGTATGTCGATCTCAAGGAATGATAAAAAAATAAATATAATAGATATAATAAATGATCATTTGAAACATTTCCTTAAACAAAAATTTTTGAAAAATTTTTAAAAAATATTTAATATCATTAACTTTTAGTTTTTTCAATTTACCACTTTAGATTTTACATTGTTTACTTGTCTTCACTGAGTGTATCTTATTATTTATATCTAAAAATAAAATGGCCCTAATTTAATAAATTTTACATAATGAATTAAAATTTTAAATCCATTTAATGAGATATAATTTCTACAAGTGAAAATAATTAATATTAAAATAATAATAAAATAGTTTTTTAAAAATATCTTTTTCAAATATAATTTATGTTCTAAAAGAAAAAATTTTGGTTTATAAATTATTAACCTATTTTTTAATTTATAAATTAACTTTTAAATACATATAATGTAAGAAATTATTTTTTTTTTGTATTTCTATATCTTATTTTCTCATTATATATTATTCATGTACATTTTTTCACATATTTGGACCATACATGGGAAAAATAGAGAGGATCCACTTTGAGAGCTAGGTTAGGGAAAATGACTTAATGTTTAGGAATGTATATTTGTTTAAATTAATTGAGTCTAGGTATATGTTGGTAAAATGTGTCTCATGTAATTGGTACATTAAAAATCTTTGAAGGGGATTTCAGTGGTTTAATGGAAAATGGGAGGAAAATCTTCTAGAGAACATTTACAAACCCTATGACCGGATTATACATCATTTAATTATTTAGGTATATTTAATAAAATAGTATTAGGTGATAATTTTTTACCACATCCCATTATAATGTTTTACACATCCTCTAACTATATTAAATGTCATGTAATTACCTGACCAGCAATTTTAATGTATTTTTTATAGCTAAGTTTTTATTCTAAATCAATGAAACCTTCTCCTATTGACCTTAGAGATCCTTCCAGATGATTTTGAGTGCCAACCATTGTTTTGGACTTCGTAACAACTCCTCCAATCCTTTCGAAGTGGTTTAGGTCCAATTTCTCCTTATCTATCTGGGTTATCTGACCGTTGTAGTGTAAACCCTTGGCCATGTTTGTTGTTTGTTTTGATCTTCATCATTATTTATTTATATTTCAACTAGTGATCATCTATACCTTATTCCTCATGTTAGTTTTCCATTAGATGCATTTTTGGATCATCAGTTAATGGTAGAGGTATAAATCTAAACCCTATGGTTTGATAAATTCATTTTTATAGAATATTTTGATCACACTAACACAGCCTGAACTAAAATAAATTATTTAATGAATGGGATCACTCCATGTATTTCATGTTTTTAAATTTGCTTCTAACATGGGGTATTTCTACTTATGGGCTGAGAAAAACATGAATGTATCATAATTGGATAATACATTAATGTTTTATTATCATGACATATAACCCTAGGTTATTTCTTCATATAAAATCCATAAGATTTCGATTATTTCATATTTTTATGACTTGTAAAGACTTGATATTTAATTGAAAGTGGTATATGAATGACAAAATATAATTCATATATTTACCCACGGATATTTAGGATTTGATATTGTGATATCCAAGTGGTATGACATGACTTGTGTTCCATGATGATATGATTATATATAAGTATTATTCCTAGAACATGTGAACTTATTTGTTGTGATTTTGATATTGAGTAGGCTCATCCCAGTCCCATGTAGTAATGATTATAGTGAGTGATCTCTATCTAGTCCAATTATATAATGTTTATTGTGCGGTAATGATTCTTGGTATTTGATCAAGATTGTTGGTATTATACCATTTTTATATACTGGTGTTGTCATTATTATAAGATGTGCTCTAAAATATTCTAGAATGATGTCAAATCAGGTTATTATAGCATGGTTATATGGATATGGTTGGCTTCATGGGAAGACATTCTTAGATATATTCTTCCATTAATCCAACGTGTTTTCTTGTATTTTAGTAATTATTAAAATAATTAATTAACCTATTTATCACTTTATTTAATACACTTCTTATCGTATTGGATAGTTTAGACACATTGGTTTCAACATAGTTATTTATACTTACACCCTATTCGAGTCATCATTTGTTACCTGAAAGTATTACATTGTTATAGGTTTGGACAAGTGGAAAGGAAATTATTGTTGATAGTTTTCTTGCTTGGTGGGTTGGAGTTTTATGGGGGGATTTAGGGATCAGGACTCGGGACTTTTGAGTCATTATTTTGGTATTCTAGTGTTTTACTTGTATTTTTTCTATCTTCAATATTTTGATCCATTCTAGGTCATCATTCTATTATTCATTTATTATTTAATAGATTATTCAGTTCTCTATAATTTTTTCCAATATATATATACATTATTTTTTTATGGATCATTTATATTAATATTCCACTGTATACTAGGGGTTATAGTATCCCCACTATTCATTTCACACAATAACATCTAGTCGGTTGCCTCCAAAATATGAGGAGGTTCACATGTGGTCTTGTAACCAACCCTTTTGGCCATGTGATAAAGTGCCATATTGGGGGATGTTACAAAGTGGTTTCAATAGAGAAGGTTTTATTTTATTCTAATATACTTTTTCATAATGTTATATATTATATGTCACTATTTAGGATGTGGGGGTGAGATTTTTGTGGGACTAGCTAACCCATGTATAGGGGAAAACATGAGTTACCAGTGAAGGGATTATTTATTCTCCTATATTCCTATTATAGATGATAAAATTTCAACAACTTTGGTTCACATGTTTCATGAGTTTATTATTTAATGATGTTAATATTTTATAAATTTTTACTCAATGCATAGTATAGAGTGATATTATAATACATGAATATTAATAGTAAAACAAGGATATATTAACATTGGTTTCTCATGATATGGATATATCTATGTTTTCATATGATTTGTACTTTCTTTTTGAACTGTAATATGAGTTATCTATTTAACTATCTAAATAAAATGAATTGTCATGTCATGCTAAACCACTTGTGTGCCATTTTTAAGGAGACCATGAGTTTGTGGTTCTTTGTTATATTCCATGTTGAGTTTGACCTTGTTGTTATCTATTTCAAAAATATTTTCATTTTTATTGTAGAGATAATGAATACTTGACATCATTGATATGAGGATGGAGAGAGTATAAATAGGCACTCTCGTAGAATAGATAGACTAGAACATAAGGTAGTTATTTTTGATTAGATGTATTTTCATCTTTTTGACATCTTCATGAGGTTCATTTTATCCATGGAAAGGGAGATTTTCCATACATTTCCAACAATGTGTAACCTGGTAATATAATTTCAACTACAACATCATATTATGATTGTTGGGTAAGAAGAATCCCAAGACACTGAGTTTTGTATCAATTCAGTTCAAATTATATTTAATCATCTTGATAAATCTATGGATATGAGTGTAAATATTTCAGATTATATTCCATATGGACCTAGAAATAATTTGTAGGATAATCTAGAGTAATCTAGGCAGTAGGATAAGCTATCAGGAAAATAATTTGAGTCTATTTTCTTGATCCACTTCTATTATAAGATTTTTGTGGATTAAAAATCTAATGAATTTTTTCATCTGTTATATGAGGGCATGTTAGTTTTAGATTATTCTAGATGTTTCACCGACCTACATCACTTTTCACCATCCTTGGTAACTAATGGGATCTCCAAGGTGATACATTTTACGGATGGACATCACTGTAAGATCATGTCAAATATAGATTTGTTCTATTTTAGTAGCAATAAGGATGTGATGAACCATAAATTCATTATATAAGGAAATATGAGAGAGGACTCGAGAATTAGAATGGTCGTTTCAATAAGGTGATTTGTGATATCTTCGTTTGGTGATAAGAAGTGACTGTATTATAGTTTCCACCTATGAAGTAATGGGAAGAGTAGTCACAGTAGTGAATAGTCATATTAGGATTGTTCCCTCTTCCTGTCCAATTTGTATTCCATGTTTTTTCATAACTGTCTATAGTGTCCTTACCCCTTAGTTGACTGTCGTATTTGTGGCATACCATGTCATATTCAAAGGTTATTTATGAACATTTTTCCAGAGTCAGGTAGAAGGATTGAAACCATGTTTATGAAGGTGATTAGCAACCCCTCGTCATGTTGTTTGCCCGATATCCACTAGACGATCAATCCAAGACAGAGTACAAGGTACCCTAATGTAAGGGCAACAATATTATTCACAGGAAATAGCTTAGTCTTGTTAAACTATATCTCAAGGAATAGGGATATGATAATTAAACATTATGTTATATACTATGGATATCATTGACATAGGGTCATATACTATCAGTGGTACGATTCGTGATTAATCTACCATAGAATCTTTTTTTAAAGGATGGTTAAATGTTTTTATATATACACTTTTTTTAAATAGACTGGTCTTGGTTGTATAAATCATGGGTGGTTCCTTGACCATTGACACACATTTGTGTGTGCTGTCAAAGAATATCAAATGTCGCATTTCGTTTTCTCTATAGGATGGTGGCTACTGATTCATTTTGAACCATTCATGATTTAAACGACATATATAAAATTGATTCATAGTATGTATTGGTTATATCTATAAAAGTTTCATATCATCTATTATTTAATAGTATTTTACATTATATCTCTTAAAGAAGCCATTATTCTCACCAGGTTGAGTTGGATATTCACGTTGGTCATGTGGGACCAATTCAGTGAAGATAGGATTGTCTCAATTCTTAGATTTTTAGTCATTCTCCAACTAATAGTGGAATTCCAGAGGATTATTTTCCAATAATGGTATTCTATTTCCATGATTTTTTTCATTATGATTTCAATGGGTTAATGCTTGAATAAGAGATCATGTTCATGATCATGTTTATTTCTCAGATCATATCCATTTTCTATGTCTCCTTATAGAATAGAACCAAAAGAGATTCAGATGTTGAAAGTTCAGTTGAATGATCTGGAATCCAATGGCTCCGTATGATAATGTAATTCATGTTTGAGTTCTCCATTTCACTGTAGAAATATGTTTTATGTGAAATTTCAATTTTTTTTGATTATCAGAGGTTGAACTACATGAAGGTCAAGAAAAAGTGTCATCTTTGATGAATTAATGTAATTTTCAAACATTTGATAGGTTATAAGATCTTCTCCAATATTTATTTGAGATTAGGTGAATAGTAGTTATGGGAGGGACCATCAGATGAACCGCATGCTTCATTTAAGATTTTGTATAACCTGTATTAATTTGTCGTGATGTTATTTGGGTTGACTAATGCATGAATAGTATTCTTGATCTTAATGAATAGGATCTTTAATCATCTTATGGATTAGTTTGTGGTGGTTTAATTGATGATATCTTAGTGTAATGCAATTTGGTAGATGATCAGTCCAAAAATGTTGATATCATCTCATGGAAATTGATATAGAATCGATGTTATTCCAAGATAAACAATTGAAATTTATAGATAAATAATGTGAACTTTATTGTCCATGTCATCTTAGAGGTAAGAGTGTTACTGGAACAAAAAAATTCACACCCATGGTATATTGAAAAACTCCGCTATAATGTCTCTAATATTCAGATTTTTTCTAGTTATTAACGATACTTTATGTAGGATGTATCTTGTATAAAAGACAAATTTATGGTATGACTAAGAAATTATTGCTATTTGTTTTGTATGATTCTATTGATTGATATTTTTAGGAGTTGAAGGGAATGTTGACCTTAGAGACTATACTCACATTACCCATTCAATGTAATGAATTTACCATTTATTACGACACACCTTGAGTTGGAATATAAAAAGTTCAAATACTTTATGATGAAGTGGTTTTTTGTGGCTCTTGGTAGCTGAGTTTACATTAAATGTATTTCCATAATCATTCTCAAGAGTTAGTCGTACTGCTACATTCTATGAGATGTGTGAGACATTATCTAATTGATGAGTGGTTTGAAGTATACACGCACCACATGAACCTAATGTACCTGTTTTTTTTGTGGTACTTAGACCATTGTTGAAGGGGAGTGGGTTGAATATATATCATTTTTTAACTATGAATTGAACTATAAAATGGTTAATGTAAATGTTTTTTCTAATTCTTTATGCCAAAAGTAATTTATTGAGGCATTAAGGGAGTCTTGTGGTGAGTGGTTAATAATGGACCACTTTTTATACATTTTTCAATATGTTTAGGAGTCTCAGTGATGGGTAGCTCTAACATTGACATCCTCGATACTTATAATTTGGAATAGTTGAATATAGAGCAGTATTTTGATCTAGAGGGTTCATTTCTAAGATAAACATTATATGGTGGGGATACATCATCATGATGGTCTATTGGTTTTGGAAATTTTCAAGTTATTTATGGATGAAAATGGGTTCCTATGGGCTTACACGAGGGGTTGGGAAGGGAGATTCAAGCTTCAATGTGGGTGATTCATCCTATTTTAACAAGTATGTACCATTACCTCCATAGAGATTAATTGTTTTGAAAATGAAGATGCTGGTGTAAAGATTCATTGATAAATGATTCCATTATCAGTAGGTGAAAGCTGAGAATAATAGGAAAACATGGATATTGTATCATTTTTCCATTTTTGAGTGGAAATGGTATGATCTCAATAAAGATTTTGTTACATTATTTCCATGGACCTCCCATAAGAATGATATTGTATGATATTCTATGGATCGAAAGACTAATGTATCCCAATTTAATCAATTTTGGGAATCCATTATTGTTGATTATTTTTACACTGTTTACGTGGAAAATGTGGTTCTATTTCACCATGTTATGAGGAGTACTAGTATAGGAAGATATCCTTTTTCACATAATGTTTCATTAAGGGTATTAGAAAACTATGGGATCTTAGGTTCTTTTTATAACATCCTATCATCCACATACTAATTGAAAATCTAAGAGGAATATTCATGTCCTATAGGATAATTTACAAGGATATGTTTTTTATTTTTGTAGTTCATGGGGAAACATATAGAATCATGGTGTTTTCATATAATAATATCATATAAGAATCGATCCTAATGGAATTTTTTGAGGAATTTTATGGAAATCTAATCCATTTATTTCTTTGTTTGATGGATTCAGGTGAATCTGAACTTTTGTTTTTAGTCTTGTTCAAGATACATTTTTATTTCTTCAGCTGATAAACCGAGGTTGGTGATCGCACAGAGCCAGAATAAATTAGATCTTAAACACCAGATATGAATTCTATAAGTTGGTTTTGGTCAAAATGATTTTCTTTTGGGGTCACCATGGATGGGAAATGTCAATCTCTTTGATGTAGTTGAAAGGGTCGGTACAATGGTGTATTTTTTTCTTGTCCACATTAATATAGTTACCTTCATGAAATTTTCCACATGTATTATATTTGGAAATATAATTCGTACACATCTCTTGTTCAATAGGTATCCAACATCAATCTTTGTGTTGAATTGTCTATTAAGGAGAATATAATTTGGATTGTGAGTCATAGTGAGAAATTTATTCTTGTAAAGACTATAATCTTGGTTTTATTGTAGTGGTAGAATGATAGATTAAAAGAAAAGACCGAAGATATAGAGTCTGGTATGAGAAAAAAATGTCCAAACATGTTCCTGAGACCTCCTAGTGACTCTGGCAGTAGCCTGGGGATGAGATGTAATTTATTGAGGTGGTTGTAAGATCCCATATTTATCTAGGTATGTGTCCCTATATATTTTCAATAAAATCAATTATAGGTATTTGTTTCCTCATCATCAAACCAAACATGAAAAAGTACAGATAGATATATATGGAGTGATTTGTTTGTGAAAAAGACATAATGTTCAGGGATGTCGATTTTTTTGAATTAATGGAGTCTGGGTATAATTTGGTTAATAATTTCATGTGTTTTTTGAATATTGAGAATCATTAAAAGGGTATTGGGTTGTTTAATGGGAAAATGTCAGAAAAACCATTTAATGAACAATAATAATATGTGTAAATGGATGACACAATGTGTAATTATTTTGGTTACTATAATAAGATAATTTGAGGTATCAGGTTTTTCATAGTTTCCCATTAAAAATATTTACATAATTTGTAACTGCATTATATACAGTGTAATTTCCCAAAATGCTATTTGAAGGTATTTTTTGTAGTTTAGTTTTGTTTGAAACCCACTAAAACCTTCTCTTATCACCCCTAAAGAAAATTATAAACAATTTAGGATATTAAACCTTCCTTATACATGTGCCAATAATTCCATAGATACATGGTATGTTGTTTTGGTCCAATTTCATCTTTTCATCCATTGGTTCTCCAAATTTTGTGGTGTAAACCCTTTATTATGTGCATTGTTTTTTTTATTTTTAGTTTTTCAACATTGATTCTCTCAGAAATCATTTGAACAATCTCCCCCACGTGTGTTTCCATTATAAGCATTGTTATATTGCCAGTTAAAGGAATTTTTTCTAAGTTTTATCCCTATGGTTTGATAATCCCCAAGTTAATGCAATATTTTGATCTCACCAATATACCTTATTCCAAATAAATTGTGTAATGAATGTAATGATTCCTTACATTCCATTTTTTAATTGGATTCTAACATGGATTATGTCAAACTGTGGGGTGAGCAAACCATGAATATAATTGAAATAGATAATGTTTTAAAGTGTCTACATCATGAATTTTATCCCTATGCGATTGATTGGTATAGAATAATTAATATGTCGATTATTTCTTATTATTATGAATGGAATTATAGTTTGATTTAATTGAATTTTTTATGTAAAAGGTAATTAGTAATTCTTAGAATTATTGTTTGAGATTTATTATATGATATTGTGATATCAAATCTATATGATAATACTTTTTTACATGATTATGTGATTATATATCAAGATTCCCCCATGAAAACGCACACTTATATTCTATAATTCTGATATTGAGAAAGATCAAACAATTCCCATGCTGTAATGATCATAGTGACTAGGCTCTGCTCAGCCCTTTATTGTAATGATTTTTGTAATTTAACCTGGATACTTTAATGGTTATATGGAATTTACCTGAAAAGGTATAACTATACCACAATTATATGCATGTGGTTGGTGTAGTCATAAAACTTTATTCATGAAATTACATTATCACATTAATGAATGTTATATTACAATGGTAAAATAGTTTTTGTTGGGATAGTTATACGACATTTCTTAGAGAGATTCTAGTGCAATGCTAAAGTAGGTTGAAGTTGTATTTTTTTAATTTTTTAAATAATTAATACTCTTGTTTATAAATTTATTTAATACACTTATTATCAAACTAGTTTGTTTAGAAATATTGGTTTTGACCTATAATGCTTTACTCACACCCTATTCATACCATGATTTGGTACTCAAGAGAATTACGTCGATCTTGTTTTCTGATATGGGAAATGACCATATTGTTGATTGTCTACTTGCTTGATGGCATCAAGTAAGGAGGTTTTAACAAAATTTCTATTGATATAGGGTAATTTTATGTTTTTACTTGAGTATACATGTCATTTACATGTATTTTTCTGGAATGACATTTAGGTGAATTTCAGCACATTATTTAATTATTCATTTATTGGATTATTCAGTTAGCTCTTATTATTGTTTTCTATTTTTTGTATACTTCGATATATTTATTTCTTTTGGATTATTTCTATTTCTATGATGCTTTATCCATGTTGTTATAGTATCCCATCTATTCATTCTACACCCTAACTACTCTTTGTCACCCTATGGCATATTGGTAGGCATTTTTCAGGTCTCATAACCAACCCTTTTTCCACATGGAAGAGTTCTAAATGAGGGAAAATTATAGATGAGGTATTATAAAATATTTTTATGACATTTCAATTCAATATTATAATTTAATAATCTTCAAAAATTAGTGTGTTTTTAACAAACAAATTCACAATTCACCTATAGATAATTCTAAAGAAAATCAATGTATGCTAATATTGACACATTTAGTCTAAAAATTAAGATATATTATTTTAAATTAATTTTTTTAAAATTGTTAATTTTATTCCATATGAAAACACTATATATATATACATTTTCCTTTTATTAAAAAATTACATTTTAAAACATTAAATTATTTTAATATTACTTCACATATTTTTTTAAATACTGGAATATTGTTATAATAGTTCATAAATCATATTTGAAAATTAACTATGATAAATTTAAATTATGAATGTAAAATAAAAAAAACCATTTTTGAAATGGTTCTTCGAGATACATCATTTTTAGAATATTAATGACACATGAAAATAATATAATATTTTTTAATTGATTTTTATCCTTTTATCTAAAAATGATTATATTATTTTTGTAATTTTAATATTTCATTATTTTATATATTAAGTATTGGGATTGTTTGATATTGTGTGTGTGATAAGATATTGAAAATAATATTAATTCAATGGTCCCAAATCATGGATTTTTACATTCTATCCCTATTAAATATATTGATTCCTATCATATTTAATTATCACAATCAAATATAAGTAAGTTCCATTATTCATAACATTTTCATAATCTAGGAGATAAAATATTATATGATTTATACAATAATCTATTTGAGTATTGCAAGATACTTATCGTTCCTCAATGAAATTGTTCATTCATAAAATAATGTACTCTATTATAAATATACCATAATCATATATTATAAAAATCATTTCATTCCTAAAAAAATATTTTAATCTGCATGACATTAAACAATTGTAAAAACATATATTGATTTAAAAATTAACTCTTATATTGAACAACATGTTCATAAAATTTCATGTTTGACTATGTATATCAATATCCAAACAAATGGGACATAATTTAAAAAAATAAGGGCATTGATTTAACTTGTTTTTAATTGAAATATTGTAATTATTAATTTCAGACCGTGGAACAAAGTTAGAGTCAGATTTTCAAGCTCATGGAGGAAAAATATTAATATAATAGAAATATTCAATATATTATATCAAACATTCCATGTTATTTATAAATAATCAAATAAAACATAAACAGGATTTTGGATGGCAAGTTTGAGACTAATAATGTGGGCCGAATATGGAGTTTGTCCAAGGCATGACTTAACTAATTTATGTGTTGGGTGTTTTTCTCAAAACAGTGGTCATAGGTGAATTATTAAATTAATTTAATTATTTATTTTCCTTGACCTATATCAAAATATATATTCTATGTTATATAAGAAAATAAAAATAGCCACATAACATTTTTGAATGGGAGGAGAGTTTAGAGGTGTGTGGGAGGACATTGCGATTATGTATTAATGATTAGCGCACATCAAGTATCACCAATGAGAGTGGTGTTTGTGTATCTCACCAATGAAAAAAAACAGAAAAAATTTCCCTATCAGTGATCGATTTAAACCCTTGTAATTAATTTTTGTGGATTTATCAATTTATTAATTATCAAATATTTATCATGAATTTATTCATATAATAGTTTAATTTAGTGGTATATTCATGACTTACAGTTGATATTTTATCTTCATAAAATAATGGAATTGATTGTTCATTGTTTATTCCTCTATGATTGTAATTATTATTAAAAAATAAATGTAAACACAAAAATTTGTTAAGTTTCATTCCACTTGTTGGTGTTTTACACATTCATTTCCCTAGTCAACTTATGATCAATATCGATATTTTAATTTTTATGCGATTTAAAAAATACTCTGTGAAAGATCATTGTAGAACTGGTCCATCATGTAATAGATTATTTTTCATTGTCTTAAGATTAATATTGATGATATTTTTATACTGTTTAATGACTATAATGAAATTAATTTAGATTATTAGATCCTCAGTAAATGGGTTTTTTTCATTATGGAATTGAAAATAATTGGGTGATGATTTATAGGTGAATTGATGGTTGAAATCTAGTAACCTATAATAATATGGATTAATTGATCCTATATTTTAAATTATTAGCTGGTCTAGTGGGTGAATAATTTTTGGTGGTGGTATAATAATTGTGATTTAAACATAATGTAAATTTTTTAAAATTCATGTATACATGACATATACTCAGAAGAACACATTATGTGTACTCCCCTTCTGTAGTGCTAGGGTTACACCAGAGAAAAGATTCAATTATTGCATGACACATGTAACACGATGTGTTATTCAATACTGGATATTTGGTTTATATCCAAGGAATACATGGGCATATAATTATCAAATAAAATGGTCATGACCTAAGTACACAGGAACTACATAGTACAAATGTACATCCAAAGTAGATGGGAGAAACTCAATACTCTGTCATGGGAAGGTACATGGACATAACAAAAGTATATGGGCATGGACCAAAGTACATTGGTATGACCTAAATTGAAAGGGAATAATCTAGTGGATCTTTGATTTCCATCATGAACTCTAAACAGCTTGGTATCATAGAATAAAACACTAAGTAAATGGAGAATGAGACTCTATATGTGACATAGAGACATAGGAAGATCTTAGTCTAAGAAAGACACATCATTTAATTTTAGTATACATAATTTAATTTTTAAAGGGATATTGGTGCCCCTCCCTGTATTTGGTATAGACAATATTAAACTATGTTCCGTCGGTTGGTATGTCCCTATGAAGTTATATTGATTCATTACTCTCTCAGTATATGATTTCTATTCACGCAATGAGCTTAGTATTAGATATATATTCTGGTATCCCTTTACAAGATATGGATATTTGTCTCTATTATTTCCATTTCTCCCCATAGGGGGTTAATTAATCATCATAATAGACATATAAATGCATATAATTCCAAACATAGTAGGGTTTTCCAATTAGGGACGACAGTGTCCATCATTAGCTCTATGAGTGGTCCCTGATATGTGTACTGATCTCTATGGAGTTTCATTGATTACCTCTTTTGGGAGGCTCATTTATCACTACCAATCAACTGATCTCCATTAGTTATATCATAAATTATTGATTTAAGTCCCCTAAATAAGTTTTAACATCATTACCTAAGTAGTATCCTACATCTGGCAATATAGTTTAGAAATCTTGATAACTTTTATTTATAATTTATATGTCAATTTTATTTGGATATTTTAGTACTAAAACATTCGGTGGCTCATCCCACACATGTTGTGTATTATGTAGAATGTTGGAAATTTGATGGTGTCCTAGCAGGAGCTAAAGAATGTGGATAAAAGTGATATTTATTGATTTTTGTTTGTACCAGGTGTTTCATTTGATAGTTTTCCCATCCTATTTTATATGTTAAAGTACTTTTATAATTATTATAGTGGGATTAGACTTTTCCACATAATCATTTCAACAATCTTTTCTTTCTTTTTTATGGGATTGTTGTTGTGAATACTTTGTGTTATCATTTGTATCTTAACATTCAGTATTTTATTTTTATTTGATAATGATGTGTTTGTGTATAGGTATCATAGGATAAGGCCTCTCTTGTGTGTGATTTCACAACATATAGTTGGTCGCCAGCCCCTGGCCTATTGGAGGTGATTCTGAGGCGTCACAATCACATTATTATAAATTTGTGGATCCCATTAGGTTGGGTTGTGATAGTGTGGCATTGGATTAATGTTTTTCTTTGGACTATATTTTGGAATTTTTTTAGTTGCGTTGATTTGTTTGGTCACAAGTAATATAGTTTTAATGTGTTTAAAATTTGTCTCTTAGGTGAGGTACCGTAGAAGAAGTGTATCAGATGTCATATCTATATAGTTTTACTATCATAAACTACTTGTTAAATCACTACCAGTATGAAATAGTTAAAGGGAATATATTTTTTACATGAAAAATATAGGATTGAGTTTTATTTTTCATGTCCATATTGATTCATCTCCCCTAATATATTATTTTATTATGGTATGTCGTGATTATTTTATGATGTAATCATAATGATTTCCAATCACGATTCCATAGAAAGATCTCAAGTTTTATCAACGATGTCAGGAGGCTTCAATATAGGGTCTTATACAAGAGGTGGTATTTTTAAGTTATTTGATATTTTTAACACTAAACGTTAGGAATGTTTCACCAGTAGTACTGGTTGAGTATATTTTTAGTTTTATTACACTCTATGATCTTTATAGGAATATAACGACCAGTTTTCATGGTGAGGTATACCCCCATGAAGATGAGTACTAGATAAATGTTGTTACCCATGTTTTATGCCTTGTATGGACACCATCAGATCAGATGGTGGTCCGAATAGTTAGTCTTTTTTAGATATATGTATGATAGTGGTTGAGTCTAGTGACTCAGAATCATGATGATACAACTCTCTCCTAGATATAGTTCAAGAATCTATTTATGGAGTAGTTCTATCTCTCCATTATGAGAGTGGTGTATATTCATGATTTTTTATTTCTTCATTAGGGTATTATAAGATTGTATTCACAGTGGTTCACTGTCCTCTGAAGACAATCTTTGGATATAGTTTGATATGAATCCTTTTGATCATGGACCTTTGATTGGGGCCTATTACGATATATTAATTTTGTTGTGATATATCTTTCTATTTGTATGTATTATGATGTTCTTGAGTGGGATTTGATTATATATATCCTTCATGGATTGAGGATCCATGAAATTAGTGCTAGTAGTGGGAACATAGGGGGTGATACCTATGAAGATGAAATATGATGGGAGAAGAAGTGATCGGGATACTCTAGATACTTCATGTGATAATCTCGAGATAGAGGAGTTTCGATTCATAGTACTTAATATGGTTCTATTTATCCTTGAGAGAATAGATGTTTATTTTGTGATATTTGGGAATATATTAAATTCGACTGTCTGAAACTCCATGCAGATGAATAATATTTCATCAATGGATGAAATTGATAGAGATATTGAAAAAATCAGGGTAGTCCATAGTGTGTTGAACATGGTTGAGAAGCAATGATATATGTTTTTGGTGGTAGAAAAATTGATCTACTTCTATAACCACAACCAGGTGGTATGTGCCAGGCTTAAGTACCTAGAGGTTAATGGTGAGGAATTTGAAATCATATGGAAGCCTTTTACCTAGAGTCTCCCAGGATAATTTGAGTTGTGGTATATGTAATATCTACTTTATATATAGTATTAGTATTAATGGATTTGATCCATTATTTTATTTCTACTTCATGAGTTCAATACATAATGATTATGGATCATTTCTATTATCAACCCTTGCCCATAGAGAGTCAAAATGGAATGGATTCAGTTAAAAAATATTCTAATATAACACTATGATATTTAAAAATAACAATACGCTTGATATCGTATACAACACCAGACTCAGAGCTTAAAAACCAAAAAAGTATTATAAGATAAATATATCTATGATAACACATCCTTTTATTTGGAGGGAATGAATAGTATTAACCAAATTGTGATATATATTTATATATATAGAATCTACTCAATTAAAATTTATTGGTGAATTCTTATGTAATAAAGAATGTTTTTAGTAAATTTATTGTACGCATCATAAGTAGGTTTTCATTAAATGTGATTTATATTTTTTTAGAAAATAATATAATTAATTTTTATATTATATTTAAAATTTTATTTTATATTAAAAAATTTAATATTTATATTAGAATATGAAATGAAACTTATGGTATTTTTTGTTTTTTTGTAAAATTATTAATTTACATGTGAATAGTGAAAAGTTATATATTAAAACTATATAATATTTAAAACATTAAAAAATTACCATGATGTTTTAAAATTTTATAAAGTAAAATCTATTACATAACATCACTAAAAATCCAATTATGTTCATTATAAAAAAATTTATAATATAATTTATTATAAAATAATTGTGTTACCAAAAAAATAATTTTCTTAAAAATCTTCAAATCAAATCATTTAATGCATTATTTTTATATTAAATTATTTCACTTAATTATTTTTAATTTTTAAAAATATATCCCATATTTCTAATCATAAGGGTAAAATTTAGTATATAGTTTTCATTTTATTTTATATAAATATGAATATAAAAACTGTAATTTTTATTACAACGGTAATGTGTAAATCCATTAATTAAAAAATGTGGACCAGAAATTGACCCTACACTTAAATAATATTATTTTGTGATTAAAGTTTGGCTGATGTCATCAATGATTTGTTTATATGTTATTTTATGTCCATTTGTATGATATTATAACTTTATAATATTTTATTTCATGAATTGTCTATCATGTCATGTTCCTGTTTTAAATAAAAATATTATTTTTTCTATGGGGATATATATAGGATATGTTCGACTTTAAATATAATTTTTAAGATAATGTATTTATAATAATCATGTGAATTTATGTATAATTTTTAGTTGAGGAAAGACTATGTTAAATTGTTACATAATGTTGTCATAAAAATTATTCAATTAATGGAAAAATGAAATAAGTGATATTTATAATTTTTAATATAATATAATTTTAGATAATTAAATAGATACATAAAATTTATAGAAGAAAAATACATTTTATAGATTCAATCAAATAATTTTTTACAATTAAATGTGTTTTCATGATATTATTGAATTTATTGTAATGAAATTTTCAAAAAAAATACATTATTGACATTTTATAATAAATATTACATTCCTAAATGATATAAAATTTAAAAAAACATAGATTCATCCATTTTATTATTATGTGGTTTATCATATCATCCATGGTATATTTATGGGACTTGTTTCTTTTATTGTAAATATATTGACCCTCAATGAGAAAAAAACCTAGTCAACATGGTAAGATTGAAAAGCATTAATAAAGGGTTAAAACCAAAATATATGGATAAAACATTGGTAAAAAATGCCTATTTTTATTTTATGTAAGGATTTATATCCATAGTCATCATATCATTTGAATAAATTAGTTTGGATCCATTTTAAATTAACTATTAGTATATAGTCATTTATTATTTTAAGAAATTAAAAAGGCTCCGCTCACCTCAATTATAAAATGGATCCACTTCCTTCACTTCTTAAAAATACATCTATTAACCTATCTTGTCCAATATCTACCTGTTACTCATATAAATATTCAAATATACATTATAGATTTTATGATCTCCTAAAACGTCTATCATAAAGGTCATTAAGATGAGATTTAAAGGGTGTTCATAGATGTAGAGTTAATTATATTTACCGACTCCTTCAATATCATTTCTTATTCTACATCCTATTAATGTGTTGTAGTCATACTAAAAAAATGAATATAGTATCATAAATATATTGAGATGTTATTATTTTTATGGTGCAACTATATTCCATCTCATTTCATTTCTATGACAATAAAATACACCTATCATGTGTATGTGTGACTTACCATCTCCATAAAAATGTGTTGTTCATTTCTCACCACCACTTTACGTGTAATGTTTTAAATATTGAACAAAATAATAACTTTATATTTATTATATATATATTATTGTTATATTATTAAATATTATTCATCTTTATTTCATTCTATCCATTGAAATATTATTGCAACCTTCATGCATGTGTGTAGATTATCGTCTCCATGAATCTTATAACTCATTATTCTATATACATATTTATGGATATATATATATATATTAATATCACTAAAATAAATAATAATTTGGATATTTATGGACCCTTGATTAGTGTATAATTACTTAAAAAAATTTAATCAAAATCATACATTAAAAGTGAGGTAGTTATAACATGAAACCACGATTTAAAACTACAATTATTAAAAAACGACAAATTAACGATTATAAGTATGTCATAAATGGAATTATATATAATTTTATTCTTATCCAATTGATTTATAATAAATATATATATATTATATATGGGGTTTGAATAGGTATGATGGAAGACAAACTTAAGGTAAGTGTTTGTTTTACAATCTCATCAACAATCAAAAAAAATTCTGCTTATATCACTATTGGGGAATCTTTTTATTCCATATCCATATTTACCAAAAAAAGTTTTACATATTATTTTAACTAATATAACATGATTTTTTAAGGACATTTTTACCCATGTTTGACTTCCTATAAAATGGTTTGAAGAGAACCCTGTTGTTTTTTCCAAACAAGGTGCTTTTCAACTTTTCTAGAAAAAAAGAATGAATAGATTATTTTTAAATAAATTACAACATGAAAATATTATACCTACATCATAAATAATATTTTTTATGAATTTTACATTACAATATCATATTTTTATGTTAAAAGAAAATGGTTTCCTTTATAATTTCACAGTTTTTTAAAAATAAGTGATCTTCTACGTGAAGAGGATATTTCTCTCAATAATGTTTTAAAAGTAATTTTTATAGTATTTATATTTATAAAGAACAAAAAAATTACATATTATATACTAGAGATATGTTATGATGATACCATACTAATTATTTATATATTTGGTTTATGGTCTTTTTGATTAGGGATGTATTATTTAGATACCATTAGCCATATTACATTAGAAGATTTATGATTATGGTATTGGATTTGGGAAATTGTTTTCATTTAATATATTATTTTCTATAATAATGTTTATGTTGAATATAGCTCCCCCCCCCCCTTCATAGGAGGAACGAATTTCACTTAGCATGGGATAGTCAATGAATATTATAGCCCCTTTTTGCATTGGTAGGTCCCATGAGAAAATATAGCATAGGTTTTAGATCAGGCCTTACCCATTTTGATAGAATGTATTGGAACAAGGCCTCGATGGTATTTTTAGGATTTCTTAAACTATATATTTCCCTAATTATTATAACATTTATTTATTTTCATATGAGAATATTTTTATTTACAATATCCATGAATAATTATTAGCACCTTTGATAATGTAATTATTTTATTTAAATTTATTTTATACCATATTATTCATGGCTTATTTAGTTTTCATTGTACATATACCATTACTAATCATATAAGAACATCATTTTCAATATTTTTTATTTTATACAGGATTCAAAGAAGTGTTTTATGATTTATATGAAATTATAATCATAGTATAATAAGGTAATTCATGAAAAAGAATTATGTCTTATTTCATGTTATCAAATGTAATATGAAATTCTCATATATATCTAATTTTCCTAGAAAAATTGACTATTCAGTTTTTTGGTATGTGATTGCATGTATTATGTTATAATTTAAAAAATTAATCTCCCTCTCTTGGATACTAGTTTCAAATTCATTACAATGGGCATCATAGGATGTTTACTAGAATCCTTGGAAACATGATTTAGGAAATAATAGATTAGGTAATTATATCATATAATTGATATTGGTAATATTCTAAATGAAACCTAGAATATGATTCTATGGTTATATATACATAAGGAATCAATTTATTTTAGGTATTTCAATATTTTTACAATTTATACATTATGATTCATAATTTTATAATGAAATTTAGTAAATGACCTTATTTAGAAATGGTTCCTAGAATAAGGAATGAAAAATGTATCAATAGATACAATATATGTAGGTATTTCCATCTGGGAAAAAATAATGATAGTTAATCTTGGGTTGCAGATGGAACCAAACTAATATGAATCATGTTATGACCAATAACAATTCCTATATGAAGAAACATATTGATCCACAACATGTTGAAATAATGCTGAAATTATTCAAGCATCCTCAACCTCTATCATTAAATGGGGAAAATACGTTTTATGATAATAAATTATTAATATACTTAGATAATATTCTTCTTCTATTGGGATATGATGTAATGGAAATGATTTTCATTATTATTTATCATCTATTAAGAGATGTAGATAAATAGACTTTATTGATTCAAATCACTAAGGTTGAGTAGGAAATAATGAGCATGAAGTTTAAGAATTTTTAGGAAATATTCCTTGAAAAATATTTCCCTCGTTAATAAATGAGTGCTTAAGGGGAAAGAATTCATGGGTTTGAGACTAAAGGTTATAAAAAGTGTTTTTATGTATACAGTTATCTTTATAACAATAGCAAGTCATGTTGAACACTATATACATACTTTTTATAGTAATATTTTCAATTTATTTTATGGTAATATCTCATTCAATCAAAGGGAATTATTCTCCTAGATGATCTCTTTATATGAGTACAATGTCTCATGAGCTATCAATATGTTGAAATAAATCTCTAAATCTTCTATTATTGAAGTAATATAATAGGAAAAAGGACTACAGAATAAAAAAGGGAAAAGGGAATATATGAATGAAAAATTTTCCTTCATATGATTATTATAGTGATAAAAACCTTGGTTTTTGTTTAAAAATAATGAATGTTTCATATTTTTTGGAGAGAAAGGACCCATGATAATTATTTAATAAGAAAGTATGAAAATCCCAATTTGAAATGATTCAATAGTCTCGTTATAATGAATTTCCGAAATCAATTACCCAAGATACAATATAATATAGCTAAATATAATTACTGTGTTTAAGATAAATATTATTACTTGGTAAAACAAATGTGTAATGATTATAATGGTCATATATGTCATTTAAAGATGTATGTTTTAGAAGTATTGTATCAAAGATATTTCAATTATAATAATAATGAAACATGTAATTATTATACATAATATTTTTTTCTAATGGATTTTAAATTCTATGTTTAATATTACCAAAAACATAGAAAATATATTAGAATTAGATATTTGGAAATTATGTATAAATAATGTAACCAATAATATATTCTTATAGTTGATTAAGTAAATGAGATAGTATTTTTTATATTGAAAATGGTCAGTTATTTTTCAAAAAAAAATACATCATAAAGGATTTTACTACATTTTTTGATGTTAAATACTGTGATATTTTATTTAAGGAATAATCCATGAGTTAATTTTAGGAAGAATTTATTTTTTCATTATGGTTTTATGGATATTAATATTCTTTCCATGTTTTAGGATAATATGTGTCAAGGTATTTTATGCGACATTAAAATTATTTTATGAGGGATTAATGATGACTTGATTTTGATATTTTGAAAAAAATAGTCATATATTATTAGAGGTTTCAATTTACTTATTTTCATTTTGTAGATCAATAATATTAACTTCATATGGAATGGATTGAGTTGGACTTTATAAAATATTTCTTTAGGATAATTCATGATTTATTTTATTAGACAATATGTGCTAACCATATTATTATTGTTAAATGTTAAAGGTTTATGGAATGAATTATGCATCTTATTATTAATTAAATGATTATTTTAGTACAGAAAATAAAATAATTCATGTAAAATATTTTTTTCTTAATGGTAGAGATGAAGTTCAAATTGATAAAAGAATAACAAAAGTAAAAAATTTCTTATGAAATTGAATGAAATAAAGTAACTCAATTTTAATTTGTAATTTATCTAGAGTATACATGAATATATAAAATTTAGTAAAATGACATGGAAATAGAAAAAATATTTTTAATTTTAATTTAGATAAATCAATGGTATTTTAACACATCACAGATTTTTTTTTCCTGTAATGTTTCAAATTTTAATGTCCATGTTCTCCATCCCTCAATATTAATAAATTTTAGCTATTTTATATTCCGTGTTCATATATTCCCCTCCCACTAATTCCCAAATATTCATAAATCTAGTTTTGTGTTAACCCTCATACATCCCTTCCCATTTTAATAGGGAGTTTTATTATTAAACTTTTACAATTTTTGTTTTCTATAATGGTATCTTAAAATGTGAATCCCTTGATTGCTGATCACAATTAAAAATTCTTATTAAATAAATTTTTTTAAGGGGGGATAATGTATAACCCGAAAATTCAAAAATAACATAACATTCAACAATATATACAAAATGTAAAATAGAGATTAAATTAACACCAAATATTATTATTTATGTCTGGTCACTATAACATATTTGTTACACTGGTGGCTATAAAAATTATTAAATAAATTAATATATTTATATATATATATATAGTATTGCTTAAAAAATTCCATTCATTAATCCATATGAAATAACTACTATAGTACCCTGATTTTGTGTACAAAACCCATTTCCTCATGTTTTTTAATTGTTGTGTATAAAATAGAGATTTTACATATAATTGAATGTTTCCATAAAATAGAGAGTTTCTATAAAATATAGAGTTTCAATATAATATAGATTTTACATAAAATATAGAGTTTCCATAATATATAGAGTTTCCATTAAGTTGGGTGTTTCCATAATGTTGGTTGTTTCCATAAAGTGGGTTGATTCCTTAATGGGGGATGTTTCCATAAAGTGGATTGTTTCAATAAATTGGGGTGTTTCCAAATAAGAGGGTTGTTTCTATAAAGTGGGGTGTTTTCATAAAGTGGGTTGTTTCTATAAATTGGGGTCTTTCCATAATGTGGGATGTTTCCAAAAAAATGTTTCTATAAAAGGGTAAATGTTAATGATGGGAGAGTTTGGGGGTTTTATAATGATTGTTGGGACCAAAATTAAGGTCGCATGATCTACACACGGTTGGCCCAAACTGTGTTGTCAAACCATACAAAGAGGTCAAATCTAGATCCTATTTTCTTGGACCTTACTAATTTTTTATCTATATATTTTGTTTTGGATTAAATACGCCCATATGTTTTGATTACTTTCCATAGAATTCTGGATAACCCTCCATATACATTTTGTAGCCATCCCAAAGCCTTCCCTTAGTGATTTCGAGACTGATTCTTGAGGTATGTCACCATTCTTTTTGGATTTGTCCTTTTTTCTTATATCATCTTAGATATTCTTCTTTTTCCTCCATTCAATCTCATATATGAACCTATAGTGGGTATATATAAGTTTTTTGATGCCAAATAATTCAATGTTGAGTCTTGATCTTGCTAGGATAAGGGAACTATTGTCGTTCTTGGAGATTCGATGCTCTTTCTTATGTGTTCTTTGTCTGTTGTCAAAATTTCATAAAAAACATCAAGGTAGGTGGATTCACTCTCATATCGTCTAACTAGAATTGATTATTTTAGATTCCAAATTGTTTATTGGTTGTGAAATGCATGGAAAAATCTTTATTTGTGGGGATTTAGGGTTTCTATGAAATTTGTTTATATTGGTGAATAGTTATGCAAAAGGGGGTTTAGTTTCCTGAATTTAAAATGATGAATTTAAATTTTAGATTCTCTAGATTTCTAAATGGTTTCTAAAAAATATATTTTCAATAGAAACAATTTTCAATAAAAATGTAGATTTATGGAAATGGTTTAGAATTGAAATTTTTTGGCATTAAAATGTTTTTGATAGAAATGGTTTTCAATAAATAGGTGTTTTTATTGAAAAGGGAGTTTTGGCGTGATCGTTGGGAATATTTTGGGTGTCTTCATGTTTCATATATGGGGATTGGTTAAAAAATTTCCTTGTGCTCAGTTCCAAAGGTTTAATGGTGCATGAAAATTTCATACAAAGGGCTTGGTTGAAATATGACTTTTCGCTCCGTGACAAAGCGTTAATGGAAATTGGGAAACAATTAGCTTGTGACGACATGGTAGATCGATGAAAAACCACTCATGGGTATGGAACTGTCATAATGTGGAATGCATGGTTGGTTTCATGGGTTTTAGAAATGATTAGGTATGTTAATAAAGGGATATTGTGAAATGGTTGTAATATTTGTTTAGTTATTTTTCTAGAAAAATATATTTCTGGGAAAATCGGTTTCAATTGCACTTGTATGCTTTTAGTAATTAATGGTTTTTAAAACTTGTTTATATTTAGTTATAAACTATTTTTGAAAAAGTGTTTTATATAAAATCTTTTATATAATTGTTGCTAACTCTTCTATCCTAGTGTCCTGAGTGGGGAAGTCATTAGGGAAAAACAACTGAGTTTTATACTCACTCATGCTTTGGCACTACGGTACTTTTGCAGATGCTATCTTCTAGGAAAAGGTAAATGGTAATGTTTCGCATTATTTTAGCACTACCTCGTGATTTTTGGGCTATCCGGAGATTTTGTAGCTTGGAGCTTGTGGATCATGGAGTCTTGAGGTCATTGGACAGTCATGTGTGGTTTATCTGTTGTGTATGTTGATACTTAGTTATTCTTATATTGTTCCTTACTTCAATGTGGTTGTGAGATACATAAAGTTGTTGAGTAGAATTTCATTTTTACATGCATCATATAATGAATTTTTGGTTATGGTTGGTAGGTTTATTGGTTTATTTATTAAATGGTGAATCATCCCACACTTGTATTTGATACCCTTTGGCATTTATAGTCAGCCTTTGGCATCTTGGGGATGTCTATTAAGGCCTATTAATGACTCATTATACTCTCAAGAAAATTAGAATTGGTAGGTAAATACAAATGGTATCAGTCTGGTCCTTCCTTTCTGGTACAAATGGTATCATCATGTTCAGTCATTGCTTAACAAGTAGTCATCAAGGTTTCTTATTTTGGAGATGAAATCCCTTCTTTTCTATTACTTGGGTGGGAATCATAGAAAGGATTATTTTTGTCAGAACATAAAATGTATAGCATAATAGGACGTAGCTAACCCTTTTATGTTGAAATTCAAGTTATCAGGGAGTTGAGTAAACAAGTGTTTGGAGACACTTCTAGAATTTTGAAATCTTATTGTCATGGGTCTAGCGAATGAGATGAGCATGACATGCATTGTAGAGGAATGACATCCGACTAGGAGTGCATACATCATTTCGAGGAATGATTCATTTTGTTAAAAAAGTGTTGATTTTTGATAAATAATAGAATTGGTTTTCAAATGAATGATTTTGAAAAAGTGAATGATTATCATATTTTGAAAATGGTTTAATTTTCATGAGCTTGTGAAGTGTTTTTAAAAATGGTTGAACATGGGGAAAATGTTTTTTTTTGGGAAACAACATTGTGATAGTTGATGTGATAGAATTAGAAATGCCAATACAGTAGTTTCTAGAGAGTGAGATTAATGGAGTTTGTTGTTAGTTTAGAAAATGGAACCTAGTAGGCATCGTCGAAACCATCCTGAAGAAGTGGTGAAGAATGTGGTTGCACTTGAACCATGTGTGAACAATGAGTTGGATCCATTTATTTTCCTTGCCTTTCAAGTTGTGGACACAAGGAACTGGAGGAATGATCTATGACATGTAGATCATACCATCCAGTTCTTGAAGTAGAATCCACTTAAATTTTGAAGAGATACTGAACCCAAGAAGGTGGAGGTGCGGCTATGTAGGATGAATTTTATCTTTGACTTCATCAGCACACCAGTAGAGCTAATGGTCAAACTAGTGATGTATATGCTCGAGGATCTTGCATGTTAGTGGTGAGATTTAGCAGTGCATGCTAAATTGAATGAAGGACTTACATGGGAGGATTTTGAGGAATTGATCAACAAACAATTCTATCCTCACATGTTAATGATCCAAAAAACAACAGACCTTATAAGCTTGAAACAAGAGAGTATCTATATCACAAAGTATGTTTCTAAGTTCCATAACTTAATACACTTTGCACCAGAAGTCATGGAAAGTGCCTTTTTGAAGGAAAATATCATTGAATCAGGGCTATGATAGAAAATTTGATCAAAGATTCCAGTACTTTATATCAAATATAATATAGAAAAGGTGAACCGAGCGACTGTGGTTGAACGTGATATCCTGGGATCTATGGGAGGAGGCATGATGATACTTACAGGAAATGGTGGGAACTCAACCACTCTGAACAAGTGGAAAAGGGACAAAAATTTCCAAGGTGTAAGTGGAAATCATAACCATCCAACTAGATCAGAAAACCTTCCTCTACAACCCTAGAGCAAAGAAGGTTGTTTTCAATGAGGTTTTCTTGACAATATAATGTGATATTGTATGGAACAACCTAAATCATTTCATAATTACAACATTATGGGTCATCTTCAGTGCTATTGTCACAGTTCTCTAAGGTCAGGTGCTTGAGACAATTCTCTGGTTTCGCAAGCATCGTATGCTTTGACTAGATGAGGACCGCCAAGTAAGTCTTATCAGCAGAAAAAAGCTATCCATGGTGTTTCTAGAAATATCGTGACTCCTCAATCCGCGAAACCTTAGTAAGGAAATAAGAAGAATATTGTACAGAAGAAGAAATTTTATGGAGCTGAGAATATGATTATTGATGATCAGGCTTGACCATCTATAATGAGAGGTACAATTATTTTAAATTCTACCTTTGTGAAAGTGTTGTTTGATATTTTTGAATCACATTACTTCATTTCTTCTCATGTTGTTGACATTATATGTTTAAAAAAGGAAATGATGCCTTCTATTATGAAACTAAAAACTCTTATCAATGAAAGATAATGTTAATCCATTGTGTGTAGAGCATGTGCTATAACTGTTGGTGGAGCTGGTCTAAATGGGACTTCTCGATGTTGAATATGGATGTCTATGATGTAATCGTCGGTATGAATTGGTTGACAATGTTCAAGGCTCAAATCGATAGTTATAATAGAAAAGTTATTTTTGATGACTGAGGAAGGCATTAAGAATCTCTTTAGAGGATAGAGGACTGAATGAATGGTGAAAATAGCTTGTTGGCACCAGTGGTGGGAACGTTCACTTACCAATTGGCAACATTGACTTTGGCGTCAATATAAGAGATAGTGGAAAATATTCTTCGAGATGTTGTGGATCAATTTCAAAATACTTTCCAAATAACTTCTTATTGTTAAAACCTCTATGGAAAGTGGAGGTTTTAATTGTTATTTTTCTAGGGACCAATCATATTTCCCTTCTATCTAATAGGATGGAACCAACCGAGTTACAGTAATTGAAAGTGTAGTTATAGGAGCAAGAAAGCATGGGTTTTATTCGACCAAGTACGTCTCCATAGTCAGCACCACTTTTTTTCTTGAAGAAGTCAGATGAAACTCTTTGGCTGTGTGTTGATTACCATAAGCTTATCCAAGTTATGATAAAGAATAGATATCCACTTCACACATTTATGATATGTTAGATAAATTAAGGGGAGCTCAGTGGGTCTCCAAGACTGACTTGTGATCAAGTTATCACAAATTGAGATTTCAAAAATAGGATATTCCAAATACATATTTCAGAAGTAGATATAGCCACTATGAATATATAGTCATGCCTTTCGGTCTAACGAATGAAACATTAGTCTTCATGGAATTGATGAATCAAATATTTCAACAATATTTGGATGGTTTTTTGTGGTGTTTGTGGAAGAATTTTTGGTATATTCAATGACAAGTGAAGATCATAAGGTGTACCTGGAAACAGTGTTAAAAAAATTTAGATATCATCATTTGTATGAAAAATTATTAAAGTGTGATTTTTGGATACAAGAAGTGTGTTTTCTTGGCATTATCATTTCTAATAAAGGTGTTTATGTTGATCCTGAAAAGATTAAAGCCATTATCTCTTGGAAACCACCGAAGAAGTTTTTTGATATACAGAGTTTTCTTGGTCTAGCTTGTTACTAAAGACGCTTTTTGAATGATTTATCACAACTAGATTCACCAATGATTGCTCTAAAAAAATAATGGTCCATTAAAATGGATAGATGAATGTCAGAAGTCTCTCAAAAAAGGGAATGTTCAGCTTACATAGACACCTATCTTGATCTTTTTAAAATCAGGACAGGGGTATGTGGTGTATTGTGATGCTTCAGGATTAGGGTTGGGTTGTGTTATCATTCAAAGAAATCATGTGGTTGTTTATGGTTCAAGGTAGTTGAGGATTCATGAGAAGAATTACCCAACACATGATTTGGATTTAGGTGTAGTCAGGCATGCTTTTAAAACACGGAGACATTATCTCTTTGGTGAGAAATTTACTATGTTTACGGAACAAAAAATCTTAAAATAAATTTTCCCACTGCGAGATATGAATATTATCCAATGGATATGGATGGAGTATCTCTAAATGATTGACTTTTACTTGATGTACACACCAGGGAAAAGAATTTCGGTGGTAGATGCATTCAATAGAAATTCATATGCTCAATTGGAAAAAGAAGCTTCATATGAATGGCAGTTGATGTCGGTCATAGTAGAGATGCATGTAGAATGTGAAGATCCAGGTGATGTTGCGGTTTTCTTTTTAGCTATTTTTATTGCTGATTTAGTAAAAATTATCAAAGAGGCACTAAAATTTGACGTAGAATGTTTGGTTGTAAGTTGAAAACTCAATGTTGGGGAGACTATTAAGTGTTGGAAACTAGATGTGGGTTCATTTTTGTGTTTTAGAGATCGGATGGTCATACATATGGGTTTTGAAGAACTCCTTCATTATTACCACTATTCAAGATGGGATATACATCTAGGTACACATATGATTTGTAAGACATTAAAGGTGTAATTTTGGTAGAGCGGCATGAAAATGATAGTGGTTGGGTTTGTCTCACGGTTCTTAACTTGTCAGCAGGTTAAAGCATATCATCAAAGACCAGATGGTATATTACAATCTTTTCCCACCCCAGTGTGGAAATGGGATTAGATAAAAATGTATTTTTTTAACTGGTCTCCCAAGAACCATCCAGAAACATGATGCAATTTGGGTGATCGTGAATCATCTAACAAAGTCACCCAATTTCCTCCCTATTCATGAAACTCATACATTGGATTTTTGTAAGAAAATTAAAGACCTCTTTTAACTGGGTAGAGGGATACCCATTTCATAGCCCGAAGGCCCAGTGGGCATGTAGCCCATTACATAGCCCGTCTGCCCAAATTTTTCTCCTAAGGACCATTTTGTGAATATGGTGGATGATCTTTCAAAAATATATATCCAGAAAGTGGTAAATATTCATGGTTTACTAATATCAATAGTCCCAGAGACAGATCTTTGGTTCACGTCTCATTTCTAGAAATCCTTACAGCACGCCATTGGGACCCAATTGACTATAAACACAGCGTATCATCCTCAAATAGATGGGTAATCTGAGAGGATGATAAAAACATTGGAAGAAATTTTTTAAGGATCGTATAATGGATTTTTGTGGCACATGGGAGAAGCATATACACTTAATGTAGTCCTCATACAATAACAACTATCAAGCCTCAATACACATGGCTCGGTTTGAAGCATTGCATGGGTGTCCTTATCATTCTCCACTATTCTGGGTGGAAATGGGGGAAACATCACTACTCAGGCCAATCCTAGTCCAAGAAACATCAAGGAAGATCCATTTGATTAGAAAGATGATGGATATAGCTCAGAGTCATCCGAAATATTAGGCAGATCACTGTTGAAGACCACTGTCCTTCGATGTGGGTGATCATGTCTTCTTAAGGATCTCTCCAAGGCATGGACATTTTCACTTTGGGAAGCATGGAAAGGTATATCCTAGATACATTGTCCCTTTTGAGATACTGGAATGGATAGTAGAGGTTTCATATCATTTTTAATTACTACCATGGTATAGTTTAGTTAATAATGTGTTCCATGTATCCCAGTTGAAAAAGTATCACCATAATCCTGACCATGTGATCAGATGGGATCACGTTCAGCTAAAACCAGATGCATGAATGATACATATCTCAGTGTGGATCATGGATAGATAAGAGAATATCTTAGTTGGGAAAAGCATCGTCCTAGTGTGGGTTTTATGGAAACATGCCCAAATTTAGGAAGAGACTTGGGAACATGAGAAGGAAATGAAAGAGCAGTGGTCGAAACTCTTTTTTTCCAGTGAGGGTATTCTACTTTCTGAGGATGGAATGACCAATATTAGGGACAATGTAGTACCCATGGTTTCGGTTACATAACCTCTTTCCTCCCATTTTTTTAATTGTTTTTTATAAAATAGATAATTTCCATAAAATTTAGAGCTTCCATAAATTAGAGAGATTCCATAAAATAGAGTTTTTCTATAAAATAGAGAGTTTCCATAATATAGAGAGTTTCCCTTAAGTTGGGTGTTACCATAATGTTGGTTGTTTCCATAAAGTGGTTTGTTTCCATAATGTGGGGTGTTTCTATAAAGTGTCTTGTTTCTATAATGTGGGGTGTTTCCATAAAGTCGGTTGTTTCTATAAAGTGGGGTGGTTCCATAAAGATGGTTGTTTCCATAAAGTGGGGTGCTTCTATAAAGTGGGTTGTTTCCCTAAAAAATGTGTTTTAATAAAAATGGGATAGGTGAAGGATGGGAGAGTATGGGGTTTTTATAACAAGTATAGGGACCAAAAGTAAGATCATACGATCTATACACAGTTGGCCCAAATCATGTGGTCAAACCTTGCATAGAGATAAAATCTTGATCCTACTTTCAAAAAACATACTTGTTTTTTATCTATATATTTCGTCATGGCTTCAAAACACCACTATATGGATATTAATTTCTTTATAAGGCTTGATAACCCTCCCCAAATGAGTTGGATCCATACCAGATCCTTCCCATGGTGATTTCGAGTCTGATTCTTGAGGTATGTCACCATTCTTTCTGGATTAGTCATGTTTTCTTAGATCTGCTTAGATGTACATATGCAACAGTCATTATTTATTAGATCTAAACATGTAGTGGGTTGATCTAAATTTTTCAATTCCAAATAATTCAATGTTGAGTCATGATCTTTCTAGGATAAGATATCTAAGGTCATTTTTGGAGAATCAACTCGCTTTCTAGTGCATTCTTCGTCTGTTGTCAATGATTCATCAAAACCTTCAAGGTAGGTGGATCCACTCTCATATCCTCTTTCTAGAATTTATTGTTTTAGATTCAATTAGGTTTCTTGATTATGAAATTCTTGAAAAAATATTCATTTTGGATGATTTATGGTCTTTGTGAAATTGTGTGATCTTGGGGAATAGTTGTGAAAAAGGGGTTTTAGTTTCATTAATTTAAAATGATGATTTTAAATTATTGATTTTGTGGAATTGAGAAATGGTTGATGAAACAAATATTTTCAATAGAAATGGGTTTAAATAAAAATGGGGTTTTATTGAAATGGTTGGTAATTGAAATGGTTTGTAATTAAAATGGTTTTGATGGAAACGGTTTTCAATAAAAAGGGGGTTTTATTAAAAGGGTTGTTTTGGAATGATATATGTAAATATGTGGTGTGTGTTCATATTTCATATATTATGATTGGTTGAAATATAAACTTTTTCTCAGTGCCAAAGGTTTAATGGAACATAGGAATTTCTTACATAGGGCTTGGCTGAAATATGACCTTGTGATCAGTGCCAATGTTTTAATGGAACATGGGAAACAATTACCTTGTGATGACTTTGTAGATCGATGAAAAAATGCACATGAGTACGGAATAGTCATAAAATAGAATTCATGGTTAGTTTTATGGGTTTGAGTAATGGTTTGGTTTGCTGATAAAGGGATATTATGAAATGGTTGTAAAGATTGTTTAGTTATTTTGATGGAAAAATATCTTTCTGGGAAAATTGGTTTCAATTTCACTTGTTTTCTTTTGGTAATGAATGGATTTTGAAATTTTATTATATTTAGTTTTAAATTGTTTTTTGAGAAATTGTTTTATATAAATGGTTTTATATAATTGGTTTAAACTCTTCTATCCTAGTGGTGTGAGAAGGGAAGTCATTGGGGAAAACCTACTAAGTTTTATACCCCCACTACTTTGCATCTTTGGTGTGTTTGCAGATGTTATCTTCTAGGACAATGGAAAAGGTAATGTTTCACATGTTTTTAGAACTACCTCATGATGTTTGGGTTGTTTGGAGATCATGGGGCTTGGAGCTTGTGGAGTATGGAGTCTTGAGGTCTTTGGTGAGTTTTGTGTGGTTTATCTGCTATATACTTCGATACGTGGTTATTATTATCTTTTTCCTTACATTGATGTGGTTTTAAGATACATGATTTTTTTGAGTTTTCTTTCATTTTTTCATGCATCATATAGTGAATTTTTTGTTATGGTTGGTAGATTTATTGGTTTATTTCTAAAAGGGTAAATCATCCCCCACTTGTATTTGAAACCCTTCGACATTTTTTGCCAGCCTTTGGCATCTTGGGGATGTTTCTTAAGGCCTAGTAATGACTCGTTGTACTCTCAATACAATGATAATTGGCAAGTCATTACAACTACAATATTTTTAGAAAAATTGTTATATTTTTAATAAATATGTTTTCTTTTAATATAATGTTTATTTGTGTTTGTTAGAAAATATTGTATTTAATTTATGTAATGTTTATAATTTTTTTAATATCATTTTTTAAATCATAATATCAAAACTAGCTTAGGGTAATTATTTTGTATTTTTATGAAAATAATGAGTATCACATGAATAATCCAAAATAATCATTCCTATGGAAAACATTATTCTTATTTCAAACAATTACAAACTCCCATATTAATTTCAATTAGATTGAAATTAAAATTATATCTTTAATATCATTTAAAATCAAATTCCATTTAAAAAAATCAATTTTCTAATTTAATTTACTGTAATTTTTTTAAGAAAGTCATTTAATTGAAAAACTACTCATTATTATATTTTTCGTATAAACTACAAATAAATTATTCTACTTCAATGATTTGTATTTTTCAAAAATGGATTCTATATTTGGAATTAGGAAGTCCAAATATTTAAAATATGTCACTTTTATTTTTGATAAATATGAATAATAACCTTGGTTATTTTTTTCCATCATAAAGGGTAATTCGGGTAATTCGAGTTAAAAATAAAAAATTTAAGAACTATAAAATGAACCTAATAATGATCTTATATTAACTAGATGTGTCCATGTCTTAAAGATTCATCCAAACATTAGTTATTTTAGTTTTTATGACCATTTCAATAATAATATGACCTTTATAATATTTGTTTTCAAGTACTGTCAAACATATAAGACTCTTGTTTTTAATTGTATTAATATATTTAATATGGGGATATCAAGGTGATATATTGGACTATAAATATAATATTTAAATATAAAATATTTATCTTCATCATGGTAACTTATTTTTTATTTTCAGTGGATAAATAATTTTGTTACATTATTACAGAATGTTGACATACTAATTATTTTTTTAATGTAAAAATAAAATAAATGGTATATAAAATATAGAATGTGATATAATTCTAGATCAATAATGTGATAAGATAATTGTATAGACACAAATTAAATTATTGCTATATAATAAAATATTTCGTTTGAATTCAACACGTTTCAATGATATTTTCAAATTCAATGTAATGGTAGTTCAAAAAATTTAAATAATTGATATTTTATAATATATAATATTTTATTAAATGATATTAAATTCCAAAAAAAAATATATTCAGAAAATTCGTCAGTATATATTTTATAATTTCAAAATGGTCTATATATGGTATTTTTCTGTATTTATAGTAACCATATTTTATCTTAAAGAGTAAAAATAATGTTTAAATGGTATGTTTAAAAATTTTTAATGAGGGGTTAAAATAAAAAGATAAGGACAATCATGGGGATAAGTAAAATATTTTTTATTGTGTGATGTTATTTATATCAATCATAATAAAATAATTTAAATAATTTAGTTTAGACCCATTTGTAATATTTCATTTATTTATATAAATTTTATATTTTCAGAAATTCTAAAGCTAACTCTCATATCAATTATAAAAGGTTACCTCATCCTTCACTTCCTTACAAAACATTTAAAAACCACTTTTGACTCAGATCTACACATTCCTCTTATTAGGTTTCCTAAAAATGTTATATAGGTTATATTTCCCTCAAAATACCATCCTTATGTTCCTTAAAAAGAGATCTAGGGGTAGTCCATCAAATAAGAGGTAATCATATTTACTGAATCCTTTAGTTTTATTTCGTATTCTACAACCTATAAATTTTTTTTACATTCTTAAAATTATAAATCCACTATCATAAAAACAATGATGTGGTATTACCATCATTGAAATAAAATATTATATCTTGTTACCATTATATAAAAAGAATAAACATCACTTGTGTGTATGTACGGCTTACCATCTCCATTCAACGATGTAATTCATTTATCATCACCACTATTCTTGTATTTTTGTAAAGATTTTAATAATTATTATATATTATATTTATGAATTAAATATGATTTTAAAGTAATATTTTTTATTATTCTTACACATTATAATTCATCGAATAGTTATATCAGTGTTCATCCATATGTATAGACTACTATCAACATGAACTATGTAATTAATTTTTCTATCTCTATATTTATTGATGAATATAAATATATGAATATATGTTAAATATTTATTATATTTATATGATAATTAACATTTTGGAGATGATTTAATTATGATAAATGTATATGGAATGGAACAAATGAATCAATAATATGTGAAATATGAAGCAGTTATTACATGAAACAATTATTTTAATAAATAATTGTTATGAACCAATTGATTAATGATAATAATTTTGTCAAAAATTGTTTTATATATAATATTATGGAACAAAAATATTTTTACATTAAATACATATTTATTATATTGGGGGTGTGAACTTGTACGAAGGATGTCAGACCTGAGATAAGGGTTTATTTAACAATCTCATCAATGTTTCGGATTGTTTTTGGTAATGTATCTACTGGGGAATTATTTTTATCCATATCCATTTTCAAGAAAATTATATCTATAATATTTTTTATATAGTCATATTTGTTTAAAATTCTAATTTACCCATCTTTGACCTATTATACAATGGTTTGAATGGAATCTTCTTATCATTTTCAAAAAAGGTGTTTCATAACTTTTCCAACCAAATAGTGAAATGTATATTTTTTAACTTATGAAACATGAATGGATTTTCCAAAATTAATTAATAATAATATCATTTTTCCATTAAATTTTTATAAGGCTATTTTTCATAATGACTTTTTCTTTCATAATTGGAGTTTTTTTAGATTTTTTCTTTTCAAAGTGAAAAGGATATTATCCTAAAAAACAATTCTTCAATACATTTCTATGGAATATATATTCATCAATGAAAACAAAAATATTTTAATTATGGTTTAGTAGTTCTATTTTTGTGATGATACCATCCTTGTTACCTCCCTATATGCGCTATGATTAGTTTGATTAGGGATGTAATATTTTGATACCATTTTAAATATTACTATGGTTTGTTTATATAAGGAAACATATTTTAAAATTGTAAGAACCCAGATCTTTATTTTTGATATGAATCTTTATTTTGGGTTTTTTTGAGGAAGAAAGAAAATTTTGAAATTTTCTAAGTACAAGACTTGTACTTTTTGAGTACACTCTGTGTACCCAGTTTCCATAGGTATTTGTTTACTAGTTGTTAACGGCCAAATACATGGACATGTATGTGACTTGGTAGACTCCCTAAAGTGGGGGTTGGTTGAGGTTAGTACACAGCATGTACATTAAATTAACATGTGGTGTACTTTTCTTTTTAATTTATTAGTCGGAGCAGGGTAGCATCTCATCTCTAGAAATCACTTATTATCATATTATTTCATATAGGAGAGAGAAGAATAGATAAAGAACTTCAATTTTCTCTCAATTCTATATTTTATATTTGATTCAGACATTGTTGGGTTTTTTCGATTCATACTAATGATTCCTCACATGTCCTAGAGCCTCTCTTCGTGATTCCTCTTCTCTCATGAGTTATTCAGGGTTGATCATTTTTAACCTTTTCATAGATCTATGTCATTCTAGGATGATTCATGGGCCGATGATCAAGAGTGTTCATCATACAACATCAAGGTAGGTGGATTTTTCCTTCCATTGATTATATTTATATTATTTATGCATAAAGTTCTAAATACCAATGTTTAGGGTATTGCGTGTTTTGGAATTTAATCCTATTTAATACCTACTACGGTTTGTTGATTGAGAAAGGGGTTATGGATTATGTATACGTTATTATACTATTATTATGGGGGTGTTTTCCTTATTTGATCGATTATGTCCATTTGGTCTTGAATGCTTGTTAGGATAGCTTTTTTTCTATGCCTTATGTTATTAGGATGGAGTTGCTGATTTTAGGAGATGTATGTGTTTCATATTGTGAAATTATGTCCAAGGGGAATTTATTGTGAGAGCTTCGTGAGGTACGTCCATTCATGTATAATTGTTGTTATGTAAACCAAAAGGTATTGACATAGAGATATGATGGGTGGTCATAGACCATAGGGGTTAGACCATGAGAGAAACCCAAAGGGATGTAATTAAATGATTATTGGACCTAAGGCTTAGATTGTGAGTTCTGCTAGGTACTCATTATGTTTTATTGCTGATAGGGTGACCATGGGGTAATTGACCATGTGAGCTACCCAGGTGGTCATTTATAAATGATTAGTGCCATGTGGTACCAAAGGGGTTGGAATGTGTAAGCCTTCCTAGAGGGTTATTATTTTATTGAATTGATGATATATTAAACCAGAGGGGTTAGACTATGGGAACATTCCTAGAGGGTTTATTTTTAATAATTTAATGATTGTGATGAGTCTACTAAGCCAGAGCACAAGATTGGACTCGGTCTTACCAGATTCATAGAAGGTCTTCTGAGACGTCTATTTTGTTACTATTCTATTAGGGATACAGAGTTAAGTCAATATCCCTAGTTTTAAATAATTCAACAGTCTTAATAATTAATAAATATAAATGAATTTAATTGAAAACTATAGGATTGTTTACTTTTTAGTTCTTTGTAGTTTATTTATTAATTTATAAATATTACCTACTATGTATATATATTCACTGACCAAAAGGAACAAATCATTTTGTGGTTTCCTAATATGATTCGTCTCACACCCTGTTTGGGTCATTCTTTTTGGGCCGAATAGATTATATGGTTGCGGGTATAGATAAGGGAATGTGTCCTTCTTCATTAGGTACTTGATTGTTGTTGGAGCTGGAGAGTATGGGACACATCTAAGGCATCCTAATATTTTGGAGTTTACGTCATTTTTGTTACATGGTATAGTATTTTATTTTAATCATTGTGAATTGCTTAGATACTTTACTAGACACATGTGACATGAATCATTTATATGGGCTCTAGATTTTATTTTAATATTAGTCTTCCACCATTTACATATCTTTTATGGTATTACTACTTCTATTATTGTTTACTATTTATTATTTCCTCTATGAATACTCTGCTAATGATAGAATAGATTCCCCATTATCTAACCTTGTCCCTTGCTGTTAGTCAGCAACCTATGGTGTTTGGGGAAATGTTCTTGAGGTCATGTGACTATCCGGGGTTAGGGAACCTTGGGGCGTCAATCGGAACTAGGACATTACAATGTTGTATCATAGGATGTTCTTTTCTGTATTGACTAACTATTTAGAGCCAATAGATGGGGATAATAAGGGATATATAGCTAGTAATATGTTGTTCTTAGGAGTAGATATCCTGTGTACAGGGAAAATACCAGATACCTTGAATATTGAATTTTTTTTTGTTTTTTCAATTGTTAAAATAGATTTGATTTTAGGATTGGGTGATTCAATTTTTTGTGTTTTTATTTTTGATATCATTGTGGTTCTATTTTTGTTGAAAATAAATGAGATGGGGGTATTCTAGCTAAGGCATCATATATGAATTTTCTTGAGATCATATTTCATTCATTATCGTCCTGGAATTTAGGGTGAATTCTTGATCACATGATGATAAAATGGATGTTAAGATATATTTTCATGATGTTGTGATATATTCCATGATATAATACTAGCTATTTTAATAGGGTATTGTAAATTGTAATGTTTCATTTGGATGGAGACCATGTTTTGGTCCCTGAGGTGTTATGGGGCCTCTCAGACTAGAATTTGGGGGATCATGTGTAAACATTAATTTATTTTTTTCAAGTTATGATATGAATAAGAATGGAAAACATTGATTTGAAGAGTTTATGGGCTCTCACAGGTCAAATTTTCTATGCCTTGGACAAAAGATTATGTTTTTCAGGGTTTTGAAGAAGATTCATGGGCTTACTATCTGGAAACCTAGAAAACACAGTGTGTGTTGTTATGAACACCCGCTATGTGTTCTTCTATTTTGGAGGAAACAAATTTTCTAAAGTACACACCATGTACTATGAGTACAAACCCTATATTGGATAACCATGTGACTTGACTGTCTGATTAGAGACCTGAGGTTGAGTAATCTTTTAGTTGAATATGTCATGTCTTGATTATATATGTCGTGTTGTAATGAAATGTGTATCCGACTATATAACAAACGACATGGGTGGATGGAACATAGGTTTTACACACAATTTCTAGATTATACATGTTGTGTAGTTATCAGCCGTGTATCCGACTGTGTGACCAATGACATAGGTGGATGGAACATAAGTAGTATACACTTTGTCTAGGGTGAACACGCCATGTATTGTTTCCCAGGATATAATTGTGTAGTTAATTTCATGTAGAAGAACATGGGAAGGAGGGAAAATCCAGGTACACTCAATGTCATATGAGGAACACACCATGTGTAGGTGTTTTACCTGACTAGTTTGGCAGAGGTACATGCTATGTTAATGTATAAATGGAATCCATCATGTGGTAGTTATACATATAGGGTAACCCTATTTTGAAAAACATGATTGCTTTCTTTATCATGTTCTGTTCTTCCACATCTGAGTTTGAGTCCTTCATAATAATTAACTGAGGTGTGTGCTTGACCTTTCAGAGTAATGCTACCAAGATGTCCTTTGATTGTATGCCAGTTATGGGGAAACGTTTAGACACAAAAAAATGGTAGATTAGGGAATAATGGAAGATCCTTCTGTCCTTCCCATATTGGAACCAATTGTTATACTGGATGCAGGTGCTAATGTATAGATCCATGAAGGTTTTTCGATAATCTTACATACATTTTATAGAGAACCACATCCTGACCCGACTATGGCAGAGTTTACAGGGGTGTTACAGCATGATCATCCTCCCTCTTTTTCAGTGAATGGGGGACCACCGGCTACAGAGTCATGGTTAGAGGCCATTCATGCTATCTTTGAGCATCTAAAGACTCTTTTTTATAGGAAATTGAATCTCATGATGTACATGTTATGTGATTACGCCATGATATGGTGGGATGTTATCTCACAGGTGGGACTTCAATGTAATATTGCTTGTTAAGAGTTCTCAAGGACCTTATTTGATTACGTATTCCCCCGAGAAGTTGAGGGAATATTGAGCCGGAGAGTACATTCATTTGGGATAGGGAACTCTTTCAAGGATACATTACTCATCCTATTTTACATATCTTTATAAATTTTCACCAGTTCTGTGAGGTGAAAAGTTAACTTTGCCTAAGAGATTTGTGAATGGACTCAAGTATGACAAATGATCACCAGTAAATTTCATCAGACTGGCTTCGGTGACTACAGTAGAGAACAAGGTGCTGATTACCGAGTGCAATCTAATGGATTTGGGAGCTGTGAGATAGGGAGGTTTAGCATCATGGGCTGGTAATCCTTTGACAGATAGCAGGAAGCGGTGCAGGGAGTTTTGACGTGATGTTTCTTCAAGTATCTAGGTGGTATAATACAAGTGCGCGAAGAGTGAGAATACTAGAAAAAATTTCACAAAGGACCCAATCGAGTGTTTTTCTTGTAGAAATATGGATCATATTTAGTGTTTTTTCCAGATGTCCCCACTAGTAGTGGGTGATAGGGTTTATTTGTGACTCCACATTTTGAAGTAGGACCACCAGTTTCTCATCAATTAGGGAACTACAGTTCTTCAGGACATTCGGGCCAAGGAGGTGGTTTTGGTCATGGTAGTCATGCTATAGGTTCTTAGTGACAGAAGGGTAGATCATCTCATCGTAGTCAGGTAGGGTCTTAGGGTCACAGTACTGGTCTAACATTTGTAGTGGATCAGACCTAGCAAGGGAAATATCTTAGACCCTATACAGTTAGAAGTATGATTCTAGTTTCCTTAGTTATAGCTTCTTCTATTTGTGAAACATGGGTTTCCCATAGTTTCATATATATTTTTATCATAGAGATCATTGGGAAATTTATCTTTACTTCTGAGGATTTTATGATGTTAAACATTTTCTTGGGGATTAGGAAGGCTATTTTACATCAGTTCAAGAAGTTCTATCTTGAAGATGGTTTGTGTAACTTCTTGTGGGACCTCTATGTCTTAGAGATTACTGTATACAATGTAATTCATGGAATGGAATTGTTAGTATCCATTTCGTCCTTTATTGAATTCTATCATTGCAGTTAGTGTTTCACATCACCAGATGGTGGGATTTTTATACACAAGGGTGAAAGGGGTTTCCAGGAGAGTAGAGCTAGACCTGGTCATCAAGGGATGGGGGGGGAGTTACATCCCAAATTTCAAGTTTATTTCAAGATTACTAGGGGAATTCAAAGATTGAATTTCCTATAGTGGTGGATCATTTCAGAGATGTCTTCCCAGATGAATTTTCATGTTTACCTCCCGAGAGAGAGGTAGATTTCCTTATTGAGATTGTTTGAAGAGTGGCACTAGTTTCCATTTCTAGTTATAGGATAGCTATAACAGATTTATAAGAGCTCAATAGGTAGTTATAGTTACAGGAAAAGGGATTCATCCAACCCAGTACTTATCCTTGGGGTTCGTCTATCCATTTTTCAAAAAAAGGATGATAGTTCCCTCATACATTATGTAGATTATCGGAAGTGGAACTAGTTGATGGTCGGGAATAGATATCCCTTTCTGAGTATTGATAATATCATTGATCATATTCGAGGATACCGGGTGTTCTTGATTATTGAATTCAGATCTTATTATCATATGTTCCAATTTAGACCTTTAGTTATACCTCATACAACTTTTCGGAGTAGGTATGGTCTATACAAGTAGGTAGTTATGAAGCATGGTCTCATGAACACACTAGAAGTTTTCATTGAAATGATGAACCGAGTGTTCTATCCTTACTTGTATTATTTTATGGTTGTCTCCGTGGATGATATCTTAGGGTACTCTCACACTTAGCAGGACCATGCCACCCATGTTGAGATCGTATTGAGTACAACAAGAGAGCATCAATTGTATTCCATGCTCTCAAAATTCCACCTTTAGATGGACCAGATTTAATTTATATGTCATGATATCTTTGATACATGACAATAAGTAGACCTAGAGAAAGTGAGAGCAGTACTTTATTGGAAGAATCCAATGAATGTGTTTGATTTACAGAGTTTTTTAGGGATGGATGGTAACTAAAGATGCTTTATACATGACTTTTGACACATAGCAGCACCACTGAAATGCCTAACTATGAAGGGTGAAAGGTACATGTGGAGATATTCCGAAGATTCGTCATTTCAAATGCTAAAAGGGAGATTGACTTCAGAACTGATATTGAATTTTCCAGAGCTGGTAGAGAGTTACACCATATACTAGGATGTGTTAGTTATTAGGATGGGAGCATTGATTATAAAGGGGGGAGGAGTTTTTGTGGACAGATCTCGGAATTTGAGGCCACATAATAAGAATTACCCAACGCACTATATTGATTTGGTTGCAGTTGTGCATGATTTGCGCTATTAGAGACATTATCTTTTTGGTGACCATTTTGTGGTATACACTGACATCTAGAACCTAATGTGTATGTTTACTAATTGAGATCATAATTTGAGACAACGAAGGTGGGTTGAGTACCATCAAACATTTTAATTTGATATTTCATATATTCTTGGGATGTGCAATGTAGTGGTTGATGTGTTAAGAAGGAGGACACAGATATAGGCAGTTCTAGGGTCCAGTAGTGAGTGTCAGCTTATAGATCTTTTCTCAGAGATGCATTTGGAGGTTCATGACAGACATGGGAAGAAATTTATTTCTTCTATAGCTATTACCTATACTCTTTTGGATCGACTGAGAATGTGGAATCTATTGGATTCTAAAGGCTTAGTTCTACGAGAGAGTGTGTTATTAGTGGACCCTACTACTGGGTGGACTACAGGCAGTGATGAGATCATCTGTTTTCATGGGCGCGTATGGGTGTCTGCATACATACAAGAGTATTTGATGCGATATTTTCATTCATCGGTTTGGGATGTTTATCCTCATGTACCTAAGATGTATCAAAATCTACCACTTCAATATTGGTGTCCAGGTATGAAGAGGGATTTTGTTGGTTTTTATGAGATGTTCCTCCTGTCAGTAGGTGAAGTTGGAGCATCAGGGACCTGTAGGGCTTTTACAACAGTTACCCATTCTCGAGTAGATATGGAATGTTGTCGCGATGGATTTCATGATAAGTTAACTGAGGTTGCCTCAAGGGAATGATGCAATATGGTTTGTTGTTTAAATTCTCACAAATGTTGCACATTTTATTCCAATCAAAGAAACATTTAGTGTTTATAAAAATTTAATGTTGTAAGTTCGAGATATTGTATGTTTCCATGGTGTTCAAGAATCTGTCATTTTAGATAGGGATTCCCAATTTACTTCTCAGGTCTGGAATGGACTACAGAGGGATTTGGGTACATAGGTACTTCTAATTACATCTTACCATCCCCAAATAGATGGCTAGTCAGAGTGTGTAATTTAGGTATTTGAGGAAAATCTTCCAACATTAGTCTTAGATTTCGAGGGTTTTTTGGAGAGACAAATACCCCTATTGGATTTTCCCTACAATAACAGTTTTCATGCGGCGATTAAGATGGAACCTTTTGAGGCTTTTAAGGTTAGGTCATGCCGATTACCCCTATGTTGGACAGAGGCAGGAGAGGAAGCTATACTGGGACCTCGTCTTGTCCAGGAAACCACTGAGATGGTGGAGTTGATTAGGAAGAGGATAGATACTGCATATTCTCTCCATAAATATTATATTGATCGACAGAGATGACCTTAGGAGTTAGAGGTTAGATATTAGGTTTTCTTAGGTGTCACATCGAGGATGGGACACAGGAGGATTAAGAGACATGGAAAGGCTTCATTGAGATTCGCAGGGCTGTTTGATATTTTGGAGATTCAGCAATGTTTCTTATTAGTTGCAGTTACCTCAGAGGTATTGGGATATTCATAAAGTCTACCATGATTCTCAGTTATGATGTTACTTTTCAGACTCATCTCACATTTTTCAACCCAATGAGGTTGACTTGGAGGTGGATGTATTCATTGAGGAGCACCTTATTTATATTTTGGATCACAACATGAAGGTTATCCTTGGCCGGTCTGTTCCTATGCTATGGGTGCTATGGCAGCACATGTGAGTACATGGTAGGTCATGGGAGAGGGTGCCAATGTAGTATCATATTGTCTAAAGTTGTTTGTATTTTCTACTTCCCCACCCTTGGAAGGAAAAATCAGGGACGAATTGGTTTAAGGTGGAATTTTTTTAAGTACCCATATCAGTATTTTGGCTATGATTCATTATTTTATTGTGTTTTTTAGAAAAAAGAAAGAATTGAAATAAATAAGTACATGTTGTGTACATTTTGAATACACAATGTGTACCTAGTTTCCACAGGTAGACCTGTACTGGCCATGTAATGGCTGAGTACATGGTCGTGTAGGTGACTAGGAAAAATGCCTAAAGTGGGCCTATTTGAGGCTACTACAAGGTGTGTAATTTAAATGAACACATAGTTTACTTTTCTTTTTCATTGTTGAGTCAGATTGGGGTCGTGTCTCGTCTCTAGAAATCACTTCTTCTCCCCGTGTTTCGTACAGGAGAGTAATGAACGACTAAAAAACTCCGATCTCCACCCAGTTCTTTATCTGATCTCTGAGTGTGATTCCACAAGGTGGGTCAGATTCCCACTGATGATTTCCCACTTTCTATGGAGCCTCTATTCCTAATTTCCCATCTCTCATTATTTATTGAGGTTTGAACATTTTTACCCTTTTTGTAAATATACATCATTCTAGTATAATTCATGGGCCAACATTCAAGAGTGATCATACAACAACATCATGGAATAGGGGTTGTGCCTTCATTTTTTTATTTGGATTATATATGCATAAATTTCTGAATAACCATGTTTAGGGTATTTCATGTTTTGGAATTTAGCCATGTTTAATACTTGTTATGGTTTGATGATTGAGAAAGGGGTTATTTCTTATGTATAAGGTTTTGATACCTTGATTATGGGTGTGTTTTATTTATTTGATTCATTATGGACATTTGGTATTGACTACCTGTTAGAATATCGTTGTTTTCTATGCCTCATGTAATTATGATGGAGTTGCTGATTTTATGAGATGCATATGTTTCTCATTATGAAAGTATAACCAATGGGAATTGACAGTGAGAGACTCCCAACATAGGGTCATTTATGTATGATTGTTGTAATGTTTACCTAGAGGTATTGACTATGATATATTTTAGGGAATCATATACTAAAGGGGTTAGACTATGAGAGATACACATAGGGTCCTTATTAAATGAATGTTGGACCTATAATATAGAATTTGAGAGCTTCTAGGTGTTTATTATACTTTATTGTTGCTATGTAGACCACGGTGGTATTGACTATGTGAGCTACCTAGGTGGTCGTTCTTAAATGATTTGTGGCATGTGGGTCCAAATGTGTTGGACTGTGTGTGCTTTCCTACAGGGTCATTATTTTATTGAATTTATAACATGTTAAACAAGAGGGGTTAGAATATGAGAACATTCCCAGATGGTTTCTTTTGAAAAAATGATTGAATTTAATGAGTCTTACAATCCAATGCACAAGATTTTACTCAGTCTTACTTGATTATTTTATGGACTTATAAAACCTCTGTTTTGTTATAATTACATAGGGGATACAGAGCTTAGGCGACATCACATGGTTTATATTATTCAATGGTTTGAATAATTAGTTATTTTAAATGAATGTAATTAAAAACTATATGATTATGTACTTTTGAGTTATTCCTAGTTTATTGATCCATTTATACATATTACCTACTATATATATATTTCCAAACATTTAGAAACTAATATTCTGATGTTTTACTATTGGGATTCATCTCACACCCTATTTAGGTCATGATTATGGGCCCAAATAGATTATATCATTGTAGGTATCGATAAGGTAAAGCATCTTTCTTCACCATGTACTTTATTTCTATCGGACCATGAGAGAATGGGACCAAGATGAGGTTTGTGATGTTGTTGGATTTTAATACTTTTCTGTAATTTTGTTTAGTATTGTATTTCCAAAATTGTGACTTGTTTGGATGCATTACTAGACACATGTGAAATGCATCATTTATATATTCTCCTATTGTTATATTACTATCAGTATTCTACTGTTTACTTCTGTTTTTTGGTATTAATTCTTCTACTATGATTTACTATTTGTAATTTATGATTTGTATACTCTTCTAATGAGGGAATAGTTTCCCCATTATCAGACCATGGACATCACTACTAGTTAAAAATTTATAGAGTTTGTGGAAACGTGCTTGAGGATATTTGAGTAACTGAGTTTGGGTCACCTTGGGATGGCACCCAAAAACGGGACGTTAAAAAAATTACATAATATTGAATTCTATGTAGCATGTGAGCCTCATCCCAATTGGTGAGAACTTATTAAGTGCATTCATAAGAACCGTGATCAAATCCAGGAAGATTGTAATTTCTAGTAATGTAGCAGATTGTAGCAAGTGTTGTGTAGTATTGTAGTAGGTACTATAGCAGCACTATATCAGGTACTATAGCTGGACCTGTAGTATGCACTACTTGTCACTGTAGCAGCCAGAAATATTTCCTTGTTTAGGCCTTAGGGCCACCTATTTGGTCTCTAAGTCTTCTAAGGCCATAAGGCCTCCCAGGCCTTCGGGTCAGTAAGGTCTTCGGGCCACCTTAAGTGCAGATGTAAACCATAAAACCTACAAGAAACAAGCTTCAAAAGGATGATGATAAAAGAGATTTCACTGGTGCAGAATCTAAACAGATTTCAAGAATGATATGGTATGGAAATTACCATCGAGACAAGCCTATGCATGCATGGGAAAGCCTAGCTGAACATCCATTCAAAGATAGAATGCTGATTTCATGGTGAAGATGTTGGGGAAGAGAAGTTCTAAGTAGTTAGTCTAGGTTTTATGTAATATTTGAACCCTACGGGAAATGAATTCCTCTAAGGCCTATGGTCCATGTAATACATACACCTATGGGCCTTGTAAGGGTTCCACCGCACCCCTTGAAAGGTGGATTATCAAAATCCATAAAAAAAATGAAGGCCTTCGGGCCATTAGATGGATGGATGTAAAGAATGCATTCCATTAAATTTGAATATACTCTCAAGATTATAGTTTTAAAGAATTTTTCCATAAAGTATACTTAAAAACCCATAATATTCAATATAAACACTTCAAATTACAATCCATTTTTTACTCAGTGAATACTATTAGATAAAACATAATCTATTTTCATGATAAATAATTATAAAATTCAACATTACTTCTTCCATTCAATTACACATCCATAAATTCTAAGAAAAATATATTAAAATTTTTAGATGAGCATAAGACAATGAGTATGATACATAAAAATAATTATAATCTATACTATAGTGAAAACAAAAAAACTCATTACATATTTATCATTATGTCAACGTTCATTAATCAAATGAAATAATTCTTTTTCAAATGATAGGAAAAAAAATTATTTCTCAATAAAAATAATTAAATTTCATATCAAGAGTATAAAAAAAATATAGGTATATTGGGAAAAAATTATCCATATCCCTCTTACAAATAGAATAAATATATGGTTTAATTATATACCCAAGACATTATTGGGTTATCATGTATCCAACTATACTTGAATTTTAATTTAACCACTCATCCATTCATTATAATGTAACCAATCTACCTTGGATTATAATGTACCAATAATAATTGGTCTATAATGTAACCTCTTTTCAGCATAAATAGCGTTCAAGAACTATAACATAATCATAACGTGTAAAATCATTCCATTTTTAACATCATGCTAATAAAATATTCTATTCTCTCAAAAAATAATTCCAGATATTAAATAATGCATCTCTTTTAAATGAACCCATTTTTAAATACAAAAAATCACCAAACATTTCATTAATATTTTTATTTGAATAAAACAAAATAGCTTAGAATATAATACAATATTCAAATAATGGTTACAATTTTTGTAATTCATTGTCTCCAAATATGTTATAATTGAACGTTCTTTTTTCATTTGTAAGGAAAGTCAAACATTTCGTACAAATATTCCCTTTTTTGAAAAAAAAATTACAAAAAAATGAAAAAATATTTCTTTTTGAAACTATCATGTAAATAAAAAATCATTTAAAAAAACCTACATGGGTAAAAAACTGATTTTTGAGGAATAATTTAAAATATTTATTTTAACTAAAAGTCCCTTATCACAATGGAAATATTTGAATCATATGTGCCATGAAATAATAAAAATTAATGAAATAATTATTACAATGATAATTTATATATTCATGATATAAAATTTTTAACGGGATTTATATACACCTTTTTATAGAATATAGTTTAATATTATCAAAAAATTTATTATAAAAGGTACTTTAGATGAAGTCCCTTACCTTGATTTGGACTTGTCACTTGCATTATTTATCTTCCAAAATTATTAACTTATGTTAATTATGTATGTTATTAAGAACCATTATAAAGTTTTTAATTCCTTTAATTTCACTTATTTCCATATTATATATGATTACTTAATCAATTAGTTTTACATTGGATGTTTTGACCATATTAGACCAATGTGTCAAAAATGACATCAGTTTAATGAATATTCATAAAGTACACATTCATTAAACATATATAGAATAATAATAATCAAATAATTATAACTCTAAAATATTAATTATACTTTTAAAAATAGTCATAAAATATGTTTGTGAAAAATTATATAAATTTCAATCATGGATATGGTAGGTTGTACGTATTCATGAGTAATGTTTCCTTGTTAAAATGATCTATATGGAATGATGTTATGTAATATTTTATGTTTTCATATTCATTATAATGTCATATATAAAAAATTATTTCATAAAATTTTATTATTATATATATATCATCCATGTTTTATAGGGATAAATTGAGAGTCACATCACCCCATGAAAGAGATAGTCCACACGTACATGAACGACGTTTCCATTTTTATATTAGTGAAAATGTAAGAATTTAAATGATAAATTAAGTTTTCAAAATAATAAATATGTTTATGATATAATAATTATTACATGTATATAACATTATTCATTAAAATTGTCTTTATTACCTTTAATGTAATGCTTTTTAAAAAAATTAATCAGATCACTTCGTGAGGAGGTAGCCCACTATACACACAAGCGACATTTATCTTATCTCGTATGAAATATAATATAAAAAAATTATATATGATATTGTTTTAAAATAATTATAACTATATTATTAATATAAAATATATACTTTATATCTATCATCATACCCAACCTTGAGAGGTGATGATGGAAAACATGTCACATCAATTTGAGAGGTGATAGTCTACAATTCAAATGAGTGATGTTATAATTTCACATTTGATGGAAGAGGATATGGATATAGTTCATTCCCTTAGCATAATAAAATATTACTATATGTTCGATAATAGTTTTTTATGTATGTATAAATGAATAATATTTGATAAAGGTGGAAAAATAAATAATCATAAATAAATTTTTAGGAATTTTATCTCTTCTGAGGAAACCTCTTTCGGATAATACCTAAATTATTACTAGAATATATTTCTTACCAATTGGGCCTCTTCTTCTACATGACAATTAGGAATAAATTATCATTGGAAAACTCTAATTCTATGTTCACATTACCTTGAAGAAGTTTCTTATGGATTTCGCATTCTTGAGAATATAATTCCCTTTTATTTATTTTTTTCAATACTAAATAGAATTAACTAATTGTACTTTAATGGTCCAAGATAAAATTAGGACTGAACCATGCCAATGAGATCTAGTTTTCTTCATATATATCCACTATATTTTCATTGTTTTGACTCAACTGCAATATTTTTCTCAATCACATTCCAAGAAAACAAAGATATATATTTATCAAGGAAAATATTCATAAATAAATCAAATTAAAATCCATAAATGTGTTACATTTATATGATATTATTAATCCTTGACCACCAATATTTGGTTTCAACCTCAAAATAGTAAACAATAAGACATACATTTTGATAATCTCAATAACCCAGGAGACCTAGTATAAATTAAAAGTAATTAATACATCATTCAGTTATTAATGGGGGGTTTTATTATAAAATTATCCACCACATTTATTTTCTACTCTAGTAGATTCAGTTTCCCCAAGAAAAGATTCCACCACTATTTATACCCTGAGTCAAATAGTAAATCATTGGAAGAAATTTTTTTCTCAAATTACAACCATTTCAGGTTACTAATTTATAGGGATATTTTCTTCACTAAAATACATGGTGATTCAAAGGGGGTTTTTTCATTTATAGGGGTTAGAACCCCCTCTAAATAGTTTAGTAGTGGTTTGATTAGGGCTAATAACTGGTAAATTGTACATGTATTTAGAGGTGATTATAGGTAAGCACTAGTATAAAGACATGTTATGGGGCCTAATTAGATTAAGGGAGATTAAGTTGTAATTAACTCTAATTGAGTTTCAAATTCTGATTTTACTAGTGATCATATTGTAACCACCACTAAACTACCACTTTTTTTATATCATCCCATCTAGGCCTCCAGACAACCCCACAGAGGACACCAACTAGTACCTAATATCCCCCATGTGAGCACCCCTAACACACCACTGGAGACCCCATGGCATCCTCAAGGACAACACCCTAACCCCCGAGACACCCCATGACACCCCACCTTGGCGAGAACCCTGAAATCCCACCCGACACACCCATGACAACCCCCCAGGAAGCACCATGACTGCCCACCAGACACCCCAAAAACAGCCCCCATGGGGAGCACCCTGACAACTAGAAAACCCATCTCCCCCACCCTATTCTACACCCACACCTGTATAACTCCCAAACCCACTCACAAAACACGAATGGAGAACTCGCAAAGGCACGCCATAGGCCCCCAAACACTGATGTATGTAAAATTCCCCTAATGTTATGGGAATAAAAATTCCTCGTAGGGATTTGAATAGGGGGTCAGTGAAATGTATATACACGCTTAACCACTGAATCTTGTTGATTTTCATTTAATTTCTAATGTAATCTATATTTATTTAGATATAGTGATATTATATAGTGTGTATATATATATATATATTTGTATTGAAATATAAATAATATAATATATTTGTGTATATATATTATATTTTTGTATAATATATATAAATAATTACATTTAAATATATATATATATATATATATATATATATTAATAAATACATTTATAAATACATTTATATGAGTGTGTCTATATATTAATTTATTTTTATTATATATGTAGATATAATATATTTATAATATATGTATACTTATATAATTATTGTTATATACTAATATATATGTTTATGTTTGTGTAAAAATAATATTATTAATTAGTACTTATTATAATTAATATTACACAATCATTTTAAACAATTCAAATTATATGATGGTTTCATAAAAACCATAAAATTGTATATTTAATGATTTATATTATACGTATGTTATATTAAATACATTTATATTATATATTTATATATGTAATTATATAAATTTATATTATTTCAGGTATATACACATATATATATACATGAAATTAAATACATTCGTAAAATTAAAAATATCACTTATAATTAAATACTATTTCTCTATATATTTAGTAAATAAATTTATAATTAATAAAGTATACTACAATATATATATATATATAATTATATAATATAAATATAAATTTATATATAATATATTATTTTATAATATGATATAATATATATATTTATTTATTTAAGTTTATCTATATTATATATATTTATATACATAATATTATTTAAATGTATTTATTCTCAAATATTCAATAAAAATGTATCTAATATAATACATGTATACTATAAATCACAATATAATTGTATAATATTTATAAAAACATATAAAAATATTATATATTTGAATAAATATTTTAATAATTACATTTATTTTACATAATCCAATATTATATTTATATAATTATAATTATATTTATTTATATTCATAGGTATTTATTTAATGTATTTCTATTATAAAATTAAATTTACATGTTTCTAATTCATTTAAATACTTTTATATATTTTCTTTTTCTAATATATATATATATATATATAAATGTGCACGCACACATATATATTATAGAATTTAAATTTATATTAAACTTTATTTAAAAAACAATTAGGGGCTAAACCCCCTCTAATCAAAGGGATTAGTGGAGGTTAAAGAACCCCATCTAGTTTCATGAATTAGTGGGTTTTGAAAACCGTATCTAATTTAATAAATTATAGGGGGTTCACAACCCCTCTAATATATTAAATTAGAAGGGATTCTAAACCCCATATAATGTCATAAATTGTAAGGGGTTCAAAGCCCCCTATAATGTCATATATTATAGGTATTCATAACCCCCTATAGTTTCAAAAAGTTTATGGGGTTCACAAAGACCATGAATTTCACAAATTATATAGGGTTCAAAACCGCTTGTAATAAAATGGATTTGTGGTGGATCACAATCCACTTAATATATCATCAATTAGGTTTTGCTCACAACCCTATTAAGTTTAAGAGATTAGAGATGGTTGTGAACCCCTATGATTTACACTTCAAAAAATCCATTATATGTAGACTCAAATATAAAAATGAATATTATATATATTGTGTTTAAAAACAAACCAGACATATAGTACAAGTATTTATTAATTTATTAGTAATTTTCATATAACTGCCTCTAAAATCCAACCAATAATTAAAAAATGATTCTGAAATATATAAAGGGGGTTTTGAACCACCCCCCCCCCCTATAAATTCAATTATTAGTGGATATTGTGAATAACACACTATAAAATGAATTTATAGGGGTTGTGAATAATCCCTATCTAAAAAACCACTAATATACAATTTTTTTGAAAGTTCCACTTGCATTCATCCCACTAAATATTTCATATTTCCTTTATGGAAACCTTTTATAAACTAAAAATATATAGATGAAAAAATAATAAAATCATTACATTCTATATTATTTCAACATAACAATAAATTAAAATGTTCTAAAGGTATGCTACTATCATTATCCTAAACTCAAATATTATTTAACTGACCTCTCATACGCAATTTAAATACCCAGCCATAAACATTACATAATCTATAGTTCTATTTCAATATTCCATTATCATTTATTTTTGTATGTTTTTTTGTTCATATTTTTAGAGAAATAGGAAATAACTCATTCATAAAATTACTATATAATTCATGGAGGAAACGTTTTGTTAATTTTAATTTTTTTATAATATGAATAATTCATGAAAACAACTGATTTTTTATGAAATACCATCATGGATTTCAACTTGACTTCATTATTTCCATTACCAACAATTAGCTCCTATATAATATTTTTTAAATTTTTGTATGAGAAAAATATATCATTACATAATATAATAATAAATAAAATTTCTACTCTAGTGAAAATATAAAATCCCATGAAATGATTACCCCTATATCAATGTAATATGATGAAAATTAATAAATAAATTTCACTCGAATAACATAAATTTTCATTTTATATAAAATAATTAAATCTTACAGAATCAATTGATGAATTATATAGGTATATTTGGACATCATTATCCAAACCAAGTTAAAAATTGAATACCATACAGTTCACTCCCATACACAATGAATTGGAGGGATATCATTGACCCATTAATCCTTGATTTATAACCTAACTACCCATCCTTGATATATAATATAACAAACCATTCTTGATTCATAATGTAACACAATTTCCATAGTTTATAAAAAAACAACATATCAATATAAATAATATATTATAATCATAGAATATTTATAACACGTAATGTTTTACAATTTTCAACACTCGCTCAAAAAATATTATGTTAACCCATAAGAAAAAATGTCAAATAAGAAAAAATAAATACATTTAAAATCACATTTTATAATATTAAAATACAAAAAAATGAGGGTTTTTATATCAATAATTAATGATTTATTTTAATAGAAGTAAATATTAAAATATTAGGTATTACAATAGAAAAATTATTGTTAATATATAATTTAAAAATGAATGCCTCATTTTTAATTTGTAATGAAAGTCACTCATTCCATTAAAAGATTCCATTTTATGAAAAAAATGTAATAAAGGAAAAAATTTCCTTTGGAAAACTATAATTTCTAATATAAACCAATTTAAAATTAATAGAAATTATTGAAAAATAGAGTTACAAGGAAGATAATAAAATAACAAATTATTAATAAAATGTCCCATATCACATTATAAATGTTTGAATCATAATCTGCATGAAAGAATAAAATCAAAAACATTAAATACTATGAGAATATATGAATTCGTTAATTATGATTTCAATGGTTCTTTGTGAAGCACCCTAGGATTTTATAGTATGTTATCTCTTTAATGTAATTCTATAGCTTATGCTACATGCAACACTGAGTTTGAACGCACCATGAATAACCAAACAAGCCGTTAAAAAATCAGTTGTGTATAGTATTAATAGCATTTTGTATTTTATATAATCCATATAATTATAACATCTATATTATGTGTTTTAGACATAAGATAAGAACAAATTCAATTTTTTAGATAAAATAAATATTTTTTCAAAAAAATGCCATTTTACCATATTTTGATGAACAACCTTTTTTAAATACAATAATTGGCACTTTTATATATTAAATTTGACAAAATAAAATTATTTTTTATTAGCGGGACATAAAAATTTAGTTTGGATAAATTTTTGGTGTTTTTCCGATAACTTTCATATTTTGATGAATAGTGAAATATTAAAAATTTTAATTGAAAAAAATGTCTTTAATAAAAATAATTTATAGTGTTAAATTATACATTTGAATGGTTTTTATATATAATTAGATTTTATTTTTATCATTTTTCCAATATTGGTCAATGGAAGTAATTTCACATTTGAATTGGACATAAACACATATCAATCTTTTGATAGTTTTTACTTCTCAAAAACCCACTTTCTGGTTTTGACAATGGGAATTAATTTTAAGTTAGTTAATTCAAATCATGTGTTTTGAATTTGGTAAAAAAGACATCATTTTTGGATTCATAATATCAAAATTATCTTAAGGTGGATTTTTGGTATTTTTTTGAAAACTTTCCAATTTTGATAACTAGTGAAAAACAATACGTTATTGTTTAAAACTAAATTTTTATTTAAATTATTATTTTTAAATTTAAATTTATTTTAATGTCAACATAGATACATAATTCCAATATTAATCTAATTTAATACATTGGGGTTATTTTATAATAAGTTTGGATATATAAATTTTTATTGGATTTTTTAAAGTCTTTTACCCAATTTCTAGGTACATTGGAAAAATTTCATAAAACATAATTTTACAACTTATGAGAATTGAATTTAAAAAATCTGAGAGACAAAATTTAGATTAGTAAGTAAAATTTGGTTCAATTGGATGGAAATAATTTTTGTTATATAGTAACTTTTGAATTTTATTTACTATAGTTAAAAGTAAATTGGATAATCAAAGTTAAAAATGATACTATAATTACCCAAAAACATGTCATAATTATATTTGATAAGTTTATTTCGAAAAAAATCAACCTTAGGAATAAAATGTGATTCTTTTTTATCAACTTTTAATATATTAATACATTTATTATTGTTTTATTTAAAGAAGAGTTAAAAGTGTTAAATTCAAATTTTAATAACAAAAACATTTTTAATATTGGTTTATACATAATATAATTTCGATTATAAATATCAATTATAAATATAAAAATAATTCCTATATTATGGTATTTTATTTATAAATTTTATACTTTATATAATTAAATATATTTATCACAAGATGATGATGCAGTAATTACATTATTAATGAAAATCTAAAATAATTGATGTTATAAATATTAATCTAATTTTAAATTGAAACTTTTTATGACTTCCACAAATTTTATAGGTTAATATGACATGTTAGGGTTGATTAAATGAATAGTTTTCAAAGTAATAATGTTTTTATGACATTTAAAAAACCCAAATACTAAATAGTGTCAAAATTGACATAAATGAATTTTTAAAACAAATACTATATTATTAAATGATATAATATTCATAAAAATATAAGGATCAGACAAAAGACTTATATAATGATATATATTTCATTAATTAACCTCTTGGGGTACTCTTTTAATATTATAGAATTTTTATTAACCATTTAATATAAAAATATAAGAAGACATTGTAAAAGTTAAACCATTTAACTAAGAGTTAAATCTAAAAGATAAGGTTAATATGGTGACCTAAAATTGTCACAAGCCTCTTGTTTAAGATTATTTCATCCCATACCCACCTTATACTCAAAATATATCTATTTGTATCCATTATAAATCGAAAATCATTTTATAATAAAATAATATTTCAAGATTTTCCTAAAGTGACCCTCAACTCTCTTATAAATGGGTACTTCCCCTTATCTTAAAATCACACCTCCAATTCCATTTCTCTTGGACCAAACCTACTCAAATATCCTCCCAAAAATTGTCACATGAACCTAGAGGACCTACTTTTATCATAAAACCAACATAAGGATCCATTTTGATCAAATTAAATAGAAGCACCAGAAGAAGAGGTAAACATTTCATCACCTCCTTCAAAGTTCATTTATTCATCCACATCCAATTCCATTGTTATTTCCATACCAAAATAAAAACACAAGTACCTTCTAAAAAATTCGATGTTATTATATATACAGTACATCCGTATTCCTTATTCTATCCATCCAATGAATGAAATAGTAACCATATGTGCGTACGTACAAGTTACCATCTCCACGTCGTTGTGTAGTTTGTTATTCAACACTTAATTATTTAGATGGCTATAATAATGTGTATAATTGATGTAAATAATACATATAAAATGTTAATTATTATGTATATGTAATATAACATACAATTACATATTATTTCACCATCAATATAATGATATTGTTTCTCGTGCATACGTATGGATTACCATCTCCACGAACGCGATGAGATTCATTCCCCATCATAACTATTAAATAATAATTTTAATTTTATTATTAAAAATAATTTTTAGAAACATTATATCATTATGGATATGAATCAGCTGCATTTTATCCATAGAAAACGTGACTTACGTAACATAACATGTAAAGGAAAATGAATCAGTTAACAACCAAACCAAAGATACTATTGAAATATTATAAACAAAGAAATATTATAAGATCATATATGATATCATATTTCTGTATATGGTTATTTTATAATTTCATAACAGTGATTTAACTATTTTACAGGAGGTTAATGTACCTTCAATCAAGGCAATGTACAATTTAAGGGTTAATTTTACATCCCTTTACTTATCCGAGTTTGTTTATACATAAGTATCTACTCAGACTTCTTTATCATCCACATCTGTTTTTCTTAAAAAAAATTCAAAAAAACTTCCTATTAAATAGAATTTTATTTAATTTCATTTTATACCCTTTGTTGACTTTTTATTTTTTATTTTTTTGAAAGGAATCTTTCTATCGCTATCCAAACAAAGTATTTAATGACATTTTCGACATATTAAGGTAAGAATGTTTTTTTAACTTATACGGCAGGTGTATATATTTTCTTCCATTATAAAATCTTTGAATCTTACCACGCAATCTTATAAGGATACTTTCAAAATAGATTTTTTATTTTATAATTATGTGACTTTTTTCTGTCAAATATTTTGGATTTAATATAGGTCAACATCCTTTTATGGATTTTACACTTGTTTGAAGTAGATTTATTATAATAAAATATTCTATATTATATTGAATATTTCTTGATATGTTTGACTATGGATGTGTTATTTTTATACCATTCATTTTTTATGGTTAAAGTATTAACATTTTGTATCCTAGTTTAAAATGAATTTTTATGTTACGTTTCAACCTTTTCATATAAGATATGCATTGGACATTGTAAGGGATTAGTGGAGCCCGCTATAGAACCTCGATGTATTTGTAGGTCTCATGAGACAATATAGTGTTTTTTCACAAGGCCATTACAAGATCTTTATTTGAATTCCGGGCATGAATATTTGAGTATATGGTTTTGATGTTCGACATTATGCATTCCATCATTATGAAATTAGAAATTTATATTACGTGTGATTATTCAACTAGTAGAATATCTATGTGAATATGTAAATGGAATTATTTGATTTATATTGGCCATATTATGGTGAATTTATGTTTAAAAATCTTGTTTTTGTCTTATACATTTCCTTAAATGTTTATGAATATTTATGAATGTTTCTGCTATATTGTTATACTTATAGAGTTTCTTAGCTCACCCCTTTGTAATGTGTTATTTTTTCCAGGATACAATGAATTATAATTTGAATGACCTACATGGATAGGATTAGGGATATGAGTGTGTTAAATGGAGAAAAAATGTTGTTTTTTATTTCATAATGCAATGTAAAACATATGTATGTGTCTAGTACTTCCAAGGATACAAAACTGATCGGTCTTTCGAGATTTTATCCCTTGAGATCATTCCAATGTTATGTAATAAATCACTCACTCTAGGTAACTAGGGTTGGGGAATTACACTTTGTAAACACCTCTTCAAATAATATTGGTGAAAACATCAGAATATGCCTCAGGGAATGGAAATTGAGATGAAGTCTCTTACCGCGATTCTGACTCATCAAAAACATTCATTATCTTCAGGATTAATAAAAAAATTATATATAAAGTTTGATAATAAAACTTTTCATTTTTATTATTCTATTTATTTTATATATTATAATGTTATACTATATTACATAATCAATGTCATTTTTTGCCAAATATTTTGTCAATATTCATCTTACATGTCAAAAAAGTCATTGGTTGGATTACAATTGTCCAATAGGTCAATAATTAAAAATATCCCAAAAATTATCTTGAAATAAATATCACTTTATTAAATAAATTATGTTTTTAAAACAAATAATTACTGATTTTTATGTAAAATTAAATATGGTTCAATCACGAATAATGTATGTAGAACGTATGTCTAAGTAAAATTTCTATTTTTCAAAAGACATTATGGAAAGGAGTTAGTTATTATTGTTTATTTTTAGAATGATAATAATATCAAATATATAATATTATTTATATAAATGTACTTATATATATCATACATGTGGTGTAGAGATGAAAAGATAGTTAGGTCACTTCGTTAAAGTGGTTGTCTACATATACGCAATCATCCTTATCAATTTTCAATCTTTTCAACTGTATGTAATAAAGATAAATATTATCTAATAAAAATGATAAATATTTTATTAATATAATAATTATTTCATTTATATCGCATATATTATTTAATATTATCTTTATTACCATCCAAGTAATGGGTTAGTGAAAGAGAATGACATCGCTTTGTGATGTGGTAGTCTTTGGTACACATGATTATGTTATCATATCCTCTATACAATGTAATGTAAAAAATATATATATGATATAATTATTATATAGGTATAATAATTTTATCAATACTAGATATTCACTTTATATCCAAAATCATAATAAACTGTTAGAGGATTTTATGGAGAACATGACATATCAGTTTGTGAGGCGGTAGTCCATCATAAAAAAAAGAATCATAATCAGTTTCGATCCAAGGAAAGAGGAGATGGATATTGGTAATTAGATTAAAATAATAAAAGATTATTTTATGGAATATAATGGTTATATTATATAATAATATGTGGAAATTATTTGAGGATATGGATATAGAAGTAAATAAAAAAACACATAGTATATGTTTTACCACTTCTCAGAATACCTTTTTAAAATTATACATAATGTATTACTATAATTTCATTTTTTAAAAAAGATGAATTCTAGGGTGATGGGATGGAATTTGGGAATTGATACATTTATGGATTTTCCAAATGATATTTTTTAAGGTGTGTGGAATAGATGAGATAAAATGGTCTTTTAAAGGTGATGTGAGTGGCACACTTCTAATTTTTGAAATAAAAAATGGGTAATCATTTTTTTCGCAGGAACAAAAGCATCTAAAATGGTGTATTATCAAGACTCAATAATGATACCATTAAAATATTGATATAAAATTTATTTTAGAAATGTTTTTATGTAATTTCAATGCTAATCATTATAGTTTAACCATCTCTAAACATATTTTAACCATAACCATTGTATTTAATACTTATTTTTTTCAAATTTAATTAAAGTAAAAAATTATGTAAACCTTATTAAAAAATATATTTTATTCTAATTAAATAAATTTAATCCATTTTAAAAAAAAATTAATTCATAGAATTTCTAAAATGTAATTTAAAAGAAAACCCATAGTTATGAGGAAAATGTGGGTTTTTAAGAGGTGCATTTTTTCATAAAATTGATATTATATTAACTATATTATTAGTAATAATCAATGTATGATTTTAAATTAATATTTAGTGATATATTATATATAAATTTATTTTAAAATTTCTCTCTATGGATTATTTTTAATGATTAAAATATTATAACATTGTGAAATATTGATTTTTTTGAGAAAAATATCGTTTTTAAACCAAAAAAACTTATAAAAAATTAAATATAAATATGATAAAAAAATAAATATTTCTAACAAATAAAACTATTTTTTTTCACTTTACAATATATTAAAAACATTTTAGTACTTCTAAATTTCTAAATTTATTGAAAATAAATAACAATTTTACAAAAATAAGTATTTTCACTATTCATTGAAGAATCAATATTTCTAAAAAATCTAAAACCATAAAAAAATGAGGATTTTAAATATTATATTACCATTTCTGTATAACAATTCAAACATTTCTAAATTAATATTTTTAAATAAAAACATATAAAATAGAGTTTATTTAAAACTATTTCATTTTAAATTTAAAAATTACACAATATTTTTATTGTGAGTAATAATAATATATTAATAAACATGTTGTGATTTATTGTATACTTACATTTGTTAAAACAAATTATCTTTAGTTTTATTGATTGGTGTAATTATTATCATTTTAGATGTTAGTTTAAATATGATTTTTTCTATTGATCATGTTTTTCTAATTTCATATGAGTATTGTATTAGAAATTGTAAGTGACTAGTGGGGACCTATATAGCCACTTTATGAATCAGTTAGTCTCATGAGACAAACAATATTTGGTATTGGCAGAGGAATTACACATTTATATAATATGTCTTGGCTTGATGCTTCAAATGTGTGATTATGACATATAGAATTATGCATCTCCCACATTTTGAGATTATTTATTAGTTTCATGTTATTATATGATTAGTTATGATATACATGTATATGTTTTTAGACCATGTTATTATGTAATAATGTGATTTAAATTTATTTTCTACCATATTTTTCATGCCTTATATTCCATCTTCTCTAAGAATACACTCACTGATCATTTAATCTCATCATATTTTTTGTTTTAATTTATATAAGATACAATGAAGTGTTTTATGACTAATTTTCAGGGATATGGTAAGGATAATAGTGTCTTTACCAAATAAAATAATTTTTTATTTTTTATTTTATGAAAATATAATTTTATATTAAATTATGTTACTTGTTTACCAAGACTAATAATATTTTTTTGGTTTTGGAATGTGATTTCTTAAATATAGTTCTAGTTAAACAATATGCCCACCATCTCTAGGAAACTAGAGTATGGGTCTTTATAACATATAACACTTTTCTTATCTTTTATATGAGTTATATTAGAGTGGATTCTTTTTGTAATATTGGTGAGTCCTTAAAACATCATCATGGGAATAGCCAGAAAATCCACAGTTCTTGCATAGATAGACACTTTTAGGAAGAGGAGTTGTTTTATCTACAATAATAGGATGTGTGATTCATTTATGTTTGAGAAGGAGACTTGGGAAGAGTATGATTGATCATATGTAGTATGATATAACCAATTACTCACTATTTTAATTGTACTACCCTCAGAGTGGTGGATTCTATGGGTGTTCAAATACTATAGTGGTGGCTGAGTATGACTATGCAATTCTTGAGTATGTGTTGGAATTAACTCTCCTTAAATAGATATACATCTAAATAAACATACAAATAGGGATGTCCATTATATCTATTCCATAATTTTGGATGGCCCCATAGAGCTTCATGAGAAAACATTTTTGTTAGAGTGTTTCTAAAGGAAGATATTTTTGAAACTCATTATGTCACTTTGGGTATCCTCAATGTTGTTCTACAAGAATATATATAAGATCATGTGGTTGTGTGTAATCTAACATTACCTGATCCATTTGAATATGAATAATAACTATCAATTGCTATGTATTTATGACTTATATGTATAGTTTATATGGGTGAGATGGTTCTTGAATATTGACCTCAGATAATGTTTTCCCCGGATCAATATAATATAAGGTTATGTATCAATGATGGTATCCTAATTTCTCTATAGTTATTATGAGTACATGGTGATACATTTTGGTGAAATAAACACCCATGCATTTTCCATGTGACTCGTGAAATGGTTCATTATTACATTGTTATACAATTTTTTATGTTCTTCGTTGATGAAATTTTGGTGTACTCAACATATGTGGAATTGCACACAAGAAACTAGAGGATGGTCTTCACATTCTCTAAGAGAAAAATGTTTTTAGGAATATATCAATGTTTCAGTTATGGATTTTAGAGGTTCAAATTCATTAGAATTTCATCCCAGCATAGTTTTTTTATTTGGACTCAATTATGTTGTGGAAGGGATATCTTTGGATCCACCCTAGTGTGTGATAAATGTGAATATATTTCTTTTGGTTGGAGGGATATTATATAAGATTAGTGCTCAATTTCTATAGGATATCGGAAACATTTATTGATTTGACAGATAATGGAAATACTTTTTTATTGAGAGGCTTAAAAATTATTTTTATTGATTGCACTAGATGTTAATGATCACACCCATCCCAATATTTGCGGATGATGGGTTTGAGTATGTTGTGTTATGTTATGCCTTTGGGTTTATGATATATTTTTCTGATGTAGTTCAAATTTTTGATAGATTAACGGTAGTTTTATTTTAGATCTCATGAGATTAACTATGCCAAAAATATTTTTTGAGTTGTCAAAAATTGTCTTCACCTTTATGATGAGGTTACACTACACTATGTGTATGTTCCCAATCATATATTATAACCACAAGAGTCCAAAATATTTCTTCACAAATAATGATTTTAATATGATAAAGAGTTTCTGGCTCGATCTCCACAATGATTATGAATTTATGATAGCCTGTACTCTCGGGAAAGGAAATCTTGGGAAATATGATCTCAATAGGTGATCTTATTTTTGGTTTTTGATATAGGAATCAATGTAGTTGGCCATTTTGTTGTTATCAATAGTAGATAAGGATAGTGTGGCCTACCTCCAGAAAAAAAATTTACCCTAATAAATCTATATTTTGTTAATAATATAATTTTGGAAATAACAACTACTAGTCATTGTGTACTCGTATGTCTATTATTTGAGGTTTTTATGGATTTCTTGATGGAGGGTATTACATCGTCCTTTTTAGAGTATCGATGATGGTACCTATGACATTTTTGTTAAAAGGATCCAATGTAGTTTTATACATCCCCAATAGTAGTATATAAATGTGTGTAGAATATGTACCCCTACCTTAAATTATAGATATAATGGATAGGGATGGATAATGGTTTAGAAATATGTATATTTTGATTCCTTATAGGTCAGCGGGTGAAGCATGAGCACTAGGTTCTTGAAGCTTTATCTCACCCCCCTATGCTTCTTTAGTGGAAGTTGGAGAAATATATCTATGGTCATTTTGATGAGGCTTTCATAGTCATATGGGTGATTGAATGTTATCTATGTCATCATAGAGTGACTCACCATGTCCTCCCACTTTTTTCTTACCTGAGAAAAGTACTCCTCTTAGTTATTGTGATTCCATTGTGACTAGAATAAACAATTTACTCTTGGAGTTCCCTTGATGATCATTATTGACCGGGATGATCGATTGATGTCATGGTTATACAGAATATTGCCTGATACCTTTTATAATCATTCTTTACTAAGCATGTTCTTTCACCCACAGACTAACTATAAGACTAATGGGACCATTCGGGTTTTATAGGACAATATGCAGGTGTTCATGTTGGACTTTGGAGGTTTTTCAGAGGATCACCTAACATTGATGGAGTTTTCATACAAAAAATGATACCATTAAACAACCATCTTGGACACATTTTATGTCATGTTTGGGACACCCTATAAGTCACAGTGATGAAGGAATGATCTAGGTGAGTTAGTACTCATGGGCCCTAAGTTGGTGAAGGTGACAAAGAAAATAAGGATCATATAAACCTAGAATAGATAAAATGAGTTCCCAAAGTATTCATAAGTCTGATATGTACTAATGAAAGAGGTCATTAGAGTATGAGGTGGGAAAAAATGTTTTCTTTATTGTCTCACCTCAATGGATATTGTAGAAATTTTTTCATGGCAGAATGTTTCCCTTATGATTCATTGGCCCATTTCTAAAACTACCTATGTTTTGTGAGGTGGTGTACCACCTGGACCTAACACCGCTGATAGAATGAGTACCCAATGACTTCTATGGATCACTGATGAGAAGGTGTGTGAAATAACCAAAACATATTATCAATTAGGGTGATATTAATATGAAGTATGGTTTTACCATTTTAGTGATACTACAATAGATAAATGATCAACAAGAGAGGATCTTTTGTAGATTAGATAATCATTTAATTCATGTCCTATAACAAAATAAAAATATGTTGGATATTTCTTAGGAGAATGATACCCAAAAGTGATCTCAGTACTCTCGTCATTTTGAGTATTAGTTTTAAATTTTTAGGAATAATAGCCATGATGTGGAGAGAAGGTCATTTATATTTATTTTTATTTTAAAGATATATTTTTTTTAAATAATATTATTTAAGATAGGGGAAATATTAACATGAGATCCCAAGGCTCGAAGAGTCTTGATAATGATATAATTAATATATTAAAAATATTATATCACATATGGAAATTTATGAAGAATAATTTAATAACTGTTGTGTGGGTACACATATGGGAAATCTTAGAGAACAATTGAGTCTAAAATAAAAGTTTTACCTTTAGAGAGAAATACCCTTTTTTAACAGTTGGTGTTTGCTTAAAAATTGGTCATGGTTGATTTAGTAAAACAAATAATGATATAAGTTATATATTTTCTAGGTCCTTGATACCTCTGTATGATCCCAAATATTTCCAAAATGGAATGATTAAACACATATCCTTGGGAAATGAGTTGATATTATGGAAGATATTTTGAAGATGATAGGATTATGGTTCAACAATTAGAGAACCACAAGGATCATTAATGACTACAAGGATTCTAGATATCAAAAATGATATTGTTGCAAAGCCCTTCTGCATTGGTGGTTTCTCCAAACTTGAGGTAGGATATTGCCAACATTGATTTTTCTTGTGTTTAATTATCCAAAATTAAACAAAAATAAATTCATGTAACATATTGATTCTTGATTCAACTGATGATTTATTGTTTATGTTATTATCTTCATAAAATCATGTAATTAATGTTACATTATTTATTCCTCCTTTTTTTCATTTCTATAACAAGGAGTCATGGAATATCTGAATATTGGATAATTCTTGTTCCATATTTTTTTGGGTTATTATTATAAATTCATGTTCTATGTGATATCATAATCAGTATTTCGTTTGGATCATGATTCAACAAATAGTTTGTGAATGATAATTGTGAAATATATTTTTGGCACAATAGATTCATTACTATTGTTTTGGGATTGATATCTTTGATATGTTTGTGATTTGGGAAATTGTCAGAGGATTTAATCTGGATTTGGAGATCCCCAATGTGAGGATTTCTGAATCATTTTATGATGGATTGATGATGGATGATTTCTAGGTGAGTCAGTGGATGGAATATACTAATCAATGATGGAAAGGAATATTCATTACAAGTTCTATGATTATTGGTTGTTCTATTAGTGCATCAATGGAGGTGGTGTCGTGAGGGAGGAAAGCTGAATATACCTAACATTTTATTAAATTTTCAACTACATGGCATGTACTATGAAAAAAAACATGTCATGTAATAAACATATATAGTGTAAGGGTTTATGAACAATGATAAGTATTTCATTCCATTTTACATGTATCATATTTAATATGGAATGGTGCTACAATCTTAGAATTTACTATAGGTGTATATGAGAACATACACAAACAATCACATGAGAATGACCAGAGTATAAGGTAATGACCTGATTAATGGAAATGACATAAGTAAATAGGTATAGACTAATACTTTAAAACCACCATAGTATAGGGACATAACAAATTACTCAAACAAGACCATTTGTACAATTTTTTCCATAGTACAAAATCATGTCCCAAATAAAAAGGGATCATGAAAAATAATATAGGCATAGGATAGAAACCTGAAAAATGGAAACCCAACCTCTACATGTTTTATATTATAAATTACATGTATTATATATACAGAAAGGCTTTCCATGTGATATTTTTAGGCACAAATATACATTGATCATGGAAAGACATGTTTTATAATATCAATACATGAAATGTACATTTTTTACCACATGATGTGGTGATATATATTTTCATTGTAGGAAATATTCAATTTGGTTCATTCTCATGGACCATCTCTATGAGTGAATAATGTGGACGTTCATCTACAACATAAGACTATGATCCATACTATAGTTTAGTCTGAAATATTTTTTGGTATCACTTTTTGAGACTCGTTTGGGTTCCTTTATCATTTGATTTCTATCCCTCGGTGGTGTTTTTAAATTTTATTTAGTAATTAATACTGATTTATGAACCCTTACACTATGATTTATTCAAGATAGGTTTTGTGGGTTTCTACATGATCCCCTAGGGTTATCTCATATCTTTTTATCAATCACATTGATGTTTCAAACAAGTGTCTCTTTTGTGGGGCCCAATGAGTGTGGCCTCTTAGATGGGAACCATTAGTGACCCTTGGATCTCGGAGTGAGTTCTCCTATATATGAATTAACAAAAATACTCAGGTAGAATTTTGTGTCTAATAGTATAATTGAGATCTATTTAGAATGGGTTACTGTTATGAGTATATATTAATTATTATATTAATTATTATTATTATGTAATATATCTTGATTTTCACATCTTGTGATGATCTCACTGGTCTCTTTATGCTTTATTCTTAGTGATTTCTATGTTTCTTACTGGTTATTATTATTATCACCCCTACATGGGCTCTAAGAAGACATGTTTTGTATTATTCATATTTTTGAATATTGTAGTATTTTAATAGGATAAAAATAATAAGGAAGAATATAATGAACTATATAGATCATTATTTTTACAAGGTCTTTCATTAAATGACAATACTCTCCAATTTAGTAGGTTGGACACATCTTTGTATATTTTAAGTGGGCTTGTACCTTCCCCATTTATGATTTCAAAAAAAAACCTCATACTATACTGATGGAAAGATATTATCCATATAATATGTTGTCTGTTTTATTTTACCATTCAAAATTATGGGGGTAATTTTATATGTTATTCTGTGTAAAATTAACATAGTTTAATTCCTTTCTTGTGTCTATTATTCCAACTCGATACTGGATTCCAACTCTTGTCCAATTGGTGGTGGCTTTAGGTTTCATACTTGGTTTACTACTGGATTGACATTATTTGATGGGTTAGGGGGGTGAAAATACAATGTTCATATTTTCTATTAATTTATTAATAAATTCCAAGGCTAACAATACAATCTGACTCACTTTTCTCAAAATCAATCAAACCTCAATTAAATAATATTCATGAATTGATTAATCCTAATAGTTATCCATAAATCAATAAAATTTGGACTAATAGTTATCCTCAGAAATATTATTTTTTTATGAAATCACTATTAATTGTTTGTGAAACCACTCATGATAGGTTTTCTTACCTTTAAAGTAAATATACATGTCAAAATTACTTATATGTTTCACAATGTCCTCATCAATGTTATAATGAACCTGGATATCATATATAAATATCATTCACTACTAAAATTATCTAAAAATATCAATATTTAATATTAATTAATCTAAAAACATCACTACCATATCTAAGACAGAGAAACTCATATTTTTCATCATAAAAGAACATATTTAATTTCACAACCACTTGATTATTCTCACTTTTTTATTTATAAGATAGTGGTTTTGGATACAAAATTTTATCAAAAACTTTTTTATGATCACGTTTCAACAATATACTAAATCCAAAATGATCCTTTTAAAAACCAATATAATTATATTAAATTATAATAATAATAAGAAATATTAATCCCAACATTTCTTCTTCAATTAAACTTTAATTTCATCATATGATGAAATCATTTTTTCTATTTTGTTTCTGGATTAACCTATAAGTCTATTTGATCTGTCTAGGTTAATTTATTATACATTATCTCATACCTTATAAATAGAAAGAAATTTAATAGAGGAATAAATCCTTCATTCTGATTCATAAAGAAAATAATATTCACTAAAGAATTTCCCTCGGGAGGGTCTAGCTAGTTGTTGTGTCTTAGGCCCACTGATCAGGAACTAGAGTGAATGTTGATCATTAACTAAGTATCCCTTCCAGTGATAACCCATTGGGGAATTTTTACCAAAGAAATATTAATTTTCCGATATTTAGTTTGGTATATAATTTCTTGGAGAACCACACAATATCATCTTTACCAAATAATAATTATATTTTCATATACCTGGAATTATCTATTATATTTATGATTATGGTTTTTACTAATCTAACCTTATCATAATCCCAAAAATATTTAAATGTTCCATAAAAATTAAAAGGGTTATCTATAACATTGAAAAAAAGATTCATCATAACTTTTTAAACATTTATAAATCTGATAACCCCTATCTTGTAATAAAAAAATTATATCAAAATACCCAATTGTAATAAAAACCCTACTGTGATAAAAACTAAGAAATCCATGATATAACTATCTAGTAATTAAATTAATTGTGTAAAATATTTCCTTAATTGTTTTAAGACCATGTGAGTTATAGTTTTATAGAAATACAAAAACATTACCAAAAAAACCCATTCCATTTTATATAATTAAAATATTTAACACTATAAGGGAACTTTATTAATCCATAACAGGTCTTCATCATCTATAATTAATTCTATAAATAAGAAATGCTTCTTGAGGTTACATACTTCCCTTATAGTCATAACATGGGGAATGAAATATTAGTAATGTGGTGTGTATAAAATCATAGAAAGTGTAAACATTAGCGGATATTAGTAAAATATTATATGTGAGAACATGAAGACAATATGGGTATATATATGAATCAAATGAAAATTATACCCAACATTTAATTGATTATAAATTATTTCATAAATCATGGAATATAATAATATATGTATCAAAAGACTATGGAAACAAGAGTCAAAAAAACATTACGCATAGGGGCATAATAATAGGCATATTAATTAGAAATTTAACATGCCCTTAAAATATAGAATGAAAAATAACATTGGGAAATATTATCATAGATAAACTATAATATTGTGAACAAAAATTGTTCATGTTTCTCTTTCAGAAAAAAATTCTTTTTCCATGTTGTTAACAAATAAAATTATCGAGATTCATTATTTTTACAAAGAAAATATTACACATAGTTCTATGAACAACCAAAATTATCAGGATTCATGATATGTAAAAATATATATTAACACATATAAACCACTAATCATGAGATATAAATCCTTAACAAATTGAAGTGATATATAAGACACCACTATTCATTCATCCATATTTATGAGGGAAACATAAAAAATAATCACTTACCATATCATACAGAAACCATGGAAATAAAATGTGTATCCAATGAAATAAAATAACATTCTATGAAAATACCATTCAATAAAGGCAATAAAATATATTGTATTAATAATATATAGATAAAGGGTATGTTGTTAGGTAAATAATTTCCCTAATAAATTAATGTTTGTAATCTCTTTGAGAACCCTTCAATTAATCAAATTTAAAATAGGGGATAATAATGTAAATGATTTTTAAGAAATGTAATTAATACTCATAATTAATAGATATTAAAGAAAATGCAAGTAATGGAATCATAACATTGATATATAATAATATTAAAAAATACATCTAGATAATATATGAGAATGTTATTAAATCAAAATATCTCTATTTTTATAAAATAATCTATGAAGGATATTGTTTTAATTTTAAAACATTATTATAAATGAATGATTTGAATGGTATCACATAAGAATTTATCAAGATTAAAAAAATTGATACAATGAGTACAGTCCCAAAAATTATAGGTAAATATATTTTAGAATAAAATATAAAACATAAATCCCACAAGATTAAGTACTGTTGATTTTGAAAAATAAAATTTTGTTGAAAATGAAAAATAATAATAAAATTTATTAAAATTGATGTAGTATATAAACATACACATCACATTTAAAAGGATGTTTTGAAAAAGATAGGTGACTGATTTTGAAAATTTTATGTTATAAAAGTTTTTTCCTAATATGTAGACTTTAAATTTTCACAGTGTTTTATATAAGAAATATAGAAACATATATAAAAAGATTACTATTTAAAGAAACTTTTTAAAAAAAATTCAATTTTTTTGATAACGAATAATGTAATGAGGGTTTTAAAGCATTATTTATATTAATATTTCATTTTTTTAAATAGAATTATAAAATAAAAGATAATAAAATATAAGGGTGGTATAAATTAAACATGGAATTAAATTTTTAACGATAATACATTATTACACATGAAAATAGATTTGAGTTATCAATTTCCATTATAGCAAACATAATACTTGAGGAATGAACAAATGAAAAAGGTTTCTATTTATGAAAAATTTATAGAATGAGATAATTTAATGAAAAATTATCAAAAGGGATGAATTTTAAAACTAATTTGAAATATGTTCATGAAAATTATCATCACTCAAAAAATGAAAGTTTAGTTATCAAGAAATCTTGCAAATGGGGTAACACTTGAGTCAAAAAAAATTAACAATGAACATGATTTGGAATAGTATATACAATGATTTAAATTAAATTAATATTTATAAAATTCATGTATAGTAAATGAATAGATCCCCATAGAAACTAAATATAGTTCATGACATGTAACATTTATCCAAGAATAAAATTTAGACCCTAAAAACTATCTTCATCCTTCCTAACATTATCAAAACAAATATATTTTACACTATAAAAAATATTTTATCACATATTTTAGAAAATGTTTCATATAAAAGTTTATATTGAGTAAACATTTAATTATTCTATTTATGTATTCTAATTTATTTATTTTTTATATCCAATATTGGTTGTCAGAAACCACGGTAGTTTTGAACATGGTTAGTAATCAAAATGTTTCTATTCGTTAATCTCCAAATGTTCAACATTCCAAATTCATAAAAAACATGAATTTTTCTAAACTATTATTGATGATAATAATTTCATTTTATGGGTGTTTTTATATGATATTTTATGATGGACCTAGTAAAGAGCGTGTTTCGATGATTTCTACAGAATAAAGATAGTTTTCTTAAATATTGAGTTATATTTTGATTTTAAAATAATAGGACAAGAAATATAATTATGTAATTATTTTTTCAAATTTTACATGAAATTAAAATCCATTATTCATTAATGATATAATTTTTTTTCATTTTTCATGTTGGTGTTTAATGAAACCCAAAAAATAACATACAGTAATTTTTAGATGGTTAAAAAGTGATCTGGTTGAAATTTAATTATATAATAAGCGTAATGATCTTATTAATTTTCTATTAGTTTTATATATCATAATTATAATGTTTTATCATACTTATATATCCTATAATATGTTGTTAAATAATATGAAGAAAACATGTTTTCTCTTAGAATTATCTTTTAGATAGTTAAATTGATTGTGATTGTTTATTGCTCATATTATTAAGAATATGTCTGTTTATATTTATAGAAACGTATATATTTCCTTAAAACAATATTTTTACATAATTAAAATATCATTACCATCTATGTAAAGATATTATAAAATGAATAATTGTAACTGGCCATTCCATGGATGTTGAAGTACACATTAATGAACAGTTGATGATTTCAGTTTCCATAGAATATGGGAAGGAATTAATATGGTTTATAATTTATGATTCTAAAAAATGAAAAAAAATTAAATATTAAATAATATATTAGGACAATCCTTGATTATTTGTGAGGGAAATAGTGAAATTTACCTCAATAATGTGGTAGTCAAAGCAAGGCATGTTTAATAATTTAATTTTTCTTAATATAAGATGGAGGAAGTATGTTAATGAATGTAATATCATAATAATAATATACTATTATAAAAATTATACTATTTTTTACGAATTATTTAACATAAATTTGTGAATAATTTGTTCATAAAAAGAAATTGAAATAAAAAAGTGATGATTAAAAATTTATACATCACGTCATAGATTGTCTCATTTAATAATTAGTGTATTCATTTAATGGAGGGTGTTTCTAGAAGACCATAAATAAATAATGTTTTAAATATGTGTTTAGGGGAGGTGTTTTTGTTTTTTCTTCTGACCATATAAATTTCTTCTGTGAAAGTAAGTGAGGAGAGGAGTCCCCCATTTATATATGAAAAGTGATGGAATTTTTGTCAATACCGAAACCTTTTCAATAATGGGATGTCACTATAAATAATTTATCTCCTATATTGATAAATACTATGAACAAAAAGTGATAATTTCAACAATGAAATAAACCAAAAATAACCACACATGTTTTAAAAATGGTTGAGTTCTTTTACTCTAAATGTTTATTACATTTATCATTTATCTTTTACCAAAATTTCTAGTTTTTACCTAATTTTACAAATCATCTTGGAAAAAACATTACAGGGCCCATATTATAAAATTTGTACCTAATTATTCATAATCTTATGTTCATTAAATAATATTATATTTCTAAAAAATATAAAAATTAATTATAAAATTATATATACAAAATTTAGAATTTTTTTTGAAACATATAACATATGATAAAAAATGAAATATATCTGGTTATAAATTATAACCAAAATTTTTTGAATTATATAGTAAATTAGATAATACATATTGTTTCATTTAAAATTGTATCATGGATTTATACATCATACTTATATAATAATAATGTTATAAAAATAAATTTCTTGTAAAAAAGAAATTTTATATTTTTCACCTCAAATAATTATTTTCAAGAAAAATATCTAATATTAATATAAATATATTATTGAAATTTATAATCAAAGAATAATTTTATTTATTTCAACTTAAAATAAAAAAAATTATTGATTATGTTTATCTAAAAATGATATATATAATGTAAATTTTTTAATTTAAAGTTTCTTTTCAAATATTCAACTGTTTCTAATATTATTTCATATACATTTTAAATTTACTAAAGATTAATATAATATATTATAAATATTGTAATAAAAATTCATATGAATTTAATTTATTATGGAATAATATTATATTTTTTTAAATGATTCTCTGAAGGAAATTATTTTTAAAATATTTATCAAATAAAAAATTAGTATAAAATAAAATTACATAATTAAAAAACATTATCTAATAATTATTACATTATTCATGTGATATTAGTATCTCTCGGTTCATTTTGGATTGGTTTTGTGTTAGTGAAGGGTTTCATGTGACACAATCTATTGAGGATTTTAAAAATTTTAATGTCCAAAATATCATGTTGTTTCACCATGAGGTTTATAAATTCATTGAATTCGGTTATTCATTGGTTTAGAATATTTTGAAGTGATAGATTCTCCATAAGGATGATGAATTTATTATATCAAAAGCCATATAAGGATAACGACTTCATAATATCTGGTTCTTCATGAGGATGAACTATGCTTCATAAAAACATTCATACTGTTTCCCTTCACAATTTTCTATTTCATTATTTTTATTATATAAATAGTTGGCCCAAAAAATAGAACCCCTTCATAATCAGTTCTTCATATAATGATAAAGATATAATTTTTAGGTGATTTGAAAGGCAATTTAATTCACACATTGTCCATTGAGGTGGGATCATATATATAAGTTACATACCCCTCGTCATTCTCATATTTTATAGAAATTGACTTTGATATGCCTATTATAATTATCAACATCAATAAAATTGGAAGGCACTACTATATAAATTCAACACTACATAGTCGTATTGGTGTTTTAATAGAGATATTTTAGTCCATGATGTTGGGTCATGGTTAGTGTGAGCTCATCTCATTCAAGTGTGGACCAGTATAATTCCTATGTTGAACTCATATCCTATGTGGTCACCTACATCGTTTATGTACTGAACTCATAAGGAATTGTTTTAAATTTTATTGTATAATTTTTTAATATTTTAACTATATAATTTAACTTATTTAACCAAGATACATTCCTTAATCACGGAATGAAACATTTATAGATAATGTTTCATGTGGTGTCATTGTGATAAGAGGAATGATTACTAAATTCATTAATTCTTCTAATAATAAACCTATTATTTGGTACCACAATATGCTTAAAAATTAAATTAGAGACATGTTTCATGAATTTAAAATGTATTATTAACTATATTTTATGTGTTTTGAATTCTATAAAATTCACCCATTACAAAACCACAATCTATGAATTTTTAAATCAGATGAATAATTCCTCAATAAGAAATTATTTAAAAATAATCTCATCAAAAATTTATTATATCCAAAAATTTATGAGTTTTAATGGATATACTCTTTCCTAATATTATATGGATTTTTAATGGAAGATACAAACCCTATTAGAAAAAACTCTTGACCATGGATTGATTTGTAAGAGGTCAAAAACTAATAAAAAGTTGTTATAAGATTTAAATATTGATATTTTATCCATTAATGCATTCATCATGGATTGGGGTTGTCCAATATAGGTTCTTTACTGCTATTTTAAATTAATAAACACAAGTAATTTCTATTATATGAATTATTGTTTATTTTTTATTCATTCTACCTTCAAACTTATCATATCCTTATTAATATTTTAGCAGATGAAGAACATGAATTAAATCATTCCCCAAGATATATGTTTTTTTCATGAAAAGCCTCTTGGGAATATAGAGAATTAGTGGATCCCCAATCGTAGGATATATGCATGATGAATTCATCCCTCCTACCTCAAAAAGACTCTGCATTGAATAGACTCCTCCACTAGATATATAATTGATCAAAAGGAAAACAAAATATTGGATGAAGAGTTATTTCTGAAGATTTACATCCATTTTGGGGTATGGAATGTAAATTTTATCATCTTCACTTTTGTAGAGCATGCGTCTAGAATTACAAGGATCATTCTATTTCACATGACTCATAGTCTTCTAGAAGCATATTTACCAATGAAGAAATATGTGAATTACGAAAAATGGGTAGAAAATTTAGTTCTATTTTTGATTGACCACTAATCTAGTAGAATTATTCACAATGATCATTTTAAGATATCTTGATCTAGTGATTGATTTTTACACTAGTGAAAATGTTTGAATGTTTATAATTGCAGAGTATCTGTCTACTGACATGTTTTTCAATTCAGTAGTATAAATATTAGAAATGTTTTCCATCTTTATTAAAAAGAATTAGGGATAATGATCTATTTATTATTATAGAAAACATTGAAATTATATGGGTCATTATCATGACATATATGATTGTATATCAATTCATTATAAACTAAGGCGTACAAAATATTTAATTCAGACCCTATCTATGTTTCTTGATTGTCCTTAGGCCCTAAGATATAAAGTAACTATTAGATAAACATATCATTTTAACCTTTAAAATATATTCTAAAACTTCTAGATACATTTCAAAAAATGAAACTATCACCCATAAAGAAAGGGAATACATAATATCCTTATAGAAAAGTTTATTGACCGACCAACTAGATGTAGTGATGATCAGAAAATATTATTTATAATGACGATTTGGCCAGAAATTTCATTATTTATCAAGGAGATATCATGATCCTCCATGTAGTGTACATGAATAATGAAATTATTTATTAATTATCAATTTTTTAATACGATAATGAGATTGTATACTAGAGTTTTATTTTTTAAATCAACAATCATTTTCGATATCGGGCTAATGAAAAATATAATAATACCTAGATTGAGTCATATTTCCATAGTAACATTGATTATATAATGGATAAAAAATAACTTTCAATAGGATAGGTAGAGGAACTATGGGATGAATCCATAGTAGTGGGGATAATTAGATAAATTGTTAATTTGGGAAAACAAGTTACTTTTATTTTTCTCCGAAAGTAGGTTAGTAACATTACCATTTCATCATTGATAATAAAAGATATTCTTCAACTGTGGGAGGATTCTTATGCATATGATACCACAAATGATACATTAATTTCTTCCCAACTAGAATAGAAATCATAAACCAACATCCAATATTCCATTGTATTGTTGGATTCACATCAAAATACTAAACAAATCTCATTGGACACATTTTTTTATCACCTATAAATATTTTCCAGACTTTCCATTGATATTATTGAATATGTAGTTGTGCGATCTCAAATCCATAATCAACATTACTAAAGGTTGTTTTTTCTATTAAAAGGGAGTTTGCTAAAATGATGGGAGCTTAAGAGGGTTCAATATATGAATGAGGAACCAATCAATGTACTCCTTCAAGATATTATGATGGATCCATAAATTTTAATTCCATTCAAACAGTTATTAATTTCTTCAAAAAAATCATGAATTATTCTGGATAATAGTGATCATTTTATTACTTCTTATTTATTAAGAATATTCAGTTGGTTCAATGTTATGTGTTACAGGAGATCCATATTTCAAGGACGGGGATGTAGTATCTCACAAAATATCCTAGAAAATTTAGGCATTTGTGTCCAATAATCTAAGGAATTCAATTCCACTTCAAGTTAGCCACCTTGATACATTTTTAAAAGATACTATTAGAAAATACAATCATTTTAATATCCTTTTATCCATATTGTTTTTGGGAAAATGAGTTAGTATATCTATTCACTTATCTCTAACATCAATTTTAAAGATCAATACAGACATATTGATTTTTCTTTAGATTTTATGATATCACGTGATCATAACAACATCACAAGATTAAAATCCATTCACCTATATACTTCCAAGGGGGACATTTATGTGTAAGTATACCATTGAGACCCAAAGGATCTATGATTCAACATCCCACATAAATGCATTGATTAATGGTCTTATAGACTAGATTCGTATGGGTGACCACATTTTTATCTCAACCATCATCCTTATATATCTATTTTTGACTTGTGGTACAACATGAACTATATACCTCAAGGAATATATTCCTTAGGAAAATAAAATCCATAATAAATTAGTTGGGATCCCAAGGGATGTAGTGCATGTGGGAGAAGAATGTTGTCAAAATCAGCAATATTCAAAACTAGAATTTAATTATTACAAAATGAATAGTATTATCATTCACCTAAATCCTATTGATAGATTAATGGATATTTAAATTTATCTTTCCAGGTCTAGATAAAAACTTGTTGAATATAAAAAAAATTCCAAGAAGTTATGTTTCAGTAAAATTAAAAAACCTATTTTTTTTATTGTTAAGTAAATTCATCTATAAGTAATTTTTGTTGAAAATCAATAGTAGTAAATTAAAGGACATTAATATAAAATGATATCTCTATCATAGGATATTCTTTCTCTATAATATATTCCTATAATCATTTATAGGGAAATGATAATGGCTTTTGAGGTTATCATAACCTTGTAAGATAGTGTTGATCCTTTTCTATAAATGTTGATGAATTACCAAATATATTGACAACTATTCCTTAAATAAATGATTTTTAAAATAAAATATGATTTCAATATATCCATAAGACCACAAACCCAATACCTTAATAAATGGTGATGGTGGGAGAGCTAGATGAATATGTGAAAGTGTAGTTAATGAGTTGTGATGTTAGACCTTCTCTCGATGATGTGGTGGTATAATATATCACATAATCAGAGAGATAAATTGAATACAACTAGGATGTTATATATTCATATACTATCACCTAATGGTATATATTGAATAATATTAAGAAATTAGGTTTCTAAAATCCTTTCGATGAATTTTTTGTAAAGCTACCACAACCTGATCACATACTCAAAACACTCCGCGATAGTGAGTTTGATTATCAATAAATATATGAAATAATAAAGTAAATTATTTGAACATGAGATAATTAATTTTGTTTTGAAATTGTTGGTATTATATTCCTTGGTGTATCCTATAACCACTAAGGCTGGTAAAATATATGATGCCACTCACCATTTGGAGACCATCACCAAAGTTTCATTAAATCGTAGAAGAATGGTCTTAATCTATCCAAAATTTACAAGTGTTTCATTGACTTTTATAAAATGGAAATATATTATATATGATAATATTATGAGAATATAATGTGTTTGTAGGATGTAGAGAATACCAAGGATGATGATTCTTTGATAGAGTAGGTTCTACCTTCCCAAATAATAGAATAGATTTCTTGGATGTTTTAACTGAAATACCATATCAACCAATAAATAATTACCTTATAATATCTATATATTCACATAATGTGGACTATCATAATATTTTCCCCTTCTTATAACACTTTGGAAGAGAGACTCTAAAATTTATAAGTTCCTCAATTTTTTGAATAAATACAAATTTCTTTCACTATCAATTCCAAAATTCTTTCACGACTATTTCATTTTTTCAACTCTAAGTTGTCTACAAAAACATTTAAATGATACCATAATGATAAAATGAATCCTATAAAACTTTTTACTAGAATTTACTGGGACAGTACTGGTTTCTAATCATTGTAATCTAGTAGGATTTCCTCTTATGGAAGGCTTATATACCATAATAGTCATGAGTTTAATCACAATAAACTAGAGTATTGATGTTTGGATATGAATGACTTCCTCTCATGTGTGTCTCATTGATGGGTATGTCAACTAATAAATTCACTATACCACTATATTTAGTCAATTTTTATGACTTATTAAGCTCATCATGATATGGATCAGGGGGAATTTTGAATTATTATTCCAATATTCAAAAGGATTTTGTTAACCTGGATTCTTAATTATACACATTTCAAGTTGATCCAGGGACTATTATTCTAGGGATTATGAAATGTAAGTATACCCAAAATTTTCATAGGAAAAATGTGCCACCATAAGATTTTATAAAAACTAATCTTTAAATAAATTTATTTTTTTGATAAATTACATTACACAAAGAGAATAGTTTTTACTAGACACATTATTAAATATTTATGTATATTAATCAATAAAAATTAATTTAATAATTCTTTATTATATTGGCACACAATTTTTAGAAAAATTCATTTTTATGCCTCAAAAATTTTGTTTTCAAATTTTTTTTATTAATATGTTGTCTGGATAATAAATTTAGATTATAAAAATATATTTTTTTTTAAATAATAATACTATTTTTAAAATATAATTTACAAATTATATTATTTTTAGATTTTTTAAATTTTCAGAATATATATGGTTGTTAGTGATATTATAGATTTATTAAATATTTTCATTTCCTTTAATTAAATAAATTATTTTTATGCCCAATGTAATTATTTATTTTTTCATAATTGTACATATAATCTAGTATGTTTAAAACAATATAACTAATTTCATTTTGATTAGTAATACTCATGGTTTTGGTCTAATTATAATTCTATAAATATGACCTTAATTTTATATAATCAATTTTTAGGTACATAATATTTATCCATTTTAGTTAACTAAAATAATCACTAATGGGGAATAAAATAAATTAAAAGTGAATATATATATATATACATACACATACATATATATATATATTAAAACTCGTTTAATTATGAGTTCTAGTTGTGGATTTAATATAAAATCATTTTATTGTTCAGAAAGTCATTTTTCTAAAAACATTCCCATTTATTTTTTAACACGTACTTTATAATTAATTTTTAAAATATATGATAATTTATTTTCCAGAATACTGTAAATTTTTTAAAAAATATTTAAATATATTATTTTGTTGTGTTTATGATAAATTTATGAAAAGTCTATTTTTTAGGGTAATAATAGATTGACTTGTTTTTATTTTAAATATTTATTTTCTTTTAATGAATTTTAATGTCAATGTTTTGGTTTAAAATGGTTTTATAAGTAACTATAGTTCCACAAAAATTTTATTATACTAATTTATATCAGTTAAATAAATTTTTCATTAATTTTCAATATAAAATGTTTTTATAATATAGTAAATATTTTTTTTTTAAAATCACTTTTTCAACACGTCTGTAGGTTTAACTTTATATTAAAATTTCCCACTTTTATTTTTTTTAATTTGAACAAATAGATTCCATAATTCAAATTATAAATATTAATTTCATCATAAAATTTTAAATTAATTTTTATTCATAAGGAATAGTAAAAACCATAAAAATTAATTACCACGGTTAGGGTTAAATAGGTTCACATAGAGGATTAACACCTATACAAGGTTGTTAAACTAAAATATAAGTGGTAAAATAAATTATAAACATGTCCAATACCAATTTTATATACATATATAGATTTTTTCACTCTAATGGTGTGTAATGACTAATTTTTTGAGACTTTAGGCATTTCAAAAATATTTTTATACTATATTATTTTCAAAAAATTAAAGTGTTTCCTCTACCCTAATTATAAAATGTCACCCCTACACTCTCATATTTTCATAGTAAACACCATTTTTTTCATCAAATACATATTCAAATATATAAGATCTCATCCCTTTCCATGAGTGAATAATTTTTTTGGGAAGACAGGTTGTTTTTTTTAATTCAATAAAATTTATTTATCAAATTTTTTTTGTTAAATGGGATAGAGGACTTTATTATAGCTAACATCTTATAATATTCAATTTAAATTCTTTTGAGTTCGACATTTAGTGAGTGCGACTTTTTGAGGTCTGAAAATTCTCAGGGATGACTGAATAAAAATATTAAATATAATATATAAAGAGCATACATTGTATTAAATATAATTTAATAAATCTAAAATGGTGCATAATATGGGAAATATAAGACCACTATTGTGTCGAAAATAGGGTGTTTCTATAGGCAAGTATAACATTTGTAAGTGTTGTATTGTTAGACATCTCATTCGTGAAAATATTCTTTTATATTTAATATATTTTTAATCCAATTTTTTGATATTAAATTACTAATATCTCTCATGTAGTTCATCTTTTGAGATATTTATGACCACCAATGGGTCTTGAATGGTCGGTTTACCCTAATCAGGTTAAAAAGTTAATGTGTTATGGGTATTTGATGTTATTTTATTTTTAAGTTAAAAAATTAAATTTATTAGTTTAATAATAAATCTAAAATTAATTAAATGAAATGAAATTAAGATAATAGGTATTTTAATATTTATTGGGAACATAAAAAATATTATTAATAATAATAAGCGTATTATTATTATTAAAAAATATTAAAGGAAAAGTGGTTTTGTAATAAAATATTAATTTTCACTTAAATAATGAACTATGTTTCACTACATGTGAATATTTGTTATTGATCAATTTAATAGCAGAAAAAATTTTATTCACATAAAAATAAATGAAATTGTGGGGATAATATTAATTTATTAACTATTATTGAAAATTAATTAATGTTTTTTGTGAAATGTAAAGGGTGAAAGTTACTTTATAAAAATAGTTATTATTTATTAATTATTATTATTATTATTAAATAAATAAAATAATATTTGTAAAACACCATTTTCGGTATTAATATTTTGTATGGTTTAATATTTATTTTCCATCAAGTGTGACCCTAAAATTTGGGTGGTAATTTCCTGGCCAATGTTGAATATTTAATTCTTGCACATGGTGCATGTCTAGGAAACTCCCAATATTATGATGTATTGATGCATGGAATTAATAGGAGAGATTAATATATAAGTGTTGAAATTAATGTTTTTAATTTTTTGATTCGATTTCTTTCGAAAAAATGGAAATCAGTTAAAAATCATTTCACAACATGAAATGAGGATTCATATCATGAAATATTAACACCCACCCTTTTAGAAAAATGTTTATCTAGCATCACATGAACCTCTGTACATGATTTTATTTGTTGCATATGTTGTGTACACCACCACTTTAACCCAAGTTGTATTTCACACATCTTCTATGGACGAAAACTCTTATGTGCACCTACAGCATGGATCAAAGATCTTTTATAGAGCATCTACCTTGGACTGATACCCCTCTGTGGACCACCGTCTTCGATCAAATACTATCCACGCACCTCTCTGGTTTGAGTGCTCTTATCATTTAAAATCTAATTATCTTCTAATCCTCTTCCCAGATAAAAGAGTGTTTTTATCAATTGTAGGATCTATATCAATAATGGTAATCTAGATATAAGATCATTGGATCTTTATATAATGGTAATATATCTTATTTCATTTAATCATGGATTTAGGCTTCTGATCTAGAATGTGTTCTTCATCGTGTTCTTGATGGATCCACGTCAACTTGGGATTATATGTTTGCAAGAGTTTGTCAATATTCTTGATGAAGGTGGTATAAAATTCAAATCTCATAGTCTTAATTATAGTTATGTATATATAATTTTATAATTTCAATTATACATTTAGTTATTGAGTTCTAGATTAAATCAAATAATTTTGTGAATTAATTAATTAAATGATATGTGAAATTGGGATTTTGGGATTTTAGATCGTGAATAATTAAGTGTTAAATTAATTATGAGATATCAAGATAGTGGATTTTAGATAATTAATTGTATAATTAATTATGGGATACTGACATAATGTATTGAATAACTAGTTGGTGAATTAATTATGATACTGTGAAATTATGATTTGGATACTTAATTATTAATATTAATTAGAGAGATATTGTGATTATTGAACATGAGTATTTAATTATAGGATTAATTAATGGGAATGGTTAGGATTATGAAATGATTATTTGGTATAGTTAATTTTTGAATTAATTATGGGGAGATAGAGATTATTGAAATTTATTAATTAATAGAAAAAATTGAATATTGATATATTCAAGGTGTTTAATATGGATAACTAGTTATATAATTAATTATGTGATATTCAGTAATGGTTTTAGATAATTAATTATTGAATTAATTATAGGATATTTAACTGTTATTTTATATTAATAATTGTAGAATTAATTATTAATAAATGATTTCTTGAATTGAGATAATTAATGGTAGATTAATTACGAGATATTACCATTTTGGATCAAGATAATTATTGAAAAATTATTTATAAGATATTTAAATTGAAGGTCTGGTTATTTAATTGTTAAATTAAATAATGGGTTTAATTTAAGGGATTAGACACAACTAATTAATTTGAAAATAAAGTAACGAGGTTTGTTTTGTTTATGAAATCAAAGGAGTTAGATTAATTAATTAGAAAATTAATTAATGGGGATTATTGATTTATTATAATTGATAGATAATTCATTGATGAATTGATTATGTGATATTGATATTTGAGAATTAAGATAATTTATTGTAAAATTAATTAGGAAATATTGAGATCATGAGTGAGATAATTAATTATGGAATTAAGTATGAGATTCTGAGGATGTGGATATTGATTAATTAATTATTTAATTAATTAATTTTATTGATATAACTAGTTGTGGAAAACTAATTAAGGTTATTATATGATAAACTAATTGTTGAAATGGTAATGAGATTCGAGGATAATTAATTGTTGAGTTAAATATCAAATTCTTGAATTATAAATTTTTAATAATTAAATGGGGAAATAATTATTAGATGTACAGTTGCGAAATGATTAATTAATTATTTAATTTTTTAATGGAATTTATAAGGTTAATTAAATTTTGAATTAATTAACAGAGTTGAAGTGACCAATTAATTGAGGAATTATTTAATGGGATTATTATAATTAATTAATTATGGTAATTAATTAATGAAATTGATGTGATTAATTTTTTTGGGTTAATTGATGTCAATGGGTTGTGATTCATTGGTGAATTAATTAATGGAAATAAAGGTAATCAATTAATTGTTTAATTAATTATTTTTCAATTAAATTAATGTTATTGATGCGATTATTTAATTGTTGAGTTAAATAATGAAATTAAAGTGACTAGCTAATTATTGGATTAAATGATTTAATTTTTGAGATTAATTAATTATTCAGTTAATTAATAAAAAAAATTGATTAAATAATTATAGAATTAACTAATTAAATTGATGTTATTAATCAAATATTGACATAACTAAGGGAACTATGTGATTATGAAATTGTTTGATTTTGATTAATTAACTGTTAAAAAAATTAATTAGAAAATGTGATGTGAAACCTGATAAGGGGGTTAAGGTTGATTAACCTTGATTGTTGGGAAATATATGAAATTGTGTTATATTTGATATATTGTGAATGATTGATAAATAGGGTGCTATATATGACATTCTATAGTCTTGATATATATATATATATAATTGATAAACGAGGTTTCATATGGGACTATTGCTCCAAATACTAACAGTGTGCTAGACATTGCATTTTGAACCCAGAAAGCATGAAAATATTCTTATATGGGATAGAGAATGAGGCTCTAAATACAAGTGGGGTATAAGATAGGGACCAATGCCCCAAATACTCATGACAGTGCTAGACATGACACTCCACTCATTTATTGACATTGGAATACAGATACCACTGGATGTATAAGAATTTAATTAATTGAATAATCGAAAACCATGTGATATAAATATTGATAATTGAATATTAAAAATAGTATAGACATCGATGGGGGACAAATAAGGTATTGAGATATGGGTGTCCATGGGAACATGTGGGTTTATGAGGTTACATAAAAGACAATTGAATAAATTTAAACTGTTTACACTTTTTACTTGTATATTATTATATATACAACTGCATACACTGTTATAGACTATATTGGTTTTAGAAACCATTGGTGGTGGCCTAATGATTTGTAATCACACCATATTAAGGCTACCTGGTGAGTACTCGAATTGAATTTATTGTTCTCTGGATAGGTTTAAAGAAAAGGCCATGTGATAGATTGGATATTGGGGATAGATCTCGGATGAGGGAATCACACATGGTTTCATAATCTCTTGTGAGTTAACATTGTATTTACATTTGGTTTTTCATTTGACACTTGGAACATACTTAGCATGAAATATATGTGTTTCTATTTTGATTCTATAATTCCAATATTTTTCAACTTGTGATATTAATTTTTTATGTGTTGATATATATGAATCTACTAATTTTTTATTTATTTATGAAGGTATATAACTCTAATAAAATAAAAAAGAACATATAGTCTTCCTATATTCTACTTATCTAACTCTTTCTACTAGTTTGTAGCCTCTAAAATACAGGGAGGTGGTCTTCAGGTCTTTTGGGGGTCATGCTCGGGGCACTGGTGTGTGGCACCCAATCTAGGATGTGACAATGTGGTATCAGAGTTCCATTTTTTTCTTATTATTTTGTCTTATTAATTTTGAAAGGAATACATGATACTAGGAAGAGTCGGGGATTGGTTTTGAGCTCATTAGTGGGTGTAGGTACCACATATATGTAGGGAAACTGAAGTACCATCGGGGTTGGTTATTATTTATTTCTATTATAGCAGAATATTGCTTCATCTTGGGTTTATCACATGTTGGGAGATGTGAATATAGTTTACCTTTTCTAGGTTTTGAATTTTTTCCATGAATGACACAAAAGTATATTCAGTATACAACATTCTAGTTACTTAGGATTAGATTGTAGCATGCATCAGTGTAGGAACATATAGGAATATGGGTTTGGAATAATTTATTGAACTAGAAATTTTTTTCCTAGAATATAAAATTGAACAGAAAATGGTGCCTGACAATAAATGGAGAAAGATTATAAAATGATGTAAGATGATAATAAATAGGTTTCTAAATAATAAACATGGCTACTGAGAATATATTTACCCATGTTAACTAGGACATATGTGTAGGATGGTTTAGGGTGGTGATAGTGCCCCAGTTTTAATAGGTGGTTGAAAAAAGGTAAGAAACACTAATAATGAAGGATTTGTGGTAGTATTCGTATAAAACTTATTTACAAATTTTTAATTAGTAATGATCATTTCCCTACCATGACATCATCCCAGGTACACTAAGAAAGAAATGGATTTTTTCCTAATTAATGAAATTATTTTGGATAGATATGGGTCCCTTGTGAGGTAGTTCTTATGAAGTAATATATATGTGGGGATGATGGTTCGAGTTACACCATTAGTAGTTTATGGATAACGTTATTAAGAGGGACTGAAATCCATATAATATTATGGGATTTGGGCCATGGTAGTTGAGTTATTTGAAAATTTGATGTTAACGATGATCTTATGGTGGGGAGATATATGCCAATAGTAGGTGAATGGAGAAATACGATGATGTTGAAATGGTGGAAATAGAATACCAAGGTGGAACTCATAAGGTATTGTTTATATTTATCAAATAACGGTTACGTGAGCCTTACATGGGATGGATGGATGTCCTTTATATGTAATTTTTCATGGAAATGTTGATGTCCAATATTGGATTGTTTATTGGACTTCATGGGAACATTGAGTTTTGAAACACGCCTCATATGTTGTGGATGTTGAGATTGAGACCGATGAGTTATTCAATGAGCATCTAATGTTTTTGTTTGAAAGTAGTGAAAATGTGTTGTGGGTAATGATCTTATGTTTTTTCCGCCTATTATAGAGATTTCGTTGAGATGGGGAGGAAACATGTAAGGGAGAAGCAGATAAGAGGGAACAGTAACCCAACCTTATTTGAATCAGAAACAAAGAGGTGATTAAGAGGAAGGATTGACCAAAAGCTTCTATAAGGTGGGGAGATTTTAAAGTCCCACCCTTTTTCAAGGTTTGAATCATTTAATTTATTTTGTTTAATATTGGTTTTCTTTATTTTTATTCACAAAAATTATTTATCCACAATTTTTTTATAAATTTTTTAAACTCCATAAATTCTAGTTAACTTCTTATAATATTCAATTGAATATTTTTTTAGTTCGAACATGATTCTGTGTAAGATTTTGAGGCCCAAAAATTATTGTATAAGAATGAATAAAAATATAAAATATAAAATATTTAGTGCATAAATTTTATTTAAAAAATTTTAAAAACTCAAAAAAGTTCATATTATGAGAAATTTGAGACAAAAATTCTGTCTGGAAGAGAGTGGTTACAAAAGGGGGGATATAACACTGGTAAGCATCAAATGTTTTGTTGCATCACTCAAGAAAATAAATTTTTTAAATTTTATTAAAATTTTAATCCATTTTTATAATGTTATATGATTAATATCTTTCAATTGGTGTGTCGTATAAGAAATATGAAACCAGCTATGGGTTTGGAGTGGTGGATTTTCTTAGTCAAGGTATTACTTTTATTCATAATGGGAATTTGATGTAATTTAATTTTTATTTTAAATAATTAATTTTAATTATTTAATAATTTATCCAAAAGTAATTAAATCAAATTAAATTTAAACAATAAGTATTTTTATATTTACTGGGATGATAAAATAAATTATTAATAATTAATGTGTTATTATTATTATTCAAACAAATTGAATGAAAATTTACTTGTGTAATTAAATATTCATTTTAACTTAAATGATAAATGGTGCTTCCCTTCATGTGAATATTTGTTGTTGATCAATGTAATAGTAGTGAAATTAGTAGTCCACACTAAATAACTGCAAATGTGTGGATAATGTTATTTTATAAACTATTATCAAAATTTAATGAATTATTTTTGTGAAACATTAACGGTGAATGATATTTTATAACAATAATAACAATTTATTTATTGTTATTATTTCTATATTTAGAAAATAAATGTTTTGAAAACACTGTTTTGGTTATAACTCATTCATATGGTCTCATATTGACATTCTTCCAGTAGAAGAGTGACCCTAAAATTGAGGCGATCATTTCAAGACCAATATTAATTATTTAATATTATGATTTGTAGATTCAAGAAACTATTAGGAGAGATTAACAAAAAAGTTATTCCATTATTGTTTTTGTAATGGATTGATAGGAATTTTGTGGGAAAAGGGGGGAATCACTTACAAATCATTACACGATTTGAAATTAATATTCAAATAAAGTAATAGTTATGCACATACTTTAAATTAACATGTATCCAGTTTCGCGTGAACCTCCAAACTTTCTTTTCTTTGTTGTAGACACATCGTGCATGACCATTTTCAACCCAAAATGATATGAGCACATTTTTCTTTGACCAAAACTCCTCTATGCACCTCCAGCACGTATCAAAACTCTTCCACAGAGCTTCCTTAAAGGACCAAAATCCCTATTCTAACCACCATCTTCAATCAAATCCCTCCACGCACCTCTCAGGTATTAGTGTTCTTCTTATTTATAATATATGTCCATTATTCTCCTCTTCTTTTATAAAAGAAATAAGTTTATCTACTATAGGATCTATATATTGATTTTTTTTATCTTGATATAGGCTCATCAGATATAGATCTAAAGTTGAGAGATCTTATTTCATTTAATCATGGATTTATGGTTCAGATCTAGACCATGTTTTTCATTACATTCTTGATGGATCTGCTTCAAATTTGTATTATTCATTGTTAAGTATTCATCAATATTCTTGAGTTAGGTGGTCTAATATTAAAATCCCTTAGTCTTAATTACAATTAGGTGTATTTAATTGTATATTTTATATTAGACTTTTAGAAATTTCATTTTATATTATATTAATTAATTTGTTAAATTAATTAATTAAATGATAGATTCAACTGGGATATTGGGATTTTAGATAATGAATAATTAATTATTAAATTAATTATGAGATATCGAGATTTTTAATTCTAGATAATCAATTGTAGAATTAATTTTGTGATATTAAAATTATGAATTGAATAATTAATTTCTAAACTAATTATGAGACTATGAAAATGTGATTTGGATAATTAATTAATAAAATTAACTACTCTGATATTTCATATTTTTGAATATTATGAATTAATTTTAGGACCAATTAATGGTGATGGTAATGATTATGAAATTTTGATTTGGTATGATTAATTATTGAATTAACTATGGCGAGATAGAGATTGTTGAAATTGTACAATTAATTGATGAATTAATTATTTATATATTTAAGTTTTTGAATAGGGATAATTAATTTGTATAATTAATGATGTCATATTGGGGTATTATTTGAGATAATTAATTGTAGAATTATTTCTGTGAAATTTAGTTTTTATTTGAGATAATTAATTCTAGAATTAATTATTGGAAAATGGTGTCTTGAATTATGATAATTAGTGGTAGATTAATTATGATATATTTACATATTAGATTAAGATAATTTATGGTATATTAATTATGATATTTTTAAATTGTGGGTGTCATTATTTCAATATTAAATTAACTAATGAGTTTAATTAAGGGAGTGAAGGTAACTGATTAATTATAAAATTAATTAATGAGGTGTGTTGTGTTAAATTAATTTAGAGGGTTAGATAAATTAATTGGAAAAATAATTAATATAGATTGTTGAGTTACTATAATTGATAGATTATTTATTGATAAATTAATTATAAGATATTGATATTTGTGAATGGAGATAATGTGTTATAGAATTAATTATAAAATATTGAGATCGTGACTGATATAATTAAATGTGGGATTAATTTTGGGATTTTGAGATTTTGGATATTGATTAATTTATTAATTTTATTGAATTGAAAAAAAAGTTATGAAATATAAAAATGGGATTTTTATGATAAACTAATTTTTGAATTAGTAATAAAATTGGAGTATAATTAAATATTTCATTAAATATTGAATTGTATAATTATAAATGGTTAATAATCCAACCAAATTGAAATTTTTTATTATGAAGCCATTTTTAGGAAAAATAGGATACCAAAGTTCACAAAAGGTATAACTACATGATGAAAGAACTCACAAAATGGTTAATCACAAGTCTAATATTACTGGACTCAGCTAATCTATAGAGTTCCTGGTGCAGCGTACTTACCTGGGTATCTGGATCCTCTCCGATAAGCTCTTCAAGGTGAGAAATCATCCTTTCCATTCTCTGAATAAATTATTCTGAATTGATTTGACTCTAATTGAAGCCTCAGGCTAGTATTCTATCTTGTTTATCTAATTACACTTCTTGCTCCTCTGTGGAATCAACTTTTAACCTTCATTCATAGATTCTATAGAGCTCCTAATCTAAGACAGTTGGTCGTACAGCTTCCTCAAGCATTTCTTCCTTGGAGTGCAGGATAAGTTTCAAGCACTTTACAGCCTCTTCTTCTTTGTCTCTTGAATTACTACTTGATCCTTTGCTTTCCCCTTTTGTAGGAATGTGATTTCCTTATTTCTACCCTTCTTGGCCAACCTAGTCTCCATTGGTTTTGTCATGTGGGAGTAATCCTTGCGCCTCTTAGACTTTTTACCCTGAACCATGATCCAATCCTCTGAATCTTTAATGCCTTTTTTCCCTTTCTTCCATCGAGGGATGTAAGGACCTTTACCTTGAATTTGATCCTTGTTATCCATTGAAGAATGGGTATATCTATCATCACCTGAAGAACCGTCCTCCTGAGACATTGAAGGTTCATGAACTTCCAACCCCTCAAAACAATTCCCCAACTTCAATGTCTTGCCTTCTTTGAGAGGCCTCTACATACAAGGAGTCCCCTCCTAAACTGGATTATCTGCTAATCTATAATTCTTTCCCAAATCCCCAACCTCCAGAAGTGCAGCAGGATAAGCATTAAGGGTGTTTGGGTCTAAGGGCCCCAAGACACTCTCGCTGTCCATCCTCCCTTGTCCACGTTGTGGTTCTGTTGCAGCCATTAAGAAAGACTTTCTATGAACCGAGGTTGAGCATGTGGGTTGTTCATAACTGTTACCCATGAACTACGGCTCCATGATAGTATCCTCCCTACCTCGGCCTTGTTCACCAAGACCTTGGACATCACTCCCTACCAAGGTTGCCTCACCTTCCTCGATACAATTGGATATAGCTGGTAAATTCACTGTAGAAACTACTAACGAAACTTCTTCTAAAACTCAATTGAGCCCCAAATCAAGCTTCAACTGGGAAAAGATGTCCACAACCTATGGTTCTTCCACCTTCGTCTTCACGGTATTCATGGCCACTAAAGAAAACAAAGGGGGCCACTATTTCTGATTAATGGCCTCCTCACCTGAAGAATCCTGAAGTCTGACTGGAACCATCTCCAATGGAACATCCTCGTGCACCTCTTATGGCTCGCCCAATATGTTGATATCCCGCAACTCGAGATCCATCCTATTATCAACCTGCACCATTGATACCCTGCCCCAGATCATGAAATCATGGCCATAAGTCGCAGGGGCTCTCACCTACACTGAATCCACCCCCTGAGCACCCTGCCTATAGGAAAGGGCCTCGTGACCCAGTCTATGGTAGGAAAAACATAAATCCACCCAATGATAAAATACCACCATTTTCTTGCATGTAACCTCCTCACCAGCACAATCCATACAAAACTGACCGGAATCCTTGACACTTCTACTTCCACACACATACAAGGTTTGTATAGGGGTACTATACATGATGTTATACACCCATGATATATAAGTATGATTGGTAAATGGGGTCTTAGGCAAGGAAAAATGATCAAAATACTCATGGGGTGCTATACATGGAATTCTACACCCATCATGAATTTAAATATTCTTTTGTGGGATAAGGACTGAGGTTCTAATTACCCATGGGGTGAGATAGTGAGAGATGGTTCAAATACTCACAAGGGTTCTAGACATGACGTTCTACACCCATTTATTGACATTGAACAACATATTAAATTGGTAGTATATGAATTGAGTTAAATGTATAAGGGGGTTCTATCTGGTATAATGATAGTGAATTGAATATGGTAAATTATTTATACTCCAGCACAGGTTGGATTAGGTATTCAGATATGGGTGTCCATGGGAATCCTTGGGTTTATGATATTAAATAAATGATAGATGAATAAATGTAAATTTTTTACATTGTTACTTGTATATTATTCTTTATAAAAAAAATATGCTCTTTTATAGACTATATTTTTTTTAAAAACAGTTGGTGGTTGCCCACTAATTTATACTCACACTATATTTGAGTTGCCTAATCTATACCTGAAAAGACATGATTTTATTCCAGACATGTTAAGGGAAAGGCCTTGTCATAGATTGATGATTAGGGATGGATATTTGATGAGGTGACCGAACATGTTTTATAACCCTCTTGTGAGTTTAAAGTTTATATACATTATGATTTTTATTTTAGACTAGGCATGTACTTATTATGGCACATCTACTATTCAGTTTTGATTATGTACTTATACTTTTGGCCATCTTGTGATATTAGTTTTTTCTATAGTTATATATATTATTTTTCTATTTTTTATATATTTCTACTAGTGAATTTCTCTAATGAATGAAAAAGGGATATAGTCTACCCATGATCGACTTATCATACCCTCATAGCTAGTCAGAAAAATATTGTATATGAGGAGAAATTACTAAGGTCTTCGGGTTGTCCATCTCGGGGCACCGGAGCATAGAGCCCAGGCCAGGATATTATAAATACTTTCCTTGATTCAATACCCACATAATTTATTCATTAATTTTATTATGAAGTCCACATTCAAAGTCATATGTTATAAATATACAGAGGTTGTCTAAAGAAGATGTAAAATTATTGAACTCATGAATTTGTTTTTATTTATTCTTCTAAACCCTTAAAATCATTTGAAATTATTGTTTTGTAATGAAAACAGTATTTAAAATATATATAGTTTTTAATATTATAAACCCATAACCTATATACATATCATATTCATTCACATGGGAATTAAAATTGTTGATCATATTTACGACGGACTACCACATCACAAATCAATTAAATTTTCATCTTATACCAGTGATCTTGTTCAGTTATAATGATATATTTAGAAACTTTATATGGTATTTATTATGTAATTATAACTCTATAATTATTATATGACATATACCTTTTTCCTTTTCATTCCTTGGGAATATGATGACATATCTCTTGTATACAAAAGGCTACTACCGCATGTAGTGATGCAATTATGTTTTCAAGTAATATTTTTTCTGGAAGGTAATATGGATAAATTTAATGATAATATATGATATATATGATATATAATATTTTATGATATGGTAATATATTGTTTACAATTTTTATTATAATCTAAGGATAAAATTAATATAGTGTAAATGAATATGTACAACCTATCATCTCTATCAATGGTGTAAATAATTTTCTATATATAACATTTATAGATAAATATTAACAAATATACAATTAATAAATATGATACATATATCATGAATAAATGTTTTCATATTCTCTAACCATGATAAATTTAAAATTTCTTATAAAATCAAATAAAAAAATAAATGAAAATGATGTAGTTCTTTCCAAAAAAAATGATTTTATTAATTAATTTGGATGTAATGGTTAATAAAAGGTCATAGGTAAATAATTTCTTATATCATAGGAATTAATTATGGTTCTCCAATATATTTATAAGAATCCTATATTTGTTACAAGTGATTTCTGAATTGTGTACATGAATTCAATATATAATGTTTTTAATTTATCATCTTGCATTTTTATATGTTACATACATAACATATTCAAAAAAATTTAATAATATCTGGAGTATATAACTTCCATGAATTTATTTTATATTGATTCACATAAAAATTATTTGTTTTTATATATCCATTTTTGGATCTCTCTCTCAATGAGTTTAGGGTTCATAAGATACAAGTATAGAGGAGGATTTTTGTCTTAAATTTTCTTCTTTAGAGCATATGTTATGTGGTGCACCTATCCCATTTTACAAGGTGTATATACATCCCAATTTACAAGTAATATCATAAAATTATTTATTATCATGATATTTTATTTTCCATTTAATTTTAGTCTTTCTTGGGTCTTCTGATAAAAAAATTCAAAAGGGAAAAATGTTTTTTACCATATCTATGATTGTTAAGATTATATATGATTAGTTTTACAATTATTGATTATTAAGACATATATCTCCATAGAATCATGATTTTTAGTTTAATAAGGTCCCTTAATGAAATTTATTTTCTTCTTTTCTATTTTTTCTCTATATGTTCTCATGATATCAATGTAATATTTTTATAAAACTTGACTATAATACTATTTTCAGTAAAAATCCATTTTCATCTATGTGCATGTTTTATAATTTTATACTATAATAAAATGATTTTTAAAATTCATTTTAACCTATTTATAGGTTTAAAAAAACAATTGGCACATTTATGATATATCTTGAAAAAATATCTTCTTGTATTTTCTCCAAAATTGTGAATGGAATAATTTTTTAATGTGTATGTCATGAAGAGAAATTTCCTCCATCATTACCACCCATTATTTTTATTCATCACAAATATTATAAAATGTTTACTTTCAATTAAAATTTTATTAAATAAAAAAATTTAATGATTTTTTTGAAAGATATTATTTTCAAAGTGAAACATTCATTTTCCTCATTAAATGTTTCAAGTGATCATTCAAAATAAAATTTGAAATATGAATACAACCTTTGATGATAAATAATATTTACAAGGGATATGATCCAATGATACCATAATTTTTATTACTCTATATGTTACATTTTTATTATGATAATATTTTTATGATATGAATTTCCTTTTCATAGATTATGTAATGAGGAAATTTCTATGAGACCTACTTCACTTCATTTATTATGTTGAGATAAATTGGGTTTGATGATGATTTTTTAAATGGAATATAATATTATGAATTTTTTATGTTGTTTTTTCATACTTATATATAGTTTTCATTTTTTAATATTTTTGTGATATATACAACAATAGTTTTTACATTATAACTAGATATGGGTGGGACCTATATCTCCCTCTAATGCATTGGAAAATTATTAATACCTAATATGATTAATAAGACTCTAATAGTGATTTAGCCCGTTTCATTAAGTGAATTTTTTAACAAATATTTTCATGGGATTGAAGCCTGACTACATTGATAGTTAGGGGTGTGAACCCAATGTAATATGATAATCTTGGAAATGATTATATAAAATTATTTAAATGATTCATTACTCTTAAGATTATGAAAAAAAATATTTGTCTTATTCAAAAAATATTCTCTCATTTATTATTTACTTTTATTGATTTATGAATCATGATTTATGATTAACCATTTTTAATATAGTGAATCGAATTTATGATCAGTAATTTTCAGGTATTATTTTCAAATTTTAATCTCAAATTATCATTCTAATATGATCATGTTATTCCTATGTGATCATTTATATCTCCCTTCTTTACACTTATTGTGCATCGGATCTCACCTTTTAGTATGTTTTCTTCATCGTTATATAATGAACATTTTTAATTATGATGATAAGAATAAGGGTGATGGATAGAAAGAAATAAATAGGATATGATGTAGTTCACCAATGTTCCAATTATTTGTGTATTCATGGTTCCAATGACTCTAGATCTAATTTATTTTGGTTTTGATAAAATTATTCTATAAGGAATATTGGCCTATTAATATTTAATCTATATGTATGATACTTTTAAGTCATTAAAATTGTTATTAGAGAAAGTATTTAGTTATCCTCTAGAATCTGGGATGATAGATCATTAGTGAGATCCATAGGGATAAACCTAAGGATAAGTATAATGATATTTCTATTTATAGTAAAACATCATGGGATATTGATGAAGGATTTAGCAATGAGTTTCTATGAAATGACACCCATATATAGATACTAAATGTGGATGTGGATCTAGAACAAATGTACCTAGGGTAATCCCTTTTTAATTGATACCTCAAGATTAATTCGAATGTTACCTAAACTATGACAAAAAATATTACTTCCCAAAAGGTTTGATTTTACTTGGGTAAATTCATTGAAAATTAAAAAACACTTTAGGAACCGTCATGCTGAAATTGATGAATGTCCTTGGTTAAGGATAAAATTTCATAAAATAAATATAATATTCGTTAGTTTAGATGTTATATAAGTTATTTTAAATGATTTAAGTTTTTCTCACTATGATTATTGCATATTACAATGATCATTTATCATTTTAGTTATTGGAAATAAAAAAAATAACATGGGTAACATTAAATTGTATGGACAATATTGTGGTTATGATAAATTAAACGAGATGATTAATGGAGTGAAAGATATTTTGATTATTTGAAATAAGCTATAATAGTATTTGATTAACAAGAGTCACCTTAACCTTCTCTTAGACTCATCAGATATGATAATGCTTGAGATCAATGAGAGATATGTTGGTCGTTACCTTGGAGGTTGGAATACTAAATATACTATATGTTTCTACGGTTGAATGATTTACAAAACAAAATGTCTCAACTGAATGGTATGATGTTTTATTTGTTTGGATGAAGGATATAGATTAATATATTGGGGGCAAAATGAAATTATTAATTAATGTAGTTTTTAAGAAAATTAGTGTAGTGAACCAATCCTTAGTATCCTAGAGCTGGAGCCATAAATTATTATATTGGAATGTATACAAAAGATAAAATCCCAGAGGACTAATAAGTTTAGTTTTTTTGGACAATAAAATATATATATATATATATATATATATATATGATTCCAATTTTACGTTGGTAATAGAAAATAAAACATCATACATAATAAAATCAAAAAATTTGAAACATGAAAACTCATTCATAGATCTCTTCATCATAACTAGGGGAATGTAAAAAAATAAAATTTATATGAAAATCTGAATATGGGATATGTACAATGAAAGCTATCATGAATAAATAAGAATAATCAAATATAGAGATAAATAAATAATAATACATTCAATTTAAATATATGGATAAGGTATAATTAATATGGTAAGATGATTTATATAAACACATTCCAATTAATCAATAACATGAGTATAATATGGTAAAAATAAAAAATAATAAAATACTTCCATAAAAATATTCACATGATCGTAAAACTTTATATGTTAATTGATGAAATGATCACATGGAATTCCAATAATGATTTAATTCACATTAATACAAGTATAAACTATCACGACCTGTTCTCAATATTAACACCATTAAGATATATCCTCAGGGAATTTTATGTCTTTGGGTAGAAACTTATTTGATTTAGCCAACTAATTAATCTCATGAGACAACTGATACATTGATGGTCATAGATTAACCGGTATCCATCACAATTATTCAATTTCTAATAAATTCATTATATATCTAATAAATTATTACACTCATGATCAATATGCCTTATCATCAAATATCCTTATTGAGTGAAGATACATATTTGTAAATATTTCCCCAATGAATTAATTAACATCTTAACATAAAACAGTATGTATAAATGGTATATGGTTTAAGGAATAATCATATACATAAATTAGGAATATGGATATTAAAGATAAATTTAATTCCAAATAATTAATATTTTTACAATAAAGTATTTTTATAAAATAATATAAAAAATCACTAATGAATTTAATATTTCACAAAAATGTTTACCACATTGAAATTTTCAATTCAAATCCCCATTGATGTGATAATTAAATTTTAAAAATAAAATTTTATTAATAATGAAGTATTCATGATACTACATGTCAAAGGTTTATTATAATCACCATATAAAACAGAATTTAGGAATTAGAAAAGATATATCCCAATGGAATATAAATTGAGATTTAATCCTTTTCCTCATCTTTCCTTTTGATTGAATTTTATTTAATCTCGTGTATTTTTTAAAACATGTAATTAAATTATAAAATAAAATTATTAATATTTATAATATTATATATCATCCTTTTATACTATCTTATTACTCATTCTCTAATAATCCTTAATTATTTTCATTATTTCATGTGTCAATTAACTTGTTTTCTCATGCATGTTTCGTTATGAAAGATCATGTTATAGAATATATTATATATTTTCATAATATAAAGAATAATTTTAATTAAATAATCATCATATTTATAAATCAATTTTCAATTTAAAATAAATCATTAATTTTTGTTATGAAAATTGAAGTATGATATGATCTCAGAGTTGGTAGGTTGTATGTACACATTTGTAATGATTTCCATTTTTTAGTGATCTCTATGGAAATCATGTTAGTAATATTTTAAATTTTAAAAATAATCATAATTTAACATGTACCACATTATTTATTTAATTATACATATATACTTCATTCATGTGGCATGGGTATGAAAAGATAGTCACATCACCTCGTGAAGGTGGTAGTCCCAACATACATGGACAATGTATTCATAATTAACTATTAAAAAATAAAAATATATATTATCCTTTTATAATAGTGATTAGGTCATTAATATCATAGTTTTTATGAATATAAAATGTAATAAGTGACATTTTACCTTATTTTCTTCCATGTAATGTGTTACTGAATGGTGAATCACCTCACATTGTGAACTAATAGTCCATCATACAGATTAGAGACATTATTTTTTCACCTTTGGAATGTAATGACTTATTCCAGAAGTTTAATTATATTAAATATATATATTACAAAGATAAATTATATTAATCATCATTCCCAAATTGGAATAGTTGTAATAGAATAATGAAAGACTTTAGTTCGTGAGACGGTAGTCCACCGCATGAATGAATAATGATTCTATAACCCATTAGAATGTAGTTTTGGGGTTTTCTGTTTTAACCATAACATTAATAAATTAATTATACATAATATAATTATTATATTATATGATCATGGAATAATATAAATTGATGCAGGGGGAGAAGGAAGTAGAATAAATACACTCGTTGAAAACATTACCTCTTCCTCAGTTATCCTTTTTTGGTTTTCACAAAATCCTTAAAATGTTTCCTTTATATTTATAAGAAGCCTTCTAGGATTATTAGAGGAATAAATGGGAAGTTATTTGGGAAGGTTTTGGATTATTAAAATTTATTTAGATGTTTATATATATCAGGGGAGTGGGTTTCCTTTTAAAGTTGTGGAGAAGTGTCATTCTAATAAATAAGAAAATGTATTCGCTATTGGTAGGGTCAATATTATATCAGGTGTCTATAAAAAATTTAAGTAATGGTATAAGGGGATTACATGGTTTATCCACACCTCTAAGACACAAAATAAGTCATTTTTATAATTTTTCTTATAAATTATAGGTTTCCATTCATTACCATTTTAGTTTTTATTATGAAATATAATTTTCAAACCATATTAATTTATCCATTAAGTCTAAATTAAATTTAATTTGATTAAAAAAATTATACTCACATTTTTAAAATATAGTATCTAATTTTATAATTAATATTACCATATAGTATGGAAATTAATTTTAACAGAGGCATAAGTAACAAGAAAAAACATTTCATTATCTCTAACTACGATAGCAATGTTTTTACTAATTATTGGGTCAATATGGTCTTTATAAAAGTATAATTGGTCAATGAATGGACCATATTTTATATTTATTAAAATTTATTAAATAATTGGATGATGATATAATTTTTATTAATTTTAAATCATTCGATAAAAAATCAATTTTTTAATATAATAGTAATGTGGATTTTGAAATTATTCCATTAATTTGAATTTAAAAATATTAATTGAAATATAGAAGTAAAATATAATTTGTTAACACTAGTATAATATTTTGAAATAGTCAATTAAATTAATGTAACTCAATGCTTAATTAAATTTATATAAACATTAATATATTAATTATTTGTTACTCTATTTAACTATTTGCTAAATAATTGACTCGTCAGCATTTATAATGAATTTAATGTAATTATTTCATATATAAAAAATTAATATAATTTATCTAGTTAAAAAACGTATTTTATACTCAAAATAATATTTATAACCAATCATTTGAATTTTTTTACATATCCTAAATCTTTATAAATAATAATGGAAATGGCTGTTTTTTTTTTGTCTTTTTTACTTTACATATTCTATTGGTCACCTTCATGGAATAATATCCCAGTAACTACTAAAAATAATAAATATTGTTTTAAAAGAATAAACTGACCCACATTAATTGTTTATTACAAGTTTGTATGTCAATTTGAGCATTATATTCTTAGATTGACTACTATTTGAACATGTTTTTACCTTAATCACTTTAATTTATTTTAATTATTTTCCCTAAAAATTATGTTAAAAATTGGTTTACATTATAATTTAATATAAATTATTCTTATTAAAATTATTTAATCCATTTTAAAAATATATACTCATATAATTGGATGAATTTATTTGAAAAATAGACATACAAGTGTGGCGAGAAAATGGGGTTTTAAACTATAAATGTTTAAATGTTCAAAACGTTTTTATATAATATTTTAAAATAAAAATGATTAAAATAACCATAATTTTATTAATATATTTATAATTTATGTAATGTATCATTGAAAACATCTCATGAAAAAATTTATGATTATAAATGATTCAGACAAAAAGGTAGTTTTCAATTAGATTCAAGTATTTTTCACTATTTAATAAAAAATGATACCTCATTTAAAAATCCCCAAACTTCACCCTAAGATAATTTTCATATCAACCTTTCAAAAATGAAGTTTTTTTAAATAAATTTTCAAAAAAATTTAACTTTTGTGTTCCATGCATGATTAAACTATCTTTTATAAAACTATTGTTTTTCAAAAAAAATCTTTTATTTTAATTGATATTTTATCTATAAACAGTAGAAAAATAATAATAATTAGAAAATTTTATATTTTAATATATTTTTAATCATATTCAATCCCACCTTTCCAACACCTAGTTAATAACTATTATGTTAAATAATAATATAATTAGTATATTGTTCTTCATTAAAGCCTGGTTTTTCAGGTAATGCCATGTAAAATAAGTGTTTCATGTAATTCAAAAATAAAAATTGTGTTTCATGCCACATAATATATTGAATAAAATTTTATTCTATTCTAATTTCTATGTGTTACATTATTAATACTATAAATATAATTCATCATCACAATTTAAATGTGATGTTGGTAATCAAGTGCTTGAAATTTGAAAATACCTTTACTGAAACTGCACATTGTTATAAGGGTTGGTAAAACATCATTTTTTTAATAAGTAATGGGAACTAATAATATTTTATATAGAATAGTCACATAACTAGGTTTATATGTATGAGAACAATTTTGTGGAATAAAAATATTGGCATATATTAAAGCCATAAATAATTATAGATATAGATTTATGTTATTGATCACAAGTGAAGGATCAACAAACTGTTTAAGGGATCAAAACCATAAGTCTATGATAACCGAAAAGACCTTCAATTCATCAGAATTAATAGTACTAAGATAATATTTTTACTTTTAGAAACCTATAATAAAACATGATTCATTATTTTTTTGCCTATGATTATAAGGAAATATACCTTCCCTGATATATGTTTATTTTATAAAAAGAAATAAATCCTTTGATTGTGGTTTGATAAATTTCCATTTCAACTATTATATTTAGAAATGAATATATAAGTATTTATATTTTATTCTCAAAGACCTAAAATTAACTTTTTGATAAATTATAAAATCAATAATTTTGTGACAATTATTTCTTCCAATCTCTAAATATTTTCCAAAACCAATACGGTTAACATATCATATCCATTTTTCATAAATCCTTATATAGTGGTGTAAATGAAACTATATCTCAATACTTATTTGGTGATCAACTAAAATTGTTTCATAATCAATTATCCTTTTGAACCATCCAAAATCTTATGATCCGGAATTTTAGAATTAGTTCTAAGGTATTTAGTGTTACACAATTAAAATAATCCATATCAATCATCTCTTTTTAAAAACATCATTATCTCACATCAAGAATAGATTAAGGATTATATTCCCATCAACAATCTATTTTCAAAAAGTAAATTTTTTTATTGAATCTATTTTCACGTTATCGTTCAATATATCCTCTAAAATCCTTAATGTAATTATACTGTAATATAGTTCTCATATGTTTTATAATTTTTATTATGAGAATATCATAAATAATTTTTTTTAAAAAAAATATATTTCATATATTTAAATATATAATAACATTAATCATTAAAATTTAGTTTTAACAATATCTTAATGTTGAACTTGATCCCATTGATTATTCTAAGGTATTTTTCCTTGATGGTTGGGGTATTTATAATCATATTTCAGCATATCATTACCACTGAAACACATAATAGTGGTGTTTTCTTTCTTACCTTTTCACTCTTTTTCTTACTAACCCTTTTCTCTACACATATAAAAAATGCCAAATCTCATTAATCTTTTCGTATGTTGATACTTTCCACAGTAAAGACAAGTGGGTAAATTCTTCTTTCCCAACATCCATTTATTTGTTATTTTATATGAACTCATCTTATTATAATGATTGTCATTGAATCCATAAGAATTAGGGAACTATTTCTATTTCTATATATCACAAAAATATATTTAATTATATTAGGAAACAATTATGGACAATTTCCTTTTATATATTATACTTAATCCCATCAAATAAATAGTCAATCATACATTATGTGTTGTGTATGTAAGTTTTAGAATACATAGACCACCTTGTAATGGTAGCTTCAAACTATGTAATGCATTCTTAATCCCATTTCATTAATGTAATAATCCTCTTCTTCATCCTAGTTTATTGTTAATGAGGGAAATATAGTTTAGTGAATATATCTTAAAACTATTTCTGTTACTTGAATTATACTCCCCCTTCATCCTTATTATTCTTGATCAATATCATCCAATATTCATCATCACGATTGTAACAATACATAGTAATTATACCCTTTTCATTTCCACAACTTCCCAAGGGCATAAATATCATCCCCCAAAGACTTCATCAGTTTATATTTTACCATTGAATAAATGGTCTAACTAAATGATTATCCCCTCTATCACGTAATGAAATCAATCACTATAGATTCTCACTGAGGAAGACTTTTCTCCACAAGACAATGTTATATGTCATAACCTGATTAAGATTCCTTAATATATCTATAAATTTCCCATATATTATATCGGTTTTATCTAATTCCTCAGTAGGATAACCTCAACGCTAGCTACGAGTATTGATACATTTCATCCTTACATGTTCTATCTATAAACAATAGAATGTTCTACATTAGAAAAAATTATTTTGACTGATGTATAATTCGAAATATTGTGTAACGCATATGATAAATTAAAATTTATACATTTATTTTCTATAAATATTACACATTGGTTTATTTTGGGATATATTCACATTATAATCCTTCATATTGGTGTTTAAAGAAAATGTGACCTATCCTATGAATAACCCATATGAGTTTCCAACCAAGTGTGTAGTAAGTACCATTGTTGGATTCTTGATAATACATGAGTCAAGCTTGATGTGCCTTTTTCAGAGTTATTATCCATACACACCTCTATCTTAAACTACATCCAATTGTAGTATTGTAAAGTCCCTTGTTTTTATCAATCAGGTTAAATTTTGATTGTTTTTTGACTTTTTCATTTTACTGATGGGTCAATTTTAAAATTAGTATTTGGGATCAAGTTGTGTGATTTAGGTTCATTTAAAGTGTAGATGTCGAGATTTGATAAAGGCTCAAGGATTTTTTAGGGTGATTCGATTGGATTTAGGAGTACCAGAACCAGTATAGGGGTGTGTATGAGAAGAACATGGTTAGTCCAACTGTGCAGGTCAGTCGTGAATGAGTTACCAAGTATCCAGTGGCGTTTTCATAGTTTGTGCATAGTCTATTAGAAGATTTAAGTCAAACTGTGTGGTTTACCCAATTTTGAGTTCTGGGTTAAAATATTTTTATTAAATTTAAGGGTAAAGTGGTCTTAATTTAATGCTTTGAAATGGGGGATTTATTTAATTAAATTCATGGTTAAGTTATATTTGACGAATTTATTCAAAGAGGGGGTTTTAATTTAGTTAAATGTAAATATGATAGAATTTAATGAATTGATGTGATACGGGGGTTTTAATTTTATTAAATTGTTGGTTGAGAGAAATTAATGAATTGATGTGAAACAAGGGGTTTTAATTTAATTAAATTTGTGGTTAAGAGGAATTTAATGAACTGATATGAAATGATTATTTTAATTTAATTAATATAATTTTTAAGGGTAATTATTTTAATTGATGCGAAATAGGAGTTCCATTTAGTTAAATTGAAGGATATAATTAAATAATAATGAGTTGGAGAATTTATTTGATCATATTCATTTGAAATTCATTTCATTAAAAGATGTGTAACTAGGGAGTTGGGGTTTGTGAAAGATGTGTAATAATTAAAGGATAATAATAATAACATAGTGGTAATTATTAATATTTTTATTATTATATAAATCCTTTTATTTTATTTGTGTTTTATTTTATTAAATTATTTTGAGAAATAGAAAATAGAGAGGAACACCCTCCCTTACCTTATGTAAAAGAGCAGAACCCCCTATCCTCCATGGTGTGTCACACCACCTATCACCCCATATCCCTCTTCGCATGCCCTTATCCTCTCTATCTCTTCACAGAAATATTATGTCTCAGAGGTTAGTCTGTCTCTATGTGTTTCATTCGTTGCATCGACCATTTAGGTTTCTTATTAACCTTATCTGCATGACCAAAACCATAAAGTTAGTTATTTAAGGATTATCATGAATCTTCGGTTCTAAGGTTTTCCAATGGAATTATCATGACACGTTGCCCCATATTCTGATGACTGCTGCCTAAGGCGGGGATGTTCAGCTCGATTTGGTTCACCCCCGTTAAACTCTAGTATGGATTTACACTATAATTTGGTTTCTCACCCCATGAATTAGGTATTTATGGTTTATTTGAGTTATGGTTAATTAATTGGGTATTTGTTGGTCATTTCCATTCTTATTTTGTCTTTCAATTGTTGTTATAAGGTATGGAAATGAATTCCAAGTGCATGTGTGCTTTTACTGAAGTGCATGTTTGTGAGATGATTACAATTTGAGTTAGAAAGAATTGGCTCAAACAATTCGTTGAGGTAGGGTCCTAAAATTTTCTAAATTAATATAATGCAGTAGTAGATTAATTATTGTGGTTGGTAAAATTTGACTAAAAAATAATAATGAATTGATTAATGATATAAAATAAATTATTATATTACAAAATCACATTTTTTTATAAAACCCCTCCAATGGAGGTGCACTGCCTTCAAGATAAAAACATAATTATTAGACTAATATGTTCATTTTGGAAGATGATATTTGTTTTCCTATTCCTTCCCTTACATGATTTCTCACAAATTTAAAATGGTAATTACAAGTTTTGGATGGGATAAGTTGAGGTAATTAATTATGAATTAATGACTGAGATATATTGAGATAATTATTTGGAATTAAATATATGATTTTAGAATTTTAAATGAGATAATTAATCATGGGATTAATTTTGAGATATTTAATTGTATATGTTTAGATAATTAATTATGAATTAATTTTGAGTTTTAATATTTGTAAGTGAGACAATTAATCAGGGGATTAATTATGAGATATAATGTTATAAAAGCTGAGATAATTAATGGTTAATTAATTATGCATTTTGATAATTGTAATTGAGATATTTAATTGTGGGATTAATTATGAGATATTAAATTGGCTCGGTTGAGATAATTAATAGTGAATTAATTATGTTCCTTGAGAATTTTAATTGAGATAATTAATTTGGGGATTAATAATGAGATATTAAATTGGATAAGTTGATATAGTTAATTATGTATTAATTTTTTGTTTTGTGATTTGTAACTGAGATAATTAATTAGAGGATTAATTATGAGATATAAAATTATCTATGTTATGATAAATCATCATTAATTAATTATGTTCTTTGAAAATTATAATTGCGATAATTAATTAGTGGATTAATTATGAGATATTAAATTGGATAAGCTCAGAAAATTAACTATTAATTAATTATGTGCTTCATGAATTTTAGTTGAGATAATTAATCGTAGGATAATTTATGAGATATAAAATTTGTGTAAGTTGAAATAATTAATTTTAAATTAATTATGTTCCCTTGATTTTATGATCTACATATTTAATTGTGGAATTTAATATTGAGAGTTGATATTTATAATGAGATAATTAATTCTGTAAAATTAATTCTGAGATATGAATTGGGTTTTTTATTAATTAACTTATTAATTAATTAATGGGATTTGTGTACCTTGTTAATTATTGTGTTATATAATGGATTATAATATGGCTAATGAGATAAATGAGAGGCCCATGCCACATGTTTTTTTGTTGAATATGAATCCCATGTTAATGTTTTAATTGAAATACTTAATATGGTTTTCCTTAAGTATAAATGTGAATATTCATGGATAATGTAATTGAAATGGGATAATGAAATTCATGGGAGGTTAAATGATTCATGCATTATATGTTGTGAATGGTTACACCATCTATAGGAATGGGATCCAAGGAACCGTAAGATCCCTTGGGGAGAAATAATATGTTTGTTTTTTTATTGATCCTATAGAAACCATCAGATGTCATGGAGTTGATCCAGAGGATAGACCATGTGCGCTATTCTTGGTGATGGGTGTCTATGTGTTACGTCCTAATCTATCCAATATCGATTTCCAAATGACCATGAAATTATGTGGAAGGAAGACCATGTAAGATTCAATGTTGATTTCTATGAGACTGTAATAGATCTTGTATTTTGGACTAGGGGCAAGACCATGAGTGCTTCCCCTAGTAATGAATGCTTGTTCATTAGGTTTTGGTCCTCCTAGAAATAATATTAAGGGTATATGTCTATTTATTGTGGGTATACGCTTGGCCCATATAGGAGTATGTTAATTATATATATATTTTTAAATTAATATATATAATATTATATATATATATATATACATAATTAACATGATCAGGAATACCAACCATGAGCTAATGTAGGTATTTCCATTAGGTGTCCCTTCGATACCTAGACAGGTTGTTGGTAATTTATTCAATTTGGTTATTTGTTCAGTATACTTGCAAACTGTTTAATTTTATTTCATTTTCTAGATTGATCTAGACACTGGTGGTCCCAGCCAAATAATATTGATATCTGACACCCTATTAAGGCTTCTATTGCACTGGGGTACCCGAGTAGACTCTACTTTTTTATAGGACCTTGGAAATTGCTTGTTTTTATTTTTTTGATATAGGATATTTATGAGAAAAGGACTAAGGGGGAGCTCGATATGGTCTTGGAGATCACACTAGGTGATTTAGACCATTTCATTTGATATTTAATGAGATGTAAAACATACTGATTTTTTTACTATTTTTGGATATGTACTACTGTGACATGCATTCATTTTATAAACTGGTGTTGGATATTATCTTTATTAAAATTATATTATAATTTTCTTATTTTTCAATAATTATTTCTTTATACTTCTTCTACTATTGTCATTTATTTTTATATTGTTATAATTCGCTGAAAACTATGATATAAAGTTATAGTATCCCCACTCACTATCCTTACACCCTCACTGCTAGTCGGTAGCCTATGGAATATTTGGATATGCGCTTGAGGTCATGTGGACTGATTCAATGGTAATCCGGTTTAGGATGTTAAAAGGTTGTATCATAGTTGTTTATTATTTCTTTTTTTCCTTTGCCTTTATACTTTGGGTTGGCAGATAAAATACTTGGAATGTGTTGGGTCTCAGTTAATTGTCATTCCTAGGACTAATCAACCCACATTAAAACATTAAATAGAATTTTATTTGATTAAATGTGAGCTAAATGCCACCAGTAAAGTGTATGGGTGATTTAGGTATTGGTATATAGACACTCATATTACTTGTAGGGTTTCTTCTTGATGTACATGGATTGAATAAACAGGACCCTCAGAGGTTGTCTTCTTATTAAAATGAATTTTTATGCTAAATTTCCTGTTTAAAATGAAATGAAACAGAATGTTAAATCATTAAAGTGGATGTTTATTTAGATTTCCTATTTTTCCCATGGAGATTGGATTGAAAACCAAGTTTTTGGTTGTGAAATAGTACTAATGGTTTTTTAAATTCATTCATGTTTTCAACAAGTTGAAATGAATTAATGAAATGACTGAAATTAAATAGGGCTTCATATGGTATATTTTTCTGTTTTTCATGACCAAGAGATAGGGTCGACGTGTATTCTTCATAAGGGACTAGCCCATGGTAGGTAACACCATTAGATATGAGATTTCTTGTTTCCTCTATAATATTTTTGACATTGGTACTGTTTTGGTGTTATTGTCCCATGTAATACTTTTGGGTTTCAAAGAAAGACACCCTAGTTTAGATGGGGGTCATTGTATCATGACTCTTGATGTGGGAATAAGAATTGAGGAATGCTTGGTTCAGGGGGTTAGAAATTACTTGATCATGGTCCTCCATTAAATACAATCTTAGGTTAACTCCAGAGTGGACCATTTAGGGCGTTAAGGTATGTTCATCCCACTTCATGGGAGGACTTTTTCTGGGAATCAGGTGTTTTTAAACACCGTTCAATTTAATGACTGGATTTTATGCAATATGTTGATGTAGTGATCATTGTTTTTGGATGTTCACTCATGAGTTTATGTTTTTTTGTGAACTAGTGATCTTGAGAATAGAAAGTCTTTTCATTAAAAAAACAAGAACACTCCTATGGTGGGTAGTGCCACATCAATTCTGGTATATAAGTCTATAATTGTTTAGTAGCATAAATTCAATAAGTATTGCAGTGTGTGAAAACCATTGGGAACACCATAGTTTTTTAAGTTTTTTAGTGGTGATTGTCATAATAATTTTGGATTCATTAGGTATTATATGCATTGATATTTGTTTGGTGGAACATCTATAGGTGAACATTATATTTTCATAAAGAGTTGATCGGTGAATGTTCGACTGATCTTCACGGTGTCTTAGGTTTACTTTTTGTGTGGAGTTCTGAATGAGAAGAGAATTTCCCAAATATTGACAATATCTTGGAGACACTAATATAGCATCGGTCTTAAGTCGCGCTAAACTTTTAAAAGTATATGGGATTCCTAATTGATTATTATCTGGGTTATGAATATGATGCATGGTTCTTTGGGTTATGCCTTTATTCGTGATGGGGCATGATAGTTTTGAAAATTCCAAGTGATAGATAAGCTTAGGGAGGTCACTAGAAGATAGTAGGAACTTTATTATTTGTATTTTTGGTGATGGTATACTTTTAAGGTTATGTCTCCAGTTTAGATGTGAGGGTGGGTTTAATGGTTCATTGAGGTCTTTAAAGGAAAGATTCATGGTTTGGGAGATTCGTGTTAAATGATGCGTCCTTTGGTGGTAATCACCAATGGGTGATTGGTTGAGGATACGATGATGGGATCACGTATCTAGTTATGAGGCCTCAATTATGTGTCATTATGATGTTGTGGGTTAAATTCAGAACTTTGGATTAGGTTTTAAAGGTTTAAACAATTGGTCTTGTGATGTTTTAAAGGTGTGTTGGAAGTTTTGTAATGGAATTAGGACATTTAAACGAGACTTCTTGACCATTGTGGGTTTGTTGGTTTTGTAGTAGTTTCAGATGGCTTCTCCAGGAATAAATGTTTTTATGTTGAGAAGGTTGTAGTGACTCATGTTTTATTAAACCAAGTTAATATATGAATGATTTTGTTTTATTTAATTTCTGATGGGTAGGTTTTAAAACCATGATTTGGGATGAATTTACTTGATTTGGGTTCATTTAAAGTGTTGATATTGTGTTTGGGTAAAGCATTGAGAAGTTTCCCATGTGTTTTGTTGGGTTTTGGGAGAATCGAACCCAACAAAGGTGTTTTCACGGGCTTCCCATGGTTACTTAAACACTATGGGTCAGCTGTCCATGTGATACCATGTATCTAGTTGCGTATGGATGGTCTATGCATGGTCTGTCAGATATTATGATTCAAATAGTGTGGTTTACCAAGTTTTGAGTTTTTGGGTTAAAATATTATAAGTAAATCAAAGGGTATAATGATTTTAATTAAATTTTGTGAAATTGAGGTTTTATTTAATTAAATTCAAGGATAAGTTGATATTAATAAATTTATGTGAAAATGGGTTTTAATTTATTGAATGTTTTGTTTGAGATAATTTAATGAATTGATGATAAATGGGGGGTTTAATTTAATTGAATTGAATTTTTATAGAATTTAATGAAATAATGTGAAATAGGGGTTTGATTACATTCAATAAGAGCTTCAAATAATTTAATGAATTGATGAAAAATAAGTATTTTAATTTAATTAAATTAAAGGTTAATAGAAATTTAAAGAATTAATGTGAAACATGGGTTTTAATTTAATTAAATTTAATGTTAAGATAAATTTAATAAATTGATGTGAAATGGTATTTTCATTTTATCAAATTAAAGGATTTAATTAAATTATAATCTGTTGGAAATTTATATAAATAAATTTTGATTAAATGAATTTAATTAAATGATGTGTAACTAGATAGTTGGGGTTTATTAAATATGTGTAATAATTAATGAATAATAATAATTTGATGATGGTTACTATTATTATTTTTAATAGTATATAAATCCTTTTATTTTATTATTGTTTTTTCATTTATTTTAAGGGAGTGAAAAGAGGGAGGTTCACTCCACTCTTCCCCTGTGTATGGGACCACCCCCTTCTCCACCATGGTGTGGTATAACACCCATTTTCTCAGCTCCCTATTCATTCCCCATCTCCTCCCATTCTCTTCACGAATGTCATCCATCGCATAGAGGAGATCCCATCTCTATTTGTTTTGTTCCTTTCATCAGCCATTTTTTCTTCTTCTTCTACATATCTTCATGGTTAAAACCATAAGGTTTAGAATTGATTGGTTTTCTTGATTCTTCGATTATAATGTTGTCCAACAGGCTTCTCGGGACATGTTGTCCCATATTCTGATGAATGTAGTTGATGGTGAGGTGGTTCAGCTCGATTTGGTTCACCCCCATCAATCATGGGTAAGGTTTTACCCAGTAATTTGGTTTCTCACCCATTGAATTATTATTTTTTAGGGTTTATTTGAGTTATAGTTAATTAATTGGGTATGTGTTGGTCTTCCCTGCACATATTTTGGGATCCAATTGTTGTATTAAGGTGTGGAAATAAATGTAGGTGCTCGTGCGCTTTTTCTTAATGCAGGTTTGTGAGAATATTGTGGTTGGAGTTAAAAGTCATTATCTTTCCCAATTCTTTGAGGTAGGCTCCTCAACATTTTTTAATTAATAAAACACAATATTTGTTCAATTATAGTTGATTTTAAATTTGTCTACAAATGCTGAATTGATTGTTTATTGGTATAAAATAACTTATTAGATTCGAAATGACATTTTTTAAATAAAATTCCTCCAATGGAGTTGTGCTGCATTCAAGATAAAAACATAATTATTAGACTAATATATTCATTTAGCTTACTGATATGTGTTTTTCTATTACATCACATATATGTGGATGCACTTGGGATAATTGGTAATTAAATGTTTTGTGTGGGATAGGTTGAGATTCTTAATTATTAATTAATTAGTGGGATATATTGAGATAACTGATTGTGAATTAATTATGTTCTTTGGGAATTTTAATTGATTTAATTAATCAGGGGATTAATTATGATATATTAAATTGGCTAAGTTGAGATAGTTAATTGTGAATTAATTTTTTTTAGATATTTTTAATTGAGGTAATTAATTGGGTTATTAATTATAAGATATAAAATTTTCTAAGTTGATATAATTAATTATGAATTAATTATGTTATTTGAGAATTATAATTGAGATAATTAAATTGGTGATTAATTAAGAGATATTAAATTGGATAAGTTAAGATAATTAATTGGGAATTAATTATGTTCCTTAAGAATGGTAATTGAGATAATTAATTAGATGATTATTTTTTATTTATTAATTTAGTGAAGTTGAGATAATTAATTATAAATTAATTTTTTTTTTTAGATATGTAATTGAGATTATTAGTTGGGGGATTATTTATGAGATATAAAATTGGATAAGTTGAGTTAGTTCACTGTGAAATAATTTTGGGATTTAAAAATTTTAATTGAAATAATTAATCATGGGATTAATTACGAGATATTAAATTGGATTAGTTCAGATAATTAATTATGAATTAGTTATGTTATTTGAGAATTGTAATTTAGAGAATTAATCGGGGGATTAATTATATGATATTATATTTAGCTAAATAGAGATAATTAATTGTGAATTAATTGTGTGCCTTTGATATTGTGATCTAGATATTTAATTGTTGAGTTTAATATTAAGTTTGAGATTTATAATAGGATAATTAATTTTAGAGGACTAATTATGAGATATGAATGGTGTTGTTGATTAATTAATTAGTGAAATAATTAATGTGATTTATATACCTAATTAATTTTTGAGTTAACTAGTGGATTTGAGTATGGCCAATGACATGAATGAGAGGCCCTTGCCTCGTGTTATTGAGTTGAATGTGAATTCTATGTTAATGTTTTAATTGAAATACTTAATATGGTTTAAATGAGAATATGTTTGCTTATATTTAAATTAAAGGGGATAATGAAATGAATGATAAGTTAATAGCTTCATGCATTATATGTTGTGAATGGTTATACATTATATTGGCAAGAGAACCAAGGTACTATGAGGCCCCTTGGGGAGAAAAAAATATGTTAATTTTTGGGGTAATCCTATATTGAACGTGAGATCTCAGGGAGTTGATCCAGGGGATAGAATGTGTGAGCTACTCTTGGTGATGCATGTCTGTATGTTACATCCCAATACATCCAACATCATTTTTCAATGGACCATGAAATCATGGTTTAGGAATACCGTGTGATATTTCATGTTGATTTCAATGAGACCATGATATTTCTTGGAGTTTTTACTAGGGGAAAGACCATGAGCTCTTCCCCTGTTAATGAATGTTGGTGCATTACGTCTTGGCCCATCCAGAAATAGTATCCAAGGTATATGTCTATTGGGCATTGGTACATGCTTGGCTCATATAGTATGATTCTATGAATATCAATATATATATATAGTTACTATATATATACATTATTTATATTTTCGTACATACCAATCATGGGTTGATGTAGGTATAGTCATTAGGTGTCCCTTAGAAACCCATACGTGTTGTTGGTTATTTATTTAATTTTGTTATTGCTTCGACATAGTTGCATTTTATTTAATATTATACCATTTTTTAGATTGATCTAGACACCTATTGTCCTGAAATACTGATATTTACATCCCTCGCCTACTTTGAGATACCATTCCACTAGGGTACCTGAGTAGACTCTAATTTTTTACAGGACTTTAGACAATTATTGTCAATGGTTTCTCGTACCTGGGTGTTAGGAGAAAATGACCACGTGGGAGCTCTATATGATCTTAAAGATCACCTTTTGGGATTTGGGACTTTTCATTTTTTCTATATTGAGATGTTAATCATCCTGATTTGTTTACATCATTTAGATATGTACCACAATGACATGAATACAATGTATAAAATAGTGTTTTCCATTTTATTTATTTAGTTGATATTACAATTGACTTCATCTGCATATTTATTTCATTATACTACTTCTTCTGTTCTCATGTATTTATATATTTTTATACTAATTTGAAAACTCTGATATGAGGATATATTCTCCCCATTGACTATCCATACACCCTCACTGTTAGTAAAAAGCCTCTTGTGTATGGGGATGTTTTTTGTGGTCATGTGGTGACAGGTCCAGGTACTAGTTCAATGGTAAGAAGGGTGGGAACATTAAAAGTATCAAGACAAGGTTGCTTTTATATGAAAACCAATATAGTCTCTACCATACCAAATCAATAAGATGAGCTTCTATACATATCCTCAAATACAATCATATTGTTATTATCCCTAATATATATTCTAATAAATATATATCATATAAAATATAATATAGTTACTATGATACCAACTATATCAACCAAGCCCCTAGAATCCCATAAACATATACTCCCATTATTACTTATACATTAATACATGAAATAAGATCTTAAATGATTGATTAGTTTAGTTGTCTTGTAATACTAGATATATGGATGATACCTATTTTAATTTAGGGAAAAATAAAACATAATAATTAAAATAATATAATTAAATGAATCCTTGAAATATCATTCAAATATATATTTAACATAATAATTGGAAAAAAAATAAGGGTGAGATCAAATGCTTAGTAAGGTTTAAGTATAGAAGAATATATCCTGATTAAATTTTCATAATAAATATGGAATGGTTAATAATTGAAAACATGAATAATTTAAATAAATATAAATGGAGTAACAAATATTCCGTGGTAAATAACTAAAACATATGATAATTAATCAATAACTTGAGCATAATATTCAAACAGGTTCATGGTAAACAAGAAGCGTGTCCCTATAAAATTAATATAAAAAAGCAAAAGTTGTAGAACAAGGGGGTTTACAAAGTCAAGAGTTAAGAACACCACACATATCCTTATCAATAAGTCGGGTGAAATAATCCAAGGCAACAAATGACTATCTCGAGTAGACCGCTTCGATTTCCCTCCTTGCTAATGCATCTGCAGCCTAGTTGGCCTCCCTTTAAGCATAAGTGAAATCCATCTGAATACATTCAAGAAGTTTAATACATGCAATCCATAATGGTTTTATTCTTCACGGGACATTCTTCGACCCTGTCTTCAAAATTTTTACTGTTGTTGTAGAGTCATATTCTACTCATACATGTCTCTATCTATATTGGACAACATATTTTACACCTTTAATCATCAGCCAGGAACCAATGCCAACATAATGGTAAAATCAGACTTTAACGATACGCCGATCAGAACAAAATATACTACCACATCCCAAAGGTCATAGTGCACCCAAATCTACATTATCCAAATTTAATTTCATCCACAAGGAGATACGAGGATCCATTTAATTGATTTCAACATCAAGTATTTCTTATTCATACCAGGTACACAATGTATTTTTAGAATAGTTATGTTAGATAAATTTTTAATCATGGAACCTTTGTGAATTTTAGAGGCTTCTAAGACCTCCTTTTATAGAGTATTCATACACTCTCTCAAAGAGGGCTTGTGATTCTAAAAGGGGATGTTGTTTCATTCCTTCTAAATAAAGGCGAAAGCAGTATCACTTGAGCATAATATTTTAGGAATAATAGATGGTCAAATAATGAAATATAAATAATAGAATGATCTTGAACATGGATATTAAAACTAAGTGAATGATCACATGTAATATTAATAATGATTCAATGGAAAATTTTCAATTCCTGGACTGTTAAGATCCATCTTCATAGTATTTATTATTAATATATATCATCAAGACAGTTTATGTCTGGTGGTAAAAAACATTCCTCTTTGGCTAGTTGATTCATCTTATGAGATTACTAATGTATCGAGAGGCTTTCATTAATTATTCCCCAACACATGTAATTTATGTCCAATACATTAATCATATATCAAGAAAATAATTTAATTCATTAACAACATAAATTATCATTATATATCCGTATAGAGTTAATGATAAATATTTATCAATATTTCCACAGGAAATTATATTACTTACAAACTAAATTCCATACTTAGAAATTGTATATTGTTTATGAAATACTCATATCCATTATATATGAGTACATATATTTAGTATAAATGTAATTCCTAGTGATAAATTATTACAATTTTTTTTGTTTTAGGTAAAAGTGACAATCATAAAAGAAAGTTAGATTGTTCCATAACTTTGAATACAAATAAATTTTCATGTCAAACCCATTGGAAGTGATAATTGAAATTTTAACATAAAATACCCAAAATAATGAATTAATCAATATATAAAATGTAAAATGTATAGTAGATACACAAATTAAAATTTAATTGGTTCATAATAACAGTTAAGTCTCAATGTAATGTAAATTGAGAAGAAATCATTTAACTCAAATTTACCATTATTAAATGTTATTTAAACTTGTGTATATTTATTTTAAACATTTTATTTTGTTATAATATAATCATATTTTTATTTATAATATATTATTATGGTTTATTAATAATTAAATATTATTTTTATTTTATTTTTATGTTAAATATCATTTTTCTCATTTGGGTTTCATTATAAAAGATCTTGTTCCTGTACATATCATATAGTTTCTTCATTTATTGAATAATAAATGTGAAATAATCATAATATTTTTAATTAAATTATACATTTAATAAAAATCATTAATGGTGGTTATGAAAAATGAATTATGTTATGATCGTATAGATGGTAGGTGATATGTATGCCTGAGTAATGTTTTCCATTTTACAATGATCATTATGGAACGGTTATAAGTAATATGTAATATTTATATAATACTAATAATATTATAAATATAAGATTATTTTTAAATTTTATATATATATATATATATCCTTCATGTGTTTTTGTGATCAAATGTGAATCACATCACATTTTGAAGGTGGAAGTCCACTCGTATATGAATAGTGTTATCATATGTATGTGTACAAAAAATAATATTATATTTTGTCTATTCAGAATTGAAAATAGTTAATCAATATAACAATTATTTTATGGACAACACATATGATAATTAACATTATTCCATATCCCCTTCCATGTAATTTGGAATTGAAAGATGAATCACATTGATGTGTTAGGAGGTAGTCCTCCATACACACGAGCGACGTTATCCTATCTCCTAGGGAATAGAAATCAATAAGGTATATAAGTTATAATGACTAAAGTGTTATAATTTTTTGTATATATATACTTTATAATATTCATCATACCAAACCATTAAATGGGGTAATTTAACAATGAACGAAATCATTTCGTGATGGGGTTTTCCACCGTACACACAAACAATCCTTTTGTAACCCATTTAATGGAAGTGTGTCGGCATGTAGGTCAAAAAATAACATAACAAAATATAAGTATATATAATATACCTAGGTTATTATATATTCATTGAATAATTGAAATTAATTTAGATATATAAGGATATAAAATAAAGAATCACATTGAGAAACATTCCTTCTTCTTCAAATATCCTCATTAATTTTTCACTAAATACTTAAAATGATGTATATCATCAAAAACCAAGGATTCTAGGTTGAGGTTAGGGAATTTTTTAGGTTATTTTGGATGGGTTTCAAAAATCAAAATGTCTTGAGGGGTTTGAATGTATGAGGGGAGTGATTGCCTTTTTCGACTTGAAGAGAATCGACATTTTTGTAAATACTCAAAAGTATACACTATTTTCATATCAATATTACAACATATGGCCATTAAATTGATAATAAAATGTGGGTAGGAATGATATTTTCTATACAATCCTTCAAAATAAATACAAAAATACATATTTATAATGTTTTTTCCTAACTACTACATTTCCTAACTTTTATCATTTCAGTTTTCATTTAGGTAAAAAGTTTTAAATTATGAAATTTATCCAATAAAACCAAATTAAAATATTAATTTTTAGAAAATTTACACCCTCTGGTTATAAATATTATATATAATTTATAAATTAAATACCTCATCTGTGTCAGAAATTAATTTTATCAAAATCATAATTAACACAAATAAACATTAATTTAACCCTAACTGTACTAACAATGATTTTACAATTTGGGGGTCAATATGACTACTATAAAAGTTGCATAAGTCCATGAAGGCAACAAATTTGATATTTATTAACCTTTAAAACTATATTTTCATATGAAATTATTTTTATTAATTTAAAATCATTTAATAATATATCATTTATTATAAAATAACACTAATGTCTGTTTTGAAATTATTCTTTTAGATTGAATATTAAAATATAAATAAAATGATGTAATTATAAAATATTATTTAAATTCAAGTTTATAATTGTATAATCATCTACAAAATTAAATTATATGAATAATTCATCATATTTACATCATTTATTTATATTTTTAATTTCATTTAATGTATTTAATTATTAGATAAATAATTCAGGTGCTTGCATTTCATAATCATTATATGTAACTATTTTATATCTAATTAATTAAAATAAATTATCATGATAGAAAACATATTTACCATTCAAAATTATATTTATAACCAATATATGATGTTTTATTTATATCCTAAAGCTGAATAAATATTAATGTCAATGAGGATTCCTTTTTTCTCTTTTTCTTTACATCATATATTAGAGTGGTGACATTCATGGATTATTGCCCCACTAATTCATAATAATAATATCTTTAGGTTTCAAGGGTCTATAAAAGTCATGATAATGTGTTTTTATTATATATTTGGCCAGTTTACACCACTATTGTTTAATTTTATCCACTATGTAAATTTTTTGGTATTGTAATTGATTTAACTAATTTTAAATTTTTAAATAATAAATTTAATGAAAAATAATTCGAAAAAACTAGATAATATAATTTATAATGATTAAAAATATTGAATAAATTTATCCAAATTCTAATCACATAAGTGGCATAATTAAATTTAAAAATAATCCTTTAGGCGTGTCAAAAAAGTAGGGTTCTAAAGTGAAATTGTTCAAATGTTTAAAATGTTTATATATAAAAAATTAATTTGAAAAACATTCCAACGACATATATTGGATTAATATATTTATATTAGGAATATTTTTACTTTAAAAACAATTAAAAATATAATTTTTCATTATGAATTATTTTGAATAAAATGCAGTTTTCAATTAAAATCCTTCTCACTATTCATCAAAAAATGAATCTTTATATAATAATACCCAACATTTACCCAATTATAATTTTTTAATTTTTTCATTTAAAAATTATTTTTATTTTTTAAAAAGATTTTTTTAAAAGGGGAAAATTATAATTTTAAATTATGTTCACAAAGAACAATTGAACCTTGGAAAAATAATATATTTTAGAAAACAATAAATTTCTAATTTAAAGGATTATTTTTCTATTTATAGTCATCAGATAACTAATAAAAATGTTTAAAATATATGTTTTCATAGGTTATTTAATCCTATTTATTCCCTCTATTCCAATGTCTAAGTAATAACTATTTAATTAAATAATGATTTTAATAGTATGTTGTTGTTTGATAAAACTCAATCTTACTTGTAACGCAAGGGAAACATAGTGTTGTGTGTAATGCACAACTATGTTTTTTAAAGTTCCATATAATATATTAAATGAAGTTTTTTTATCTTAGTATTTTATATTTTTACTATAAGTCCCCTAGATGTATTACAAACGGATAAATGTTTTAAAGGTGAAATGTAAGGAAATTATTAAAATCTTTGTCAAAGGGGGAATGTTGAGGAATTGGATCAAAAAGGTTTTTTGAGTAATGGATTTTCTTTTGATGATGAATAGTATATAAATTTAAAGATTTTATTCATACACAAAATTTCATAGTATAGATGAAAATTGAACTGATTAATGATTTTTTGAAAAGAAATATTATGTAATAATTGATGTGGTTTAAAAAATAATTGGATTTATGGGATATATTCAATAATCAGTAGTATTATTTTTAGAATGAAAAATATTTTTTTATGGTTATTTTAGTTATTACCATGTTTTAGGGGACTATTTTCTAACATGTTTACATATTTTGTTTGTGATAATTAATGGAATATTTATGTTGTTTTGGGGATTAATGTTAGATTGATTTTGGAAATTTTAGAATCCTTATTTATAAGTGTTGAATTTGCAATGGGTCTTATAGTTAACCAATTATTGAATGGTTTACATTTAACATTGGATTTTTTTTAAAGATTAATTCATTATTTGACCTTTTAAGATTTATGAATATTTCATAACTAGTTATAATAATTCAATATTTTATAATAACAAGAGATCATATGAATGACTAGTCATTCATTTATAGATCTTCTTATCCACTCACTATTCATGTGTGAAATATTCAACTTTATTCCTTAAAGTTATATATGAATTGATAATTTTACAATGTAAAAACCACAGATAATAGTATGCTTATAAAATGGAATGAAATCAATTAATTATATTTTCTCTTAAAAAGTACTCAAATTTTGGAAAAAGATCTTGAAAGAAAAATGTTATATATTAAACATTTTTTCTAATGATTAAATTGCCCTTTAACTCATCACATAGTTATTTTTTGCTGGTAATTAACTGTCTTAATATCAATAACATTATTTCTTATAAAAAACTATGAATAATTATGTTTTATCCTTTTCCATACATAAACAATCCACTAATGTCTTCTTATTTGGAAACCTAGTTATGTATCATTCCAGGTGAACATTTTATATATCTTCCCCATGGTTTCAATGAAAATGTTCTATCATATCTTTTATGAAATTGTTATTCTATAATGGAATTTTTGAAATAAAGAATATTTGATTTCCAAAATGAAGTTCAAATTGTGAGGAACCAATTTCAATAATGTTTTTACAATGTAAAACAATGGTATTTTATGATTTTTTTGAAAAAATTATTATATTTGTTATATTTCAATGCACATAATGAAATTTTTTAAAAAAATTGACCAAGATGTATATATATTATTTTTAATCAATTCAGTTTTATTGATTAATTATGATGAAATAAAAGCACCATTTTCAGTAAAAGTGATATTATTCTTTAAAATGATGTTTCATTCAAATAAAATTAATTAATTTTTTTTATGGTTAATATATTTTATCTTAAAAAATATTATTAAATTTACTTTATATAAATTATAAAATTAGAAAAATATCTTATTTTAATTATTTATGATGAAATGTTTATAATTTTATTAAAATATTAGGTTGGCAGGGAACATAACATTCCTGTAAATATTTTCATATTCATTCATTAAACCATGTTATTTATGGATAAATAGTATTTATTATTTAGACATAATGTTTCATATGATATATTTTTTTATAAATAATCTATTTAATTTTTCTTTGATCATAAATATTCATGATTTCGGTATGAATTAATTTTTATACATAAAAATTCATTTTCATAAAAACTATTTTTTAGTTCATAATTTTTTTAAAATTAAATAAAAAAAATATTAATGGGGAATGGTACAAATAAAATTTTTATTCTATATATACATTTAGATTACTTTAAATTCATATAATAAATATTTGGAGTCCTAGAAATAAAATAAAATAATCTGTTCCTTGAAAAATGTATTTTTTCTTAAAAACTCTTTCGATTACTTTTTGGAAAATAATTTTTTATTTAATTTTATATATTTTATAAAATTTATTTATAATATAGTCATAATTTTTAAATCCATCCAACAAAAATTCTCATTTGGAATTTTTTTTCAATTTTTTTTATAGGATTAGGTTTATGAAAAATAGTGAAACTTTTTATTTTCTATTAACATATTCGTTTTCATTTAATAGATTTATTTGGTATATTTTTTTAAAATTATATAAAAAATATAATTATAAGGCCTTATAAATAAACATTACATAATATTGAATTAATTAAATAATTCGCATTGAGGATATTTTTAGGTTTATAGTTTTATATAATTATGCCATTCATATTATTTAAAAAGACAAATTTATACAAAGTGGATACAATTAAAATGGTATCCATTTCTTCCAAATTATAATATTTCATAATTTTATTTTATTTTAAAAGTATTCTTGAATTCTTCCTTTCTCTTACACATCCATATAATATATGGTTTACATTTCAAAAACTTGGGATGAGCATAAAAATATCAGTAAGGAATATAAAATAAAGAATAAAACCCTATGTACATAAATATTTTAAACCCATTAAAATATCATCACAAATTCATATTTTTAAACCATAAATCTTAAACTCTTCAAAAACCTCATGAAATCACAATATTCCTGGATAATTCATCGAATCAATAATCATAAAGATAACTTGTGATATCTATGTCATAATTACATTGTGTCTTTTCATAGATCCATAAATAGTAACCTTCGTGGTTACGTTTAGAATACCCATCACAGTATATTCCCTAAATATCTTAGGTGAAACCTTAACATTTAAATCCATAGCATTACCCAGTGAATTAGAGAGCTATCACATGCTCACCCACCATCATATTATCACAGAACCACTAGATTATATAAACAATTCCCAAGAACAATATTATTATCAGAACACATAAAACAAACATAATGAAAAAATAAAAATTCCAAATTTCAATCACAAGAGATATTTTAAAGATATTAAAATACTCAATCATTTTTTTAAACAATTTTCAATTAAAAAATACATGAACAGGGTATATGTTATTTATTTTTCTTCTATTAACATTTCAACTTGGGGAGGAATCCAAATATCAAATAATTGTTGTAGTGGCAGAAAGGTTGTTATCACCACAAACATTAAAAAGTAGTCCGCCTATCATTTAGTAAAACACATCCTAAAATAATATTGCCTTTTAAAACAATTTAAATAAATTAAAATTAAAAGGGAGTAATTATACACCGTACAAATGAAAGTGGTGTATAATATCAAATTATACATCAATGAAAAGATATTGAGATGAAGTCCCTTACCACGAGTCTGAATCATCATGTTCAATAGCTATATATTTGAATCGTAATCATAGGTTAATTTATACTTTCTTGATAACAGGTTTCATGTTTTTTATTCCTTTTATATCATTTATTACCATGTTATAATAATTACACTATTATTTATGTTTATGTCATATATTTTTTTGATATTCAGTACTTGAGTCAAAAATGAACATGGTTTTGATGTCACTGGTCCTTGTGGTCATAATTTCATCATATCCAAAAAAACTATTAATTAAATAATCATCAATTTTTTACATTAATCATACTTTTTAAATCAAACCATTAATTATAGTAATGAAATATGAACAACGTTTTACTCATGGAGATTTTAGGTCATACGTACACATGAGTTACGTTTTCATTTTTCATCAATCAATATGGAAATAATAAAATTATTATTATAAAATTTCAGAATAATCAAAATATTATTAAATATAGTTATATATATTATACATGTGATGTGAAGAATAAAAATGATTCAAATTGCCTCGTGGATGTGATAATTAACACGAATGACATTATTATTTTCATGTGCATGGAATGTAAGATTGTAATTTAAATATTAATGTTTTAAGATGATAAATATTTAAATTATATCACATATGAATATTAATTCCACCATTATAACCAATCATGATAGACGGTAATGGAAAACAAACTAAATCCACTCATGGATGTGATAATTCACACATACGCACAAATGATTAACTCATTTAAAGTTTAATGGAAGTAGATATGGATTTAGGGGATGGTATTAAGATAATAATATCTCAGTATATTGAACATACAAGAGTTATTATTTCATCATGTAATAAGAAGATTTATAGTAATTGGAAGAAGAAATAAAATAGAAACTCATAAAAAATGATAACTCTTATCCCATTGATTACCTTTAAAAACACATTAACACCTCTAATAAAGGTGTGGTGCCTAATATAAGACCTCAATAACATGTATATGGATTCTAGGAATATTTTTGGGTAGATATTTTCTTATCTTAAAGTATATTAAAGTATTATTATTTGAAAAGAGTGGGTACCTTTTAAAGGACAGGGTAGGGGCACCCTTGGAAACCCTCAAAACATAAAATTAATATAAATTCAATTTCAGTTACAAAGGGTCCAAAAATAATTTATTTAAAATAGAATATGGTTTTTGTTGTAATAACCATCATTAAATTAAAAATATAAATGTTTTTAATATATTTTATTCCTTATCTTTCTTGTTTACCCTTAATTATTATCTTTTAATTTTAATTGCGGTAACAACATTTTAATTTTTAAGAGGCTATTAATTTTACTTATATGGGGTAAATTACGCATAATTGAAAACATAAATATCTTTTAGACATTATAATAGTCACATAGTGATTTTAAAATATTTTAATGATTTTTAAATAATTTAATAAAATACAATTTTTATAAAACGTCAATTATGTCAATATTTACACTATTCATTTTATTTAATTTATATAAAATCTATCAAGATAGATATATTCAAGAAATCCCACTTAATAGTCTCATAACATTTTATATTAAACTTTTAAAATATTTTATGACATAAATTATTTAAAATAATATTTAATTTAATATTTATAATATCATTTATGTGATTCCATCATTAATAATGGAATCACTTCATCATCATTATGTCATAATAATATTTAATTATATAGTTTATAAAAATTATATATAAAAAACCTAGATTTAGGATATAATTTTATATTTATAACTAATATTTATAGTCAAAGATATCAATTATATAAAACTATATTTGTAATTTTTTATTAAAAAGATATGTGTTTATAACATATTTTCCTTTAAATTAAATTAAATGTTATAAGTGTCGTAATCACACACATGTGGCTTCCAAAGGCCAAATTTTCATCCCAATGGTTGTATTGTTCGTCCATATCTCTTCTAATTGTACTATTATTAGTGATATGGTTTTTTATATTATGATAATATTATTATTACCTTTGTTTTCTTAATTTACCCTTTCACTATGGTAAATAAATTACTAATGTTACTATTAATTTAAAATTATTATGATCCAGCTAAATAAAAATTTTCATATTGATTACAACCATGATTTTTGGTTTTTTGAAAATTCCATTGACAGAATTTTCAAAATTTAATTTAAAATTAAACTCGTTTTCAGAATTAAAAAACGGGTTTCTGAAAAGTAAAAACCATAAAAAAGATTAACATGTGTTTATATCAACCATCAATGTGAAATTTCATCCGTGGACCAAAATTGGAATAATTTGTTAAAATAATATCAAAAGTTAATTTTATACCAATTAAATGGGTAACCTAACAATAAAAATATTCAAGACAAAAAGTAGTTTTGAATCAAAATGAAATATTTTTCACTATTCGTTAAAAAATGAATTTTATCAAAAAAATCTCAAAAATTCATCCAATGTTAATTTTGATGTCCTGATTCTAAATATGAACCTAATATGGTCAAATATAACATCTAAAAATTAAAAACAATATTTAAAAATGGTTCTTCATAGAAAGGTGGTAAAACCCATGTTTTAATAATATTAGGGTATTTTATGCTTAAAATAGGATTTATTTTCATTTTATTCCTCTAAAATTTAATAAAAGAAAATGAAAAAATTTAATAAACATGTATAAGCATAATATAGTTAGTTATGTTCATTTCTAACAATACAACGACAAGTTGATAACTACCATTTAAAATAATAATATTAATAATGTATTATTTTTCGGTATATCTTAATCTTGTGTGCAATATAATATTTCGAAGAAACACATTGTAGTGTGTCAGGTATTTTATCTCACATACTATCACCTTCAAAATAAAAGTAACATATAATTAATTAATATAAATATATATGAAAAGGTTTTATTCTTTAATTATCTAGGATGTTATATTCTCCCCCTGTTAGAAATTGCATCCTTAAAATTTTAATTTGGGGTCAGTAACTACGGTATGACTTTTAAAAATACCTCTGATGAAATACCACATCATAAATAGTTTCAATAAAACATCAACTTTAAAATAAATAAGGGGAAGTACAAATGTCTTCCAAGATAACACATATTAGGATTATATGTATAAAAACATGGGTATGGAAGAAAACTAACTATCAAGTTCATATGGTGAGTGATAGAAAACATTGTCATGAAAAAGTTAACAATCAAAACCATAAATTTGAGATTGGTTTAATGGTCTTCGACTCAGTAGTAGGAAAAGTAAATAGAAAAATATTTTTTTGATCCTTTTTATAATTTTGAAGAATTATTTTACTACATAGAATAATAACTTAAGGAAATACATTTACATGACATTTAGAGTTTAATCCTTTAATCAAATCCCACCACAAACTCTTATTTTTTTCTCAAAATGATCAGTATTTGAGATAAATATTTGACTTCCTAAATTATTAGAATCAACTTCTAGAGAATACAATAATCCTTAAAAGAATAACTATCTACTTATCATGTATTTATACAGAAACCAAATCCAAAAAAAATTGGAAACAATTATATAATTCACCAAATATAATAAATAGTAAAAGAAAAATGTCTACTTTTAATCACCAAAAATTAAATGTAATACCCAAAGTCCAACATAGATCATTTAATAAATGACTTGCCATAAAATATATTGAAATATCCAATCTAATATTGAAACCAAAAATTTAAAAGAATTTTATCACATAGTCTTCCAAGGTAAGTTTTAACATTTACCTCAAAATAAAATCAAGTACTCTTGAACTATCATACGAAATAGTAATTACACTAACCACAAATTCTCTAAGTTAAGTTTATCATTTCCATAAATAACTTAAATAGTTATAAATATATAATAAAAAAATATTCATTAGAAATAAAATTCAACCATTACTTCTCAAATAAAATCCCATCATGTTATATTTTCCTTAGGAATATAGGGTTCCCAAAATATCCAATGTCTTCCGAACTAACATTTATCACTCAATCCCCAAATAATTTTCCAAAACCAAGGATATCCATTTGATATAAATAAGATACTAAAATCAACTTATTCTTATTCCATCAACTATTTTAACTAAAAATAAGAATTCATACTATCCAGGGGTAACACGTTGGCCAGTGGTAGGCAATGCACCCATTTCTGCCTTCGGTTATGGGTTGGATCTTTGTGGACTTATCAGAAATGACAGGTTGTCACCCATCATGTGGGTTTTCACCCATCCTACGGTATGACCTTTTTCTAAAACTATATAGTTCATATAACATTCCCAAAAAGATATAAAATATTCAAAAATAACCATAACATATTTTAATCTCAAGTTTATCACTTGCCTTTCTTTTTGCAACACAAAATTTTACCTCAAAAAATAAAGGATCATATAAACCATAAAATTTCTATATAATTATGTCCATAAAATAAAATATATTTCTTCATCAAAAAACATTTTCACAAAATAGTGTTAAAAGATTACAAAAATAATAATCTTCCGAATTAACCCCACTATCAAAATATTATTAATACTCTCAAACATCCTACAATCTAAAATAACTCTTGAATCTCTTATAATCCTTCAGAATTATTCATGATCCTTCAACCATTATTTTCAAGATTATTCCTTAAAACATATTTTATACAAAAAATATTAATTGTGTACTGAGAATCAAAAATATCAAAACATGAGTTAAGAAATAATCCATACCTTTCATATGTCATTTTCAGTTTCCTCATCATCAATTGGTATGACATTAGGTAATGTTGAAAATATATTTTTATATACCTACTTATCCCATTATATAACCTTCTTCGTTAGATATATATATTCATAAAGAACAAACTTCCCACATTTAAAACATTCAACTTATAAATTTTAATGAACTTCTTTCCCCTTCCTGAAGTCAATTGAATGCTTCCTATTTCTTTGGAAAGTGATTGATTTATGGCCTTCTTTACAACATTTATAACATCTTCCCCTCCCTTTAAAACATTTTAAAAGGTGTTTTTTCCATATCCTAGACACATATGTCATTGAATATACTTACCTTTGTGATTATTACATGAACATCACCATGGATTCATTTCTCTAATGTATGATGCATTAGAAAACTCACCATGGATAAAGTGTATAATCTTGATACATGATAGTTGTTTTAGAAGAACCATTATATTTCTCATTGTATATCCATTTTAATTGGGTTTCTTATTCATAGTACCACCACATTTTATTCCAAATCCATTATTACATTAGTGACATATATATTCATCCATTTACTATAAACAAAATGGAATGTTTGAATATATCATTAAAATAAACATATATTATATTATTAAGAAGATAAACACCATGATAAACATATTCATGTTATCTCAAACTCATTAAATTTATCTAATATAACTATCACTCTTTCTAAAATTCTAACCATTGTGGTTATATATAACATGTAACTTTTTCTTAAATATCACCCTAACCTCTAATGTTGTCTAAACCTCTCTTTAATACCAAATTTAAGGACACTTATTTAAACATTACATAATCTTGAGTAAAGTCATGAATTCACATTGAAAATATTTTTTAGGTTTATAGTTTTATAGAATTAGGCCATAACTGTTACATAAATACTCAAATTTATACAGTGGGGATATAACTAAACCCATGTCTATTTTTCCATAATATATTGTTTTTTAAATAAATATGATTTTTTTTCTTGATAAAATTATTCATTACTTATTCTTTTATATTAACCATCCTTATACTATGTTCTTAGCATTTCAAACACTTGGAATGATCATAAAATCTCATTAGGGAATATAAAATAAGGAATAAAATCACTAGTCCATGAATATTTTAAACCTATGAAAACATTTTCACAAAATCATAATTTTCACTAATAAAACATAAACGCTTTATCATACTAAAAGAAATCATAATATTACTAAAAAATTAATTGAAATAATATATTATAAAGGTATCTTTTGGCATCCATATCATGTGTAAATTGTAGCTTTCTAGCAACATAGGGATTAGTCTTCATGGTTACATTTGGAATACCCATCGTAGTATATTCCTTAAATATCTTAAGATGAACCTTATTACTTTACACGTTCTCATTACCCAATGAATTGGAGAGCTATATTGGTCTCACATTCCCTTAGTTTATCATGGAACCACCCATATACATAAATAATTCCCAAGAACCTAAATATAATCATAACACATAAAACAAGCATAACGGAAAAATAACATTTCCACATTTCAATCATGAGATATCATTTCAAGATATTGACATAATGAATCCTTTATCAAAACCATTTTCAATACTAAAATACAAGAAAGGGTATATCATATTTATTTTTCTTTTTATAAAATTACTTCTTATAGAGGAAACCAAATATCAAATAATAGTTTTCATGGCAGAATGGTTGTTATCACTATAAAATTTAAAAATAACATTCCTTTTTCCATTTAGTAAAACTCTGTATAGAAAAAGATTTCTTATTAAAAGTTTTTAATGAAATTAAAATTAAAAGGGGAAAATTATTCACTGTATAAAATAAAGTGGTGTATAAAATCAAATTTTTCCTCAATGAAAGGATATTGAGACGAAGACCCTTTCCGTGAGTCAGACTCATCATGTACAATCATTATATTCTTGAATAAAAAACACAGGTTAATTTATACATACATTATATTTTTTAAAAGTTTATTATTCTTTAATATCACCTATTAATATTTTAAAAAATAACATAATTATTTAAGTTAATATGAGACCTTTTGTCGATATTCAGTACTTATATAGAAAATAAACATGGTTTTGAGGTCACTAGTCTATGTGGTCATAAGTCCACCATCTACATAATATTATTCATAACATAATTGTTGGTCGGAGTGGACACTCAAGAGGGGGGTGAATTGAGTTCCAATTAAAATTTCTGTTTAAAATCCTTTACTAAAATCCCCAAATTTAACATACTAATTGAATTGTAGTGAATTTGAACTAAAGATAACTTTCATTTAGGTTCTTAAGGGATTGATTAATTCCCAGTTAATCTAATTAGAAGATTAGATTTTCTTTTGGAACTTACCTAATGATTTAAAAATAATGAAAACACTTACTAATTGAATTATCAGAGTAACTTTGAAAAACAGTTTTAAAGCACTTAGCAGCAGAATAAAAAAGTTTTAGATAAAACTAAACAAAGCACAACAAATATAACCAAGAGGTTCAGTCCCAATCTGAGACTTAGTCCTCTCAACAATTTATATAAATTTGATCCACACCCAGGATTGGGGTTCACAATAGTTTACAACTGCACAGGTCAAAGACCTCTACCACAGTTCTACGTGGGAAACAAAAACAACAGCAAATACACCTGTCCAAGTCACACACGACCTCTACCACTATCCACAGTGGGAAATAGAAGAAGTAAGGAGTTTTAATGAGGATTTATAGATCCTTCTATTAAGGTTCAAGAGACAGTGTGTGTAAATTAAAACTGATGACACACACTGCTCGTAATCTAAATAATAAATCACTGAGCAAGATATAGTGTTTAGAATGGATCTAGTGATTGCAGTGTAGCTCTGGACTCAATCGGATTGATCAGAAATGGTTCTGAGTCCTCTTCTGGTTTTTGTCTAGAAAACAGAGTGTCGTCTACTTGAGATCCAGGTTCAGAGACAGTGAAAATTTAGTCGATGAAGTTCTTCAAAATCCTCATGAATGTACAGAGCTCTTCTGGAGTAATCATGAGTGTGTATGAGCTTCTGTGTCTTCTTGGTCATGCATGTATATCTGTAGGAGCTCTTCTTGTGTATTTCACTTGTAGATCACTTCTATATTTCGACTGTGCCTCTTGTAGAAATAGGTACTTCTTATATTTATGGCACGAGCTCCGGCAAAAGAAATGATTTATTTTTGCAGGTACGAGGTACGGTTCCCTAACATCAAACAACCTTCATTAAATAAATGACAGAGCATTAAAATATATCTAATATGGATGTTAGTTAGATTAAATAAATATAAATAAATTATGGCAGCATCGGATTCTCTGGAACGGTAGCTTTGGATATCGGTAGCCTTGTGTCACAGTAGGTATTTGTATCGGTAACCTCTTGTATCGGTAACCTCTTGTGTAACAGTATCCGTTCTATTGGTAGAATTCTTGTCTGTCGGTAGACTTGATCAGTAGCGATAGACATAATGTACCGGTGACCTTTCATGTAACGGTAGCCTTCATGTACAGGTAGCTTCCTTGGTGTATTGGTAGACTTCCTTCGGTAACTTGTCTGTAATGGTAGGCTTTCATAACGGTGACTTTTCTGTATCGGTGACCTTCATGTAACGGTAGACTTGTTGTACCGGTGGACTTGATGTATCGGTGACCTTATACATAACGGTGGACTTTACAAATCAGTAGCTTTGTTCTATAACAGTGACCACTTGTCTATTTAAGCATTCTATTAGAATAATGGGTTAAGTTATAATATATATCCATCCAGTAACCAAATTCTCTGAAGATAATGTAAATATTATAATATATGAATATGTGCATGGTGTACAGAAATACTGAAATAAGTAATTAATCATTAATCAATATCAGGATTATCAAACTATAATTGATCATAATTGGGATTATCAAAATATGAGTTCAACATTCTCCATCGGGTTCAATAATCTCCCCCTTTTTGATAATCACAACTTATTCCAAAGTATTAAGAAAAATAAAATGGTGTCAGAGGAATAATTTCCTAAAAAACTTTACAACAAAGTTCTCATTTTTCTCCCCCTTTCAATTGCACTCCCAGTTCTCCTTAGTTTCATTTTCTCCCCCTTTGTGATAAACAAAGAGAAGGGTAGAATCAGAGAAATATAGAGACTAAAAGAGAACAGATTACAAAGAAACATAAACATAGTAAAGTGGAGAATGTAAGAGTAAATTTCCATTAAATCACAAAAGGTAAAAACTGATAAAGTCAGTATTACCAAAATACAAGTGAATCCTATCAAAAACATCCAGAATCACTCAATATTCCTCTTGAACAGGAGTCTTTCCCTTAGGACCAGAAGAGGGTGCAGGTTCAGATTGATTAGATGGATTGGGAATAGCTGAAAGAACAACTAGAGGGTCAGCCACTAAAACTGTACCAGATCTAAAATATGTGCTCCTCTGTGGGATCATAGGTGTCGAGCTTTGAATATCCTGAACTGGAGTTAACTGAGGTGTTCTCCCAAAGGCAGAGGCAGGAAGAGCAGGAGTTACAATCACAGGTCTAGCATCCACATGCAAGAATGGTAGCAACAGGTTCCTAAAATCCACAATAATACTACCTCCTCTCTCCATTGCTGACACAAAATCATCTCAATTTTCATTTAATTTATCCAAGGCAGGAGTAAGATTCTTGAGCTTACTAACCTGTTCTCTGAAATCTTGAGTCACTGGAGGAAACTTCATATTCTCTATCAAGATCTTGAAATGGTTGGTCATTTGATGCTTGGTATATACCTTCTCAAAGTAAGCATCCACCTTATTCTTAATGGCCTCTTGAGAAGCAGTAGATTCCCGTAGGTGATCAAGAACAAAACTGCTAACTTCCCTAGTGGTAGCAAGGATCTGAGTATCCGAGGTTCCACTGTTACTGGCCTTAGCCAACTCTTCCTGTATCACAGTTCTGATCTGGTCAATGTTCACAGTGGAGCTGGATGAGGGAAGGGGTTTTACCAAGAAATCTACTGTCTCTTTGAAAGACTGTGTCAAATTACTAACCACCTTCTGAACAAGTGCATCTTGACTGTTCAAATATTCTTTGACGGGTGTCTTAGAAGCCTCAAATACTTCCACAAACTGCTTCACTACTTCTTTGATATATCTGATATCAGTATTCACCTAGGTTTGAGAACTGTTCATGGTAGTCAATAAAGTAATCGACTGTCTTAGAGCAACCACAGCTCTTGTCCAACTCTCAATTTGAGTATGGCATAATTTAACTTCTTCCATCATTTCCTTCACTGGACTAGACACAGAACATCCCAGAGATAGCTCCAGGTATTTCTCCACACTCCTCATTTCATCAACCAGGCTTTTCTTCAAATATGCCACCGATTCTCTCAGTGCTTCTTTCATTTTATCCTTTAAGGACTCAAGGTCCTCCTTGGTTGCCAAATTTTCAGCCAAAATAGGTAGGATAACTGAATCCCTTTGGGGCTGGTCTTCCTCATCAGAATCTCCATAATTGAGTCCAAGTACCATATATCCTGGATCTGATGACCAACCTTCGATGTCATACAACACAGAAACTGAGCCAAGATGCTCCCCCTCACTTAGAGCATTCCCCTGAGGAATCTCCTCTAACTGTTCTGCTCGAGATAACTATACAACCACCTCTGAAACTTCAGCAGATGCAACAACCATTTGCTCTGATAGTTCAACAGTAGGGTTTTTCCTATCCTTTTTTAAGTCATCAATTACTCTCTCATCAATGGAAATAGATGCCACTTCTGCTTCCTAATCAGGCACTATAATGTCTGTATTATCAATCAGAGGGCTTAAACTGAGCTCTTCTTCTTCATTTTCCTCATCATCTACTTCAGCAACAGCCTCCTTTTCTCAATGAACAAAATGATCAGATTCGATTGCCTAATCCTCTTTAGAGGTTTCCTTGACAACATTCTGATATGCTTCTTCTTCTTCTTCTTTAGTGGACTCAGTATAACTATCCTTCAGAACAGTTTCTCTCCTAGGTAGTTCTTTTGGAGGGCTAGCTGCTCCATAAGAAATATTTTGATGCACAGTACTAGGAGGTAAATCTGGGTCTCCTCCTTCTTCAACTGATGTCTCTTCATCCTCAGTTTCAGCCTCATTATCACTGTAGACTGTTTATGGCTCATCTGGTCCAAGACCAGGATCCCTCACATCCTTTGGTCTAGAAGGATGGTCCACAGGAGTGTACTTTTCATAGGCTTTACCTTCATCATTAACCCATGATTTCTTCTAAGGGTTCCAGCTAACTTTCATATACTTAAAAAATGTCATGGTGATGAAAAAATTATCCTTAACCACAACAGTTTTATCCTAATGTCCAGCTAGCTCCTTTGCCTTCAACAGAATAGAAATCAACTTAGAAAAGAATAGTGCATTGGACTTAGACTTCGGTCTTGTCATATCCTTAATCAGAATCATTAGAAATCTTCACAAATTCACCTTTACTCCATGATTTAATAGATACAAAAAATAAATATCCTGAAATCTTAGGGTAGAAAAATCTTCTCTCCTTGGACTAATCACATTCTGAATGAACTTAAAAAGTACTTTATCCTCCCCTGCCATATCTGCAGCAATGATCTTTCTTGGAGTTCCATTTCCTGTCAATTCTAACAAGGCATCCTCATATTTGAAAAAGTCACTAGTAGTAGGTAAGGATTTTGAATAAAATCCATAATCACCTCTATGAGGAACTCTAAGGTTCTCAGGCCATTCAACAGATGAAAATGAAAACTTTTGACCATTCACAATGTAAATCATCCAATTCTCCTCTTTTGAAGTCTCAAAAAAGACAAACTCATAGAACTCCTTTACCAGTACTGGATAATACGGTCCATTATTTTTCATGAAGCATTCGAGCCATCCTTGCTCTTGTAAAATCTTCAGAATCAAGGACTTACTTTCCAATAGCCATTCCGCACATAACTCATTTTCCACTACAATTTCTCGCTTTGATAAATGCGGATTCACAGGATTCCTTCAAACAACACCTCTACTGCTTCCACTAGCACCCGCATTTGTTAATTTCTGATTCTTATCTTGCGGCGCATCACTCCCTTCATTCACTAAGGGTCCTTCACTTGGGCCATTTCAGATTCTGAGGCTTAGGGTTTTGCGAGCTTAAGAGGTTTAGGTTAGAGGGATTCGAACAGATGGGTTCGTGGTGATTGATTGATGTCTAGATTTAGGTTTAATACCATTTAGGATTCACATATAAAATAAATCTCATATTAAAAATGGTTCAAAATCTCGGCCTTAATACGAAAATTTTAAAACAGCGCGAGAGATGTACTAGTGAGGTGTCCGTAAACGGTGAGGTTTATCCTAACGGTCAGGTTTATCTAACGGTGAGGTTTATCCTAACGGTGATGTTTATCCTAACGGTGAGGTTTATCCTAACAGTGAGGTTTATCTAACAGTGAGTTTTATCTAACATTTAGGGTTATCCTAACGGTGAGGTTTATCTAACAGTGAGTTTTATCTTAACGGTGAGGTTTATCCTAATGGTGAGGTTTATCCTAACGGTGAGGTTTATCTTAACGGTGAGTTTTTTCCTAATGTAGAGGTTTATCCTAATAGTGAGGTTTATCTAACGGTTTTAAGAGTAAGTTATCATTCCTAATTCGTGTGTAATGAAACTTAATCTTTCTGAACTTAATGGATTAGTGAAAATATCAGCTAATTGGAGTTCAGTGCCTATAAATTCAAGAGTTATATCGCCTCTTTTATAATGATCTCTTAGAAAGTGGTATCTAACATCAATGTGTTTGGTTCTAGAGTGAGACACAGGGTTCTTTGAGATGTTGATCGCACTAGTGTTATCATAGATAATTGAAACATGTTTAAAATCAAATCTATAGTCCAATAAAGTGTGTTTCATCCACAGAATCTGTGCACAGCAACTACCAGCACCTATATACTCTGCTTCAGCAGTAGATAATTCAACTGAGTTCTGTTTCTTACTACACCATGATACTAGGGACTTTCCAAGTAAATGACATGTTCCAGATGTGCTCTTTCTATCTAACTTTCATCTAGAAAATTCAACATTTGAATAACTAATTAAATCAAATGATTTTCCTTTTTAGTAAAATAGTCCCAAATTAGCAGTATATTTAATATATTTGAAAATCCTTTTAACAGCAAGTAAGTGTGACTCTTTAGGGTTATCTTGAAATCTAGCACACATACATAAACTAAACATAATATTAGATCGACTAGCAGTAAGATAAAGTAAACTCCCAATCATACCTCTATAATTAGTTTGATCTACTCCTTTCCCAGTTTCATCAATATCTATTTTACAGGTGGTACTCATAGGTGTATAACTCCCCTTAATAATATCCAAACCAAAACGTTTTAATAAATCCTTAGTATATTTACTTTGATTTAAAATAATACCATATTTAGTTTGAAAGATTTGAAATCCAAAAAAGTACTTAAGCTCTCCCATTAAGCTCATTTCAAACTCATTTTGCATAACCTTTGAAAATTCAGTACATAGAGAATTGTTAGAAGATCCAAAAATAATATCATCAACATATATCTTTACTATTAAAACATATTTTGAAATTATTTTTATAAAAAGATTGGGATTATAAATTCCTTTCTTAAATCCTTTTGAAATAAGAAATTTTGTAAGTCTTTCATACCAAGCTCTTGGAGCTTGTTTTAAACCATATAAAGCTTTAGAAAGTTTAAAAACATGATTTTGAAAGTGAGGATTTGAGAAAGTAGGTGGTTGTTCTACAAAAACATCTTCAACAATAAAACCATTTAGAAAATCACTTTTCACATCCATTTGATATAACTTGAAATTCAGATGTGATGAAAATGAAAGTAAGATTTTAATTGCCTCTAATCTAGGTACAGGTGCAGAGGTTTCCTCATAGTCAATTCCTTCTTCTTGATTGTAACCTTGTGCAACTAGTCTGTCTTTGTTTCTAATGATGTTTCCAGATTCATCAACTTTGTTTCCAAACACCCACTTTGTGCCTATGGTTAAAGTGTATTTAGGTTTTTCTACTAATTCCCAGACTTTCTTTCTTTCAAATTGATTTAGTTCTTCTTGCATAGCCATTACCCAAAATTCATCATTGATAGAATCATTGATATTTTTAGATTCTAACTATGAAAGAAAGTCTTGATGTTCAACCTGATTTCTTAGAGAAGCTCTAGTCTGTGTTCCTCTATCTATATTACCTACAATAGCATCTAAAGAATGGTTCTTTAGAGTCCTAGTTTGTTTTGAAAAGGTAGGTCTAGAGATTGCAGGTTCATCAACAGGTTAGGAATCAACAGAAGTAAGTTCTGGAAAATTTCCAGAACTGGATTTTTTAACTAAAGGTCCACTGTTTTTATCATTAAGGTTCAAAACAGAGAGATCGTCTTCATGATTTTCAAGGGAGGTCTTAGGTTCATGTGGGTCAGTTTCATTAAATTTGATGTGAACAGATTCCTCCACACATTTGGTTCTCTTATTGAAAACTCTATAGGCTTTACTAGAAATATAGCAACCTAGGAAAATTCCTTCATCACACTTGGATGAAAACTTGTCAAGATTATCTTTGTTATTAAGAATAAAGACTTTGAAACCAAAAACTCTGAAGTAGTTAACCTTAGGTTTCATATGGTTCCACAACTCATAAGGGGTCTTCTTAAGAACAGGTATGATCAAGACTCTATTTATAATATAACAAGTTTTATTGATAGCTTCAGCCCAAAAATATACAGGTAGGTCATACTCATTGAGCATGGTTCTGGAAATTTCCTGAAGGGTTCTATTCCTCCTTTCTACTACACCATTTTGCTAAGGTGCCCTAGGGGCAGAGAAATTGTGACTATAGACATTGTGTGAGCAGTAGGATTCAAACTCATGATTTTCAAACTCACAACCATGATCACTTCTCAATGTTTTAATCTTATGTTCACTAAATTTCTCTACAGACATGGAATATTTAACAAAGTAAGAACAAGCTTCACTTTTGTGAGCTAGAAAATATACCGTAGTATACTTAGAATAGTCATCTACTAGAACATAGACATAGTGCTTCCCATTTAAACTAGAGACTCTAGAAGGTCCAAACAAATCCATGTGAACCAACTTGAGAGGTTGAGAAGTTGACACTTCTTTCTTTGATTTAAAAGAAACTTTATGTTTCTTTCCCTTTTGACAAGGATTACAAACTTTATCTGCTAGGAATTCAAGTTTTGATAGGTCTCTAACTGAGTTCTTCCTAGTAAGTTTTATAAGTAAATGTACATGGAAGTGTCCTAATATTCTGTGCCAATGCCAAGACTCATTATGAAAAGCATTTAAACAATTAATATTTTTCATAGCTAAAGAATTTAAATCAACAGCATAGACATTTTCATTTCGCAAGGCAGAAAATAGTAAAGAATTTTTAGAATTAAAAACATTGCAAGAATCATTTTCAAATTTAACATTAAAACCATCATCACATAACTGAAAAATACTTAGTAAATTATACTTAAGTCCATCAACAAATAGAACATTATAAATTAATACTGACTTAGTGTTACCAATCTGGCCTAAGCTGATGATTTTCCCTTTAGAATTATCACCAAAGGTGACAAAACCTCCATCAACTCTGACTAAGCTTTTAAAGCAGGAGATATCTCCTGACATGTGTCTTGAACATCCATTTTCCAAGTACCAAGTCTTTCTATAGGAGCTCTTTAAGAAGGCTCTCTACAAAAAAGATTTAGATAAGAAATGATTTTGGTACCCAGATTTTCTTGGGTCCAGACAAGTTAGCTAATAAAACTTTAGGTACCCAAATGTGTGTTATGGTTCTCATAAGATTTTCAGAATCAACAGATTTAGATAGATAAACCTTATTAGATCTATAAATATGAATATAACTAGTTGAATCATATGAACTTCCAGAACTAGAACTATCTACATTCTGTCCAAATTTAGGAATAAATCTAGTTTTGGTAATTTTTCTTTGTCCAAGTTGGTATCCTATACCAGTAGTATATCTAGGTGAAATATTCCTACCTAGCATTTGAGTAAGAGTATCTTTTCCATTTGTGAACTTTTCTAAATCCTTCCTAAGTTTCTCATTTGAAAATTTCAATTTAGTGTTTTCTTTAAGAAACTGAGCATTCTTTTCCATTTCTATGTCAAGATCAGGTTTATGGTTAACAGTTAAAGAATATTGTTTCTTTAAACCTTTGTATTTGTCTTTCAGCTCATTACATGTTTCTTCCAACATATCACAGTATTCAAACAGTTCAGATTTTGACATATTTTCAGAATCAGAATCATCTCCAGAATATTATGAATTTAAAGAAGGAGTTTCAGATGTTACCTCAGAATTGTTTGTCATAAAACACATGTTTTCCTTATTTCTATTTTCAGTCTCAGAAGCTTTAGATTCACTGGATCTATCCTCATAAGCACTCCATGTAGCCTTCATGAATTTCTTATACTTATTATCCTTATACTCATATTTCTTCTTGTATTTCAGCTTTGGATAGTTTGCTTTTATATTTCCTTTTCTTTTTCATTCATAGCAGACAACTTCATCAGATTTGTCAGATTTTTTCCAGTCCTTTTTCCAGTGTCCCTTGTTGTCATACTTACCTTTGTAATTTGATTTTCTGAAAAACTTCTTCATCCTATAAAACTTCTTAAATCTTCTGGCTATGTGAGCCATTTCTGCATCACTGTCAGATGCACTTTCACTTTCTTCACAGCTTGAGATATCACTTACAGCTTGTAGTTTCTACTTATCCTCATTCTTTGAAGTAGATGTATTGAAGGCAACTGACTTTATTTTTGGTTCATCTTCTTCTTCTTTGTTTACCTTATGTTCTTATTCATACATCATCAACTTACCAATAAGTTCCTTGACTGACATTTCACCAATATCACAAGATTCTTTGATTGAAACAGAAGTGCCCCTCCATCTTTCAGGTAGGCATCTCAAAATTCTCATGATCTGCTCCTTTGATGGAACATCCTTTCCTAGTGAGATAATTGTATTGACAATTTCATTAAACCAGAGATACATATCAGAAATTGGTTCATTAGGATTCATCTTAAAATTATCATATTTAATGGTATAGGTGTTCAATCTCATTTCCTTAACATTATTTGTTCCTTCATGAGAAACACCTAAAGTATCCCAAATTTCATATGCAGTCTTACAAGTATATATTCTATTAAATTCCTCATCTCCTAAAGCATAATAAAGAACATTCATAGAATTGCAATTATTATTGTAATCTGTCTTAGTAGCTTCACTCCAAGTAGATCTTACAGTAGTGGGAATTTTATATTCTGATTCTATGGCAGTCCAAATATCAAAACTCATGCTTTCTAAATGAATTTTCATCTTAATCTTTCACTGAGCATAGTTTTTTCCATTGAAAAATGGTGGTCTATTAGTAGCAACACCTTCAAGTCTGTTATCCATGAAAACTAGGTTAAAACAAAAAAAATTAAAGAGATAAAAATTTAGAAATAACGGAGATTTTAAGAACTTTAAAATACAACTAAAATCACAGTTCAAAAACAGAGTACTTCAGAAAATATTTTAATCCTTTGATACCAAATGTTGGTTGGAGTGGACACTCAATAGGGGGTGAATTGAGTTCCAATTAAAATTTATGTTTAAAATCCTTTACTAAAATCCCCCAATTTAACATACTAATTGAATTGTAGTAAATTTGAACTAAAACAAACATTCAGTCAGGTTCTCAAGGGATTGATTAATTCCCAGTTAATCTAATCAGAAGATCATATTATCTTTTGAAACTAACCTAATGATTTACAAATAATGCAAACACTTTCTAATTCAATTATCAGAGTAACTTTGAAAAATAGTTTAAATTTTAAAGCACTTAGCAGTGGAATAAAAAGGTTTTAGAAAAAACTAAACAAAGCATAGCAGATATAACAAAGAGGTTTAGTCCAAAGCTGAGACTTAGTCCTCTCAACAGTTTATATAAATTTTATCTACACCCTGGATTGGGGTTCACAACAGTTTACAACTGTCTAGGTCAAAGACCTCTACCACAGTTCTATGTGGGAAACAAAAACAACAGCAAATACACCTTTCCAGGTCACACATGACCTCTACCACTATCCACAGTGGGAAATAGAAGATGTAAGGAGTTTGGATGAGGATTTACAGATCCTCCATTAAAGGTTCATGAGACAGTGTGTGTGTAAATTAAAACTGATGACACACACTGCTTGTAATGTAAATAATAAATCACTGAGTAAGATATAGAGTTTAGAATGGCTCTAGTGATTGTAGTGTATCTCTGGACTCATTCGGATTGATCAGAAATGGTTTTGAGTCCTCTTCTAGTTTTTGTCTGGAAAACAGAGTGCCATCTTCTTGATATTCAGGTTCATAGACAGTGAAAATGTAGTTGATGAAGTTCTTCAAAATCCTTGTGAATGTACAGATCTCTTCTTGAGTAAGCGTGAGTGTGTATGAGCTTCTGTGTCTTCTTGGTCATGCATGAATATCTGTAGGAGCTCTTCTTGTGTATGTCACTTGTAGATCACTTCTATATTTCACTTGTGTCTCTTGAAGTAACAGGGAATTATTATATTTATGGCACAAGCTCTGGAAAAAGAAATGATTTCTTTTTTGCAGGTACAAGGTACGGCTCCCTGACATCCAACAACCTTCATTAAATAAATGACAGAGCATTAAAATATACCTAATATGATCGTTGGTTAGATTAAACAAAGATATATAAATTAAGGCAGCGTCGGATTCTCTAGAATGGTAGCTTTGGATATCGGTAGCCTTGTGTCACGGTAGGTCTTTGTATCGGTAACCTCTTGTATCGGTAACCTCTTGTGTAACGGTAGCCTTTATATTGGTAGACTTCATGTTTTTCGGTAGACTTGATCGGTAGCCATAGACTTAATATACCGATGACCTTTCGTGTAATGGTGACCTTCATGTACAGGTAGCTTCCTTGGTGTATCGGTAGACTTACTTTGGTAACTTGTCTATAACGATAGGCGTGCATAATGGTAAATTGTCTGTATCAGTGACCTTCACGTAACGATAGACTTGCTGTACCGGTGGACATGATGTATCGGTGACCTTATACATAACGGTGGACTTTACAAATCGGTAGCTTTGTTCTGTAACGGTGACCACTTGTCTGTTTAAGCATTCTATTGGCAGAATGGGTTAAGTTAGAATATATATCCATCCAGTAACCATATTATCTAAAGATAATGTAAATATTATAATATATGAATATGTGCACGGTGTACAGAAATACTGAAATAAGTAATTAATCATTAATAAATATAGGAATTATCAAATTATAATTGAGCATAATTGGGATTATCAAAATATGAGTTCAACTAATTCTCCAGAGGGTTCAACAATAATCACTGATTTTGTTCATTAATCACACTTTAAATCAAACCATTAATTATTTCTATGAAAACTAAATAACATTATATTCATAAAGATGGTTGGTTGTGCATACGCATGAGCTATGTTTTCATTTTTCATCGATCATTATGGAAATAAGTTATTTATTATTTTAACATTCTAGAATGATCATAATATTATTAAATAAATAATATTCATTTAAATATACGGATATATATCATAAAAGTGATGTGATAAATAAAAACAATTCGCATCGCTTCGTGGAGGTGATAGTCCACACGTACACATGAAAGACATTATTGTTTTTATGTGCATGTAAGGTAAGAACACAATTGAAATAATATTATTTTATAATGATAGTATGCAATTAATATCAAATATTAATATTAATTCTATAATTATTACAAATATTGATATAAGATAATGGGAAACAAAATAAATCAGTTCAGGGAGGTGATAATTCACACGTACGCACAAATGATTAATTCCTTTCCCATTTAATGGAAGTATAGATGGATTTTGAGGGTAATATTAACATAAAAACATTTAAGTATATTTAAGATACATTAGTTTTTATTTCATCATTGATTAAGAATATTTACTTGAATTGGATGAAGAACTACAATAGAAACTCTTAAAAAATATACCTTTAATTCCATCGATCACCGTTGAAGAACATTGTAACACATCTTAGAAGGGTTTTATACCTAAAATAAGGCCTCAATAATGTGGGTAGGGATTCATTGAATTATTTTGGGAATATATTGGCTGATTCAAAGAGCATTTAATGTGTGAGTATTATAGAAGAGTGGAGACCTTTTTATAGGGGAGGGGAGGGTCCCCCTTGGAATCCCTTAAAAAATTAAATTAATATAAATTCAAATTTTTTTCCAAATGGTTCCATAATAATTTATTTAGAATATATGATGATTTTGGGTCGAATAAATATCATAAAATTAAAATTACACAGGTTTTTAATATTTTTTAGTCCGTATCATTTTGTTTCACCCCTAATTATTCTCTTTTAATTTTAATTGAGGTAACCACATTTTAATTATTAAAAGGCTATTAATTTTAATAATATGGAGAAAATTTCCCATAATTGGATACTTACTTATATATTATACCTTATCATAGTAACTTTTTGAATTCAATTTTTTTTATGAATTTAAATAATTTAAATAATTACTATTTCTATAAAATAACAATTATATCAATTTTTACACTATTCAATTAATTTCATTTAAATAAAATCAAACAAGATAGAAAACATCAAACTAAACCATTAAATAATATTATAAAATGTCATATTAACATAGAAAAATTGTTTATGACATATATAATGTCAAATAATATTTATTTTAATATTTATAATTTTATTTACGTGATTCCTTCATTAATAAAGTAATCACTACATCATCATTGCATCATAATTAAATTAAATTATATAATTTCTAAAAATTATTAATAAAATACCATGATTTATAAATTTTTTGTATCATTATAATTACTATTTATAGTCTATGATACCACTTTTATAAACCCATATAAATATTTTTAGTATAAAGATATATGTTTATAACATTTTTCCTTTAAATTAAATTAAAAGTTAAGAGTGTCATAATCACAACCAAGTGGCATCCAAAGACAAAATTTTCATCCCGAGGCTTTTTTGGGTCAGATATATCTCATCCAATTGAATTATGACAAGTGTTGGGGTAGTTTTATGTTATTATAATGTTATTTTTACCTTTATTTACATAATTTACTCTTTCACCAAGGTAAATTAAATAAAAATGTTAGTTTTTATGAAAAATTATTTAAATCCTATTAAATATAATTTTTTCATAATGATAATAAATATGTATATTAGTTTTTTGAAATTAAATTCATATAAGTGGAAAAATTATAATTATAATTAATCCCATCATAAAAATAAGAAAATTAGTTTTTAAAAAGTAAACCCCATAAAAATATTGAAATGTGTTCATATCGAATTTTATTGTAAAATCACATCCAATGAAAATAATTGGAGTAAATGATTAAAAATAATCTAAATATAAATTTAAAAAAATTAAATTATAATCTAAAAAAATAAATAAATATTGTTAAATTCCACATTTGAATTAAACTGTAGAATTTTTTAGTATTCATTAAAAATGAATTTTATCATAAAATACCAAAAATTCAACCAATGTGAATTTTGATGTCTTGATTCAAAAGAATAATCTTATTTTTTTCAATATAGTATATAAAAGTGATAATAACTATATTTAAGAAGGGTTCTCCATCAAAAGGTGGTAAACCAAGAATTTAAAAATATTAGAGTATTTTATGCTTAAAATTGGATTTATTCTTGTGTTAAGCCTCTAAAATTTATGAGAGGAAAGTAAAAACCTTTCATAGACATATGTATACAGAATATAGTTAGTTATATTCATTTCAGACAATACAATGGATAAGAGAAAACTATCATTTAAAATAATAATGTCAATAATGTATTATTTTTCAATATATCTTACTCTTCATTGCAACAAAAGATTTTAGAGAAACTCATTATTGCGTGTTAGGTATGTTATCGCACATAGTGTCACCTTTAAACTAAAATTAATATATAATTCGTAAATATGAATAAATATTAAGGTTTATTATTCAATAATTACTTGGTATTTTATAATAATTGCCACAAATTTATTATCGATAATATATTTTAGGTTAATTTAAAAAAATTCATGATAAAATTTAATAAAAACCCTCTTCAATCTTTTGATGAATTTCTATTTTAAAAATATATTTTTAATTATGTCTACAGGTTTAATTTTAAGTTATATTATTCACCTTATATGACTTGAAATTGGAAATATGGATTATATTTTTGGTATAACAATAATTAATAATATGTGATTAATTAAAAAAATATTGACTATAAGGAATAGAGAAAACAATAAAAATTAATTGACACGGTTAATGATAAAATGGGTTTATTGGGGGTTAAACTAAAATTTTAAGGGGTAAAATTATCTACAAAAATTTAGAAAAACCGTTTAATGAAAATATTTTGACATTATAACCACTAAAGTTCATTAATTACTCTCTCCCTCTTTTTCCTTTTTTAATGTGACAAATGTGGCCACGCTATATTCTTTTCAAAATATCCAAGTGTGTCATTCCCCATTTATAAAAGCTTAAACTTTTCTATTCATATTCCAAATTTAAAAACCATTTTCATCATTATATACATACCCAAATACCATTCTCTCTTACATACACTAATTATAGAGGAATTATTTTTATTATGATAACTTCTCATTAGTGACTCATTTGGTAACAAAAATAGATTTTCTGTATTAGAGGTAAATTTCATTAATATGTTTTTTATATCCTCATACACCAACTAAAAATATATACCAAATATGGTGATATAATAAAAAATTCTAAAAAATAGTTAGAGATTTTTTTAAAATGGAATATCCTATTTACATCTCCTCATCTATCAAATGGGAAACGAAACGATCAATCGGGTGAATGGATGATTACCACCCCGTGAACGGAGGTAATGTTTTCCATAAACATCTCCCAAATGTGGTGTTAATGTTGTACTTAACATATATATATTATATTTATGGAATAACAATAATATATTTTGATATCATATATTAAATTTTTATTTCCCATTCAATTTAAATACAATAATACTGCTCGTGTGTGTGGTGGACTGCCACATCACAAAGAGATGAAATTTTTCATTCCACTTACACTATTACATTGAAGTTAATAGAGAAATTTGTTTTGATTATATTTCATATATAGAACATAAAATTTATCCTTAATGGTAATATATTGTATCCATTTTTTGATTCATTCATCGAGAGAGGGGAAATGATGTTCATGTGTTCCTAAATACTACCATCTCCATGAATGGTTCATTTCATTTTATATATTAATGTTGTATGAATTAATCAATATAAATATATACTGAATATATATTATATATATAACATTGATAAAAAATTTATCATGGAACCATGATAAGCATAAGAGGACTGAAAATACCAATTCAAAATATTCATGAAATATAAAGCAGTTATTGCGTAAAATATGGTTTTAAAAATGAAGTGGTAATAAATGTGTTATGGAATTTAAAAATTTAATCATATATGGAATGATATAAATATTATTTACACTTTAATATAAGTAAAAAATATTATATTTATTACATATTTGGTTTGGATGTGTATGGTGTATGTTGAGACTTAAGGTAATTGATTTGTCATCTCACTTTTACATCATTGATATATAGGACATATTCGCCATTTGATTATTATATTTGAAATATAAAATAAACATGAATTTATTTTATGTTTATTATCATGGAAATTATGTGGATATTTATATATCCAATTTAGGACCTCTCTTTGATATGGTTTATGATTCCAAAAACACCCACAATGTAAGATATTTTCATCTCAATTTGTATTCATTGGGACATACATAATGTTGTAAACCTGTATTATCTTGGTAGGTGTATATAGAGACAAATTTAAATGTAATTTCATTAATTTATTTTTTCTCATGATATTATATATTTATATTTTTTTTATTCATCATTGAGCCTTAAAATTCAAAACATACAAAGTAGTAAATTTTTTATTTTATAATGAACTTGTTTATATGGATTATTTACGATTATGTTTCCAATTATGAAATATTATAAACTATTTATCAATTAAATATTTAATTATATTATCCTTTTGTTATTTCATTAAAATACTTTTTTCATTACTAATTTTTCTCTATATGGTCTTATTAATCAAAAATCATATTTTTTAAAAACATCACTTTTATTCCACTATTTTATAAGTATCCCTCATTTGTTTCCATTTAAATGTATTATAAACATATGTTTCTATTATATAATGACTATTTAATGAATATTATTTCCATAATTGGATTTTTATAAAATAATTTCAAAATAATCTTATATTATTTATATTTAAAATGGTCTTTTTAATTTGTACCAATAATGGTAATAAAAACATTATTTTAATATGTATGACCTGAAAATAATTTCCCACTATCATGATCACTCATTTTTTTGGGGATTATATTAAATTTTTTAGACGCCACTTTTGAATTATTGGCTTTGAAATTATTTTTTAAAATAATAGTTTCATTAAATGTTAATTTTAAAATTATAGGTTTCCTTTCATCAAAAAATGTTCCTTATGATCTTTAAAAATATATTTCCATCTTTGATGACATCCTTTGATGTTTCTGAAGCATTAATGGTGTTATGATAATATTATAACATCATTAAACATTCTATATATGGTTTATGTTTATAATGAAAAGTTTTTTATGAATACAATTTATTTTCTATAGGTTATTCTATGATGAAGTGAAAATAAAACCCATTGTTTATGATATGATAAATGTGTTATTAAGCCAATTTATTTTCATTGGACCTGCTTCATGAATGTTTAGTTATCCTATGGAACACAATTGAATATTTTTTATTTATTTGATGGTGGTTGGTTTATATCCAAGGATGGCGGTTGTGTTATTTCAGAATATAGGTGGGACCTATATCTCTATCTAATGCATTAGATAATGATTGAGATCACATGTGAAAAATATGTTTGAAATAAGGATTCATTCAAATTTAGTAAAAGACTTTTTCCACTATGATATTCAGGATATGGAACTCTGACTAGTATGATGGTTTGTACAGTGAACCCAAAACACTATGATTGTCTTTGAGAATATTATTTACATCCAAGTAAATGATTCTTTATGCTTTAGTGTATGTCACAAATCTAGGTCTTATGCCAATGTTATGATCTCATGACTTATATAAATTGATTTTTTATCATTCATTCCTTATGAACTATAAGTATTTATTACATGAATCATGGTTATGATCTATAATATTTAGGGTATGGTTTTAAAATGTTATAATCACGTTCTCATAACCTTATTCTCATGTTATTATTATATTATCATTGATTTCTCCTTTTTTTACCCTTAATGAGAATCTAATATCACCCTTTATTATATTTTCGTCCATATATTTTAATGAATGGTTATTATTATAATGAGTCCAATAAGGGTGAAAAATATTAATAATTTAGTTTGGGAGATATAGTTCAACTATAAACTAGTTTTTTATGTTTTCATGTTTCCAAAGAATCTATTCGAAATAATTCTAGTATGAATCATTATATTATATAATGAATATTTAAAAATTAATATTTAATATATATGTATGATAATTTTAGGTATTTAAAATAATGGACCTAGTGATCAAATATTAACTTATGCTGGGTATATATTGTGGACCCTATATGCTTGAATTATTTTGTTAGCTTCCGCAACTATTCACTTAGATTTATTTGTGTAAACATCAGTGGGTGGGAATATAGTTTTATGTTATTCTACACATTATAATTTTTCATACAAATTTTTTTCCCTATTCAATTTATATTTATCAATTTTTCCAAAAATCATGTAAGGTGAGGGTTTAGTGAGTGAAAACACATAATTTTTACCCAGTTTTATATTTGTGGGGATTCAACATTGTGAGTTCTATATCAATTTCATTCTGATTTTAATTTAATGCATGTCAAACCATTTTATATTATATATATATGGTCATAAATAATATCCTAGAAAAATATAACATGATGTGAATATAGGGGACAATTTCACAAATACACACAACCTAATAGATTGGTTCACATAGTTTAAGGTCATATTTGTTGGACCTATAATTGCATATTTGTTTGGTGAATCATATTTCACCACATATTCCTACATTTTATGGTTGTATAATTTTCAATAAAAAGGTAAGGAGTACCATATACTAACATTGGTGAGATAGTCTCAATGTGAATTGGAAAAACCCCAATGCTACTAATTATCCTAATTAACTTGGAAATCAGTATTGTTGATGGTGGGAATTCACTCTTGGAGAGTTTTCTGAAGCATCATTGACTTATCCTAAAAGGAAATCATTATATAATTTTTTTTATTGAAATGTTTGTAATTCTAACATCCCATTTTTAGTACATGGTCCAAACATATGTTGATATTTTATTTTCGAAAACATTTACAAAATGAGAAAAGTAGTCTATATAAAAATGGAAAGGAGAGCCCTATTATGAATGGGGGATCAATTAAATTATAAACTACCTTAAAAGGGGGAAGTAATTTTATATCCATGATTTCCATACAATTGTTATATATGTTTTAAAGAATCATATCATTTTCTAAACAATATTTCAAATGTGACATGTTAGATATTTTGTAAAAATATGAGCAGGATTCATACGTTCTTAATACAGAGTATAATAAATCAACATGAATAGTTTGAATATTATTTTTTTTAATCATAACTCATGATATTTGAATAAAGTTTTGTGAGATGTGACATATTTACCAGTGATGGTTATTATCCATATTCATTTGAATAGTTCAAATAACATGTTGTATTAGCATAATAAGATCATACGATACTCCCAGGATTATGCAGGTGCCTTTGGTTGATAGTAGATATTTTAGGATCATATTTAGATCCACATTTTGTTCTCGTATTCATAGCTAGGCAGTTTATTCATTTAAAGTCATATACACTCATTACTAATATCCATTATGAATTTTTATGACTCAATCACTTGTAAAATGAAGTGGGATTATGGAATAAATAATTACTCACTATGTCTTCTTATAACCTGATGGTTGTGACACCATCGATGTAATAAAAAATTGAGGTGAATAAATACAATGTATCATGTATATAACTTTTTGCAGAACCATTAGGTCTATAAAAATTGAATCATAATTTTTATGGATATATAATAATCCCTATAATATTTTTCCTTTATCAATTTTCAATCAAATTTTTACATATTACCTAAAATTGGGAGACTTTGGGATTAGAGACTATATGATTTATCTTGCTTCCATTCAAGTTCATTTATCCTAAAATTTAAAACATATATTTCACATATATTTTAGGGCCTTTCATTTTGTACCATTCATTTATATAGATTAAGGTCCCATACTGTTGACACGATGAATAGGAAAAGTGCAGAAACATATACCATAAGGGTTAGAAAAAACCATACTTTAATGAAGTTCCTAATACATGTATAGGTAATCTTATTGAGGTTTGAACATAGTTTAAGGGTATTTTTTTTTAACCACATGGGTCAAAATGACAACCCAAATGGGGCTCAAATTCTATGAATTTCTTAACACCTGTCAAATAAGATGTGGTGATATCATACATCATAACTCAGGGTTCTTGTATAAAAATGAATTATGTGGAACTGTTTTTCAAGGGATTAAAACTTTACATCATTAAATGATGGTATATACTGAAATATTATGTGGGTGTAAAACAATTATAAGATAGTAATCTTTTGAAACAAATCCCTCTTGTTGATAGGATATATTGTTCACACATTTATAGATCCTTGTTGTGGTATGTATTCATAATCAAATTGATGTGGATTTTGGAGTGAAATATTATCTAAAATTATATCTATGAAGTTTTTAGGAATATAATATCACTTATTTTATAATTTATGAATTATGAAATAGGATATTTAGGATGGGAGATTGATACATTTTACACTTGATATTTCCAATACTAGACAATTATTGTTCCATTTAATGGAGTAAATATGAATGATGATTCTTTTTGGATCATAAGTATAAGATTCTTGAATCAGTACATATCCTATGGTAACAAGAATCATGTTATACGTAGTTCTTAGATTTCTGGGGAGGATCTAAATATTGTTATATAACATTAAATAAAGTCCAATTCATTAATTTTATTATTTATATTATAAAAATACATTAGTCTCCCTTATATATATATATGGATCTCAAGTTGGAAAATTATTATATGTGTAATAATACTATCTTTTTAGTTCAAATCCTTTTTTGGTGGACCATGTGACATTTGGTCTAACTACATGATACTAGGAAAAGTGTTGTGAACATTGTAAAAATAAAGTTCATGAGTCAACTATGTAAATTTCCAACCAGTTTTGACTGAATATAACATGATGGAAACAATGAGGGTATATTATGGGGGTTTTCATCAAGGCCTAAGATAAGATATATCAATATAACAATGTTATTTTTGAATGTGTGTAAGATTAGAAAACATGAAAATATTATAGAGTTAGATGTGTAGGTAAGCATCCAACATATATGGAATCATACATAGTAATGGATTGTATGAGAATAAATATGTGGTGAAGGATCCTATACAAATTAAGCTCAAACATAGGTAAAGGATAATTATTAGGAATCGATTTTATTGATAAATCTATACTTATGGTCCCTATAAAAATCAAGATTATATATAGAATAAATAATATCATACTATACAAAGTTCTCATAAGTTTTCTTCTAAACTAATCAGAATCATATGTATTGAAATAAAATGGGGCATCAACTGAAAGTAGTGCAATAAATATTGGTAAATATTATTAGATAGTCCTCAACATGAATGTCAAATAGGGAAATTTTATTTTTATAATTCATGGATAGGCCTATGATGTGACATCTCAACATAACTAAATAACTCGAAGGAAATGGAGTCAATCCACATGTAGTTATTAAGGTGGTGGAATCTTATATAAATTTGCATTAATTATCCAAGAATAACTTAAATGGATCTAATGTTATGTAAAGTAAAGGGACTTTCCAAACGTTCCCTGAAAAGTTTTAATGGAGTTACATATGATGGACCTTATGTTGTCTAGTTTAAGTTCAAGTTTCAATGACTTAATTATATTTTTTTTCCTTCCACATTAATCATAATAATCACAATGATTTACTAGGACCACCATGCTCATGTATTTTTTTCATTTGTTGGATTCAATAGACAACTATGAGATCTCCTAACAGTCATGAGAGATAATGAAAAGGATTATACATGGAACAATTAAACCATGATACAACCATTAATGAAATAATTTGGTTTAACTATCATATAAAAATGATATGTTAAGAGTAATGAAAATTTGGAGGTATCATTGGGTAAAATATTCAAGTTTCAATATATTGCATACAAGAAAATTTTATTAAAGAACTATGTAGTTATTATGTATATATGGAAATATTTTTTACTTTAATTTAGGATAGGATTATCCTTATTCAGATCTATGTCTCATAAATTAGATTAAATCCATAAAATATAGGTCTCTCTATTGATTTTTGTGTCATATATTAATAAACCATACTTATTTTAGTTTAATTTCATGAATATTATATGGAAGTGTTATCAAATTTTATTTCATGATTCAGGGATGTTTTTTCATTGTTTTAAATCATGTGGCTAGGATGATTACAATTTTTTAAACATAGTATGATGAGAATTTATATTATATATTTTATTACCATATTGTGATAATTTTTTATGAAGTTTAAAATTATGTGAATTATTTCATAAAAAATATTTCATTTGTAGCTAACATGATATATCGACCCCCTCTATTGTGCTCAAGGAATATGATCTGATTGAGTAATCAATTTTTATTACATAAGGTGATTCCAAAATTGGTTTGAGATATAGAGGATTATTCTTTTTGTCATCTGAGTTATGAGAAACTATAATAGCTATCCCGATAGTAATGAATCAAAAAAAATATTGAAAGCTTAATCAATCATATTTTGATGGATCTTAAAATTATATATTATGCACAATATTTTATAAGCATGTCATTCATTTTCAACAATCTTATTATGATACTAATCATCCTTCATTTGATTATTTTAGATAGTGATATAGATATAAATAAACATATATTTCATGGGAAATCTATCTTTTAACAATATATGTGTGAATAAAGGCTCACTTTTATAATACAGTGGGTTGTGGTGTGATAACCCCATAAATAAATAAGTTGTATATCGGGCATAGATTTGTTATATTTATCCACAACAGACTATTTTATTAGAAATTGTTTTATTAAATTTCTCAATATTAACATTTTATACTATATAGTAGCATGGTGAGGGGTTAGACTGAATTCTATAATGTTGATACAACCATTTCGACTCAAAATATTATAATTTAGTGCCATTCCTCAAAAAATAGTTTGTGTAACACCAAATCAGATAAAGATGGTTGAAATCACAATGTTATTGATAGCCTTTATACTGAAAACCTAGATGGGTATTTCATCAGACCACTTAGATAAAATGTCACTTGTGGTATGGATGCACTTATTATTCCTAACTATATCTAAAGGATATATCCCCATTATATTTATTCCCCATATTAAAAATAACGAATAATATTTAATATTGTGAACAATATCTTGGGTTGATGAATGAAATTAGTATTTATCTAGGAATAATGACTTTTATGTGAACATCACTCATTATAATGTCATTGAATGATAAAGTTATTGGTTCTCGATAATCAAGTGGTATAACATAGTTTCAATAACATGATCAAATATTCCTTCACATAAACTTCTTATGATACAGAAATTGTATATCATCCTTCAATTCATCTAATTTGGAGTCTATCAATGACTTATTGATATATCATTTAATATATCACTAGGTCTATTATAAAGGAAAATAATTATTACTAATCATAGGATATTCCCATTCATTTTTCATTATAATGAATAAATTCCAAATAGAGGTAGTATACTATAAGTTAAAACCATCCAATAGATGTATCACTTGGTGAACCTATTGATTTTCCATACTCTGGAGTGGTGTTGACCATATTGATCTTTTCCAAGTATTTACCAAAAAATATCGAACCACCATATGAAATGTGATATTGATGATAATATCATACTAATATGTATCACTAGGGTTGTGGAAAAAGTTTCCAAACAATCCACATCAGTGATTTTAGAACTTATAAAATGGGGTACAAATAGATCAAGGTATAATTTATCCATAAACCCTCATATATGATCATTAAAGGGAATCAATTATTCCTTTAAAATTTATTATTTACCATTTTTCAACTTTATTTACAACTATGAATCACCCTAAATATCTTATTAGGTAACTACAATTTTTAGATGAAATTTAATTTATACAATTAGATTCTGTTATTCTGTATAATTATTAGTGAATATATCTAAAAACATTAAGGAATTGGGAAACAACTATTTCTAGAGATATGTTAATGGTTCGCTAGCAGGATCTATTGATATTTTAGTATTCCTTACTTCTTCCTATTTTACTTATGAAATCACAATAAAAATACATCTACCAGGTCTAAGAATTGTAATGAATAGATAATACCATTTTATCATGAAATTCTATATCCACTGGAATGATTTTGGAAGTGGGGTGTTACTTAAGAATTTTTTCTGAGGATATCACATTGATTCCCTTCACTATTATTAACATGATATTAATTTTCTCCATAATGAACACTGAATAAGAAATATATAATATCAATATTGAATTATTGATGATGTATTTTATTGGGACGGTACTACATAACAAATGGACAACATGATGTTGTTTTTAATGTCTCCATTTCCAAATCACAAATAAAAATGCATGGAAATTTCTTCTTCATGTAAAATATTGAGTTTCCATATATGGAATTATCTGTAATAGATTGTAATAGACATTTTCTATTCCCATGTCATTTAGCCATCTGAGAAAGGATCCCATTGATCTTTACAAATTTTCACCATACAATATGAGTGACTCTTCTTCAATGGGTGGGATCAATACTAGTAGGATCAATAGATATATCATAATATTGTCAAAAGATATATGATATCCTTCTTCCCCAATATATAATTCTATTCAACATAAACATTTTGATGGGTAAGAATTTTCCATCGTTGTATTTAATGAAGAATTTTATATTTGTGTGGAATCATTACACATATCTTAACTATTTGAGATTTTATGGACATGACATATCAATGATCGCCTTAGTCTTCTCAGGTTTGACCTCAATATCATGATGAGATAAATATATATATAGATAATCTTGATGATCAAACACTAAAATTAAATTAAACATGTTCATGTTCATGATATGTTCCTATATTTTTATGAAACCATTCTTGATATATGAGATATAATCACAGTGTTACTAATATTTGGAAACTATATAAATAAAATTTAATTCCATAGTATTCCCAAAAAGTGATTTTGTATATGGTTCAAGACATTTTGATATGCTCCACCAATGATTTTCATGGCTAATGGAATTACAAGAATGTAATACACAACATGGGGGTTCCCTATAAATAATTTCCTCTTCATCTTCAAGAGCCATCCAAATTTAGTTATAGCCAGAAAATCTATCTATAAAAAATAGGCCCTGGAAACATGATGATTCCCTAATCAAAATTTAAATTATTAATATTTGTAAATAATTTTCTAGTAAACATTTAATTAAATCTTTGAATTAAGTAAACCCCATGATATTCTTTTTCTTCTTATTTGGGTGTAGAATGATGTAAGGATATTTTGGTCATTAGACCTCTGGAATGAAGGTATATTTGATGATATTTTCAACTTTGTCTTCCACCATGGTAACATGATTCATATTAATTCTAATTTATTCATGCTTTTATCAATGATGATCTTATATAAGGCCTAAAAAATGTTTGTTCATATTAGGATTAAGTCCATGAATTTCCATGTAATTCCAAGTAAAGATATCTCAATGATGCTTTGAGAAATAGACATATGGAACTTGTTCATAAAGAGAAAAGAGGAACTGATTTTGTTAGGATATAATTCATTCCTTGTACTATGATTCAATTATATAAGTTCATAAATTAGGGTTGATAATAATTCATAAAATATTTTCGGTCCATCAATAATATCGTTCTATTCATCTTCCCCTATTTACCCTATGACTATTTAAATGGAATTGTGTGATGATGTGAAAATTTTAGGCCAAACATTTGGTAAATGATAACTCTTATCATCAATGAATTAGGAGGAGTTATCTCCAAACTTTTAGAGCGCCAATGTATAAGAATTACTATTAGGTGCATTGTTGATAATATTTTCTTCCTCACTACTATATTTAAGGACATAAGATTTGCATAAATCCTATGATTCTGGTGATGATAAATAGGCATATTCATTTACTTTTGATAATCAGAGGACATTCATTAATCTAGACTGTGATATAGTGGAATTATTATATATTATAGTAAAAAAAGGTGAATTATAATCTAGGGACTTTTCATTATGACTGAGATCACAACCTTCTACCACAAAAATGGATTTATTCGATGTGATCGATATCATAAAGATAGAGGAAAAAACTTTGATCTATAAACCCAAAATCCAACATTGATTTATCAAAAACATTTAAATTACATACTTGATTCTAAAACAACTATTAATTTCTAGTAATAACTATCTCATAATTACATGACATAATAGAAATATTTCCAATCATATATTCTGAAGACCTTATAGGTTTATGATTCATATAAATAGGGATAAACATAAAATAAATAAACTCATGTATTTATCAACTGATGAATTGTTTTTTGTATTATATATGAAACTACACAATCTATTATAATTTTTTACATCTTAAATAAATTCTCACCCAATCTATAATGTTATATGAATCATCTGTAATAAAATTCGTTATGACCCGGGGAATTGAAACATATGAAATGGGTGGGATCAAATGTAATGTCCCATAATTTGCATATAATGTTTTTAATTAGATGGAATTATTTCGAGATTGTGAAATCTGGCGGCGTGTGATTCCGAGGGTCAGAGTTCCTAGAATGATCCATAAAAAAATGTTATGTTTAAAAGAGTGTGCATTACTGGTTTTCTTGAAAAAGTGGAATAACTATTAAATGGGTGCTCGGATCAGAAATCAGAGGGCACTTTTGAATTTAGGATAGCGGGTTTAACCTAGGCGCGACTTAAATTTAGTCGGCATAGGCATCCTGTGGGAAAACATGAAAATGGAATTATCATAAATAATATTATTAAATAATATTATTTTATTTTTTAAAATGCTTATAACTCACGAATAGTAACTCATATTGAAAATTTGAGACCACTGCTGAAATATTGAGGGTGTGATTTCCTTAGGATGATACTAATATTGGCGGGCACAAGCCACCAATGAATGTTAGTTTTTGGTTGTAAATAAAATAATTAAGTGACAATTATTTTATAATAAAATCCATAACATCTAAACGATAACTCAGATTGAATATACGAGAGTATAATTGAGTACTTTAGGGTGTGTTCTACATAGGTGGAGCATAACCTCAACCGGTACAGGTCAAGGGTGAACATTAATAATTTATTGAACGTTTTTAGGTACATTCAGTAAACTCGCAGGCGACATTATCTATCTTATGAACTGGTGTTCGGATTAAAAAACTAAGAACACCGTTAAGTCCACAGTGCCAAGATTCTCTTAGAGGATACTTTACTTCGACTATAGTATGTCCAGAGAAAATGTTATATTTTGGTACTTCTTAAATGAATAATAAAATAACTTTGTTATTTTATTTATATTTTTCTTTTCTTCTGACAGAAAAGCAGTAGTGTAAGACCAGTGACATGTCAAGCCATTGAATGTCTTAACCCATCAAATCCTAAGTAACAATTTCATTAGAATTTAGGAAGGTTCATATTAAATGAACCCCCATATATTCCACGATCGTTACTTACCATACCTTTCTCCTATTTAATTTGTGTTTGGGGGGAGGTATTGGCATGACTTTAATAAGTGAAGAAGGTCTAGTAATGTACTGCAACACCCTACACTTGGAGGATGGAGCTGGTTCCAGCGAGAAATGGTGATCGACACCGAACTCCAAACCAAGGAACGATGATTGAGTGACATCATTGGTGGCTTGTTGTGGGGGCGATGAATACTGACACTTACTTAATCGCAGGCATTCTCCATCGTTCTTAAGGTAGTGTTTACATTTGGTTATAGATTCAAGAGTTGTTGAATCTTATTCCACCCTCTTATTATCATGCTAACGCAGCGGGCGCAGGCCAAATGAACAAGGCCTAGACCATCCGCCTTTTGTTATAATTTTTGTGCATTCTTCATGAGCATTACCTTCTGGTTGAACGAGACCTCGGATTGCGGGTGATGGTGGCGGCTGGCAATGGCCGACCGTAGAGGAGATAGTGGTGTGCCATCGTGTGTCATCGGTGAAGAAGGTCACAGTCGTAGCCGAGGTGAGTGAAGATGGTAGATAGAAATGGTTTTCCATGAAGGAAGTGTCTGAATTCCATCACTTATCATCGGAGAAGGGGGCCGCTGGTTATCATCGAGACAGAGAGCAGCATCCCGCAACGGCTGACCGCAGATGAAGGCAGAGTGGCGCACCGTCTTATGCTACTGGAAGAAGTTGTGGCTCAAAGACTTGGTCGGTAGAGAGTGGCATGTCTCGTGCTGCACCGGGTTGTCGGACGTCCAATTGGCCGAAACGGTTCATAGTTATGTGGTCCGAGAGTGGACCACCGTCTTGTTGAAACGGCCATGCACCCATGGGGCTAGCTGGAGAAACCAGTCCACCTTCTAGAGGACCGGGCCAGACATAGGCTGACTGAGCAGGTCGGACCCACCCGGTGGACAAGACCTGCTTGGTGGGTCGGGTCGGGTAAAACCCGTAGCCTAGTGGGCCAACACTGTTGGGCCATGCACCACCAAACGGGCTGGGCCAACCATGGCCTGGGCCCAAAAAACCAAACCGGGCCGACCCCGATGGGCTAGACCTAGTGATCTGGGACGACCCATAGCAGGCCAAACCCGGGCGGGGTCTGATGGACCCCGAGACCCATTGTGTCAGGCCGGTCTACCATGTTGGACCAGGCCCAGACCCAACCGGTCCCTGGATAAAGAAATGTCTGAAACTAACAAACAGGGTGTCCATTCGACACGTCATTAATGGCATTGGGATCCTTTTTGGGAAGTTTTCCCTTTGACATATTCTGGTGGGCCCGACTGAGTCAGGCTAGACCAAGGTAAGATCAACCCCATTTCCAGGAATGGGGTGTAATTAACAGACTAGGCACCCATTTGACGAACCGTCTGCGGTGTTGGAACCCTTAAAATGAGGAAATAATTTTGGTATACTCCACAATAGTTTACAAAAATGTTGGTGTGCGTTCATGATGGATCGAACCTGAATCTAAGCAGGTCCTTGGAACTAAAATGCTTATAAGTCATAGAACGCACATCCAATTAATTCCTCATCTATTGCATTGGAGCCCTTACGATATGAAGGTCCTTTGGGATAATTCTTTGTGGAGCTTCGTGGATGTTTTGGTACTACAGATGGCTTGATGTGCGGTTATTCTAGAATCAATTGTACTATGAGCAGGAATCCATTGGCTGGTAGTGAGGTGGAGGTTGGAGACAGATCATATGGAGGTTAGTACTTAGTGATCCTATGTGGGTCAGCATTGATCCTGTGTGGGTCAAATCCTATGTGGGTCATAATTTAGAGATCATATGTGGGTCAGTGCATACCAATCTTGTGCTAGTTAGATCCTGTGTTGGTCAGCACTCAGTGATCCTGTGTCGGTCAACGCATACAGATCCTATGTGAGTCTGATCCTATGTGGTTCATTAAAAGGGTTAGTATCTATCGACTATAGGTAGGTCGAATCCAATTTGGATTATTGCAGGGGTTAGTACCTATCGATCCTGTGTGGGTCAGACTCTGTATGGTCAGCAGTAGTGCCACTTGACAGAATAAGACGATCTATCTCCATTGATTATCATCTATACATCTATACTTCACTAATAACTAGTGTGAGATGAGTCTTTTACCTTCGTGGTGATACCTATGTGTTACTTTTACCATTGTGGTGATATCTTCATGGTGATACCTGTGTGGTACTTCTACCTTCGTGGTGTCGTCTTCATGGTGTTACTTCTGTGGTACTTCTACATTCATGGTGTTTTCTACATGGTGTTACCTCGTTGGTACTTCAATACATGTGGTTTTACCATCGTGGTACTTCTATATTCATGGTGTTATCATTGTGGTATTATTCCCTCAAGTATGGGATGAGTATATTTCATAAACATAAGTATATGTATAGACATATACCTAAGCGGTGTTGATGACTGCTTTGTGCATTGTGATTGAGGAATTGCTTTGTGTATTTTCCTTTGTGGAACTCTAGGAGATATTCTGGGGTCTCGGGGTCCCTACCGAGTATTTTTATACTCACCCCATCAAAGGCTATGCCTCCACCCTGTTGTGTCTTGTGCAGATTACCGACAATGTTGATCGAGGCTAAGAGATCCAGGACTGAACGGTGCTCAGAGGTGGACCATTTTACCTAGCATGATGGAGGACTACTAATCATGATTTGTACTTACCCTTCTAGTAGGATCCTTGGTGGATTACCTAGGAGCTATTTTTCTCTTTTCAGTTATACTTGTACTTTTTCAGTTGGGCTTGTATTCTGGACCCTTTAATTTCCACCAACTTTTTACTATAGTAGTTTACTTCATGGTTTCCTCTTGTTGTGCTCTTGGATTTTTATTTTTGTATAGGTTTAAATGAAATTTCTTCCCATTAATTGATACACCATTCTGATGCAAGTCTCAATCCCCTGCCCTGTGGAAGCTAGGCTTTGGGTAGTCACGGCATGGGCCCCAGGGAACGGGTCATGACGAAGTGGTAATAAAGGAGTCAGTTCTACCGAAGAACTAAGACTCTGATCTTTTCTATGTGTAAATAGTGTTATGTGTTATGAGTGTGGTTTTAAATTTTGAGAATATAGTGTTGGTATGGTAGCCGACGTAGCCATACACTAGGACCCTGAATTCTGATTTCTGACTCAGTGAATGAAAACACCAATTGCGTGTATTTTGGAAAAGTTCTCTTTTTCTTTCTATGAGTTAGCTCACTAGGTATAACTTAATTACCATGGAGCACCTGTTCCTTATCAATATGTCCCCACATAGATAGAAATATAGGATTCCTGAGAGAGTACATGATGATGTCCCACCGAGTGATGATGCCACGGTGTAGGGCCCTCTTACATTGTTAGCACCTTCAGGTGGTGTACCAGTAATATCACTGCATGTTGGTCAACAGTTACAACTGTAGGTACCACTAGAGGACACATGTAGGCTTGGTTCCATACATGTGTTTCAGCATTAGATACCCCTCAGGTTCTAAGGCGATCCCAACACACAAGAGGATAAGGACTACCTTGAGGAGGTGGCCAAGTTTCCATCTATCTAGGGCTCTATTCGATCAGATGGTGATCCTGGTAGAGATCCTTCTACATGGATCAGTAGGATGATGAAATGGTTTAGATTTCCTTGATCTTTCTAGGATGTGACATTTCTATGGAAAAGAATGAGAACCTTGCTTAGAGAAGGGGGTCTCTTTACATAAAAAGATAAAGGGTGAGTGTTCCCTAGAGATTCAACTGTATCAGCAGGACGACATATTGGTAGCTGAGTATTCATTGAGGTTTACCAACCATTCTTAGTACTTATGAATATAGTATGGTAATTTCTTCAGGGATCATACTTCGTATCAAGGTGTGTTTGGGGACATTCGAGCCAAGATGATTCATCTATGCATTCCTATATATGTTATGGTGCTAGATAGAACCTTTGTGGTTGAATGTTATTTGGCTTAGCAGATAGAGAAATTGAATGTTAGCAGTGGGAAAGTAGGAAACTAACACCAGTATCAGAGATTTGGGAGTGTAAAATGTTTCAAGTAGAGGAAGTTATAGGGACAGATGAATTTGTAGGGAAGTAGAAGTGGAAGCGAAGAATAGGGAGCAGCATGCGGTGGTATACATTTCAACAATTTACAACCACCACTGAAATGTGGTCTCCACCAAGCTCAGAGAGATGGAGGACATGGGAAGGGAGTAGCTACATGCAGTCAACGGGTGTGACTAAAGGGCTCCATGAATGATTTTAGATACAGTCTGTGTCAACTATTAGATCCCGTATTAATAGACATAGGTACCAATCATTCCTTTTTGCCACAAATCTTGTTCAAGACCTTGAGATGCTGGTTATACTGATGACTGGACCCTTACATATGGATATACCTATGGGAGGAGACTCGATAATCATAGTAATGCTGATGGTCTGATCTTACCCATGAGATGAGAGTTTGGTTGGAACCTTTTGGTGGCTGCATCGAGGCCTTGATCTGTTAATTTGGGTATGGACTGGTCATCCACAGTTCATACTCAGGTAGACTATATTAGTCAAAAAGGATGTATTATATATACAGTGTTGGAATCGGTTTTCCTAGGTCAGAAAATAGAAAACCCAGTAATCATAGGTTAATATCATGAATAAGAGGGTTCAACTGATCACTCTTGAGTATCCCAGCCTTACCCTTGTGGTAGCGGGAGTTTTGAGTTCCATATCCCTAACAGTAGTGGAAGAGTGTAGGGATATCATTCCAAAGATGTTTCCAGGATTACCTCCCTAAAGTGAGAGGGACATAAGCTTTGGATACGTACTTTAGAATATTTTTACCTAACTTCTATAGGGTATCGGCAACCTTGTCAGCTTTGACAATGGAAGGAGATCCATTCCTTTGGACGAGGAAGTGTCAGCAGAGCTTTCAGGAGCTAGGATAGAGACTGATGAGTGCCCCCATCTGGAGGCTACCAGAAGAGGGCGTTGGGTGTGTATTCTACTTCAACTCATCAAGGACTAGACTAGGATGTTTCCTTATGTAGAAGCAGGTAGTGATCGTCTACGGCTCACGACAGTTGAGACAACATGAGTATAACTACACTACCCATGACCTGGAGTTAGAAATATTGGTATTTGCACTGAATATCTGGTTAAACTACTTGATGGGTGTACGGTTTACTATTTACACATATCACAAAAGTCTCAGGTATATATTTCAACAGAAGGACTTTAACCTGAGGCAGTGACGATGGCTCAAGTTCTTCCAGTACTATGAATTTGAGATAGTCTATATTCCTGGGAAGGGAAATGTGGTAGAAAAATCACTCAGCATGAGGTCTTGTCAACATATATTGAGTGAGGTTTCAGAGTAGCTAGTCTTGCTGCAGATATATTTTTTGGATAAAAATGGAGTAGCTGAACATTAGTCTATGAATGTCACACCCCCAGTTTTTTAGCGAGTTCGGGAGGCATAGATTGGGATGTTGACTGTGATGCTCGACATGCTCATATATTTTTAGGATGACCTCATGTAGGATTTTCTGAAGTTGGGGAGCATCCTGTTATCTTCAAAGGATGAAACATAGTACCAATGATTCTTTAGGAGGAGGTGTTGAGGGATTCCCATACATCCCCTTTAACGGTTAATCATGGAGTGGAAAATAAGTACCAGTACTTTCGGCCTCAGTACTGGTGGCCAGGGATAAAGGAAGTAGTGGAAGAGTTTGTATCATGATGCCTCAATTGTTAGAAAGTTAAGAATGCACAGAGCATACAGAAACACTATGACAATAGGAGACGGAGACACTTTGGATCCGAGGAGGGAGACCATGTCTTCCTACGGGTCTCTCCCCAATGAGTATTGTAGAGGTTTAGTCAGGGACACAATATTTCTCCAAGGTTCAACAGACCTTTCCATATTTTCAAAACAGTTGGTGAGGTGGAATACTGTCTAACTCTTCCCCCACAGATGCATCGGGTTCATAATGTTTCTCATGTGTCATTGTTGAGGAGATACGTGGATAATCCATCACATGCTATTGATTGTGGTGTGTTGGACTTGACGATGTGGTGAATTTTACAAAGATTTCATGTGGGTATAGAGGATCAATATGAGTCCTTCATGGACGGTGGATCCCTCTGGTTCATGTTCAGTGGCAGGACGGGAACCTCCAAGAGAGCACATGGGATCAGGAGTCTCAGATTCTTGCTCAGTACCCACTTTTGTTTGAATTTCCTTGTTTTGGCTTTTGGGGATGTAAATACATAAGGTGGGGAGAATGTAATGTCCTAGAAATTATTATATAATTTTTTTAATTATATTGAATTATTTTGAGATCGCTAAATCTGATGGCGTGTGATTCTGAGGCCCAGTGTGCCTATAATGATCCATAGAAAAAAATTTTGTTTAAAATAGAATGTGTGATTGGGTTTTATGAAAAAATAGAATAACTATTAAACATGTGACTAGATTAGTAATATGAGAGCACCATTGAGTTCAGGATAGCTGGTTTACCCTAGTCGTGACTTAAGTATAGTCAGCTCAGGCCTCTAGTGGGAAAACTAGAAAATGTCATAACTGTAAATAAAATAATTATTTTATATTATGTTATATTTAAAATGCTTATAATTAATGAATGGTAACTCGGATTGGAAACCTGATACCACCAATGAACTCATGAGGGTATTCTTTCCTTAGGATGATACTAACATTGGTCGGCACGGGCCACCAGTGAAGGTTATTTTTTTTCTGTAAATAATATAATTATGTGACAATTATTTTATATTAAAATTTATAATTTCTAAACGATTACTCATATTGAATATACCATATTACCGTTGAATTTTGGGGGGGTGTTGTTCCTAGGCGGAGCCTAACCTCAATTGGCATGAGTCGAGGATGAAGGTAAATAATTTATTGATCTTTTTTAGGTAAATCCAATAAATGTATAGGCGGTGTTTTCTATCATTTGAACAGTTTCTTATATTAAACATACAAGGGTACCATTGAATCCACATTGCTAGGATTCGATCAAGGGAGAATTTACTTCGACCATAGTAATACTAGAGAAAAAATATATATTTTGGGACTTCTTAAAAGAATAATAAAATAACTTGGTTATTTTATTTATTTCTTTTTTTCCTCCAACGGACAAGTAGTAGTGTGGGGCCAGTGACGTGTCAAGACATTGAATGGATTGACCCTTCAAATTATATATAACATATTCATTTGAATTTAAGAAGGTTCCTATTAAATGAACCCCCATAAATTACATGATCGTTACTTACCCTCCCCCTCTCCAATTTATATAGAGCTTGGGGGATGTTTTTTACACGAATTAACTAAGCGATGAAGATCTTTTAAAGTGTCACAATGCCCACCACATGGAGGACAGAGCTGGTTCCAGTGAGCAGTCATGAGCGACACCAAACCCCGAACCAAGTAATGATGATTGAGGAGCATCATTGGCAACTCTTTGCGGGGGTGATGAAGACCGACACTTCCTCAGTTGTGGGTATTCTCCATCATTCTTAAGGTAGGGTTTACTTTTGGTTATAGTTTAAAGAGTTGTTGAATCTTATTTCACCCTCTTGTTATTATGATAATACAGAGGGAATGGTCCAAATGAACAAGGCACAATCCCTCCACCTTTTGTATGAATTTTAGTTTGTTCTTCGTGAGCATTACCTTTATGTTAAACGAAACCCGGGACGGCAGGTGATGGTAGCGACCGACAAATGCCAGCCGCAGAGGAGATAGAGGCATGTCATCGCGTGTCACTAGTGAAGAAGGTTGTAGCTATATCCATGGAGAGTAACGACATAGGCCGGAAATGGATGGACACGAAGGATGTGGTGGCGCACCTTCATGCACTGGCAGAGAAGGGGGCGCAGCTTATCATGGCGATGGATAGCAGTGGCCGGCCACAGATGAAACCGGAGTGGTGCGCCATCGCGCACCATTGGAAGAGGCCCCAACAGATGGAGAATGGTGTGTCTCATGCCACTATGGGTGGGAGGACCCACAGTCAATCGAAACGGTCGACCGTTACACAGTGGGGCAGTACCTCATTGGCTGGCCGAAATGGCCCCACACCCACGGGGCCAATTGGAGTAACTGACCCTCCTTTTGGTGGAATGGGCCGGACGTGGGCTAGCCAAGTAGGCTAGAACCACCTAATAGACCAAACCCACTTATCAGATAAGTCCTGCCTAGCAGGAAGAGTAGGGTCGAACCCGTAACCCATTGGGCCAACATGGGTGGGTAGAGACCCACCCAATGGGCTAGGCCAACTACGGCCCAAGACCGTGAAACAAACTAGGCCGACATGATGGGCTGGACCCAGTGAACTGGGCCTACCCATAGCGGTTTGGACCCGAGCATGGTTAGGTGGACCCAAATACCCATTGTGTCGGGCTGGTCTGACCATGTCATACTAGGCCCAGACCCAACTGGTCCCCGGATAAAGAAACACATGTAACTGACAAACTGGGTGTCCATTTGACACACTTTCAGTGGTGTTGGGATACATTTTTTGAAGTTGTACCTTTGAAGTATTTTAGTGGGCCTTAATATGTTGGTCCAGACCATGGTTTGGTCACCCCCCGTTTCTCCAGAAGGCATGTAACAAACAGATCAAGCGTCAGTTTGAAAAACTGTTTGCTACAATATAACCCTTAGGATGAGGTGATAATTTTGGTATAATTCAATTGTGTTTTAGAGAAATAGGGATTAAGTCCAGGTTGGATCGAACCAGAATCCCACAAGACCCTCGAAATTAAAACAATTATAATTCACAGAGCGGGCGTCTGATTGACATGATGTCAGTCGCGTTGGAACCCTTATGAAATGATGGTCCTTTGGGATACATCTTCATAGATCTTCGTTGAGTTTGAGGTATGAAAGATGGCTTGAGAAGCGATTCTCCCAGAATCAAATGTACTATGAGTGAGAATCTAGTGGCTAGCAAGTAGGTGGATGTTGGGGACAGATCGTATGGAGGATAGTACTGAGTGATCCTATGTGGGTCAGTGCTCAACGATCCTATGTGGGTCAGTGCATACTGATCTTGTGTGGGTCAGATCCTATATAGGTTAGTACTCAATGATCCTGTGTGGGACAGATCCTATTTGGTTCATTATGGGGGTTAATACCAATCAACTCTCGGCAGTTCGGATCCTGTGTGGACCATTGTGGGGGTTATTACCTATCGATAATGTGTGGTTCAGACTCTTTATGGTCATCAGCAGTTACTCTTGATAGAATAAGATGATCTAGCTCTGCGACTGATCATCTGTACTTCCATACATCAATAATAGCAGGTGTGAGTTGATTCTTTTACCTTCATGGGGATACATGTGTGGTACTTTTACCATTGTGGTGATATCTTCGTGGTGATAGTTGTGCATTACATCTACCTTTGTGGTGTTTTCTTCATGGTGTTACTTGTGTGGTACTTCTACCTTCATGGTGTTCTCTTTATGGTTTTACCTGTCTGTCACTTCTATCTTTGTGGTGTTACCTGCGTGTTACGTCTACCTTTGTAGTGTTACATTTATGGTATTCTTCCCTAAAGTATGGGATGAGTATATTTTGTAAACATAGTTATATGTATGTGAATATAAATAAGTAGAGTTGATGATTACTTTGTTCTTTGTGATTGAGGTCTTGTTTTGTGGGTTTTCCATTATGGAACTCTGGGAGACCTTCGCACGTCTCGGGGTCACTACTGAGTATTGTTATACTCACAACTGCATGGGCTATGCCCGCACCTTGTTGTGACTTGTTCATATGACAGATAGCGTTGATCAAGGATGAGGGAGCCAGGATGGGGCAATGCTTAGTGGTGGACCATTTGATATGGTGTGATGAAGGACTACTCATTGTGAGTTGTACCTACCCTTCAGGTAGGATCCTCGGTGGATGACCCAGGAGTGGTTTTTCTATTTTTAGTTTTACTTGTACATACCCTTTGGGCTTGTATTTCGGACCCTTTAATTTAATCACACATTTTACTATAGTAGTTTACTTCATGGTTGACTCTTATTGTGGTCTTATATTTTTATGTTTGTATAGGTTTAAAGGAAATTCCATCCCATTAAGTGATACACCATTCTGGTGTTATTCGCAATTCCTTGGCCAATGGACGGTGAGCTTGGGGTAGCCACGACAAGGGCCTCAGTGGATGGGTCAAGACATCAAATGACTTTTAAAGGGAAAATGCATATTAAACTATCAAAACATCAATATTTATTACATAACTTTGTTGGAATAATCAATATTAATAATTCCATAACCAATAAAAAATAGTTAATTATATATCCTTGATAATAAATTTAGACATTGTTATTAATAATACAATCATCATAATGATGGAATGAATATTTTCAAATGTCAAAAAATGTTTTCTAGTCCATATGATAAGAAATTTACTTGTTTTTAGACCTCATTCAATACATCATGTTTAGATGTTCAAGAATACAAAATTTTCCAATATATAATGTGTCTCATGTGACATATCGATTCATTAAGGAAATTTATTACTCTAGGAACAACATGTTACTAAATAATGTCCTATTAATTCACCATATATGTCAAAAATTCCATTCATAAAATTCCCTACAGAAATTATTTATAAATAAAAACATATATATATATATATATAATTGAAATATATATAATTTCAATAAATAATCATTTGTTGTTGTCATTCAATAATCATTAATAATATCACCACATTTGTCCATGTCAATAAAATGGATAACATGATCATAAATCGTCCAAATAAAAGAGGACGATAGTCATACATTACATAGTCAACTTGATAAAAATCATTCATGACAGAATAACAATATACTAATAACCAAAACTTTTACCCATGTCAATATAAATACATTTATTCTATGTGAGCGTCCTCCAATTAGAACATATAAAATGAGGTGTTCACACTATATATGTTAGTGATTATATGGATAATTTCATGAATTAATAAGATTATTATAATACATCAATATAATTAATTTTTATTGGTTCAATATAACATATCGATAATAAAACAATTGAAACATAGGAGGGTGATGAAATAAAATGAAAATAACCTCAAAAAGATAATTTTAAAAAAAATCACAAACATTGTCAATAATTAAATAATTTAACACATTAGTTTTAATCACACCAATGATAATATATATATATATATATATTAGGGTAAAATTCATGAAACATATTCCATGTTGGGTAAATCATTTGGAAAATGATAAGTGAATTGTGAGTGAAATCTTAGAACAGATCATTTTGAAATCATTTTGAACATTGGAATAAAATAATAATATATATTTAATTAATAGTTAAAATTTTAAAATATTGAATGAAATATTTTTAGAATATTAACATCTAGAAAAAATATAATAATGGATCACTGAAATACATAATTTTTATCTGGAAAAATTAAGGAGATGAAGACAAAAGATGTGAATGTAAAATGAAAAACCATTTTTGTTGACTTATAATTTAAATTTGATTAATGAACACCATTTAAGAACATAAATAATTGTAATAGAACATAATTTTAAAAAAAATAATAGTTTTAAATAAAATATAATAAATTATTCAGTCATGGAAACCAAAAAACTAGAATCACATATCAACATAAAACTGTTTAACTTAATGAAAAATATTTGAGTTATCAATATCCCTTATCGAAAACATTAACTATAAATAATGAAACAACTAAAAAATGGGTTAATGGGGTAACAATTTATATAATTATATAATAATAGAAAGTAAAATAAAATGGAATAATGTACCCAACTTTTATTAAATAATATTAAGTGAACGATCATAACACAATGAATAACAATTGAATAACAAAAAAATATTATAAATAATGTAACACTTCAATCAAAAGAAATTGATAAAATAAAGTTTATTTGGATTATATTATCCAATTGATTACAATTAAAACAATTATTAAAAATTTAAGGGATAGTAAATAAATACAAAAATATACACTCGAAACACAGTGCACACATGAAATGTGTCTCATTGAATCGGAATTGATACTAAGAAACTCTTGTGCCATGCGTGACACATTAAAAATAATCCCTTGAAATTCTGAAATTATAATTGAAATTATTGAAAAATTAATAAAATATAATACTTGATATGATATCTCAAATCATAATTACATACATGACATAAATTAAATTAGGTATACAATAAAATAATTAACAAAATAATAAAATCTGAGACAAAACCCTAACCTTTGTGCTGATTCATTTTTCACATTCCCCAAATTTACTGAATAAATATATAATTCTTATTTCATACATTCCCAAGAAACATATTCATAAACATATCCATTTATACCCATTGTTTATAATTATTCTATCGATATACATATTAGTTATTTTTCACATATTTTCAAATCTTGGTGTACGTAATCATTATCACATTGAACTAGTTTTAAACAAATATTATTGGTATTTAATATTTTCAGAAGACCATAACTATTAGAAAATATATGAATCTAGAAATGATTTTCCAGGAAATTGAATAATTTTATAATTTCACTCCATGGTTGTTTTAGTTTCATATTATGGAGAATAATTTGATAATTACCATGTTTTAGTGACTCTTAACGAACAAAAGTTATTTTCTTAATTAAAGAGTAGAATTTTGTACAACTATATTCAAATAAAAAATTAATATTATTATTAATAAAATATTATAAGATTATATAAGTTAACATATTAATCATTGAATTAATATATATTATAATTGATATGGGCGATTAAACCTACCCAATAACGAACTTTCCATGACTAATTGAATATTATGAGTTGGTTTTCCAGTAATAAAATTATACCAAAATCATACTGATATTATGTATAATTAATTATTATGATATGATATAATTTATAAGTATCCTAAATAGAATATAATTAATATGAATTCATTAATTATATATAAGACATCATTTTCATCTTAGTTCCCTCGCTTTAAAGCATTAAGTTAATGATAGTATTTTGTTTATCATATCATAAGTGTGTTATCTATTTTTTCATACCAAAATCCAAATTATATTATTAAAATAAAATTTCCTCATGTATACACTTTAAGAAACAATAATTATTGGTGGTGATAAAAATAAATTTCAATGCTTTCGTGGGTTGTATACCACTGGTATGAGCAAACAACAATTTTTTCTAAATGAATGAGATATATGGATAGAAAATTATAATTCCCATAATATAATAACATCATAATATATTAATAATATTAATATCAATATATTATTAATGATATAATAAATCATAATAAATTCAGTTAAGAATATATGTAAAATAGTTTATAGTACTCATGTCGGGTGCTTGAATTTTCTTTGGAAATGAGGTCCGTAACAAAATTATAGTTTAATATATGATAATGGATATAAGCGATAGTTCTAGGATAATAAAATGGAAATTTTATCATTGATAAATTTTATGGATAGTAATTTCTTGAAGTGGCGGGAGTGTTTCCATTTAATATGATAGGAGAAGGGATCTTTTAAAAGCACCTTTATCATTTTTAATAATGTCATGTAACTATTCCAATGTTAATGGACCTAAAATGTTAAAAATAGTATTGTAAATATTTTTATAGTCAAACCACACATGAAATTATCTTTTGGGAGTAAAATATGAGATGTTTATGTCTTTTAGATTCATTGTTAATCTTTTAACCCAACATTCATTTTACTAAGATAATTGATTTTTAACCATAATAATTAGTTATAATGAAAAATAAATATATTGATACATAATATTAAATTAATACTTCTGATTTAATATTAGGAAACAATTATTTATACTAAAAAATTTATGATTTTGATAATTTAATTTTCATATTATCCTACAAATAATTTAAAAGTAGTTTTTAAGAATAAGTGTCTCTTCAACTATGATTTCTGTGCGTAAGCAATAGATACTTAAATTATCAAAAACAAGGAAATAAATTTTTTTATATTAAAATAAATTAAATATATGAGGCTATCATGGAATTATAAAACAAAATCCCACATTGAAAGTACATTATCCAATGAATGAAAAAAAAATTATTAATGTAAAATTTTAATTTATTATTGAAGAAGAAATTCTATTTTGGGGTTTTATATAAAATAATATTTAAAAAATCATAATTTTAATCCATTGATTCATATTTTATCACCTAAACTATTTCTTAATAATATAGATAATTTTTATATAATGATAACATCATAAAAATTACAACTTTTATGAAAATCGTATTTTCTGACTAAAACCTATATTTTCTAAAAAATATATAAAACATAATCTTATTCAATTTTAATATGAGGAATTAAAAATTGAATTTAATTTTACAAGTTTAAATATCCCAAAAATTTATATTTAATTTTTTAATAAAATCATAAAATATAATGGAAGAAACTTTTTTATTGGAAAATAAAATTATAAATTATTAATTATTATTATTGTAATTTCATGTCATTTACTGACTACAACCAATATAACCAATTGATAAAATCAGACATAATTTTTCATCATTGATCATAAGATTCATGAAATTTAAATTAATATCACATAAAAAATAGTTTCGATAATAAAACATTTCTAAACAAGAAATGTAATATATGTATGTATAGAAAATATAATTGAATATAATTAATTTATAATGTAGAATTTATTTTATTAATATAAATATTTCATAAATCAGATACTACTAATAATTATTTCTAATTCATGATCTTGGTTTTAATGGCCATACATAGTTTCATTTTTTATCGGTTTTTCATTTTTAGTAAGCCATAAAATGCATTAAATTATTTAGATGGATCATATATTAAAGTACTTGGGTGTTACATTATAAATTCATTAAATAAATTGTTCACTCAAAATTATTAATTTTTACTCATTTATTTATGTTTGATATTATTATCATATACATCATTAAGGGTATAATGTCTAATATGAAATCTATCATAATCTCTAAGTATATATCCAAGTAATTATCTTTATTTATAAATCCTTATCCATTTATAAAATAATATGACCTTATATCTATCCAGCTTTAAAATATATTCACCATAAAAAAACATCCAAACCCCATTTTAATCTCTATGTAAATAAACCACATCATACATATACATTCCTCTAAAACATAACTATATCCATTACCCTAAATTTGTATTAACCAGTAGTTCATAGGGTCACAAACTATTTACTATAAATTTTAATATCAATAATTGTGATGAACACCCCCAAAAATAGCATGAACCGATTTTCAACCCCATGGTTAACCAATATATCATCCTTATTCAAAATCAAACCACCCTTTAAAATCTCAACATCACACAAATAAAAAAACTAAAACTTATCTACCCATCAAACATGTTTGCAACAATACTTATCTAAAAAATAAAATGTTACCATAAAATAACTATTCCTATTTATTGATACTATTTAATATATGATTTCAAACAACTAATCTAAAAATAACAATTAATGATCCCTTGGTGTTTTAAATAATCCTTAATAATAATTATAATATAAAAAAATCTTATAGATAAATACCAGATCACTAATTTAAATAGTTAAGACTATCATGAATTATTTTATATTATGATATAAACCATACTACCATTTGTAAGAATAAGAAAATCATAGTTTAAATCAAAATATATTATACTAAAATTAAAAAAATTAACATATTCCCCCATATTTGGTTATAAGACATAGTGTTTTTACAGATAGATATGTTTTTCATTTTTGTCATCACTATCCTGTGTCAATCTATTTCTAAAACCAAATTTTTTATGATAATATCCAAATTGTGAATATGAACAAAGAAATATGAATATGTATTCCCTTAAGATACATTTTTTCACATGTTAAATATTTGAATCAACCACTGACTCTCATTGTTTTATCCATGGTTATTCATTGTCAATTTTCCTTCTATTTCACTAACATAATTCATTAAAATAATAATGAAGTCCTTAATAATTATGCATGAAGAGAATGTGATTAGCCAATGCATATTCAAAAAGTGTGTCATACAAGGTGTTTATTTATGTATCTTTTTCATGAACCATGATATGATCGAGTTAATATACAATCATGTCCTTTCATGGTTAATAATAAAAGTAATATAACTACAAAATCATCCTACTTACATGGTTTAAAACAATAAAAAATACCCACAATCCATTGATGTATCCTAATTCTATTTTTTAATTGTGGGCTAAATCACTATTAAAATAGGTTCTTTGTTTCAACCACATTTTCAAACCATATCCATAGTTTTGATATATATTTGGTTTATGTATATTTTTGAAATAGGATATTCCAACATGACCTATTTTTAAGGTTTATTAAACAATGGATATATGTGGTTTATCACTATGATCCATGTTGTCCATGGAGATAGGCCAAACATCAAAAACCAATTACTACAATTTAGTAAACAAAAGAAGAATCATATAACAAATAAAATGGAACCTCCATGTCTTGATCTCAGGACCTCCTCTAAAATACTTGTAACACTACCAATATACTACACTCATTTATATGTATAATTTGATATATATATATATATATATTAATTTTAAATTATATATAATTATAATTGTTAGTATTTTTTAAATATATATATATATGGTTGGGAATATTTTAATCATAATGGTTTTAAATAATTGTGGCAACATATAGTAGGTATTATTGTGGTTCTTATAACTAGGAACAGAGTTTTTCATATTTTTATAGTTATAAAATCCTTGGAAATATGTTCCATGTATTTATACTTTTATTAATACCATGGATATAGGTGTCTAGTTAGAGTCCTTTTCCCACGATTCTCTAAAACACTTGGAATAAGCACTATATATTTCCATATGTTATCAAAACTTGGATTTATAATTTTTTATTGAAACTATTTTGAATCTCGTAAAAATAGGTTCATTGTATTTCCATGAAGTGTGAAAATCATGGTCATATGATACATATATTTCCAATGATTTCCAAAACTATGGTAGTAATCCTTTCTCAACATTTTACTGTATATTATTTGTGGTTACCATAAAATTGGAGGTTTTATTACACCCACTAATCACCATGTTTATGTAAAACTGTGGGAATATGAAGTCCCATTGATACCTATTACCATAGTTTAATAAACTTTGTCCTTAATCTAACCTTCATCCATGGTATTTTTAAACTGTGTTTGTAGTCCCATTTCATTTTTTTGGTAAATCTAAACCAAATCCTATATCCACTCATATCATCAAGACAATGATGTAATTTTTAATAATTTAACATACAAGAGATACTACTAAAACTTCATTATTTCATCTTATACATATATGTATTCCATGTATTTTCAATAAAGTTAACCTATAAAAATCCTCAAAAATTTAAATATTACCTCAACTAAAATTAGGTTTACCTCTACCCTTAAAATTATTATCAAACATATATTATCAACCATTATATTATACTCAGAAAACATAAAATATATAATGTTATCCAAAACCTTCCTTGATACAAATTGGGACTCCCAATACTCATACTTGTGGATCTTGTTCTTGTTATCTTATAATTTAAATTTTATCACTGATACCAACTATAAATTTTTAAACATAACTATCACATTATTACATTACATAAATTAAATACTGAATTATATAGATTCCCAACACCAATTATTTTAATAAATTCAATTAATCATAAAAAACCCTAAAATAATAAAAGTAATTTCTTTCTCAATTGATAGATATTTTCTTTTCCCAAAATATGAGACACTTCATATTCTATAATAAGTCACTGAATTCTCCCATAAATTATCAACATACTCTATCCTAGTAGAAATATTTTATGTAATAATTTTCATCATATCCTAGGGAATAAAAATATAAGAAGGTTGTTTTCTAAAATGCTATGTATCGGAATCATATTACCGAATCTGTAAAAATATAAACATTGTGTAAATAATATGAAAAGACTATATAATCCAAATAATTCCACAATAAACTGAAATTGAGATCATGTTATGTACATGAAAATAAATTAAAACATGGATATCAATAATATATATTTTTTAATGGTGGAATTCTCAATTCTAAAAATCAAAATATTTTTTCAATGACATGTTTCAATAGATTTATTTGTCATCGAGGTCATATTCAAGACCTTTTTCTGAATTTGGGAAGAATACACCAAATACCACAACATGTTTTGTCCCACGATAACCATTGATGTATCAATAGGATATATGATTTTGGGACCCAGCCGTATAATAATAACATCAAATGCATTATATAACATGCTAAACATCTCATACATAGATATTACATATATGTTGATGAATATTTGTTTCCTAACATAATGATCCATGCCAAAATTGTATATGTATTATTTATTTGGAAACATAAAAACATCAAAAACATAGTCATAAATGTTCATCATAATCTCCCACAAAGAACTTCCTAATTATCATCCTTATTAGGCACATCATACAATAAACATTTATTCTTAACCTAGGAAATGAAACATTGAAATGTGTGAAGTTTGATTCTCATTAAGGGTAAAAAAGGGAGATATTAGTGATCCTAAAATCAAAACATTAAAAAATATTATTCTGAAATGTGAATTGAATTTTAAAACAACACCCTACATTTCATATATCATAATCTTGAGTCATTATATAAATCAGTTATTTTTATAAAACTTGAATCATAATTCGATCAAAGAACCTGGTCTATGAGAGAATAATTTAGGCATTAGACATATAATTTTTTCATATAGAAAATTATAGATAATTATATCATTATTATTCATGTATCATTGGAAATACAATCATAGTGGAATAGGCTTACTCCCTAACCCATTGTATTGTTCATGGTTCACTCAAAAGACTATCAGAGTAGAAAAATTCACTTGTTGAATTGAGTTCACACTCCATTATAGTCTTGTTTAACACATGAGATATCCATCTTTATCTAATTCATTAGAGAGTAATATATGTCTTATCCATTACATAATTAAAATCATATATATTTTTTCCACAATATCATAAACCATTCATCGTATGAAAACCCATGAGAAGAAATGGATTTCATAAAAATATTGTTATTTCATAATCAATGTAAAAGGAATGGGTTTCATAAAAACATTCTATAATTAACATAAACCATCCAAAGAAAGATAAATGATGGTATTCTATATTCCCAATAACTTATAACCATCAATATAAGTTGTTTTTATTGATTTATAAAAATATCAATTAGGAGTTATTCTTGAAAATAACCTTTAAATTTTGAAATCACTTCTTAAAAATCTAAAAAATTATTTACCTTAATTAAAATATTTTTTATTTAAAATATACATGTAAAAATAATATGGATGATTTGAAAAATTTATTGTACATGATATAATTAAATTATTTTCATTCCTAATAAGATTAAAAAACTTTCTTTCCAAAATTATTTTGGGAAAAGTCACAATGAAGCATATTTGAAAAAAAGATGATTCATGCCATATAGATTTGTAAAAACTAAAAAATGGGTAAAAAATTCATTAGAAAATCAAAGTTGAATATTTAAATCCTTCTTTAAGCCTTTTTTAGGAAACATTTTTATGTATGAAAATGGTTTTATGATTGATGAACTAAGTGAATTCAATTTTCCTTAAAAACATATTTTCGATGTATTGAGTAAAAAAGATGAGGTAAATACATAGAAATTTTTTATTTTCATGAAATAATCAATGGTGAATAAAATTAATGAGTTTTCTGGTAATAATATCATAATATTTCATTATCATAATCTAATTCACAAGTAATCATGATAAATAATGAGGTAGTAAAATAAAACCCCTTACCATAGGGTCGACATCCTTTGTATATTTTCAAAACTATCGAATAAAAAAATTAGGATTAATATAAATCTTATTCTAGAAAAATATTAAAATATATGTCAAAATTTATGATATATATTATGGTTCAATCAATCTTTTGTTAATAATCCTTTATCAAAATCATTATTTTAGGTAATAATTACTTCATTTCCATGTAAGTTTCAATTTTTTAGTTTATGTCCTCATACATTGATCAAGGTTCCATAATTTCTAAATTTATATTCATGGTATAAATATCATATTTATTCTTTATATATTTATATATATATATATATATATTAATAAATTTTATGGAAAGAAAAATGAATTACACCATTCATAGATATGGTAAGTTGTACGTACATGTGAATGTTATTTTCATTTTTTGATAGATGGAATAAAATAAGGTAAATATTAATTTAGATTTAAAGGATCATGTTAATGCCAAATAATTCATATATATTAATCAACATCATTCTCATTTACATCTCGTAAATATAATTGTAAAATGAATTGAAACACATCGTGGTGGTGGTTGTCCATATGTACACACGAGCGAAGTTATCTTTTGCCTAATTGTTTTATGGTAAGAAGGTATATACTATATTATAATTAAATAAGTAAAATTGTTTCATAAATATCATATAAAAATAATAACTCATCATAATATGCATAATAATATTATTTTGATAAAAAATGAATTGAATCACCGTGTGGAGATGGTAAGTTGTATGTACTCACGAGCGATACATGCACTACCCATATGATGGGAGAGAAGGTGTATAATGGGTGTTTCAATAATCATAATAACTTTTATGTATATGTAGGATAATGAAGAAAATATTTTATGAAAAATATAATAGATATATATGAGGTAACAAAATAAGACAAATTGATCTGTTAATGGGATTATGTCTTCTATGAAATGACACCTTTAGATCACTTTTAAAAGTATCTAAGGAGGATATTTTTTAGAAAATTAGAATGAATAGAATGTAAGTAGACAATTTTATAATATAGATTTCAAGAGTATGGTTAATAAAGATGTCTCAAAGTGGGGTGAATAATAAAAAGGTGGGGTTCTCTTATATAAATGAGTGGAGGGGCACTCCTAAAATTTCATAAAATTTTAAATTACTATAAATAAGGTTTTTTTTTAAATGGATCAAAATTTATATTATTGGATGATAAAATGATTAGGGTTTATGTAATGTCAGAAAATAAAATTTGTTAGTATTTGGATCATAATTTGACATGAATCTTTTAATTTCAACCCCTCCCTCATTATCCATTTTGTAAAAATTCTGAAACACTAATGTTTTCTAGACTTCAAGGGTTAATAATGTTACTACGAAAAGGAAAGCGACCAATAAAAATACCATGGACAGTTTTTAAATGTATATCCAATTAATTTGGACAAATATATTATTTTTATGAATTTTATATCATTTAATAAAATATAGTTTATCTTAAAATATCATTATGTAATTTTTCACACTGCTAAATTAATTTAACATTAAATACATAAATAAAAATGATTACTTCAAATAAAATGCTTTAAAACCAAAATAATAGGTCATAAAAATTTACAAAATTTAATGGAGGAATTAAATCATTAACATCATGTTGCATTATATATTTTTAAAATTATTTATTATATTTTTTTTTAATAAATGAAAAAATACTTCATTGATGATGAGTTAGAAATTATGGTCCTTATATAATTACTAAAAATTAAAAAAAATATTCCATAAAGTTTTTTAATATATTAAATAGATTCTTAAATTCATTTCAATATTTATTCTCCACTATTTAAACACATATGAAATAGTAAAAACAAAGAGTGTGACATATGGAAACATTCTTAGATTTAAATATTATATTGGTGATTTCTTTGGGAAAAGTTTCTATTAAAAAATTCAATTTCAATCCTATGGTTTTAAAGGCATAATTTCATTTATTAAATAATAATTATGAGGAATTATTTTGGCCTTACCTCTTTTTTAATTTATAGTAACACAATTAATCATTTACCAGGGTGATAGATTTTACCATTGTTACTATTCATATTGAAAAATTATAAAAGTGTCATATTTACCAAATTTAAACATCATATTTATTAATAATTGATTATTTTTTCAATTACTGATATATAAATTGATGAAATTAATTGTAAAATAACTATTCATATGCAATGAAAAATCTTTTTAGAAATATATATTTTAAAGAAAAAAAAATCGATTTATTATTTTCCAATGCATAATAATAAAATTATAGATAGATTTTTTAAAAAAATTAGAATTATAATCTATTAGTTAAATTTAAATCATTTTTCAATATTGATCAATTCAATTTATTAGGTTAAAAATACATTATTTACATAAATATAGTTTTTTCAAACAACACATCTCATTTATTTTTAAATGTTCTTTATTTTAATTTCCCATTACTTTATATATAATGAGTTCAATTTATATATGTGTAAAATAAAAATATTCATAATTTTTATTTTCTAATTCCTTCCCTTAAATATAATAACTAGTTAATAATAATATTTTAATAGTATATCATTGTTCGTCTATCATCATCGGTGTGTGTAACATAAGATATCGATCAAATCCAATTTATTTGAGAAATTAATAATTGGTAAAATACCAGGGTGTTACATTATAAATCCCTTAAAATAATTTCTACCATGAAATTAAATTACATTGATATAATAAACTGAGGTTAATTCTACCTCATATTATCCTTTGGATCCCGCATAGATTCTTTAAATTAGGGGTTTTTCCACAAAACATTGATGAGGAGAGTGGTTTTATATTGTAGAACATTATCTATATGATCTATAATAACCAATAATTGTTACTCATATAAAATATCATTATCTAGTGGTATGATGTCTTATTTATGTATATATGAAGGATAAGTTATGTTATTATTCAAGAGAGATACATGGAACACGTCACGAACATGAGAGTGATTCTGTGGGAGAACCAATCAATATGAAATTTTCCTGATACAATATTGAATTTAATAACAAGTGATTTACCTAGGGATTAATATTCCATTCTTTACATTAATCATCATCTCCTTATAGGGATATATTTGTGGAAATACCTTGTAAATAACATCAAAATCTATATATTTTTTATGATTTCCATAATAACATTTTTTAAATGTCAGATTATCTCACATGCTACTGAATGTCTAATACCAAATAAAAAACCTCACCTAGATCTAGTCACAATATCATTCTTTCTCCAACTTCAATCCATCACATTATTGTTATACACATCCTACCATAAAGCACATTATATGGATCATTATGAATACTAGGGTGGAAACAATTTTTGTATGAAAATTCCACAAAAGGATAATTTTTATCCAAAAAAAAATTTATATCCAATGAGAAACATCTTAACATGTGTTCAAGAGATTGAATAGTTATCTCAGACTGACCATTTTTCTATACATGATAAGCAATGTTGAAACATTACCCTATATCTTTATCATACTAAATACTTCTCCAAAACATATAGGAAAACTATGGATCCTAATAATATACAATTTATAGTGTTACAATGTGACATGTTACAACTTAATAAATATACAATTGGGTATGTTCATCCATAGATAAATATTCTTTGATGGAAATGCAGTGTGCTGACTCTATAAGGTGATTAACTACCATCCATATAACATTATACCCTTTTTATGTTTTGAGTAGTCCAATGAAAAAATCCAGGGAGTTATTTTCCCAATTTATTTAGGGGTAGTATAATGGTTGTAATGTTCCCCTATAACATAGTCCCTAAAAATTAATATGATAATATTCTAATTATTTCAAAACATACTTTGGAATATCTCTCTTAAAACCAAACAACCAAAAATACTCTTTAAAATCTCCATACCTTTTTATATATACATGACGAATATATATTGATGAATCATTGGATTCATCCAATAATAACTTATAATATGGTACCAAAGTAACAAATACATGATTAAAAACCCTTATTATTCATTCTTAATTAGTATAAAACCCTAAACATTTCTCACATTCTTTAGCAGTACTTTATCATACTTATATTCTTCTTTAATCTGAACATGGATTGATTGCATAACACTAATCTAAGAAAGATAATATTTTACTTATATAATCATAATTTTAATATATATCCTTTAAAATTAAAGAAATATCATATCTTTTTTATACTAATCAGACGTAGGACTAAAAGATCTATTTGATTCAATGAATCTTTCACCTTGTTTACAATCCTATAATAGTAATGTAATAACAAGTAATAATTTTTAATCATCTATAACCATGTTATTTTGTTCATGTTAGCTATTTTGAGGGAAAATACAAAATATACATTTGTGATCAGTATACATGTCACAACATTATCTATATAGATAAATCCTTGATGACATTAATTAATAAAATACCATATCAAACTCTAAATCATGAGTTGTATAATTTTTTACCATAAATATTCACTTTTCATGATTCTTAATCTATAAGGATATCATTCTAATTGAGGATGTGTCATAGTACCTTTATTGATTCATCAACATAGAATAAAAACCCTTCTACACTATATGGTATTATAAGAACATGTGATCTAACTAGTGTTTTACTCAATTACTTAAAACATTTAACACATTCATATTTAAAAAGGATATCAGATCCCTTCTAACCCATCCTAGAGAGTGGAATTAATAGATATGTAATATTTTCAAAAAAGAACTAATAATGTGTATATTGACCCAAAAAACTATTGATTATAGTCATAGTGGTTGGTGAATAGTAATTTTAAATAGCATTTTTCCTTGAAGGGTATGCTAAAATATCCACATATGGGATTATATTACCCATGAGAAAAACATTCTAAATACTAAACTAAAACATGCCAAATTCTTAATAAATATATTCCTTCATCAAGTTACTTCGAAAAATAAATAATAGATATACATGCCCTTATATTTTCATTTAACTTAAAAGAATTTAATCTATAAATACAAAAAGAAACTAATATTGTTATTTTATAAAGACCTTATTAATTAAATCCATAAAGATTGTGGGGTAATTAGAATTAGAAAATGACATCACAATAAATTCATTGAGTCCATAACATGTATACAATGTTTTCTGGGATATATCATCATTTGTGAACGTTAATTTATAAAATATGAAATGAATATCAATCATTGAAAATTATTTACCTCTGCACAATTGATCTAACAAGTCATCAATACATGTTTTGGATCACATGTTCATGATAGATATCTTGTAATGCTATCATTCATCAATGTAGAGTCTCATTGATAAATCATTCTTCTTTATAAATATAATTTTTGTACCAGAAGGTGATGCACAAGGTATAATGAAACCCATTTAATGATTATCATGTTTTTTCTTCTTTGATTAAGGTTACTCAGTATAGGATATTCAATATAGAGACTTAGAAATATGTTTAGATCTGGGTATTTGTTCGATTGAAAAGTCAACATCCATATTTGGTGAGACAAATGGAAACTATTACATAAAGACATTATGAAACTCTTTTAGAGTAATAATGTTTTAAATTTTAATTTTCTCACAAAACATCTAAGATAAAAATTAATTTTGAATAGTAATAATGACATATATGATGGATATAATTTCCATCATAAGTTCAATGAACTTATATATGGTGAAACCCAAAATTTAGTGGGAGAGACAATAAATAGAGTGGTTATTGAGGCCAACCTCATTGTAATTACTAGGCCCTAGTACATTAAATACACTATTATCCATTGTTATGAGAATGCAATGATAGATATAATTGTCAATAATTTATAAATTTATTTAATTCATTAAAAATCCACCAATTTGTCACTTTGTACAAATTAATATCATTTTTTTATTTTTTTGAATTTGAGGAATTATTTTGAAATTATATTAGCTCTATGATTTTAAAACTTTTTATCACATTGATGTTTTGGATATTATTTTTTATGTTATCCAAATTTTGGAATTATATTTTTATATATACTTTTGATGGTATTCAATTTTATCAATCGGACCATGTGAGGATTTAAATCCTAAGAGGACTTAATAAATCATTTATTATGGAAAACATTTTTGATGAAAAATTTTAACTATTTTCAATAAATGAGTCATATCTTAAGCTAAAAAACTATATGTAGATAACCCAATTTTAAAATTAAATAAGACTCCATGAAACAATTTTAAATTAAACATCAAATAGAAAATTGATCATTATTCCAATAGATTCACATGTCAACATGGTGTAGTATGTATATTATATTTTTATCGAAAATGTGAGATTCATTTAATCAAAGATAACATTTTTTTACTCTTGTTATATAGATCTCAAAATTTTGGAAAATAAATCATTATTGAACTTGGAAAAATTAAGTCTATGAAACCTATCTTGAAATTTAATTTTAGGTGGCTAAATATGGTTAATTTTTCAATAGACATAATCTTAATGGAAATATTCCTCACCCTGTTTCATCAAATATGTTTCCCCACTTCCATTATAAGAGTTATAAGGATACAAGATAATTATTTATAATTCTCATAATAAATTTATATTGATTTTTTCCATTTTCCTAGTTTTGTAATTTCCTTTTCTTCCCCATTCATCCCACTCAACCTTTGTATATGGGATAGAATTAATAGTGACTCAGGATGAGTATATATTAGTTTTTTAATTATTTAGTTCTTACACTTCATGGAATAAAACTCAATTTTTTCTTAAAATAGTTTCAACATCAAATAACAGTTTTTATTATCATCTGTGGTAAAATTTGGATTTATATAATATTATTGTCACTATTTCCTTGGTCAATGATCATTATTTTCATCCAACTAGTTTTTTTGTATATTTACAATGGAATGGTATAGAGACAGTCATCAATGAGCTCTATGATTTTCAAAAGATGCATCTCTATTATGGGGAAATATTTGAAATTTAAGAATACCATTAGTGGGGTTAAAATATACTATGACAATTAAGAGTTTCCACAAAACCATTTTTATATGAAGGATGGAGGGTAGACAAACCTGAGTTATCATGTAGGGTTATTATAACCATATACATATGATCAAAATAGATATAGGAAGTGAACGGGTAATATCTCTCTTATAGATTAGTAGCGTAATAATGGATAAAAATGGAACACAGATATAATTGAAATAGTAAAATCATCCATTTCATGATTTTCCTTACAATATCTAAATTTTAAATCTATTACATAATTTTGTTCATTTGTTTTTAGAGTCAATGAATTTATAAATATATAAATTTGATAAAAAACATTATAAATGTGAGAATTGATTTTATGCACTACTATTAAGAGAGAAAATCAAGAAGACACTATAAATATATTTAATGGTACATAAATAATTTTTTTTCTAAAAACCATGGAAGGATCTTATGAATATGTAGTTCCATTATATAGGAGGTATATTTAATGACATAATTCATAAATTGGATAATAATAAACACTATAACAAACCCTTTACCAATAGATCCAAAAATTAAAAGACGCAATTTGAGAAAACATATAAATATAAAATTTCAATATGAAGTTGATGAGATTTCACTTATAAAATCATTTTAAACCTCAAGTGTTCACTCTTATACTATAATCATGTATTAAAATCCCTACCATTCCCTGCAAAGTCACTTTGAAACACAATTCTTTAATCCAAAAAATCAAATTCAATGCCAGAATGAAAAAATGACTTTTAGGTGAAAACCAATATTATCAAATTACATCCTAAATTCTAGGGTTTGAAACGTGACATGTAAAGACCCAAACATTTATTATATAAATATTACATATTTTTATATTTTTATTCATTACATAATGTAAAAAATACACTCTAGAATCATTTAGATATTGTGAAATTAGAAACATGGAAACATAATCAATTGGTTCATAAGTGTTATATGACATATCCCACTAAGTTCTTCATTACTATAACCCTTATTAGACATATAATATATAAAATATTTCATCATATACTCAAGAATAAAAATATATGAAAGGGTGAGAAGAGATGCTCAGTAAGGTTAAACATGGGAGATATCAATGTAACATGACCATATGGTTATTAGAACATGAAAATAACATAATAAAACCATACCCCTCATAGCATAGATCATAAATATGAGTGATGGAATAAATATTTATAGTTTATATGATGTGGATCATTATGCAATCAAATAACATGATCCAAGAGATAATAATATTGGCCAAAAAATTAAATGTGCATTATATACATAATCATGTAAAATATTATTTCATAGCCACCCATCAAGGCATTCATACCTTCTTATTCTTGGTTTAAAAACCCTTGTACCTAAATTAGGTTTTATATAACCCCATGTGTACCCTATTTTGGTCTTGGGATAACCATTCATGTACCTTTTTTGGGTTTGAGATAACCTTCCATGTACCCTTTGAGGTCATATAATATTAAAGGTTACCAAATCTATTAGATGGAGATATAGGCCCCACCATTCACATGATCAAAACATACATAATTATCTTTAAGGGTGTAAAACAATTATAATATCATAACCCATGAGAATAAATGGGTTTCATAAGAATTTCAACATTTCACTATAGTATAAAAAATATAAAAAATGGTAGGCTTTATAAGAATTGTATCTCGGAATGACATGTGGAAGATAAATAGGCTTCATAAACATATTTTCATGATTAAAATAATTCTTATAGATAATTAATAAATATTTAATAATTTAATAATATCTCGAGTAATGATTATGTAACATGAATGGATGTAAAATTAGATTGAAATATTTTTCAAAAATAAATATCACATAGAATATTTCTTGAGGAAATATCATTTCCACTAAAAAATAATGTTTTAAAACATAGAAAATTTTAAAAGTACTTTTATTTTAAAATTTATTTAAAGACATATACATGAACCGTAATAGAAAATAATGTTTAGTATAATTTTAAATTCCAATCAACCTATACACATTAAAAAATATTCCTTTCACATTTTTTTATAAAATAAAATCATGGTTTTTTTAAAATTTTATTGAAAATATAATTTGGATAATTTGTAAAAAAATAAAAATAGTTTTAGAGAATAAGGATATGAATGAGAAGGGGTTTCGACTCAAGATAGAAATAATGTCAGGTTTCATTAAAAACATTCATGGATATTATTGAGTTAATAAAAAGAGTAAAATAAATAGAATCCAATTATTCTCATGAAATAATCTTAGGAGAAGAAAATTAATGAATTTTTTAGAAAATATGAAAATATTTTCCTGTCGAAAAATTAATCATAAACAATCCTATTAAACAATGAGATTGCAACATAAAAGCATTACCAATTTGGTATATTTTTTATCGTATTACCCATTGACAAATAAAATAAAATTAAACACTTAATATCATGAAAATAATAATATTAATGATATAAAATGTCTATGGGGTAGTATAAAAACCTCATAGAATAACATAGGTTCATTAAATTATTTATGTCCCAAAGAAAGCTTTTATAGTTAAAAAACACTTACCTTAAGACTGAACATCCATTAAACACATTCAAACCTGATGTATAACAATTATAGGTTTAATAAAAATATATTATAGATACATAATTAAATATAATATGATATAATATTTACATTTACCTTCTATTAGTTATTTATAAACAAGTCCTTTGTTAATTTCATGTTTTGGGGAATAATATCTTTGTTCATCACGTATGTTCAAATGTTTTTCCTAATACATTGACCATGGTTAAATCATCTCAAAATTTTTAATAATGATATAAATTTCATTTATATTTAGTGTATATATATATATTTCCAAAAAATAAAGTTATATAAAATTTAATACACCATTCATAAATATGGTTGGCCACACGTACATATGAATGTTGTTTCCATATTCTATACATATAAAAACAATGCAAGGGAAATAATATATTACCATTATATAATCATTATTATCTCATATATATATATATATATAATTTCTTAATTAATTCCTTATATATTAACATCCATGTAATGTGTGAAAGAATCACATCTTTTTATGAGTAGGTAGCCTATAGTACAAAGAGGCGACGTTATCATATTCCAATAGAATTGAAAGTAAGAATTTATATGTGATATAAAAATTAAAGAAGCATAAAATTATTATATATATAAAAAAATAAATATTTAATCTTTTATTATATTAATTTGTGATAGGTGGTGATGGATGATTAATAACATCGATTCGCGAGACGGCAGTCCATTCTACACACCAATAGCAATTTTTTATCCCATTTGATGGACGTGTATATGGTTGTAGTTCATTTCTATGACATGAAATATAGTATATTGAAAATATTTAGGTTATTATATCATTATTTATTACTAATAATTTATTTTGATGGATGATTAAATAAAATAAAAAGATTTGTTCGTGATGTCACCTCTTCTTTAGATAACTTATTTTCGTTTGTTCAAAAAGACTTCTAAAGTTTAATTTTTTAAAAAAATAAATCATATATGATGAAATTAGGGAATTAAAGAATTTATTAAGAAATATCATGGATAAATAATTTTTTCTTGGATATTTGAATAGGATAGTAAAAGGGGTGGTTATTTATAGGTTATGTGAGTGGCTCAAATGTAATTTTTGAAAAGAAAAAGAAGTTCACCTGTTTTTCTTGAACCAAATATTTAAAAAATGCGAAATTATTGAAAATATAATTTTTCATTTATATATATTTATATAAAATGGGTGTTTAAATAGTTTATAATTCATTTTACACCTTAACATTTTAGTTTAACCCTTGGCAAAACCCTTTTTCACCTTAAATACGGTAATTAATTTTCAACATTTTATTATTCATTATAGTCAAAAGATTTTTTTACCATATTAGATAATATAAATAATTATTATTCGAAATACATATTTTTTTCAAATCCCATTCACATAAGTGGAGAAAATTAATTTTAAAATAATACCACTGATATTATGGGAAACCAGTTTTTGAAATAGAAAATGTTCCATATTCAAAAAATTATAAAAAAATTAAATATTTATTATAATAAAATAAATTTAATTGGATTAATAAATATATTATTTTATTTATTTTATTTAAAAATAATCATAAAATACTTTGGAAATTTTCAAAATATTTATATTAAATAGAAATTCGTAATTAAAACATCTATCTTTAACTATTCATTAAAGAAATTAAACTTTCTTAATATTCTAAAAACATCACTATAAGTACATTTTTACATGATGATTTAGAAAACTAATTTAATATTTCTAATTAAATTATATCAAATTTAAGACAATTAGTTTTAAAATATGTGTGGAAAATGTGAAAAAATTTATCAATTTAGAAAAATATTTTTTTAAACTTAAAATTGGATTTATTCTTTTTTTCAAACCTTGAAAACACATATGATTGACATTAAAACTTTAATTTAATATATAATTTATATTAAATTTAAATAATATAACCAAGGTAATTTATTTAATTTATTAATAAAAAACATATTTGTGTACATAAAAATTTTTGTTTATAAAAATGATTTTCATTATTTTAAAATAGTTTTGATTTTACCATCGAATTAATTATAAAACATGGAATTAATTTTATATACATGTGTAAAAAATATATTTTCCTAATTTAGTTAAACCTATTCATACCAACCATTTCAATATCATGGAGATAACTATCCAATTAAGTTATACTATTTTAATAGTATCTCATGTTTTGTTCAAACTCGTTATTGTGTGTCACCTAAGAAAGACTCATTACTGTGTGTAATATAAGATACACACATTAATGCATGTACCACATGGTATTATTATATTTTCATGTAATATAATATAATATTGGTGTTTATTATAACAAAAAATGTTAGAAAATAATTATATTTTATAATGAATATTTTATATCAACATAGGGTGTTATATTTTACACCCATAAAATTAATTTCTCACTCAAAATTCATCACTAAGGTATAAAAAAGTGTGAGAACGTCTACCTCATAACATAAACATTTTTACATATATATTTTTCAAATGGGTGGTTAAACTATATAACTTTTACAAGTTTAGTTTTATTATTTCATCGATTTTTGTCTATTTGATATAGAATCTCCACTGATTTCTCCTCATAAGAATGATCTTACTCCAATGGTTCAAAATATGATATTAGTACATGTAAAGGGTCATTTATGTACAATATTTTGAGAGATACATAAACACATCATGAATTTGAGTGATGTTTTGTGGAATATCCAACTAATATGAACCTCCTTACATGATCAAGGATTCTAATGGGACTAATGTACCTACAAATTAGTTCTCCCTTATTTACAAATCACGTTACCTTATTTTATAATGAAATTTATAAAAAATAACTTTTCAGAAATATAAAAATATTTTTCAAATATATCTATATAAGAATAAATTTCCTATCATATGTGGTTCATTTTCATGTGTTGCTGAATGTTCTTAATGTTCTCCATTATTTACTCAGCAAGCTCAGGTCATGATATAAATCATTCTACAACTTCACCTTATTACAATATAGATATAAGCTTATTTACATAGAATGATCTATATTAATCATGAAGATAAAGTTTTTTTTTGTAGGAAAATATTAAAATAGGATCGAATTAATCCCAACCACACATTGAAATCTATAGAAAAAGATCTCCACATATCCTCTAGAATTTGAATTTTTATCTCGCACTATCCATCCAACTAAGGATGATACATACAGATAAAAAACATCTCCTTGTATAGGTCATTTTTAATACTTCTATAGAATAATTAGGTAATAATTAAATCCTGACAAGGTACAATGTAATGTTATACTCCATAAAACTACACCACATTCATGATTTACAACCTTACATGCTGCTCTAGAGAGAAGTCTTCTCTAATAGTAACCGAGTATGATGATGTTGTATGTTTATTTACTATATACCATTACTTAATTAACATAAATGATATGATAATCCCAAATGGTTATAAATACCTATAATAATATGTACAAAATGATTAAATTCATTCTTCCTCAATTTAATTTCTCTCAAAAACATATATAAAAGCACAGGATTATATTTCCCAAAATGTCCCATAAAATAACCTAAAACTTGATAAAATCCCATAACATAAAACAAAAAAAAGGTTGCCAATGACTATAAACATATGTTCACCCTTCTACTAATAAACCCCTGATTTCATCCACAACTTTTATATCAATCCATCCTAAATACATATATTCTTCCAAAAATAATTCAAACATTATTCCTTAAATAAGGTCTTATCTTAAAAACCCTTTTCCATTTGAATCATTAGATCATACTTATAACAAAATAATATCAATTGGAATTTCATTATTACATAATACATATAGAGAGACACCATTAAAACAAAAAACACATTATATTTTAAAAAATTGAGAACAATAATATTTTCATACTGATCAATCCTACAGAATCGATCATAAAATCCTCTACTAATGAGGGGATGATAATTATTCATTAAGTATCATTATTCACATCATCCACTATTATTGACAAATAATTATCATTTTCCTTTTTATTTATATTTTGTTGTGGATTATCATCAAAATCATCCTTTTTATTAGGACACTAATTCCCATAATTCCCAAACTCCATACACTTGAAGAACTATTGTGTGGGTGGTTCAATTTTTAGAGGATTTTCCATATTTATAAAAATAGAAGAATTATACCCATAACATTATCATTAAACTTTTGTATGTCCTTAAATTTAAAAAATAAATCATTTATTAGTCTCTTTGGGACTATTTTATCCATGTTTCCTTCTACACATGGAGAATAAAAAAATTAACATCTTGTGTTCTCCATGGTATTTAGTGATTCCCTAGAATTCCACATTTCATTTCTTATCAAAACATTATGATGAATAAGTAAAAAAAATCTCTATTTCCAAATTTATACGAAAAATAATTATATATTCCTAGATATTAAATTCACTTATGGATAAATCCCGTTAGAGACTTGGTTTTTGTCCACTGAAGAATCGATAAACCTTATGTTTTGGTTGGATTATAATTCCATATTTGTATCTCACATGTCTTGTAAAATTTTCATCGTAATTTCATATAGATTCATCATCCAATAACTTTTACTCAATGAATTCCTTCTCCATTTTTTGTATGATGAATTATATGAAAATAATTATAAAAAAAATATTGTCAACTCATCCCTTTATACAAAGTCAATTTTATCCCAATCCACTGTATTATTGTTGAGATTATAACACTAAAATTATTCACCATAGAAATAATATATTTTAAAAAATTACTTTTTCCTATTCTGAACATGGAAAATGAAAAATATATTTTCAATATTTCTGATCCATTTCTCAACAATGAGTAGATTAGTGGATCCATGAAAGAATGTGGAATTTTCTACAAGACGGAATCAACAAAATGTTGTTCCCTTCATTTATCATTTTTAAGGTACACATGATTCTTTTCTTCATATTATTTTGTGAGAATAGAAATGAGATTTATCATTCCATCACCCATAACATTTGGATTGTAGTGAGTAAAACTAGTTAATTGGATATAAAACTTAAAATTTACATGGTTCTTTTTTGTTCAATTCATTGAATAAATAAAAAAATAGTGTATAAAATATTAATCATAATGGGAAACCATATAATCATGAAAATCACATATAGGATGTCTAAATCAGGACATCTTCTGTTCAGACAGAAAATTAATTATTTATTGATGAAGAAAACACTTTTAAGGGATTGAGTGAGAACCCGAACACTAAACAACCACCAAAAAGAAGTAAAGCTTTAAAAGACATCACCACATTGTTCGATAGGAGTTAAAATAAACCGTGACATTAAACCTATGAAGTATACAATCATACCTTCGTTAAAACCACAGATCATGATTTGTTCTTTGGAAACATTGAATCACACAATTGAATTAACCTTTGGTTTGAATCCTTGTGTAAACAAGATTATCCGAGTTCACATGCACCATCTTTCGGGCCTGACCCCTTGGGTAAAGGTAAGGGTAATTAGAGATATTAGGATTAAGGTTGAAATGTAGAGGTCGTGCCTCATATTCGGAACATGAATTAAATATGGAACTGCCACCCTAGTCCTGAGTTTTGGATATTGGCCTGGGTGAATCCATGATGACACTTCTTCCCCTGCTTTCCCTGCACTCAAGTTATTCATGTCGCCACCCTTTCATCACCAGAAAAATCTAATTGTTACCACTGAGACCTCCCTCCATCCCATTGAGATTATAAAATATAATGCTACTAGAACCACGATCCTTACAAGACATTTCAACGGCCATGTTAATAACCTTATCAGATGCAATAGTGAGAGAACTAGAACACCTTTCAGCTAAGGCTTCCCTCATGGGGATTCCTATTGAAATTACACTATTTTTTCATTGTCCCTTGGTAGATATTTAAGCCTTCTCCATCCATAGTGGGTTGTTTTCCTTTCTTCATCTCAAGAGAAAAACCATTCACCAATAAATTCGGATGAGACAACACCCCATCTTCCTGGTTAATGAAAAGAATGAGATAGAACCCCAAAAGTAGGAGGAGCAGAGGCAGCTACCACCTCCACACGAATAGGAGGGACCTGGAATCCCAGATAAACCTGGGAAGAGGATGCTTTAGGATGTTGGATTCCCTTATCAGCAAGCATAAGGCCACCCGCATTTGGGGCCTGTCAGCCAGAATCTGAACACCCGGTAGTGAGACCCTCTTCCAGGCACTACAAGCCCCGAATTCTGTAATGCCTGCACTTAATTCCCATGTTACTTTGACCATGACATGAAGGAAATTATCCAAACTTCCCCTCTTAATGAATCAATAACCAGAATCCTTTCTATGGCCAACCTACAGACGAAGCCGCTTTGGGAATGACTTCGATATATCTAGATCAACACTGATGTGTGCCCTGTGAGACTATTGCAGACGAATGGTTAGCTCATCCAAGAGAAGAAAGAAACCCAAGAAATCCCTGATTCCTTTGAGAATGGACAGATTCTATGAGGGAAGAGGTAAACCCAGCAGGCACAACCAATTGTCATCCTATTACAATCTTGTCTCTTGTTGAAGGCAACAGTCCAACGAATGAGAAAAAAAATTCAGTCATCGCAATGCCAGGATTGCGATTACCAAGAACGAGAAAAATTGTCCACAGAATGAATATGAACACATAAATTACGTTTATCTAGAACCCTTACAGTAGCGGGGAACCTCATATTCCAAGATTCTATGACATACCGTTCGATGAAATCCAATGACGGACTATTAGAACCAAATATGGCGATGAGGGTGTGAGCGTGAAAGGAGGCCAAATCATGGAACTCCGCTGTCAAAATCCCAAACACTAAATAACCCTTGTATGAAGCAAGTGGCTTTAGGCCGGTCTGGATTAGAGGGACATACGGGACTTCTGGAGGAAGAACGGAAGACGACGAGGCAACCCTAGGCAGCTTCAGAAGGAACGATAGAGAAGGGATCATCGGCCCGACAATTAGTCTACCCAGAACCGATCCATTTTGGGATTTTGTAGCCAGTGAAATGCCTATCGATTTGGGTACCGCTACTGGGGATCTTCTACCCACACTCATCCACCACTGACCTCCCCTATGACAAATTTGGCTTAGACTGTGAAAAAATAGGCTTAAACTAGGCCATTGATAGTCATTATTTATATCATTTTTGATGGTATATAAAAATTGAGTGTCATTACAACATATATCACACAAGAGTTACATACCATGTGTGTAGTTAGGCCCTTTGGCATATATCAGGTGATGATCAATTCTATCATAATTCCTATATTTTTTGGTTACTACTCGTTTGTATCTATATGCTAAAGCCACATCCACATTTAGTACCATAAATGGATACATTTATAATAAACCTCTTAATATTCCATTTTTTTAAAATTCCACGACACATTATTATAGAATTAATAATCCTTTGACTTATCCTTATGCATTTCCCAAGTCATATCATTATAAATATCCCAAAAAACTCAAACATTTTTTCACATTGTAGTTCCAAATGATAAATGAACATTTTGTGATACCAATTATAATCAACCAAATATTTCATATATAAATAATATATCTTAATAGTAAAATGTTCATTATATAACACAACAATCACTTCCAGAATAATTTTGGTTAAATTCCTTTGGAAAAATGAGAACATACACAAAAAATCTGTAAGTGAGATACATCAACACCCACTAATATCCTCATAATTGGAATCAATATAATTCATATCAAACATAAAAATGTTTTTCATAAACAATGGAAATTAAATAAAATAAGTGGTGAGATTAGGTGATCAGTAAGGTTAACAAGTGAGATATCAATATAACATGAGAATAAAGGTATGAAAACATGGTAATAATGCATAAAAACAATGACTTGTATATCATATCTCAAAAAAAGTGATTCATTTTATAAATCATTCATATTCATCAGACATGAATCATAATTTCTTCAAATAATATGTTCTAGGATAGTATACCATTAGAATAGGACATATATTAATCGCATATACGCAATCATATAAAATCCTATGTCATGGATCCCCAGCAAGACATTCATAAAATGAACGGATTAGGAGAAACACATGTTTAATTTCATTGGGATTTGGATAACCTATCTTGTACTACTTTTTTGGGTTTTGGATGACCTCTCATGTACCCTCATTTGGGTGTAGTATAACCTCTTGTGTAACCATTGAGCTCATATATCATTAATCATTACCCAATTCACTTGATGGAGTGATAGTTCCCACCATCCACATGAGGTAAATCATATATATGTGTTCTAAAATATCATAAACAATTCACTATGTTATTAACAATAAAAAATAATTGGCCTTTATAATCATTTTACCATTTTATCAAATCATAACCCATGGAAAAATAATCATGTTTAATATGATGAATATCACGATATAACCAATGAATATGATATAGTTTTGATAAACATGTTGTCCCCATAAACATAAACCACCCAAAAAATAAATATAAATTGTATCATTTGACCATATACCATGTAAATATTAATTAACATCATCTTATTTCATGTTATATATAAAAATACCTTAAAAGAAAAATTCCATGGATATTTTATTGATGAAAATAGACTTTCTAATTAAATAGACAATTTAAAAAATAAATAATTTTTATAAGAATTTTTTCCTGATATCATTGAAAACATATAGTGAAAGCCTATACTAAAATAAATTTTATGATGAAGGTGAACTATTTTAATGTTGTATATGTTTACAAAATATCCCATTCACATTTTTTGTCAAATAAAAACGATCATTTTTTGTAAAATAACATTATGATTCCTTTAAACGAACTTATAAAAAGGAAAAAATTAATTAATATGTATGTAATAAATAACTTTATAATAAATCTTATAAATTTTTAGAAACATTTTTGGAAAAAATTTATATATAAGAAAATGTCTTTCGACCGATGAGAGAAATATTGTTGGTTTTCATTAAAAATATTCTTATAGAATCATGAGAAATTTTGGAAGTAAAATATAGTGAAAACATGATTTATCAAAAAATATCAATAGGATAAGAAAATTAAGGAGTTTATTAAGAGAAATCTCACAATATTTCATCTCAAAAAAATAATCATAAACAATACTGATAAACAATGAAATTGTAATATAACCCTTTACCACATTGGTTTGATTTGAATCGTAGGATCCATCAAAGAATAAAATAAAATAAAAATATTAAAATAATTACTATAACTATATTCAAGATATAACATGTAAAATGGTTTTTATATATACCTAATACAATAAGATAGGTTTGAAACACAACCTATATCCCTAATATGGCAATTTGAGAAAAAAATACCTTACATAATATAAACATCCTTTATACGTGTTAGAACCAACTACGTAATAAATATAGAATTATTATTAATATATAATATTAGATACGTATTTGTATGTATATAATAACATATTATATTTTGTTTCACCTTTTTTTACCTGTTTATTAAAAATCCATTATTAAAGACATGTTTTGGGTAATAACTTCTTTTTTATGTATTTATTGGTTTTTTTATTTTTGGTCTTATAAATATTTTAATTGGTGCATAATATCAACAATATTAATCATGATATAAATTATATATATATTAACAATATATTTATGTATTTTAATCCATTAAATAAAGATATACAATATGAAATACATTGTTCATAGATACGGTAAGTTGAACGTACACATGAACGATGATTCCATTTTCTCATCAGAATTAATGAAATAATAGAAAATAATTTATTATCACAAAACAATCATTTTTATTTCATATATATCAATAATTTTGAAATTTTACATGTCCTTTTTACCTTCCATATAAATTGTTGACAAATTGCTTCACAATGAGGTAGTCATCCAAACACAGAAGCGATGATATCATGTTCCCACAGAATGAAAAGTCAAATGTTATATATGATCTAATAATTATAGAATTATTATAATTTCATATATATCATATTTAATATTTAAATCCAACAATATATCTGGCCATGAGATGTTGTGATGGGAAACAAATAACATCAGTTCATGAGGTAGCAATCTTTCTTACACCCTAATGATGATTTCGCATCTGATTTTATGGATGTGGAGATATTTATAGGTGGTTCCCTATATATAAAAACATATCAGTATATTATGGATATTAATTAAAATATATAATCATTTATTAATAAAACATTAATTCTTTGGGGGTATAAACAATATAAAACAATTAGTTAGGTATTAACCTCTTCTTCAGACGACATCTTTTTGTTTGCACAAAAGGCCTTATTAGGTAATATTTTAAAATACAATTAGGATCCTAATATGACATTTGGGATTTAATTAAGTAATTGAAATATGTGTTCTATTATCTAATGTGTTTTTATGTGATAATATTAGAGGGTAGGCGAATCCTTTAATAGGCGAGGTGAGTGGAAAACTTTTAATTTCCAATAAGAAAAATGTTTTCCCAAATATTTTTAGGTTTAAAGGATCCAAAATTACCTATTATCAAAAATAAAGGATATAATGTCTATGATTGTATAGAATATAAGATTGGGACAATTTAATAATAAATTTTCAACTATATATTATTTGTTTAATCCCTAGTAAACCTGATTTCACATTAACAATGATAATTATTTTTTACTATTTTATGATTCTTCATATTAAAAAAATTAATTAGACTTTATTACATAATAATAATTTTTAATATATCAATTATTGAATAAATTTTCCAATATTCCATTCCAATAATTTTAAATTTATAATTTAAATAATCATATAAACATGTTGAGAAAGAGTTTTTCCAAAGAGAAATGGTTAAATTTTTTTAAAATGTTTTATATTAAAATTCAATTTGATTTTGATTATATTGAAATAATTCAAATTAATAGAGATGTAATTGAACAATTTTTTCTTTTAAAACCATCTTAATTTTTTTATATTTAAAATTAATTAAATGAATTGATAATTCATAATAAAATTTATTTTTTCTTTATTCATTGAATATGTTTTCTTTTCAAAAAAATTTAAAATATTCACTATATGAAAATGTTGAAATGTTGATTTAAAAAATGGAGTTAAATTTTTAAATAAAATTTTGAAAAGTGATAGAATTTAATTTTATGATAATCTTCAAATGTGAAAATTATTCCTTTTTAGAAAAAAAAAATTATTTCTTATAAAATTGGATTTATTATTATCTCATTCTAATAAGATTAATAATATGAATGTTAAATATTAAAATTAATATATAATATTAAAATTTCAATGAAATAATTCACCAATATTTCATCAATAAATTTTTTGAGATAAAATATTTTTACATGAACAGATGACTTTTTCCAGTAAAATATTTACATTTTAATAAATAATTTTTATATTCATTTATGATTTATTTTTCACTTATGATAACATCTTATAAACTTGTGTAAAATATATATTTTTGTAATTTATTCAATATTATTCATATTTTACATTTGAATGGTTAGTTGGTAACTATCATATTAAATATTAATATTTTAATATTAGGTCACATTTCTTTTAAACTTGATGATGTCTGTAATTATTGATAAACTTACTATTGAGTGTAGTCCAAGTTTAAATTAGTGTTTCATGTAATGAAATATCCAGTGTGTATTTCATGTAATTTATAATGTTGGTGAAATGAAATTTATTTTAGAAACACATATTTCAAAAAAAAATTGGGGGATATAAGAAAACCCGGTAAACCATTATCATGAATTGAAATAATTTTTTTTTACTTTCAGACAATAGTGACTAGTTAAGGTACATGTTATGGGGATTGAATTACCCTTTTTATGAAAGAAATTCCAATGAATGGTTTTATATCTCACATATTGATTATGTTCATGATTGGGCTGGCATGATATTATTATTCATTAAAAATTCTTCTCCCCTAATAATAATAAAAACAATCAGAAATGTTATTTATACCAACTTACATGGAAAAATAGAGAACACTATGTGTACTGAGAGAGCCTAAATAAGCCATTTTCTTTATGAACATATAAAATAATCATAGAGAAAAAATTTATTATGTAATTATACCATTTACTCCTTTATAATTATATAATCCTATTGTATTCTTCTTCTGGAGTATCTTATATTGAGAAATGGTCGCCATAGAAGCTAGGGTTTTGATTGAGAATATTTCATAGAACTCATAGAATATTAGAATAAGAAGCTTTAGAAGAAGAGGTATTTTTCATATAAGAAATTATAATATATCACTATTATTAGAAACTAATATTGAGAGATGACTAGTTTAGTGAGACATATATCCATGAAATTGGTGATTGAAAAATAAACTCTGATAAAGGCATTTAGTATATAGAAATAACCAATCCATTTAAATTATTATAGTGCTAAATTAAATTTCATGATGTTTTTTAAGTATACATTTAGTCATGAAAATTCTAACAAACAATTGGATGGATTATAACGACCCTTATTTTCATACATTAGTTTTACTTCATTTTATTGATAAGAAACATAAAAAAATTACACTTTAAGGATCCAAAGGTGTTGTTTCTTGGTCAAACTAGGATCATATATAACATTTACAACACAAAACATTAATTTAATTCATTCTTCTCTAGCTTCTTATTGGCTCTTGACATCTTCCTGCATGTAGTCACCTTAGGATATACATAAAAACGGGTAATCTAAAATCCCTATAAGAGTATAAATAAGAACATGAAGCTATATAACATGCGATTTTCATATTCATTATCATGATAACATGGTAATAGAATCCTAATCATGCGAGGAAACATTATGAAAAATACTGGGAATATGGAAATGCATAAAAATTGAAACATAATGTCCTAGTGGTAAAATACCACACAATGTTGTGAAAAAAACTAGCATCATGTTATCACATCATTTCACTTTAACTCACGAGTTTTATAAATTTACCCAATGCATTAATGTTTTTTATAATTTTGGGCGCACCCATCGCATTAAAACATTTATATTGTGCTATGTAATTCTGAGTGCACCCGTCACATCTTAATATTTTCATTATCATTCATGCCACATAGAACATATATAAACATAAATATACCAAATAATGTAATGGGTTTCAAATCATAAGAACACATTCATAAACATGGGTTCCCAATGAAATATGGGATAACATACTTGATACAATAACCATCAACCCTTAGTGAGAAGTAAATGGTGTGTTTTTGAAAGAATAGTTCTTTTGGAAAAAAAATTGTTTGACATAAACTCTAGTGTAAAATAAGTATATCCAAAAAAAGGTAATATAATTATGAACTCATGATTTATATGGAGTAACTTTACGAAAAATGGTTTGAAATATGGAGAACCCGAAGAAAGAAGGTTGGGTTTAAGAATTTCCCTTTACAATGTATCTGAATGATTTCTTCACTTTAATGTCCTATATAATGACATTATATTGATTAATTATAAATTAAAGAACTTCTTATACATAAATATTGTTCATTATGGTTTCATTATTTTCTTTTATTGTCTTTTTGATTCTTTTTGGAGTTTAAATCCATTGTTCGGGAGTGTTCTTTTTCGTTGTTTTCATGAACGGTTCACTTGTACACATGAATGGATATTCATGAAGAACATGGAAAAACATCCAAAACTGATATTATATTTTATCAATGATATTAAAATGTTTTAAATTATATTATAATTAATTATGTTATATACCTTTTGGATGATTAATTATATAAAATTTAATGATGATCATTTTTGGTTAATTTTGGGCGGTTTTTGGATCACATCAAACTTGTTTTGATTTATCATTTAGTATTATCAATAAAATTTATTTCCAGAACATAAAATGGGTTACAGTATACATAAAAAAATCAGTTTTAGAAATTAAATGGTTTAACTTATATCCTTGAATGAGTTGAAGGAATATTTAAGTGCATCGCCCATGATGTGGGTAAATTAACACATCACGGGCAACAATTTCATTTTTATAAAGAGATAGGGGGAAGAGTATAATGAATAATATTATAGTAACATGATATTATACCAGTATATCAATCATACTAGAGTAGTCATGAAATTTTAATAAGATAATTTGATGATAAGAGACCAAAATAAATTAAATTTAAAAGGAAATTCAACAAAAAGAGGGAAATTGACTTTTAGATTTATCTTCTCTAAGAGCCTCTTAGGGAAGACGTTTTGGTATTTTTATCAGACCAAGGGAGTATGGACGTGTGGGAGGGTATATGGAAGAGATTTGAGAAATAATTTTACAAGTCTTGAATCATTATAGGTGTGACTAAATTAGTTTTTAAGGGTTGTATTTATAGTGGAGGGGAGAAAGGTTTTTTCCACATTATATTCATTAATTTATTATTTCTCCACAAGAAAATGAATAGTGATGATTACATGAAAAAAATAGTAATAAGTTCTTTTGAATTATAACCAATTATGATTACATCATAATAATATCATCTATGGCTCTATAATTAATGTATTTATCTTATTATGTAAATTATTGTATTTCACTATTTATAAAAATTTCAATTATTTCAGGAAAATTCCATAAATTCACCCTAACAATTTTTTTAAGTGTGGAATCAAAAAATGAACTCTAATTTTCAAGAGTAATTTTATAAATATGATTATTTTAATTTTTAATTAAAATTATAATATACTTAAAACATTCAGATTTTAAAATTATAACATATTTAATAATGCTTTCAAAACATAAATAAGGCCTTATTAAAATTATCATAAAACATGAAGACATATAGTTGTTAATTTATGAACACATTTTAGGAAAAAAATAATTTTATTTATTTTATTTATTTATATATTTTTGACTTACAAAAAAACCAATACTTTTATTATGGTCATATTGTCACTTATAATATGCCTAAATTTTATGTATACATCAATGGTGAGGTTACTATTCTATTGTAAGATTTAATATTCATAAGGTTAATAGTACTATTCATAAGGGTATGTTACTATTCATATGGGTTGGTTACAATTCACTGAAAATTATTTTTTTCCTATCGGTCTCTAAACATCTTACTGATCGATACTAAAATAGTAGAGATATTTCAATGAAAAAAGATTGGGTCATTACATTTTTCCTCCCTTTTGAAATTTCACCATCGAAGTTTTATTTTACATAAACAGGTGAGGGTATTTCTCCTTCATCGCATCATCAGATTCCCATGTTGCTTCTTCATACTTGTGGTTCCTCCATAACACTTTGATAAGGTGGTTTGTCTTGTTGCGTGGAACATTATCTCTCTGGTCCAAAATCTTCATTGGTTAATCCTCATAGGAGATATCATCATCCAGCTTTAATACCTCTGAGTTCAGGACATGTGAGGGATTTGGTATGTACTTCTTTAGGATTGATACATGAAACACATCGTGAACATGATCCAAATTCATTGGAAGTGCATGCCGATAGGCCACAGATCCTATGCGTTCAAGGATCTCAAATATTCCAATTTACCTTGGGATTATCTTTCTTTACTTTCCAAACCATATGAATCTCTTCCATGGTGATATTTTAAGGAAGGAATTATCTCCAACATCAAACTCCTAGTCCCTTTGATGGTTGTCATCATAGATCTTTTTCTAACTGTGATCATAATTGATAGGTTTTCGGATGACTTGAACCATCTCTTTCATCTCTTGCACAAGATCAAGTCCATGTAGATCTATCTCTCCAAATGCATCCCAACAAGTTGAGGTTCTACATAATTTTCCATTCAGAACGTCCTATGAAGCTATATAAATACATAAGTGGAAGATATTTTTTTATAATAACTCAACCAATGGAAGATGCTCATCCCATCAACTGTTGAATTCTAAAGAGCAGGCTCTTATCATGTCTTCAAGCGTCTGAATAGTCCTTTCAGATTTTCCATTAGTTTGGGGGGTGATAGTCCATGCCGATATTTAATTCAATACTCAAAGAATGTTGAAAACATCTCTAGAATTTGGATGTGAACCCTTGATCATAGTAAGAGATAATCTAGAGTGGAACACAATGCAGTCTCACAATGTCCTTCACATATATCATTGTAAGTTGTTCAAGAGAAAGATCTTCTAGCATAGCGATAAAATGGGAAATCTTGGTGAGTCAGTCAACCACAACCCATATCACATTATTTCCCGTCTGCGTTTTTGAGAGACCCTTGACAATGTTTATAGTGACATTGTCCCCATTCCACAGTGGTATAGGAAAATCCCTTTGTAATTTTGTCAATATGCATTAAATGACATACAAAACACCTTGCGATATATTCCAAAATCATTTTCATTATGTTATCCCACCATAATTGATCTCATAGATCTCGGTACATATTGTTAGTACAAAGATAGATATGAATTTTGAGCTATGTTCATTATCCAATAGATCATTCATTATCTTGGGAGATGAAATCACACAAATCTGCATTCCAAACTGAATCACACCATCATCCTTGATATGGAACTTGTGCAGCCTCCCTTCCATTACTGTATTTACATTCTATTGTAACTCAAGATCATCCCTTTGTTCCACCTTAATCATATTTTTTCTTGATGGTTGCACATTCATTTGGGCAAGGTAGGATGTATCCCCTACCCTTATTATTTCCAAATCCATCCTTTTCTTATCCAAGAATATAGAGTCTTTCTCAATCTATATCACGGATAGAGTAACAGTTTCTTTTCTTCTTAGAGCATCAACTACCTTATTTGCCTTTCTAAGATGATAGTTAATAGAGAAATCATAGTAATTGAATAGCTCTAACCATCTCCATTGATGAATGTTGTGATCCTTTTGAATGTATATATACTTTTGACTCTTTTGGTCAGTGTATATTTCAAACTTCTCACACTAAAGGTAGTGCCAATAGATTTACAAGGAACAATCATAGCTGCTATATCTAGATCATGCATCATGTAGTTCTACTCATGTATATTTAACATTTGTGAGGCATATTCTATCACATTATCATTTTTCATGAGTACACAACCTAATCCTTTCATTGAAGCATAATTGTATATCAGAAAACATTCTCCATTTTTTTCTAATGTGATTACAAGTGTAGTGACCAGCCTTCTCTTTAGCTCCTTTAATCATTCCTCACATTATTCAGTCCATAAATACTTTACCCATTTCCTTATTAATTTAGATATAGGGCTTAACAATTGTGAGAGACTTCTCACAAAATATCGATAGTACCCGGCTAATCTAATAAAACTATGGATTTTTATGACACTAGAGGGTCTGGGATATTCTTTAATTACCTGTGTTTTTTAAGGGTCCACATAAATTTCCTCACCTGTGATCACATGTCCCAAGAATGTGACTTTCTTCAAAAAAAATCACACTTTCAAAACTTGGCATACAACTTATCCATTCTCAAGGTCTCCAACACATGTCATAGATGTTCATCATGTTCCTCACTTCCCTTAGAGTAGTTGAGAATATCATCGATAAACACTAACAAAAAAATTTCTAGGTAATGTATAAAGACTATATTCCTAAAATCTATGAATACTTTAGGGCCATTAGTATGTCTGAAGGGAATCACCAGAAACTCATAGTTCCCATACCTTGTATGGAAGGTAGTCTTGTGAATATCTTTCTTATTTACCTTTAGCTGATGATATCCAAAACGAATATCCTCCTTTGAGATTTATTGGGGTCCTCTTAACTAATTGAACACATCATCTATCCTTGGAATATGATACTTGTTCTTTATTTCGATCTTGTTGAGTTCCCGATAATCAATACACATCTGCATTTTTTCATCTTTCTTCTTCACAACGAGCACCGGTTCCCCCAAGGTGATGCATTACGGAGTATTAAACCTTTATCCAAAAACTCTTGTATGTGAATCTTTAATTCCTCCAGTTTTATAGGAGCCATCCTATAAAGACACTTTTAGATAAGAGGATCTCAGGGTATAATTTCTATTGAGAACATTACGTCGGGACTTGGGAGAAGTCTATGTAAAACATATGGAAAAACATCACCATATTCCATTAGGATTGGAATTTCCTCTAGGTTGACACCATTCTTTGACCCAACCATTTGAGTGAGGTATGTCTCCCCATAGGGAATCGACACCCACACCATTGAAGGATTTGTCAAAGGAGATTCATGATCTATATTGAATTTGTAGAGGAGCATGGGATGGTTTGAAATATGAAAAGATATTTTATTTTCCCAGATGTTGATATGTACTATATATAATAATATCCAATCTATTCCCATTATATAATCTAATTTCACCAAGGGAAGTATTACGAGATTCTCTAGGTGAATATTCCCATATATTCCAACAGGAGAAGATTCAAACACTTAGGTTTCAACGATTGCACCACTTGGTATTTTACAGGTATCTCTACTTAAAGGTTGTGGGGCTTCAATTATATAGTTCTATAATTCATGCAATATATAAAAGAATGCATAGAACCAGAATCAAATAATAATTTTACCATTCTTGAGTAAATTCGATGAGTACCTTGTACAAATTCATTATATTTCTCTACTTCTACAGTTGGGATGGAATAAGTCTTCCATTGTTTTTTGGCATTGGTGGCTGCTGATGCTGATTACCCTTGAGAACTCAATGTCTTGTGCATTAGCTTGCATAGTGTCTTTACTTCATATAGTTGTAGAATTAGACCATGGGTGGTTCTCTCCTTTCTTCCATTATAGTCTCCTCCCTTTTCATGACTTTTCGACACTGTTTTTCATGGTGGCATTCTTTCCCACACTTTATGCATTTACCTGCCTCTTTGAGGTTATTCCCATGATGTATCTTCCTATATTTTTGGAATGTGGGACATCGAGTTTTCTTCCCACCTTTATCATTATATACTCCCTCTTAAAACTACATATTTCATTTCTTTTCACCATAACCATGGGACTATTATCATAACAACATCTTTACTTTGAGGGAACCCTGAACAAATTCTTCATTACTCCCAAAATATTGAATTCAAAGATCCTTTATAAGGTTTGCTTTTAATTCATTAAATAATCTATCAACTTTCTATCATTATTGATAACAAAAACCAAAGCGTACCTTAAAATCATTTTAAAATTTTCTTCATTGGTCGTTACAGATTCTAATTCCTTTTTAATTATCTCTATGAATTATATCATCATCTTCATATGAATATTTCTTATAAAATATTTTTTATTAAAAATGATATTAATGTCTTTCTGTTTCGTCTAATCAATTTCATCTCTTGGATTGGTGTTTTAATCAAAGGCCACTGTTGATCAGCCTCTCTATATAGATGATAAATGGATAATGTCACCTTCTATATCTCATAACATTGAAGAATAGAAAAGATATTCTCCATGGAGTTGACCCACTATTCCGCAACTAATGGGTCAGAAGATCCACTAAACATTGGTGGTTATTGACACATAAAACACTAGATCACCAGTTTCTCCCACATTAGTGAAATAGAACGTTCCTCATTATTTAGGTTATTATTCATAACCTAAGATAGTTGGGGAAGCACAAGAGACATAGACTGGTTGGTGAGGACTCTTAAGTGCATCCAAGCGACCTAGGATCAAATCTAGGTGGAGGCACAATTTCCATGGGGGGTACTGTAGCAGTACTGTAGCAAGGACTGTAGCGGGAACCATGCAGTATTGTAGCAGGTATTGTAGCAGGAACTATTTTTCACTGTAGCAGCCAAGCAATTTCTCCAGTTTGGGACTTTGGGCCACCGATTTGGTCCCCAAGTCCTTTAAGGCCTTCGATCCACCCAAGACATTGAGCTAGTAAGGCCTTCGGGCCACCTCAAGGCCTTCGGTCCACCATAAGTGTAGATGGAAACCAGACAACCTACAAGGAACAAGCTCTATAAGAGGATGAGCAAGGATCATTCACTATAGAAGAAGCTACATGAATTGCAAGACTGAGAGGGTATGGAACCTACCATCGGGATAGGCCTTTGTATGCATGGGAAAGCCTATCCGAACATCCATGCGAAGGTGGAGAGCTGATTTCACAATGTAGATGCTAGGAAGGAGTAGTTCCAAGTAGTTAGTCAGGGTTGTATGTAATGTTTGAATCTTACAGGAAATAAGTTCCTCTAAGGCCTACGGTCATGTAATACTTATGCCTATGGGCCTTTTAAGGTTTCTACCACACCCCTTGAAAGGTGGATTATCAATAAATCAATAAAAATGAAGGCCTTTGGGCCATTAGATACGATAGTTGGGTAACCATCACCATGAAATTTTAAAATCCATCTCTGAAAGTATTAGGGATTTTGTTCAAGTAATCTTTTCATTGTCCCTCGCATGGGTTGTTGGCTAGGTTTATCCTGGTTCCCACTATTTTCTAAAATAGGAATGGTTAAAGTACTACATAAGTCAACAAGTCATGAATAAATAAGTTATTAACTTGTGAAATTTACACAAAAAGAATATCTTACGAGATCCCTTTGTTAAAAAAATATTCTTGTGTGAATATTCATACTTTGTCTCGTACTAGAGGTTTTCTCTAGGGTTCAATAATCCTAATTCCAAAATTAAGTAAACATTTCCTCTACTAGAAACTATAGAAACCCATCTTTTCTTACATTAATATTACATAATTTTACTAAAAAACATAAAAATATTACACCTTAATGATCCAATGGTTTAGTGTATTGTTCCAACTAGGACCATTAAAAAAATTTACAATACAAAACATTTATTTAATTAATTTTACTCTAGCTTCTTATTGGATCATGAGTTCTCCTTAGAACATATAGTCACTGGAGGATATATATCAAAAAAGGGTGACGTAAAAGCCCAATAATAGTATATATAACAACATGAAACAACATAAAATGGTATGAGCATAGTCATTATCATCATAACATGGGAATATGATCATAATCTTCCGAGGAAACATTAAGAAAAGACTTGTAATGTGGAAATGCAAAAAAAACATCATGTCTTAGTAGTTAAATACCACACATAGTTTTGATTAAAAATAGAAACATTTTCAAACTACATTTCACATTAACTCATGAGTTTCACAGCTTTTCCAAATGCATTGGAGTGCTATATAATTTCGGGCACACCCATCACATTCAAACATTCACATTATGCAATATAATTTCAGGAGCACACATCACATCAAAACATTTTCATTATCATGCATGTCACGTAGAACATATATGAAAAAAAATACACCATGTAACAAAATATATTACAATACATAATAAAACATTCATAAAACATGGGTTCCCAAAATAAGGAGGGGATAACATACTTGATACAAGAAACATCAGCCTTGAGTGAGAAGTAAAAGGTGTGTTTTTTGAAAGAAGAGTTATTTTGGAAAACATTTTTCTTCACATAAACTCCACTAAAAACGAATATATCTCATAAAAGGTAATATAGTGAGGAAAAAAATTATTTTTTAAGGAGTAACAATACTGAAAATGGAGTGAAAGAGGGATAACTTGAAGAAAGAAAGATGGGTTTGAGAATTTCCTCTTACCTTGTAACTAAATGTCTTTTTCACATTAATGTCAGGTATAAGACATTATATCCATTAATTAGAAATTACATAACCTTTTATAAATGAATATGGTTAATTATGGTTTCATTATGTTATTTTATGGGACTATGGATGAGTTATAGTGTTTAAATCCATTTTTGGGGAGTGTTCTCTTTTATAGTTTTCATGAACGGTTCACTTGTACATGTGAATGGATGTTCATGTAGAACAAGGATAAAATCCAGAACTAATATTACATGTTATTAATGATCTTATATGAGTTTAAATGTTATTATAAGGAATTATTTTATATACCATGAGGATTATTCATTAGTTAAAATGTAATGATGATCATTTTAGGTTAATTTCAGCAGTTTTTTTATCACAACTAACATGTTTTGTTTTATAAATTAGTATTATGTATAAAAGTTGTTTCTAGAATAAAAAAGGGGATAAAAAAATAAAAAATCATGTTTCAAACATTTAATGGGTTCATTGAAAAAATTGATGTAGTTTAAGGAAAATAGAAGTGCATCACCCATAATGTAGTAAAATTAACACATCACAGACAATGATTTCATTTTTATAAACAAAGGGAGAGAGAGAGAGGGAGGAGTATAATGAATAATCATCTGTTATCATGATACCATACCATTATATCAATCATACTATGGTTTTAATGACATTTGGATAAGAGAAGTTGAGGATAATAGAATAAAATAAATGAAATTTGAAATAAAATTGAATTAAAAGAGAGAGAAATTACCTCTTGAATTTATCTTCCTTGAGAACCTATTTTAGAAAGTGGTTTTGGTATTTTAATCATACCATGGGATTATGGACGTCTGGAATGGTAAAGGTAATATATTTGGGTGGAATTTGGACAAGTCTTGAAGCTTTGGAGGGTGAATAAATGAGGGTGTGAGGGGTGGTATTTATAATAGAGGGGAGCAGGGTTTTCTCAATATTATACTCATTAATTTATTATTTTCCCCCACGACATGAAATAGTGATAATTCCATGACCATGAAAAGTAATAAGTTTATATGATTTTTAACCAATTGGGATTACATCATTTGAACATCATACATGACTCTATAATTATGGTATTTAGTTTGTTTTGTAAATTATAGTATTTCACTATTCATTAAAAATTAATGTATTTCCGAAAAATCTATAAAATTCACCCTATCCATTTTTTGAGGTCGACAATCAAAAACTAAAAAATAATTAAATAATAATTTTCTAAATATGATTAATATAAATTGTAATTAGAATCATAATTTATATAAAAAATACAGATTTTAAAATTAAACAAGATTTTATAATGCTTTCAAAAATTAAATAATGTCTTTTTAAAATAATCTAAAAAATAAGGGACATAGAACTGTTATTTTACAAACACATATTAGGAAAATAAATTTCTTTAAAATTAATTGTTTTATTATAATTAATTATTTATGACTTAAAAAAACATCAATACATTTACTATGGTCATATTGTCACTTATAACAAACCAAAAGTTTATTTATACATCCATGGGTGTGGTTAATATTATTTTGAAGGATTTACTATTGATAAGGGTCATATTACTATTTATAAGGGTAGGTTATTATACATATGGGTTGGTGACTGTTCAAAAAAAATTATGTTTTTCCTATCAGACTCCAAACATATTACTTATCACAACCGTGTGTGTCTGATTTTTAAAATTCAAAACACAGATGTGGAAAATTTATGTTTAAAGGTCGCAAAGTAGTATATTTATGAATGATTTGGGATTGTATTTCCAAATGTGATTGATTATTAAATTACTACAAGAATGGAGAATTTCATTGAAAAAACTTTGGGATGTTACATGGATGGATCCTATTATTATGAAGTATGAATTTTCCTATTAGAAAAATTTGGCTAGAACCCTACAAAAAATCCATACCCAAACCAACCATCATTCCAATAACAATTCCAAAACCAACAACCATTTCAAAAAAAATTATAAGAAAATTTTTTTCAAACAAAAACCACCCACTTTATCAGATTAGTCAAAATATGATAATGTACTCTCTTTGTTACATCCCTCTATTAAAAAACAACCATGTGTAATGTTGGAAGATTTTAGGGAAAATGAATGAGATAAAAAAATAATAGATGGAATATATAAAAATACTAGAAAACTCACATCAATAATATTATATAAACTAGTGGATATTGTAAAAACAACTAAAATGTATTTGTGATAGATATTAAACCACCAGACCAATTAGAACCTGAACAATACCACTAGAAAAGTTAATAAATTGAATAAATAATTTATTATAGATTTTAACAACATGATCCACAAAGCGAATAAACTAAATAAGATGATGATAATGATGTAAAAAATAATAAGTTTAAATAAATACTACTCTAATTGAATCAAAGGGAGAAGAAATTGTTTTGGGAACTAAATCAAATAAGAAAAATAAAATCAATGAAAATTTAAGGGGAACCACTTCAAAAACAAAATTTGAAAACATTTTTAATAGTTGGATCAATATTTCTTTATTAAAATAACTCAAAAAAATCCCCAAGTTTGGCTTTTTTAAATGAAATTTCAAAATATAATTGGATTCTCTATGAGAATTAGATGATTAACATTGGAATGAGTATCACTATCCATATCAAACTAGAATTAGAAACCAAATTTCAAGATCCAATGACATCTTATATTCTCATAATAGATAGATATTTAATTTTATATAATTTTTTATCTAATCCTAGATCTTCGGATGATGAATTTCCATAAAAATTATATACTGTTATGTAAATAGGAGTATTTGATAACATATTATTGGTGGTCTACCATGATGATAGATCTAAAATTATACTAGATGGTGTATCAGAAAATATCCTTGTGAGAGTCCATGATATGATATTTAAATCTATAATTTATGTGCTGGAAAAAGGATAAGACTGAATCCCATCACACTGAATTATAATTTTGGGTTGTGGTTTCTTATATAATACCCACACCATCAACAATGTCTATGAAGGATCATTCACTATGGGGTTTGGAGATAACTTTTTCTTAATCAATATTTTTGACTAAATGAAGAACCATTAAAGATCGCATACTGTTTACACTTCCATATCCTGAAGATAATGATGCATTTGATGATTTAGTCATTTTTAATTAATTTTTATCCAATGGAAAATAATTATTATTTGGAAAAATACAGGAATAGTGGTCTTTCTATAATATAATAAATTCAATAAATTCAGGAAATTATAATTTCAAATTAGAAAATGTGGTAACTTCAGACATTTCATATGAATGTGATGATTTATCTCTTGATAAATAAGATAATATGATAAATTTTTTCATAATGGTCATGATTTTAATGTGGGTAACAACAATTTAATTTCATCTATTATTCATCCCATAGATATGGAATTAAACCCATCTCCCACTGATTTAAAAAATCTGTACCTACTGAAAAAGGAAAAATTACTAGAGATATTTACTAGTAATTTAACTAAAACATTTGAACAACATTTAAATGATATTTTTTTAAATAATTTTGATGATATACCATGGATACTAGGTTCTATCAATAGAATGAACCAAAAAATAATTGATTATATAGAATTATTATTTAAGGAAACTCCAGACTTGTTAAACATCATAAAAGGAGGTCAAATACCCCCATGATAGAGGTAGTGAATAATGTAGTAAAGATCATAGAATCGTTAATCACATTTCCAATTTTATATTCAAAATTGTTCTTACCTATCCACATTAATCCCATGAATACTATCCAAAAAATTAGCATGAATAAAATGAATGAATTAGTCTTCATAAGAATTAAAAATAACCACATAGTGTGTATATAGCATATGAAATTAAATTAAGTTGATCATAAGGACATTTATCTATTCCAATAATTAACCAGTTGTTATATTTATTAGAAATTATTGGTCATTATTTATTTGTAGATGGATTTTATGGTTATTTATGAGTTCACATTAACGCATAAGATAATGAAAAGGCCAAATTTTCATGTACCATTATCACCATTTATGACTAAAGAATAACATTTGGATTATGTTATCATTTATATACAATTTAGATAATTATGTTATGTGTATTTTAGATAAAATTCAGGATTTATTGGACATATTCTTGGTTGATTTCATAGTTTTCGTAAATTCATTTTACCATTGATTGAAGAAATTATAAAGAGTCTTAAAAACATGAATTTAATAAAATACTATTTTAAATTTTGAAAAGTGTGATTTCATGGTTGAGATTGTAAAAAAAAATTCACATTTAATTTCATAGAATGTTATATAAGTGGATAAATAAAAAATTTAATAGATAAAATTCATTCCATAACCATCTTTTATTAAGTATTATAGATTTTTTCCGGTAATTCAAGATTCTAGTAGTGGTTTATCAAAGACATTAGTATTATTTCTACTACCACTACTGATAAATTTTGAATGACTCTTATTTTGATTTAAATAATGCATGTAGGGTTAAAATTCATGCGTTTAATTTGAGATTTAAAACTTGATTAGTGATATATCAACTAAATTAGATTGATAAATTTGATATACTTTATATGGATTCTGACAAAACTGCTGGTGTTTTCCTTTATTACAAAGTTGAGGGTTGTTTAAAGTAACTTCATGCTCCTCAAGAACCTTAAATATAGATATATTCTACTAAAAAATATAAAAATTGGTATTTAGTCATCATTTATTTTAATTTATTCATATATTATCTAATTAGAAAAAAAAATATATGTTTTAAAAACACGAAAATATTAGGTTATTTTTTATTTAGGTTAAAGTTAAATTAGGGATATTCGAATAGATTTTGTTATATGAGGAATTTAATATATAAATATAAGACAATAATTTAACTAAGAACCAAATGGCCGATCATATGAGTTGGATACTATTTTTTTCTTATTCTCTTCCCATTTGAGAATCTAAAAGTTGTTGCATATGTGTGTGGGTAGATGGCCCCAAAATAAAATATTATTTTCAAATGTGATTTGGATGAAAATTTTAATGTAAATTAATTTAGAAATAGAAGGAAAAATTCTTAGATTCGTGTATTTAGGATGAACTGGATTTTCTAGAACCCATGAATTTTGATTGATATCACCTTAGCAATTAAAATACTAATCAAAATGAATACTATTAGAAATTTTCCTTGGATCAGATACAGTTAACAAATCCTAATTGATGTATATCTGTGTTTTATACTCACTATAATAATTTTCCTTCCAATAATGAATTGTTATATTCATCTCAAAATAAAATATGTGATGTTTCTTGATTTCAATGATGGATGCATGATGATTGAACATTTGAATGAGAATTGATGTGGGGAGTTGATCTATTCCTTATCTTATTTTTAAGGACACAATGATGATTTATATATCCAATGAGAATAGGCACAATCCATATTAATGATTGGGTGGATGAAAATGTTACTAATAATTACGCTGTTGTTTCTAATGGTGAGATATGTAATTATCAAAATTTTGTTGTAATGAAGGTATCGTTGTATAATGGCATGTACATACAGGTGGATTCACCTGACTATAGTTCTAGCCATCATGAATGTGAGGTGAGTGGGGAATTTTATCATGATAAAAAATATATTAATATAGAATGTTAGTGTGTGTAATTTGAATAAACATCTACATAGTCTATGATTTTAGGGGGAAATGAATACAAGTGGAAGAATATGATATTTTAGGGCAGGGTCCATAGGATGGTTGTCTCAACCAACATGATGATAAACAAAATTTGAAATTTCATCAGGAAATACATTATGTATTTAATTCTTAATGTGTCTCTAGTATGTGGGGGAACACAACTGAAGATGAAAGGATCAATGATATCACCCCTTCAGGGATTCAGGTAGTGTTGTGCACTCATAATATAATGATTATATAACCATTTTAAATAAAATGGAAATCAATAATGGGGGTTTTACTCCAAAAGATGAGAAGATAATTCCAAATAAAGACTATTTCAACCTAACAAGGACCGTTTATATCATATATTACTATAAGGATTGTAAAAAAAAGGAAAATTCAGAGTAATGTATGATCTTCAATCAATTAATTTCTCCATCAGAGTGGGAATTTGCTAATTATTATTATTTTAAAAATGATATATCATATTTTGATATCAAACTCTTCTATTAGATTTATGAGGGTGATTCCCGTTATTTGAAACTGAATTCTCCCATAGTAACATTTTAATTTATATTTTGTAAATTGTCAAATGAGTTTTCTTCTAGATAGGCATGTTTCCTAAAAACATTCCCTAAAATAAAATAAATGATTTTTATATTATCAATGTTTGGGGAATATATTTTTTGACAATTACTAAAGTAATTTGAAAAGTATAATATATTTCTTGTGGTTGATTATGTTTTGAAATTAGTGGATTTTAGAGCCACCAAGGCATATGTCACCCAATTTTTTAATGATTTTTTATAGATGTCATATTTTTTAGGCTGGGAGTACCTATATTTCACGTTACCAATAAATTTACTTACATTTTGAAAAAGATAATTTACAATTTTCTGAGAACACAAGGGGAACATTATTAAACATCAATGCCCTATTATCCAGAAACCAATGGTTGTACTAAAGTATCCAATATTAAAATAAATTATGTTATTGAAAAGGATATTAAAACCAATAGGAAATATTAGAGAATGATGTTTAATACACTTTATGGTATTATATTAATACCCATATGACCACCATAGGAATGAGTCCATACAAGTGGATTAATGGGAAATGTGGTCACTTTCCAAGAGAATTTGAGAATGGAGAATATGTGGATATGAGGAAGATTGAGTTAAGCTAAGAAATTTATGTAAAAATTTAGATATAACATCTTCATGAAATATAAAAAATTAGATTATGATATTTTTAACATTCTATGATTTATAAAAAGAGTTAAGGGGGGTTTAGGACATGATTATTCAATAAAAATCATTCTATCAAGGATGTCAATTACTATTAAAAATTTCAACACATAAAAAATGATAAGTAAACATCATCCTAGATATGGAGAACTATTTATAGTGTAACTTCTATGTCATTTTGGGTTTTTGTATATTAATATTTTAAGATATAATGAACCATTAATAGTTAGCGTACATGGCCTAAATATAATCTATTGTTCCTTTTCACTAGATCTAGTAGAGGATATCACACTACTAAACCATATTTATTTATAAAATAATTCATGTTTTACCTCTTTATAAAAATTATTTGTATATAATTATTCAATTATAAAATTTATTTTTAGTTAAATATCTTAGAATATAATGAGCACACTGCATTATTTATGTGTGGGGAGGGATACTTTGAAGTTAATACCTTTCAATTTTAATTTTTTATATTTTTTTATTTTTAAAAAATTTCCATGATTCATGTTCAATATTAAATTTTTTTGAATATTTAAGAATCAAATTATTATCTTCTCCATTTTTAAACACTTGTTAATTATTGAACCAATTTATCCCATTAAACTAAACATAAATGAATCCTAAAAATGAAATTGTTTTATATTGATAAAACTAAAACATTCATTAAAATACCACTATATTTTGAGTCACTTTACACATATCACTATAATTATTATTAAAAATTACCTCATTATGGGACTTCATAATGTTTTAGAAATACTATTCACATTCACATTCCATCATGAGACAAATGGGCCATTCTTGATTATCCAAAATTGGGAATATATCTATCAAACAAACGAGTGCTTTGGGTACTTATATTTTAAATGATTAAGTCATTTATTTGGTTTATGATCCCCCATTCTGAAGATAATATTTTTATTATGATATCTCATATATGTATTCCATATATAACTTATTATCCATGAAAATCTTATTTAGTTTTCGACATTACATGATCATTTTCACTATCCAACCTTATCTAGATGTAATAATTTAATAATATAATTAACATTATTATCGGGGTACTATATTATAGTTTGATATATCATTTTCCCCAATTTTTCATGAAAAATTGAAGTTTTATGGTATGTGTTTTCAAATAAAAATGAAATTATTAAGAAAATTGTGTATTTTAGGAGATTTTTGGGATGATTTATGAATATATATATATTTAAGGAAAAAATATTAATCATAAGCTACTACAAAAATTAAATTAAATCATGTATGTGAAGAAGAAATGATATTTTATCACTGTCCTAAATGCAAGGTAATAAAACCCACTATAATGAATTAAAAAAGATCCCTCACTTTTATTAAACATAAAATATCAAATGATTTTGAAAATAAAAACTAAATTCAAATATTTGATGTAAGTGTTGTGGATTCATTTAAACCATTTAAATAATGAATGGTGTGAATTTGTTTCATAAATTTATGATTATTTAATATTAATATAAAGAGGATCTAGGAGGATACTCCATGGGATTTTTTTTTATTTGAGAATTCAATTATTTGAAAAGATTCAACCCTCCCTAATGTGCCTCAAAATATTTTTGAAGGAAAAAACCTACTAGATTTAAGAAACATAAAATAATAGATAACATAACATTAATAACATTATACTTTAACTCCCAATGGGTGGAGAATTTTAAATTTATGAATTCAATGGTGACCATTCTATGTGTTTGGGTCAAAAAGGAATAGTTGAGAATTCATATTTATCTAATGAGGTAAAACATTATTGAGGAATGTGATAATAAATAATGAGGTAATTGATTAAATTAATTTAATGTTGAATATCAAATAATGGGGTTTTGGGATGTATGATATGTTTTGTTTCTTAGCATTGAATTGGTGGATCTCAAGGGCATATTATTTTAAATTGTTTGTAATAAGATTGTGATGTTTACTTTTCCCAAATTCCATCTATTATTTGTGGGAGAATTAAAAGAAAATATATTTTCATTTATTTTTATATGTACATCAATGACTAAACTTATAATATTTTCATTTTTAGTAAAATTACATCATTGCTGGATGTTTTTTTAATTTTAATCAATATAATTAAAATTTCATATTTATATAAATGTATGTATATTTTTATGAAATATTCCTTAGAAATAAATTATATTCAACTAAATAAAATTGTAAAATTTGATTTTTTTTGTGTTTTTTTGTTCATGGGATTCATTTTCATGAACAAGATAATGTTCTGATTCTAACCCAAAGAGGGTAATCAAAATCAAGTAATGTGGAAAACATTTCTAGTTGAATGAATTGTTATAGATTCATAAAATGAGTAAAATAACTATATATACAAATCAAAATACACTAATTCTATATTAAAATTAAATGTGACTTAATACATCATATCCAAATTTTATTTTATATCCAAATTCAGTCCATAATCTTGTTGATCCACACATCTCATTTGAGGATAGAAAAGATTATTTTGGTCTGATAAAATATTATTATATAAAAAATGATACTTTTTTATTTGTAATATATATATTATTTTTGGGGGGTAGATATTAAAATTGAATCCTAACATTTTATAAAATAATAATTTTGTATAATCATCTTTTTATGTTCCCATATATGATCATTATTTTAATGTAATAAAAAATAAGGAAATATACCTCACACATTCTCTAAAAATTAGTGCCTCCACGTCTATTTCAAAATTTAAAAGGGGATAGGGTATATTCATGGGAATTCATACAATGAATTTCAATAGATTTATATTCTCTATTTTAATAGTTCTGTATTTCACTTTTCTTTACTATTCTTCTCAATTGCACTCAGTATGGAGGGGTAATATTTTGAGTGATTGCGAAAGTGGTGTTTTTTGTTTTGTAAATCTTGAGTTCTTACACTTCATACAATAAAACCCTTTATTAATTATATTTAAAAAATATAAAATAAAATAAAAGTTTTCATTATCATTTGTGATCATATTTTGTTTTAGATTATGTTATTATTTTTAACTTGATCATTAAACACTATATACCTTCGCCTAGTTATGGTTAGTATACAATGGATCCTGTTAGATAAAGGATGTCAACTACCCCATGATTATCAGTACATGTGAAATTAATAGTGGGAGGTCTTTGTTATTTATGAATAACAAGATCCAATTTAAAATTTCATAATTCAACTAGATAGTTACATTACAACACATATACTTTAAGGATGGAGGGTAGACTAACTTGATATCTCAATTAGTGTTATTATCACTATCAAAATTTTACCAAGGAGAGGGAGGAAGTTATTATATTATCTCTCTCTCATTAGATTATTTGAAGAATAATGTATAACTTGGAAACTAGAATATCAATTATATTTTCAAATAATACCTCACCTAATCACTTTACAAATCTCACTATTTTTAATATCTTGTTCTAATGATTTATTTTTATCAGAATAAATCAATTTAAAATATTATTTCTATAACTATAAGAACATGTTAATGTTGATTTTGAGAACTCATTATATGAGATAATCTATTTTTAATAATCAACATAAATTTTTGTTTGGATAAATGATTGATTCATCCAAACTTTATTACAGGCATATGTCCAGTTCCTTGAAATATAAACATTGGAATGTAGACATTTTAATTTTTTAATATTTATATGATGAGTTCCCCTTTTGTTTTATCAATTTCTGATGAGTATATTACTAGTTTTATTTACCATGATGATGTAAAATATGATATTGTTCATATTTTGGAACTCAATCAGATATTGGAGTGGAATAAATTATAACAGTCGTTGTTTCGGGTATTCTATTGTTCATTCCATTGGAAAATAATATTAGCAAATACATGGATTTTTTTTACCAAATGGAGTCATCAAAAATTTATTCCACATTAATAACTAATTGGATCAACTACTATATTTGATTTGGAATAATCATGACTTAAACTCATCATGTAAATTCTAAATATTGGTATCATTTATATTTTCAACTAGTAGTTGAATGTTTTTAGAGTGTGTTCATCCTTTTTATCAGGAAATGTTTTCTAATATCCCCTTATTATCATAATAATTTAAATCTAAGAGGTGAAGGAAAGAATTATTCCTAAATATTGAGCATAATTGTTAGATAAAATCCTAATTTAGATCATTAAAATTAGTAAATAACCTAGATTTTAAGATTATATAGTAGAGAAACATATTCCATTTCCATGTTTTCCCACAAAAAAAAATATATTATTTGAAACCAATTACTATTTTAGTTCTCCCATAATGGGATAGTATAGATATATAAATTTTCATCTTATGAATTTTAGGTCTCTAGTTTCAATGAAAACTTGGTGAAACAAATTCCCAAATATGTGAGGAAGATGTGAAACACCACCCAAATGACTTAGAGATTTGTACTTGTTACACTGGTGAAAACATTTCTTTATATATCCTCCATTTTGGCCTTCATATCATTTATGAATCCAATAATCTCTATTAGTATATTTTTCTAATAATTTACATGAGTATAAGAAATAAATATATCAGGATATGGTTGGATTATCCATGTTTTTTATGATAACCATTATGAGTAAATATGATATGTATTGCATGATAAGATTCTGTATTCCACAAAAATAGAGGGACCACATGACATTTCCCATCCGCTAGTTCTAGATGGACTCTACATTTTTATATTTTGTTGGTTGGATGACTCAATTCTTATATCATTTATATATATGCTTCTCTATGTTCAAGGAGATTTTCTAAATGATAAATTTGAGTCTCAACTCAGAGGTTATTAACAGCAGTAATATCTCTCTTGACTAATTATGTGCTGAGATATTATATCTCCATTATATATACATTATATTGAGAAAATATCCCTTCTAAAATAATTGGATAAACATAGTTAGGTGATATATTTGATATTATCACAATCCTTCATTTTTATTTAGTGTATTCATTATGATGTTATAGTAATCTAATGTTCACGGGGACCATAATATATTGATCTTCTCTATAGTTTCGATAAAAAAATCTTATTTAAAAAAATGGACCATTTTTCATACCAAAACCTCATATTATTGTCTTTTTTTAATCAGAATAATGTTCTAAAACTTTTGTGTGTCTAATACCTTGAACTTCTATAGATTATGATTTAAATGTACAAAGTTATATGGGACACCATGAATGTTTAAATATTTAATTAACATATCTTTTATTCATGATATTAATTTATATATTTATTTATATGGATTTAAAAGGATTTTAAAATATATTTAAGTTGTATCTTGAATTCCATTAAATGTTTTCAAAATAAATCTTATTAAACGGTGAATTTTACTTTAATTACAAAACAGAAAAGAATGTTTTCCTTGTATACGGCAACAACGAATTCTCTGCCGCTATAACTGCTATTTGATACTTGGCTTAATCTATAAGCCTTAGTGTTTTAAAAAAAGAAAATAAACACCTTATTACTTTTTAGGGTATCTTGGTATTGAAAATGGGTTTTTAAGTTAGAATGGTATTTTTATTATTTATTGTTTTTCAAATGGAATTAGAATAAATTTACAAAAGAATTTTGTGATTAAAATTTGATCTAAATTATGAAAATGGTATTTTAAAAATTTCATCATATCCCATATGAAAAAATTGCACCACAAAAATACTATACTAATTTGACAAACCATTTTCAATACGAAGATACCCTAAAATTGAATAATGTGTTTATTTTCATTTTAAAAACATTATTTCTTATAAAGTATTTCATATTACATATAACAGTAACTGTGGAGGAGAATTCGTTGTTGTCATATACAAGAAAAACATTGTTTTTTTCATTTTTTAATGAAAGTAAAATACATCGTATAAAATAATTTATTTTGAAAACATTGAAGGAAATTAAAGATACACATAAAATGTTTTCCTTAACCCTTTTATATCCATATAAATAAATATTTAAATTAATATCCTAAATAAAGGATTCAATAATTAAATCATTAAACATTAAAGGCGTCTTATGCCACATTGAACATTTAAATCCTAATATTCATGAATTAATTCATTTACCAAAACCATAAATAACAATAACATATATAAAATATGGATAAGAAATGTCATATTGGATATATACACACATTATAAATGACTAAAATTTCTTATTATCAATAAATGTCTCAACAAAAGGAGATTGAGATGAAAACCATTACCTAGAGTCTGAAACATCTCGTACACTCTTTATCTTCCACTAATTCAGTTGATCGACTTTGAATAATACCTAAACACCTCTAAAAAGGGTATTATGACCAAAACAAGGCCTTAATAATTTGGGGAGTAATTCTAGGAAGAGGATTGTGCAGATTTGGGCTAAATCAAAAGGCTTTGGATGTGTGAGTATTAGAAAAGAGTGGGAGCCTATTATAGTAGAGGGTAGGGGTGCCCTTGGAAACTCTTCAATTTATAAATTAATATAAATACAATTTCGGTTTCAAATGGTCTAAAAATAATTTATTTCTAATAAAATATGATTTTGGGTTGAATCCCCATCATCCATTAAAAATTAGACATTTTTTTAATATTTTTAATCCTTTTCTTTTTTATTTTACCTTTATTTTCCCATTTTTAATATTACTATGATATTATGTAATTTACATTTTGAGGGTTAATGTAATTTCCATAACATGTCAAAAGACTCGCAAAAGTTCCATTTCTGACATAAGTGGACTTATACTAACAATTTTTTAGAATATCTTACTTTTATGAATCTAATATCATTTAAAAAAATATTTTATATTTTTAAATACCAATAGTGTAATGTTTGATACTATTCATTAACTGAATTTTAAAAATATCAAAATATGAAGATAAGTTCAATAAAACTTCTTTAAATCATAAAAAAATGTCAAAATTATCTATAAAATTCATGTTTGGAATAAATTATGTCAGATAATATTTATTTCAATGTTTTTAATATCATTTATTTTATTCGTTCATTAATTAAGAAATTATTGCATCATCTTTTTGTCACCATTTAATTTAATTATTTATTTCCAAAAATTAATAAATAAATTTTCATGATGTATGTGACATTTTTATATTTCTAATTACAATTTATATTATATGATAATAGTTTTAGTTATGAGAGACATGATTATGACATCATAGACTTTATTTTAAATAAAATGTATATAAATGTCATAATCACATACATGTTGTTCTATATGGTCCCAAAATTATCCCAAGGATTATAATGGTCGGTTTACATGCGTTTTATTAAAATAGGACACGTTTTAGGGTGGTTGTATGTTATTATAATATGATTTATACCTTTAGTTACTAGATTTACCCTTAACCGTGGTAATTAAAATAATTATTAATGTAACTACTCATAATGTCAAAAAAAATTACCTATTTAAATAATTTGTACCTCTTATGTCCAAATATGTAATCCATTTTCCCAAATTCCAAAAACATATAATTCATTAAAAAATTTAAAATTAAGCCCCATTTTCAAAATGAGAAAAAAAAATTAAAGTGAAAACCATCAAAATATTGCTATGTGTTTATATGAAATTTCAATGTGAAATTACATATATTGACCAAAATTGGATGAAATGATAAAATATTATTCTATTTTTTACTTTAAAACCAATTAAAAAAATAATATATCAATTTAAATAATTTAAATGAAAAAGAAATTTTGAATTAAAATGTTGTATTTTCACTATTTATTAAAATATAAATGTTTTCATAAATTTACCAAACATTATTTGAACTAAATATTGATGCCACTCTTGTAAAAATTTATTTAATTATGTTAAATAGAATGTATAAAAGTGACTAAAATTATATTTAAATAGATTTCACCATCCAAAGTTGTTAAAATGGCCTTTTAAAAGTGTTTTATGCATAAAATTTGAATTATTCTCATTTCATACCTCTGAAATATATTAAAAGAAAGTAAAAAAATATATTAAACATGTTTAAACATAATAAAGTTAATATAGTTCATTCACAATATTCTAACCACTGTGTGATAACTACAACATAAAATAATAAAATTAATAATATATTATTTTTTGGTATAACTCAGTATTGTGAGGAATGTAAGAGTTCATAGAAACCCATTATTGTGTGCCGAGTATGCTATCAAACATAGAGTCCATTTAAGGTAAAATTAAATTCATGAATATTAATAAATATGAAATAATCTTATTCTATAATTACCTAAGATGTTATATTTATAGAATTATATTATAATATCATTCTTGTCATGAGAGTAAGAAGATTTATTATCTATTGATTGCATATCATGATAAAAATAATATTTATCATTTATCTTTACATTATAAGAATATTGTTTCTTCCTTCATCCATAGTGATTTTGTGTCTTCTTCTTTCAATGATCCACCATAGTTGATTAATGATGGGTGATCCAAAGTGAGTACCTAAGAACCCATGTTGTGTAAATCCACATAGTGACATGTGGTCCACATAATTGGATAAACTATAAAGGTATATCATATGAAATTTTTCATATCATAAAGAAGACTAATTTTTATATGGTTGGTGAATTATGTGATATAAATTCCCTAGTCGTGTGAGAAATAGAAGGCTTTATTTGGCCACTCTGAAATCATGGACCTACTGAAGAATTAATAGTTTGTGGGGTGGATGTTATGGTAGAAACTACCCAACCCTATTAGATGTGGGTTTTCATATATTATTACTATTTTTGATACTATTTATATAAAATTTATTTTTCAATGATTAGTCAAAAAAGAGGCTAGATCTAGTGTGTATTTTGGTTTTGAGAAACACAATGTTGAACATTTATCATTATCTTGGGATTTATATTTCGTAAAACATGTAGACTGATCCAAAATATATTACGATTTTTTAAATCATTTCCATAGATATCTCTAATAACCTTATATATTATAAGGATTTGTACATGAAGTGTTTTTTTTATTTATAATATTTACAATGTGCATTTAAATGGCCCAATACCCAACCTGAAGTGATAAAATTTCATGAATTCTCTAACAATGAAATTTTCTGACTACTGAGTGGAATGAAATACAGTTCTCTATTTTCTCCACACCCTTTTATATGTATATAATATGTATTATTTATGATAAATTAGTTTCTAGTCATCAAATAATTTAAGCATTCACAATTTTGGTCTCAATACTACCTTCCCAACATCGAGTTAGACCTAACTAAAAGGGAAGACAATATGATCTGACGAGAATGTTCACTCATATCCATGATGTTATTTGAATAATCGGTATAAGAAAATGATTTTTTCCTTCTCATAATAAATTTTTATCCACAAATATTATTAAGATCGTGTATAAACTACATAATCAATGTTTTAAAATTTTCATTCTTAGAATTATCCCTAATATAGAATATGACTACTTGTGTGACACCTCATTTTTGTTTTCCCTGTAATTTTATTTTATTTAATGTTATCTTTCATTTTCATGAATTTGAAAGAGTTTTTGGAAAAAATATATAATTTTTTTATGGTTTTTATATAGTGCATTGTTTCCAACATAATAAATAGTATCCATGAAACAAATATGGGTAGGTCTCTACAAAAAAGAGAGATAATATGTTAACAATATCTACATGATTAATCAAACAATACGGTTCTTCTTAGTGAACCAAACACTTAATTTATCAAATTATGGAGACCAACTTCGTTGGGGCATGATTTTCAAAATCATGAGAACTTTATTGGATGAATTAAAATGTTATATTACCACCCCCTCTATTTTTTTTTATTTTCTCCTCCCATATCTTATATCTTATGTATGAATGAACCTCTTTAGATCATGGGTAATGTATCATCCTCTTCATCCTTATATTTTGTTGTCTCTGCCATTTATTTTTAGGAGTATCCCATAGAAAATATCATACATCTTCTATTATTATATTCCTATTCCTCTTCCCCCTACATTTTTTCTTGGGTTTCCCCTTCCTATAGAATCCATATGTCATCAATCATGCTAGATTTTGAGTATTTATTAGTTATAGAGATATAATTTTATTTTTTTGGACTATAGAAAATAATTCTTCTCTAATTTTGGTTTTATCAGTGATAGGTGATTAATTGTAAAACCATTAATAATTTATTAGGATATTGTTTTAATGATATTACTATTATTTTTAATTCTAGAATTTCTTGGGGTTTTATAAACAAATTTTAATTATAATATTTCTATCTATAATGTGACTTTGATTCTGAAATGGTTTTTTTATTACAAACATGGTGTAAATGGGGTCTTAATTAATTTAGAATGTATTGATTTGATTTAATTGTTTAGGAACGTATAGTTTTTTTATTAAAAAACTACAAGGATTTTAAAATAGGGTATTTTAAATAAATTAAGTGATTATGAAATATTATCGGTTTTAAAGGAATAATCATAGTTTTACTGAAATAATTAAAATACTAAAAGATGTTGTTACAATTTCTTTTTCCAAATGCAGTTACAAAATTTTATTTACAATGAACATATATATATTTAAAGGGGAATATTTCTAAATTTTCTACATGTATTTAATTTCAAGAATTTAAAATGAAATTAAAATGATGGAACATAATTAGTTTTCAAATTTCAAGGCCCTCGTTGAATTTTAAAACTGTTCCACAGCTTGTGAGGTCCTATTTTATTTCAAATTTTATTGGATTTTACATTTATGAGTTGTTTATCATTTTTTAATTGACGTATGACATGAAAGGGTCTATTATAAGTGAGTTTGTGGGAGGTTTTGTCTAGTATATTTCTTATACTTATTTATATATTTTATTATCATTAATTTCTCACCTATTCAATACGATTTTTTTCATGATAATTCTACATGAATATGTGAATTATATGTTTAGTGAAAAATATAGTTTTTATTTTGTATAGATAGAGTGAAATTGGGAAATTCTTTATACCTTAATAGTCCCCATTGTTCAATCACACTCTAGGGGTAGAACATGACCAAGATAATTTGATAAGAATAATAATACAATTATGTACATTTTGGTATATTAAATGTTCTCATTACTAGTATAAGACCTTATTAATCATGTTCTTAGTTTTGTAGTCCATGATTTTTGTACCTTGATAGGTAGTTTCACATATGGGTTTCAATGTTCATTATTTATATTCCTATTTTCTAATTTACTATAGCACATATATGTTATTTTTTATTTTTTGGTGTATAGTGATTATTCAAATAAGGTATTAGGATATGTTCTGATGAAAAATGATAAATTGATAGCCTAAACCTCAATGTAGCTGAAAATATATGAGAAAAACTGTCCTATGCAAGATCTGGAGTAGGTTGTTATGATATTTTTGTTAATAAACTGGTGGTATTATCACTATGGAGAGAAGTGTGAGATATATACTGATCACAATAGTCAATTATATGTTCACACAAAAAGAGATAAATATGCGCCAATGAAGATGGATATAACTCATTAAAGATGATAAATGCTCAATCCATTACCATCCCGGTATGGCGAACAAGGTAGTGTATGCTCTATGTATAAAGGATCCTACATCGTTGTCAATGATGAGAATTGAAAAGGATCCGATCATCTTAGATTTTCATAGGATAGAAAAGTGAATCATTAAGGGAGGTACATCATCAATCCTTTCTCAAATTATTTCTCTACCATCCTTCATAGAAAAAATATATGATGCTCAAAGATAAGATGTGGAAATTTAGAAAAGGGTATAATCTATTAAAAATGAGAAATCTTATGATTTTATGATTGATGAAGAAGGATTTGTAAAATTTGGGTCACAATTATGTGTACCATATGATCTAGAGATAAAGAAGGGTATTTTTAATGACACACATATCTCAACATTTTCTATTCACCTTGGAAGATAAAAGATGTATTGAGATCACTGAGATAACTTTTGATGGGAAAATATGAAGAAGGATATTGATTATTATACATCAATGTTCCTTGAATATTAAAAAGTGAAGGATGAAAGATATAAGTCTAAGGGGATGATTAAACCACTACCCGTACCAACATAGAAGTGGGATAACATCGCCATGGAATTTGTCACTAGACTTCCAAGGACATCCTGAGTAAACAATGCTATATAGGTCATTGTGGACTGGCTTATAAATATGGCTCACTTTATAAAAATTTGAGAGGACTTCTCCTTGGATAAAATTTCATTGATATATATTTTAGAGAAGTTTTAAGGATGCATGGTATACCAGTATCTTTTTTATCTAATCGATATTCAAGATTAATATCGATGTTTTGGAAAAGTCTCTAACATGCTCTAAGAACTGAACTAAACATTAGTATGGCTTATCATCCTCAAACTGATGGCCAATATGAGTGATCTATATAGACACTAGATGATATGTTGAGATAATGATGTATGGACTTCATAGAAAGATGGGAGGAACATCTTCTACTGGTTGAATTCTTCTACAATAATAGTTTCTCCTCCAGCATCTCAATGGAACCATACGAATCCCTCTATGGGAAAAGGGTTAGAACACTAGTGTGTTGGAATGATATTGCTGAGTGTAAGCTTCTATGACCTGAAATGGTTAAAGTAATGTTGAATAAGGTGATACCATTTGGCAACACATCATAGATGCCCAAAGTCATCAAAAGAATTATTTATAAAATCATCAACGAGACCTTGAGTTCAATGTTGGAGGCATGGTATTTCTACACATATCTTCATGGTAGAAGGACGTGAGGTTTGGGAATAAAGGGAAGTTATGTCCCAAATACATCATCCTCTTAAATATTCATGGTATTGTTTGGGTTGTAGCCTATCGACATTCACCTCTACCTACCATGTCAAAAGTTCATGATGTCTTCAATATATTCCTCTTAATGAAGTACACACTAGACCCTTCAGATGTACTCTCTTTAGACGTGGTGAAGTTGGAGAGTGTCCTTTCTTACGAAGTGAAACCAGTTAAGTTCTTAGATCATAGAGATATATTTTTACATAACAAGACTACTCACCTGGTCAAAGTACCCTAGAAGAAACATAAGTATGAAGAGGAATCATGGAAACTGAAGGAGGTAATGAATGAAAATCACCTGCACCTGTTTAAGGCTTAAAATGTAAAAAAAATTCATTGGTGAAATTTTATAAGGGAGAATAATATAACGACTCATTGTTTTATCAGTGGAAAATCCCTTCTTATAATTATGTCATATAATCACATGAAATAACAAGAAAATGAACTATTATGTACTATGTAACCTTAAAACATAATATTTTTACTTTTGTGATTTGAATTTCAAAAATCTGACATATATGATTGTGTTCAGTAAGATGATTGGAGTTCGATAAAAAAACATATTTTTTTTGAATAATAACATAACCTTATGAATAGTAACCCACCCTTACAAATATTAATATGAACCTTATGAGTATTAATTCATCCAAAATACTATTATCCCCACCAATTAATGTAAAACTAAAATTTAGGCATCTTATATGTGATAATATGACCATAGTAAGAGTATTGGTATTTTTCTAAGTCATAAACAATTAATTACAACTGATTAATTAATTCTAAATAAAATGTATTTTCATAAAAGGAGTTCATAAATTAACAATTTTATGTCTTCTATTTTTAATTTAATTTATTAAGACCATATGTAATTTTTTAAAGCATTATAAAAGCAATTATATTTTTAAAATCTGTATTTTTCAAGTAAATTGTTATTTTAATTAAATATTAAATTAATTATTTTTTGAAAATTATTTTGGAAAAATGGAGTTCATTTTGTATTATACACATCAAGAAATAGTTATGGTGATTTTTTAAATGTTTCTAAAATATTTTAATTTTAAATGATGTGTATAATACGATAATTCACAATATATGCTAAAACCTGATTTTTGCATCATGCTTGAGTCATGGATGATGTAAATTTCCATTGTTTCAAACTCACATGAACATTTTACTATTTTGGGTTAAAATAATCATTATTTTTTTTCTTATAAAAAAATAATTAACTAATTAATAAAATATTAAAAAACGCCTTCTCTCCTCCCCTATAAAAGCCACCCACACTCCCCTCTTCTCTTCACTCCTCTCAAGCCTTGTGTCTTCCCTAAAGTCTGTCAAAATACCTTCCCCAGATCCTCCCCCATGTCTATCATCCCTTTTATACTAAAAATACCAAATCACCTCCCCTTAATAGGCTCTCAAGGAAGATTAAATAAATATTTCATTAATATCAATTGCAGCACACTATCAGACTTAAGGTATGTGATCCTACCTATTTCACTTTTATCTAAGAATTTCCTCTATGTTATGCCCTATTATGTGTAATCACAAATTATAAGGTAGGATTTATCACCTCCCAAATACTACACTCATGATTTATAAGTGATGAGAAACCCATTTCCCTATCATTAATCTCTCTTAAGTACACTAGATACAATGTCGATAATTTATAAGGGATTATACCAGAACCTCATTTGTTCTTTCGGGTTTCCCTATATTTCTTTTACCAAAATTATATTTTATTATAATTTTATGTGAATATTTTAAATTCATTTTACATGTACAAAATTAATTTATCAATACCCTTTCATCATTTTATTTGGTGGATATTCATCTTTTTAAGTTATTCCTCCTCAATACTTTCCGATAAGAAAAATTGTTTTGAGGGAACTTCTGTAATTCTTACCCAATTTCAAGTGAACTCTATCCTCTATTTTAATCCACCATTGTATTTTTTTTAAATTACTATTTATTATGAAATTATTATTGGTTCACTTCTTGTTTTATACAAATTATGGTTCCCTTTTTATTTACAAAGGCTCTGTAGAATTTTCCATAAAACCGCCCAAAAATGTTTTAATGATAAAATTTCATAAATAAATTTCTTTTAATTTTCACTTAAACTAAAAATATATTACCATGATACATGTTTATTATCCCTTATTTATGTTCATTTATATTTTAGTTCATTTCTTTCATGGACACTTTTTTATTCACCCATTTGTAATGATTTATGTTATGATTGTGGTAGCCAATTCTATCCATGGGTAACACTTATGTTTATGTAAGAATTATTACGTATAATTAATTTTGTGGAAAACATAATGATGATATGTTATGATGGGATTTCCTAGATAGCTCTCCAATTCATTGGGTATAGTTTACTCTCATTAGCCATTATGTGCGACGGTCTTGGCGGTTATCTTTGGCTCGTGATACCTTTTGTGAGGGTCTTGGAAGTTAGACTTGGCTGATGCTAACATGTTCCATGGTAATGGAGGTTATCCTAGACTCATGATAAAGTCATGTTTTATGTTTCATCCACATTATGATGACTCCATTTTCATATGTTTCAATTTTTATCTGTCAGGATTCCTTGTGTTACATGCCTCTTTATATCAGCATGTCATGCCTTTTATACCATGTGTTAATGCCTTGTTCTTATGTTCATTCCATTAATAGGTTATTTATCTCATCCCTTTGTTCATGTGTTCCCTAGGGAACCCTATTCATATGTTTGAACACAAAGGATGTTATGAGCTCAATTATAAAATTAAATAATGAAATGTTTTATTTAGTTCTGTGTTTTCAGTTTTATGTTCATAGTCTTCCAAGATGCTAGAATACACAATCCTTGGATTGTACTCTAATGTATATTTATTCATAAAGTCCTGTAATGTAAAATGTAAAAGTATAGTGTATCTATAATTCAATTCACATTTCCAATGATTATCATGAACATAACCAGATGACAATCAATACAAAGTATTCTCAACCCCTGATTGATGAATTAGTTGATAGACTTCAAGGAGATCAATACTTTTCAAATATTCTTCACTGATCTATATATAGTCATTTAATGTTAAAAGGCCAGGATAAACCCAAGATATCCGGAATATGAGGTATTGACTCTTTGAATTTATAGTGATGAAATTTTCAATTACTAATTCCCCAAAAATATTCATATATTTAATGAATGTAGTTTCTTGAGATTACCGTGATAAATATGATGTAATATTTATAAAAGATTTTTTCATGTATTTAAAATTCAATAATGATAATAAATATCACTTTTGGTTTGTTATGGAGACCATATTAAAGAAAAAACTTTATGAAAAATTTAGCAGATGTGAAATTTGTTTACAGAAATAGTAAATCATGGTTCATGTAATTATAAGTGAGGGTGTCTCTATGGATCCTTTTAAGATTAAATTTTTTAAACAATATCCCATACCACACAGGATAACTAAGATACATATTTTTTATATTTGTTTATACAATTTAAATAATGTGATAAATTTTCTTGGTTATGAAATCCACTATGTATATTTATGTGAAAGGTGGTCAACATATATTAGATAGATGAACATGTTGAAAATTTCATAGAGATGGAGAGAATATTGGTTAGTAAACCACATTTTACACAACTATAAAGTGGAGAATGGACTTTCATATATATTAATGATTAAAATTTGGGGATGTGATTCTATCTAATGAATAATAACATGGAATTATACTAAGACCCGTTTAAATTCAAGGATCATGACAATAAGTTCTCAAATCAGGATTTGAAGCATATATTGATATTTTTTATATTGATAATATTAAATAATTGTCATTATAATGAGAATTATGATGTATATTCTAATCATTAAATATTAAATTGTATATTCACATCGAAATAGATGAATATATAACAATAGATATAGTTAAATTTTATTAATTATTATGACTACTCAATTCATTTCCACCCTGTGAAGGAAAATGAGGGGAATGATTTTCATAACCCAAACCAAGATGGGGATTGAGCTGAAACAACCCCAAGATCACCTTCATAGACTAGGGGATCGAAAAAAGTGTTGAAGACACAACTAAAATCGGGGAGGCCTTTTCCTAAAACCTATACACACACACAGCCCACACAATGAAAAATTGTAATGAAAAATTAGAAAAAATAGAAACTAATATATTGTAAAATAAACATGCATGAACCTCTTAACATTAAATGGGTATGTTTTTGTCAACTGAAAAGTAATGGGAAAAAACATATTCCCAAACTAGAAAAATTTTCCTACCTGAATGAAAGTGAAAAAAAATAACCACACAAAGAGCCCTGATCCTATATCCCTACTCTGGCCACCTTAGCGGTACATGCATCCTGTATCCATAAGCTCCTCTAAGATCATGTTATGCCAATCCTCCATCTTCAAAATACATGACATGTGTAGGTAAAATCCCATTTTTGGGGTGAGTATATACATACTCAATAGAACACCCCGAAATGGTGAAGGTGGTATGGTAAGAGATAAAATGAAGAGAAGAGGTAGAAACAATATGGTAAAAATGTAAATGGAAAGAGGAAATATCAACCCAAAAATATAGTGAAAGTAGACTCATCCAAACACAAGGATCTCAAAACAGTGAGGAGATGAACTCCTTGTATTGTCTTCTCTACCTATATGAAGATATTATACCCATCCAAACATAAGAAGTTAGACACAAAAAGCTCATGGAATACATTGTGCATCTTTTACTCTCATATAAGAAGAGTAAACAAGCCCATGGAGTGGGTATTGAAACAAAATAGATATATATGATCAATAAATGAAAACCAAATGAGGGAGTAATGGGATCTCCATCTCACAGCTCAGCCTAAGAAATTGAGTAGCTAATCGTTCCATGTAAAATGCCATTTTCAGATCCCAACACCTCATGTGTATTCCCAGGAGTCACAAGTCAAAGGGGCTAAAATCACAACACTTCTATACTATATGATTTGGGCGGCACAGACTCACCCACATGATTTTAGGTCACGTCACAATAATGTGTATCGGTGGGGATTTCCCACCTATTTCTTGTGATTCCTTATATAAATCAAACCATTCCTCCCCACTGTTCCACACAGTCAAGGGTCTTCATTGAACCATCAGGGACTAGGATACCCGACCCGGCAGAAAGGTTAGACCAATGTCTCCTCAGGTTCTACGCTCTGGGCCAGCCCAGTATCTCAATGGGGACTACTCTCTTGGTCATCCTAGTATCTCCTTGGGGACTTCACTAGGAACACTGACATACCTGCTAGATGTTACCTCTTAGGAAGAACTGATGAACATTGGCCATCCTTAATGGATGGTACCTCTCATTAAGAACTGGGTAACATTGGCCATCCCTAATGGATGGTACCTCTCAGGAAGCACACTGGTGCAATTATCTGATGTCGTCTTGGATATGATCCACTCTCAGAACCTCTCACAAGGTATCTCAAAATCCAATACGGAGGGTTCCATCATGTTCAACATGAAAAAACACTTTATATTGGATACTCACAGGACAAGATCCAATTCCAAAATAAGAAGCTATGAGAGGTAAAATAATCGTAAAGTATTACTCGATGCATGTGCGGCTCACATGATGTCTGACCCCACCTCACCACAAGGTTTTGTACCTAAACATTTTTAGGTACCAAACTTCGAACCAGTACCCCCAAGTGTTCCATGGTACTTTTCACAACCCATTCCCTAGGGCCCATGCCATGACTACCCTAAGACTGCCTTCCAAAGGCCATGTGCTGGTGACTAGCACTGGAAAGGCATATCCCTATAACTGGAAGGCATTTCCTTTAAACCTGTACAAACACACATTCTATGAACACAACAAAAAGAAATAAAGAAGCAAACTACTATAGTAAAAAGTGTTCTAAAAGTAAAGGGGTATAAATAAAGCCCAACTGAAAGGTATATGTAACACCCCAATATTCCATGGTATGTTTCCCTTTGAATAATATAATAGCTTGTGTTGTACGCAACTTTGAGTTCAAACACACCACAACCAATAAAACTAACAATTATGAATAGTAATACACACTTTTTGAAATTTTATAAATTTTATCTTTCAAAATGGACTTTTTTTTTTGGTTTCGGAATATCGAAATTAGCATAGGTTAAATTTTTGGTATTTTTCTGAAAACATTCAATTTTTTATGAATAGTGAGAAACACTGTGTAATTGTTTAAAACCAACTTTTTTATTTAAATAATTATTTATTTTATTTAAATTTATTTTAGGTTAAAATAGATAAATTATACCTATATAAGTTCAATTTAATTCATTGGAGTCAATTTATAATATGTTTAGATATATAAAAATTTATTGAACTTCTTAAAGTCTTTTACCCACCTCCTAGGAGCATTTTTAAATTTTCATAAAACTTAATTTTACTCTTTCTGTGAGTTGAATTTCAAAAATCCGAGAGACATGGTAAATATCATTAAATAAAATGTGGTACAATAAGATGAAAATAACTTTTTCTGAATAATAATTTTTGACTTTTATTTACCATGGTTAAAAGTAAATATGGTAATTAAGGGTAAAATGATATCATAATTACCCTAACACATGTCCTAATTCAATTGGATAAGTATAATTACACTAAAAAAAGCCTTAGGAAGAAAATATGATCTCTTTTGGTCCACTTGTATTAGATTAGGACATTTATTATTATTTTATTTAAAGAAGACTTGAAATATTTAAATTCATCGTTTAATAACTAAACCATTTTTAATATAGGGTTACACTCAATATAAATTCGACTATAAATATTTATTAGAAATATAAAAATATTTCCTACATGAAGGTATTTTATTTATAATTTTTATACATTATATATATTAATTTACTTATAACACAATGATTAGGCATTAATTACCTTATTAATGAAATATTAAAATAATTGATAATGTAAATTTCAAAATAAATGTAAATTTAGACTTCTGAGGAATTCAACTAATTTTATAGTTTAATATCACATGTTGGGGTTGGATAAATATATTTTTTTCTAATTTATAAAGTTATTATAGATTTCAAAAAAATCAAATACTAAATAGTGTCAAAATTGACAAAATTGGTTTTTTAAAACAAATACTCTATTATTAATTGATATAATATTCATAAAAATATGCGATTCAGCCAAAAGAATAATATAAGTTTATATATGCTAATTATTAAAAACATGGGGTTCTCTTGTCTTGTTATTGTATGTTTATTAACCATATAAAATAAAAATTCAAAGAGACATAGTAAATGTCAAACTATTTAACTAAGAGTTAAATCTAAAAGATAGGTTTAATATGATGACCTAAACCTATCTAAAACCTATTGTTTGAGGGTTTGTGAACCATACCCACCTTAGACTCTAAATAATTCGTTTTGGAGTCATTAGAAACCGAAAATTATTTTATTATAAAATAATATTTCAATCTTTTCCTAAATTGAACCTCACCTCTCTTATAAAAGGGGCTCTTCATCTTCTCTTAATTTCACACCTCCAAATCTATTTGTCTTGGCCAAAACCTTAACAAATAACCTCAAAATTTCCCTCACATCAACTTATAGGACTTACATTGATCATAAATCTAACCTATGGAGCCCTTTTCATCAACTCAAATGGAAACATATGAAGTATAGGTAATAATTTCACCACTCTCTTTCAAGTTCTTTTCTTATTCCACATCATCTTTCTTTGTTGTTTCTATTCCAAAATAATAAATCCAGTACCTAATACATAATTTGAGGTTATTATAAATATATTTCAACCATATTCATTATTTTATCCATCCTACAAATGACAGTCATCATACTTGCGTACATACGGCTTACCGTCTCCACGTCGTGGTGTAGTTTGTTATTCAAACACTTCACTATTTTGATGGGTATAATAATGAGTGTAACTAATATAAATAATGAATATAACATTCTAATGATTCTTTATATATTATATACCATCCAATTACAAAGTATTTCACCATCAATATAATGATATTGTCCCTCGTGCATACATACGGATTACCGTCTCCACGAACACGATGAGATTCATTCCCCATCGTAATCATTTGAGAATAATTTTCATTTTATGATTCTAAATAATGTTTATGAACATAATATAATTTTGTATATAAATCAAATACATCATATTCATTACAAACACAGCTTATGTAACCATGCATATTAAGGAATATGAATCAGTTAACACCTGAAACGATGATACTACTAAAATATTATTAACAACATAATATTTGAATATCATATATGATATCATATTTTCATATATGATATTATATTTTCATATATGGTTCTCATATATTTTAGTAACAATTATTTAACTATTATATAGGAGTTTAACATACCCTTGACCATGGAAAAGTAAGAGGTAAGGGTAAATTATACAATCTCTTTACTTACCTGAGGTTGTTAATTCATAAGTATCTACTGGGCCTCTTTATCATCCACAACCATGTTTTCTTAAAAATGAAATTCAAAACATTTTTACTATTTACTATGCTATGGGTTAAAGTAATTTAAACCCTTATTTGACCATATATTTTTTGAATGGAATATTTCTGTCGTTTTCAAAAAATGTACTTTGGGACCTTTTCAACAAAATTAAGGTAAGAATGTATTTTTTTATCTTACACAGCGTGTGTGGCTATTTTCTGATGCTATATCATCATCAAAGCTTCCCATACAATATTATAAGAATATTTTCAAAATAAATTTTTTCTTTTATAATTATATTCCTTTTAAATGATTTCAAAATAGAAAAAGATATGTCTCAAAAAGTATTTGATTTCATCTATAACACCATCCTTTTATGTATTTTAATCTTGTTTAAAGTAGATTAGTTATGATACAAACCTTCCATATTTTATTGAAGGTTTTGTGATATGTTTTACCATGTATGTGTTATTTTTAAACCATTCATTGTTTATGGATAAAGTATTACCAATTCATATGCTAGTTTTAATAAGAATGTTTATGTTATGTTTAAAAATTTTCATATGAGGAATTCATTGGACTTAGTAAGTGATGGGTGTAGCTAGCTATAGCTCTTCAATGCATCATTTGATCGCATGAGACAAAATAATGTATTTTCACAAGGCCTTGACAAAATCATATTCGTAGTCATGGAACAAGGCCTTGACTATGTCATTTTCAAGTTAGGAATTATTCATTCTATCATTATGAAAGTGTCTATTAATATTTCATGTGATTATTCGACTAGTAGAATATCCACATGATTAAGTAAATGGAATAATTTGATTTTATCTTTGTCATATTATGCTTAATTTTGAGTTTAAAAGGCTTTTGTTTTAGTCTTATACAATTCCATAAATGTTTATGCTTATTTAAGAAAGTATCGCCTGTATTGTTATCCATACTGAGCATATGTGACGAAGCTTTGTCGTGTGTACTCTCAAAAATATTTATACTAAGTGCAGCACAGTGGCTGACCTAGGTCGTTCTCTTGAGGAGCTTTTGTGGTTAATAAATCACTACTTCTATTCCACCTAATCTAATTCTTTTTTGTTGTTTAATGTTTTATGAAATAAATTTAATTTAATAAAATAAATTAAATTCATAAATCATAAGAAACTTAAATTTAATTCTAAATTACCATGCAATGCTAAAGAGAATGTAATTAGGGAAGAAAGGAAGTTCTCCCGAGAGAATATTCAGGGAGCACCTTCATTGGCCAGCTTCAAATATTCTTAGTGTACACACTCCATCGTATGTGTGCACACCTTATTCTACCCCTGTTGTGAATGAAAAGCCTACTTAGCGATCGCCAAGAACACCCTCCATCCACCTCCTCAATCGAGGGAAAATGGTTGTAGATTAAGAAGTTAACCTTTAGACGACCACAGTGAGGATTACACCCACTATAAATTATCCTTAGAATTAACTCAAAGAATATTAAGAAGATGGTCTTGGGTTCAAGAACCTGATTACTCCATTGGGATATTCCTCTTATTAGTTACTCATGATCATGAGTATTATAGTTCATGATGGTAAGATGAGAGGAAGAAAAGAGGGTGAATCGATGGACACAAAAATAAAAACAATGCATGAATTTATTAGAAATCTAAATTACAATTAAAAACTAAAAATAAAGAAAAGAAATAAAACAAAAATAAAGGTGGAAGATTTGTGGCCGGCCTCCCTCGGTGGAGATCTCCTCCTTGGTGCCTTGAAGGAATGGATGGAGAATGGGATGCTTTGGGAAGGAGGTGAGGGCCTCCTTTTATAGGCAGAATTTGTTTCTCAAATGTAGACGTGTTGTAGACCCCTTTAATTACATATTCACGCGTTTCACCCTTAATATATGTTGTTTATAAATTTCTTGGCCGTCTCCTCTCCAAATTTCAGATAATATGGAAACCTTATGTAGGAGTTATGAATTTTTCATTCTCGGTTTCGGTTTCTGGACGAAGCATCCAGGAAGGTTCCTCCAAACTAATGTCAGTCAATAGCCTCCTTAATGACCTCCAAAATCCTCCAAATTTATTTTAGAGACGGCCCTATCTGTCCTCGAGGTATCCCAGGTAGAAAAACATCATTTGAATATGTGTAGGCCGCGTTTGATGTCCGTTACTTTGGGTGGGTCCATGCTGTCCGCCCGGGAAAAGTCCAATCTTCAATGATTTTTTAGGCCCTTTAGATGTCCGAATCAGCTCTTGGTCCAGAAGACAAAAATAAAGGAAATAAAATAAGGATTCTATAAAAATTTTAATTAGAAAATTTGGAATTTTATTTTTCCTGAAATGACCAAAATACCTCTGACGTAAAATTCTGTCAAAAATCCAGAATTAGTCGTTTTTCACATTTGGGTTCAAAATAACACTAAAACCTAAAAACATGATAATTACCCATTCAATAACACTTTTGTGGGATTATAAACAATGTTTTACAGTATAAAATATATGAAAATGTGAGCTTCATCACTCCCCCACACTTAAACATTGCACTCCTGGGCAATCATCTTACATCCAAATCAAAATCCACACAACAATCAAAAATGAGAAAATATCAATGATTTTATCCAAAATAGAATTCCATCATGTCTCATTTTATGAATAATAATTCTCTCATTTTCATTCCAATCATTAAAATTTGTTCAACCTCATAAATCAATCCATGGACCAATCACAACCTACCTCACATTGAATTTTATGTCACTCTTCACTAAAGAGAAATTGAATCTAGAGTTATACTCATACTTGAAAATCGCATGTATCACCATAGGTTTGTGAAAATTCTCATTTCTCCACAGCGTGAAACATGAAAATGAATTTAATCATGAGGGATTTAATTAATGGTTCAAATGATTTTGTGGCTTAGGGTCGGTGGTAAAATGATTGAAAAATGTTCCAAGCTAGAAAGAGAAGGTTGAACTTTTAAGTACAATGCATGATTAAATCAAGTGAAAACACAGGAAATTCCTCACTCAATACTGCTTTTAAAGGTGAAAAAAAACCACACCCATCTTTATGACATGGTACATGATCCAATAAGTGATGATAATGAGTGATATCATCTAAGTTCTCCTCCATTTTTAAAGCTCCAGAAAGGCACAACTTTATTTTCTTTTTTTTTTCTTTTTTTTTCATAGAGGATGAGCTGAAAAATTGAATACAATGAATGAATGACAATTCATGCCCTTGATTTTTGGGAGGGACATGAGTCATAAAAGAATGACCAATGAGAATTCAAGCTCATCTCTATTTTTTATTCTTTTTTTTAGGAGAAATGGATGAACCAAATAAATCACAATGAAATGATGACACATGCCCAATTCTCTTGTTATCCACAGCCCAAAATATTCACACACACTTCACACTACCGATAAATGGTACACATCCCAATGAACGCACATGAAAGGCCCTTCCCCCACACTCAAACTTGAAATATCCATGCAAAAATACTAAAAGTGCGGGTAGGTATGGAAAAATTGGCATGTAATGTGGCTTAAACCTATAAGGCAATTCATGGCATCTAAGGGATTACGAAGGATAAATGTAAAGGTGGGTCTCAGGATAAAATGTGGCTAGCCAAAGAGATGCCTCAATCATTTTAAATATATTCCATGAAATCCAAAGCTTCGAAAGAGAATATTCACAAATTCTGGTTCTCACACAAAATTCAAGTTTCCCTCAAGAAAGTGTGGGTATTAGGAAGAATATGTAAAAGTGGTTTAGAATACCTCACAGGATTGGAAAAAATATTTTGATTCAGTGTTTCATGGTCATGGATTTCAAAAATCAGTCAAAATCATAAAAATGATTGACAATCCAATTCAAGAAAAATGTTTTCACATCAACAATCATTTAAAATCCATTATTTCAAAAATTATTTCAACTCTTTATAATCAATTGATGTGTGAAAAGTGATAAGAATATTCATTAAAGCTCAAAAATCCTAAAAAAATGAAAATCACACAAGAAGAACTAAGCAGGTTGACACTCCCCCACACTTAAATTTAACTACCCCTTATTTCAACTCAACAAAATATAAATATAAAGGTAGAAAATCAAAGGAAAGGAAAGATACAACCTGACATTATTTTAGAGGTGGATGCCTTGAGTTAAGCTCCTAGAAGCAACCACTTTAATACTACAAGAAAGTAATAAAAATAAATAAGAAAAAAAATAAATAAAAAGAATGAGAAATGGAAAAGAAAAGAGATAATGCTTGGTTTAGACCCCCAAGCGGGTGCTAGGTTTTTACTGCCCCTAGTCAGGCAGTTTCAGTGGATTATCCCCAATAAAAAGGTGGGTGTGGTTTCTTTGAGATGAACCACCACATGTGAGTTTTCCCGATGTCCATGATTAAAACCTGAAAGTAGATAACCCCAAATAAGATTTGAATGTTCCCAACCCCAGAGAAAGAATAAAGAAGAAATTTGATTTTCGAAGTGGGAGGGAATAAAAGATAAGGGTGATCCCTATTAACTTCGGGGGTGTCCTCCTCCATGTGATATAAAAGTTGATGTATAGGAGGTAGTCGCACCACCACCAGCTTCTCCGGATCTTCTTCCTTGATTACCACCACTTGGGTGGTCTCTTTCATATCATCCATAGTCTGCTCTATTTGTGTTGTATCAGAAATTTCAAAGGAAGAGATGTTAGAAAACAATTTAGCTTGAATAAGATTAAAACATGAAGAATTAATAAAGAAATCTTCCCTTTCATGTAATTCAGATTGGTAATTGATCTCTTCAGGCATGACCACTGAAAACTCAATCTCAACAGGTGAGTCTTCTTCCTTATCTTCCAAAGCCAGAGAGAGGTAGAAAGTGTCTGATGTTTCATTATTAAGTATGGGAAGATCATGTTTCAAGTTATCTTCAACAAAGTTATTCCAAGATTCTTCCAAAAAATGTTGACCTCCCATCAGTGCATCAGTTGGAATGTTTACATCTTGGACCTCCTCGAGCAATGGTTGAGTGCGGGATGATGTGATTAATTCTTTTAGTAGCTCCTTCTCACCCTCCTCGGGTTCTTTAGCATAAAAAATGATAGGTTAAATCTCTTCCACCACTCGTTTTGGTTCAGGTTCCAGTTCAGGTTCAGGTTGTTCTTGGGATGCGCGTACATATTCTGCAATCAATTCTATTTGGCCCTCCAAGTTTTTCACTTTATCACTAATCCTATGAAACTGTGCATCTAGTTCATTGTAAAAATTTTCTTGCAGTTGAGATTGATCAGTCCATGCATAATAATCATAATTTGAATATATCATGAACAAAGAAGATTTTTTTTAATTTTTGAAATTTATGATTTTTTTGTTGTTTTTTTTAATGAAAGGAAAATTATTTACACAATGTGAATAAAAATTGTGAATTAAAACCACTTGGCTCCCCGGAAACGGTGCCAATTTGACGAAGCATTGTCGTGAACGCTCTCAAAAATATTTATAGCTAAGTGCAGCACAGGGGCTGACCTAGGTCGTTCTCTTGAGGAGCTTTTGTGGTTAATAAATCACTACTTCTATTCCACCTAATCTAATTATTTTTTTTTTAAAAAAACAATGCATGAATTTATTAGAAATCTAAATTACAATTAAAAACTAAAAATAAAGAAAAGAAATAAAATAAAAAGAAAGGTGGAAGATTTTTGGTCGGCCTCCCTCGGTGGAGATCTCCTCCTTGGTGCCTTGAAGGAATGGATGGAGAATGGGATGCTTTGGGAAGGAGGTGAGGGCCTCCTTTTATAGGAAGTATTTTTCCCTGAAATGTATATGCGTTTTAGACCCCTTTAATTACATATTCACGCGTTCTACCCTTCATATATGTTGTTGATAAATGTCTTGGCCGTCTCCTCTCCAAAGTTAAGATAATTTGGAAACCGTATGTAGGAGTTATGAATTTTTCATTCTCGGTTTCTGTTTCTGGACGAAGCATCCAGGAAGGTTCCTCCAAACTAATGTCATTCAATAGCCTCCTTAATGACCTCCAACATCCTCCAAATTTATTTTAGAGACGGCCCTATCTGTCCTCGAGGTATACCAGGTGGAAACACATCATTTGGATATGTTTAGGCCGCGTTTGATGTCCGTTACTTTGGGTGGGTCCATGCTATCCGCCCGGAAAAATTCCAATCTTAAATGATTTTTAGGCCCTTTAGATGTCCGAATCAGCTCCTGGTCCAGAAGACAAAAATGAAGGAAATAAAATACGGATTCTATCAAAATTTTAATTAGAAAATTTGGAATTTTATTTTTCCTTAAATGACCAAAATACCCCTGACGTAAAATTCTGTCAAAAATCCAGAATTAGTCGTTTTTCACATTTGGGTTCAAAATAACACTAAAACCTAAAAACATGATAATTACCCATTCAATAACACTTTTTTGGGATTATAAAGAATGGTTTACAGTATAAAATATATGAAAATGTGAGCTTCATCAATATGATCTCACCCATTTCTATGTTTTATTTTTACCAAGAAGTGAAGAAGAATTATATGGTTGACTTGCAAGGATAGGATAAGTATATAAGTGTGTTAAAAAGGGGAAAAATTGTGTACGATGTTTTTATTTTATGATGTAATGTAAAACTTATGAATATATCTAGTACATCCAAGGATACTAAACTGATCAGTACTTTGAGACATGATTTTTGGTATCATGACAATGTTATATAATAATTCACAGACTCTGGGTAACTGGGGTTGGAGAATTACAGTTGGTATAAGAGGAAGTTTAGTATAAACATTAGAATCTAGATTTAGAAAAACTCTGATTAGAGAACATTACCCTAAGATAGACTTTGAGTATTAGTATAGAAGAATTTCCATGATTTTTGGTATTGTAGAGATTTTGTGAGTTTTCCAAGAAATGCATCCCTGACTGGATACAAAAAGGTAGAGGTGGCTCTGGCACAGATGCACCTAGGGGTAAAACCCAAAAACACCACTTTGAGCTAGACTCGAACGGGGATTGGTGCATGCCAATAGGACTTGCTTCACTCTTGGTTACGACACTCTTGAGGGACATGCTAAGGATAATTCTCATTTTAATTACAAACCATTATGAAGGTTTTATGAGTATATACTTCCTCAAAGAAAACATTTTTATGATTATGGATTATATCTATAAACCAGTCAATTTATGTTAACTGCTTTACAAGTTTGGAATTTGGTATTGTGATTCATAAACTAATCTAGTGTATGCCATTGTTTAGAAATGGAACCTAGTGGATGAAATGAAACTTGTATCAATGCACGTAATACATGTAGGGATTTCCCTCCTGCTCAAGATAATTATAGTGGAGATGGTGAAGCAACTAGTTCTGATCAGCTTATCCCCATACGGGGATAATCCACTTAGGTTATGAATAATAACCTTACCCGTATAGAGCACCCTGATCCAAAAAGTGGAGGATCAATGTTAGACTTATTTGTGAGGAAAGAACCACAAAAATTAAATTGGATTATTAATCCATTAGTAGCTGAGAAATGGATAAATACCTTAGATAAAAAATTTCATGCTTTGGGGAGTAGAGAAAGAAAAAAATTTGTCATGGCAGTTTTTCGCCTCACGGGATATACAGATCAATGGTGGTCATTAATCCAAAAAAAAGATGAAGAAGTATCGAACATGGAATAGATGGAGTTTAAATATATTTTCTTGGAAAAGTACTTTCCTCATAACCATCGATCAGATATGGAAAGACAATTTCTTAGTTTGAGGCAAAAGGATGATGAGAATGTCGCAATGTATGAGGCTAACATTACAATGTTATCAAGGAATAAAGAAGATTATATATGTAACCCATGGAGTAATATTGATAAATTCTTTGATGGGTTAATACCATTTCTCCATCGAGCATTAGTCTCACAATCATTCCATCGTATGAATATATTATCTCATGAGCTGTCAAGATAGAAAAGGAATTATCAAAGTCTTATGACTTTAAAGCTAAGCAATAGATATAGAGATTAGATGAACACTCTAGAAATGGAAATAAGGGGAATAAGGGAAATGTTGAATATCCATCATGCGGAAAATGAGGAAAGAAACAACCTGGTACTTGCCTAAAAGGAATGGGAGTCTATTACAAGTGTGCTAAAAAAGGACACCATGCTCATGATTTCAAGGAGATGAAATAGCCTGTCAATGTTGAATGCTAAAATTGTAGAGAAAAGGGGAATTAAGAAAATGAATGACCTAAGCGCCAATGGAACATACCTCAGAAAAGGACAAGGGAGAAAGTCCAAGATTATTCAATCATTATTGCTGAGGTTGAAGCTCTGAAAGACATAGTAGAAGGTAATTTAATGGTTTCTTTACGTTTATCCAATGGTTTATTTGATTCTGGATCATCACATTGTTTTATATCATCCCTATTTTCTAAGAAAATTAGATATTTTCAATTTGACTTAACAAGGGATTTTCCAGCCAAAACACCTAAGGGAAGTATCATCACGACAATGTTTTTTAAATCACTTCACATTAGGGCATATAAATGTTATTTATCTACTGATCTCATCATCAAACCCATGATTGAATTTGATATAATCCTCAAAATGGATTGGATTTTGGACCATTATACGAAAATTTATTGTAAGAAGAAAGAGGTTACAGTTTTCGATTATGATAAATAGTACCTTATCATTACAACATAAACGTCACCAACTGATTCTTATCTAGATCCACCCTTAGTAGCTCTATTAAATTCAATTATTGGGGAGTAATAAAATGAAATAACTATGGTTGAGGAAAAGAATATTCGAATAGAATACGTACTTATTGTGTAAGAATATGTTGACGTCTTTCCAGTAAATTTACCTGGACATCCTCCGGAATGAGAAATTGAGTTTTCCATTGATTTAATTCCTGGTTCAAGGCCCATATTTAAGACCCCTTATAGAATGGCCATTATGGAATTAGAGGAACTAATGAAACAACTAGAGGATTTGAGTAAAAAGGGAATTATTCACCATAGTGTTTCTCTATGGGGAGCCCCAGTCCTTTTTTGTTAAAAAGAAAGACAGATTTGTGAGGTTGTGCATTGACTATGGGGACATCAATGAAATAATAATAAAGAACAAGTATCCCCTACCGTGTATTGATGATTTTTTCAACCAATTTCATGGAGCTCAATATTTTTCAAAGAGTGACCTTCGATCTCGATATAATCAATTTTGTGTGAAGAAGGAAGAAATTCTGAAAATAGATTTTTAAACAAGGTATGAGCATTAAGAGTTTACAATAATGCCTTTTGGATTAACTAATGCACAATCTGTCTTCATGGATCTAATGAATAAATTTTTCAAGGAATATCTTGATGAATTTGTAGTGGTATTTATTGTTAATATCTTGGAATACTCTAAAATCTACTAAGATCATTAAAATCACTTTCACATTATTATAAAGACTCTTAGAAGAAATAAATTATATGGGAAGTTTAGCAAGTGTGAATTCTGGCTCTAGGAGATTTATTTTCTTGGCCATATTGTCTCTAAGGTAGAATCTATATTGATCCTTCAATGACCAAGGCAATCCAAGAATGGCCAGCACCGACGAGTATAACTAATGTATGCAGTTTTATTGGTTTTTTTTTGTTATTATCATAGTTTCTTATGGAATATTTCTTGGTTGGCTAACCCATTGTCCAGGCTCAGAAATAAAGGGGTGAAATATTTTTGGACAGAAGAGTGTGAAGAATGTTTTGAAGAACTGAAGATAAGATTAGTCAATGTTCATATCTTAACTCTACTATCATGGAACTATGGGTTTGTTATTTATAGTGATGCTTCAAAGAAATGTCATGGTTGTTTCCTTATACAGAATGATATAGTTATTGCGTATGCATCACATCAGCTAAAAATTCATGAGAAAAATGATCCTACTCATGATCTTCAGTTAGAAGATGTAATATTTTCTTTGAAAATATAGATACATTATCTCTATGGTGATTAATGTGATATTTATACCGATCACAAGAGTTTGAAGTATATTTTCTCACAAAAAGAACTCAACATGAGGCAAAGGAGATGGCTTGAAGTACTCAAGGATTACGATTGTGCTATACACTACAACCCAGGGAAGGAAAATAATGTGGTAGATGCTTTGAGTAGAAAGGATCATGGATTTTTGAACAAGATTGGAGTTGAAAGGGGTCCTATTTTCATTGATCTAGTAAAGATGGATATGGGAATAACCATGGAAGTTGAAACATCAATACTTTTTCCAATGGTTTACAAAGCATATTTACTAGAAAGGATAAAGAGTTCTTAGACTCATGATGAGGAGTTTCAAAAGGCGATTAATGTTGTGAATGATGGGAGATTGAGTGACTTCAAATACAAAGATGGAATTTTGAAATTTGGGAAGAGACATTGTGTTCCTGATATACCTGATCTAAAAAGGGAATTATTGGATGATGCTCATAGCTCCAATTTCCATATACACCCTAGTAGCACTAAGATGTATAGAGATTTGAAAGAAAATTTTTGGTGGGACAACATGAAGATGAAGATTGCTGATTTAGTATCAAGATGTATGGTTTTTCAACAAGTGAAAGATGGAAGGCAACAGCCCAGAGGAGTCATGCAACCTCTTACCATACCTGAGTGGAAATGGGATAATATTACGATGATCTTTGTTATGGGGATACCAAAGACTCCAATAAGGAATGATTCAAAATGATTCATTATTGATCATCATACCAAGTCACCACATTTTCTTACTATAAGAGAAGATTTACCACTTGAAAGTATGGAAGGAATATATGTTAATGAAGTTGTAAGACTTCATGGAGTACCCCTATCGATTGTTTCTGATCGTGATCCCCGTTTCACTTCAAGATTCTTAAAAATTCTTTAGATAGACCTAGATACTGAACTTCATTTGAGCACTACCTACCACCCTCAAACCGAAGGACAAATAGAATTCCCTATTCAAACCTTAAAATACATGTTGACATCTTTCTCACTTGACTTCCAAGGTATGTGGGATCAATATTTTCCTCTAGTAGAATTTTCCTATAACAATAGCCTTCATTCAAGTATTCAAATGGAACCATATGAAGCATAATATGGAAGAGATGTCGCACACCAACATGTTGGGATGATTTTTGTGAATGAAAACTTGTAGGCCCAGAAGATATTGAGGAAATGATGGAAAAGGTGAATATTATCCAATCCCATATCAAAGTAGCCCAAAGTTGGCACAAGAGCTATGCTGATAACCAAAGGAAGGATTTGGAATTTTAGGTAGGAGATCAGGTTTTCGTGAAGGTATCTACATGGAAGGGTGTTATATATTCCATTAAGAAGGGTAAATTAAGTCCCAGGTACATCAGACCTTTTTAATTTCTAGAACAAATTGGTGTTGTTGCTTACCGTTTGCAATACCGCCAAGTCTCTCCAAAGTTCATGATTTTTTCCACATATCACTATTGAAAAAATACATGCCTGACCCAATGCATGTACTCAACTGTGAGGAAATTGAGCTAGAACCTAATCTATCTTATTGTAAATAGCATGTCAAGATTCTTGATACAAGAGAACAAGTGTTGAGAAACCAGATGACTCATCTGGTAAAAGTTCTATGGAGAAACCATAAGATAGAAGAGGAAACATGGGAACCTGAGGAACATATGATGAATAACCACCCAAATCATTCTATGCAGTAATATTCTAGAAATATAGAGAATGAAATTATTTTGAGGAAATAATGTAACACTCTATGCTTCCATAATACATTTTCTTTTGAATAATACAATTGCTTGTGTTGTATGAAACTTCGAGTTCAAACACACCACAACCAATCAAACTAGTCGTTATGAATATTAATACACATATTTTAAAATTGTATAAATTAGATCATTCAAAATGGACTTCATTTTTGGACTCATAATATCGAAATGAGCTTAGGGTGAATTTTTTGTATTTTTAAAAAAACTTTCAATTTTTGATGAATAGTGAAAAACAGTGAGTTATTGTTTAAAACCAACATTTTATTTAAATAATTATTTATTTTATATAAATTTATTTGAGGTAAAAATAGAGACATAATACCTATATAAGTTCAGTTTAATTAATTTGACTCATTTTATAATAAGTTTATACATGTTAAAATTTTATTAAACTTTTTACCGTCTTTTACCCACCACCTAGAAAAATTTGTAAATTTACATAAAACATAATTTTACCATGTTTGTGAGCTGAATTTAAAAAATCTAAGATCTATAGTTAAAATTATTAAATAAAATTTGGTTCAATAAGATGATAATATTTTTTGGTTAATAGTAACCTTTGACTTTTATTTGCCACGGTTAAAAGTAAATAGGTTAATTAATGGTAAAAATATTATCATATTTACCCTAAAACATGTCCTAATTCTATTGGATAAGTATAATTCGACCAAAAAAAACCTTAGTAATAAAATATTGTCCCCTTTGGTACACTTGGATTATATTATGACATTTATTATTATTTTATTTAGAGAAGAGTTAAAAGAGTTAAATTCAATGTTTAATAACTAAACCATTTTTAATATAGGCTTACACATAATATGAAATCAACTATAAATATTAATTATAAAGATAAAAATATTTGAAACATAATGGAATTTTATTTATAGTTTTTAGACCTTAAATTATTTAAATTATTTATGACACAATGATGCTGCATTAATTACCTTATTAATGAAATATTAAAATAATTGATATTATAAATATACAAATAAATGTAAATTAAAACTTCTGATGTATTACACTAATTTTATAGGTTAATATAAAATTTTAGGGTAGTATAAATAAATTTTATTAGAAGTGATAATGTTTTTATGGCTTTAAAAAAAATAAAATACTAAATAGTTTCAAAATTGACATAATGGAGTTTTTAAAATAAATACTATATTATAAATTGATATAATATTTCTAAAAATCATAAGTTCAGAAAATGGACATAGATAAGGATTTATATATTAATAATTAACCACATGGGTCTCTCTTGGCTTGTTATAGTAAATTTATTAACCATATAATAAAAAAATACAGAGAGACATGGTAAATGTCAAACGATTTAACTAAGAGTTAAATCTAAAAGTTAAGGTTCATATTATGACCTAACCCTATCTAAAACCAATTGGTTGAGATTTTTGCGACCCATACCCACCTTAGCCTTGAAATAATTAATTTTTGAGCCATTATAAAGAGAATATGATTTTATTATAAAATAATAATTCAAGATTTTTCTAAAGTTACTCTCACCTCTCTTATAAAAGGTCACTTCCCCTTCCCTTATATTCACACCTCCAAAGCCATTTGGCTCAGACAACCCCTACCCAAATATCCTCCCAACTTCCTTAAATTCAACCTAGAGGCCTTACATTAATCATAATGTCAACCTATGGAGCCCTTTTTATCAACTCAAAAGGAAACACCTGAAGTAGGGGTAATAATTTCACCACCGTCTTTCACGTTCTTTTCTTCTTCCACTTCCTCTTTCTTTGTTGTTTCCATACCCAAATAATAAATCCAGTACCTTTTACATACTGTAATATTATTATAATTATGGTAAAACCATATTCGTTATTCTACCCATCCTACAAATGACAAAGTCACCATATGTGTGTACGTACGACTTACCGTCTCCACGTCGTGGTGTAGTTTGTTATTCAAACACTTCATTGTTTTGATGGGTATAATAATGAGTATAACTAATATAAATAATAAATATAACATGTTAATGATTCTGTATAGATGATATACCATCCCGTTACATATTATTTCACCATCAATATAATCATATTGTCATTCATGTGTACAAACGGATTACCGTCTCCACGAACGCGATGAGATTCATTCCCCATCATAACCATTAAAGAATTATTTTCATTTTATGATTAAAAATAATGTTTATGAACATAATACCATTATTTATATGAAACAAATACATCGTATTCATTACAAACATGGATTACTTAACCTAGCATATATTGGAAAATGAATTTTTAAACAACGAAAACGATGACACTACTAAAATATTATTGACAAATAAATATTTGAAGATCATATATAATAACATATTTACCTATATGGTTCTTTTATAATTTAATAAATATGATATACAAATTATACATGAGGTTAATTGTAATGCCCTGACCCCAGTTACCCAGATTCGGTGCATTATTACATAAAGGTTGCATGATACAAATAATCATGACCCGAAACACCGATCAGTTTAGTAGCCTTGGAAGTACTAGATACATTCATAAGTTTTAAATTAAATCATGAAAAAAAACATCAAATTTTTTTTCCCATTTTGAAAAAACTTATATCCTTATCATAACTCTATAGGTCAACCATAAAATACTTCTTCACATAATGGGAAAAATAAAACATATAACGAGGTGAGCTCAGATGCCCAGTAAGGATAACAGTATAGCAGAAACTTTCATAAATAAGCATAAACATTAAAGGAAATGTATAAGACTAAAACAAAATCCTTTTAAACATAAACTTAAGCATAATATAGAAAATATAAAATCAAATAATTCCATATACTTATTCACATGTATATTCTACTAGTCGAATAATCACATGCAATATCAATAGCCACTTTTATAATGATGGAATGCATAATGATAGACTTCATAACCACATAATCAAGGTCGTGTGCCAAGACTACAAATAATATTTTATCAAGGCATTGTGCCTAGATACTATTTTATCTAATGGGACCTACCGATGTAGAGAGGATCTACAGCGGGCTCCACCCATCACTTACTAAGTCTAATGAATTCCTCATATAAAAAGGTTTAAACATAACATAAACATTTGTATTAAAACTGGAATACGAAATGTCAATAATTTTTTCATAAACCATGAATGGTATGAAATAACACATCCATAGTAAAAAAATATCACAAAACCTTCAATACAATACAGATGTTTCATATCATAATAAATCAACTTCAAACAAACTTAAATTTCATCAAAGGATGTTGACATAGATGAAATCAAAACCTTTTTAGAGAAATATATCTTTCTACTTTGAAATTATTTTAAAGTCACATAATTATAAAATAAAACATTTATATTTGAAAATTTTCTTATAATATTGTAAGGTAATCTTCGACGATGTTATAACGGTGAAAAATAGCTGCACCCACCGTATAAGTTAAAAAACATTCTTACATTAATTTTCTAGAAAAGGTCATAAATTACCTTGTTTGGAAAACGACAGAAAGATTCCTTTCAAAACATATAAGTTAAAATAATTGTTTAAATGAAATTATCTTATTTTCTAGTAAAAAATGTTTTGAAATACATTTTTATGAAACCTTGATAGGGATGATAACGAGGTCCCTGTAGATACTTATGTAAAAACAATCTCAGAAAATAAATAGATTATCAAATTAACCTTTACCTTTTACTTTTCCTTGGTCGAGAGTAGGTTATAATCTTATATAATGGTGAAATAATTGTTATTAAATAATAAAATAATCATATACATTAATATGATATCATATATGATCTTTTAACATTACTTTGTTAATAATATATTAGTATTATCGTTGTTTTGGGTGTTACTGATTCGTTTTCCTTTATATGATTTGTTACGTAAGTAATGTTTGTTATGGATAGGATGTATCTTATTCATATTAATTATGATATTAAGTCTTTAAAAAATATTTTTAATCATCTAATGAAAATTAGTCTGGAATGAATACGATGGGGAATGAATCTCATCGCGTTCATGGAGACGGAAATCCGTACGTACGCACGAGCGACAATATCATTATTTTGATATTAAAATAATATATAATTAGATAGTATATCATTTATAAAGAATAATAATCATGTTATATTTATTATTTATATCAATTACACATCATTATTATAACCATCCAAATAATAATGTGTTGAATAACAATTACACCACGACGTGGAGACGGTAAGCTGTACGTACGCATGTATGGTGACATGTCATTAGAAATACTGATTGAATAATGAATATGGTTTTACCATATTTATAATAACATAATAGTATATAGAAGATACTGGAGTTTTTATTTTAGAAAGGAAACAACAAATAAAGAGTAAGTGGAAGAAGAAAGGAACTTGAAAAAGGTGAGGAAATATTTACCTCCTCTTCAGGTTATTCCTTTTGATTTGATAAAAAGGGCTCCATAGGATGGATTTATGACTAAAATAATGACTCTATGATGATAGGATGATAGTTTATAGGGTATTTGGGTAGGGTTTGGCCGAGGAATATGGCATTGAAGGTGTGAATTATAGAGAAAGAGCAGTTCACTTTTATAAGAGGGGTGAGGGGCATCTTAGGAAAAGCTAGAAATATTATTTTATAATAAAATCATTTTCAGATTCTAAGGGCTCAAAAATGAATTATTTAAAGTATAATGTGGGTATGGGTCTAAAAACACTCAACAAATAGGTTTTATATAGGTATGGGTCACTATATTAACTTTATCATTTAGATTTAACTCTTGGTTAAATAGGTTGACATTTACTATGTCTCTATGTACTTTTATATTATATGGTTAATAAACATACTTTAAACTTCCAAGAGAACCCCAAGTGGTTAATTAATGATAAAACTATCATTATATAATTCTTTTGGATGATAAATATATCTTTAGGAATATAATATCAATTAATTATATAATATATTTTTTTAAAACTCTTTTATGTCAATTTTTACACTATTTGGTATTTTGTTTTTTCTAAATTCCTAAAAGAATTATTACTTCCAAAAAAATCATCTAACCAACCCTAACATGTCATATTAACTTATAAAATTAGTTTAATTCATAAAAAGTCTCAAATTACATTTATTTGGATATTTATAATATCAATTATTTTAATATTTCATTAATTAGGTAATTACTACATCATCATTGTGTCATAAATAAACTTAATTATTTAATTTCTAAAAATTATAAATAAAATACCATTATGTGTTAAATTTTTGTATCTTTCTAATGAATATTTATAGTTTAACTTATCTTATGTGTAACGCTATATTAAAAATGGTTTAGTTATTAAATTTTGAATTTAACACATTTAACTCTTCTTTGAATTAAATAATAATAAATATTCTAATCGAATCAAAGTGGACCTAAAGGATCTTATTTTATTCTTCAGTTTGTTTATGGTTGAATTAAACTTATCCAATATAATTATTACATGTTTTAGGGTAATAATAATATCATTTTTACCCTTAATTACCCTATTTACATTTAACTGTAGTAAATAAAAAAAGTTATTATTCACAAAAAATTATTTTCATCTTATTAGACCACATTTTACTTACTGATATTAACCATGTCTCCTAGATTTTTTAAATTCAACTCACAGAAGTGATAAATTTACTTTTTATGTAAATTTTCAAATTCTCATCGGAGGTGGGTAAAAGACGGTAAAATGTTCAATTAAATTTTTATATATCTAAAATTATTATAAACTGACTTGAATGAATTAAATTGAACTTATATAGGGATTATGTATCTATTTTGACCTAAAATAAATTTAAATAAATAAAATAATTATTTAAATAAAAAATCGGTTTTAAACTATAACTCAGTGTTTTTCACTATTCATCAAAAATTGAAAGTTTTCAGAAAAATACCAAAAATTCACCCTAAGCTAATTTTGATATTACAAATCCAAAAATGAAGTCCATTTTGAAACATGAAATTTATACAATTTCAAAAAGTGGGTATTAGTATTCATAATGACTATTTTGAATTGTTGTAGTGTGTTGGAACTCGAAATTGCATACAACACACGCTACTGTATTATTCAAATAGAAGCGTACCATGGAAGATTGGGTTGTTACATTCTCCCCTTATTCAAATAATGCCATCCTCAAAATTTCTAGATTATTACTACGTAAAAAGACTAGGGTGGTTCTTCATCATTAGTTCCTTAGGTTCCCATGTTGCCTATTCCATCTTATAGTTTCTCCATAGAAACTTTTACCAGACGATTCGTCTAGTTTCTCAACACTTGTTATCTTGTATGAAGAAACTTGACAGGCTATTCTCAATAAGTTAGATCAGGTTCCAGTTATAATTCTTCATAGGTGAGTACATGTATTGGTTCAGGAATTTATTTTCTCAACAGTGATACATGAAACACATCATGAAATTTGGAGAGACTTGCTGATATAGGAAAACGGTAAGCTACAGACCCAATTTGTTCTAGAATTTCAAAAGTCCCAATGTACCTGGGACTCAATTTTCCCTTCTTATCGAAACATATAACACCATTCCATGTATATACCTTCAAGAAAACATTATCTCTCACCTGAAATTACAAATCATTCCTTTGGTTATCAACATAGATCTTCTGTCTACTTTGAGCTACTTTGATGTAGTTTTGGATTACCTTCACCTTTTCCATAGTTCCCTCCAAAAGTTCTAGGCCTACGAGTTTTCTTTCACCAACATAATTCCAACAGGTTGGTGTGAAACATCTCTTTACGTATAAAGCTTCATATGGTGCCATCTGAATACATGAATGGAAGCTATTGTTATAGGAAAATTCTACCAGAGGTAAATATTGATCCCACATACCTTGAATGTCATATGAGAATGATCTCAATATGTCTTATAAGGTTTGAATAGTTTGTTCTGATTGTCCATCAGTTTGGGGGTGGTAGGCAGTGCTCAAATGAAGTTCAGTATCCAGGGTTTTATGAAGACTTTTCTAGAATCTTGATGTAAAACAGGGATCATGATCAGAAACAATCTATAGTGGTACTCCATGAAGACTTACAAATTCTTTAATATATATTCTTGCTAAACGTTCAAGTGGTAAATCATCCCTTATAGCAAGAAAATGTGCTGATTTGGTAAGATGATCAACAATGACCCATATTGCACCATTCCTTCTAGGAGTCTTTTGGTAGCCCCATGACAAAGACCATCGTGATATTATCTCATTTCCACTCGATATGGGAATAGGTTTCATGACTCTTCGAGGATGTTTCCTTATATCTTTAACTTGTTGAAAAACCATACATCATGACACAAAATCAGCAATCTCTCTCTTCATGTTGTCCCACCAAAAAATTTCCTTCAAATATCTATACATTTTGGTGTTCCCAGGGTGTATAGAGAAACTGGAGCTATGAGCATCATCCAACCATTCTCTTTTTATATTAGGTATATCCGAAACACAAAGTCTCTTCCCAAATTTCAAAATTACATCTTCATACACAAATTCACTCAATCTCCCATCATTCGTAGCTTTAATATTCTTTTGAAACTCTTTATCCCCGGTCTGAGAACTATTTATCCTTTCTAGTAAAGATGGTATGGAAACCATTTGAAAGAGTATTAATGTTTCACCTTCCATGGTGATTCCCATATCCATATTTTCTAGATCCATGTATATAGGATCCTTTTCAACTCTACTCTTGTTCAAAACTCCATGATCCTTTCTACTTAAAGCATCTACCACCTTATTTTCCTTACCCGAGTGGTAGTGTATAGTGCAATCATAATCCTTGAGTAGTTCAATCCAACTTCTTTTCCTCATGTTGAGTTCATTTTTTGAGAAAATATACTTCAAAATCTTGTGATTGGTATATATTGCACATTTTTCACCACAGAGATACTGTATCCAAATCATCAAAGAAAAGTTTACAACTGCTAACTCAAGATTATGAGTAGGATAGTTTTGCTCATGAATTTTTAGCTATCGTGATGCATAGGCAATAACCCTATCATTCTACATAAGGAAACAACCAATTCCTTTCTTTGAAGCATCACTATAAATAACAAACCCATCATTCCCTGATGGTAGAGTCAAGATAGGAGCATTGACTAATCTTCTCTTCAATTCATCAAAACATTCTTCACATTATTCTTTCCAAACAAATTTCACCCCTTTACGTGTGAGCTTGGTTAATGGGTTAGAAAATCGGGAAAAATTTGGACGAAATGCCGATAATAACCTCCTAAACCAATAAAACTGCGTACCTCAATTATACTTGTTGGTGCTGGTCATTCTTGGATTGCTCTTGTCTTAGAAGGATGAACAAAGAATTCATCCTTAGAGACAATATGGCCAAGAAAAGAAATCTCTTGAAGACAGATTTCACACTTTCTAAACATCCCATATAATTTGTGTCTTCTAAGAGTTTTTAGAATAATACGCAAGTGATTTTCATGATCTTCGTAGATTTTGGAGTATACCAAGATATCATCAATAAATACCACTACAAAGTAATCATGATATTCCTTTAAAACTCTATTCATTAGATCCATGACGACATAGGGTGAATTAGTTAATCGAAAAGGCATTACTGTAAAATCATAATCCTCATACCTGGTTCGAAATGTTTTTTTTTTAGAATTTCTTCCTTCTTCACACACAACTGATGATATCCAGATCGAAGTTCAATATTTGAAAAGTATTGAGCTCCATGAAGTTGGTTGAATAAATCATCAATGCGAGGTAGGGGATACTTGTTATTTATTGTTATCGCATTGATCTCCCTATAGTCAATGCACAACCTCATAGATCCATCTTTCTTCTTAACAAAAAGGACAGGGTCTCCCCATGGAGAAACACTAGGGAAAATAAATTCCTTATTACCCAATTTCTCTATTTTTTTTTTCTTTAGTTCCACTAATTCCACACTGGCCATTCTATAAGGGGTATTCGATATAGACCTTGATCCAAGAATTAAATCAATGGAAAACTCAATTTATCATTCTGGAGGATGTCCAGGTAAATCTTCTGGAAACACATCAACATATTCTTTCACAATATGTACATCCTATATTTGAACATTCCTTTCCTCACCCAGAGTTATTTCATTATATTCTTCCCCAATAATTGAATTTAGTTGAGCTACTGGGGGAAGATCTAGATAAGAATTAGGTGGTGACGATTCTACTCTAAAGATAAAGTGTTCTTTATCATCTTCATCAAAAATAGTAACCTCCTTCTTCTTACAATAAATTTTTGCATCATGGTCAGAAAGCCAATCCTTACCGAGGATTATATCAAATTCAATCATGGGTATAACGAAGAGATCAGTAGATAAAGAACATTTAAATGCCCTAATGGGGACTGATTCACAAAACCTCGTTGCAATGATACTTCCCTTAAAAGTTTTGACTGACAACTCAATTGTTAAATCAAATTGGAAATATCTTATTTTCATAGAAAAATGGGAAGATATGAAACAATTCAATGATCTAAAATCAAATAAAGCATTGGAAAAACTTGAGGAAACCATTAAATTACCTCTCACTACGTCTTTCGGAGCTTCCACATCAACAGTAGTGATAGCATAAGCTTGGCCTTGATCACATGGCCTCTTCTGTGGTAAGTTCCCTTGACACTTAGGTCATTCATTTTCATAATGCCCCCTTTCTCTACAATTACAGAATTCAACATCGATAACCTCTTTCTTCCCCTTGCAATCATGAGCTTGGTGTCCTTTTTCACCACACTTGTAACAGACTCTCATTCCCTTCAAGAAAGTACCAGGGTGTTTCTTCCCACATTTACTGCAGGATGGATATTCAACTTTTCCCTTCATCCCCTTATTTCCATTTTTAGAGTGTTTAGAATATCTCTTCTTCTCTTTCTTTTCTTTAAAGTCATAAGACATAGAGAATTATTTTTCTTTCTTGATATCACATGAGACAATATATTCGTATAACGAGAAGGATTGTGAGACTAATGATTGATGGAGAAATGGTTTTAACCCATCAAATAAACGATCAATAATTCTTCTTGGGTTACTTATATAATCTGCAGAATGCCTCACTAACATTATAAAGTTAGCTTCGTACTTTGCAACATTCTAATCCTCCTTTTTCCTCAGACTCAGAAATTGCCTTTCCATATCTTCTCATTGGTCATGAGGGAAGTATTTTTCTACAAAAATTTCTTTAAACTCCCTCCATTCCATATTTGATACTTCATCATCTTCCTTTGTGTTTTGAATCAATGAAAAACATTGATCAGCATCTCCAGTGAGGTGGTAAACTACCATGACAACATTTTCCCTTTTGATACTCCCCAAGGCGAGGAATATTATCTCTTAGGAATTTATCTATTGCTCAGATACCAGTGTATTTGTACCCCCATTGAATGTTGGTGGTTGTTTCCTCAAGAAGCGATCTAACATTGATCTTTCATGCTATGGAACAGGGTGCTCCATACAGATAAGGTTATTATTCATAACCTGAGTGAGTTGTCCCAGAATGGTGATTAGTTGATCATCACAGGTTGCATCACCAGATCCACTATAATTAACTTGAGTAGGAGGGAAATCCCTACATGGAGTGTGTGCATTGAACTGGTTTACATTCCTTCTACTAGGTTCCATTTATAAACTGCGGCATAAACTACATTAGTTTATGAATCAAAATACATAATTCCAAACTTGTAAAACACTTAACATAAATTGAACAGTTTATAGATATAAACCATAATCATAAAAAAATTGTTTTCTTCGAGGAAGTATATACTCATAAACCCTTCATAATGGTTTTTAAAGAAAATAAGAACTATCCAAAGAATATCCCCTAGGATTTTCATATCCAAGAGTGCAGTAAGGCCCGTTGTCGTGCACCAGTTCCCATTCGAGTGTAGCTCAAAGCAGTGTTTTCAGGTTTTACCCCTATGTGCATCTATGCCAGAGCCACCTCTACTGGATCATATCCAGACATAGATGTATTTCTTGAAAAACTCATTCAATTTATACAATACAAATATTCTATGAAGTTCTTCTATACTAATCCTTAAAGTTTATCTTAAGGCTATATGCTCTAATTAGAGTTTATCTAAATCTAGTTTCCAAGGTTTTTACTAATCTTCCTCTGATACCAACTGTAATTCCCCAATCCTAGTTACCATGAGTTGGTGCATTATTACATTACATTGTCATGATCCAAAGAATCATGTCCTGAAAGACCGATCAGTTTATTAGCCTTGGGAGTACTAGATACATTCATAAGTTTTACATTACATCATGAAATAAAAACATCAACAACATTTTGTCACCTTTTGAAAAAACTTATTTCCTTATCCTATCCCTACAGGTCAACCATAAAATAATTCTTCACATCCTAGGAAAAATAAAACATAGAAAGGGGTGATTTCAGATGCTCAGTAAGGATAACAACATAGCGGAATCTTTCATAAATAAGATTAAACATTTAAGTCAATGTATAAGACTAAAACAAAATCCTTTTAAACTTGATCATCATCATAATATGAAAAATATAAAATAAAATAATTCCAAAAACTTATTCACATGGATATTCTACTCGTCAAATAATCACATGAAATATCAATAGTCACTTTGATAATGATGGAATGCATAATGCCAGACTTCATAACCACACAATCAAGCCTTGTTCCAAGAATACAAATACGATTTTTTCTTTTTCCAAGACACTAGGTTGTCTCATGAGACCTATCGATGCATCGATGAGCTATAGCAGGCTCCACCCGCCACTTACAAAGTCCAATGCATTCCTCAAATGAAAAGTTTTAAACATAACATAAACATTCGTACTAAAACTAGCATAAGAAATTTCAATAATTTATCTATAAACCATGAATGTTATGAAATAAAACATCCATAGTGAAACATATCAAAAATCCTTCAATACAATATGGAATATTTGTATCATAATAAATCAACATCAAACAAACTTAAAATCCATCAAAGGATGTTGGCATAGATGAAATCAAAACCTTTTTAGAGAAATATCTCTTTCTATTTTTAAATAATTTAAAATTCATGTAATTATAAAAGAAACATTTATATTTTAAAATGTTCTTATAATCTTGTAAGGGAAGCTTCGAAGATGTTATAATGGCAGAAAATTTCCACACCCGCCATATAAGTTAAAAAAGATTTTTACCTTAATTTTTTCGAAAAGGTCATAATGTACTTGTTTTGGAAAATGACAGAAAGATTCCTTTCAAAAAAATAAGGGAAAATAAGGGTATAAATTACTTTACCCCATTTTATAGTAAAAAATGTTTTGAAATAAATTTTTACGAAACATGTATGTGGATGATAATGAGGTCCCAGTAGATACGTAAGTAAAAACAACCTCAGATAATAAAAATATTGTGAAATTAACTTGTAACTTGTACTTTTCCTTGGTCGAGGGTAGGTTAGGCTCTTGTATAATGGTGAAATAATTTTTATTAAATTATACAAGAATCATATACATTAATATTATATCATATATGATCTCTTAACATTGCTTTGTTAACAATATCTTAGTATTATCGTCGTTTCAGGTGTTAACTGATTCGTTTTCCTTTATATGATTTGTTACATAAGTAATGTTTGTTATGGATAGAATTTATCTTATTCATATTCATAATTATATTATGTTTTTAAAAATTATTTTTAATAATCTAATGAAAATTAGTTTTGAATGGATACGATGGGGAATGAATCGCATCTCGTTCCTGGAGACGGTAATCTGTACGTATGCACAAGCGTCAATATCATTCTTTTGATATTAAAATAATATATAATTGGATTTTATATCATATATATAGAATCATTATCATTTTATATTTATTATTTACTTCAATTACATATCATTATTATACCCATCCATATGATAATGTATTGAATAACAATTACACCACGACATGGAGACGGTAAGTCATACGTACGCACGTATGGTGACATGTCATTAAAAGGGTAGATAGAATAATGAATATGGTTGTCAAAAATTTATAATAACATCACAGTGTATATAAGATACTAGATTTATTATTTTATAATTAAAACAATAAAGAAAGATGAGGTGGAAGAAGAACGGAACTTGAAAGAGGTGATGAAATATTGACCTCTTCTTCGGGTTATTCCTTTTGATTTGATCAAAAGGGCTCCATAAGTTGGATTTATGAATAAAGTAAGTCCACTAGAAATAAGGGAGGATAATTTTGAGAGTATTTGGATAGATTTTGGCTGATCTAAATGTCTTTGAAGTTGTGAATTAGAGAGAAGGGAGGTTCCCTTTTATAAGAGGGGTGAGGGGCGCCTTAGGAAAAGCTAGAAATGTTATTTTATAATAAAATAATTCTCGGTTTTTAATGGATAAAAATGGATTATTTAAAGTATAACAGGCGTATGGGTCTAAAACCACTCAACCAATAGGTTTTAGACAGGTTTGGGTCACTATATTAACTTTATCTTTCATATTTAACTCTTAGTTAAATAGTTTGACATTTACCATGTCTCTTTGTATTTTTATATTATATGGTTAATAAACATACTCTAAACATCCAAGAGAACTCCAAGTGGTTCATTAATGATACACCTATTATTATATAAGTCTTTTTTCTGATCCTGATATTTTTAGGAATATAATATCAATTAATAATATAATATTTGTTTTAAAAACTCTTTTATGTCAATTTTGACACTATTTGGTATTTTGTTTTTTATAAATTCATAACAGAATTATTACTTTGAAAAAAATTTATCTAACCAACTATAACATGTCATATTTAACTATAAAATTAGTAAAATTCATAAAAAGTCTCAAATTACATTTATTTGGATGTTTATAATATCAATTATTTTAATATTTTGTTAATTAGGTAATTACTTCATCATCATTGTGTCATAAATAAATTTAATTATTTAACATCTAAAAATTATAAATAAAAAACCATTATGTAGGAAATAATTTTATCATTCTAATGAATATTTATAGTCTAGTATATCAAATGTTTATCCCTATATTAAAAATGGTTTAGTTATTAAACTTTGAATTTAACACTTTTAACTCTTCTTTGAATTAAATAATAATAAATGTCCTAATCTAATCCAAGTGGACCTAAAGGATCATATTTTATTCCTAAGTTTGTTTTTGGTCTAATTACACTTATCCAATATAATTAGGAAATGTATTAGGATAATAATAATATCATTTTTACCCTTAATTACTCTATTTACTTTTAACCGTGGTAAATAAAAGTAAAAAGTTACTAATCATAAAAAATTATTTTCATCTTATTGAACCACATTTTACTCACTTATATCAACCATGTCTCTCAGATTTTTGAAATTCAACTCAAAGAAGCGGTAAAATTGTTTTTTATGTCAATTTCTAAATGCTCAGAGAGGTGGTTAAAAGACGGTAAAAAGTTCAATAAACTTTTTATATATCTAAAATTATTATAAACTGACTCCAATGAAATAAATTTAACTTATATAGGTATTATGTATATATTTTGACCTAAAATAAATTTAAATAAAATATATAATTATTTATATAAAAATTTGGTTTTAAACAATAACTCAGTGTTTCTCACTATTCATCAAAAATTGAACATTTTTAGAAAAATACCAAAAATTCACCCTAAGCTAATTTTAATATTCTGAATCCAAAAATGAAGTCCATTTTGAAATAATGAATTTATAAAATTTTAAAAAGTGGGTATTACTATTCCTAACGACTAGTTTGGTTAGTTGTGGTGTGTTAGAAATCGAAGTTGTGTACAACACACGCTACTATATTATTCAAAGAGAAGCGTACCGTGGAAGCTTGGGGTGTTGCATTAACGTATCCTAGACCACGTAAATGTACAAGGTAAGGGTTAATTCTACAATCTCTTTACTTATCTGAGATTTTTAATACATAAGTATCTATTGGGACCTCCTTATCATCCACATCTATGTTTTCTTAAAAATGTAATTCAAAACATTTTTTACTATTTACTATAATATGGGTTGAAGTCATTTATACCCATATTTGACCATATATGTTTTTAATGGAATATTTTTTTCATTTTCCAAACAAGGAACTTTATGACCTTTTCGACAAAATTAAGGTAAGAATGTCTTTTTCTTAACTTATACGGTGGGTGTAGATATTTTCCACTGTTATATCATCGTCGAAGCTTCTTGTACAAGCTTATAAGAATATTTTCAAAATAAATGTTTTCTTTTATAATTATATGTCTTTTAAATGATTTCAAAATAGAAATTGATATTTCTCAAAAAAGGTTTTGATTTCATTTATGTCAACACCCTTTGAGGGATTTTAAACTTATTTGAAGTTGATATATTATGATACAAAACATCCATATTTTTATTGAAGGTTTTGTGATATATTTGATTGTGGATGTGTTATTTTTATACCATTCATTGTTTATGGAAAATGTATTGACATTTTGTACGTTAGTTTTAATATGAATGTTTATGTTATGTTTAAACCTTTTCAAATAAAGAATGAAATGTACTTAGTAAGTGACGGTTGGAGCCCGCTATAGCTCCTCTATGCAAAGGTATGTCTAATTAAACAAACTAGTGTCTTGGCACAAGGCCTTGAAAAAACCTTCTTTATATTCTCGACACAAAGACTTGACTATGTGGTTATGAAGTCAGGAATTATGCATTCCATCATTATAAAAGTGGCTATTGATGTTGAATGTGATTATACGACTAGTAGAATATATATTTGATTAAGTAAATGCCATTATTTGATTTTAAATTTTCCATATTATGTTAAGTTTAAGTTTAAAAGTCTTTTGTTTTTGTCTTATGCATTGCCTTAAAGGTTTATGCTTATTTATGAAAGTTTCTGCTATATTGTTATCCTTACTGAGCATCTGAGCTCACCCCTTTCTATATTTTATTTTTCCGAGGATGTGAAAAAGTATTTTATGGTTGACCTGCAAGGATAGGCTAAGGATATATGTGTGATCAAAAGGGGATAAAATTTTGTTGATGTTTTTATTTCATGATGTAATGTAGAACTTATTAATGTATCTAGTGCTTTCAAGGCTACTAAACTGGTCCGTATTTCGGGACATAATTCATTGTATCATTACAATGTAATTTAATAATGCACCGACTCTAGGTAACTAGGGTCGGGGCGTTACATTACAAGTATAACTAAAAATATAGAAAGAACAGTTCTGGGAATTCCCACTGGGGATCCTACCATAAGGGTATGTACAACTCATGATTAGTACTCACTGCGGCACATCATGACAAATGGTCCACCTATGAGCACCGTCCAGTCCTGGGTTTTTCAGCCTTGCTCAAATCTGTCTGTTGTCTGCACAAGACACAACAAGGTGCGGGCATAGCCTGTGAAAGGGTGAGTATAACAATACTCAGTAAGGACCTCGAGACCCTCATAGGTCTCCCATAGTTCCACAATGGAAAATACCACAAGGAAAGACTTCAATAAAAAAGCATGAATAAGTAATCAAATCTACTTAGGTATATTCCCATACATATACCTATGTTATCAAAAGATACTTGACTAATTCATGAATAAACATAAGGCTCCAACTTATAATCCATTTGCACAACTAATCAACAAAAGAAGAATACCGCAAAGGTAACACCTTGAAGGTAATACCATAAAGGTGTGGGTACCACAAAAGAAACACTACAAAGGTAACACCACAATGGTATGAGTACCAAAAATGTAACCCCATGATGGTAAAACCATGAAGTTAAAAGTACCACAAAGGTAGAGACTCATCTCACACAAGGTATATAACTCAAGTGCTGAAGTACAGATAATTAGATGTTTTGTTCTTTCATATTATTCTATCGAGAGGCTCTGCTACTAACACACACATGATTGATAGATGCTGACCCACATAGGATCATTAGGCACTAACCCACATAGAATCAGTAGATACTGACCCACATAGGATTGCTAATCACTGAATCACATAGGATCGATAGATGATGACTCAAACAGGATTGATAGATGCTGAACAACATAGGATCAATGTTCTTTCTTTACATTACAGCCGGCCACAAGATTCCCACACTAAGCATGGTTTATTCCAAGAGGATCCTCTAATAAATCCATATTTCATACCTCAAAATCCAAGAATTTCCATCAATAAGTTTCCCAAATTACCTCCACGTCGTAAGGGTCAAAATGCGACAGACGACATGTAAATCAGACACTATGTCTGTAAGGTATTGGAATTATATAGACGAGGGCCTAGTTGGATTCAGGTTCGATCCAACCAGGCTATACACCAAAATTCTCCAAAACTCAAGTGGATTATACCAAAATGTATGTCTCACTCCAAGGATCCTAGCGTTGTAGACGGTTTTTCAAACAGACGTATGGTTCACATGTTTTGACCATTTAAGCGAAATTGGGTCTGGTGGGGTTCGGTTCCAGTCTGACCCGGTCAGAATGACCCAGCCCAAACCGGTCTGGGTATGGCCTGAATGGGCTATTCTGCGGTGGGCTCAGCCCACTAGGCCGCGGTCCGGCCCGACCCGTAGGGGGCACGGCCTGGCCAGCAAGGGGGATACGGCCCTACCCCCTGAGGGTGCGGCCCACTGAGCTCACGTGGACCGACCTACGAAAGACATAGCCCACTAGGCTGGCAAGGCCCGACCCATGGAGGGGTGTGGCCCACTGGGCTCGTGCAGCCTGACTCGCGGTGGGGCGTAGTCCACTGGGCTCACATGGCCTATTGGCTGGTGTCCTCCCTAGATGGCGGGGGGGGAGAAACTCCCCCCGGTTTCCCCTAACGGATTTAGTAATTTGATTTGAAAATCAGTAGCGCACCGTTCAACCGCCCGGTCACCGCGGGACCCATAGTAGGTGGGTACATCCACTATCGAGGCTTCGAGCCACAACCACCTCCAGCGGCGCGTGACGGTGCAACGCACCGCCTCTATGTTCGTCCAGTGCCATCCACCCTGCTCAACCGTCGCGGCTGAAAATCCATAGCCTCATCCTCTTACGGCGTGCGATGGTGAGACGCCTCCTCCACAGTCGGTTGGTACTGGCCGCCGCTATTACCTCACCCCCCGCCGCTGGCACCAGTTTTTGGCAGTCTTCTGTGGGTCACCAGGTGAGCTCGATTGGCCCATCTTTCTGTCCAAAGGTTCCAATAGACAGCTCAGGACATCCACTTCACCGCTTGTCTATCCATTCTGAAATCCTTCCAATCCTAATAAAATATCTTGAATAACATTTCGGTAAAACAAGTATTAGAGGGTTCGGGCCATGTTTGTTTGGTATGTGCCCTCTATATTATCTTGTTAGCTAGAGGTTTGAATATGATTCAACAATCTCTTTATATTAAAACAATATAAATCCCTACCTCATTATTCGTTGAAGAAATTTTGTGCAAGAGGAAGAGTCAGTTATCATCAGATCGTGATTCAGTGGCACGTGTCACTGCTTTTTGGAACTAGTCTTGTCCTCCATGTCATTGGCATCGCGGTATTTTACCAGAGCTTCGTCGCTCGGTGAAGTCGTACTGATAACCCTCCCCAAGATCCATATAAATAGGAGGGGGAAGGTGTGGGCAATGCCGTTGGGAATTTATCAGGTTCATTTAAAAATGAACCTTTCTAATCCCAACGATATAGATAAAAATATTGTGGAGTCAACCTAATTAATGTCTTGATATGTTTTTGGTCCTGTCACACCTCATGTCCGTAGGGGGAAAAAGAAAAAGAAAACGATAATAACACAACATGTTATTTTATTAAATTTTTTCAAAAGTCCACAAAATTAAATTTTGAAACTGTCCTACTATGGTTGAAGTGAAGCCTCCCTTATGTGAATCCTGATGCTGCAGATTCAACAGTGCCCTCATATTTTTAATCTGAGCACCGGTTCAAAAGAAAGAAAATGTCACCTGTGCGTTTTATGAACGTACATTAAAAAAAAGTTCAACAATTTATTCCAGGCACACCAGGCCTTGGAATCACGTGTTTTCAATTTTTGTAGACTTGTAACAATTCTATATATTTACAAAAAAATACATAAAAAATCTGTGTCTTTACATTCTTCCCACATTATTGATTTTTGTCCCCAAAAGCGACAACCTAGACTAAGGAAACAAATGAGGGTATTGAGCGTGAATCAAAGCCTCCCTATCCCATGTGCTCTCATGGAGGTTACCATGCTTCCAGTGAATGCACATCAAAGGGATCGATCTTCCAAAATGGAACTACTCCTGTCGATCCTCAATCTCCATTAGAACCTCTGTAATCATCACTCCATCATCTAAGTCTAGATCTCCATGGTCGATGACATGAGATGGGTTAGGCACATATATCCTAAACTAGTATATGTAGAAGACTTTGTTCACCCTCTCCAATTGTTGTGGAAGTGCCAAGTGGTATTCCACCTCTACAATCCTCCGAAGTATTCGAAATGGTCCAATAAACCTATGTTTGAGTTTTCCACCTCATCCAAATCTCGTAGTCCCCTTAGAGGGGAGACTCGCAAGAATACGTGTTCCCCCTCCTGAAACTCCAGAGGTCTTCGTATCCTATCAGCATAAGTCTTTTGTCAACTCTATGCAGTCTCTATCTACTCTCAGATGATCTGCACCTTCTCAGTGGTATCTGGTGCCAACTTTGGACCCATAAGTGTTGACTCCCCTGGGTCTATCCAGCATAGAGGTGACCTGCATGGTAGACCTTAAATGGCCTCAAATTGTGATGTAATAGTGGTGGAGTGATATTTATTGTTTTATGCATACTCCACCAAGGGAAAGTGATCCACCCAACTAAGAACAAAATCTAGGACGCAAGAATGAAGCATGTCTTCCAGTGTCAGAATGGTCTGCTCCATCTATCCATCTATCTATGGATGAAAGGCAGTGCTTAAATGAAACCGAGTCCCGAATGCATCCTGTAATAACTTCCACAACCGGGATTTAAAATGTGTGTCACAGCCACAGAAGATCATCGATGGAACCCCATGGAGCCGTAAAATCTTTTGTATGTAGTGGCGTCCCAAGCCATCTACTGATCCCTGCTCTCATATGGGTAGGAAGTGGGCCGACAAGGTGAGTTAGTCAACGATCACCCAGATAGAATCATGTCCCCTAGACATACATGGAATCCCTATCACAAAGTCCATAGATATAACATCCCACTTCAACTCTGGTACCTCTAATGGTTGCGGCAAGCCTGCTGGAACCTGATGCTCGGCCTTCACTTGCTGACAAGTGAGGCATCACAAAACAAACACTTCCACTGATTTATTCACCCTTGTCCACTACTACTAATTCCGGAGGTCCTGATACATCTTCGCCACACCAGGATGCACCGCCATAGGGTAATTATGGAACTCCCTCAACAACTCCTCTCATAGAACCATCGGTACAATGGTGTGTACTCTGAAGAGAATGAGATGCTCCCCACCTTCATAAAAACCATCAGATGCATGTCCTAAGGATATCTGAGCATGTCAAGCCTCACAGTCAATTCCCCTAAGTTGTTCCCCCTTAAATCACTGAAGAAGTGGGGAGTGACAGTCATAGAGTAGAGTTCAACTGCTCTGTCTCTGTCCACAAAGGATATCTACAACACGGCTAGCTTCTTTGTAACCTCACTCAGCAACTGTAGACAAAACCTCTTGCTGAGTGCATATACTACTACGTTCCCCTTCCCAAGAGTGTAGGCTATCTCAAAGTCATATTCTTGGTGTAAATATAGACAACATCATTGTCTAATGTTCAGGTCCTTCTATAATAAGATATACATGAGACTCTTGTGATCAGAGTAGACTATAAAATGTTCCCCATCATGTAATGTCACCAAATCTTCAAGGTGAAGACTACTACTACTAACTCCAGGTCATGGGTAGAATAGTTCTATTCATGTTGTTGCAGCTATCATGAACCATAAGTGATCACTACTCTCTCCTGCATCAGGACACATCCATGTCCGGTCCCTAATGTGTCACTGTAGACTACATACCCAAAGCCCTCTTCTGGTAGCCTAAAGTTAGGGGCACTCGTCAGTCTCTTCCTCAGCTTCTAAAAACTCTGCTGACATATCTCCATCCATACGAAGGTCTATCCCTTCTACATTAATGCGGAAAATGGTGCCACAACTCTGGAAATTATGGGTACGAATCTCTAGTAGTACCTAGCCAATCTGAGGAATCTCCGCACCTCAGTCACACTCAGGGGTGGATCCTAAGAAAGCACAACCTCTATCTTTGCCGGATCTATAGCAAATCCATCCTCCAAGATAACGTGTCCCTAGAAGTGGACCTACTATATCCAGAACTGGAACTTCAAGATCTTACCGTAAAGCAGGTGCTCTCAGGGTGTATCCAAAACTATATGTAGATGAGAGGCATTCTCCTCCTCTTACACCGAGCATATCAAGATATTTTCGATGAAGACCACCACAAAGAGATCAAATTATGGAAGAATTATCCTGTTCATGAGTCCCATGAACACTATAAGGGTTTTGGTCATGCCGAATGGCATAACCAATAACTCATAGTGGCCATACCGACATTTGAAGGTCATCTTCTGTACATCCTCATCTCGTACTCTGAGCTAAGGATAGCCTAATCTGAGGTCTAAATTTGAGAACCATTGTTCTCCCATCAGTAAATTGAAGAGATCATCAATCCTTAGAAGTGGATAATTGTTCTTCACAGTCACCTAGTGCAAGTGACGAAAGTCCTCACAGAGTTTCAAACTCCCATATTCATTCATGGTGAACAAAATCAGGGCTGCCTATGGGGAAACACTGGTCTTTATGAACCCCTTCCTCTAAAAATCCTCCAACTGTACCCATATCTCATGAAGCTCCACAAGAGCTATATGATATACTGGTGTAGATATCATTTCCATCCTGGGGTACAGGTTGATGTAGAAGTCTACCTATTTGTGTTGAGGTAGACCCAGAACATCATCAAGAAAGACATCAGCATACTGGTCCACCACTACAGGATGGTTTGCATGCTCATCATCAACTACTCTGACAGCCAGGATAGAAAACTAATGTGTGATGTGCTACACAATCTTCCAGGTTTTCCCATCATGTGCTTCAAATGTTCCCTTCTTTCTTGTGAAGGAAAACATAGTCCCATCATTGCGGGCACACCGCACTTTTGACCTAATGCATTGAATCTAGTCATTGAGTATAGATAACAAGTCCATACCCAAGATTATGTCGTAAAGCCTCAATGTCACTACTAGAGGATCCCAGCTAAAGCTCTCTCCACCTAGAGTAAGTTCACTCTGCCAGAACCAGTGTTTAATTGTAGAATCCCCTCTTTTATGAGTCTCTAACCATAAGGATCGAGCCAACGGCTCCATCAGAATCTCCAATCTCCGAACGAGGGTCATGGAAATGTAAGAGTGACTGGCACTTATGTCTATAAGTACTAAAACTAGGGTGGATTAGATAAAGATCGTACCTCTAATCATCTCTGGAGCACTATGGTCATAGGCCTAAACTCCCTAGAGCTGAGCTAATCCCTATTATCCAGCTCCATGTGGTCAGGGTGGACCACCCTGGAGATGGTGGCAGTAGAACCTCGAATCTCCACCCATCGCCTGATGCATGACCAACTCCTATACCACATCTGCCTCTGCCTGAAGGATTATTCAATCGAACCTCTGCCTCTTCCTCAGAGATCCCTTGACCGTCAGCAGGTCGTCGGTATAGCGGGTTGAGCAGTAACGAGCCATGTGACCCTACCCATCACACAAGTAGCACTTCTTGCTCTTTATATGAACTCCTCAGTCCCGCGAGCCGCACTCCACCAACCCTATATCCTATGGTCATCCACCAGAAGGTATGTCCTACTTGGTCCCCTGCGTCATCTATCTACTGCTTGTTGTAGATGACTCTGCTACCTGACGTCCAGTGTTGGCTCTCGCTGTCGGTTCCTACTCAGCTAGGAAGCTCACCACCAATAGTGCTTTCTCTAGCACCCCATCCTGTGTTAGAATGCTGAGCAATATCATTGATGATCTGATCTCCCATCGGAGACCCTACACAAAGGTTTGTTCCCTGAATAAAGGGTCTCGTACCATTTCAGTGGAGCAGTGGGAGAGATCAGTGGACCTCGCTGAGTATTGGGCCACGGTCATACTGCCCTTTTGTAAGTGCAGTAGATCTTTTATATGCATTGAGAGTAGGGAATATGGGATGAACTCTACCCTAAAAAGGCCCTCAAATTCTGCCCAAGTGAGGGTCATCTCATTGTGTAACTGGAGTGTCAGACTCCACCATCTCCTAGCTTCTCCCTCGAAGAGACGGGTATCTAGTATCACCATCAGATCAGCTAGTGTCCCAACGAAGAGAAAAAATTGGCCACAACTTCCAACCATTCCTCAGCCACTTGGGGTTCCATCTCACCTCAGAACCACATAGGCCTATGCTACTGAAACTCATGCAATGCATTTAGTCGACATGCACCCTTAGTTGGAGGGGTTGGTGGGAACGGCTTCCTAAAGGGTAGTGGTGATGCTGATACACCACTCGAAGGTGCTAACACCGTAAGTGGGCCCTACACTGAGGCCTCATCACTCAGCGGGCCATAATCATGTACTCTCTCGGGAATCCTAGGTGACTGTCTATGTGGTAGCATCCTGAATGAAAATAGGTGTGCCAAAGATAAGAAGTTATACCTGGTTATCTGACTCAAAGAAATCAAAATTAAACACTTCTAAAACACGTGTAATTAGTGTTTTCGTGCACTGATTCAAAAATCAGAACTCAAGGTCCTGGTGTATAGATACGTCGGAGGCCACACTAACACTAGATTCCCCAAACTAAAAACCACACTCATAAAAATTAACACTCTTTCCACATAGAAAATATCAGAGTTCAAGTTTTTTTGGTAGAACCGACTTCTATAATACTATTTTTTCATGACATATCCCCCAGGGCCCATGCCATGACTACCCCAAGCTCACCTTCCCTTGTCTAGGGGCTATCAATTAGCACTGGAAAGGTGTATCCCTATAATGGGAGGGAATCACATTTAAACCTATACAAACACACAATCCAAGAACACAACAAGAATCAACCACAAAGTAAATTGTTGTAGTAAAAAATGTACTGAAAGTAAAGGGGTTAGAAAACAAGACCAAATAAAAGTAATAAGAATATATGAAAAGAGAAAAATGGCTCCCGGAATGTCCACCGAGGATCTTACATGAAGGGTAGGTATAGTTCATGATCAGTAGTCATTGTGACATGTCACGTCAAATGGTCCACCTCTAAGCATCGTTCAGTCCTACCTCCCCCAGACTCACTCGATGTTGTCCATCTTCAGCATAATACACACTATGGTTTGGGCATAGCTCGTGCCGGGGTGAGTATAACAATAATCAGTAGAGACCCCGAGACCCTTCTTTGTCTCCCAGAGTTCCACAAATAAATATACCACAAAGCAAGACTTCAGTCACAAAGCATGAATTGGTCATCAACTCTACTTAGGTATATGCCCATACATATATGTATGTTATCAAAAGATACTCAACTCATTCATGAGGAAACTTAAGGCTCTATCTTTTAATCCATTTTCACAACTGATCCATGAAGGAAGAATACCACAAAGGTAACACCACGAAGGTGCGAGTACTGCAATGGTAACACCACGATGGTCTGAGTACCACAAAGGTAACACCACAAAGGTTAAAGTACCATAAAGGTAAATACTATGCTCATACCCAGGTTTATATTGCAAGTACATAAGTACATATGATTAGACGTTTTGCTTGATCATCATATTCTGTAGAGAGGCTCTGCTGCTGAACCACACAGGATCGATTGATGCGGACCCACATAGGATCATTAGGCACCGACACACACAAGATCAGTAAATACTAACCCACACAGGATCTCTAAATGTTGACCCATACAAGATTAATAGATGATGACCCACCCAAGATCGATGTTCTTTCTTCCCGTTACAGCCAACCACTAGATTCTTGCACTAAGCATGCTTGATTCTGGGAGGATCCGATCCTCAGGCCATCGGCTGAACATCAACATCGACTAAGTTCCATGAAGACTTATCCCGAAGGACCTCCATGTCGTAAGGGTTCTAATGCGACAGACGGTGTGTTAATCGGACGCCTGGTATGTAATCTATTGGAATTTTTAATCTATGGGCCCGGCTGGATTCGGGTTTGATCCAACCCAAACATACTCTATAATCCCCCAAAACTCAAGTAGAGTATACCAATAGTTCTGTCTCGCACCAAGGATTCTAGTGTCGTAGATAGTTCACTAAACAGACATCTGATTCACAAGTTATTACCCTTTAAGCAAAACACAGCATTGTTTGGTCACGCCCGGCTGGGCGGGGTCACGGCAGGCTCGACCTACTAGGCCACATTCCGGGCCGACACATAGGGTTTGTGGCCAACCCCCAAGGGGGCGTAGCTCGACCTATGAAGGGTGTGACCCAATGGGCTCGCGCGGCTTGGCCCACAGAGGGCATGGCCTATGGGGCTCGCACGGCCAGACCCACGTAGTGTGTGGCCTACTGTGCCCCCACGGCCCGGCCTGTGGTGGGGAATGGGCCGCTGGGCTCGTGCGGCCCGGCCTATGGAGGGCACGACTCACTGGCTGGGGTCCGCCATAGCTGGAGTGGGGGGGGGAGTGTCTCCCCCCGGTTTTCATGAATTGTCACGACCCGACCCAACGGGGCTCGATCCACGACTCCCCAAGCCCGCCTCCAATAGGCCAGGGGCTGGCGACCAGCACCGAGTAGGCTATCACACACATGGGAGGCATTAGCTTAAGGTACCCGTACACACGCACCCACAAACACCTCCATGCAACAGTGCAGAGATATAGAAACTAAAAAGTAAATGCATGCATACACTATCCCACAACCAGAGTACAGTAGAAGTACAAAGGGAAAAAAAGGTCCCACCAAAAGGAAACAACAAAAGCGCATCCAACCTGCTCTAAAGATGGGGAACGCTTCCACAAACACCCGCCGGTAAGCTCCCTCGTCACCGCTCCAGTAAACACCCTGGTCAACACGCTCACTAAACTCCTCCTGCTCCGGGCCCTCCCGGGACTCCGTCGAAAGGCCTGTGGTCTGCACAAGACACAAACATGTGTGGGCAAAGCCCGTGCAGGGGTGAGTATAAACATACCCAGTAGGCACCCCAAAAACCCCAAACCCAAGGGAGCAACTGAAAGGCAATAGTCCGCTCAACCCAGCTAGAGGGAACCCAGACAAGAGAGAAACTCCATCTCGTGACCATCCTAGGCTAAACACAACTAGTCAAATCAGCTCAGCTCAGGTGTATGCCCATACATACACCTTGAACAATCCAGATATACTCAGATCACACCACAAAGCCACAAGAGGTACCGACCTCGTCACCAGCAACTGTCCACAACCAGGAGAGTACACCCCATGATCACTGTCATCCCAGATGAAACTCATCTGATAGATACACTCCATCGGGTCCCAAACAAACATCTCAGACGCTCACCCGAGAGACCACGCTCGTCAGATAACATCACTCGCTGAAACAACATAACCACCAAACTCCTCGGATAGGGGATCGCCGCTAGGGTCTTCTAGGGGATACCAAGACCCACTCCGATATACGTAGCTCACAGATTGGGGATCACTCCCAGGGTCCGCTGGGGGATACCACAACCCGATCTGGCATACGTAGTTCTCACAGATAGGGGATCACACCCAGGATCCTTTGGGGGATACCACAACCCGATCTGGTGCTTGACAGAAACTCCACACTCAGATAGAGGATCATCGTCCATATAAAGATGGTCACGACGATACCAGAACCCTATCTGGTATAACTCGCGATGTAGGGGATCGAACCGACGATGCCGCAACCCTACCGAAACCACGCGCTGAGTAGGGGATCGTATAACCAACAATACTGCAACCCTACTATAAACCTCATGCGGAGTAGGGCATTGTATACCTGACGATGCCACGACCCTACTGATCACGACCCACCGCGTAGGGGATCATATTCCCGATGATTCTACAAACCCTACTGGGTTAACCTGCTAGATAGGGGATCGCCGCCCGTGATTAAGCGGTCACAGCGATACCAAGAACCCGATCTAGGGTAAAGATTCTAGAGGATCCGCTCCGGCCCACCAGAGGGATACCACAACTATAACAGTTTAAACAACCCATCGAGAGGATCAAAAACCCATACGAAGGTTGTGATGCGACACGAACCCTCGTAGGAATGAACCAAAGGAGAACCCTCAACCATTGATGGTCGAAACGTCGCTAACCCGAGCGACCCGCCACAACGCCACACTGCGCACCTTCTAAGCCAAAACTGAGGCCACCATCGCGTCCCACGCGAAAAAACACGCAGGATAAGATGTTTACTCGCCCGAAACGGAGCACCGGTGAAAAAGGCACTATTCACCATAGCTAGCTCATACAGGGCCCACACAATGATCCCGAAACCCATCGAGCGGACCATACCACGGCGATCCCCTCGGAAAAACAAGCGGAATCGACTACTCGCTCGTCCGAAACGGACACTCGGTGAAAAAGGTACAATTCACCGAAGGCCAGCTCGGGTGGGGCCCACGCCTGGATTCTGAAACTCATCGAACAGATCACACCATTGCGATCCTCTCGGAAAAACACACAGGATCAACTATTCATCCGCCAAAATTGGACTCCTGGTGCAAAAGTTGTGTTTCTCCGCAAACGCCAAAACCCGGCCTCATGGGGCCCACACCCCATTCTCAGTCCCAACACCCAGAAACCATCTCAAAAAGTCCATCGTACCATCAGGGTCTCAATGCCACTGACGGCACGTCAATCGGACGCTCCGAGTAGAAGTTACAATGGCCCAAAGTTGTAAAATAATAAAACAATAATATTTTTTACGACGTTTCTAGCTCCCGAGCCACAATCCCGAACCTTTAAACCCTCGAACCCACACCAGAGGGTTCACCTCGTCTTTAGGGTCGCATCGCCGCAAATGGCACGCGAATCCGTCTCCCGGATTGCAAGATACGGGGGTTTAAAGACCCCAGTATGGTAAAAGAGGTCGGCCCGCCCTAGCCAGCGGCCCTCCGTCGCGCGCCGGCGGATCTTCCGCGGACCGCCGGGGGCACCCCGGTGGTCCATTTTGCGATCCGGAGGCGTCTACATTACCCTCGGGACCCGATCTATACTGCTACGACTTCAATTTGCAGAAAAACACAGCAAAAACGGGATCGGGGGTTAAAACTCAAATCTGCCTACCTCGCGGGCGAAACGCCGACGTTCTGCCTTAGATCCACGCTCTAGAGCTTCCGTTGCATGCTCCTGGAACGTCCGCCGTCGAATTCCGATCTCATGGGCGCTTCGTTTTCTCGATTCGGTGGATCGGCGGCGAAGAACGGCGAAGAACGTCGAGAGGAACGATAAAAGGCTGGGGGGCGCTGATATTTATATCAGCCGCCCGCCGGCGCCAAACCCGGCTCGGACCTGACGCCCGATGCGAACAAAAGTAAGGTCATCCCTTGGGTAAACGCGCCATTCTGAAAACAACAGCGGACTCAGATTTTCCATCCGAGACTCTGATCAGAAGTTATTTGAGCCGACGCTCACACACTAACTTCACCATTTAATTATGAAAACGCCCCTGGTGGCGTTTCTCACCGTAAGCCCGCGCTCGTAATGTTTACACCTCGTCTAGGGTAAACAGCACGTTCCGGACGCAACCGTGCCCTCAGATTCCCGTTATGAGCTACCTTTTAGGATATATCACACCTCTGCCACGTGCATTGTATAAAATACTAAATATTTTTATAAAATTAATTCCAGGCACACCGGGCCTCGAAATCGCATGTTGTTTTCGCGCCTAGCTCTGGAATTATTCGTAGAAATATTCCAAAGACTGACAGGACCAAAAATCCGAGTCACTACATCCTCCCCCCCTTAGAACTTTTTGTCCCCAAAAAGCCCTAAGTACAAGGAAAGCGACTGGACTCTCAACTGGGTCTCACACACCAGCGAGCTCACTAACAAACACCCATGCCTGAATGTATAAGTCAGAGGGACTCATCCACCACACCTCTGATACCACTCTGTCACGACCCGACCCAATGGGGCTCGAGCCGCGACTCCCCAATCCCGCCTCCAATAGGCCAGGGGCTGGCGACCAGTGCCGAGTAGGCTATCAGACACATGGGAGGCATTAGCCTAAGGTACCTGTACACACGCACCCACAAACACCTCCATGCAACAGTGCAGAGATATAGAAATTGAAAATTAAATGCATGCATACACTATCCCACAACCAGAGTACAGCATAAGTACAAAGGGAAAAACAGGGCCCACCAAAAGGAAATAACAAAAGCGCGTCCAACCTACTCTCAAGATGGGGAACGCTGCCACAAACACCCGCCGGTAAGCTCCCTTATCACCACTCAAGTAAACACCCTGGTTAACACGCTCACTAAACTCCGCCTGCTCCGGGTCCTCCTGGGACTCCGTCGAAAGGCCTGTGGTCTGCACAAGACACAAACATGTCCGGGCAAAGCCCGTGCAGGGGTGAGTATAAACATACCCAGTAGGCACCCCAAAAACCCCAAACCCAAGGGAGCAACTGAAAGGAAACAGTCCACTCAACCCAGCTAGAGGGAACCCAAACGAGAGAGAAACTCCATCTCGTGACCATCATCGGCTAAACACAACTAGTCAACTCAGCTCAGGTCAGGTGTATGCCCATACATACACCTTGAACAATCCAGATATACTCAGATCATGCCACAAAGCCACAAGAGGTACCGACCTCATCACCAGCCACTGTCCACAACCAGGAGAGTACACCCCATGATCACTGTCATCCCAGATGACTCTCATCCGAGAGATACACTCCATCGGGTCCCAAACAAACATCTCAGACGCTCACCCGAGAGACCACGCTCGTCGGATAACATCACTTGCTGAAACAACATAACCACCAAACTCCTCGGATAGGGGATCACCGCTAGGGTCCGATAGGGGATACCAAGACCCACTCCAGTATACGTAGATCACAGATTGGGGATCACTCCCAGGGTCTGCTGGGGGATACTACGACTCGATCTGGCATACGTAGTTCTCACAGATAGGGGATCACACCCAGGATCCGTTGGGGGATACCACAACCCGATCTGGGGCACGACAGAAACTCCACACTCAGATAGAGGATCATCATCCATATAAAGATGGTCACGACGATACCGGAACCCTATCTGGTATAACTCGCGATGTAGGGGATCGAACCGACTATTCCGCAACCCTACCGAAATCACGCGCTGAGTAGGGGATTGTATAACCAACGATACCGCAACCCTACTATAAATATCATGCTGAGTAGGGGATCGTATACCCAATGATGCCACAACCCTACTGAGAACGACCCACCGCGTAGGGGATCATATTCCCGATGATGCCACAAACCCTACTGGGTTAACCTGCTAGATAGGGGATCACCGCCCGTGAATAAGCGGTCACAGTGATACCAAGAACTCGATATAGGGTAAAGATGTTAGAGGATCCGCTCCGGCCCACCGGAGGGATACCACAAATCTAATAGTTTAAACATCCCATCGAGAGGATCACAACCCCATACGAAGGTTGTGATGCCACACAAACCCTCGTAGGAACGAACCAAGGGAGAACCCTCAACCACTGCTGGTCCAAACGTCGCTAACCCGAGCGACCTGCCACAACGCCACACTGTGCACCTCTTAAGCAATTACCGAGTCCACCATCGAGTCCCACGCGGAAAAACACGCAGGATAAGCTGTTTACTCGCCCAAAATGGAGCACCGATGAAAAAGGCACTATTCACCATAGCTAGCTCCTGCAGGGCCCACACAACGATCCCAAAACCCATCGAGCGGACCATACCACGGCGATCCCCTCGGAAAAACAAGCGGAATCGACTACTCGCTCGTCCGAAACGGACACCCGGTGAAAAAGGTACTATTCACCGAAGGCCAGCTCGGGTGGGGCCCACGCCTGGATTCCGAAACTCATCAAACGGATCGCACCATTGCGATCCTCTCGGAAAAACACACAGGATCAACTATTCATCCGCCAAAATCGGACTCCTGGTGCAAAAGTTGCGTTTCTCCGCAAACGCCAAAACCCGGCCTCGTGGGGCCCACACCCCGTTCTCAGTCCCAACACCTGGAAACCATCTCAAAAAGTTTGTCGTACCATCAGGGTCTCAATGCCACTGACGGCACGTCAATCGGACGCTCCGGGTAGAAGTTACAACGGCCCGAAGTCGTAAAATAATAAAACAATAATATTTTTTTACGACGTTTCTAGCTCCCGGGCCACGATCCCGAACCTTTAAACCCTCGAACCCACACCGAAGGGTTCTCCTCATCGTCAGGGTCGCGTCGCCGCAAACGGCGCGTGAATCCGGCTCTCGGATTGCAAGATACGGGGGTTTAAAGACCCCCGTATGGTAAAAGAGGCCGGACCGGCCCGGGCCGGCCCGCCCTGGCCGGCGTCCCTCCGCCGCGCGCCACCGCGCTGGGTGGCCGGCAGCCGCGGGCCGCCGGGCTCCGCCGGCGTCGTTGCCGCCGCATCGGTGTCGCGCCGGCGGATCTTCCTCGGACCGTCGGGGGCACCCCGGTGGTCCGTTTTGCGATCCAGAGGCATCTACACGACCCTCGGGACCCGATCTACACTACAACAGCTTCAATTTGCAGAAAAACGCAGAAAAAACGGGATCGGGGGTTAAAACTCAAATCTGCCTACCTCGCGGGCGAAACGCCGACGTTCTGCCTTAGATACGTGCTTCAGAGCTTCCGTTGCACGCTCCTGGAACGTCTGTCGTCGAATTCCGAGCTCGTGGGCGCTTCGTTTGCTCGATTCGGCGGAGCAGCGGTGAAGAACGTCGAGAGGAACGATAAGGGGGGGGGGGCGCTGATATTTATATCAGCCGCCCGCCAGTGCCAAACCCGCCTCGGACCCGACGCCCAATGCAAACAAAAGTAAGGTCACCACTAGGGTAAATGCGCCATTCTGAACGCAACGGCGGACTCAGATTTTCTATCCGACACTCCGATAAGAAGTTATTTGAGCCGATGCTCGCACACTAACTTCACCATTTAATTACGAAAACGCCCCTGGTGGCGTTTCTCACCGCAGGCCCACACCCGCAATGTTTACACCTCACCTAGGGTAAACGGCACGTTCCAGACGCAACTGTGCCCTCAGATTCCCGTTCTGAGATACCGTTTAGGAGATATCACACCTCCACCACGTGCATAGTATAAAAATACTTAATATTTTTATAAAATTAATTCTGGGCACACCGGGCCTCAGAATCTCACGCCATTTTCACGCCTAGCTCTGGAATTATTCGTAGAAATATTCCAAAGCCTGACAGGACCAAAAATCCAATTCACCACACGAATGGTCATAGCCATTCGGTTTGTGAACTAGTGGCACCACATGGCATCACCCGGTCGTTGCGGGACTCGTAGGAGGTGTGTTCCTCCTCTATTGTGGCTTCAAGCCACGACCACCTCCAGCGACGCGCGATGACGTGCTGCACCGCCTTCGTGATTGGCCAGTACCGGCCGCCCTGCTTGACCGTCGTATCTAAAAAGTCGCAACGTCATCCCCTGCCAGTGCACGACGACACGCTATCTCCTCTACGGTCAGCCGCCTCCCTCAACTCCCACCCCCCCCCACCGGCACTGATTGGAAGAAGTGTTTCGTGGGTCACCAGGTGAGCTCCGATGGGCCGTCGTTCCATCGGAAGGTCCCAACAGGCCTCTTGGGATACCCTCTTCGCCGCTTGTCTCTCCGTTCCAAAATTCGTCAAATCCCAAAAAAATCCCACAAAGAACTCATTGCTAAAACAAGTAATAGAGGGTTCATTTCTTGTTTGTTTGGCCCGCGTACTACGTGTTAGCTTGGTAGTAAGAGGGTAGAATAGGATTCAACAATAACATGAAATTAAAACAAGATAAATCCCTACCTCAAGATTCTTTGAAGAATGTTCGTGCTTGAGGAGGATTCAGTGTTCGTCAGTTCGTGATTCGGTGGAGCGCGTCCCCGCTTGCTGAAACTGATCCTATCCTACATGTGATTGGTGTCGTAGTATTTTACCAGATCTTCTTCGCTTGGTGGAACTATGACAATACCCCTCCCTAAGCTCCATATAAATACGAGGAGCAAGAGGTGGGTAACACCATTGGAAATTTGTGAGGTACCTTTGATAATGAAACATCCTTATCCCAATGGTACTGTTACAAATATTGAGTAGACAATCCAATTAATGGTTTGAATTGACGTTGGTCCCACCACTCCACTTTTCTATTTGGGGAAAAAGAAAAGGATAAATAACATAACAGATCATGTTATTTTATTAATTTTTTTCCAAGGTCCACAAAATTAACTTTTTCACCCAACCTACTGCAGTTGAAGTGAAGGATCCCTTAAAATAATCTCAGCACTGCAGATTCAACAGTGACCTCAGATTTTTAATCTGATCACCAGTTCAAATGATAGAAAACTCCAGCTATGTGTTTACTGAATGTATCTTAAAAAAGGTTCATAAATTTATTTCGGGCACATCGGGCCTCTGAAACATGCACTGTCAATTTTCGCAGACTCATAATAATTCTATATATTTAAAAAAAATACAAGAAAAATATTGGTCTTTACAGTACTCTCAGTGTACATGGAATATATTATCAAAAGATCGATGGGAACACAATTCTCTATGTTATACCCAAAGGGTGGAAACATACATTCACCGACATGCCTCCTCAAACGGCCCCATAAAATTCAACCACATATCTACATACATATTCTCCACTCTTATAGTAGTCAAATATGACCCAAGAAATGGTCTGTTGGGCAAAAATCCCTCAAGGTATCATTGAAGCATTTTTGAGGTGATTGTGTTTGTTGACAAAGTGGACATCTGAGTGGTGATTGTTGAAAAAGCAAAACAATGACATTCGAGTTTGTTGACAAAGAGGATTTCATGATGGAATGTTGAGTTCAAGAGCTGAGGTCAACAATCCATGTTTGACTCAAGAACGTTGACAAAAGTAAAGGATGATCTAGAGGCTGTACAAAAGAACAGATACAAGGTGGCACCGTTTTCCAGTGTTTGGTAAATTTTTGGGCATGAAAATCGTCAAATTAAGAAACTTGTTTTTTCACAAAGGGACTTGCGCGCCGTGTACTTGAAGGCTTGGAAATTTTCTTTCCATATGTTTTTCATGATCAGATCATCAAAATATGGCAATTGGACAAGTGTCGCGCAAGTATTGGTGGTGTCGCCCAGGTGACTTTCACGCTGTGAAAGAGACTTGCGTGTCGATACCTTCAAAGATTGAGAACTTGTATGCCTTTGGTTTTTCAAGATCAGAAGATCAAAATCTAACAAAGGAAAGAGGTTCGCGCAAGTTTGGAATTATGTAGTGCAAGTGACTTGCAGGAGAAGAGACCTGCGCACCGAGACTTGCGCGCCGAGGAGAGACTTGTGCGCCATCGTGCAGGGGTGACCAAATGCCTATAAATACTGGACCACCCATCTTCATTCTTCATCGGAGTTCAAAAAATTTAGAAATCAGAGCTCCCATCATGCAGGTGTGGTAGTCGTGCAAGTGTTGTGTGATCGTGCAGGTGGAGCTGCATGCCAGAGTGAGGAGTTGCGCGCTAGTGTGAGAAGTTGCGCGCCGGTTGGTAGTTGCACGCCATTATTTGTTTGGGAGTAAAAGGAAGAGAGTCACGCAAGTTTAGAGTTTAGGAAGATTGTGTCACGCAAGTGTGTGTGGTGGACTTGCGTGCCCGTTGCGACTTGCACGCCGATACTTGCGCACCGAGATAGACTTGCGCGCTAAGTAAGGTTTATTTCCGAAAGTGATTTTCGGGCTGCGTGGAAGCTCGAAGTTTGCCCGATACCTTCGGTGAAAAGAGAGATTCATCTAAGGGTGAAAGATTTAACTTCAACAGAGCATCCACTTACAGATAAAGATGCATTCCTTCATGCAAATGAAAAGACCTACAGGTCTATAATCTGTGAGTGGATCCTTTCTGACGCAGTGAGAAAAGGAAGAGGAAGAAGGTGATCCTCTCCACCGGCAGTGAGCCAGAGAGTGAGAAATAGGGAATGACCCTTGGGAAAGTAGTGAGCTGACCCTAAATCTTGTAAATGCAGTGAGCCTGGGACAGAGTGACTGTTCCCGAACCTTTGTATCCACATCTAGTGAATAATAGTGGAATTTGGTACGACCAGAAACTTGTCAGTGTATGCTCCTTGGACGTAGCCCAATGAGGGTGAACCAAGTAAAAATCTCTATGTCTGCATGTTTGCCTCCCAGAATTGCATTCAAAGCATCATCATTAGATAAAGAAGAAAAGAAGCGATCAACATAAACACACAAGAGCAAACGAAGTGACCTGATCGTACCACGATTCATTGTTTCATTTTCACCCTTACACCGTTGTGCTAAACATATTTTGTATTAAAAATTATAAAAATATTATCAAATTGTACTTCATGTTTGATTAAATAATTTTTTGTTTATCACTGTTTAATAGGGCAATGATACTTGGTTTGGAAATTACAATGTAGGTGGAGGTGATTTGAAGGGCCCTTGATGAAGTGAAAGAAAAATGGGCCAAAATTGCATGGATCTATGGGCATCTGTCCACTGTTTTGAATAGTACAAAAAATCCGTACATCCAAATAGGCTGAAATGTTGTGGTCTTGTCCAAAATTCAATAGGATACATTTCATATGAAGGAACCCAACCCTGATTCGGCTTGTATGGGGCCCATCCGAACTGATCTGTCCAAGCCACCGAATTTGGACCAAGTCAAATGCGGTGTTCTGTATTTTATCAATATCTTGAGCTGTAGTTGTCCAAATGGTGCAAACCTTTCGGTGGAGACATTCCAAAGGTAGGGCTGCAACTTTTCTATTTTCTCCAAAGTGAGATAAGATTGTATGAAGGCCGAAACACGTCGTGAAAGTGGATTGATGAAATCTGTGTGCCCAAAACCACCTCCCACATTTCCTATAAAAGGGCACCTTGGGCTCCTCATTTGTAAGTTCGACCAAGGAGTGAAGTGCTGCCAATTTGGAGTCCTAGAGGAGTCTCCTAATCAACTTGGAGGTTCTTGAGGCCCCTATCCTTATGGGGGAATCAAGGATGAAGAAGGAGTTCCACCCGAGCTTCCTCCTCCTCCTGATGTCGAGCTAATAGTTGGGTGTTCGTTGTGAGGGAGCTACACACATGTCAAGGGAGTTCCGATGCATAAATTAGCTACTGGTTTGGAGTAATTTGGGTGTTTAAACATTTAATTCCATGTATCTTATTTTATTTCAGATTTGAATTCTTGATTTGATGCATGTGAGTGTTATGCTCTTAATTTCTAACCGATCGGTGTGAGGTTTTGAGTGTGTGACTTGTGTTGTTCCGATTGGACATCACAAGAATCCTTTTCATACCTGCCTTATTGAGATTTCAATATACTTTGGAAGCTCTTATTCCATGCATAAGTACTGGACCTTGACAATACGATTGTTACGTCAAGGTTTGGTTCTTAAAGCATTGAAATAAAAGCTTAGGAATTAATCGGGATTCCAATTAACTCCAACCAAAGAATTACTCTAAACCTAAGATGAATCTACATGAACAATGAACTTGATATGTGCGTAGTGAAATCACATCGACCCTTTTATCTCATATTTCTCAAAATCCACTTGGTCACTCATCTTTTAAGCTATTTCAACTAAGTCATTGTTTTAAACTGTTTTCCAAACCACCCCCTCTCTTAGTCATTTTTATTAAAAATACACACTCTAAACCTACTAACGCTCCTTGAGAGACGACCTAGGGTCTACCCTAGACTATAAATCAACCTTAAAAACATAATCAATTTGACGTGTCATGACAACACGGTCAAATTTTGGCGCCGTTGCCGGGGAGCGCTTTGGTTTTTAGTGCGTGTTTTTGATAAAGTAGTTGTAAATTTTGTAAATATTTGTTTGTTTGTTTTTCTACCTTTTATTTATTCTTGTGTTCTGATCTATATCTTGTGTAGGTTCTGTGCATGACGCGTTCTACTTCGGGAGACTTACCACCTTTCGAACCCTAACCGGAGAGGATCATACATCAACGAAACCGAGGCACACAAGACCACACTTTGAAGGAGGAGACATCAAATCTTAAAATTCTTCTTGATCCTTCTTCTTATTCTGAAACCAAAGTTAAAATTGAACATAACTTGTATAACATGGCTGAAAATAATAGAACACTAAAAGAAATAACCTCACCTGATGTTGATATCCAATCCACTTATATTCAATTACAAGGCGAGGCACCCAATTTTGAACTAAAATCTGGTTTAATTCATTTATTACCAAGATTTCATGGACTGCCTGGAGAAGATCCACATAAGAATTTAAAAGAATTTCATACTGTGTGCTCAACATTAAAACCTACTAATGTGGATGAATAACAAGTAAAACGTAGGGAATTTCCATTTTCATTAGAAGACACAGCTAAATATTGGTTGTATTATGTTAATTCGCCTATTAAAGGTTGGGCAGACATGAAACGACTTTTTCTTGAAAAATACTTCCCAGCCTCTCGAACTGCAACAATAAGAAAAGAAATATGTGGGATAATACAATCTCAAGGAGAAACCCTTCATGAATATTTGGAACGATTTAAAATATTGTTTTCAAGTTGTCCACATCATCAAATAAGTGATCAACTTTTAATTCAGTATTTTTATGAAGGTTTAATCCCTATTGATCGAAACATGATTGATGCTGCTACAGGTGGTGCACTAGTGGATAAAACCCCAATCGCTGTAAGGACCCTAATTGAGACCATGGCACAGAACACTCAACAATTCAGTTCAAGTTCCATTGTAACTATTCGAGGTGTCCATGAGGTGCAAAGTACTGAATTCGAGAAGAATGTAGACACAAAGTTTGAAGAGGTGAGTACCCTTCTACGACAACTTGCTCTTTCCCAAGGGAAATTCCAATCTCCTCCTCCCATACATTGTGGTATATGCTCTTCGGATACCCACTATTCTGACCAATGCCCCCAATTGAGAGAAACTTCTGAGAGTTGTGAGGCAATATTCCCAGGACGCCCCTATAACCAACCCATTAGGCAAGAACCTTACTATCCATCCAACCCTAGGTGGAAAGAAAACCAAGCCTATAGGCAAGGGGGGTATTCAAACCAGCCTCATCAACCATGGAACCAACCAGGGAAAAGTAGTCATCAACCACCACCACCTAGAAATTTTCAACCACCCCAAAGGCCTTTCCAACAACCCCCTCCAAAAACTGAACCTAGACTAGAAGATATGATGAAACAAATGGCTGTCAATAATCTCCAATTCCAACAAACCACCCAAGAAGCCATACAAGACCTCAAAACCCAATTAGGCCAACTAGCTAACTCAGTGGGTGAAATCCAAAGCCATGGGTCGGGTAAACTACCATCTCAACCAATAGTAAACCCTAAGGATAAAGGAAATGTTAGTGCCATCACCCTTAGGAGTGGGACACAACTCGAAAGCCAATTTACCCCTCCATTAGAGTCCTCCCATCCAAAGGAAACCACCATCCCAACTACTAAAAATGGTCCAAGAGAAGAAAACCTTTTTCCTGAGAGAAGCCCTTCCAAAGGAAAGACTGTGGATGTTGATGATCCACCTATCCCAACCATTCCTCTTCCATTTCCTCAAAGGGATGCACATCCTAGGAAACAAAAAAAACTGAACTTGATAAAGAAATCTTGGAAACTTTCAAGAAAGTACAGGTTAACATTCCTTTGATTTATGTTGTGAAGCAAATTCCAAGATATGCCAAGTTTCTGAAGGAGATGTGTACACACCGAAGGAGGCTTCGTGGTGATGACAAGGTGATCCTGGGGAGGAATGTTTCTGCATTGATAGAGCCATCACTTCCCACCAAGTGCAATGATCCTGGGACATTCTCGATTTCGTGCACCATAGGGGAGTATTCATGTTCCAACGCTATGCTTTATTTGGGTGCTTCTATTAATGTTATGCCTCACTCTATTTACTCTTCATTGCGGGTCAGTGAACTAAAACCCACTGGTATTGTAGTTCAGCTAGAAAATCGGAGTACAGCACACCCCTCTGGTGTGTTAGAGGATGTTCTTGTGAGGGTGAAAATTTTAATTTTTCCTGCTGATTTTTATGTGCTTAAAATGGAAGATGATAGGATGAATGGACATGCCCCAATTATATTGGGGTGACCTTTCTTGAAAACCGCCAAAACCAAAATTAATGTCCATAATGGTACATTATCTATGGAGTTTGGTGGTAATAATGTCCACTTCAATATCCTTGATACCATGAAGAACCCCTCAGAAGAACACTCCTCTTTCTCTATCAATTCAATTGATGTTCTCCCTTCCCCTAAAACAACTTATTTTCATTCCACTAATCCCTTTTCTGGGTTTTCTTCATTGATTGAAATGTTAGGTAATGAATCATGCATTGATTGTTGTAGCGGTCTAGAGAAATGTCATGCATGTTTGTTAATTGATGATTTCTTGAACACAGAGGATCACATGACCATCGATGATACTGCTAAGCTTATAAAAGCTCATTCCTCATCTAAGGATGTTACCATTGAGCAGTTAGATGAGATCAGTGACTTCTCACTATCACACACACTTCTATCAATCCAAAATCCCCCAGAATTGGAACTGAAACAACTTCCTCAAGATTTAAAATACTCATATCTTGAGAATGGAAACAAGTTGACCGTCATCATTGCTAGTTCACTCCCTCCTGAGCATGAATTGCAACTGCTTGATCTTTTGAGGAAGTATAAACAGGATTTGGGATGGACACTTGCTGACATTCCTGGAATTATCCCATCAATTTGTACACATCATATTTTATTAAATGATGAGGCTAAACCAGTGAGGCAGTCACAACGTCGACTGAACCCAAACCTACTTGATGTTGTTAAAAATGAAGTAACAAAAATATTGATAGCTGGAATCATTTACCCTATCTATGACAGCCAATGGGTCAGTCCCGTTCAAGTAGTTCCTAAAAAAACTGGCCTTACTGTAGTTAAAAATGAAAACAATGAATTGGTTCCAACTCGTGTGCAGAATAGTTGGTGTGTCTGTATATACTATCGTCGACTAAACCAACACACTAGGAAGGACCATTTACCATTGCCATTCATTGACCGGATGCTAGAGAGTCTAGCAGGGAAGTCCCATTACTGTTTCCTTGATGGGTATTCTGGATACTTTCATATCCATATTTCCCCCGAGGACCAGGAAAAGACAACCTTTACTTGCCCCTTTAGTACATTTGCTTATAGAAGGATGCCATTTAGTCTGTGCAGTGCTCCAGGTACTTTCCAACGATGTATGGTTAGTATTTTTTTGGATTACCTGGAGAATTGCATGGAGGTTTTTATGGATGATTTTACTGTTTATGGATCCTCTTTTGATGAATGTTTGAGTAGTCTTGCTTCTGTCCTACGTCGCTGTATTTAAAATAATCTCGTATTAAATTATGAGAAATGTCATTTCATGGTGTGACAAGGCATAGTTTTGGGACATGTAATTTCTGGGGAAGGTATCCAAGTGGACAAATCAAAAGCATATTTCATTTCCTCCCTACCATTCCCTAAAAATGTTTGGGATGTGCGGTCTTTCCTGGGTCATGCTGGATTTTATCGTCGTTTCATTCGTGACTTTAGTAAAATTGCACTCCCCCTCTCTCGATTACTCCAAAAAGAAAAAAGAATTTGATTTTGATAAAAAATGCGAGGAAGCTTTTAATAAATTTAAATGGAGTCTCACATCACCCCCGGTAATCCAACCACCTTAGTGGGATTTACCATTTGAGCTCATGTGTGACGCCTCTAACTATGCAGTTGGGGTAGTCTTATCACAAAGGGTCGATCGAGCTCCACATCTCATTGCCTATGCCTCACGTACTTTGGACCCTGCCCAAGCAAACTAAACCACCACTGAAAAAGAATTTCTTTCCATTGTGTTTACCTTGGATAAATTCAGGTCATACCTTTTAGGGTCCAAAGTCATTGTGTTCTCAGACCATGCAGCCCTCCGATATCTCCTAAAGAAACTCGAAGCCAAACCATGTCTCATTCCCTGGATGCTCCTCCTTTAGGAATTTGATCTAGAAATTAGGGATAAAAAAGGAGCAGAGAATGTGGTTGCTGACCATATCAGTATGATTCTCCCATCCTCGGACATTGACTCATCCCTCTGTATTCCCATAAATGAATTGTTTCCTGATGAGAAATTGTACCGAGTGCAAGATTCTATTCCTTGGTATGTTGAAATTGTAAATTATTTGGTAGAGTCTTGCATTCCTGCTGATTTCACCAAAAAACCAAGAAAGTCATCTAAAATATGAGTCTCGTTGGTACATTTGGGATGACCCCTACCTTTGGTGCACATGTAGTGATCAAGTTATTAGGCGTTGTGTTCCTGATAGTGAGTTTAAGTCTGTCCTTAGGTTCTGCCACACACTTGCTTGTGGGGGCCACTTTGGTCCCCAACGGACTGCTCGCAAGGTCTTAGATTCTGGTCTTGTTTGGCCTACATTGTTTAGGGATGCCCATGAATTCTATAAATCTTGTCCTCACTTTCAAAGAATGGGAAATGTCTCTAAAAGAAATGAGATGACCCAACAACCCTTGCTCTTCCATGACATTTTTGATGTTTGTGGCATTGACTTTATGGGACCATTCCCCAATTCATTTGAGAACCTTTACATTCTTCTGGAAGTGGATTATGTTTCAAAGTGGGTAGAGGCACGAGCCACGAGGACAGATGATTCCAAGACAGTTGTGGAATTTTTGAGAACCCAAATATTATGTAGGTTTGGATTACCTATGTTTATCATCAGTGATCAGGGTTCTCATTTCTGCCACCGCACAATGCAATCTCTTTTGCATAGGTATGGGGTTGGGCATCGAGTGTCTATTGCTTATCACCCACAAACAAATGGTCAAGCCGAAGTGTCAAATAGAGAGGTAAAACAGATTCTTGAGAAAATCGTTCAGCCAAATAGAAAAGACTGGAGTCTTAGACTCGATGATTCATTATGGTCTTACCGTACTGCATTCAAAACTCCAATTGGAAAGTCACCATATCGGCTAGTTTTTGGGAAGAGTTGTCACCTCCCTGTTGAGGTAGAGCATCAGGCCTACTGGGCCATCAAACAATGTAATTATAATCATTCTGGTGCAGGTGCTCAAAAGAAGTTGCAGATTCAGGAGCTAGAGGAAATGAGAATAGATGCATATGGAAACTCTAGGATTTATAAGGAGAGTACCAAGGCTGCTCATAACCGTCTTATCCTTCATCGTCAGTTCCACATCGGGCAGAAGGTCCTCCTCTACAATGCAAGGCTGAAGTTGCACCCTGGTAAGCTTCGTTCCCATTGTTTTGGACCTTACATTGTTACTAATGTCTCTCCATTTGGTCTTGTCCAGGTTCAAAATGAAGACACCAAGCAAACCTTCATTGTCAATGGGCAGCGGTTGAAGCACTTCCATGAAGCCATTCCGGAGTCCCCAGTGGAGGAACTCCAAGTTGATGAAGCAAACTATGAATGACATCAACCAGGTTTTATCCTTCCTTCCCACATTCTGTCTTACTACAGTGAGGACACTGAATACTCTAGGTGTGGGGGGGTGGATACATTCCTGGGTTAGTTAGTAATTTTCATCGTTTTCTCCATTTGTTTTCTCTTTTTTGCCTTCTTTATGGTATTTTCATTTTTCCCCAACAACAATTTCGAAATTCCATGATGTGGCGACCATAGAGTGGGGAAAGTAAAAATACCATAACAAAGGCTAAAAATAATTTGTGTATGATTTTACCATCAAGGAGTGATTTTTAGTGAATTGGTTTTCTGTCAATGATATATTTGGTTGTATCTATGTAAAACCTTTGAGATGATTGATGCCCTTTGTGTGAGTAGTTTTTTGGGAAACTGTGTCACTAATATCTCCACAAATGTTTGCACCAAACCACAAAGTGTGATTATTTATTACTTAATATAAGATAAATATATGTTGGGTTAATGTTTTTCAGCTTTAAATGATATTTCCATACGTTCATTCCTTATCTGATCTGTTTCATTACTATACCAGATTGACCTATGCGTGTGTACCTAATGTCCGACTGTTGTACGCCCTCAAAAATAATAATAAAATAAAATAAAATTGTTGTGTCTTGGGCAGGTCAAAAACCACTCCTCCTCAACATTTGATCTTGTTATAACTATTTGAATTAGTTTCGTGAGGAGATCAAACAAGGTTTGAGAGATGAGTGTGATATTTGTTCCAATTGCAACTTCAAAAAAAATATAATAAATGAGGGGAGTGATGAAATGTGCAACATATGGGGATATCTAGGTTGGGATCTTATGGTTTGGCTTCTGAGAATGCTTAAATGAGTGGGTCTTGAAATATGATTGCAAAAAAAGTAGGACAGGTTCGGTGACAAAATCATTTAAGCTGAAAAATGTTAAAATAACATATATTTATTGGATAGAAAGTGGAATGAATAGCATGGAATAGTTTCCACACACACACATGGAGAGTTAGTGTAATGGTGTACTTCTGAATTCCTTTCTCAATTGGGGATCATGAAACTTTTTGAATTTCTCTATGATATGATTTATGAGACATCTTTTTCTATTTTCACTAGGAAGAACTCCTTGGTGTGGTTCGTGCATTAATCACTTTAATTTAAATAAACTTTTCTCAAATGATAAATCTTTAGGATGTTAGAAATATATATATATATATGCATCAATGTTTTTGGATATATTACTTTTCCCAGGATTGCAAATGTTTAGGTGTGGCGGTGTGATCGTACCACGATTCACTGTTTCATTTTCACCCTTACACCGTTGTGCTAAACATATTTTGTATTAAAAATTATAAAAATATTATCAAATTGTACATCATTTTTTATTAAATAATTTTGTTTTTATCACTTTTAAATAGTTCAATGATACTTGTTTTGGAAATTAAAATGTAGGTGGAGGTGATTTGGAGGGCCCTTGATGAAGTGAAAGAAAAATGGGCCAAAATTGCATGGATCTATGGACAGCTATCCACTGTTTTGAATAGTACAAAACATATGTGCATCCAAATGGGCTGATATTTTTTGGGACTATCCAAAATTCAATAGGCTACATTTCATATGAAGGAAACCAATCCTGATTAGGCTTTTATAGGGCCCATCCGAACTGATCTGTCCAAGCCACCGAATTTGGACCAAGTCAAATGCGGTGTTCTGTATTTTATCAATATCTTGATCTGTAGTTGTCCAAACGGTGCCAAACATTCGGTGGAGACAGTAAAGAGGTATGGATACAACTTTTCTATTTTCTCCAAATCGAGATAAGATTGTTTGAAGGCCGAAACGCATCGTTCAAGTGGATTGATGAAATCTGTGTGCCCAAAACCATCTCCCACATTTCCTATAAAAGGGAACCTTGGGCTCATCATTTGTAAGTTCGGCCGAGGAGTGAAGTGCTGCCAATTTGGAGTACTAGAAGAGTCTCCTAATAAACTTGGAGGTTCTGTAGTCCCCTATCCTCATGGGGGAATCAAGGATGAAGAAGGAGTTCCACCCGAGCTTCCTCCTCCTCCCGATGTCGAGCTAAAAGTTGGGTGTTCGTTGTGAGGGAGCTACACACATGTCAAGGGAGTTCCGATTCATACATTAGCTACTGGTTTGGAGTAATTTGGGTGTTTAAACATTTTATTCCATGTATCTTATTTTATTTCAGATTTGAATTCTTGATTTGATGCATGTGAGTGTTATGCTCTTAATTTATAACTGATCAGTGTGAGGTTTTGAGTGTGTGACTTGTGTTATTCCGATTGGACATCACAAGAATCATTTTCATACCCTGCTTATTGATATTTAAATATAATTTGGAAGCTCTTATTCCATGCATAAGTACTGGACCTTGACAATACGATTGTTACGTCATGGTTTGGTTCTTAAAGCATTGAAATAAAATCTTAGGAATTAATCAGGATTCCAATTAACTCCAACCAAAGAATTACTCTAGACCTAAGATGAATCTACATGAACAATGAACTTGATATGTGCGTATTGAAATAAAATAGACCCTTTTATCTCATATTTCTCAAAATCCACTTGGTCACTCATCTTTTAATCTATTTCAACTAAGTCATTGTTTTAAACTGTTTTCAAAACCACCCCCTCTCTTAGTCATTTTTATTAAAAATACACACTCTAAACCTACCAACGCTCCTTGATAGATGACCTAGGGTCTACCCTAGACTATAAATCAACCTTAAAAACATAATCAATTTGACGTGTCACGACAACGCGGTAAAATTTTGGCGCCGTTGCCGGGGAGCGCTTTGGTTTTTAGTGCGTGTTTTTGATAAAGTAGTTGTAAATTTTGTGAATATTTGTTTGTTTGTTTTTCTAACTTTTATTTATTCTTGTGTTCTGATCTATATATTGTGTAGGTTCTGTGCATGACGCGTTCTACTTTGGGAGACTTACCACCTTTCGAACTCGAACCATAGAGGATCCTACATCAACGAAACCGAGGCACACAAGACCACACTTTGAAGGAGGAGACATCAAATCCTAAAATTCTTCTTGATCCTTCTTCTTCTTCTGAAACCAAAGTTAAAATTGAACATAACTTGTATAACATGGCTGACAATAATAGAACACTAAAATAACTAAGCTCACCTGATGTTGATATCCAACCCACTTACATTTAATGACAAGGCGAGGCACCCAATTTTGAACTAAAATCTGGTTTAATTCATTTATTACCAAGATTTCATGGACTGTCTGGAGATGATCCACATAAGCATTTAAAAGAATTTCATACTATGTGCTCAACATTAAAACCTAATAATGTGGATGAAGAACAAGTAAAACTTAGGGAATTTCTATTTTCATTAGAAGACACAGCTAAAGATTGGATGTATTGTATTAATTCACCTATTAGAGGTTGGGCAGACATGAAACGACTTTTTCTTGAAAAATACTTCCCAGCCTATCGAACTACAACAATAAGGAAAGAAATATGTGGGATAAGACAATCTCAAGGAGAAACCCTTCATGAATATTGGGAATGATTTAAAATATTGTGTTCAAGTTGTCCACGTCACCAAATAAGTGATCAACTTTTAATTCAGTATTTTTATGAAGGTTTAATACCTATTGATCGAAACATGATTCATACTGCTGCAGGTGGTGCACTAGTGGATAAAACCCCAATCGCTTCAAGGACCCTAATTGAGACCATGGCATAGAACACTCAACAATTCAGTTCAAGGTCCAGTGTACCCATTCGAGGTGTCCATGAGGTGCAAAGTACTAAATTCGAGAAGAAGGTAGACACAAAGTTTGAAGAGGTGAGTACCCTTCTACAACAACTTGATCTTTCCCAAGGGAAATTCCAATCTACTCCTCCCATACATTGTGGTATATGCTCTTTGGATACCCACTATTCTGACCAATTCCCCCAATTGAGAGAAACTTCTCAGAGTTGTGAGGCAATATTCCCAGGACGCCCCTATAACCAACCCATTAGGCGAGAACCTTACTATCCATCCAAACCTGGGTGGAAAGAAAACCAAGACTATAGAAAAGGGGGGTATTCAAACCAGCCTCATCAACCATGGAACCAACCAGGGAAAAGTAGTCATCAACCACCACCACCTAGAAATTTTCAACCACCCCAAAGGCCTTTCCAACAACCCCCTCCAAAAACTGAACCTAGCCTAGAAGATATGATGAAACAAATGGCTGCCAATAATCTCCAATTCCAACAAACCACCCAAGCATCCATACAAGACCTCAAAACCCAATTAGGCCAACTAGCTAACTCATTGGGTGAAATCCAAAGCCATGGATTGGGTAAACTACCATCTCAACCAATAGTAAACCCTAGGGATAAAGGAAATTTTAGTGCCATCACCCTTAGGAGTGGGAAACAACTCTAAAGCCAAATTACCCTTCCATTGGAGTCCTCCCATCCAAAGGAAACCACCATCCCAACTGCTAAAAATGGTCCAAGAGAAGAAAACCCTTTTTCCTGAGAGAAGCCCTTCCAAAGGAAAGACTGTGGTTGTTGATGATCCACCTATCCCAATCATTCCTCTTCCATTTCCTCAAAGGGCTGCACATCCTAGGAAACAAAAAAAACTGAACTTGATAAAGAAATCTTGGAAACTTTCATGAAAGTATAGGTTAACATTCCTTTGATTTATGCTGTGAAGCAAATTCCAAGATATGCCAAGTTTCTGAAGGAGATGTGTACACACTGAAGGAGGCTTCATGGTGATGAGAAGGTGAGCCTGGGGAGGAATGTTTCAGCATTTATAGAGCCATCACTTCCCACCAAGTGCAGTGATCCTGGTACATTCTCGATTTCGTGCACCATAGGGGAGTATTCATGTTCCAACGCTATGCTTGATTTGGGTGCTTCTATTAATGTGATGCCTCACTCTATTTACTCTTCATTGCAGGTCAGTGAACTAAAACCCACTGGTATTGTCATTCAGCTAGCAAATCGGAGTACAGCACACCCCTTTGGTGTGTCAGAGGATGTTCTTGTGAGGGTGAAAAATTTAATTTTTCCTGCTGATTTTTATGTGCTTAAAATGGAAGATGATAGGATGAATGGACATGCCCCAATTATATTGGGGTGTCATTTCTTGAAAACCGCCAAAACCATAATTAATGTCCATAATGGTACATTATCTATGGAGTTTGGTGGTAATATTGTCCACTTCAATATCCTTGATGCCATGAAGCACCCCTCAGAAGAACACTCCTCTTTCTCTGTCAATTCAATTGATGTTCTTCGTTCCCCTGAAACAACTTATTTTCATTCCCCTAATCCCCTTTCTGAGTTTTCTTAATTGATTAAAATGTTAGGTAATTAATCATGCATTGATTGTTGTAGCGGTCTATAGAAATGTCATGCATGTTTGTTAATCGATGATTTCTTGAACACAGAGGATCACATGACAATCGATGATACTGCTAAGCTTGTAAAATCTCATTCCTCATATGAAGATGTTACCATTGAGCAGTTAGATGAGATCAGTGACTTCTCACTATCACACACACTTCCGTCAATCCAAAATCACCCAGAATTGGAACTGAAACAACTGCCTCAAGATTTAAAATACTCATATCTTGAGAATGGAAACAAGTTTCCCGTCATCATTGCTAGTTCACTCCCTCCTGATCATGAATTGCGACTGCTTGATCTTTTGAGGAAGTATAAACAATCTTTGGGATGGACACTTGCTGACATTCCTGGAATTAGCCCATCAATTTGTACACATCATATTTTATTAAATGATGAGGCTAAACCAGTGAGGCAGTCACAACGTCGACTGAACCCAAACCTACTTGATGTTGTTAAAAAGGAAGTAACAAAACTATTGGTTGTTGGAATCATTTACCCTATCTCTGACAGCCAATGGGTCAGTCCCGTTCAAGTAGTTCCTAAAAAAACTGGCCTTACTGTAGTTAAAAATGAAAACAATGAATTGGTTCTAACTCGTGTGCAGAATAGTTGGCGTGTCTGTATAGACTATCGTCGACTAAACCAACACACTAGGAAGGACCATTTCCCATTGCCATTTATTGACCAGATGCTAGAGAGGCTAGCAGGGAAGTCCCACTACTGTTTCCTTGATGGGTATTCTGGATACTTTCAGATCCATATTGCCCCCGAGGACCAGGAAAAGACAACCGTTACTTGCCCCTTTGGTATATTTTCTTATAGAAGGATGCCATTTGGTCTGTGCAATGCTCCAGGTACTTTCCAATGATGTATGGTTAGTATTTTTTTGGATTACCTGGAGAATTGCATGGAGGTTTTTATAGATGATTTTACTGTTTATGGATCCTCTTTTGATGAATGTTTGAGTAGTCTTGCTTCTTTCCTACGTCGCTGTATTGAAAAGAATCTCGTATTAAATTATGAGAAATTCCATTTCATGGTGCGACAAGGCATAGTTTTGGGACATGTCATTTCTAGGGAAGGTATCCAAGTGGACAAATAAAAAGTAGATATAATTTCCTCCCTACCATTCCCTAAAAATGTTCAGGATGTGTGGTCTTTCCTAGGTCATGCTGGATTTTATCGTCGTTTCATTCATGACTTTAGTAAAATTTCACTCCCCCTCTCCCGATTACTCCAAAAAGAAAAAGAATTTTATTTTGATAAAAAATGTGAGGAAGCTTTTAATAAATTAAAATGGAGTCTCACATCACCCCCAGTAATCCAACCACCTCAGTAGGATTTACCATTTGAGATCATGTGTGACGCCTCTAACTATGCATTTGGGGTAGTCTTATCACAAAGGGTCGATCGAGCTCCACATGTCATTGCCTATGCCTCACATAATTTGGACCCTGCCCAAGAAAACTACACCACCACTAAAAAAGAATTTCTTTCTGTTGTGTTTTCCTTTTATAAATTCAGGTCATACCTTTTAGGGTCCAAAGTCATTGTGTTCTCAGACCATGCAGCCCTCCGATATCTCCTAAAGAAACCAGAAGCCAAACCACATCTCATTCGCTGGATGCTCCTTCTTCAAAAATTTGATCTAGAAATTAGGGATAAAAAAGGAGTAGAGAATGTGGTTGCTGACCATATCAGTAGGATTCTCCCATCCTCGGACATTGACTCATCCCCCTGTATTCCCATAAATGAATTGTTTCCTGATGAGCAATTGTACCGAGTGCAAGATGTTATTCCTTGGTATACTGAAATTGTAAATTATTTGGTAGCGTATTGCACTCCTGCTGATTTCACAAAAAACCAAGCCAGTTGTCTAAAATATGAGTCTTGTTGGTACATTTGGGATGACCCCTACCTTTGGCGCACCTGTAGTGATCAAGTTATTAGGTGTTGTGTTCCCGATAGTGAGTTTCAGTCTGTCCTTAGGTTCTTCCACACACTTGCTTGTGGGGGCCACTTTGGTCCCCAATGGATTGCTCGCAATGTCTTAGATTCTGGTCTCTTTTGGCCCACATTGTTTAGGGATGCCCATGAATTCTGTAAATCCTGTCCTCACTGTCAAATAATGGGAAATGTCTCTAAAAGAAATGAGATTCCCCAACAACCCTTTCTCTTCCATGACATTTTTTATGTTTGGGGCATTGACTTTATGGGACCATTCCACAATTCATTTGGAAACCTTTACATTCTTCTGACAGTGGATTATGTTTCAAAGTGGGTAGAGGCACGAGCCACAAGGACAGATGATTCCAAGACAGTTGTGGAATTTTTGAGAACCCAAATATTCTGTAGGTTTGGATTACCTAGGTTTATCATCAGTGATCAGGGTTCTCATTTCTGCAACCACACAATGCAATCTCTTTTGCGTATGTATGGGGTTGGGCATCGAGTGTCTACTGATTATCACCCACAAACAAATGGTCAAGCCGAAGTGTCAAATAGAGAGGTAAAATAGATTCTTGAGAAAACAGTCCAGCCAAATAGAAAAGACTGGAGTCTTAGACTCGATGATTCGTTATGGGCTTACCTTACTACATTCAAAACTCCAATTGGCATGTCACTATATCGGCTATTTTTTGGGAAGAGTTGTCACCTCCCTGTTGAGGTAGAGCATCGGGCCAACTAGGCCATCAAACAATGCAATTCTAATCATTCTGGTGCAGGTGCTCAAAGGAAGTTACAGATTCAGGATCTAGAGGAAATGAGAAGAGATGCATATGAAAACTCCAGGATTTATAAGGAGAGAACCAAGGCTACTCATGACCGTCTTATCCTTCATCGTCAGTTCCACATTGGGCATAAGGTCCTCCTCTACAATGCAAGGCTGAAGTTGCACCCTGGTAAGCTTCGTTCCCGTTGGTTTGGACCTTACATTGTTACTAATGTCTCTCCATTTGGTGTTGTCTAGTTTCAAAATGAAGACACCAAGCAACCCTTCACTGTCAATGGGCAGCGGTTGAAGCACTTCCATGAAGCCATTCTGGAGTCCCCAATGGAGGAACTCCAAGTTGATGAAGCAAACTATGAATGACATCAACCAGGTTTTATCCTTCCTTCCCACATTCTCTCTTATTACAGTGAGGACACTACATACTCTAGGTGTGGGGGGTGGATACATTCCTGGGTTAGTTAGTAATTTTCATCGTTTTCTCCATTTGTTTTCTCTTTTTGGCCTTCTTTATGGTATTTTCATTTTTCCCCAACAACAATTTCGAAATTCCATGATGTGGCGACCATAGAGTGGGGAAAGTAAAAATACCATAACGAAGGCTAAAAAGAATTTGTGTATGAGTTTACCATCAAAGAGTGATTTTTAGTGAATTGGTTTTCTATCAATGATATATTTGGTCGTATCAATGTGAAACCGTTGAGATGATTGATGCCCTTTGTGTGAGTAGTTTTTTGGAAAACTGTGTCACTAATATCTCCACAAATTTTTGCACCAAACCACAAAGTGTGATTATTTCTTACTTAATATAAGGTAAATATATGTTGGGTTAATGTTTTTCAGCTTTAAATGATATTTCCATATGTTCGTTCCTTATCGGATCTGTTTCATTACTGTACCAGATTGACCTATGCGTGTGTACCTAATGTCCGACTGTTGTACGCCCTCAAAAAAAAATAAACAAAAATAAAATTGTTGTGTCTTGGGCAGGTCAAAAACCACTCCTCCTCAACCTTTGATCTTGTTATAACTATTTCAATTAGTGTCGTGAGGAGATCAAACAAGGTTTGAGAGATGAGTGTGAGATTTGTTCCAATTGCAACTTCAAAAAAAATATAATAAATGAGGTGAGTGATGAAATATGAAACATATGGGAATATCTAGGTCGGGAGCTTATGGTTTGACTTCTGGGAATGCTTAAATGAGTGGGTCTTGAAATATGATTGCAAAGGATGTAGGACAGGTTCGGTGACAAAATCATTTAAGCTGAAAAATGTTAAAATAACATATATTTATTGGATAGAAAGTGGAAAGAATAGCATGAAATGGTTTCCACACACACACATGGAGAGTTAGTGTCATGGTTTACTTCTGAATTCCTTTCTCAATTGGGTATCATGAATCTTTTTGAATTTCTCTATGATATGATTTATGAGACATCTTTTTCTATTTTCACTAGGAAGAACTCCTTGGTGTGGTTCGTGCATTAATCACTTTACTTTAAATAAAATTTTCTCAAATGATAAATCTTCAGGATTTTGGAAATATATATATATATATATATGTGCATCAATGTATTTGGATATATGACTTTGCTCAGGAGTGTAAATGTTTAGGTGTGGGGGTGTGATCGTACCACGATTCACTGTTTCATTTTCACCCTTACACCGCTGTGCTAAACATATTTTGTATTAAAAATTATAAAAATATTATCAAATTGTACTTCATTTTTGATTAAATAATTTTGTGTTTATCACTATTAAATAGGGTAGTGATACTTGTTTTGGAAATTATAATGTAGGTGGAGGTGATTTGGAGGGCCCTTGATGAAGTGAAAGAAAAATGGGCCAAAACTGCATGGATCCATGGATATCTGTCCACTGTTTTGAATAGTACACAAAATCAGTGCATCCAAATGGGCTGAAATTTTGTGGTCCTGCCCAAAATTCAATATTCTACATTTTATATGAAGGAACTCAATCCTGATTCGGCTTGTATGGCGCCCATCCGAACTGATCTGTCCAAGCCACCGAATTTGGACCAAGTCAAATGAGGTGTTCTGTATTTTATCAATATCTTGAGCTGTATTTGTCCAAACGGTGGAAAGATTTCAGTGGATATAGTCAAGAGGTAGGGATAAAAAAATTTTATTTTCTACAAAGTGATAGAAGACTATATGAAGTCCGAAACGCGTCGTGAAAGTGGATTGATGAAATCTGTGTGCCCAAAACCACCTCCCACAATTCCTATAAAAGGGAACCTTGGGATCCTCATTTGTAAGTTCGGCCAAGGAGTGAAGTGATGCCAATTTGGAGTCATATAGGAGTATCCTAATCAACTTGGAGGTTCTGGAGGCCCCTATCCTCATGGGGTAATCAAGGATAAAGAAGGAGTTCCACCCGAGCTTCATCCTCCTCCCGATGTCGAGCTAAAAGTTGGGTGTTCGTTGTGAGGGAGCTACACACATGTCAAGGGAGTTCCGATGCATAAATTAGCTACTGGTTTGGAGTAATTTGGGTGTTTAAACATTTCATTCCATTTATCTTATTTTATTTCAGATTTGAATGCTTGATTTGATGCATGTGAGTGTTGTGCTCTTAATTTCTAACCGATCGGTGTGAGGTTTTGAGTGCGTGACTTGTGTTGTTCCGATTGGACATCACAAGAATCATTTTCATACCCACCTTATTTAGATTTCAATATACTTTGGAATAACTTATTCCATGCATAATTACTCGACCTTGACAATACGATTGTTACGTCACGGTTTTGTTCTTAAAGCATTGAAATAAAATCATAGGAATTAATCAGGATTCCAATTTACTCCAACCAAACAATTACTCTAAACCTAAGATGAATCTACATGAACAATGACCTCGATATGTGCATAGTGAAATCACATCGACGCTTTTATCTCGTATTTCTCAAAATCCACTTGGTCACTCATCTTTTAAGCTATTTCAACTAAGTCATTGTTTTAGACTGTTTTCAAAACCACCCCCTCTCTTAGTTATTTTTATTAAAAATAGACACTCTAAACCTACCAACGCTCCTTGAGAGACGACCTAGGGTGTACCCTAGACTATAAATCAACCTTAAAAACATAATCAATTTGACATGTCACAACAACGCGGTCATGACCCTAATAATAAAGAGGTCAAGATCTAGTGGGGGAGGAAGAATTTTGGAAAAGAATATCCATACCCTGATTCACCCCCCCTCTCAGGGTATATAGGTCCCTATTGGTCCTAACAATTGGTATTATAGGGAAGTTTTCTTTTATCAGATTTGTTTGCTCTGACTTGGTTTAGTCGATCTGTGTGGTTAAAGAATCAGTCTGCTCTTATCTCGGTGTTCCATGGAAAAGGGAAAAACATCAAAGAAGAATCAGAAGTCATATGGTATTCCTCAGTGTGGAAGTGTGTATGGAAAAAGTGTGATTCAATTAAAATAATCAAACAGCTTATTGAAAGAAGGCCTGGATGAATCTGATAGGGAAAAGATTGATTCACTCAATCATGAGGTAGGAAGGATTGAAGTAATTGAATATAAAAGTGATACCGAAACAACTGATGATGAAGATGTTTCAAGAAGGAGGCCGCCATTAGATTTTGTCAACATGAAAAAGGAAGTATATTGGAAATTGGATGAAAAGTCAAATCTAAAGATATCCAGATCAAAGTATTAGATATTGAGTTCAACAAGCTAAGAGGCTTAAATCAAAGGCTTATTTATGTGGCTACTGAACTAAATGAGAATAATGATTCTCAAAGTGAATAACTACAACAGATGGATAAAATGAAAGGGAAACAAAAGGTTGATGATTATGAAGAGGATAAAAAGTCAAATGAAGTTCAGAATCTGAAAGCTATAAATGATGATCTAGCAGCCCAGTTGTCTGAAGAAGTTTAGAAGAATCAAAGCCTACAACAAAAGAATGAATCTGTCTCTAAATCTGTTTCTAAGGAAAAATTGAAAGTAGTGAAGTAAAGTGACATGGTGGAAAATCTCACACAGGAACTAGAAGATGAGGTGAGTAGCGGGATTTATCTCAAAAAAGAACTCGATGCTCAAATTGAATCAAGGGATAAGTAGATTCAGAAACTGGAGGGAGAAATAGAATCAGTAAAGAAAGAAATGGAGAAATCTAAATCCAAAGACAATCCCAAGTTGAAGGATGCACTGCACTTACTATTTGATTTTCCTTCATCAAGTGATGAAAAAACGAAGAACAAATATGCAATTTTTGGAGATAAACAACATAATATTTTCTCATCTCAAAGACCATATAGTTTGGGAAAATTTGGAATTGGATTTGATGAATCCCCTCCCGTTCATGGTATAATGTGATCCATGAATAGTTACAGGAGTGGAGAAAACATATAGGTACTGGAGATAGGCCTACGAGGATAATTACAAAAAGAAGCGATGACGTGTTCTTTTTTTGCGGGATTCATGGCCACACGTCAAGCCTCTGTTCAGAGGATCTGGAATACATTTCAGGCTGTGAAAACATAAACATTACTAAATCTGAGAATAAGAAGAAGCATCATGATAAATCAGATAGAAGAGTCTCTTAGAGGAAAACATTCATTAGATGATACAACTGTGATAGAAAGGGACACAAAATGAGTATGTGTCTGGAAGCTCAGGAGTTCAATGTCAGAGGAAAAACTCAAGAGACATCAACACCTCGACATAGGAATGATGAAATGAGGTATTTCTTTGATGGAAGATGTTTCATATGTTCTGATCATGGGCATTTGGCCAGACAGTGCAGTAAGAAGAAAGCAGGGAAGGAAAAGGAACCCGGAAAGAGATTCTGGAATCCAGTGATGCATCAAGAGAAATCTTACATTGGGAGACAAAGTGGTAAGTTGAAAAATAGGCTTAGAGCCTCAGGCAAATCACATGAAGCTGAACTAAAGGTGTATCAGGCAACTCCTCTTTCATACTCACAATAGATCTCAAGGAGAGAATGTGAACAAACCTAGAAGATTAAGGGTAGATCTACTCTAGCTGTGATAAAGAAGAATGAATGTTCAATGGAGGACTCAATACCAGTGAAAAAGAGTGTGGTGACTCAGACATCTGATAAAAGAAAGATGAACAAAGAATTTATTGAAGAAATCGCATGTCGTGTTCCACAGCGAAATGTGGAGTAAGGTGTAAGATCCTTGCAATAGTGGAAGAAGCAAGGGAAAATGGAATGAAAAGATATTCCTGGTCGGGGAAGGAATCAAGGGAAATGGAATTTTTGTGTAACATCAAAGACGGAAATGTGTACTAGTGGATTTAAGCCCCAAATTGTGAAAATTTACAAGCCAGCAGAAACTACAAATCAGAAAAAGGCTCAGAATGTGAGTAAAGAATGCCTAGTCATATGGCCAGAGCAGTTAAAATTAGCTAGATCTCTAGAAGAATCAAGGAAAGAGTGTGATGCTCTGCAAGAAAGAATCAAAGGGTTGAACCATTAGGATCAACCACAATCCTCATCCTGAGGATTCCAGAAGTACCCCTCTCCTTATATATAAAAATTTTATTAACTGATGATTCATGTGTATCAGGTTCTAGGGAGATACGATCCAAGGGGAAGTGGAATCTAAGGATGTGAAGTGGAGATGTGATATGCTCTACAGTTTCAATTGATTCAAATCACGTACCAGAGTTGAAGAAGAAAGGGAGAAACATAGAACAATAGAATGTGATTGTGTTGTTAAATTTGTCTCTTGTTTCCTACACTGAGTTCCAACTTAGTAGGCTTAGAGATTTCGTTAATGGCTCAATTCAAAGTGGAAGATGAGAATAGAAGATTCTGGAGGAGAAGAATGGTTATGATTATAAACAATGGGACTAACCCCAGGAAGTCTTTCATAACATAGGGGGAGCATTCAATAACAAAATAAGATTCAAGAGCTATCAATGCAATAATTGGATTAATCGGCTCAGGTGTTGCCTATTGGGGGAAGAAAGAAGCACAAGGAGAAGCAGCAATAACCTTGCATTTCATGATTATTTACTTTGCTCTAACAATGTGGTATTAGCTGACTGCTTTCAGGATACCAAGAAGCTGTGAGAGAAAATCAAAGGTGTTTCAACAAAAATCTGAGAGAAGATGTTCAAAGAAATGAAGTCATTGAACAGTGACACAGAGAAAAGTAGATGAAAGAAATGAAGCCACTGAAAAATGAGTCAGTGAACAACTTCCTGATGAATGTGTTGAGGAAGAAAGAAACACATGGAGAGCAGAAGGGGCTGATACTGATTCAGAAAAAACACTAATGATGAACAAGAATGTGTCAAGTCTGTGTCTACAAGGAATCCAAAGAGCTGAGCTAAAATTGATATACAAAATATCATTGGTGATCAGTCGCCTTCAGTTCAGACAGGGAAAATGAAATCACTACAGCATGCAACTTTTCTATCTCAGGTTGAGCTGAAATGCTTTGCTGATGCAGCTGAAGATGAAAACTGCGTTCAAGCCATGAATGAAGAGCTATATCATAATTGAGAAGGATCAGATGTGGGAGATTGTTTCGAGGCCAGCAGACAAGAATATCATAGGGACCAAACGGGTCTATCGCAACAAGATGAATGAAGATCGCATAGTGATTCGGAACAAAGCATGACTAGTGTGCAAGGGATACTCCTAGGTATAGGGAATAGATGTTGATGAGACATTTGCACCAGTTTCAAGGCTGGAGACAATCAGATTATTTTTGGCCATAGTAGTGCAAGGAAAGTTCAAAGTGTACCAGATGGACGTCAAATCTACATTTTTTAATGGGGTTCTGGAAGAAGATGTGTACATTGAGCAGCCAGATGGTTTTCTCATTAATGAGGATGAGAACAAAGTTTGCAAGCTGAAGAAGGCATTGTATGGGCTGAAACAAGCACCAATAGCATGGTACTCAAGGCTTGATCAGTACTTGAAGAAACTTGGTTTCCAGTGAGGGGGAGTTGATTACAATCTCTATTTCAACAAAAATAGTAATCAAAGGATGATGGTGCTGGTTTATGTCAATGACATAATTTTTTGTGGATTGGAAGAAGCTCAGTGCAGACAGTTTTCCGAATTCATGAAAAATGAGTTTGAAATGTCGATGATTGGAGAGCTAATGTTTTTCCTTGGTCTTCAGGTGACACAAGGAAGGAATGGAACATTCATTTCTCAATCAAAGTATGCTAAAGAGGTTCTGAGAAGATTTGGAATTGAAAATTCCAAGAAGATGAAGACTCTGGTTGCTACCCAGATTAAATTGTCAAAATATGAGGATGGAAAGGCAGTTAATATCACAGAATACAGGAAAATCATTGGAAGTTTATTGTACTTGATCGTAACAAGGGCTGATATTGTTTTCGCCACATGCCAAGCAGTGAGATATCATAGTAATCCCAAGGAAAGCCACATTCTTGCAGTGAAAAGAATACTTCGTTATATCAGGGGCACGTTGGATTTCGGCTTGACATATGATGAAAAATCTCAGAAAGAGTTATTGGGATATACTGATGCAGAATGGGCCGGATCAACAGATGACATAAAATCAACGACAGGAGGTGCATTCTATCTTGGTGGATTGTGTATTTCTGGGATAAGCAAGAAGCATGATTGCATTTCATTAAGCACTGCATAAGATGAGTATATTGCGGCCACTCAATCTTGCACAAAGTTATTATGGATGAAGCAACAGCTTGAAGATATGGGAGTTGAAGTAAAGTCTCCGATCGGAATCCAGTGTGATAACTCAAGTGCAATAAATCTTAGAAAAAATCCCGTCCATCACTCAAGGACAAATCACATTGAGATCAAATATCATTTTATCAAGGAGAAGGTTGAGTAGGGAATCGTGAAGACGGGGTATGTGCCTATAGAGCTACAGGTTGCAGACATTCTGACAAAGGCCTTACCCAAGGAAGATTTTGAGAGGCATTGAATGGCTCTGGGAGTTCAGTCGACTCCCCACACTTAAAATAGTGTGGATATGGATCCACCCACTCTCCCCGAGGTATGATGTGTTTTTCCCTAATGTGCTAATTTGTTTTCTCTACTCTGTTACAGACTGCAAAGGAGTAACATTTGGGTTCGTTGACAAAGGGGGAGAAAATAGTGATTTGTTCAAAGGGGAGACAGTGTGGTAATTTTATAAATCCTAAATGATATGGGGAGAAGCTGGCAAGTGGAGTAGCGAGATAAGGGGAGAAATAAGAAAGGGGAAGAGTATTAAATCTGACGATACTAGAAGTGATCGATCAAATAATATATATCATAACAGCTGAGGATCGTGATAAAAGAATAAGAGTGGTGTTGGAAAATGGTAAGGATATTTCCAAAATTTGGTATTAATGAAGTATCAACAATTGGTATCAATTTGGCAATTGGTATCAGTTTGGTGTCAACAGTGAATGTCAAAGTTGAAGTGATTCATTAATGAAGTTTTCATTTACTCTTATTTCTCACACCGAGCATTGCTCATGTGGGCTTAGAGTATGTGTTGAGTAAATCCTTGATTGGTATCAAAATCACAATGAGGCAAATGGTGGATGAAGATTCAATGATGTATCTTTTTATGGAAGAGTTTTCAACAAACCCAAAGGGGGGTATTGTTGGGAAAAAAACCCTCAAGGTATCATTAAAGCATTTTTGAGGTGATTGTGTTTGTTGACAAAGTGGACATCTGAGTGGTGATTGTTGACAAAGAAAAAAAATGACATACGAGTTTGTTAACAAAGAGGATTTCATGATGGAATGTCGAGTTCAAGAGATGAGGTCAACAATCCATGTTTGACTCAAGAACGTTGACAAAAGTAATGGATGATCTGGAGGCTGTATAAAAGAACAAATACAAGGTGGCGCCGTTTTCCAGTGTTTGGAAAATTTTTGGGCATGAAAATCGTCAAATTAAGAAACATGGTTTTTCGCAAAGGGACTTGCACGCCGTGTACTTGAAGGCTTGGAAACATGATTTCAATATGTTTTTCATGATCAGATCATCAAAATATGGCAATGGGACAAGTGTCGTGCAAGTATTGGTGGTGTCGTGTAGGTGACTTGCACGCTGTGAAAGAGACTTGCATGCCGATACCTTGGGATCTTGAGAACTTGCGCGCCTTTGGTTTTTCAAGATCAGAAGATCAAAATCTGACAACGGAAAGAGGTTCGCGCAAGTTTGGAATTATGTCATGCAAGTGACTTGCAGGAGAAGAGACCTACGCACTGAGAGTTGCGCGACGAGGAGAGACTCACGTGCCATCATGCAGGGGTGACCAAATGCCTATAAATACTGGACCACCCCTCTTCATTCTTCACGAGAGTTCAAATATTTGAGAAATTAGAGCTCCCATAATGCAGGTGTGGTGGTCGCGCAAGTGTTGTGTGATCGCGCAGGTGGAGCTGTGTGCCAGAGTGAGGAGTTGCGCGCTACTGTGAGAAGCTACGTGCCGGTTGGTAGTTGCATGCCATTATTTGTTTGGGCGTAAAAGGAAGAGAGTCATGAAAGTTTGGAGTTTAGTAAGCTTGTGTCGCGCAAGTGTGTGTGGTGGACTTGCGCGCCCGTTGCGACTTGCACGCCGATACTTGCACACCGATATAGACTTGCGCGCCAAGTAAGGTTTATTTTCGGCAGTGATTTTCGGGCTGCGTGGAAGATGGAAGTTTTCCCAATACCTTCGGTGCAAAGAGAGATTCATCTACAGGTGAAAGATTGTACTTCAACAGAGCATCTACTTATAGAGAAAGATGCATTCCTTCATGCAAATGAAGAGACCTACAGGTCTATAATCTGTGAGTGGATCCTTTCCGACACAGTGATCAAAGGAAGAGGAAGAAGGTGATCCTCTCCACTGACAGTGAGCCAGAGAGTGAGAAACAGGGAGTGACACTTGGGAAAGCAGTGAGCTGACCCTAAATCTTGTAAAGGCAGTGAGCCTGGGACAGAGTGACTGTTCCTGAACCTTTGTATCCACATCTAGTGAAGAATAGTGGAATTTGGTACAACCAGAAACTTGTCAGTGTGTGCTCCTTGGACGTAGCCCAGTGAGGGTGAACCAAGTAAAAATCTCTATGTCTGCTTGTTTGCCTCCCAACATTGCATTCAAATCATCATCATTAGATAAAGAAGAAAAGAAGCGATCAACATAAATACACAAGAGAAAATGAAGTGACCCTAATAATAAAGAGGTCAAGATCCAGTGGGGCAGGAAGAATTTTGAAAAAGAATATCCATACCCTGATTCACCCCCCTCTCAGGGTATATAGGCCCCTATTGGTCCTAACAATTGGTATTAGAGGGAAGGTTGCTTTTATCAGATTTGTTTTCTCAGACTTGGTTTAGTCGATCTGTGTGGTTAAAGAATCATCCTGCTCTTATCTCGGTGTTCCATGGCAAAGGGAAAAACATCAAAGAAGAATCAAAAGTCAGATGGTATTCCTCAGTGTGGAAGTGTGTATGGAAAAAGTGTGTATGGAAAAAGTGTGATTCAATTAAAAGAATCAAACAGCTTACTGAAATAAGGCCTGGATGAATCTGATAGGGAAAAGATTGATTCACTCAATCATGAGGTAGGAATGATTGAAGTAATTGAATACAAAAGTGATACTGAAACAACTGATGATGAAGATGTTTCCAGAAGGAGGCCACCATTAGATTTTGTCAACATGAAAAAGGAAGTGTACCGGAAATTGGATAAAGAAGTTAAATCTAAAGATATCTAGATCAAAGTATTAGATATTGAGGTCAACAAGCTAAGAGGCTTAAATCAAAGGATTATTTATGTGGATACTGAACTAAATGAGAATAATGATTCTCAAAGTGAAGAACTACAACAGATGGATAAAATGAAAGGGAAATAAAATTTTGATGATTATGAAGAGGATCAAAAGTCAGATGAAGTTCAGAATCTGATAGCTAGAAATTATGATCTAGCAGCCCATTTGTTTGAAGAAGTTTAGAAGAATCAAAGCCTACAACAAATGAATGAATCTGTCTCTAAATCTGTTTCTGAGGAAAAATTGAAAGTAGTGAAGCAAAGTGACATGGTGGAAAAGCTCACATAGGAACTATAAGATGAGGTGAGTAGCGGGAAGAATCTCAAAAAAGAACTCGATGCTCAACTTGAATCAAGGGATAAGTAGATTCAGAAACTGGAGGGAGAAATAGAATCAGTAAAGAAAGAAATGGAGAAATCTAAATCCAAAGACAAGCCCAAGTTGAAGGATGCATTGCACTTACTATTTGATTTTCCTTCATCAAGTGATGAAAAAATGAAGAACAAATATGCAATTTCTGGAGAGAAACAACAAAATATTTTTTCATCTCAAAGACCATATTGTTTGGGAAAATCTGGAATTGGATTTGATGAATCCCCTTCCGTGCATGGTATAATGCGATCCATGAATAGTTATAGGAGTGGAGAAAAACATATAGGTGCTGGAGATAGGCCTACGAGGAAAATTACAAAAAGAAGTGATGACATGTACTTTTTCTGCGGGATTCATGGCCACACGTCAAGCTTCTGTTCAGAGGATCTGGAATACATTTCAGGCTATGAAAACAGAAACATTACTAAATCTGAGAATAAGAAGAAGCATCATGATAAATTAGAGAGAAGAGTCTCTTAGAGGAGAACATTCATCAGATGATACAACTGTGATATAAAGGGACACAAAATGAGTATGTTTCTGGAAGATCAGGAGTTCAATGTCAGAGGAAGAACTCAAGCGACATCAACACCTCGATATAGGAATGGTGAAATTAGGTATGTCTTTGATGGAAGATGTTTCATATGTTCTGATCATGGGAATTTGGCCAGACAGTGCAGTAAGAAGAAATAAGGGAAGGAAAAGGAACCCAGAAAGAGATTCTAGAATCTAGTGATGCATCAAGAAAAATCTTACATTAGGAGACAAAGTGGTAAGTTGGAAGATAGGCTTAGAGACTCAGGAGAATCACATGGAGCTAAACTAATGGTGTATCAGGCACCTCCTCTTTCATACTCACAACAGATCTCAAGGAGAGAATGTGAAAAAACCTATAATATTAAGGGGAGATCTAGTCTAGTTGTGATAAAGAAGAATGGACATTCAATGGAGGACTCACCACCAGCGAAAAAGAGTGTGGTGACTCGGACATCTGATAAAAGAAAGATGAACAAAGAATGTATTGAAGAAATCGCATGTCGTGTTCCACAGCGAAAAGTGGAGTAAGGTGAAAGATCCTTGCAATGGTGGAAGAAGCAAGGGAAAATGGAACGAAAAGATATTCCTGGTCAGGGAAGGAATCAAGGGAAATGGAATTTTGGTGTAACATTAAAGACAGAAATGTGTACTAGTGGGTTTAAGCCCCAAATTGTGAAAATTTCCAAGCCAGCAGAAACTACAAATCAGAAAAAGGCTCAGAATGTGAGTAAAGAATGCCTAGTCATATGGCCAGAGTTGTTAAACTTAGCTAGACTGCTAGAAGAAGCAAGGAAAGAGTGTGATGCTCTGCAAGAAAGAATCAAAGGGTTGACCCATCAGGATCAACCACAATCCTCGTCCTAAGGATTCCAGAAGTACACCTCTTTTTATGTATATAAATTCTATTAACTGATGATTCATGTGTATCAGGTTCTAAGGAGATACGATACAAGGGGAAGTGGCATCTAAGCATGTGAAGTGGAGATGTGATATTATCTACAGTTTCAATTGATTTAAATCACGTACCAGAGTTGAAGAAGAAAGGGAAAAACATAGCACAATAGAATGTGATTGTGTTGTTAACTTTGTCTCTTGTTTCCTACACTGAGTTCCAACTCAGTTGGCTTAGAGATTTCGTTAATGGCTCAATTCCAAGTGGAAGATGAGAATAGAAGATGCCGGAGGAGAAGAATGGTTATGATTCTAAACAATGGGACTAACCCCAGGAAGTCTTTCATAACATGGGGGGAACATTCAATAACAAAATAATATTCAAGAGCCATCAATGCAATAATTGGATTACTCGTCTCAGGTGTTGCCTATTGGGGGAAGAAAGAATCACAAGGAGAAGCAGCAATAACCTTGCATTTCATGATTATTTACTTTGCTCTAACAATGTGGTATCAAATGACTGCTTTCAGGATACCAAGAAGCCACGAGAGAAAATCAAAGGTGTTTCAACAAAAATCTGAGAGAAGATGTTCAAAGAAATGAAGTCATTGAACAGTGACACAGAGAAAAGTAGCTGAACGAAATGAAGCCACTGAAAAATGATTCAGTGAACAACTTCCTGATGAATGTGTTGAGGAAGAAAGAAACACAGGGAGAGAAGAAGTGGCTAATACTGATTCATGAAAAAAACACTAATGATGAACAAGAAAGTGTCAAGTCTGTGTCTACAAGGAATCCAAAGAGCTGAGCTAAAATTTATAGACAAAATATCATTGGCGATCAGTCGCCTTCAGTTCAGACAAGGAAAATGAAATCACTACAGCATGAAACTTTTCTATATCAGGTTGAGCTGAAATGCTTTGCTGATACAGCTGAAGATGAAAACTATGTTCAAGCCATGAATGAAGATCTATATCATAATTGAGAAGAACCAGATGTGGCAGATTGTTTCGAGGCCAGCAGACAAGAATATCATAGGGACCAAATGGGTCTATCGCAACAAGATGAATGAAGATCGCACAGTGATTCGGAACAAAGCATGGCTAGGGTTCAAGGGATACTCCTAGATATAGGGAATAGATGTTGATGAGACATTTTCACCGGTTTCAAGGCTAGAGACAATCAGATTATTTTTGGCCATAGCATTGCAAGGAAAGTTCAAAGTGTTCCAGATGGATGTCAAATCTATATTTTTGAATGGGGTTCTGGAAGAAGATGTGTACATTGAGCAGCCAGATGGTTTTCTCATTAATGAGGATGAGAACAAAGTTTTCAAGCTGAAGAAGGCAATGTATGGGCTGAAACAAGCACCAAGAGCATGGTACTCAAGTCTTGATCAGAACTTGAAGAAACTCGGTTTCCAGCGAGAGGGAGTTGATTACAATCTCTATTTCAACAAAAATAGTAATAAAAGGATGGTGGTGCTGGTTTATGTCAATGACATAATTTTTTGTGGATCAGATGAAGCTCAGTGCAGACAGTTTTCCGAATTCATGAAAAATGAGTTTGAAATGTCAATGATTGGAGAGCTAACGTTTTTCCTTGGTCTTCAGGTGACACAAGGAAGGAATGGAACATTCATTTCTCAATCAAAGTATGCTAAAGAGGTTATGAGAAGATTTGGAATTGAAAATTCCAAGGAGATGAAGACTCTGGTTGCTACCCAGATTAAATTGTCAAAATATGAGGATGGAAAGGCAGTTAATATCACAGAATACAGGCAAATCATTGGAAGTTTGTTGTAATTGACCGTAACAAGGCCTGATATTGTTTTCACCACATGCCAAGTAGAGAGATATCAGATTAATCCCAAGGAAATCCACATGCTTGCAGTGAAAAGAATACTTCAGTATATCAAGGGCATGGTGGATTTCGTCTTGACATATGATGACAAATATCAGAAAGAGTTATTGGTATATACTGATGCAGACTGGGCCAGATCAGCAGATGACAGAAAATCAATGTCAGGAGGTGCATTCTATCTTGGTGGATTGTGTATTTCTTGGTTAAGCAAGAAGCATGATTGCATTTCATTAAGCACTGCAGAAGTTGAGTATATTACGGCCACTCAAGCTTTCACACAGTTATTATGGATGAAGCAGCAGCTTGAAGATATGGGAGTTGAAGTAAAGTCTCCGATCGGAATCCAGTGTGATAACTCAAGTGCAATAAATCTTATAAAAAATCCCTTCCATCACTCAAGGACAAAGCACATTGAGATCAAATATCATTTTATCAAGGAGAAGGTTGAGCAGGGAATCGTGAAGATGGAGTATGTGCCTACAAAGCTACAGGTTGTAGACATTCTGACAAAGGTCTTACCCAAGGAAGATTTTTAGAGGCATCGACTGGCTCTGGGAGTTTAGTCGACTCCCCAAACTTAAAAGAGTGTGGATGTGGATCCACCCCCTCTCCCCGAGGTATGATGTGTTTTTCCCTAATGTGCTAATATGTGTTCTCTACTCTGTTACAGACTGCAAAGAAGTAACCTTTGGGTTCGTTGACAAAGGGGGAGAAAATATTGATTTGTTCAAGGGGGAGACAGTGTGGTAATTTGATAAATACTGAATGATATGGGGAGAAGCTGGCAAGTGGAGCAGCGAGATAGGGGGAGAAATGAGAAAGGGGGAGAGTATTAAATCTGACGATGCTAGAAGTGATCGATCAAAGAATATATATCATAACTGCTGAGTATCGTGATAAAAGCAGAAGAGTGGTGTTGGAAAATGGTAAGGATATTTCCAAAATTTGGTATCAGTGAAGTATCAATAATTGGTTTCAATTTGGAAATTGGTATCAGTTTGGTGTCAACAGTGGATGTCAAAGTTGAAGTGATTCATTAATGAAGTTTTCATTTACTCTTATTTCTCACATCGAGCATTGCTCATGTGGGCTTAGAGTATGTGTTGAGTAAATCCTTGATTGATATCAAAATCAAAATGAGGAAAATGGTGGCTGAAGATTCAACGATTTATCTTTTTATGGAAGAGTTGTCAACAAACCCAAAGGGGGATATTGTTGGGAAAAAATCCCTCAAGGTATCATTAAATCATTTTTGAGGTGATTGTGTTTATTGACAAAGTGGACATCTGAGTGGTGATTGTTGACAATGCAAAACAATGACATACGAGTTTGTTGACAAAGAGGATTTCATGATGGAATTTCGAGTTCAAGAGTTGAGGTCAACGATCCATGTTTTACTCAAAAACGTTGAAAAAATTAATGGATGATCTGGAGGCGGTACAAAAGAACAGATATAAGGTGGCGCCATTTTCCAGTGTTTGAAAAATTTTTGGGCATGAAAATCGTCAAATGAAGAAACGTGGTTTTTCGCAAAGGGACTTGCACACCGTGTACTTGAAGGCTTGGAAACTTTGGTACCATATGTTTTTCAAGATTAGATCATCAAAATATGGAAAAGGGACAAGTGTCGCGCAAGTATTGGTGGTGTCGCACAAGTGACTTGCGCGATGTGAAAGAGACTTGTGCGCCGATGCCTTGGAAGCTTGAGAACATGCGCGCCTGTGGTTTTTCAAGATCAGAAGATCAAAATCTGACAAAGGAAATAGGTTCATGCAAGTTTGGAATTAGGTCGCGCAAGTGACTTGCAGGAGAAGAGACCTGTGCACCGAGACTTGCACGCCGAGGAGAGACTTGCACGTCATCGCTCAGGGGTGACCAAATTCCTATAAATACTGGACCACCCCTCTTCATTCTTCACCGGAGTTCAACACTTTGAGAAATAAGATCTCCCGTTGTGCAGGTGTGGTGGTCGCACAAGTGGTGTGTGATCGCGCAGGTGGAGTTACATTCCAGAGTGAGGAGTTGCGCGCTAGTGTGAGAAGTTGCACGCCGTTTGGTAATTGCACGCCATTCTTGGTTTGGGCGTAAAAGGAAGAGAGTCACGCAACTTTAGAGTTGAGGAAGCTTGTGTCGTACAAGTGTGTGTGGTGTACTTTCGCGCCCGTTGTGACTTGTGCGCCGAAACTTGAGCACCGAGATAGACTTGCGCACCAAGTAAGGTTTATTTCCAGCAGTGATTTTCGGGCTGTGTGGAAGCTGGAAGTTTGCCTGATACCTTCAGTGCAAAGAGAGATTCATCTATGGGTGAAAGATTGAACTTCAACAGAGCATCTACTTACAGATAAAGATGCATTCCTTCATGAAAATGAAGAGACCTACAGGTCTATAATCTCTTAGTGGATCCTTTCCGACGCAGTGAGAAAAGGAAGAGGAAGAAGGTGATCCTCTCCACCAACAGTGAGCCAGAGAGTGAGAAATAGGGAGTGACCCTTGGGAAAGCAGTGAGTTGACCCTAAATCTTGTAAAGGCAGTGAGAAATAGGGAGTGACCCTTGGGAAAGCAGTGAGTTGACCCTAAATCTTGTAAAGGCAGTGATACTGGGACAGAGTGACTGTTCCCGAACCTTTGTATCCATATCTAGTGAAGAATAGTGGAATTTGGTACGACCGGAAACTTGTCGGCATATGCTCCTTGGACGTAGCCCAGTGAGGGTGATGAAACGCCCGGCTGATTTTCGCCTATCGATCGGTCAAAGTTCTGGTGCTCTGCTAATGTGTATAGCAGCACTCGGGTCGAATCCTCGGCGATGGTACTTCGTATAGTCGATTGTTTTTAGTTGATTGTATTTTGATTGGGGGGTTTATTTGCAGAGCTTAATTGAAATGTTTAATGAATGATGTTTAATTTAACAAGTTGATAAATATTGGGGTGAGTTAATCATTAGGTTAGTTAAGCTTGTGATGTCCTTGAGCTTTTCTTTATATTGCATTTAAATTAACACCCATGTCACAAGTTGACATTGATTTGAATTCCCAAGTGTTAAGGCTTTAATCCAAGCCTAAAATTAACTTAGGGTTCTAATCTTGATCAAATATTGTTTATGGTAGTGTATTTATGGTTCCAATAATCCATGGAAACCACACGTTAAACAAATCAAGTCATTAATCCATGACATGCTAAGTCCAACATACACAATGTTAATTCAATGAATACTCATTGAGCAAAAGCTCTCAATCGCTTAACATACCTGAATTCAAACTCACCCCAATGAGAGATTTACTCAGCCATTATTATGTTTATTAATCTGGTAATATATGTTTATGGTGATGAATTATAAAGAGAAGAAAAAGAAAGGGACAAGATAAGAGTAGTGTGCCGAACACACACACGAAATATTTTGAGAATCAAAAATGGAATTTCGATTGAATGAGGAAGCAAGATAAGGTACAATAATTTAAAATGATTCAAACTATTTTAAGACCATGAATATTATACTACAGAAGGTGGAGGAGAATAAGATATATTTAAGAAGAAACTTTCATTAAAACAGAATTACAAAATAAAGGACTTACAAAATTACAAAAATGAAGGACACAAAAGTAAGTGAAAACAAAGAGAGGAGGAAAGGTATCTCAAGTGAAAACTTGAGTATGGAAGGTCCTACCAATCCTTTGGAAAAGCTTTGGTCGTGCCAATATTATCTCCTCTCTTCTGAAATGTCAACCCCTCTCAAGGAGATAAGGGGAGAGTATTTATAGCCCAAGAAGTGGACTGTTTGCATTCCCAATCTGTCCCTCCACTTTCATCGCCAATTTGGCTATCCAGACAGCCGAATCCCCAAATATATCCTTCTTCCAAGTTGTAGAAAATAACGTTTTACGACTACTTTAAAAATTTGGAGGCATTTGGACAAGTGGAGACAAAGTTATGTTGGTTTTATTAAACAAAGGTAAACTGTCCATTTCTATCCATGCTTTTTCGATGTCCAAGATGGGAATGGATTTTGGAATAGTACGATGCCTTCAAATCCGAATGACCTCTTCAACAAAGTCTGCCACCTATATCTCCTCTTTCACACTGCAAAATATAAGCTCTATTTGATACTTACATCATGAGATATGTCATGAATAGTATACTGGTTTTAATTCTCGGACAGAATGGTGGGCTGGACTTCAAAGCTTCATTTGGGACCCTTGTACTTGGATTTGGGCCATTAAATTTTTATCCAATATTACATGTAGTGTACCAAGAATTATGGTGGAGAGTTAATTTTTTTGGATATCTTTATTGAGCCCAGTAAATAAATCTTCAAGGATGGTCCAGTTTTTTCACAGATTCTTTGGTCTTGTTTAAGAGGACCATATGACCCTTCAAATGGCAGAATTGGATCATGGTTCCTTCTAATGAAATGTTTTATATTGAAAGGATAATCCTAAAAAACAAGAAACACACAATTTGGATCAGTATAGTGAAAGTTATTATTAAAACATTTAACTGACTCAATTGGACTACTTCTAAAAATGCTCAAAAATTATACTTAATATTAAAACATTAATATTTCACACAAATTATGCACATTTCATATAAAATAAATAAAGGGAGTATATAATAATTCATAAAAATATTAATAACATCAACTCCCCCACAATTAGTTTTGTGCATGTCCTCATGTGCAACAAATATAAAAACATGACAAAATCATTTTTACTGACCAACAGATATTAAAATTTTGTTTTCTCCAATCAGGGGGGTTTAGACTATTTCACTCATCCATTTTGAATTCCACCACAAGTTGTTACAGAAACAATGTTCCAAAACTAATACATTTTTTTCATACTCAAATTTAGAAATGTAAAATGTGGACACTCAAAACTCACACCTCTCAAGATGATAAAATTCATTTTTGGAGGTTCACTCTTTCACCAACCAAAAGTGAAAATCTTAGAGTTTGAAAAGAGCTCTCAGCTTCCAATCCCTATCCAAAGTGCACAAGAATAAAGAGGTCTTTTTAAGGTGTTTCTCTATGTCTATGGGACGGTAGGAATATAATGTCCAAGAGAGAGAATAAGAGGGTTAAAATACCAACATAGAAAAACAATGCACATTTTTTTTGAAATAAAACATGGAAGGAAATGAAAACACGGATTTACAAGGGAATGATTGTGTGAAGAAAGACACAATAGAGGAAGAAAATATGAAGGGGATGAGAAGATGAAATATTTACAAACCACCAAACTTCTCCCAATGATATAAGAATATAATGCAAGTGTTCTTTTTTTTCTTTTTTTTTCTTTGTTTTTCGAAAGTTGACCTTAAAACAGATCTCACACTCATATCCCAACCCATGTTTGATCTCCTCACGACACTAATTTTAATAGTTATAACAAGATAAAAGGTTGAGAAAGAGTGATTTTTGACCCATCCAAGACACAACCCATTCTTATATTCATTTTTTTTGAATTTTTTTCTTGAATGTTTTTTTTTGAATTTTTTTTTGAACACTTTTCAATATCATTTGTACAATACATTCCCAAATCCCACTGAATAACAACCTCCCCCCCACACTAAAATGGATGATTGCCCTCAATCATATGATAACACACCAGAAAGTAAGGAAATGATACCCAAAAATTAAATCCATTCCCCCCCACACTTAAATTTCAAAAACATATGCAATGAAAATCCATGTTGAAATTGGGTGGGATAAGGTATTGGGCTTGTAATGTGGCTATCAAAGAAAAGTTTTTCATAGGCTTTAAGGGGCTTTCAAAAGGAGGATTAATGTAAGGTAAATGGGAGGCTATTTGGCTATTGTGATTCTCATGTGGTTCAGAAAATGCCTCTTTTATATTAATGCACACTAAGGTAGGAAATTCAGCTCGAAGGTCCACAAACTCAAGACTCACAAATGGGGGTTAAATCACACACTTTGAAAAGATGACCATAGGTGGCTTTGGCATGAAAGAAAATGTTTGTTCTCACGGTTGGGGAAAATCATTTTCCAAATCAAAAATTGAGTATTCAAAATGTGTTGGTTTTGACACAAAATTCTTTATCCAAAGTCATAATGAAAATACAAAAATTTTGAGATGAAAACATGTCTATTAAATCCCCAAAATGGTTGGACAAAATTTCAAAACTCAATGGTGAGTAATCATGAGTCTTTTTTTTTGTAATTTTTTTTAAGTAATTGTATTTTTTTGGTTTTTTTAGTTTTTAAGGGTTTTTTTTAAAATAAACACCCACACAATAAAGGAAAAAAAAGGTTTTGACAAAGAAAGTGGTAAAAAAAATTAATGAGAGGGGAAGAAGAAGAAATAGGTAGAGATAGGAAGAGATAGAGAGAGAGTTTAAAGGGAAAGAGGTTCCCCCTGGTTTGGATTTGGCGGGTCTCCATCCAGTGGTGGTTCTATTGAAGTGGATGGGGTTTTGATGGAAGTCAACGTGGTTCTTGGATTGTGATACCTCTCATGGTGATGCTTTAACTGATGTCCGTTAACCGTGAATTTCATTTTGGAAGAGGGGTCTTGGACTTGCACTGCACCAAATGGGTAAACGTTAGTAATAACAAAAGGACCTTCCCAATAAGAATTAAGCTTACCTGGGTGAAGCCGAAATCGAGAATTGAAGAGCATTACCTTTTCACCTTCATGAAATACCTTTCTCAGGATGTGTTTGTCATGGAGTACCTTAGCTTTCTCTTTGTACATATTGGAATTCTCATAGGATTCAAGTCGAAGCTCCTCCAGTTCATCCAATTGCAACAATCTTTCTTCACCAGATTTTTCAAGATCAAAATTACATGTTTTTACTGCCAAAAATGACTTATGTTGTATTTCAACTGGTAAGTGGCATGCTTTACCAAAAACAAGACGAAAAGGAGACATCCCAATGGGTGTTTTATAGGCAGTTCGATAAGCCCAAAGGGCTTCACCAAGTCTCTCAGACCAGTCTTTTCTGGTGGGTTTTACAATTCTCTCTAGAACTCTTTTCACTTCTCTATTAGAAAGTTCAGCCATTCCATTTGTTTGGGGGTGATATGCAGTTGAAGTTTTATGTACAACCCCATTCTTTTTCAGAAGAGCTTCCATGGTTCTATTACCAAAATGGGTTCCTAAGTCACTGATCAAGGCACGTGGTGTGCCAAATATTTGGAAGATGTGGGTCTTTAGGAACACACTAACATTATGAGAATCATCATTCCTAGTGGTTTTGTCCTCAACCCACCTTGAAACATAATCGACTACAAGAAGAATGTACGAGAATCCATTGGAAGGGGGAAATGGTCCCATGAAATCGATGCCCCAAACATCGAAGATTTCACAAAAGATTAAAGTCTTTTGGGGCATTTCATTTCTTTTGGAAATTGTGCCAAACTTTTGGCAAGTGGGAAATGATTGACAAAACTCATGTGAGTCCTTGAAGAGTGAAGGCCAAAAGAATCCAGAGTCTAGGACCTTTCGGGAGGTCCTTTGTGGTCCAAAGTGGCCACCTCCGGGAAGTGAGTGACAGAATTCTAAGATGGAAGAATATTCATCTTTATCAACACATCTCCTAATTACCATGTCTGCCCCAGTTTTCAAAAGTATATTTTCTTCCCAAAAATAGTATTTTGAATCACTTTTCAACTTCATTTTTTGTTCTTTTGAAAAATTTTCAGGAAAAACACCAGAAACCAAGTAATTTACAATTGGGGCATACCATGGTTGTTTTGGAGTGAGAGATGAAAGGTGCTCAATTTGAAATTCAGGATCAATGATTTCAGAATGAGGAGAATTAGGAATTCTACTGAAGTGATTAGCCACAGGGTTTTCTTTTCCAGGTCTATCTTTGATTTCAAGGTCAAACTCTTGGAGCATTAGAATCCATCTTATTAGCCTTGGTTTGGAATCACTTTTCTTGAGTAAGAACTTAATAGCAGAATGGTCTGTGAAGATGATGATTTTGGCACCTAAGAGATAGGGATGAAATTTATCTAAGGCATAAACCACAGCTAAAAGTTCCTTTTCAGTCACAGTGTAGTGAGATTGAGTTTCATCCAATGTTTTTGAGGCATAATAGATTACATGAGGAATTTTTTCTCTTCTTTGACCAAGAATAGCCCCCAACGACTCTATCAGAAGCATCACACATCAATTCAAAGGGTAATGACCAATCTGGGGGTTGGATTATCGGGGCAGATGTGAGAGCAGTTTGGAGTTCAATGAAGGCTCTCTTGCAAACCTCATCAAAATGGAAAGTGACATCATTTTGGAGAAAACGAGTGAGTGGGAGGGAAATTTTTCTGAAGTTATGGATGAATCGCCGATAGAAACCAGCATGACCGAGGAATGATCGGATTTCTCGAATAGAAGTGGGTTGAGGAAGTGATTGGATCACTTCAATTTTGGCAGGATCAACTTCAATACCATCTTTTGAAACTATGTGCCCTAGAACAATCCCATTAGCAACCATGAAGTGACATTTTTCATAATTTAACACAAGGTTAAACTTGACACACTTTTGAAGGACTAGAGAGAGTGAATGCAAGCAAGAATCAAATGACTCGCCATAAATGGTAAAGTCATCCATAAAGACTTCCATGCAGTGTTCTATGAATTCTGAAAAGATACTCATCATACACCTCTGTAATGTTGCAGGAGCATTACAAAGGCCAAAAGGCATTCATCTATATGCATATGTTCCAAAGGGGCATGTGAAATTCGTCTTTTCTTGGTCATGAGGTGCAATTGGGATTTGGAAGTAGACGGTGTATCCATCAAGAAAGAAATAATGTGACTTTCCGGCCAATATTTCTAGCATTTGATCAAGGAATGGAAGAGGGTAGTGATCTTTTCGGGTTTCAACATTCAATTTCCTATAGTCGATGCACACACGCCATTTGTTCTTCACTCGAGTTGTGACTACCTCTCCATATTCATTTGTGACAACAGTTATCCCACCCTTCTTAGGTAAAACTTGAATTGGACTAACCCATTCACTATCAAAAATTGGGTAGATAATACCAGCTTGAAGAAGCTTGGTGATCTATTCCCTAACTACCTCAAGGGTGAGTGGATTGATTCTTATTTGTGGTTGTCTAATTGGTTTGGATGATTCCTCAAGATCGATGTGATGCAAGCAAAGGGCAGGGTTGATTCCTGGTATGTCATTTAGGGTCCAACCTAAGGCTTTTTTGTTTTCCTCTAACACTTGAACAAGTTTGGAATCCTCTGTTTCAGTAAGGGTGACAGAGATAATGACAGGATATGAGTGATCATGGAAGAGGAATGCATATTTTAGGTGTGCAGGAAGAGTTTTTAGATCAGTCTCATCATTAATTTTTGGGTTAGGAAACTCAGAAATGGAGGATGGGACATCAGTTGCTTCATATCCATTTTTCTCAATACAGTCCAAGGTGGAGCAGTTTTGATTAGAGTTGAGATGGGATTCAAGAGAGTTTTCAAGATCCTCTAAATTGATGGAGTCTATGAATGAAAGGTCCACATCAACTTCACCATTTATGAATTGGTTAATCCTAGTGAAGATTTCACAAGATCCTATCTCTTCATAACAGGATGAACATGATGGAATGGGGTTCAATTGACTCTTAGAAGTGTCCTCAGAAGCATTGATTGAGAATGCAGAGTGATCCTCAGATGGGTATCGCATGGCTTGGAAAATGTTGAACTTGACCAGTTGGTCACCGAATTCCATGGATAGGATGCCTGAATGGACATCAATCTTGGTTCTCGCAGTCATGAGGAATGGTCTTCCTAGAATTAGGGGAGATCAAGAACAGTTCGTCTCACCTTCCATGTTAAGGACATAGAAATTAGCAGGGAAGATAAGATCATTGACTCGGACAAGGACATCCTCAATTATTCCCTCAGGACTAGTTGTGCTTTGATTGGCTAACTGAATGACAACACCCGTTGGGTGTAAGGGACCTAGACCAAGGTTGGAGAATATAGATTTGGGCATGACATTAATTGAGGCTCCTAGGTCTATGAGTGCATCATCAAAGTTGGAACTTCCAATTTGTCATGGGACTATAAAGGTCCCTAGATCTTTTCACTTTATGGGAATAGACTGCTGGGTGGAAACATTTTCAAAGGTCCTAAGTTGCCTATTGTGGGTGCACAATTCCTTAAGAAACTTGGCATACTTAGGAATTTGTTTTATGGCATCTAAGAGGGGAATGTTGACTTCAACACGTCTAAACATGTCAAGCATTTTAGGATTAGGTTCAAAGGACTTCCTTGGTTTAGAAACGGCTTGAGGAAAAGGAATTGGATTCCTAAGTGGAATGGAAGGAGGTGAGGGAATGATTTCAGGTTCCTTTTTAAGTTTATTTTTCTTTTCATTTTCTAGGTCAACATTCAAAGTAGGGTTTGAGGATTTATCTTGAGGCATAGCAAGTTGCTTTCCTGATCTAATTTCAATTGAACTTACATTACCCTTGGGGTTGGGTAATGGTTGAGCTGGGAGTTGGGAAGAATTTGATTGTTGTTGCTGGCTCAGGTGGGATGCAAGTTGGCCTATTTGAGTTTCAATGTTTTTAAGGCTAGAACGGGTGAAGGAGGCAAGATCTTCCACTGCACTTTCCCATGGTTTTTGGAAGAAGAGGCTTGTCCTGGATTGGGATTGCCTTGATTTTGGTTCTTGGGAAATCGATTGTATTGGTTTTGGAATTGGGAAGGCTCACTAGGATAATGGAATCCAGGAGGAGGATTGTTCCTTTGAGGTTGAGGAACAAAAGGATAAGGTTGATGGAAGTTACCACCACCTTGACCATATTGGAATTGGTTTGGGTTTTGAGGAGGGAATTGAGGGGGATGATAGATGGTATTACCATACCTCAATCCTTCGTTAAAGTTAGAGGAGAAGGGCTCAGAGTGAGGTTGGTAGAAGTTTCTAACAAACTGACCTGATTGTTGAGGGTTGGGGTTCCGCTGAGCATATGTTGCATTGAGCTCCATTGGTCCAGATGAATTGGATTGATCCTCTTGAAGTTGTGGAAAAGTGTCAGTTGGATGAGATGGAGAGTTGCAGATTCCACAGTTCTTGATAGGTCCAGGGAATAGTGACTATGAAGAAGATGACGTTGGGGCTTTGGTAGCCACCGCTAGTTGATGCACAAGACCTGTAAGTTCACTCATCCACTCTGTCCTCTTGTTAGGCTCTATGGATTGATTATCTTGGGCTTGTTTGACTTGAGCATGTGCTCGAGTATGGAATTGTTGTGTGTTTCCAGCCATGTTACTTATGAGATCTCTTGCTGCTGCAGGAGTTTTATCAACAAGAGCACCGCCACTTGCGGCATCAATGAGGGTTCTCTCCAAAGCCAATAACCCCTCATAGAAGTATTGGATCAAGAGTTGGTCAGGGATTTGATGATGTGGGAAGGTTGCAACAAGCTTTTTGAACCTATCCCAGTACTCATGGAGTGATTCATTTGGGAATTGATGGATACCACTTATTTCCTTTCGGATGGAAGTGGTACAAGAAGCAGGAAAGAATTTTTCTAGAAAGAGACGCTTCATGTCATTCCATGTAGTTATGGAACCAGGAGGGAGGTAGTAGAGCCATGACTTGGCAGAGTCAGCTAGGGAGAAAGAGAAGGCTCAAAGTTTGATTTGTTCTTCAGAAACCCCTTGAGGCTTCATAGTAGAGCACACTACTTGGAACTCTTTAAGGTGGAGATGTGGATCCTCACCGGCTAGCCCGTGGAAATGAGGAAGAAGATGAATCAAACCCGATTTGAGTTCGAAGTCAGCCTCTATGTTTGGATATTGAATACCAAGAGGTTGGTAATTCATATCAGGGGCAACGAGTTCTTTCAATGTTTGTTCCCTAGGATTGGCCATATCGAATTCAATTGGTAGGGCAATGATTGGTTCTTGGGTGATTTGGTTATCCCTAATGGTCCTCCTAAGTTGGCGAAGTGTTCGCTCAATTTCAGGGTCAAACAAATCTGAGGGATTGTTTGGAAGGCTACGGGGCATTCAGAGAGATTTTGGAAGAAAGAGGAAGATGAGTTTTTCTTTGTATTTTTTCAGTTTATGATTTTTATGAGAAGATGGGTTTTTCTTTGTGATTTTTTTTCAATTTTTTTTTAAAATTTTGTTTTTTTTTGTTTTGTTTTTAAAATAACCCGAAATGAATGACTACTTAAAGCACCATCCCCGGCAAAGGATCCATTTGAAACACACGGCGGATTTTCTCCTATCGACCGGTCAAAGTTCTGGTGCTCTGCTAATGTGTATAGCAGCACTCGGGTCAAATCCTCGGTGATGGTACTTTGTATAGTCGATTGTTTTTAGTTGATTGTATTTTGATTGGGGGGTTTGTTTGCAGAGATTAATTGAAATGTTTAATGAATTATGTTTAATTTAACAAGTTGATAAAGATTGGGGTGAGTTCATCATTAGGTTTGTTAAGCTTGTGATGTCCTTGATCTTTGCTTTATATTGCATTTAAATTAACACCCATGTCACAAGTTGACGTTGATTTGAATTCCCAAGTGTTAAGGCTTTAATCCAAGCCTTAAATTAACTTAGGGTTCTAATCTTGATCAAATCTTGTTTATGGTAGTGTATTTATGGTTCCAATAATCCATGGAAACCACACGTTAAACAAATCAAGTCATTAATCCATGACATGCTAAGTCCAACATACACAATGTTAATTCAATGAATACTCATTGAGAAAAAGCTCTCAATCGCTTAACATACCTAAATTAAAACTCACCACAATGAGAGATTTACTCATCCATTATGATGTTTATTAATATGGTAATATATGTTTATGGTGATGAATTATAAAGACAAGAAAAATAAAGGGACAAGATAAGAGTAGTGTGCTGGACACACACACGAAATATTTTGAGAATCAAAAATGGAATTTCGATTGAATGAGGAAGCAAGATAAGGTACTGTAATTTAAAATGATTCAAACTATTTTAAGACCATGAATATTATACTACAGAATTTGGAGGAGAATAAGAGATATTGAAGAAGAAACTTTCATTAAAACAGAATTACAAAATAAAGGACTTACAAAATTACAAAAATGAAGGACACAAAAGTAAGTGAAAACAAAGAGAGGAGGAAAGGTCTCTCAAGTGAAAACTTGAGTATGTCAGGTCCTCCCAAGCCTTTGTAAAAGCTTTGGTTGTGCCAATATGATCTTCTCTTATCTGAAATGTCAACCCCTCTCAAGGAGAGAAGGGGAGAGTATTTATAACCCAAGGAGTGGACTGTTTGCATTCCCAATCTGTCCCTCCCCTTTCATCGCCAATTTGGCTATTCAGACATCCGAATCTCCAAATCTCTCCTTCTTAAAATTTGTAGACACTAAAGTCTTACGACTACTGCCAAAATTTGGAGGCATTTGGACAAGGGGAGCCAAAGTTATGGTGGTTTTATTAAACAAAGGTAAACTGTCCATTTCTGTCCATTCTTTTTCAATGTCCAAGATGTGAATGGATTTTGTAACAGGAATATGCCTTCCAATCCGAATGACTTCTTCAAAAACGTCGGCCACCTATATCTCCTCTTTCACACTGCAAAATCTCAGCTCTATTTGATGCTTACATCATGAGATATTTCATGAATAGTATACTGATTTTAATTCTCGGACAGAATGGTGGGCTGGACTTCAAAGCTTCATTTGGGCCCCTTGTACTTGGATTTGGGCCATGAAATTTTTATCCAAGATGACATGTAGTGTCCCCCGAATTATGGTGTAGAGGTAATGTTTTTGTACTTATGTATTGAGCCCAGTAAATCAATCTTCAAGGCTGGTCCAGTTTTTTCACTGATTCTTTGGTCTTGTTTAAGAGGACCATATGACCCTTCAAATGGCAGAATTGGATCATGGTTCCTTCTAATGAAATGTTTTATATTGAAAGGATAATCCTAAAAAACAATAACCACACAATGTGGATCAGTATAGTGAAATTTATTATTAAAACATTAAACTGACTCAATTGGACTACTTCAAAAAATGCTCAAAAATTATACTTAATATTAAAACATTAATATTTCACACAAATTATGCACATTTCATATAAAATAAATAAAGGGAGTATATAATAATTCATGAAAATATTAATAACATCAACTCCCCCATAATTATTTTTGTGCATGTCCTCATGTGCAACAAATATAAAAACATGACAAAATCATTTTTACTGACCAACAGATATTAAAATTTTGTTTTCTCCAATCAGAGGGGTTTAGACTATTTCACTCATCCATTTTGAATTCCACCACAAGTTGTTATAGAAACAATGTTCCAAAACTAATTCATTTTTATCATGCTAAAATTTAGAAATGGAAAATGTGGACACTCAAAACTCACACCTCTCAAGATGATAAAATTCATTTGTGGAGGTTCACTCTTTCACCAACCAAAAGTGAAAATCTTAGAGTTTGAAAAGAGCTCTCAGCTTCCAATACCTATCCAAAGTGCACAAGAATCAAGAGGTATTTTTAAGTGGTTTCTCTATGGCTATGGGACGGTAGGAATATAATGTCCAAGAGAGAGAATAAGAGGGTTAAAATACCAACATAGAAAAACAATGCACATTTTTTTTGAAATAAAACATGGAAGGAAATGAAAACACAGAATTACAAGGAATGATTGTGTGAAGAAAGACACAATAGAGGAAGAAAATATGAAGGGGATGAGAAGTTGAAATAGTTACAAACCACCAAACTTTTCCCAATGATATAAGAATATAATGCAAGTGTTCTTTTTTTCTTTTTTTTCTTTGTTTTTCGAAAGTTGACCTTAAAACAGATCTCACACTCATATCCCAACCCATGTTTGATCTCCTCGCGACACTAATTGAAATATTTATAACAAGATCAAAGGTTGAGAAAGAGTGATTTTTGAACCATCCAAGACACAACCCATTCTTATATTCATTTTTTTTTTGAATTTTTTTCTTGAATTTTTTTTTTTGAATTTTTTTTTGAACACTTTTCAATATCATTTATACAATACATTCCCAAATCCCACTAAATGAAAAACTCCACCCCACACTAAAATGGATTCTTGCTCTCAAGCATATGATAACACACCAGAAAGTAAGGAAATGATACCCAAAAATGAAATCCATTCCCCCCCACACTTAAATTTCAAAAACATATGCAATGAAAATCCATGTTGAAATTGGGTGGGATAAGGTATTGGGATTGTAATGTGGATATCAAAGAAAAGGTTTTCATAGGCTTGAAGGGGCTTTCAAAAGGAGGATTAATGTAAGGTAAATGGGAGGCTATTTGGCTATTGTGATTCACATGTGGTTCAGAAAATGCCTCTTTCATATTAATGCACACTAAGGTAGGAAATTCAGCTCAAAGGTCCACAAAATCAAGACTCACAAATGGGGGTGAAATCACACATTTTGAAAAGATGTCCATAGGTGGCCTTGGCATGAAAGAAAATGTTTGTTCTCACAGTTGGGGAAAATCATTTTCCAAATCAAAAATTGAGTATTCAAAATGTGTTGGTTTTGACACAAAATTCTTTATCTAAAGTCATAATGAAAATACAAAATTTTTGAGATGAAAACGTGTCTATTAAATCCCCAAAATGGTTGGACAAAATTTCAAAACTCAATGGTGAGTAAGCATGACTCTTTTTTTTTGTAATTTTTTTTAAGTAATTGTATTTTTTTTGGTTTTCTTAGTTTTTAAGGTTTTTTTTAAATAAAAACCCACACAATAAAGGAAAAAAGGTTTTGACAAAGAAAGTGGTAAAAAATGAAAGAGAGAGGAATAAGAAGAAAGAGGTAGAGAGAGGAAGAGATAGAGAGAGAGTTTAAAGGGAAAGAGGTGCCCCCTGGTTTGGATTTGGCAGGTCTCCATCCAGTGGTGGTTCTATTGAAGTGGATGGGGTTTAGATGGAAGTCGACGTGGTTCCTGGATTGTGAGACCTCTCATGGTGATGCTTTAACCGATGTCCGTTAACCGTGAATTTCCTTTTAGAAGAGGGGTCTTGGACTTGCACTGCACCAAATGGGTAAACGTTAGTAATAACAAAAGGACCTTCCCAATGAGAATTAAGCTTACCTGGGTGAAGCCGAAATCGAGAATTGAAGAGAATTACCTTTTCACCTTCATGAAATACCTTTCTCAGGATGTGTTTTTCATGGAGTACCTTAGCCTTCTCTTTGTACATATTGGAATTCTCATAGGATTCAAGTCGAAGCTCCTCCAGTTCATCCAATTGCAACAATCTTTCTTCACTAGATTTTTCAAGATCAAAATTACATGTTTTTACTGCCCAAAATGACTTATCTTGTATTTCAACTGGTAAGTGACATGCTTTACCAAAAACAAGCCGAAAAGGAGACATCCCAATGGGTGTTTTATAGGAAGTTCAATAAGCCCAAAGGGTTTCACCAAGTCTCTCAGGCCAGTCTTTTCTGGTGGGTTTTACAATTCTCTCTAGAACTCTTTTCACTTCGCTATTAGAAAGTTCATCCATTCCATTTGTTTGGGGGTGATATGCAGTTGAAGTTTTATGTACAACCCCATTCTTTTTCAGAAGAGCGTCCATGGTTCTATTACCAAAATGGGTTCCTAAGTCACTGATCAAGGCACGTGGTGTGCCAAATCTTTGGAAGATGTGGGTCTTTAGGAACTAACTAACAGTATGAGCATCATCTTTCCTAGTGGGTTTGGCCTCAACCCACCTTGAAACATAATCTACCAGAAGAAGAATGTACGAGAATCCATTGGAAGGGGGAAATGGTCCCATGAAATCGATTCCCCAAACATCGAAGATTTCACAAAAGATTAAAGGGTTTTGGGGCATTTCATTTCTTTTGGAAATTGTGCCAAACTTTTGGAAAGTGGGACATGATTGACAAAACTCATGTGAGTCCTTGAAGAGTGAAGGCCAGAAGAATCCAGAGTCTAGGACCTTTCGGGAGGTCATTTGTGGTCCAAAGTGGCCACCACCAGGAAGTGAGTGACAGAATCCTAAGATGGAAGAATATTCATCTTTATCAACACATCTCCTAATTACCATGTCTACCCCAGTTTTCAAAAGTTTATGTTCTTCCCAAAAATAGTATTTTGAATCACTTTTCAACTTCATTTTTTGTTCTTTTGAAAAATTTTCAGGAAAAACACCAGAAACCAAGTAATTTACAATTGGGGCATACCATGGTAGTTTTGGAGTGAGAGATGAAAGGTGCTCAATTGGAAATTCAGGATCAATGATTTCAGAATGAGGAGAATTATGAATTCTAATCAAGTGATCAGCCACAGGGTTTTCTTTTCCAAGTCTATCTTTGATTTCAAGGTCAAACTCTTGGAGCATTAGAATCCATCTTATTAGCCTTGGTTTGGAATCACTTTTCTTGAGTAAGAACTTAATAGCAGAATGGTCTGTGAAGATGATGATTTTGGCACCTAAGAGATAGGGACAAAATTTATCTAAGGCATAAACCACAACTAAAAGTTCCTTTTCAATCACAGTGTAGTGAGATTGAGTTTCATCCAATGTTTTTGAGGCATAATAGATTACATGAGGAATTTTTTCTCTTCTTTGACCAAGAACAGCCCCAACGGCTCTATCAGAAGCATCACACATCAATTCAAAGTGTAATGACCAATTTGGGGGTTGGATTATCGAGGCAGATGTGAGAGCAGTTTTGAGTTCAATGAAGGCTCTCTTGCAAACCTCATCAAAATGGAAAGTGACATCATTTGGGAGCAAATGAGTGAGTGGGAGGGAAATTTTACTGACGTTATGAATGAATTGCCGATAGAAACCAGAATGACCGAGGAATGATCGGATTTCTCAAAAAGAAGTGGTTTGAGGAAGTGATTGGATCACTTCAATTTTGGCAGGATCAACTTCAATACCATATTTTGAAACTATGTGCCCTAGAACAATCCCATTAGCAACCATGAAGTGGCATTTTTCATAATTTAACACAAGGTTACACTTGACACACTTTTGAAGGACTGGAGAGAGTGAATGGAAGCAAGAATCAAATGAATCGCCATAAATGGTAAAGTCATCCATGAAGACGTCCATGCAGTGTTCTATGAATTCTGAAAAGATACTCATCATACACCTCTGGAATGTTGCAGGAGCATTACAAAGGCCAAAAGGCATTCTTCTATATGCATATGTTCCAAAGGGGCATGTGAAAGTAGTCTTTTCTTGGTCCTGAGGTGCGATTGGGATTTGGAAGTAGCCGTTGTATCCATCAAGAAAGCAATAATGTGACTTTCCGGCCAATCTTTCTAGAATTTGATCAAGGAATGGAAGAGGGTAGTGATATTTTCGGGTTTCAACATTCAATTTCCTATAGTCGATGCACACACACCATTTGTTCTTCACTCGAGTTGTGACTACCTCTCCATATTCATTTGTGACAACAGTTATCCCACCCTTCTTAGGTACAACTTGAATTGGACTAACCCATTCACTATCAGAAATTGGGTAGATAATACAAGCTTGAAGAAGCTTGGTGATCTCTTCCCTAACTACCTCAAGGATGAGTGGATTGAGTCTTCTTTGTGGTTGTCTAATTGGTTTGGATGATTCCTCAAGATGGATGTGATGCATGCAAAGGGAAGGGTTGATTCTTGGTATGTCATTTAGGGTCCAACCTAAGGCTTTTTTGTTTTCCTCTAACACTTGAACAAGTTTGGACTCCTCTGTTTCAGTAAGGGTGGCAGAGATAATGACAGGATATGAGTGATTATGGAAGAGGAATGCATATTTCAGGTGTGCAGGAAGAGGTTTTAGATCAGTCTCATCATTAATTTTTGGGTTAGGAAACTCAGAAATGGAGGATGGGACATCAGTTGCTTCAGATCCATTTTTCTCAGTACAGTCCAAGGTGGAGCAGTTTTGATTAGAGTTGAGATGGGATTCAAGAGAGTTTTCAAGATCCTCTAAATTGATGGAGTCTATGAATGAAAGGTCCACATCAACTTCACCATTTATGACTTGGTTAATCCTAGTGCAGATTTCACAAGATCCTATCTCTTCATAACAGGATGAACGTGATGGAATGGGGTTCAACTGACTCTTAGAAGTGTCCTCAAAAGCATTGATTGAGAATGCAGAGTGATCCTCAAATGGGTATCGCATGGCTTGGAAAATGTTGAACTTGACCAGTTGGTCACAGAATTCCATGGATAGGATGCCTGAATGGACATCAATCTTGGTTCTCGCAGTAATGAGGAATGGTCTTCCTAGAATTAGGGGAGATCGAGAATAGTTCGTCTCACCTTCCATGTCAAGGACATAGAAATCATCAGGGAAGATAATATCATTGACTCGGACAAGGACATCCTCAATTATTCCCTCAGGACTAGTTGTGCTTCGATTGGCTAACTGAATGACAACACCCGTTGGGTGCAAGGGACCTAGACCAAGGTTGGAGAATATGGATTTGGGCATGACATTAATTGAGGCTCCTAGGTCTATGAGTGCATCATCAAAGTTGGAACTTCCAATTTGGCATGGGACTGTAAAGGTCCCTGGATCTTTTCACTTTATGGGAATAGACTGCAGAGTGGAAACATTTTCAAAGGTCCTAAGTTGCCTCTTGTGGGTGCACAATTCCTTAAGAAACTTGGCATACTTAGGAATTTGTTTTATGGCATCTAAGAGGGGAATGTTGACTTCAACACGTCTAAACATGTCAAGCATTTCAGGATCAGGTTCAAAGGACTTCCTTGGTTTAGAAACAGCTTGAGGAAAAGGAATTGGATTCCTAAGTGGAATGGAAGGAGGTGAGGGATTGGTTTCAGGTTCCTTTTCAAGTTTATTTTTATTTTCATTTTCTAGGTCAACATTCAAAGGAGGGTTTGAGGATTTATCTTGAGGCATAGCAAGTTTCTTTCCTGATCTAAGTGCAATTTCACTTACATTACCCTTGGGGTTGGGTAATGGTTGAGCTGGGAGATGGGAAGAATTTGATTGTTGTTGCTGGCTCAGGTGGGATGTAAGTTGACCTATTTGAGTTTCAATATTTTTAAGGCTAGAACGGGTGAATGAGGCAAGATCTTCCACTGCACTTTCCCATGGTTGCTTGGAAGAAGAGGCTTGTCCTGGATTGGGATTGCCTTGATTTTGGTTCTTGGGAAATCTATTGTATTGGTTTTGGAATTGGGAAGGATCACTAGGATAATGGAATCCAGGAGGAGGATTGTTCCTTTGAGGTTGAGGAACAAAAGGATAAGGTTGATGGAAGTTACCACCACCTTGACCATATTAGAATTGGTTTGGGTTTTGAGGAGGTAATTGAGGGGGATGAGAGATGGTATTACCATACCTCAATCCTTCGTTAAAGTTATAGGACAAGGGCTCAGAGTGAGGTTGGTAAAAGTTTCTAACAAACTGACCTGATTGTTGAGGGTTGGGGTTCCGCTGAGCATATGTTGCATTGAGCTCCATTGGTCCAGATGAATTGGATTGATCCTCTTGAAGTTGTGGACAAGTGTCAGTTGGATGAGATGGAGAGTTGCAGATTCCACAGTTCTTGATAGGTCCAGGGAATAGTGAGTGTGGAAAAGATGAGGTTGGGGCTTTGGTAGCCACCGCTAGTTGACGCACAAGACCTATAAGTTCACTCATCCACTCAGTCATCTTGTTAGGCTCTATGGATTGATTATCTGGGGCTTGTTTGACTTGAGCATGTGCTCGAGTATGGAATTGTTGTTTGTTTCCAGCCATGTTACTTATGAGATCTCTTGCTGCTGCAGGAGTTTTATCAACAAGAGCACCACCACTTGCGACATCAATGAGGGTTCTCTCCATAGCCAATAACCCCTCATAGAAGTATTGGATCAAGAGTTGGTCAGGGATTTGATGATGTGGGCAGGTTGCAACAAGCTTTTTGAATCTCTCCCAGTACTCATGGAGTGATTCATTTGGGAATTGACAGATACCACTTATTTCCTTTCAGATGGATGCGGTACGAGATGCAGGAAAGAATTTTTCTAGAAAGAGACGCTTCATGTCATTCCATGTAGTTATGGAACTAGGAGGGAGGTAGTAGAGCCATGACATGGCAGAGTCAGCTAGGGAGAAAGGGAAGGCTCGAAGTTTGATTTGTTCTTCAGAAACCCCTTGAGGCTTCATAGTAGACCACACTACTTGGAACTCTTTAAGGTGGAGATGTGGATCCTCACCGGCTAGCCCGTGGAAATGTGGAAGAAGATGAATCAAACCCGATTTGAGTTCGAAGTCAGCCTCTATGTTTGGATATTGAATACCAATAGGTTGGTAATTCATATCAGGGGCAGCGAGTTCTTTCAATGTTTGTTCCCTAGGATTGGCCATATCGAATTCAATTGGAAGGGCAATGATTGGTTCTTGGGTGATTTCGTTATCCCTAATGGTCCTCCTAAGTTGGCGAAGTGTTCACTCAATTTCAGGGTCAAACAAATCCAAGGGATTTTTTGGAAGGCTACGGGGTATTCAGAGAGATTTTGGAAGAAAGTGGAAGACGGGTTTTTCTTTGTATTTTTTCAGTTTATGATTTTTATGAGAAGACGAGTTTTTCTTTGTGATTTTTTTTCAATTTTTTTTTAAAATTTTGTTTTTTTTTTGTTTTGTTTTTTACAATAACCAGAAACGAATGACTACTTAAAGCACCATCCCCAGCAATGGCTCCATTTGAAACGCACGGTCGATTTTCGCCTATCGACCGGTCAAAGTTCTGGTGCTCTTCTAATGTGTATAGCATCACTCAGGTCGAATCCTCGGTGATGGTACTTTGTATAGTCGATTGTTTTTAGTTGATTGTATTTTGATTGGGGGGTTTGTTTGCAGAGATTAATTGAAATTCTTAATGAATGATGTTTAATTTAACAAGTTGATAAAGATTGGGGTGAGTTCATCATTAGGTTAGTTAAGTTTGTGATGTCCTTGAGCTTTGCTTTATATTGCATTTAAATTAACACCCATGTCACAAGTTGACGTTTATTTGAATTCCCAAGTGTTAAGGCTTTAATCCAAGCCTTAAATTAACTTAGGGTTCTAATCTTGATCAAATCTTGTTTATGGTAGTGTATTTATGGTTCCAATAATCCATGGAAACCACACGTTAAACAAATCAAGTCTAAGTCCAACATACACAATGTTAATTCAATGAATACTCATCGAGCAAAAGCTCTCAATCGCTTAACATACCTAAATTAAAACTCACCCCAATGAGAGATTTACTCAGCCATTATGTTTTTTATTAATCTGGTAATATATGTTTATGGTGATGAATTATAAAGAGAAGAAAAAGAAAGGGACAAGATAAGAGTAGTGTGCCGAACACACACACGAAATATTTTGAGAATCAAAATTGGAATTTCGATTGAATGAGGAAGCAAGATAAGGTACTGTAATTTAAAATGATTCAAACTATTTTAAGACCATTAATATTATACTACAGAAGGTGGAGGATAATAAGAGATATTGAAGAAGAAACTTTCATTAAAACAGAATTACAAAATAAAGGACTTACAAAATTACAAAAATGAAGGACACAAAAGTAAGTGAAAACAAAGAGAGGAGGAAAGGTATCTCAAGTGAAAACATGAGTATGTAAGGTCCTCCCAAGCCTTTGGAAAAGATTTTATTGTGCCAATATGATCTTCTCTTATCTGAAATGTCAACCTCTCTCAATGAGAGAAGGGGAGAGTATTTATAGCCCAAGGAGTGGATTGTTTGCATTCCCAATCTGTCCCTCCACGTTCATTTCCAATTTGGCTATTCAGACATCTGAATCTCCAAATCTCTCCTTCTTCAATGTTGTAGATAATAACGTTTTACGACTACTGTCAAAATTAGGTGGCATTTGAACAAGTTGAGCCAAAGTTATGGTGGTTTTATTAAACAAAGGTAAATTGTCCATTTCTATCCATGCTTTTTCAATGTCCAAGATGTGAATGGATTTTGTAACAAGAATATGCCTTCAAATATGAATTACTTATTCAACAAATTCGGCCACCTATATCTCCTCTTTCACACTGTAAAATCTCAGCTCTAGTTGATGCTTACATCATGAGATATGTCATGAATAGTATACTGATTTTAATTCTCAGACAGAATGGTGGGTTGGACTTCAAAGCTTCATTTGGGCCCCTTGTACTTGGATTTGGGCCATGAAAGTTTTATCCAAGATGACATGTAGTGTCCCCCTAATTATGGTGGAGATGTAATGTTTTTGGACATCTGTATTGAGCCCAGTAAATCAATCTTCAAGGCTGGTCCAGTTTTTTCACAGATTCTTTGGTCTTGTTTAAGAGGACCATATGACCCTTCAAATGGCAGAATTGGATCATGGTTCCTTCTAATTAAATGTTTTATATTGAAATTATAATCCTACAAAATAATAACCACACAATGTGGATCAGTATAGTGAAAGTTATTATTAAAACATTAAACTGACTCAATTGGAATACTTCTAAAAATTCTCAAAAATTATACTTAATATTAAAACATTAATATTTCACACAAATTATGCACATTTCATATAAAATAAATAAAGGGAGTATATAATAATTAATGAAAATATTAATAACATCAACTCTCCCACACTTAGTTTTGTGCATGTCCTCATGTGCAACAAATATAAAAACATGACAAAATCATTTTTATTGACCAACAGATATTAAAATTTTGTTTTCTCCAATCAGGGGGGTTTAGACTATTTCACTCATCCATTTTGAATTCCACCACAAGTTGTTACAGAAACAGTGTTCCAAAACTAATTCATTTTTTTCATGCTCAAATTTAGAAATGGAAAATGTGGACACTCAAAACTCACACCTCTCAAGATGATAAAATTCATTTGTGGAGGTTCACTCTTTCACCAACCAAAAGTGAAAATCTTAGAGTTTGAAAAGAGCTCTCAGCTTCCAATCCCTATCCAAAGTGCAAAAGAATCAAGAGGTCTTTTTAAGGGGTTTCTCTGTGGCTATGGGATGGTAGGAATATAATGTCCAAGAGAGAGAATAAGAGGGTTAAAATACCAACATAGAAAAACAATGCACATTTTTTTTGAAATAAAACATGGAAGGAAATGAAAACACAGATTTACAAGGAAATGATTGTGTGAAGAAAGACACAATAGAGGAAGAAAATATGAAGGGGATGAGAAGATGAAATATTTACAAACCACCAAAATTCACCCAATGATATAGGAATATAATGCAAGTGTTCTTTTTTTCTTTTTTTTTCTTTTTTTTTCGAAAGTTGACCTTAAAACAGATCTCACACTCATATCCCAACCCATGTTTGATCTCCCCACAACACTAATTGTAATAGTTATAACAAGATCAAAGGTTGAGAAAGAGTGATTTTTGACCCATCCAAGACACAACCCATTCTTATATTCATTTTTTTTTGAATTTTTTTTCTTGAATTTTTTTTTTTGAATTTTTTTTGAACACTTTTCAATATCATTTGTACAATACATTCCCAAATCCCACTGAATGACAACCTCTCCCCCCCCCCACACTAAAATGGATGCTTTCTCTCAAGCATATGATAACACACCATAATGTAAGGAAATGATACCCAAAAATGAAATACATTCCCCCCCACACTTAAATTTCAAAAACATATGCAATGAAAATCCATGTTGAAATTGGGTGGGATAAGGTATTGGGCTTGTAATGTGGCTATCAAAGAAAATGTTTTCATAGGCTTGAAGGGGCTTTCAAAAGGAGGATTAATGTAAGGTAAATGGGAGGCTATTTGGCTATTGTGATTCTCATGTGGTTCAGAAAATGCCTCTTTCATATTAATGCACACTAAGGTAGGAAATTCAGCTCGAAGGTCCACAAACTAAATACTCACAAATGGGGGTGAAATCACACATTTTGAAAAGATGTCCATAGGTGGTCTTGGCATGAAAGAAAATGTTTATTCTCACTGTTGGGGAAAATCATTTTCTAAATCAAAAATTGAGTATGCAAAATGTGTTGGTTTTGACACAAAATTCTTTATCCAAAGTCATAATGAAAATACAAAATTTTTGAGATGAAAACGTGTCTACTAAATCCCCAAAATGGTTGGACAAAATTTCAAAACTCAATGGTGAGTAAGCATGACTCTTTTTTTTTGTAATTTTTTTTAAGTAATTGTATTTTTTTTTGGTTTTTTTAGTTTTTAAAGTTTTTTTTAAAATAAACACCCACACAATAAAGGAAAAAAAGGGTTTGAAGAAGAAAGTGGTAAAAAAAATGAAAGAGAGAGAAAGAAGAAGAAAGAGGTAGAGAGAGGAAGAGATAGAGAGAGAGTTTAAAGGGAAAGAGGTGCCCCCTGGTTTGGATTTGGGGGGTCTCCATCCAGTGGTGGTTCTATTGAAGTGGATGGGGTTTCGATGGAAGTCGACGTGGTTCCTGGATTGTGAGACCTCTCATGGTGATGCTTTAACCGATGTCCGTTAACAGTGAATGTCCTTTTGGAAGAGGGGTCTTGGAATTGCACTGCACCAAATGGGTAAACGTTAGTAATAACAAAAGGACCTTCCCAATGAGAATTAAGCTTACCTGGGTGAAGCCGAAATCGAGAATTTAAGAGCATTACCTTTTCACCTTCATGAAATACCTTTCTCGGGATGTGTTTGTCATGGAGTACCTTAGCCTTCTCTTTGTACATGTTGGAATTCTCATAGGATTCAAGTCGAAGCTCCTCCAGTTCATCCAATTGAAACAATCTTTCTTCACCAGATTTTTCAAGATCAAAATTACATGTTTTTACTGCCCAAAATGACTTATGTTGTATTTAAACTGGTAAGTGACATGCTTTACAAAAAACAAGCCGAAAAGGAGACATCCCAATGGGAGTTTTATAGGCAGTTCGATAAGCCCAAAGGGCTTCACCAAGTCTCTCAGACCAGTCTTTTCTGGTGGGTTTTACAATTCTCTCTAGAACTCTTTTCACTTCTCTATTAGAAAGTTCAGCCATTCCATTTGTTTGGGGGTGATATTCAGTTGAAGTTTTATGTACAACCCCATTCTTTTTCAGAAGAGCATCCATGTTTCTATTACCAAAATGGGTTCCTAAGTCACTGATCAAGGCATGTGGTGTGCCAAATCTTTGGAAGATGTGGGTCTTTTGGAACTCACTAACATTATGAGCATCATCCTTCCTAGTGGATTTGGCCTCAACCCACCTTGAAACATAATCGACCACAAGAAGAATGTATGAGAATCCATTGGAAGGGGGAAATGGTCCCATGAAATCGATGCCCCAAACATCGAAGATTTCACAAAAGATTAAAAGCTTTTGGGGCATTTCATTTCTTTTGGAAATTGTGCCAAACTTTTGGCAAGTGGGACATGATTGACAAAACTCATATGAGTCCTTGAAGAGTGAAGGCCAGAATAATCCAGAGTCTAGGACCTTTCGGGAGGTCCTTTGTGGTCCAAAGTGGCCACCTTCGGGAAGTGAGTGACAGAATTCTAAGATGGAAGAATATTAATCTTTATCAACACATCTCCTAATTACCATGTCCGCCCCAGTTTTCAAAAGTTTATTTTCTTCCCAAAAATAGTATTTTGAATCACTTTTCAACTTCATTTTTTGTTCTTTTGAAAAATTTTCAGGAAAAACACCAGAAACCAAGTAATTTACAATTGGGGCATACCATGGTAGTTTTGGAGTGAGATATGAAAGGTGCTCAATTAGAAATTTAGGATCAATGATTTCAGAATGAGTAGAATTAGTAATTCTACTCAAGTGATCAGCCACAGGGTTTTATTTTCCAGGTCTATCTTTGATTTCAAGGTCAAACTCTTGGAGCATTATAATCCATCTTATTAGCCTTGGTTTGGAATCACTTTTCTTGAGTAAGAACTTAATAGAAGAATGGTCTATGAAGATGATGATTTTGGCACCTAAGAGATAGGGACGAAATTTATCTAAAGCATAAACCACAACTAAAAGTTCCTTTTCAGTCACAGTGTAGTGAGATTGAGTTTCATCCAATGTTTTTGAGGCATAATAGATTACATGAGGAATTTTTTCTCTTCTTTGACCAAGAACATCCCCAACGGCTCTATCAGAAGCATCACACATCAATTCAAAGGGTAATGACCAATCTGGGGGTTGGATTATCGGGGAAGATGTGAGAGCAGTTTTGAGTTCAATGAAGGCTCTCTTGCAAACCTCATCAAAATGGAAAGTGACATCATTTTGGAGCAAACGAGTGAGTGGGAGGGAAATTTTACTGAAGTTATGGATGAATCTCTGATAGAAACCAGCATGACCAAGGAATGATCGGATTTCTCAAACAGAAGTGGGTTGAGGAAGTGATTGGATCACTTCAATTTTGGCAGGATCAACTTCAATGCCATCTTTTGAAACTATGTGCCCTAGAACAATCCCATTAGCAACCATGAAATAACATTTTTCATAATTTAACACAAGGTTACACTTGACACACTTTTGAAGGACTAGAGAGAGTGAATGCAAGAAAGAATCAAATGACTCGCCATAAATGGTAAAGTCATCCATGAAGACTTCCATGTAGTGTTCTATGAATTCTGAAAAGATATTCATCATACACCTCTGGAATGTTGCAGGAGCATTACAAAGGCCAAAAGGCATTCTTCTATATGCATATGTTCCAAAGGGGAATGTGAAAGTAGTCTTTTCTTGGTCCTGAGGTGCGATTGGGATTTGGAAGTAGCCGGTGTATCCATCAAGAATGCAATAATGTGACTTTCCGGCCAATCTTTCGAGCATTTGATCAAGGAATGGAAGAGGGTAGTGATCTTTTCGGGTTTCAACATTCAATTTCCTATAGTCGATGCACACACACCATTTTTTCTTCACTCGAGTTGTGACTACCTCTCCATATTCATTTGTGACAACAGTTATCCCACCCTTCTTAGGTATAACTTGAATTGGACTAACCCATACACTATCATAAATTGGGTAGATAATACCAGCTTGAAGAAGCTTGGTGATCTCTTCCCTAACTACCTCAAGGATGAGTGTATTGAGTCTTCTTTGTGGTTGTCTAATTGGTTTGGATGATTCCTCAAGATGGATGTGATGCATGCAAAGGGCAGGGTTGATTCCTGGTATGTCATTTAGGGTCCAACCTAAGGCTTTTTTGTTTTACTCTAACACTTGAACAAGTTTGGACTCCTCTGTTTCAGTAAGGGTGGCAGAGATAATGACAGGATATGAGTGATCATGGAAGAGGAATGCATATTTCAGCTGTGCAGGAAGAGGTTTTAGATCAGTCTCATCATTAATTTTTGGGTTAGGAAACTCAGAAATGGAGGATGGGACATTAGTTGCTTCAAATCCATTTTTCTCAATACAGTCCAAGGTGGAGCAGTTTTGATTAGAGTTGAGATGGGATTCAAGAGAGTTTTCAAGATCCTCTAAATTGATGGAGTCTATGAATGAAAGGTCCACATTAACTTCACCATTTATGACTTGGTTAATCCTAGTGCATATTTCACAAGATCCTATCTCTTCATAACAGGATGAACATGATGGAATGGGGTACAATTGACTCTTAGAAGTGTCCTCAGAAGCATTGATTGAGAATGCAGAGTGATCCTCAGATGGGTATCGCATGGCTTGGAAAATGTTGAACTTGACCAGTTGGTCACCAAATTCCATGGATAGGATGCCAGAATGGACATCAATCTTGGTTCTCGCGGTCATGAGGAATGGTCTTCCTAGAATTAGGGGAGATCGAGAATAGCTCGTCTCACCTTCCATGTCAAGGACATAGAAATCAGCAGGGAAGATAAGATTATTGACTCGGACAAGGACATACTCAATTATTCCCTCAGGACTAGTTCTGCTTCGATTGGATAACTGAATGACAACACCCGTTGGGTGCAAGGGACCTAGACCAAGGTTGGAGAATATGGATTTGGTCATGACATTAATTGAGGCTCCTAGGTATATGAGTGCATCATCAAAGTTGTAACTTCCAATTTGGCATGGGACTGTAAAGGTCTCTGGATCTTTTCACTTTATGGGAATAGACTGCTGGGTGGAAACATTTTCAAAGGTCCTAAGTTGCCTCTTGTGGGTGCACAATTCCTTAAGAAACTTGGCATACTTAGGAATTTGTTTTATGGCATCTAAGAGGGGAATGTTTACTTCAACACGTCTAAACATGTCAAGCATTTCAGGATCAGGTTCAAAGGACTTCCTTGGTTTAGAAACGGCTTGAGGAAAATGAATTGGATTCCTAAGTGGAATGGAAGGAGGTGAGGGAATGGTTTCAGGTTCCTTTTCAAGTTTCTTTTTCTTTTCATTTTCTAGGTCAACATTCAAAGGATGGTTTGAGGATTTATCTTGAGGCATAGCAAGTTGCTTTCCTGATTTAAGTGCAATTGCACTTACATTACCCTTGGGGTTGGGTAATGGTTGAGCTGGGAGTTGGGAAGAATTTGATTGTTGTTGCTAGCTCAGGTGGGATGCAAGTTGACCTAATTGAGTTTCAATGTTTTTAAGGCTAGAACGGGTGAAGGAGGCAAGATCTTCCACTGCACTTTCCCATGGTTGCTTGGAAGAAGAGGCTTGTCCTGGATTGGGATTGCCTTGATTTTGGTTCTTGGGAAATCGATTGTATTGGTTTTGGAATTGGGAAGGCTCACTAGGATAATGGAATTCAGGAGGAGGATTGTTCCTTTGAGGTTGAGGAACAAAAGGATAAGGTTGACGGAAGTTACCACCACCTTGACCATATTGGAATTGGTTTGGGTTTTGAGGAGGGAATTGAGGGGGATGAGAGATGGTATTACCGTACCTCAATCCTTGGTTAAAGTTAGAGGAGAAGGGCTCAGAGTGAGGTTGGTAGAAGTTTCTAACAAAATGGCCTGATTGTTGAGGGTTGGGGTTCCGCTGAGCATATGTTGCATTGAGCTCCATTGGTCCAGATGAATTGGATTTATCCTCTTGAAGTTGTGGACAAGTGTCAGTTGGATGAGATGGAGAGTTGCAGATTCCACAGTTCTTGATAGGTCCAGGGAATAGTGACTGTGGAGAAGATGAGGTTGGGGCTTTGGTAGCCACCTCTAGTTGACGCACAAGACCTGTAAGTTCACTCATCCACTAAGTCATCTTTTTAGGCTCTATGGATTGATTATCTTGGGCTTGTTTGACTTGAGCATGTGCTCGAGTATGGAATTTTTGTGTGTTTCCAGCCATGTTACTTATGAGATCTCTTGCTGCTACAGGAGTTTTATCAACAAGAGCACTGCCACTTGCGGCATCAATGAGGGTTCTCTCCATAGCCAATAACCCCTCATAGAAGTATTGGATCAAGAGTTGGTCAGGGATTTGATGATGTGGGCAGGTTGCAACAAGATTTTTGAACCTCTCCTAGTACTCATGGAGTGATTCATTTGGGAATTGACGGATACCACTTATTTCCTTTCGGATGGAAGCGGTACGAGAAGCAGGAAAGAATTTTTCTAGAAAGAGACGCTTCATGTCATTCCATGTAGTTATGGAACCAGGAGGGAGGTAGTAGAGCCATGACTTGGCAGAGTCATCTAGGGAGAATGGGAAGGCTCGAAGTTTGATTTTTTCTTCAGAAACCCCTTGAGGCTTCATAGTAGAGCACACTACTTGGAACTATTTAAGGCGGAGATGTGGATCCTCACCGGCTAGCCCGTGGAAATGAGGAAGAAGATGAATCAAACCGGATTTGAGTTCGAAGTCAGCCTCTATGTTTGGATATTGAATACTAAGAGGTTGGTAATTCATATCAGGGGCAGTGAGTTCTTTCAATGTTTGTTCCCTAGGATTGGCCATATCAAATTCAATTGGTAGGGCAATGATTGGTTCTTGGGTGATTTGGTTATCCCTAATGGTCCTCCTATGTTGGTGAAGTGTTCGCTCAATTTCAGGGTCAAACAAATCCGAGGGATTGTTTGGAAGGCTATGGGGCATTCAGAGAGATTTTGGAAGAAAGAGGAAGATGGGGTTTTCTTTTTATTTTTTCAGTTTATAATTTTTATGAGAAGACGGGTTTTTCTTTGTGATTTTTTTTCAATTTTTTTTAAAATTTTGTTTTTTTTTTGTTTTTTACAATAACCAAAAACGAATGACTACTTAAAGCACCATACCCGGCAATGGATCCATTTGAAATGCACGGACGATTTTCGCCTATCGACCGGTCAAAGTTCTGGTGCTCTGCTAATGTGTATAGAAGCACTCGGGTCGAATCCTCGGCGATGGTACTTCGTATAGTCGATTGTTTTTAGTTGATTGTATTTTGATTGGGGGGTTTGTTTGCAGAGATTAATTGAAATGTTTAATGAATGATGTTTAATTTAAAAAGTGGATAAATATTGAGGTGATTTCATCATTAGGTTAGTTAATCTTGTGATGTCCTTGAGCTTTGCTTTATATTGCATTTAAATTAACACACATGTCACAAGTTGACATTGATTTGAATTCCCAAGTGTTAAGGCTTTAATCCAAGGCTTAAATTAACTTAGGTTTCTAATCTTGATCAAATCTTGTTTATGGTAGTGTATTTATGGTTCCAATAATCCATGGAAACCACACGTTAAACAAATCAAGTCATTAATCCATGACATGCTAAGTCCAACATACACAATGTTAATTCAATGAATACTCATCGAGCAAAAGCTCTCAATCGTTTAACATACCTAAATTAAAACTCACCCCAATGAGAGATTTACTCAGCCATTATGATGTTTATTAATCTGGTAATATATGTTTATGGTGATGAATTATAAAGAGAAGAAAAAGAAAGGGACAAGATAAGATTAGTGTGCCGAACACACACACAAAATATTTTGAGAATCAAAAATGGAATTTCGATTGAATGAGGAAGCAAGATAAGGTACTGTAATTTAAAATGATTCAAACTATTTTAAGACCATGAATATTATACTACAGAAGGTGGAGGAGAATAAGAGATATTGAAGAAGAAACTTTCATTAAAACAGAATTACAAAATAAAGGACTTACAAATTTACAAAAATGAAGGACACAAAAGTAAGTGAAAACAAAGAGAGGAGGAAAGGTCTCTCAAGTGAAAACTTGAGTATGGAAGGTCCTCCCAATCCTTTGGAAAAGCTTTGGTCGTGCCAATATGATCTCCTCTCTTCTGAAATGTCAACCCCTCTCAAGGAGAGAAGGGGAGAGTATTTATAGCCCAAGGAGTGGACTGTTTGCATTCCCAATCTGTCCCTCCACTTTCATCGCCACTTTGGCTATTCATAATGCCGAATATCCCAATATATCCTTCTTCAAAGTTGTAAAAAATACAGTTTTACGACTACTGTCAAAATTTGGAGGCATTTTGACAAGCGGATCCAAAGTTATGGTGGTTTTATTAAACAAAGGTAAACTGTCCATTTCTATCCATGCTTTTTCGATGTCCAATATGTGAATGGATTTTGAAATAGGAAGATGCCTTCAAATCCGAATGACTTATTCAACAAAGTCGGCCGCATATATCCCCTCTTTCACACTGCAAAACCTCAGCCCGATTTGAAGCTTATATCATGAGATATGTCATGAATAGTATACTGATTTTAAGTCTCGGACAGAATGGTGGGCTGGACTTCAAAGCTTTATTTGGGCCCCTTGTACTTGGATTTGGGACATGAAATTTTTATCCAAGATGAAATGTAGTGTCCCCCGAATTATGGAGGAGAGATAATGTTTTTGGACTTCTGTATTGAGGCCAGTAAATCAATCTTCAAGGCTGGTCCAGTTTTTTCACAGATTCTTTGGTCTTGTTTAAGAGGACCATATGACCCTTCAAATGGAAGAATTGGATCATGGTTCCTTCTAATGAAATGTTGTATATTGAAAGGATAATCTTAAAAAACAAGAAACACACAATTTTGATCAGTATAGTGAAAGTTATTATTAAAACATTAAAATGAATCAATTGGACTACTTCTAAAAATGCTCAAAAATTATACTTAATATTAAAACATTAATATTTCACACAAATTATGCACATTTCATATAAAATAAATAAAGGGAGTATATAATAATTCATGAAAATATTAATAACATCAGGTGAACCAAGTAAAAATCTCTATGTCTTCCTGTTTGCCTCCCAGCATTTCATTCAAAGCATCATGATTAGATAAAGAAGAAAAGAAGCGGTCAACATAAACACACAAGAGAAAATGAAGTGACCCTAAAAATAAAGAGGTCAAGATCTAGTGGGGAAGGAAGAATTTTGAAAAATAATATCCATACCCTGATTCACCCCCCCTCTCAGGGTATATAGGCCCCTTTTGGTCCTAACATAGTCTATCATCAAACATGTTAAATGGATCTTCCACTAATATCCCTTTTAGGTTTCCACATTTAATGATATGATGAATAAGTCTCCACACATCCAAAGAGATCACACCATTGCTATACTTGTGAAAAAAACCCACAAGATCGACTATTCATTCGCCCCCAATGAACATCCAATGTAAAAGCCATAAGTCACAACATTGCAGTTGAATTGCATCATGTGGGGCCCATGATGGAAAACTCCTTCATTCAAAATAGAATCTTAGTGAAAGAGTTTCATTTCACCGCAACACATGCGAACCAGACCTCATGGGACCCACAACTCATCATCAGTTTAAACAAACAAAATTGTTTCTGAATAGTATGGCTTAGTTTCAAGATCACAATACCATTAATGGATTTCCAATTCGATGTCGTATGGAAGTGTTACGACATCAGAAGCCTTCCGCAATAATAATAATAATAATAATAATAATAATAATAATAATAATAATAATGGGTGTTTCATGAACCTTATCCACGAATCATAATTTAATATTCAACATTGGACTTGATTCGACTTTCTTAATCCCAGGGTCATGTTTCTATGGACGACTTGTCGATTGGACATCACACAGAGAAATTACAACCAGATTTTGGTTTAACGACCAAACTAATTAATTATAATATTTTATATTACTAATTTTTTATAAACATTCAATTTGTGAAAAAGTTACTATGGAGACTCCCTCCACATGTTGCTCGCGGCTCATAGCCTCCCCTTGCACATCTCCTTACTCAAATTGGTTTTGTCAATATCTTTTTATAATAACAATATTATGAGGTACCCTCATGCACATTAACAGTTTTCCTCCCAAAAAAATGCCTCTATACCCTCAACCCTAGATGTCATCCCTTCAACCACATGGCATCCTCCTCCATCGGATCTGTCACCGTCACATCCAGCCACTCATTGCACCGTATCCATCCTCCTCACACCCGACCCTCTCCACGTTGCCTATCCTCATTGCAGTCTCCATGATCTATCTCCTTCCACCTCGGCCACCTCCTCAGGAGATTCCTACGTTGCCTGGGCTTCTGCACCGCTCCGCACGGACCACTATCCACCTTCAGTTGAACCCCATCACACCAATATCTCCCGATCTTACTCCATATTTAATTAAACACAACACATATCCATACAGATCTTTGGGTAGAAACTATTTGTTCGAACACATATCTGTTTCTTCCATTCGTCACACCACATTGTTCCTATATCAATTTACCGATCTCAAATATGAACTCACAGTGGTGATCCTTTACATTAAGGATCAATCACACAATAATTGATTTTGGATATTCAAAAAAAATATTTATGATATCCTTGGATATTTTTCGGGTTAGCCCTCATTCATCGCCACAATAATGATGAATGAAAAACAATAACAATAATTAATAAACTAATAAATAATGTTTATTCCAATTTCTGGGGTCATGCAAGGTGACATATTGACCAATAGAAAATCAATATGGTCAAAGTTTAATTGGAGGCATAAAAACCAAATATGAGTTCTACATGGATTGGATTGGTCACTGTTGATGATGATCACACTTTCACAATGATCGAGAGAAGATGTTGCGTTCGTTAAGCATTGTTCTACCTTGATCCATGATTTCCTCATCATTCTTCATCGTTCATCATTTGTCAATGGGAAGTGTAGGAGAGGAGAGGAGGGGAGAGTTTTACATAATTGAAAAACCTGAATTATGAGGCCAACCCCTATAAACAAATAATTTATAACCTCTCATTAGGTTAAGATAAATTAATCCAATAATTAAATAAATAATTTTTTAATTTTTTAATTAATCGTCCTTGATGGAACATAAGCCAAAACCCTGACACAACTAAAGGTCATACCCTGCCTAGGGTAAAGCCTACTTTCTTAGCTCATCAATGGTCTCAGATTTCTCATATGAGTTCTCATTCATGAGTTATTTGAGTTTTTTATATTAAATGAATAAATTAATTATTTAATTCATCCATTTAACACACACCGCCAATGAGTGATTGGTCTGAACGTCCCACACCAACTCATTTTATGATATGCTTAGGGTAAAAACCAAGTTCTGGACCCCACTGTAGACTCCTATTTTTGATCCAAGCTACCATTTAGGAGATATCCCATTTATAAAATGTGCATATTGCAAAAAACTTCATATTTTTATAAAATTAATTCCTGACACACCGGGCCTTGGAATTGAATGTTGTTTCAGCACCTAACTCAAGAATTTTTTTTAGAAATATTTGAAATCCTTATTAGAAAAAAACCATGTCTATACATCATTCCCTCTTAATGATTTTCATCCCCCAAAAGAAAAACAAAACAATAACTCTATATACTGAGACCACATCTGGATCTCTCGTTCCCTGGAAAACCTACATGTTTTCATGTTGCCACAACACAAGAACAAAAATGGATGGTCCATACTTATTGGTATTCTCTTATTGATGATGTTCGTAGAAGAATGCATGTATCTCCTCATCTATGACACATGGAATATGTTGTTTTCCCACACCAGCTATTGGGGGTAGGGCATTGTGAGAGGAAACCTCACCATCCATTATCGCGAATGGAATCACTTTTTTATCCCTGTAATTTGGTGTATTTATTCCCTCCTTCAAAATATCCATATGGGGAGACACCGAAAGATATTTCATCATGTAGGATTCCACATTCAATGTCTCACTACCGAGAACCTCTTACACGCTGGAGAAGTAATGGAGTCAACACCATCAACTGAAGAAAACTCTACCCTCATGGTCCACTAGGATCAGTGGTAGGAAAGTTAACTGCTCTGAAACATCTAACACTAGGAGAGCCTGGGACTTTCTGCTAAGGGAATATACTTCAACGTTTCTCATTCCCAGAGTATATTTTATTTCGAAGTTGCATTCCAGCAGGGAGTTCAGCCAGCGTCACCACCTCAAGTTTGAGTCTGTCTAGGTGAAGACGTACCAAAAACACTGCTAGTCTATGCCAACCACAAAGTGATCTTCCAGAAGATAGAATCTTCACATTATTAGGTAAGGGAAAACCACTACCAGCACCAGATAGTGAGTCGTGTCATTCTATTCATGGTGTATCCATCACCTCGACATGTACTTGATAACTACTATATTATGGTTGATGTTGAGAACCCGAAGGTACCAAAAAATAGGGAAGGTGAGTAAACTAATCCAAATGTCGAAGGCTAAACATGGAATGCATGTGACATACCCCATGTGTCTTCACCCCTCTTCAAAGGGTTGTATCCCCAAACTAGACACTCTATTGTACCCACTAGTGGCATTAGCAGTTACATTGAAGAACCCTAGCATAGGGTTACACTAATACCCTACATCACCTCGATAAAACCTCACGTAAGGATAAGAGATAAAAGAGTTCTTCACCTAGTGTCTAACAAGTTAAACTACAAAAATTAGAAAAGATTCGAGGAATACCTATTATCATATCACTCTCTCTAGGATCATAGACATACAAAGCTTATGGTTGTTCGTGGACCCAGATGCCAGCTTCTTGAGCCTAACATGGGAAGCCTAGTGGTGGTGGAGGGACCTCATAACATCATCCCCCACATCTAGCTCCTCTTACAATACCACCTCCCTGGGGACCACCATGATCATGGAATTGTGTCCCCCGTAGTGATCCACCTTTTGACTGCCAGAGATTATATGCACGTCTAGTCAGGCAGTCTCATGTCAACTGACCTCGCCCGTCACATGCACCGCACCAGCCCACATCGGGTTGTCTCTGTGCCCTGCACTTCATCTTCCCCATATGACTTTTTCCTGAGACCAATTATGGGGAGGCATCCTACATCGAGATCTTATAGACTAGTGTCTGCTGGATGTGGCAGATGTCTTAGCCCCGTTGCACTCACTACCAAAACCAGATGTATGGTGTGATAACAATCTCTCTGTCACCAGTGCCTACTCCCGAAACCTGACATATGTGAGGATGCAAAAGGACACTATGATAGCACATATCTCTCACAAATGTCCCAGGTCGAACTTCCATGTTCGGAATTATCTATCATGAATCATGTTTAGAGAGTCGCTCGTAAGGCTTGTGAACCCAGTCGCATACTCAGTCACTATCATTACTCCCTGCTGAAACTAGAGGAGCTCATAGATCCTAACAAAGTGCAAGAATGATTTGTAGTAATCCTCAAAAAATAGCTTCTAGACATCATCCCATGAGAGTTACAAATTGTTGAGTATCTGAGTACCCAAGATCCACAATTGCCTAGATGCTCTATATAAAAGGCTAGCTGGAAAAGTCACTATCAGATCAACTAGTGTCTGTGCAAGCTTGAAGAGGTGGACCATCACCTCCAGCCAAACCACTGATTGCTGAGGGTCCAGCTAACCATAGAACCTCAGCAGTCTCTGTCACTGAAACACACGATGTGTTCTCAACATGGACACATCCTCATCTTGCTCTACTGGGGTTGTTTGCTACTAAACAGGTGGGGGTGCTGCTACCTGCCCACCTACAAAAAGGGGATCACAGGATGGGTCCTGAACTGAGGCCTCATTGCTCATAGGGTTGTTATCATGAATCGGAGCTGGTATCCAGGTAGGGTGGAATCGCAGAGACATCATGAATGTTATCAAGGGGTACCGCTGTCAGATGAGCATATATATATATATATATATATATATCAACAACGATGGGGTGTGACTCAAGAAAGGCAGTCAATGACCTAATCCCATATGATGCATGTACCATTGTTCCCAATAAAAAGTGTCTCGGGGTGCCGAGTCGACAAGTGGGTAATCGGGGTCCTGGTGAAGGGATACATCGACTGCTCATACCACCGCTGGACTCCCTACCTTAAGAGTCACTCTCGAGACACTTCGACATTGATTCCCTAAATCCAACCAAAGCATTTTTAGAGAATCATCTAAACAATTTACCAAGGGTCAAACCTCCCTTTGATACCACTTTTTCACGACCCAACCCAATCTAGGGCTCGAGTCACAACTACCCAAAGTCTGCCTTGATAGGCCAGGGGTTGGCGACAAGGGCCGAAGGTTCAACTAAACATGGGGAGGCTTTTTCCTATAACATGTACACACTCACAACCCACTCAATGAAAAAGTGCAGAAGACAGGTAGAAAAAATGCAACTGCAATAAAGTAAAATAAACATGAATGAACCTCCAGACACTACATGAGTATGGTAGTTTGAACTGAAGTGTTAAGGGGGAAAACATACGCCCAACCCAGAAACCTATCCCAAACACATGTAAACTGAAAAAAAGTATCAAACGAGATATCCCTATTCCGGTATCCCAATTCTATCCACCATACACAGTCCACATAGCTCGTATCCCTAAGATCCTTTTAGATCACGATCAACATGTCTACCGTCTACAAAAGACATGACACGTGTTAGGTGATGTGGATCAGTTTTAACTCTTATTTCAACATTCTTATTAGATTTCTAGTGATTTTTTAATTTTAAAATGTGTTTTTGTTAAATATTTAACAATTTATGTGTTTTTGTATACTGTTCTATAAACTAATCAATTTTATTGTAAATCATGTGTCTAATGTTATTTTTTGTCATTTTAAATTGTTCTTAAATTAAATCATTCTTGAGAATTTGATTTTTATTTTTTTTATTCGATTATTTTTAAATTTTAATTTTTCATTCATTGAAATATTCATTCTTAATATATTCATGAAAATTATTTTATCACTTCATTAATTTAATAGGTTATTTATTTAAAATTGTATATAAATAAATTTCACATTTTAGTTTTTAGTTCTTTTAATAATTTAATTAATTTTAACATCATAATTCAATTACTTAAATATTTTAATTCTTTGCTGCATTTTATTTTAGTTTAATTATTTTACTTTTCTATTCCTTTAATTAATTAATTTGGTTATTAATTTAATCAAAATGACTCTTTATTTATTAAATATCTATTTTAAGTTAATTGAATAAGTTATAATTTGAAATTGAATAATTTTCAATTCATTTTGTTAACTTTTTTTTTTTGAATTATTAATTTAGTTAACTAATTTATTTCAGTTTGATTAAATTATCAATTAAATTGTTTATTTATTTTATTATTTTTCTTATGTAGGTATTTCATTCGCAGCACCATCCATCGTTCCATCAGCAGGGCCGGCCCTAGGACAAGCCCAAAGAGCCCATGGGCTAGGGCAACACACAAGAAAGAAAGATAAAATACAAAGGGCATCAATTTTATTAGTTCACTGTAGCTCTCAATGTATTTAAAGTCTGCCGCAACAGAATTCTCGGGGCCGTCATTGCCCATCAGTCCAACTGTGCCATCTTTTCCTTCCAAAACGGTGCCACCATTTCATCCCATAGCCGTCGCACCGTTCCACTTTCTCACCTTGCCACTGTTACACACATAGGCTACCACCATTCCATCATGGTGCCACCACCGCTGTTCCCATCCACATCTCACAGTCTCACAATTTCGACCCCTCCATCAACTTATGCCACTCACCATTACAACTCTTATGTTCTCCCGTCACACTGTCTCCATAGCAGTAGCACCACAAACCAACCAAATTGACAGCAAGAAACACAATTCAGCAAAAACCATCATCAATCCACAAAGCTGCAACCAATTTCATCCTACACCAGCAAAACCACAGAATAACCAAATTTGAACCAGATTTATCACCAGAAACAATAAGAAATAACAGTAACAAACACGCCAAACCAGAACTAGCATCATAAAAACTGTTCAAACTCAGATTGGAAGATCAAAAATAAATTTCCACAAACTAGATATGGATGACTCTCCAGGCCTCGAGTACCCTACTTGTCATGGATATGCCTCACCCTTCCCTGATTGCATCAAGCCCCACCGCACCCCATCCGAAACACCTGCAGTGCCGGGGTTCACACTCATCTCATCACGACATTGATCAGCCTTCACTGCCTCTGCTCTTGAATAACAAGACCTGCTTTTGATGCCTCGTTCTCCTCTGCATGATGTAGTCGAGACCCCTTGCACAGTCCGACCAACTTCTCTCAAGTCGTCGTCGCGCCTCCACCTCCTTCACTGCCATTCTTAATTGCGGTCGTCTCCTTAGACCATTCAGGGTTGGCCCAGGGGCGAGCCCAGCGAGCCCTTGGGGTTGGGAATCGGACTACCCCCTATCGCCCCACCCACAATTTGCTGAATCCCCACCCAATCATCCAGGAGCAGCGATATTGCTGCCCCCAGTGGGCATGCTCTCGGCGTGTGAGTCGCCTCATCCATCTTCCGGAACCAACCCCCCTCCTCCCTTGCAACAGGATTGGTGAGGTATTTTATGGGTTTCTTTTTTTTTTGATAATTTTGTCTCATTTGTATTTTTTATTTTTATTAATTGTTTTGTTTAACATTCATTAAATTTTCTGATCAAATTGCAGATAAAGAAGTGTATTCTGTGTTGCAATTGCAATTTGACAAGTATATTATGTGTCGTAATTGCAATTTCAATTTGATATTTATTTTTCTGTTAATTAGACATATTTTAAAAGATCAATTTTTAATTATAATTTTTATTTTTCTAATTATATGAACTGTTTTATTGGATTTTCAAAAATTATCTGATTAGAAAATTTATAATTACTTGGCCTGTCTCAATTTCAATTTAGCTATTTCAGTTGCAATTTGTGTTTTGTCGTTGAATAATTACTGTTTTTTTATAATCAATTTTAATTAACTTTTTTTTATTAGTTGTTTGTATACATTTAAGAAATTTTTTAAATTGCGGATTCACTGGTTTCTTACTTGTCTGAACTATAATTTGTCCATCTGAAATGTGAAATCTTATTTGTTCATAGGTAATTATCGTTTTTATAATCATTTTTTTAATTATCAATTTGGTTTTATTTATTTTTATTAATTGTTTTGTTTAATTTTTTTAATTTATATAGAACTGTGGATTCATAGTTGTCTTTCCTATCTCATTCTTTAGGAAATGAAAATGCAAATAATATTGTTTTAAAATAAAAGAAAACTAATATGCATTTGATGTTAGAAAATATTTTTTTCATTCATTTTTTGAAACATGTTATAAATTATGTCAATTTAGATTTTCTCATTACATTTTAATAGCTAAAAAAATTAATTAGTTAGAATATATGTATTTATTTTTGAAAGAAAACTATTAACTTTAAATATGTTATAGCTCCAAATGAATTATAATTATTTGAATTAAAATTTATAACTTATAGGTGTCAGAATGAAGAGAATTCAAAATTCTGGATCTCAAAACAGAAAAATCATTCAACAAAAGAATGGAATAGAAAAATTACTAGTGGGTTATATTTCTAAATTATTTGCTGCAATATGTGAAAAGAGAGTTCATATGTCCAGTTTAATGAGAAATCTTAGGAGACAATGTTTCTGAAGTGAATGAACAATCTCTAGAGCAGCCTATGACTCAAAGTATTGATATGATAAATGAAGGTGTGGATGTGGATTATAAGGAGGATGATAATGAAAATTCTATTCATATGATTCATGATCTTAAATATTAAAGCATGATTAACCTTGAAAAATATGTGGATGTGAATTATGATCCAGGATAATGGGGATGTATCAATGATGTTAAGGAAATTTTGTGGGTTCAGCGTGGACTGATTAAAATTCTAAAAGAAAATGATGCATTTCCTAAGAAAGTTAATTGTGTGAGACACTTTACTTCTAATCATTATTTTTGTCTACTTCCTAACGGCGCAGAACATGAGTGGATGTGGCTTGTGTATTCTAATGAGTTGGACAAGGTATTTTTCTTTGGTTGTAAATTATCAAGTCCAAATCAATGAAAAGTTCATTAAACGTAGGAGGATAAAATGATTGGCACAACCTTCCAACAAGACATAGGGATCGTGAAAGAAATTTTGAACACATTTCTATTGTTGTGAAGTGGGTAGACTTGCATAGAGGGCTTGAAAATAAACAAACAATTGACAAAGACATTAAATGTCTCAATGATAAATAAAGAGTTCATTGGAAGATGGTACCTACAAGAATCATTGGAGTTGTGAAGGTACATGCAAAAAATAACATACCATTTCGTGGAACAAATGATAAGATTTATGAAAAGGATAGTGGTATTTTTTGTAAACATATTGAATTCGTCAGTAAATTTGATCCAGTCATGCAAAATCATGCTCACCTTTTTGTTAATATTGAAATTCAAAATCATTATCTTATTCATAAAATTCAGAATGAAATGATAATTTTGTTGGGGAATGCGATTAATGAAAAAATCATGAAGAAGATCATGAGAGGAAAGTATTTTTCGATTATCCTTGATTCCACTTCGGATCTAATTCATAATGAACATATGTCAATTATTATAATATGTGTGGATGTAAAAGAATAATTTAATGTTCAGGTGGAAGAGTTTTTTCTTGGCTTCGTAAATGTGGATGACACATCCGGTCGTGGGCTTTTCATGTCACTTTAAGATGCTTTGGTTTATCTAAAACTCAATATTGATGAAATAAGAGGACAACATTACAATAGAGGATCAAACATGAAAGGTAAACATCAAGGTGTCCAAAAAAGGTTTCTTGATGTAAATGCTAGAACATTTTACACCCCATGTGGGTTTCATAGCCTTAATCTTACTATATGTTACATGGAAAAACCAAGTGTGAAAGCAAGGTATTGTTTTCATATGTGAAAAATATTTATACATTGTTCGTAGGTTCACTACCTCGATGGGATATTTCAAGGACTTGCGTGAAGGGTTTGACACCAAAACCATTAACAATAACTCGTTGGGAAAGTCACATTGAGAGTATTCGAGCTATAATAAGTCATATAACTTAGTTAAGAAATGAATTGGTTAAAATTTCCAATCCCTCTAAACATGATGATGTTGTGAGGTTGGATTATAAAAGATTATCTTCCAATGCATTAGCAAATTTTGAATTTATAATCAGTACAAAATTTTAGATAAAGCCAATCTGATCAATAAAATCCTTCAAAGGGAAGAGATGTATATCAAAGATTCAAGTATAAAAATAAAAGAGTTGATTTTGTTCATTGAAGAACTTCGGGTGGAGGGGTTTGAATGGTTAATGAATCAATAAAAATAACTAGCACTCGAAGTTGGTATTGATCCAATATTTGAAGAAAAAATATTTGTTTGTAGGAGGAAACAATTTGATGAGGATGTGGATGATGATTCTATTAAAAATTTTTCTGCGGAGGAAAAATTTAGAACAACTTATTTCCTTCAAATTATTGATAAAGCTCATATGTCATTAAGAGAACAGTTTATGCAATTTGAACAATTAGATAAAATATTTGGATTTTTGTTGAAGGAAAGTTTTAGAAATATTTGTAAAGAGAAATTAAAGAAACATTCCACTCAATTTAAATGATTCTCAAAACAAAATTAACATGATGATATTTGTGGAGATGAATTATTTCAAGAGATGAAAGACTTAAAGTCAATATTGCCAAGTGAACTGATAAAATCAATTGATATCCTTGATTTTATGAAGCCTTATTGGAAAGATGAAGGGCTTAAAATGACATGGGTGACATTTCAATTTTTTTTGACTATACCAGTTATAGTTTCATCAGATGAGAGAAGTTTTTCTATGTTAATGTTGATCAAAACATATCTTCGAACAACCATGTCACAAGAGATATTATGCACATTGACAATTAGTTTCATTGAAAATGATTTTTTGGATAGTTTGAATTACGATGAGTTGAACGTAGAATTTACATCCAGAAATGCGAGGAGAAGTTTTTTCCTTTGAATTGGATTATAAAGTACCACAATCAGGTTTTTGAAGTCTGTCAACATGCTCTAGTATGTCATTCTATATTTCTTTGTAATTTTAGATTATTTTTTGAATTGGATTATTTAACATGTTTGACTAACAATCTCTATCATAATTACAGCATCATGATGAAATTTTAGCATTGGAGGGAATGTGTTAAACAAATATAGGCATCACTTTGTTTCAAAAAAAATCTAATCCATGATTTTTATATGATGTTGGATTAATAGTTTAACACCAACTGGTATTGTTTTTAACTATTTAGAAGTGTCTTTTTCAATTCAGCTATTATGTTATTTGAAATTTGTAGGTTCAAATTTTTATATGTTTAGAAGAAGAAGTGGGTGATGGGGATGAAAATGAAGACGAAAATGATTCATTCTTTTTTTCAATGTCATAACTGGATAGTTTTTACAACCTTTATTTCATTTTTTGATTAGTTTTGAAATGATTTAAAAGGATAAAAAGTTTACATTATTTTTTGTTTTAGAAAAATGGTTGTTTACCTTGTTTATATACATATATGACTGATGTTTTTATATGATTTAACGTATTTTTTCACATTATCTTTTATCCGTTTTCAATAAATACAGGTGTATGTTCAAACATATATTTTTGTATTGTTTTTTTCTTTTTAATAATATGTTGGCCAACATATGAATTGGTCTGTATGTGATTCAGACTTATTTTTTGGAGTCCTCATGTAATGAGGATTTAAATGGATTTATAATTTTAGGTTTGCAAAGTGTAATCTCTGCTCTGGTTCATTCTAGTCTAATATTTTACACATCCATATTGAAATGGAAACATTTTTTTTAATTTTTCATGGGAAACAAGAATGTCTGGGCTGGTATGGGTGGGAGAACCATGACACTACAGGGGGTTTGGATGGGGTGCAGTAGGGCTCGATGTGAGTAGGGTAGGGTGAGGTGTAGCCGTGACAAGTAGGGTACATGAGGTCTGGTGAGTCATCCAGTCCTGGTTTGTGGAATTTGATTTTTGATCTGCAAATTTGAGTTTGAACTGCGTTTATACTAGTGATTGAGGTTTTGTGTGTTTGTTTCTGTGATGTATTATTGATGCTAGTGTTAAATCTGGTTCGAATTTGGTTCTTCTAATATTTTGATTCTATTGGATGAATTTGGTTTCTTCTTTGTCGATTGTTGATGGTTTTTTCTGAATTAGGTTTCTTGAAGTTTATTTGGCTGGTTTGTGTGCTTCCGCTGTGGTGATGGTGTGATGGGAGAGCGGAAGAGCTCTGATGGTGAGTGGCACATAGTGATGGAGGGGTGGAAATAGTGAGATCGTAAGATATGGATGAGAGTGGTGGAAGTGGCACCATGATGGAATAATTGTAGAAAATGATTGTAATGATAGAAGGGTGAGAAAGTGGAATGCTGCGACTGTTATAGGATGAAACAGAGGGACATAAACTATTTCGGTGGGACAAAAATGGTATGAAACTGTGTAACCACACAGGACGAAACGGTGGCACCAGTGAGGCAGCTAACAGTGGAACCATTTTGAGAAGGAAACGATGGCATAGTTTGAGTGATGGAACGTGACTGGGGATGAGAATAGAACACGTGAAAAACAAAAATAAATAAATAAATAAAGTATTATTTTGATAATTTAATCAAACTAAAATAAATTAGTTATCAAAATAAATAATTCTCAAAAAAATTAAGATAAAAAAATGAATTTCAAAGTATTCAATTTAAAATTATAACTTATTCAATTATTTGAAAATATATAATTAATAATCAATGAGTAAGTTTGATTAAATTAATAACCTAATTAATAAATTAAAGGATTAGCAACGTAAAATGATTAAACTAAAATCAACTCTAGCAAAGAATTAAAATATTTTAGCAATTGAATTAATCTGTTAAAATTAATTTAATTATTAAAATAAATATAAACTAATGTGTGAAATTTATTTATATACAATTGAAAACAATTAATTGATTAAATTAAATAAATGATAAAATATTTTTTTTGAAAATAAAAAGAATGGAAAATTGAAAGAATCGAAAATAGTAATATAAAAATAAAAGAATAAAAATGAAAATCAAATTCACAAGAATGATATAATTTAATAAATATTTAAAATAAAAAAGACCATAAAAACACTTGATTTACAGTTAAATTGATTATTTTATACATCAATGTACAAAAAACACATCAATTGTTAAATATTTAACAAAAAAAAAATTAAAATTCAAATGTCACTAAAAATATAAAAAGGTTGTGAAAAAGAGATTTAAAATTGAGCCACATCCAACTCCCCCACATTTAATACTTTTTTCCCTCAAACAAGTACATGAAATTAACCTGAAAAGAGACAAAATATTTATGTGATGCAGTTCAAAATTTGCATGACTAAGCTTTTACAGGGAAAGGCACAAGACCAAATAGTGGGTCAGGCTTTTCAAAGGTGTTAAAAAATGATGCCCTTCCTAGCTTCAAAATCTTCCATGAAGTCAAAAGTTCCACAAAATCATACACTTTCAGGTTTTCCGTGCCTCTTAAAAGATATCATTAAATTTCCAACATCAATTTTCCAATTCATGTTATGATTCAAGGGGTGATGATAGGTTAGAACAAGTGGAACTAAAATCGTAACCAAATGCACCATCCATTATCACCTTCTTCTAGGTTCCAAAAGTTATAGTCTATTAATTTCATCAACTTATTGATTCAACTCAAATAAATTTTAACCGAGTCAATTTTAACCTTCTTTATTTGGGTTCAAAATTCCCCTCACCTTAATGAGTTCATTTTTGATGAGGACACTTTATTTAAATTTTTTTCAGCCATATTACATGTCTAGAGCATTGTGCATAGAACCTATTAAAATTGAAATCATTTTTATTTATACCTAGAAATTAACCCATTGCACCTTGTCTCACATACTCACTGTGGGATCCCAGTTGACCATTTTACTTTTGTTACAAATTAAATAACTAATAATAATTTTTTTTGACATCCTAAAGTGATTGAATATTTTTTTTTTCAAAAAGTGTGCACCCATAGGTTCCAGTGAGAACATGTTATTTCCCTATGTCATAATCCTCATTCCACAAAACCTATCCTATAACACTCCCATCCACTGTTCTTAAACAAAAACTTCCATAAAACAATGAACAATTCTACTCGATAATCACTCATAGTTAACAGTTTCAGAATAAATAAAACTCTCAACATCTACCAAGATGTTATACAGTTAACATTATATAATTGAAGTACCAATGAACAACCAATGACCCTAAAGTGATAAAAAAACAAATCATTTTAAGGATTATGAACAATTTTTTTAAAAAGTTTACCATTTTTTAACAAACATGAGGTTCAAGAAGGGGGAATTGGAAGTGACACAGAGAATGACTCCTCTCCCCCACACATAAAACCCAACACTGTCTCTAATGATGAATCCTAAAGTGGGAGGCAGTGAAGTTCAAAATTGATTGAAAATTCATCACTTAACAGAATGTGAATGGGAAGCAATAAGGTTTAAAAAAAATATCCACACAAAAATACAAAGAAAATAAAAACACAAATAACCAAAAATAGAATAACCCAACCACACTAACCATTATTAGAAACAAGATCAGTTAAATTTATGAAAACTTTATGCTTTTAATCATTATAAGTAGGCAAAAGACATTTCAATGATCTCAAATAGTACAATTTTAAGCAGTGATGTTCAACAACAACAGTTGAATAAAGGTGAAAGTGAATGAAAATAGTGGGTGTAAGCAGGTTTCAATGTGCAATTCCAAATAGTTTTCAACTCACTAGATTTCGGCATGATAACACCCAATTAGTAAAACAACTGATAATTTTCAGAAATCAGGGTAAATCCCCACACATAAGTCCTAACAACATGTAGTCAAGGGAATGTACAAAATAAGAGTTTGGAAATTGAAAAATAGTACTTCTATGAATGTGAAATATTTCTATCCATTTTTAGTACCTCACTTTGTTTCTTTATGTAATTCTATTGTTTATACAATAATGTTTCTACAAAAGTACACAATTTTCGTTAGACTTCATGAATTTAAAACTCAAGTAAAATGTAACCATAGTGTATGAGTTTGTGAGTGTTATCCAATTTTCTCCAATAGCATAATCCTTCCATCATGAATGTTCCAAATAAGGATTCCATTGAAACACGATTCTTAATGTTAACCCGGACAACCAGACCACCTTCACCACATGAAAATGAAATTAATCCATTATTCTCCACCAAAGTAGATCGAAAATAAATGATCAGGGAGAATTTATTCAAACAAAAAAATTAAGGCAGAAAACAACGTAAACCATGGGTTACCTCCCATGTAGATCTAGGTTTAATGTCCCTAGCCAGACTGTATTCCACTAAATATTTATTACCATGATCATTCTATGGGAAGGAGTTATTAGTGGTGTGGTCTTCACAAATGGATAAGTAATCAAGAAAGGGAATAATAAAGTCATTTTCAACTTCATCATCAATATGATTCTCCAAAATTCATCCATCTCACCAAGAGGACTCATGTTATCCAGCTCAACTGGGTCTCTAAAAACTAGTACATTAACTCCTAAATAATTCAACAATGACCCAAAATATCACTCAGTAGATCAATAATTCTTTCATAGATTCCCCCACACTCAAAGGTCTGCGAAATATTAGAAATAGAAGATGACACATAAACTAAAACCTTCGCATGTCCACAAACATCTCACAACTCAGACGACTTAGAAAACTCCAATAAGAAGGTACAAAATTTAAAATCTAATAGATTGTTCTCAGTTTCCACATTTGAATCATGTTTTTTTAACCATTCAATTTCAGTTTTGAAATCATCGCACATAGAAAATAGACTAGGCAGGTAAGAATGTGTCAATAAAATGCACTTTTTCATAGTGGTAATCATCATGTTTTTTAGCATGACTCAACCCAGAACATTCTTTAGATTCCAGAACTCTTAGAAAAAAACATTACAAGGGAAACATTCATAGACAGGTTGAGAAAATTCCTGAGAAAGTTGTGACTTACTCTTCAAAATGGTTTCCAAACAAATAATTTTCTCATCAATAGGAGAGTGTGGAGAAAGAGTAGCATCCATGGAAAAATTTTCAACAAGTTAGGTAATCTTTATCAATATGACCTCATGTGGGAACAACCAATACACAGCTCGAACTTCAGTTTTGTAACATTGATTCATGGAAACATATATCATATCAAAACTAACAGCATGTTGGGGCTTTTCAAACACTAAAATTTCCACCACATCATCAACAACTTGGAGGTTGTGTTTAACTTTGGATACATCAATGAGGGTTCACCAGTAAAAAGGAAGGGTATGCCTTAGATGGCTGGGAACATTTCATCACATTTTATATCAAAGTTCAGAAAATCTGTTGGAAGTGTGAGTTTTTATACACATACTATTATGTAATCTACCCAACCATAAGGGTGTGTGAGTGACCTATCAGAAAGCTGAAGACAAATAGAAGTTGGTTAGATATCCCTACGACCCATATTTTTTAAAAAATAGATATTCATAAGATTGATACTTTATCCCAAGTCACACAAAAAATTTAGTTTCCCACTTCCTCTTATTCGGTACTGAATGATAAAGCCACCAGTTTCCTTTAATTTTTGAGATTTTTTTTGACAATTTCACTACACACCGCATTGAGATCAATTTTATCCAACTTTTTCAAGTCATTTTTGTTTTTTAGAATCCTTTTTTTGTGAAGGAAACAAATAAAGGAAGTTTATCAAAGGATTATAAGAAGAGCGTAATGATGATGAAGCTTTGAATTTGTTTCAAATATCTTAGGTTATTAGCTTCATCACATTTCTTCACTCTTTTATGGATGGGAATGGGAGGGATATAATGTTTTAGAACAGATTGGTTATTCACCTTCTCCTCAAACCCAAATTTCTTCATTTCTTCCTTAATCAATTAACACATAATTTTCCTTGGTTCCTTAGCATTTTCAGGTGTGGTCGGCACATTGTGTACAATTTGGACCTCACTATCCAGATTTTCAAAATTGGGATTTTCTAGATTTTCATTTTTAGTTTCATATTGAAAATTTTTGCTTCTTGACTTGGTGGTTCCCTAACTGGTTATTGAAGTTTAAGCCCTGAACTGGTTGTTACTACCATCACATTTTCTCTTGGATTGGGATTTGAACTGCTACACAACTTTCCCTTTTCTCTGCCAGCTTGATTCATAGCCATTTCACTGATTGGAAGTTCTAAATTATGAATCTTATAATATGTGCCTTTATTAAATGAGATTATCTCACTAAACACTTGTTGAAGGAACACCTTTATCTCCCTTTTATGATTATAAGATTCTTCCTCATATTTATTTTGGGAAGTTTTTTTTGGGTTTTGGGTGGACTGTTGGGGAAATGGGCTATTTGTTTTGGATAATGGAATGTTTTGTGACCCCTCACTCATTCCATGATTTATTGAGATGACCTTGATATTTATAATGTTATGGATTTGATAATTTTGCATGGAAACCATGATTCATATCTCTATAAATGACAAACTGGGAACTCTCATAACATGAAATAGGGAGATCAATGTTTGGAAAATATTTCTGAGTGTGACCAAACATCCCATAGTGATAGAACTACTCCCTAAGAAACATATCATCAACAACAAAATCTTGAGGATTTTTTCTAACCCTATGGACGAATCCCTTCATAGATCACTTGTTATGAAATTTTTTAGCCCACACATCAATCAATTGTTTCAGCTAATCAGCTGTGGAATCAGAGAAATCACCCCACAAGATTGATCAAATAAATTCAGATTGTAGGGGGTGAGGGAATCGTAGATGGTCTACATGAGTAGATGGAGAGATAAATGATTTTTGGGTATTTTTCTAATAAGTCCTATGAACCTATCACATGATTCATGAAATAATTCTCCCTCATCCTAGACAAAGCCATTGATCGTGTGCCTAACCTCAATAGTGGTGTTTATGGGATATAATTTAGATAAAAAAGAATTTCCCACCTCTTCCCAAATTTCAATGATTTCCTCATCTAAATTATGGAACCAAGTCCAAGCACACCCCTTTAGACAACATGGAATCAAATTCAATCACCACTCCACCTCCATAAGTTCTCACTGAGGTAGCTGCTGGAAAAAACCATAAAAATATTTAATGAAATCTAAGGAGTCTTCTACTATAAGACCATTAAATGATGATAGGTGAGAAATGTGAGACTATAGGATCTCATAACTCCTCGACCTAGGGGAAAACTTTATGCGGGGTGGACTATTTGACAATGTAGGAATTTGAAAATCCCTAATCATATGTCTCTCTGGTGAAGGAACTAAGGGATGTGGCATATTGATGTTTTGATTTTCAGTAGTGTTTCCCAATTTTTCCATTTCATGTTTCTTTTGTTTTATAATTGTAGAAAAATTATTTTTGATTTCATGAATTGATGTTTTATGTTCTGACATAGAAGTTCTGTTGTGCATTTATCTTCAATAATAATCTTTTTTTGATTTTTTTTGTGCAGTTTTAATGTTTTGTATTTTTTTGTTGGGTTTTATCTTTTCTGTTTTTTTGTTATATTTAATTTTTTATGCTTTTTATCTTGTTATGTTCCTTCCTTGACAACAGTGCCAAAATTTGATTGTGCAGATCATGTATTACATGCAAATTTATAATTTTTAGAACCCACTTTTTACTAGTACCATGAAAAGTCAGATGTCGAAGCATAGAGAAGGACAAACGATGTGCAAGAACAAAAGAAAAAAAAACTACAAAAACTAAAAAACTATAAATATAACTAAATGAAAAAAGTGATGTGATGGAAAGAAGTGGGTGTGAACATGAAGGTTGAATGGTGAAATGTAGGATTTGAACAAAGAGAATATAGTAATGATGATCATAGGGGACTCGAGATACATTTAACTGATTTATATGATATTATATTCTTCTGATTGGTTTAATTCAATCATTATGTGCATATAAAAATGGTTATAATTTACTATGTTTCCAATTAATTAGATCAACACAGATCGGTTAACATCCTTGAATCTCGATATGTCGCTCTTAACCCTTGGATTAATATGCTTAATATGGAGAACAGATACATAGACCTTTTCCAATTATCGGTACTTTGGTCAATGATCCATGGTGAAATAATTCACTACCTCACCAGTCGATTTTTAGGTTGTGTAGATTGATACTCAAAATTAAATAGAAACGAAAAACAAACATAAGTATTACACTAAACATTCAAATTAACAAAAAAGAATAGATTAATGGATGATCAGATCATTACAACCTGAGTCCCCTAATATATTTAACTACACATTAAAGTAGTAAAACTGAGAGAAACAAAAAAAGAATGAAGAAACATCCCCCATGATATTTCTCCTACCTTCAGCTTCTACTCTGATGATAATCTCTTGATCGATGCCTGTCTAACTCTATTTCAATGGTGAAAATAGATTTGGAAAGGATAAGAGGTATCTGGATGATGAAATAGGATGATCACTATGAATGAAGTGGGATAATGAATCAAGATCATATGATGAGATGAATGGGGGTGAATGTGGTGATGTCCCCCTAGTGCAATCCACCCCAAGTGCAACCCCTTATGTGAGAATGGAATGACATGTGTTCCCCCAATGTTTCCCCTCCTATTCATATGATTATCAAAATTATTCCAGATTGTTCTAGAATTAGTCTGCCTAAACTGAATGTTCTTACATGTCCCTCATAACTGTCTGATCACCATCCCATGAGCTTTAGCTCCTCTTGTGCAGAAAAATGGAAAAACACGAAAAAATGAACATGTGGGAGACAAAGAAACAAACAAACTGCAACTATATATATATATTTATAACAACAATGGAAATACCAAAAAATATACCTAAATTAGCATAGTCCAATTAATAAAAAATATTTACATACACTGTATATGAATATCATTGATAAATTAATAATATATTTATAAAAAATAAGTTTTTTAGAAATACCTAATATTTGTATTAATAATATATACAAAAAATGTTATATGTTTACTAGAAAAAAATATTATTACTCATAAAACTGTCTTAAAACTGTTATAATAATATATATGTTATTATAATATATATGTTATTTATTTACTATTATAAAACATAAGGGCATAATATTGTATGTATATATACATAAGTATATAAATTATTATTATTAATACATGTATGATTATTATTATATATGTTATAAACATTATACTAATAATTATAATATATTATATTTGATTAAAAATTATATGTTATATTGTATAAAATAGATAGTATATTATAATAAATAAATAAATAACAAAAGGAAGCAATTGGGGGGGGGGGGGGGTAAATGAACAACACGAAGAGGGAGAGAGAATACGATGACTGTGTGGGCTCTTGCGGATAGGGATGAAGGCAATCATAATGGTTCAAACAAGGGGTTCAATGAGAGACTGAGTCCCGCCCAGGCTGGTCCAGGCAACAAGATTGTCCGGGCCGGTTCTACTCTCACCACACCCATTGTTTGAACCTTAAGCTTTGCCTTTTTCCATGACTGAAACATCCTGCACAGCCGCTACCTTCTCTCTCCCTCTTCCTGCTGTCCGTAGACCCCCCCTAATTGCTTATTTCCTTTTGATTTATTTTTTATTATTTTTTATATTATACTATCTATTTTATATAATATAACATATAATATACCATATAAGGATTATTTGAATATAATATATTATAATAATTAGTATAATGTGTATAACATATAATAATAATAATACATATATTAATATTAAAAATTTATATACTAATGTATATATTTATACATATATATTTGTATTTATAATATTATTCCCTTATGATTTAGAATAGTAAATAAATAAATATAAATATAATAACATATATATTATTATAATAGATATAATACATTTTTATTATTAATACTATATGTTTATAGTAAAATTATAACATTTTTGTATATATTATTAATACATGTATTAGGTATTTTAAAAAAACTTATATTTTTATAAATATAGTGTTAAGTAATTAATTATATTAATATACAGTGTATATAAATATTTTTCAATAGTAGTAATATGCTAATTTAGGTATTATATTATTTGTATTCTATTGTTACAAATAAATATATAGTTTTAATTTGTTTGGTTCTTTTTCTCTCACACATGTGTTTTATGTTGTTTGTCCATTGTTCTGCATAGGTGGAGCTGGAGGTCGTGGGATGGTGATCAGGTAGTTATGAGGGATGTGCACAAGAATATTTAGTTGAGGCAGACTGATTCCAAAACAATCAGGAGCATTCCAAATCATCATTTGAGTATGCAAGGGAAACATTGGGGGAACACACGTCATTCCATTCTCATTGGGGAGGATTTCACTAAGGGGGGACATCACTTACATCACCATATTCACCCCGCTCATCTCATCCTATGATCCTTTTCCATTATCCAACTCCATTCATAGCGATTATCCTTTTTGATCATCAATATCCCTCTGTTCCATTCCATACCCATTTTCACAATTGAAACAGAGGCAGACATGCATCAAACAAGAGATTAGCATTAGAGAAGAAGTTGGAGGGAGGAGAGATCTCTCAGGAGATTTTTCTTCATTCATTTTCAGTTTCTCTCTGTTTTAATGCTTTAATTTGTATTTAACTATATTAGGGGACTCAGGTTGTAATTAACTGTTCATCCATTTATCCATTCTGTTTTGGTAATTTGATTGTTCAATGCAATACACAAAATCATTTTTCATTTCTGTTTAAGTATGTATATCGATCTACTCTACCTAATAACTGATGGGTGAGGTAGTGAATAATTTCACCATGGATTGTTGACTGAATTACCGAGAATTGGAAAATTTCAATGGATCTCTTCTCCATATTAAACAGATTAATCCATGGTTCAAGAGTGAATGATCGAGACTCATGGAAGTTAACTGAGCTTTGTTGATCTACTAAATAGTAAACATAGTAGATTATCCCCATTTTTATATGCACTAAATGATTCAACTAAACCATGAAGAAGAAGAGAATATCTTTTTAATCTGTTCAAAGCATCCTGACACCCCTAATTTTATCATTACTATTTGCTATTTGTTCAAATTCTGTATTGCACCATTCCTCATTCATGTTCACACCCACTTCTTTCCATTACGTCACTATTTCATTTAGTTTTTGTTATTTTTTTTGGTTTTCGTTTACTTTTTAGTTTAGTCTAGTACATCATCAGTCCTTCTCTTTGGTTCGACACTTGACTTGCCACTGCACTTGTAGTAACTAAGTACTATAAATATTAAATTTGCACGTACTCAATGACGTGTGTGGTAATTAGGAAAATCCCATGTAGGGGTATGCCTATACATACCCAGTATAACACCTCAAATTGTGATGGGGGGGGGGGGGGAGGGGAAGTAACATATACATTTAAGAGAAGAAGTAGACAGAACAAGGATCAATAAGAATTAGCGGAAAGAGTACAACTCAAACCAACAAGATAGTGAAATTAGACTTATCCAAACCCAAGGATATCAAAAGAGTGATGACATGAACTCCTCATCAAGTCATTTCTACCTATTGTATGATAGTAGACCCATCCAACCATGATAATATAGAAAAAAAGCACATGGGATACCCTATGAGTCTTCTCCTCTCCTGGAAGGAGAGTAGCCAAGCCCAACGAGTTGGTATTGTAACATGATAGATATATATGTTCAGTAAAATAATTCCAAATAATGAAGTAATAGGGTATCCATCTCACAGCTCATCCCAAGAAAGTGAATAAACAACATTTCCAAGTACAACACTATCTGCAATGCGCAACACCTCATGTGTCATCCCATGAGTCACAAGTCAAAGGGGCTGATATCACCACACATCGATATTATCTACTTTGGGTGGTATTGACTCACTTGAATAGTTTTAGGTCACATCACAAGAACTCGTCTTGGTGGGGAAATCACCCCTTTTCCTTTTGAGTCCTTAGGTAAATCAAACATCACCTCAAAATTGTGCCGAAAATTCAAGGGTCTTTTTTGAAACATTGGAGACAATGATACCTGGCCTGGTGGGAGGGTTTTCCAGATGTCTCCTCAGGGACTACACTTTAGGTCATCCCAATATCACCTCAGTGAAAATTATCTAGGTCATCTCGGTATCTCCTTGGGGACTATGCTACCCAGCCTAGTGGGAGGGTCGGTCCAGAACTGCACTGGTCATCTATGATGGATGGTACCTCTCAGGATGAACTGAGGAACGCTAACATCCTTACTGGATGGTACCTCTTAGGAAGCACTAAGGAACACTATCCATCCATGTTGGATAGTACCTCCCACGAAGAACTGAGGAACATTGGCCATCCCAACTAGATTGTACCTCTCAGGTAGAACTAAAGAACACTACCCATCCATACATGATGGTACCTCCTAGGAATCATGCCTCTACAGTTATCGGGTGTCGTCCTGGATAGGCACGACACCCATAAAATCTCGCATTTTATCTCATAATCTACTACAGAGGGCACCATCATGTTCTATGTGGAAGAACACCGAAGATAGGATACACATGGGCTAGGATAAATGTCCAAAATAAGAAGATACAAGAGGTAAAATAATCGTAAAGTAGTACACGACGCAAGTGGGACCCACATGACGTGTGTCCCCACCTCACCGCCTAGCTGTGTACCAAACCATTTTTGAGTTAAAAACTATGAACCAATTCCCCAATGGCTTTAAAAGTACTCATAGACTATATTGAACATATTGTCAAAATCCAACTAGCTCATGACGCTCGTGGTTAAAGCCAAAGGGTGGATCACTGAAACACCTCCTCAAACGTCCCTAGAACAATCAATCACATCTCTTCATACATTTTTCCACTATCAAAAGAGTGGAAGCTAACCCATGTTGCGGGTTCTCTTCAAATATGTCAAAATTAGCTTCCATTTATATTCAATTTCTATTTCCACATTTAATGAGAACATGAATGAGGCTACACACATCCAAACATATTCCACCATTGCGATCCTTATAAAAAACCCTCAAGATCAACTATTCATTTTCCCCAAATGGGAATCTGATGGAAAAGTCATAAGTCAACATATTGAACTAGAATGGCATCACATGGGGCCCACTACTCATCCCCTAAAAAATTATAAGGATCATGCTATTACCATCCTCACGTAAAAACACACGAGTTGGACTACCCATTCATTCCATATGAATACCCAGTGAAAGAGGTGAATTTCACCACAACATGCACAACCTAGGACTCATGGGTCCCACACCTCGTCTTCAATTTAAACACCCGAAATTATTCATCAAATGTCCCCCTTAATGTCAGGATCCGAACTCCACTAACAACTTAACAATTCGATGTCGTATGGAAGTGTTACGAAATTTGAAACAATCAGTAACAACCATATTATTATTAGTATTGAGCATTTCATAGAATCAAGCCACAAACCAGAATTTAATATTCAACATTGGACTTGAATAGACTATCTTAATACCAAGGAAATGTTACTGCTGATGACTCATTGATTGGACATCGCGCGAAGAAGATACACTTTGATTTTAATTTAAAATAATAATAAATTGTAATATTTTACATTATTATTTTATTATAAACCTTCAATTTTGGGAAAAGATGTAGTAAAGACTCCCTCCAGAAGCTACTCACACCTCATAGCCTTCCATTTCTCATCTACTTACTGAAATTAAAATTATCAATATTTTTTTTATAATATTATTACGAGGAACACTCATGCGCACAAACAGTTTTCTTCCCAAAAAATGTCTCCCTATTTGCAACCCTAGCCGCCCGCCCATAAACCACGCCAACCTCCTCCTCCACCAGATATGTCATCGCCATTGCATACCACTCTTCTTACCATCATCAAACACCATGATCTTTACCCCCACCATGCCGCCTACCCGCACTGATGTCCCCAGGAGTGGTTTCCTTGCACATTATCCACCTGCTCAGGAGCTGTCGGCACAGCCTAGGCCGCCTCACCCCTCCGTACAAACTTCTGGCTACCTTCGGTCAACCACTATCATGCTTCCATCTTCGGAGCATACTACATATCTAGTGAAACACCACACGTATCCACACAGATATGTGCAAATAAAATATCGATTCAAACACATATATGTTTTGTCTATTCATCAGGACGCATCACTCTTGGATCAATTTATCAATCTCAAATATAAAATCATAGAGGTGATTCATTGCATCAAGGATCTATTAGGCATCAATTGATTTTCAGATATTCAAAAACAAATATTTATGATAAACTTGGGAATTTTTCAGGTTATCCATGATTCATCACCGCATGAATGATGAATGAAACAGAATAACAATAATTAATAAACTAATAAAAACAGTTTATCTCAATTTCTAGGATTGTGCAATAGTGCAGATTGAAGAACATTAAATAAATATACTCAAAGATTAATTAGAGGTGTAAAAACACCAAAGAAAGGTCCCACCTGGACTGGTTTGTTCTCCTTTGATGAGTATCACACTTGCACTAGGATCGAGAGAAGCTACTAAGTTCATCTCAATTTGTTCTTCCTCGATCCCATATTTCCTCTTCGTTCATCACTATTTTTCGTTCATCAATGAGAAGTGAAGTAGATGAGAGGAAGGGAGTGTTTTGCATCATTGGACAAACAGAATTATTATTCCAACCCCTCGAAATAATTAATTTATAACCTCTCATTAGTTAAAAAGAAATTAATCAACTAATTAAATAAACAATTATTTAATTATTTAATTAATCGTCCCTGATGGCACATAAGCCAATCTTCCAATGCCACTAATGGTTATACGCAAGCTAGGGTAAAGCCTACATTTTGAGATCATTGGCAGTCTCATATTTTTCATTCGAGTCCCCATTTGTATGTTATTTTAGATTGAGCTATTAAATGAATAAACTAATAATTTAAATCATCTATTTAATACACACTGCCAACGAGCAAGTGGTTTGAACATCCTATGATGACTCACTTGATGTCGCACCTAGAGAAAACACTGCATTATGGACCCAACTTTGGCCTCGAATTTCAGATCTGAGATACTATTTAAGATATATATCGTTTCTTACATGTGAATAGTTCAAAATCACTTTATATTTTTAATAAAATAATTCTGAGCACACTGGGACTCAAAATTTCACTTTGTCCCCTAGCTCAGGAAATATTCTTAGAAATATTTCAAAGAATTACAAGTACAAAACTGAGTCTTTACAAAGATAATATAAGTTGGAAGGATCATGTTACGTAGTCCATGATAAGGATTTAAATTCATCTAATACATATTTATTAAAATGGATATTCCATGAAATTATATGGAACAGGGAGAAATCCCATCTTTATCAAATGAATATATAAAAATCTATTCATTTAATGATTAATGTAATAGATAAGGAATAACTGAAACTAAAATGGATGATAAGAAATGTTACTTAATTCAAACATGACCATGTTAGAATGATAAGATTAAATAAATATATATATGTCCCTTCTATATTATAATTGATGAATGATCTATTGGATGAAAAACAAAGACCTTAAATATTTATCCATCCATGAAGTACAGTGATGTATAGAGATATAAAAAATAATTTTTGGCTGGGAATCATTAAAATGGACATTATAGAGTAATTATATCTATTTATGTAATTCCAATATGTTTTTGGACAGTTTAAAAATGTATAATGGCATGAGAAAACATTTACCGTCCCCTTTATTGAAATGGGAAAATGATTCAAACAAATTTTTAAAGGACTCCCCAAGACATCTAATTTTCATAATTTCATTTGTGTTTTAGTTAGTCTTCTTATAAAGTTAACAAATTTCATTTCAAAAATAGAATAATTTCCTCATGATGAAGTTTCCATGATATTATTTAAAGAGGTTTCATGGTAGTATGGATTTCCACTATCAATCAAGATTTAATTGAGATTTGAGGATTGCCACAAAGTTCCATAGAATTATTGGGAAAGAATTAAATACAGAGTTGATATTTAGACCTCTATAACATCTTCAGAGGTATGGTTATTATAATGAACCATTCCCACACAAGATGATATAGTTAGAACACACTCCTTGGATTTCAATGGGAGTCAAAATCAACACCTTCATCTAGTGACTTATTTTTTTTAAAATAATATTCCACTCGAGTATTCATATGGATCCTTATGAATCCATATGTGGAAATAAATTTTAAACTTAAAATTATAGGTGTTAAATTGAAGCACATTATCTATTAAAACATGTGTAAGATAAAGAAATGGTTGAGGATATTATATACAATCAACATTACACTAGAATAGCTTATATATGACAGAAAAGATGTGTTTGCAGTCGATAGATATAGTTAGAGTTTTATGTTAGAGATAAGGTACTCTATAAAATATCTCCATGGAATAATATTATTATATTTAAAAATAATTTGAAAGTAATCCCTATATATATATCCCTCTAAGATTCATGTTCATATTGCGAAGGAATATTATCAATTGTAACTTCTATAGAAGCTCTCCCATGTCCATAATGGGTTCCATATATCACGTTTAAAGAATTAAATATTTGATCCTTAAAATTTACTAAAAATATGATATATAGTTGCAAGTTGATAATTCAAATGAGGACATAGAGTTAGATATTTTGGATTAAAGAGATAAAGTACTACAGAGTAAGATGGCCCACCAAGTCGAAGATTTATTTTTAACCCATATATTTGATGAAGCTATATGGGAACACACAATATTAATGGGATAAAAATATCATCATCCATTAGAACTAGAACACAGAAATGTTAGTGATGAAATTATTATGAGTACAATTTAACACCATTTTATTTTATATTATTTTCTCTTTAATAAATTTGATTTTTTCAAGAGCTTGTGATATATGGAAAAAAATTTCAATGAATAAAGATTTCATAAAATATATAATGAATGATATTATTATATAATTATATCAAGTTGATAAAATAGATGTATTTAAAAAATTTCCAAATTCACTTTTTTAAATAAAATTTATGAATCAATATTTTTTTCCCAATAAAGCAATTTTTCTAATTTTATACTTTTAAGGAATGTTATAAATAACTTTTTTAATAAACTGTTGTCATAATTAATGAAATCAAATAAGGATATAAAAAAATGGTTATATAATGGAAAAATATATTTGTTTAATAGTACCTAGTTAAATGGGAATGATTTCTATTAAACTATTATTTTATTTATGTATATCTTCATTAAGATAATATTTCCCTCAATCTGAGTATTAAAAATAAAGGATAGTATATTTTTTATATTTAAAAAGAGTAATACTTATAATATTTATAATATATTGATTAGAAATGAATATATAATCAATTTAATTTAAAAATTATACCTATTTAGAAAAAAAATATATTTTTTCAATATATTTAATTTTTTTTATTTAAATTATTTACTATTTATAAATTTTTTAAATTTAATTTGTATGTGACATATTAAATTAAATTTTAACATTCAAATAATAATTTTTACCATGAATGGAATGAGAATAAATTCTTTTTTATTATTACATATACAATTTTTCTAGAAACTGATTTTACTCATTTTGTGTGTATATTATATAATTATTTTTTTAATATTTAGACACTAAATATGACAAAATAAATTCCATAATTGAAAAAATAAAATTAATCTTTAGTAAGAAAGTTGATTTTATTTGTGGATATAATTTTTTTTACCATGGTCAAAGGATGAATTATCACAATTAGGGATAAAATGGGTTTAAATAAGGGATACTGATTATAATATCAGAAAAACCATATAATTATTAGATTTATTGAGTGGATTTAGACCTACTACAGTATCATATTTTAAATTATTCTTAATTTATTTCAATTTTTCATGGAGATTACTTTATATTTTTTTAATTTTAGATCTATTTACAATGATTTCTCTCCCTTATCTTTTAATAGGAAACCTCTTATCCTCACATATCAATATAAAATAGAGCACCTTAACCCACCCATGAATTACCCAATTCACTTAACGAAAATCATCACCATGTCCTATAATTTTTCTTATCACCAAATGACCATCCTAATAAGTCTTAAGGTGTATTCAAAATTATGATACTCGTTGATGAGGTAATTGACTTAACAAAATTATTTCCAGATTACTTTTGTATCCAACTCATCATGATCTATAATATCCATCCTAAAATGATTATATCTATATAATGAATATATTTTTTATTATTATATTGTTTTAAAAACCATTATCTTCTTATCAAACATCCAATGGAAAATGAATGTGTCTATCATGGGTACTTGTAGACTACCAATTCCATGAATCGATATATTTCATTTTTCATCATTTCCTCGCATGGATGTCTATATAAATGAATACATTGAATATATATATATATATATTATAAAAATATAAATTATTGTTTATCTTAATTTATTTCCATAAAATGAAAAAATAAAACCCCACTCATCCATATATGCATGTAGCCTCCCCCATGAAGTGTTGTAATTCATTTTAATCACTACCATAGATGGATGGATTTGTAATTTAATGTAATGAATATATTTGATATTAATGGAATTATTAGTTTTATGTATATTATGAAAACATGGCCAAAGATTATGTACTAATATCCCAAATCCCAAATTTATATGTAAAACCTTGGAGTTGACACTCAAATACTGATTTTAAGAAGCAGATGTTAATTTAAGGGTAATTAAAATTTAATTGGGAATGATATATAGTAAGGTAACAATGAATATTGTTTTATATAATATTTATGAAAATAAAAAAGGTATAACTGGAGGTTAGAGTGCATATGAAGCAAGTCAGATTTTGAGGTATAGGTTTATGTTACAATCAAAATTTTTTACAGAGTTTACTTATGATATAATTTATGTTTCTAAAAAAAGAACATTATTCATCTATAAAACTTTCTATATCATTTTTACCTATTTTTATTTACATGGTTGTGAAGTTATTTTTTTCATTTTTACTTTCTTTCGTAGTAAAAATTACTATATGAATGTTTTTATGTAAAGACGACTTTATTTATCCTTTTTTGGTTAGGAATATTTATCATCCATATTAACGTTCTTACAAAAATTAAACAAGTTATTGTGATATTTATAAGATTTCCAAAAATATCATTATACTTATTTTTAATATCAATAAAAAACATAATGGAGTCTTTTTACAGTTTTTTGAATATTTCCTAATAAAAGTGTGAAACTAATGTTTTTAAAAAATTAACAATTAGAACAGATTTCATGAAATCATGAACATTCATCGTCTATAAAATTCACATAATATTTTTAATTATTTAACAGAAAAATTATATTCAATTTTTTAATTATTTTGTTTTAAATTTTTAAAAAATTATAATGATATTTATTTTTTTCAAAGAATTCTCCTTGTAAATTAATAAAATAATTACTCATTTATGTCAACATCTTTTATGAATTAGTATTCCCATTTGTGGATCTGGTATTATGATACCGTCAACATCCTTTCAATAAATTTATTATCATTATGATATTTTATAAATGATTCATGAAACATGTTTCACTCGAATGTGTTTGTTAAAAAATAAAGGAATGATAAATTCTCTAATATTGTTGGTAAATACATTAAATATATTATTAATATCTTACCTGTGGGTCTTGTTTATCCATCCAATATATATTATAGAATTTTATGAGCACTTATGATAAAATAATATTTCTCCCAAGACCATGAAGTTATAAAAGTTATTATCCCAAGAGTAAGAGGGAATAAGTTTTATTTTCCCATGAAAAATTGTATAATGTTGGTTATATGAGGAGAAATATAGTAAAACGGTGGTGAGGTCAAGATTGTTTTGTGATTAATGTTTTAGTGGGTATCCTGGAAATATAATTTCAATTCTCTAGAATATTCCAAAAACATAGGCTATATTCTAATGATATTCTCTCATGGATAATGATTTATAAATGATAATATCATACTCATGTGACTTTAGTTTTTTGTTATGAAAAATTCTTATTCTATGACTTAAGTTTCATGGTTTATGAGTTTTCTGGTGTGATATCATAAGTAAGGATCATGTTATCATACACTTAATGTAATCTTATTCTCACTTGTGATCATTAATTAATATCTCCCATGATTGAACTTTATGATCCTTTTTTACCATTTATTATATATCAATTTCCACTTGTTAGGAAGAATTGTTTAAAGTAGAATATATCTAAAAGGGAACTATTTAAGAATAACATTTTCTGATAATGAAAATAAATCATGAGAAATTTAAATTATGTTTTGAGGATCCAAATATAGTAAAACTATATCGAACATTTGAATTTATTATAGTCAAATTCATTGAATATTTATCCCAAATGATTTAATTTTTTTATAAATGATTCTCAGGTCTCCTTATAAATCATCTATAATCTCAAGTGTAATATGTTATAACATTTGAGGTGAAGCTCTATCCAAAGTTTGAGATGAATGGAAATGACATGGAAGTGGTTTTGATATATAAGAGTGATTTAGGAAGTTGTATGAGTTTTATATGACCTCATATAAATGTTTTAAAACCCAAAACAAGTGTTTCTATAGTCAAAGATGTGAAATAATGATTATAATTAAAAAAAAATTATTTTTTATAAGCTTTAGTCTATAGAAGGAGACACAACTATGTCGAGGAGGAGTGATGTTCAATCCATAAAATGAAAAAAATAACATCATATTCAAAATATATATTTTTGAAGGTTTTTCAAATATAAAATTTTCATTTTTAAAATTTCCTATTTTGTTCATACCATGTTGGATAACATATGATTAATTTTAAGGTAAATAAAAATAATGGAGGCTCATGTAAGATTTATCTGGTGTAAAATTTATTATCATGTGGTTACTTTTGAAGAAAAAGAAAACTAATTAGATAGTGAAATGTTTAGAGAAAATGGAATGTGGTTTCCTATAGACCAAAAATGTATCTACAATGTCATGGTAATCATTGGTGTATGTTTTGGGAAGTAAATGAATAATTGTAGTTATTTTCACCCCATGAAGAGATATGACATAGTTGATACATTCCTAATGTGTAAATTTAAAAATGCATTGTCCCATAATCTAGAATATTTCATGGAATGAGAATAATATTATATTTAAAATGATAAATGTGGAACATAACAATAATAAGTCCGTTTGATAGTGGTTTATAAGTATTTTAGAGTGTCTAATCTAAAACAACATACACCTTAAAATGATGATAATGATTAGGATAATGTTAGTGAATTTATCCATATTTTTAGTGGATTTGATTGTTTAAATCATTTGATGAATCATGGGATACTCATCCTCAATTTATAAATTCCTATAAACAAATCACTAGTTTGTAAAATGAAATGATTGATTTTAACCCTCAAAAGTATGTGGGATAATACTAGTAGTAGTAGAAGGAATATATTATTTCATATTAAAATATGAAATATATATTTAAATAATGATAAGTATTTTTTCTTCTGTAGGACTATTCGAATGGGGGTCTTAATATAATGAATAGAATAAATAAAATTATTGAAAATAAAATAATTAATATTATATAAATGTCACACACACACTTAAAAGAACATATATAATATGAATAATATATTTTTAAATGGTCCACTACAAATAAGGAGTATCTAGTTATCGACATGGTCCATATTCAACATAGAATATATAGTTGACAATTTTATTTTTTTAAACCAAAATGAGTTGGGTTTATCCGTTACATATGTTATTTTAAAATGTCCTTACTATGTAAACTTATATAATAATTATAAAAAGTTTACTAAATTAATTTTACTAATAAAAGAGTCTTCCACCAAACAAGACTTTGATCATGTCTTCTTAGAGTTATTTCACTTTTTTTATCATTTAAATATAAAAAAACACGCCACTTCATAGTATTTTATTATCCACTTAATTTTTTCATTCGACACATGGTCACATCATAACACATTTGAAATATAAATATTCATAATTAAATTCTAATATTTATACTTAATCATAAACAATCTATATCCTCTAACAAATAAAAATTCCTTTTTAAATTATCAAGAACATTGATTTCAAATTATAAATTTGGATGTTAAACTACATCGAGAATCCTACCAAAATCCATATATTGAAATATGAGCCCTTATATTGTCCAATACTATTATATCTTAATAAATTTAATTATAATTTTTCTAAGATGAATCTTGGTCTAATCCGACTCATCTAGATCACACAAAAAAATTATATATTTATTTTTAATGTTTTCTGTAAGTTCATCAATATCAAAAATTTTCTAAATATTTAATCATAATCATACAAAATAAATCTTTCTAATGAAAATATTTGATAAATATTACATATTCTTTAAATAACATGTATTTTTTCTATTTAACATTAATGTCGCTCAAATAACTTTCCCTTTAATTGTAAAATGGATCCTATAAATTATATATGAAACATAAAATAACTTATTTTAAGTCTAGAAAAATATGACATAGTAACATTTTATAAAAACATATCAATGTTTCATTTACAAATGATTATTGTTACTCATTTAAACCATCAGTGTTACAGTTTTAAAATATGACAAAACTACATTTTCAATGAACTTATCAGAGTTAGTATTACAACCCATCTAAGAATCTCTTACAAAATATTAAATTTTAATCATATAGAATTATTTTAAATCTAGTGAAATATATGATACACATATAAATTCATCACATTTAATCTTATTAAGAGAATAATGGATCTTAAATTCCCATAGTTGTTTCATTTTTAAGATTTCTAAATAGAGTTACGTTTACCAAAATTATAATGAGACTTAAATTACAATGCCTTCAAAATTTTAATCAGACTAAATAGAGTTACTCTAACATTTTTGTAACATAACTCTTATAAATTCAATATATTTTCATTTTCTCATGTATTTACATGGATTCACTCTTATGAAAGTAGTATAGTTACTTATTTTACAATTGTATATAACCATTTATTTAATCCATATCATTTACACTTTATAACCATTTATAAAATAATCACAAACAACACTAAAAATCATTCAATACTATTAATTTTTTTTAAAAAATTCATCGCATAACAAAAATTAAAATATTTTATTTTTAATTTTATTAATTTTTTTATAAAAAACCAAAATTGATAAATATTTTGTACTTACACATAAATAAATTTTAAATTCTATTAACACTCACTACAACAACCCTCCTTTGATTTGAAAAATATTTTATACATTCACAAGAATGTAATGTCTCAAATAATTCTTCAAATAAGGTCTAAAAAATATCCTCCTATGTATTTTTTTTAAAAAAATAATTTTAAATCACATTAAAATTAAAAATACTCCAAACATGAGAGAACATAATATAGAAATCCAAAATATTGATTAATAATTTTTTTCCACAAATAGGGAATTATATGAACATATAAACAACCCTTTATTCCCATTAACATCACCTTAGAATCAATACATTATAAACATAAAAATATATATTTGGATCCATTATATTAAAAATTTCAAAAATGAATTACCACGAAACATGTTAAAATGTTTCACTGATCTTAATACTCACACACCCAAATGATTCCCACACATATTAACCATATGAAAATTTATATATAAACAAGTATTTACTTTATAAGAGATGTCTCCCCCACAAAAATAAACTCATATATTAGGACTCTGACCATATTTATTTTTCTTCCGCATTTAAAAAAACATATGAAAATGAAAAAATAAACTAACTATATTATCTTTCACTCCCATTGATAATACAATTCAAGGAATATGTCATATAGGGGATATAATCCATATATCTTATCCTTTAATGTGATTTTCTCAAAAACCCATAATCGACATAAATGTTCTTCAGGTACCCTTCGGAACGTGTAGAGTGAAAACAACATATATTTTATCCATTTTTAGAATAAATTAAATCTTCAAAAAAAATTTATCCATAGTATAATTGTTGTCATTGTATTTTTTATCAATTTATATTTATAGAGAATTGAAAACTAGATTTTTTGTTCAATCCAAAATTGTCTAATTCTATTAAACCAATTGTTGTTGATAAATTACGCCCACCTTGATATATTAGAATTTTTTTCTTATTCGCATTAATAGAGCTATATCTTGAGTGTAGCAACTTATTCTACATTAGTTGTGCTACAGATCTCTGAGAATTATATTCCATCTGAAAAAATACAACATTAACCCATAAAGAAAAAACCACCAAATATTGACCATTTATCATCTATATTTTGACGGTAGTCTATATTGATATATTCTAATTGATCATTCTCTTAAATTTAGTCATATTTCATCCTAATATATATTTTTCCATTTATATTGATAAGAATTAAAATTCCAATATAGAAATGATATTTTTTAGTGTACTTTGAGACCTAAAACATAATATAACATTATATACCATGTTTGGTTCTAATGTTTTCAAGAATATAAAGCTTGCAATAATATTATAGAATTATCTATGTCATCTTCTTTCCATTTTTCATACATAATCTATTTGGTTCCCACTAAATTTGGGATAGAAACTAGCATTAAACCCCCCTACAAAACATTCTTAGTAGTTATCTAGCATATTTAACTTCATAAATAATTACATGATATTCCTATATATAAATTCTAAAACCCAATAAGTATCTCATTTCACTATGCATGGTAATTTTAGACATGTTTTTAATATAAAAAAACTCATCACAAACTTACTCTTCATTTACAACTAAAAAATTTGGATCTATATAAAAAATAAAAATGTATAATACCTCTTTGACATCATTAATGTTGATTGTTTTTAAATCTCCCTTGCATGAAAATTATTTATTTCAAACATGTCTCTAAATTATAAAACCATGATGTTGGATCATGATTTAATGTACATAAAGAAATTATTTAATGTCAAAACAATATGTTCATCTTCATCACATAAGAAATGACTTGTTTTCTTGATCTATAATTTCTATTCAAACTATTCATTAAGGAATGATAACTTGATATCCATATGGAAATTCATTTATTTATATTATTATTATAAATAATAAATATAATTTTGGAATATATTGAATAAACATGTTTTTTGGTCTCATCAAAATCATTTCTTTCAACTTGTGAGTATCATTTGAACACAATTCATTCTTTGTTTATTATTAATTCTCATTTTTTATTCAGAATGTTTTGAAACACAATTATTGTTCTTATAGCACTTTTATCACTAAAATTTGGTACCAAAACCTCGTTTAATTTTTAAATATATAATATTATTACTCATTCATATCATCATCCCAATCTTGATGCTCCAATTATACATTTACGTTTCATAGTTCAATTTATGAAAAAATTGGGCCCTAGGTTTCAGTCCTCAATGTTAAACATATGTAAACAAAAATTCGATGCTATCAAATGATTTTTTGGACTACTACATAACATTTTATCCATGAATGAGATGAGTTTTTCTTCCTAAAAAAGAAATGTTCTAATCCTCATCAAAAATTTTCCCAATGATGTAATTATTTTTATTTTTAAAAACATTATTTTTCATCTCAATGAAAACTATTACATCATCATCACTTATGGAACCTTATTCTTTATGTATAATATAATTTATTGATAGTTCATAAACCACTACATCATTAATATATAAAATCTTCAGTTTATCTATGTTATAAAATTAATATCAATTTCTATTTAGAGGATAACCAAGGAGGAATCCATCAAATCTTATTTGTTCAAACTTCTTAAAATTTTCACCTTTCACTTTTCTTCTATATGGATTCCAAACACCTTTACATATATCATACTTGTTTAATTAATATAATATATACAATATTATGGAATATATTAAAAAATAATATATTAAATGGTTTTAAATTTAAACTTATGCACAAATTTCAATTCTCTATAAGAATACAAATATTTTATGACTTGTTTCCACTAATAATTTATTATATCATTCTATAACACTATTTTCATATAGTGTGTATGGTATATTAATTTAATTGTTAATACCACTATTCTCATGATATGATCTAATTCATTTATTATTATTATAAAATATATATTCTTAGGAATTTTTGGGTTGTGTTTGTTGGTAGATATATTAGATATTGTTTTCCACAATGATGAAGTTGTTTGATCAAAGGATAATTTTACATTGTTTTTCAATTTAGTAAAGACAGTGTTCAAAACGATTATTCCATAATGCGGTGAATTTATTTATTCAATGATCAATAGTAATTTGGCTAGTGTTAGTGGAAATGATAAAAATAACAAGTTTTATAATATGGGAAGTCAAATTTTTGAAAAAAATAAGACCTATAGAGTCATGTTGATAGCCCTGGATAGTGAAAAATAGACAAAAAAATTCAAAAATCTATTTCACTGGGTGTGGTGGATTTGGTGTCCATATATGAATCATGAGGAGTGCATATATGACTATGGAGTTAGGCATGGTTTATTGGGAATCCACTTGTGAAACACGAGGATTCATACTATGGCCATGTATGGGCATGTTGGTGGATCTCTCTTAAAGAAGGTATACCTATTTAAAATATCCTATAAATAATTATATGGTCATTTAGCATAGTATGTTGATGTTAAAATTTTCAACGATTTATCATTAATTGACACTGAAATCCATCATGTAAATTGAGTCTTCAATTCTAGAAAATACATATTGTGGATTTCATTGGACTTTATGACATGTATAACTATCAATTATTGTGTTATTTTGGATATATTTTAATACCATAAGATATTTCATTCATTTGAATTGGAAAAAATATAATTTAATTAGTGATTAAAAATGGGATATGGTTTGGGGTTTAAGTTATTTCATAATAAATATGTATGGTGAAGTAAACTTCTAGATCTCTATCGAATGTAAGAATATAATTCCATATCACTTATGGAAAGGATAATTCAAAAAATGGTCGATCTAAGAGTTATAATATATGAGAAGAAGATTGATACATCTCCATGGAAGAATAAACACCACTAATGATGAATTTTTTTATCATAATAGTTTCAATAAGATGATCATAACTTGTGGAGAAGTGTGTTCCTTGTTATAGGATATTAATTAGAATCTAAATTTTATGTTGTAGTGAACTTGGAGGTCCTGTTATACTACTCAAAAAATTTAAATATTTAAACTTTAATCTTTTATTGTGGTTGTATCACATGGAGATTATAATGTATTCTCATTTGAGTATTCCAATGATGGAGAAAAAAATAAAATAATCCTAGTAATTATTATATTTATTCTCATCAGATAAAACTTATGAGAGGGATTGAAGTTCTCCAAGTGAATAGATAAAAATATAAAAAACCATGGATCATACAACAATACTTTGATCCACCTCATCTCAGGTTAAATTCCATGATAGATGAAAAAAATTTCATTAAAGTGGTGGGTTATCAGGTGAATTTCTGTCTCTTGACCTACAATAGATTGAAATAATTTTAAAACACAATAAAAATCCTATAATTTAAAATAAAAATATTTTCTAAGGGATGATCTATATGAATTAATGATTTTTATCTTTGCTTATGGATATTAATGAGGCTTCCATATATATTATTTTTTCATGAATAGAAAATATAGCTTTATCTAAAAGTAATCATAAGGAATTGGGTGTATATGTAAGGTAAATTAATTCCTTATGAAATTCACTATAAAATCCCATTTAAAAAATGTAAATGAATTTTTTTTACTTAAATTTTATATGAAAAAACAATATAAATATCTATGAATGGGATTTAAAGATTAATGAGTCCTAGAGAGATGCCCTATGAAAAATATATTAGGATTTTAGAATGATTCAAAATAAGAAGGTCAATTATTTTTTCAATTGACTAAACTATTTTGTTGAATAAAAGAACCATATTGGTTTTAATATCGTATATGATAAGATTCTAATGATAACCAAAAGAATATTTCCTCATTTATTCATTAAAAATGTGTCTATTATAAAATACAATGATCAATATTAAATCTCTCTATAAATCTAGTATAACAAACTCTTGGAATATGAATTGTGAAATAAAGACAATTAATCTAGGGTGAAGATATTTTTTGATGTTGTTTCTTTAAATGATATGAAGAATCTCATTGGGATGTTTATTTCAGAAGAAGAAGAAATTGATGAGATGATGTCATTTCATTAATTTTTCCATAAAATAGGAAAATGATATTTTAATGTAAGGATTAAATTTCATGTTTCAAATATAGAAAAGTAATACATCTTTTTGAAACATATCCTCAAAAAATTTTATAGGATTAGGATAAAGATGTGAATGGAAATAATAGTGTTTTCAAAATGTAAAATTTTCTCTCATAAGAAGATTTGATCATTGAGGAATGTAAACATGAAGTGTTTTATTATTTCAAGGATCTCGATGAATATACATAAATTTCTATCACATAGGATAATGATAGTTATTCTAAAATTTATGTCAATGATATATTTTATCTTGGGGTTCAACTCATGGAAACCCTTTAAGAAATTATTTTTTAGGTTTCAATGGAATATAATTATAGTGAATTTGTTGTTAAATATATGTTCTATTTACAAAATATAAGAATAAATTTTATAATTAATATAAATAAATGTAAATTTCATTTCTAGAAAGTTATGAAGTTCAAATGGTAGGATGTTTTAAACAAATATGAGGAGATATCCTGAATCATTGATAGGATATTCATATCATTAAAATAAAAGGGAAAGTGATTTGATGATTTTAAATACGAATTATTGAAAGATAAATGTATGTGTGAGGATTGATAGAGTCTTCTCATGCCATATATATAACAGAGATTCTTAAATAATGTTTCTAATTCCGTGGATATAAATTTCCCAGAGGAGATCACTATATAACATATTCCAAATCCACAATCTCAACACTGTAAAGATAAAGAGAAATCAATTATAAAACAGAATCACATAATGAAGGAATTCATGATTTGGGTTAAAAATCAAGAATCCCCACCTAAAAATAATGTGGATATTTACATAACTGACCAAGGTACCTTTAGAGCATTATTTGATGATTAAAAGATTAAAAAAATCAGATTATTTTTATTACATAATGATAGAACACACATAATATGTGTGTTATATTGCAAATATGTATCTCCACAAACATGATTCCTATAAATAGGAAAGAATAATTTCTAATTTTTATTATGATTTTAACATACATTTAATCAATATTGAAGGATTAAAGAAGAATCAAGTTTATTTTTCTTTAAGAGGATAATAGACAGTTCTAAGAAAATATCAGAAAGGTTGAAAATAAGAGTTTAACTCATTATCCCAAAAACAAAAAGTTAAAAATATATTATTAATTTTTCAAGATGTAGAAGGATTTGTAGAGTAATAATATAATAAATTATTTTAATCAATTTTTTTTTTAAAAAAATAGAACTCAGTGGAGAAAATATTATTTGAGAATGAAAACATATATTTGATTTCAATGTGAGTAATAAAATAATAAGGTTTTTTTATTTTTGATTATTAATTTACAACACAAAATACTAGAAATAAATACCTCATCATGGGAATAAAAATAATAATAATGGCATTTTCATTTTTTTTAATGTTGAGGGGATCATACTAATTTGACTTGGGAAATATAATGTTGGTGATAAAGATCTCTGGTGAATATATGTTCTCTTTCTTGATGGCCTTAGTCATAATCTTCTTAGTGTTATTATATTATGGGAGTCATGAATTTATTTGATTTCAAAAAAATATTCATATTTATATATTGAGATGGCTTAGTTATTCTTCAAGAAAATGAAGAAAATTGAATATTATCCTTTTTGGTGGATAAAATGTTTCTATGATGTCCACGAAATATGATAATAAGTTAATCCACAAATGAATTGTCCATCAGAATAAAAAAAATTTAGAATATATTGAGAATTATTAAAGATATTGAGAAAAAACTGTGATTACATATGATCACACTAACACAAGTGATTCTTTTCAAAAGGTGAATATAATTCATATGACATAAAATAAGATGAAGTAGATGTCATAAAGAACTCTTGTGCTTATGCATGATAATGTATGTAGACCAATTGAACCCAAAGGAATATATTGAAAAAGATACTACATGTGGTTTGTCTATAATTTTAGTAGAATGCCATGTATTATAGTTATATCCTAGAAATATGAGGTTTCTAAGATTATTACATGATATCAGACACCATCAAGAAATATGATTTGATTAACAAATAAAAATTATTACACCAGAAATAAAACAAAGTTTACAAGCACTCAAGTGGAATAATATATTTAAGATTGTGAGATTCAACACCATATTCATTATTATAAAACACATAAAAAAATTTAGTTATAGAAATAATGAATCACATCAACAAAAAAAAGTCTCAGAGTATGTCTTTTGGAAAAATATTACAAGGGAAATATTGGAAGGAGGTAGTTACATGAGTTGTATTAATTTCAAACGAATCCCTATTATATCTCCATAATGATAAAATCCCATATGAAATATGGTATGGATGGAAGTATACACTTAAATACATCTAGGTATTTGGATGTAATTGCTTCATTAAAAATATTTAATAGAATAAAATTTTAGATTCTTTTTTTGCAAATGGAATTTCCTTTTTCTGTTTATCAAAAAGAAGACCCTAGATATTATAAAAAAAGGATTGGTAAATTTATTCAATGTAATGATATTATAGTTGTTGAAAATTAAAATTATAAAATGAAACATTAAAAGAATTACAATTATATTAGGCATGTTTCTCATGGAAATTATATAATTTTTAAGTAGAAATCATTGATGAAGTGCATAGATCAATGCGAGTTCAAAGGATTACATAAAAATACTATAATTGATCTAGTGATTATGATAACATAGCTGTAAGTACAAGATCATAATCTATTATGGATGAAATTATTAAAAACATTATTACTAGAGATTAATCATCATTCATTAATATAATAATGATGATGGAATATTATTATCCATCAATCATATATTTTGTGAAATATAAATTTCACAAAGAATATGATAAGTATTAAGGTTGGGATGTGTATGAAGAGCATGAAAAAATAGAAATGAAAAAGACTTGGTATGTTGTTCGTAGGCCACAACAAAAATAAAAAATTATAATAAATGGTTGTTACAAAATAAATTTAGTTAAGAGAGAAATTTTATTTCTAATAAACATGAATTGAATAAAAATTTTATTCCTAAATTTTAGTTATTTACATGGATGAAATGTTTACACTGGTGTTATGACATGAAACAATATGATTATTCTTTTCCATTGTGAGGAAGAAAAAATTCAATGTATACTAAGTAGATGTAAAAAATAATAAATTTTTATTTGTTCTAATATTTCAAAGATTAAATCAATCAATGTAATTTATTTATCATTAATAATGATAAAAAACTATATCGGTTGAAAATTTTATGGTATTTTCTAATGTAAACAAAAATATCATGGTACTCTCATATATACCAATATATGGTAATTAATGAATTTCAAATAGGAGTTGATTATCACTACCTATATGAAGAAATGAAATTGGGAAATGGGTAGTTGTTCTTGAATACATGAATGATATTATATTTTTTGGAATCATTGAAATTTAATGAAAAATTTTTCTTATATTATAATAACTGAAATTAAGGAGTCTTTTATTATTGAATTTTAATTTTTTTAGTTTACCGATGATTTAAAGAATGGATGGTACATTCAGCAATAAAATAAATTATTCCATGGATATGGTGAAAAAATAATAAATAGATAATTTCAGATATATGGATACTCTAACAATGACTCGGAAAAATTATCAAATGATGAAGAAGTCAATTTTTTCAAACTCATAACTTAATGAAAAATGACTGGATGTTTACTATAAATTACTACTACTCAACCAGATATAATTTTTTCCAATGAGATGCCTCACATTATGATTGTTCTACCCAAAAACATTATATTATATCTATGAAAAGGATATATTACTATATAAATAATACAATGGAATATTATCTATTTTACCCCATAAATTCACAATAGTAACTAATAGAATATTAGAATGTGGATTGGTAAGGTTTAGTTGATGACCAAAAATCAATGTCTAGTGTCTTATGCAATCTCGGGAAATTATTCATTTCCTGAATAAAAAGGAAACATTACTGTACATCCTTAAGAATTCTATAGGATGATAATATTTTGATTTCTCAAGTATGGAATCAATTGATTTAGATCAAACAACAACTTGAAGAATTTAAAAATGAAGTTGGATCTTTCACTATGATCATTTTTTAAAACTCTAGTGTGATAAACCACAAAAATATCATATACGCCAATCAAGTACAAATAACATCAACACTACATATTATTTCATTAAAGGATAATCTTGATCAATTTTTGTGGAATTAGATTATTCCTAAAATCGACATAATATTAAGAATATAATGGAAAATAAACTAAGGTAGAATTTGGGATGCATTGGTTCTCCTATTGATTACTTTTTCAATAACATGGTATGAAAAACTTTTAAATTTTTTAATACCATCTCATATAACCTTTTAGATAAGTGATCTATTTTCATTTGTTGACTATTAAAGTGATATATCATTGTGATGAAGTTATACGGGTTTTATTGAAAGATGGAAATTGTTCCATTTTTAATTATGTAGAGAATATATTAGAATTTTTTGTTGATGACCATTGATTTAATTTCTATTCCCCTGCGAATCATTTCATTCATGTCTTATATTTCACACTGAGCATTCCATGCATGGGATTCGATTTTTTTGATTAGTGAAATATTGATGCATGGATCTAAAAGTTGAATCCTGAATATGTTTTTCTTTATTTTATTATTTATATGCTGTTGATTTTGGGTGTTTTGAAAATACCCAAAGTGTTGTATTATTTGAAATAATTACATCTTAGGGATTTTTTAGGTAGAATATTTGGAAAATATGATTGAATATGTTTTACCATAAGTTAATTGGTTTGGAATATAGGTGAATTAGTTTTTTTTAATTTCATGTACAATGTATCTATAATTTCACAAACCACCCCAGGACGAATTCCTAATAGTCGCGCAAAGGAATATTAATGTTGGAGTGGATCAACACAACCACTATTGTGGGTTTTTAGTTCTAGGAAGTCACCAATGATAATTTTACTAGACCTCAATGGGTATTTTTATGGTCATGGTTTTTGATAAATGGCCATCCAAAATGAACCATTCCTTTTTACAAAGCATGTGGTACTGTGAATCCACCTATTTTATTTATATAATCATGTTATGACCTTGGAGTGGGGTGTGGTGGATAGGGAATTCACCTATCAAATATGTGTATTCATGATATTTCTATGTCTGGGTGTGTTTATGGAAATAGTTTTGTAGATTTCTTAATATGAAAAATGTATTATAGGAGTATATTGCTGTGATTTTTCGGGTTTTCAAGTAAAAAGAGAATATATTTTTTCTAAAGATTTGTTTTATCTAATTTTTTTAGTAGAGTCAAAAGGACTTGAAAATATTCATTTCCACATACATGTATTTTATGCTAGTTGTAACCATTGATTGATGGGAAGTTTTTGGTCAATTATTAAATGACTTAACATAATTATTTCAACTTTATAGAGGTAATACACATTATTTAGGGATGGTGTGCAGATATGACATAATGAAAAATAAAAGATAAATTCAATATATCTCTGGAAATTCATAGGGTAATTCATGGATAATTCTAGAAATCATATGTAGAATAATAGTGTGATATAGAAGTCTCAATATCTAGTCATAATTTTAACACTACAATGATGAAGATAAAATACAACCTATATTAAATATTTATGTCATTCTTTTTTGATGATTAAGAACACATCCTAAGAAATAGTGAGTTCCTTAGTGTTGGAAAGTAATGAGTTTTCAGAAAATCAATATGAGTAAACTAAGAGGTTTATTTAGAAAAATCCAACAATATAAAATTTTTATAGATATTTTATAGTTTTTGGTTCATAAAAAAATAATTACTCAATCTATATAGAGTATCCCAATGAGGGTGTACCATATCAAATAATATGTACAATTTATTTCTTTATTTTATAAATTTGGATAGGAAAGAAGAAATTTAAATATTCCTCAAGATAATACAAAATGATTAAAATTCAAGGATCCTATTTCAATAATCTATTCACCCCCCTCTTAAGGTATATTCTAGGATAAAAGACCTAATAATAGTATACTATGAACTAATTTTAGCATGAATAATTTTCTTGGGGAAACTACACTCAATCAAACTTATTCTTCTTTATTTTTAATCATTTTCAAAGCGTATGAATCATACCACATAAATACAATCTAAATTATATGGGTAAATTAGACAATAAATTAAAATAATTACAATCTTCATTCATGTATTACTTCCTAATAGACCCATAAATGTTAGAATAAATGAGTTCCAATGGATGATATTTTTTAATTTCAATATCCTTATTATGATAATCAATTTTTTGTTACTTTTGAGAATTATAACACATATATTCTCTCTATAATTATATAATCATAATGTCATAAAAATCATCTCATTTTTCAAGATTCCTCATGTAATATTGGATGTGACATTTGATACATTAATGAAATAATTGATATTCTTCTTTCAAAACTATGAAGTAAAAAAAATTAGCTTCACATACTAAAAAGGGATTCTCCTTTTTTCAAGGTCCTATGGTCAATAAACATCCATATTTTATAATATCAAACAAAAATCTATACTTCTGAAAAAAATTTCATTACTTTCATTACATAATTGATAAAAAAATTAACAAATTTTGTTTCAAACAATCAATATATAAATTGTTTATACTACAACTTCTCTATTATGATATCTGATAAGAAAAATTCATTTATTTTAATATATAGATTACTTAAAAGAATTATTGAAACTTTATTTTCAACATATATTAAAATCGTTAAATATCATATCATATATAAAGAATATCCACCATCTAGAATATATGGAAATTGACTTTTAGATTCATTAAGTTATACTTCAACATTAAAATCATCTTCCTAGACTTTTTATTTATTCGTATTTGAATTTATAGTTTTGAAATTCATTATAAATATGTGTCGTAATATACAGATAGAATGAACAGTAATGTATCTTGAATGGTCACATCATCCATATACTAATTATAGTTTTGATTTTTCTTCTCATTAATCTATCCAAAACTATAGGTTTATATATCTATTTTTATTATTTTATGAAAACCCCTAAATAATTTCCCTCCTAATAGTATATGCTCATAATAATATTTTTAATTAAACTATAAATATTATTCCATGTTCTTGAAACCATCATAGTGTTGTTAAAACTATAAAATTCATATTTACCAATATCAATAGATTTTCATCTAAATACTGACACCTTTTTTTACACAATCATTTTTCCATAAAATGTACCTCAATATTTTGAAGAAATAATTTATTTAACTCTTAAAAAATTATTGATTGATCTAAAATAACATAAATAATATTAAAAAATATCTATTTTAATTTTATTTATCTGTATATTTTCATTACATGAAATTTCTGTTTTTTAAATGTTTATTTTGTTTTCCCAAAATCATGAATTTATTCACTTATACCATTAACTCAAACTATCTATTATCACATCCAATATCACTTCATCTCATTAGGTGTGAAATATTCTTTATTCCTTGATCCTCAACTATGAGTGAATCTTAAATATCTTTCAAACCCTTATTCTTTGATATTTAATTATTTTGTTGAAGTTAATTATTTGAGTTAATTTTTTTATTTTGTAATTCATTTTAAACATTGGTAAAATTAACCAGGATATTCTCAAGCTACTTATCATTCATTTTGGCATTTTCTCCAATCCATTTTTTCAATACCTTGCCTCATAAAATAACTAATTCAATTCATCAATATATTAATTAATTCCTGATTATTAATTGAATAATCCGGAGGTCGTCACGACCCTCAAAATTACATTTATTAACCTACACTAGCACAGTGGTGTAGAGTCGATCCACAGAGAAGGAAGATGAGTAAATTCTAAGGTTTTAAAATTAGAAACCTCATTGTTGTCAGCAATGAGGAAAAAATATTTATATTTTTCTTAACTTTTATTTTTTTTACTTTTCTTTAAGCAAGAGACTAAATCGATTACTAATATATTGATGAACTAAAAAACTACAGTAAAACTAAAAAAAAACAAAATACTAAAATAAAGCAGCAAGGTTGAAGGAGAAGATCAAAAGTAATACTCAAGAATTTGAACCTACTGGTTTAATGGATATCTTCTCCACTACACTTTATTGAGTAAAACCTCAAGAAATAAAAGTGAAAAGTGTCCCTTGCCAAGAAACTCAACACACAATGGACTGACTTTAGGAGTTCACCACTCAAAAATTAGTCAATCTGCTTGACTGTTATAAATTGATAACATTTGGAAATAAACTCGCTGTGAATTTCTAGATGTAAAGACATTAATGATTTGATAATGTATACAAGAACTACCTTTCCAGATGATCTTGAATTAATGAATTAAGAAAACAATTAAGGCATAAAGCAACTAAACATAGAATCATTAATCAATCTCGCCAATTGATTACGATTCTAAAAAATTTAAAGTGATTGAAGAAGACTAAAATATTAACTAATAAAATTTAATTCTAGAGCTAGACAATTCATCCTTTGATCATCTTGATTAAAGAAATAAAAAACATCCAATAATAGAGTACAAAATTTAAGGACGAAGGGAAGAAGTACTCCCCAAATACTGCTATACTCTCGGGCTACTCGGTCCCTTTCTCATCTCTAGTGCTGCTCCTGGGTGTCTTTTCTCTCGTGTGATGTGTTCGTGGAATGTAAAAATGAGAGTCCTCAGATTTTCTCTCCAAAGTGTGTTTGTGGAATGAATAAAGAGAGTCCCCCCAAAATTCTACTACTTTCTCTGCTTAAAATACTATCTGTCATCTGCTACACGTCACTACATACTTCCACCGACTTCAAAGTCTCCTTCACATTTTCGTTTTTTCGCAAAAAGCACATCGCTCTAATTTTTATAACATAACTAACTTTCGCTGAGTTAGTTGAATGAACTTGGATGATTTCTTACCTCTTGAACAAACCTGTAAGTTAGAAAAAGAAGAAAAATAAACAAGTACACAAATAATAAAAAATAGTTATTATTTTTTTAAGTTAAGAGTTATATTACTCATTAATAGTTAACTAAAGTTAAACATTAAATATCTTAATTTTTATTTATTATTTATATATAACATTTTTATCAAACTCTATTGAGTTAATTAAATTAATAAAAATAAATACCAAATACTGATTTTCTAGTTAATCAAATTTAACTAAATCATTAAAATTTAATATCATAGGTAAATAAGTAATTAGAAATTTAATTATTTAGAACGTATTAATAATTTTATTATTACCATTTAAGAAATTAAGTTGTTAGATTAATATATTAATTAGTTAATTGTAATTAAGTAATTAGAACGTAATAATTTAATTTTAAATTTATAAGTATATCTTAATGTTTATTTATAATTATTATTAATTATAAATTAATACTATAAACAATATATTAATTAATTATTAACATTTATTATTAATTTAGTTTTATATTTTAATTTATTATTTATCTATTTATTAAAATTATAATTGTTTTAAATAATAACTTTTATAAATTAAATTATATTAATTTGACTCTTAAAATTTTACTTTACTTTAACTTCAACTTTTTTTTTCGATTTCTTTTTAATTTACCTTTATTATACTTTTGTTATTATATTTTTTTAATTCATTTTTTTATCTTCCCCCTCCCCCAAAATTGGCACAGCAAAGGGGGAGGGTTTCTTCCTCCAGAACCCGGCCCAACTGCTTCCTCACTCCAGCACGGCACGACCAAATCCATTAGCAGAATCCTCACTTTTGAACTGGGCAGCGGTGGACCAATAGTGGACATGGTCTCCAGGTTCTCACCGTGTGCAGCGATCCTCCTTCTCTGCAGTACATACAGCAGTGGCGTGCTCCCTGCGACGCGGAAAACTCCCCCCGAACCCGGCAACAGGGAAATAGTGGCTCTTATCGGCAATATCAACTCCAGCAGCGGTCCTCCTCAACTGCCACAGTCCCTCCTCCGGTGGTGTGTCACAATAGCAGGTATGCTCAGGGTTCTATTTCGTGAGGTTAACAAAGAAGGTGAGAAACTATCTAGGTGGATGGTTCTGTGGCTCTATGATTTCCAGCAACAATGGAAAAAATCACCACTTTCATTAATTTGTGGTTTTGAAATCTCCAGAATACAAAATGAGGGTTGCTAGATCTATAAGAATGGAATTAAAATCTGTTTTGGCTCCTTGTTCATGTTGATTAATTCAAAACTGCTATGAGTCTTTGTATGTGCTGATCAGATCGAGCGGTGAGGTTAGAGAAGGAAAAGAGGGCTAATGGTGAGGTAGTGACTACTTTCTATCAGTGAGGAAAGGCATCGGGTGTAACAGTGAGGTAGAAACTGATAGAGGTAGAGGGTATCAGTGAGGCAGCTACTGATAGTGGAAAATAAAAAGGAGAAGCAGTGCAACAATGAAGTGGTCACTGTTAGGATAAAATAAAGTTCACCGTTAAAATTTAAAAATAGTAACTGTTGCGCAGCATAAATAAAAGGGTCACCGATAAAATAAATAAAAACTACAATTAATTAAAAAAATAAAAGGTTACTGGTACTCAGAACAAAATCTCACCGTTAGAACCTGAAATAATAGTTTACTATTAGAAGAATAAAAAGAAGTTTATCGATAGAATTAAATGGATGTCACTGTTAGATTAAAAGAAGAGGTTACCAGTACCAAATTGGTCACTGGTATACAGTGATGTGACAGTGAAGTGCAGGGGTCACCGATACATCAAAGAAATTATGGGTTACTGATAGAAAATAAAAATTAAGGGGCCACGGTTACAAATAAAATTTAAAAAGTCACCGGTATTCTAAAATAAAGGTTACCAGTTAGAATGAGATTAATGAACTCACGGTAACCTTTTATAATTTAGAATGCATGGATTAAACTTAAAATTAAAACTTAAGTAAACTAAATAAAAGATTGAAAATAATTAATTATGAAATAAATAAACAACATTAATTAAAACATGATTTTTATTAAACTTTAGAATAACAAAACCACAAATAAGATTATTAATTGAAAACACTTAAATAAAAAACTGGATGATTAATAAACTAAGATGATAAAAAAACATAGATTAAAATAACTATAAAAGTTAATTAGAGACAAGAAGTGAATAAAAATAAAAAGCATCGGTGACCCAAATTAGTCGCCGCAAGCTCTTGTCTTCCTCACCGGTAGACAAAAATCAATAGAAAACAAATAAATAATCAAATTGCATACATAAAATAATATAATTAATGTTTAAAAACACTTAATTAATTAATTAATTAACTATTTGAACACATAAAATTAAGGGCGAACCATTATCTTTTAATTAAAAACACATATTATTTACTTAAACTATTAGCAGGATGAGTAAACAAATTATTTAATATTTTTAAACTATTCTAATGTAACTAAATTAAAAGATAAAATATTAAGATAAAGACTAAGTTAATTAAATAAAATTACAACAATTTAATAATTTTTTATAAAAAATGTCAGTTTATTAAATAGTCAGGCAGACTTAAATTAACCAAACTACATAAGACATAATTAAATTAGACAATTAAAGTATGATTAAAGTTATTATTTTTATGACTAAAAAAATACATAATTAATTATATAAAATATTATTAATTAAAAAAGTTAACTATAAAAATACAAAAGTACAATTATTTAGTATAAAGTGATTAAATAATTAATTAAATCATTTAAAATTGAGTAAAAATATGTGGCAAAACTATGTAAAAATAGAGCCACATCAAATTCCCCCACACTTAAGAATTGTTTGTCCTCAAACAATCTCATATTTTTTTTCTTTGAAAAACAATAAAATGTATTAATGGTTAAGATCAAATTGTAACATGTCCATCACTCAAAAATAGAGGAAAAAACATAACAGTGGGCTTTTGGAAAAAAATGAATTAATCATATTAATCTTGTTGATAACAAATATTCAAGGGTAATTAAGAAAGCTATGAGTCATCAAGCAATAAAGATGTCATGCCTTATATGTGATACAACTTAGTGACTCATTGAAATCCAAATTCAGGTTCTAATTTCAAGAATGATAGGAGATAAAACATTAATGTAATTAAGACCTTAACCAAGGAACTTTTCACTTTGACCGAATACAAGGTTCCAAAAATAATTATTATTTTTTGAATCACCACAATGATACAACCTAAATGACCCCCATATAAACCAATTTATCACTTCTTCATTTGGTGTTCATCATTCCCCTCACCTTAATGAGCTCATTTTTGACCCCAGTCACTTTATTTATTTTTCCCAAGCCATGTATCACGTGCTAAGAACTGTGCAATATGATCTTATTCAAAGTTTATATAGGGCCTATAGTAAAAAGAAACACACCCAGTATCTAGGGTCTCAAAGACTCACCGTGAGATCCCAGATGCCCAAATTACTATAGTTTCAAACGATTTATATAGAAGTCATTTACATCGGCTCATTAAAGCAATTAATTTTTAATAAATAAAAGATGAATGAGGCCCCTAGAATCAGAATCAACTTCTAGTTCCAAGGGTTATGATCATAACTACACAAATATGTAAGTCATATCACTTTCAGAAGTAGATCCTAAACTGAATTTCCATCAAATCACTAAGTAAGATCACTCAAAAATCATCCAAACTCAATAATTTCATGTTTAAAGTAGTTCTTAACTACCAGAAAGGAACTTTTCCTAAGGAATGACCCAATTGAGTAAAGTGTAAAGCCTATAATTATGCAATAATTTTGAAAAATTTTATCCATTTTTTAACAAAAAGTTTGAATTTGTAGTGGGAATTGATGAGAATTCAATTAAGCACAGTTTAGCATAGTCAAGAATTGACCACCTCCCCCACACTTAAAACCCAACTTTGTCCCCAAATTTGACTTCTAAATATAGAGAAAAACAATTAATCTATTAAAGTTCAAAACATATTTTCACTTTAGTTGATATATGGATGTATAAAGGGTCTCAATGAAGTTCAAAAATTATTTTTTCCACAAAGAATAAATAATCAACAGGTTCATTAGCTAGTATATGCATTAACATTGATGTCCAGTGACAAAAATTTTCCATTCAGCTTAAGATATATCATGTAATTTGTGGATGGATAATTTATTGGGTGTAAGCATTTCAACAAAGTATGATTCAAAAAGTTGTTCAATTAAGCAGTAAGATGCATGCTAAACACCCTATAGACTAATAAGATTCAAAAGACTAGCAGAATGTACCCCCCACACTTAATTTCATGAAGTGAAATGGTTTTAATAATAATGAAATTCAGTTTTTTTTCAGCAAGAGGCACATACAGATTTTATGCACGTCATAATCACAAGTAGCAGAATTTTCTAATATAAGAAGAATTTTTATTTATATAGTATCAAGACATGCAACAGATTTTTAATAGTAGTTAGGAGCAGAAAAATGAAATGCAAAAATTATGAATTGAATACTTCCCTAAATATATTTGTCAATTTCCCTCCAGTATGGGAACTCTACTCCTTAAATGACACAACATCAACATCCTAAAAACACATTGCATATAAACCACAGACAAATAACCAGCAGAGATAGTGCATAAAGGAGGCAGCAAAGCTTCACATTATTCAAAAAAAAAAAAACAGTACAAAAAAGAAGTAAACAAAGGAGCATGGGTTTACTCCCATGAAGAACTGATTTTAAAGTCTTCAGTTAGGCTTTATTTAATTACAATTTTTTTTATTTATGAAAACAACAAAAAACCATGGGTTTCCTACCATGAAGTGCTAAGTTTATAGTCTCCAGCCAGACTAACCTAGCAACTAACTAGAGTCACTAGGTGGATGTGGTTTCCTTAACAGGAACCACCACATGTGTTTGAAACATTTATTTTTAAAGGAACAGTGAAAATTGTGCACTTCAAGACTTAGCACAACAAAAACTAAACTCTCATCAGCTGCAAAAATCCCCAAGAAACACCCTTTGATAGTTGAGAGAATAATTATGTCCACTTCCAGATCATCTTCAAGGTTATCAAGATTTGAATTCACATGAAGGGACATCATAATACTAGATGATTCAAAGGGTGTGACATTGTCCTCACAACTATCTCTATTAACCTCAACATTAACATATTCACAATCAATGGTGAAAATGGGCAAGTCCTAATTTGCCAGTTCAAAAGGGGATTCATTAAAGTGATGAACAAAATCATGAAAATTGGAACTCACGTGTGATTCCCCCTCTAGACTGTTATTAGTAACACAAGAAGGCTCAACACCCTTCACAGTTGAATATTCAAGTGAGAATCAAGGAATAGAATTTATTTGATCACAAACAAACTCAGGTCTAATAATATTGTAAATATCTTCCAAAAGATCCTCATCCGTTAACTCACATTGAACATCTACTACTTCTATCAAATCAATTCTTCCTAAATCAAGTGTGTGTTCAACCTCCACTTTAAGTTCATGTTCAAAAGGATCATTTTCTAAAACCATGTCATTTGAGTGTTGCAATTCAATTTCAGGAGAAGAATTGTACAATTCAATTTCAATAAATTCAGTTTCCATAATGTTCAAATTAAGACAAATCCCCTCAAGTTGGCCAACACTAATTTCCATTTCATTGCACGATGATTCAAAAAAGTGATTACTATGAGAATAGAGAAATAAAAACTCATCGGTTAGTCTTTCTTCAAATATCATTCCCTCTTCCTCATTATCCAACAATAGTTCAGAAATTATTGGGTTTATAGATTCAAAACATGGAAGAGAAGTTTTCAATTGAGGTTTGAAAATTTCAGATTCTATATTTTTCAACTTAATGTTGTCTTCCAAAGTGTTCCCAATTTTAAGTTCAGACTCATTTTTCACAATATCAGAAAAGATAGGTGAAGAGTTTTTAACATTAAAATCTTCATTTTCAAAAATATCTTCAACCCGAGTGATTTCATTTTCAAAACTCCTTAAACATTGATTTTTCTTCAAAGTAGGAATTATGAAAAGAACTCGACATTCCTTTTAAATCAATTTCAATTAAATTTCAAAATTGTCCAACTCAACACCATTAAAGCTCTTTTTGGGATTTTCAGTGTTGTGTTCTTGAATTTGTGAGTTGGTTATTTCAAAATTTGGTTCCTCAAATTCAGATTTTTCAAAAATAAAGTATTGTTGTCCAGTATCACAGTCACTCTCTTCATCCACTTGATTTTCAAATCTATTAAAGACGTTTTCTTTTTCATTTTCTTCATATTCTTCTTCTTCTTTAACCCTTTGTTGTAATTACAAAAAGCATGTTTTCTAATATTTTAAGCCTTTGATCTCGCTCTTGAGAATCTCTAAGTTTAGTTTCATGGGTTTTATTTGACCAATTGTTAATTAGTTCCACCCTAGCATCCAGTTTAGAATAAATTAATTCAATTTTAGCTAGGGTGTCAGGACTAGACTCATGTTTTTCATTTTCTTCAATGTAAAAATCCTGTTGTGGCAGGTTATAGACACACTACCAAGCAGTGTGCCCATAATGGCTACAATATACACAAAATGGCTCAAGTTGGTGATTCCAGTCCTCATAATGGTCCATTTTTTTAAACTAAAAACAGGTGAGTTTAAAGACATAAAGTTTCACAATTGATCCAGATTTTTAATGTTCAATAAAAGCAGTAGGTTCCAGTTTATAGTTTTTTTTAAAAAGAAGTTTTTAAATGATTTTTTATGTTTTTTATTGTTTTTATTTATTTTTCAAACCCTAGACTCTCAGTGCGTTCCTTCCCCGGCAACGACGCCAAATTTTGAACTAGATGGAGGTCGTCACGGGCCTCAAAATTACATTTATTAACCTACACTAGCACAATGGTGCATGGTCAATCCACAGAGAAGGCAGATGAGTAAATTCTAAGTTTTTAAAACTAGAAACCTCACTATTGTTAGAAATGAGGCAAACTTATTTATAGTTTTCTTAACTTTTCTTTTTTTTACTTTTTTAAGAAAGAGACTAAATCTATTAGTAATATACTGATAACCTAAAAAACTACAGTAAAACTAACAAAAGAAATAAAATACTAAAATAAAGCAGCAAGGTCGAAGGAGCAGATTAAAAGTAATACTCGAGAATCTGAACCTACTGGTTTAATGGATATCTTCTCCACTACACTTTATTGAGTCACAACTCAAGAAATAACAGTGAAAAGTCTCCCTCTCCAGGAAACTCAACACACAAAAGACTAACTTTAGGAGTTTGCCACTCCAAAATCAGTCAAACTGCTTGACTGTTATAAATTGATAACATTTGGAAATAAACTCACCGTGAATTTCCAGATGTAGAGACATTAATGCTTTGATAAAGTATTCAAGAACTAGCTTCCCAGTTGATCTTGAATTAATGAATTAAGAAAACAATTGAGGTGTTAATCAACTAAACAAAGAATCATTAATCAACCTCGCCAATTGATTACAATTCTAAAAAATGTAAAGTGAATGAAGAATACTAAAAGATTAAATAATAGAATTTAATTCTCGACCTAGACAATTCATCCTTTGATCATATTGATTAAATAAATGAAAAACATCCAAGAAAAGAGTACATAATTTAAGGACGAAGGGAAGAAGTACTCCCCAAATATTGCTCTGCTCTCGGGCACCTAGGTCCCTTGCTCATCTCCAGTGCTTCTCCTGGGAGTCTTCGCACTCGTGTGATGTGTTCGTGGAATGGTAAAATTAGAGTCCTTGGATCTGATCTCTAATGTGTGTTCGTGGAATGAATAATGAGCACCCCCCAACTTCTGCCACTTGCTCTGCTTAAAATACCATCTTCCATCTGCTACATTTCACTGCATACTTCCACCAACTTCAATGTCTCCTTCACATGTGAGTTTTTTCGCGACAAGCACATCGCGCTAATTTTTCTCACATAACTCACTTATGCTGAGTTAGTTAAATGCAACTGGATGCTTTCCTACCTCTTGAATGAACCTGCAAGTTAGAAAAGGAAGACAAATAAACGAGAACGCAAATAAAGAAAAATAGTTATTATTATTTTTTAAGTTAATAGTTATATTACTCATTAATATTTTACTAAGGTTAAAAATTAAATATCTTAATTGATAATTATTAATTATATTTATCATTTTTATCAAACACTATTGAGTTATCTAAATTAATAAAAATAAATACCAAATACTAATTTTCTAGTTAATCAAATTTAACTAAATCATTAAAATTTAATATCATAGGTAAATAAGTAATTAAAAATTTAATAATTTAGAATGTTTTAATAATTTTATTATTTCCATTTAAGAAATTAAGTTACTAGATTAATCTATTAATTATTTAATTTTAATTAAGTAATTATAACTTAATACTTTAATTTTAAATTAATAAGTATATCTTAAAGTTTATTTATAATTATTATTAATTATAAATTTATACTATAAACAATATATTAATTAATTATTAAATTTTATTATTAATTTAGTTTTATATTTTAATTTTTTATTTATCTATTTATTAAAATTATAATTGTTTTAAATAATAACTTTTATAAATTAAATTATATTAACTTGACTTTTGAAAGTTTACTTTACTTTAACTTTAATTTTTTTTCCTTTTCTTTTTAATTTACCATTATTATACGTTTGTTATTATATTTTTTTTAATTCATTTTTTTATCTTACCCCTCCCCCCAAATTGGCGTAGCAAAGGGGGATGGTTTCTCCCTCTAGAACCCAGCGCAACGACTTCATCACTCCAGCACGACGTGACCAACTCCATCTGCGACATCCTCACCTTCGAACAGGGCAGCAGCAGACCAACAACGGACATGGGCTTCAGGTTCTCACCGTGTGCGGCGATCCTCCTTCTCTGCAGTGTATACAGCAGTGGCGCGCTCCCTACGATGCAGACTTCTCTTTCCGAACCTGGCAACAGGGAAATAACGGCTCTTCTTGGCAACATGAACTCCAGTGGCGGTCCTCCTCAGCTTCCACGGTCCCTCATCCGGTGGTGCATCACAATAACAGGTCTGCTCAGGGTTCTATTTCGTGAGGTTAACAAAGGAGGTGAGAAACTCTCTAGGTCGATGGTTCCGCAGCTCTAAGATTTCCAGAAACAGTGGGACAAATCTCCACTTTCATCAATTTGCGGTTCTGAATTCTCCAGAGTACAAAATGAGGGTTTCTAGATCTGTAAGAATGGAATTAAAATTTATTTTTGGCTCCTTGTTCATATTGATTAATTCAAAACTGGTATGAGTCTTTGTATGTGATGAACAGATCGAGTGGTGAGGTTGGAGAAGGAAAAGAGGGATTACGGTGAGGTAGTGACTATTGTCTATCAGTAAGGAAAGGCAGCCGGTTTAACAGTGAGGTAGAAACTGATAGAGGCATAGGGTATCAGTGAGGCAGCTACTGATAGTGGAAAATAAAAAGGAGCAGCAGCGCAACAGTGAAGTGGTCACTGTTAGGATAAAATAAAGTTCATCATTAAAATTTAAAAATATTCACTATTGCGCAACATAAATAAAAGGGTCACTGATACAATAAATAAAAACTAAATTTAATTAAAAAAATAAAAGGCCATTGTTACTGAGAGAAAAAGCTCACCGTTAGAACATGAAATAATAGTTTACTGTTAGAAGAATAAAAATAAGGTTACTGATAGAATTAAATGGAAGTCACCATTAGCTTAAAAGAAGAGTATATCGATACCAAAATGGTCACCGGTATACAATGATGTGACAGTGAATTGCGGGGGTCACTGGTACATCGATGAAATTATGGGTTATAGATAGAAAATAAAAATTAAGGGGCCACCATTACAAATAAAATTAAAAAGGACACCAGTATTCTAAAATGAAGGTTTTCGGTTTGAATGAGATTAAAGAACTCATGGTGACCTTTTATAATTTAAAACATATGGAATAAACTTAAAATTAAAACTCAAGTAAACAAAATAAAATATTGGAAATAATTAATTACGAAATAAATAAACAACATTAATTAAGACATGATTTTTTTAATCTTTAGAATAACAAAACCACATATAAGATTATTAATTGAAAACACTTAAATAAAAAACTGAATGATTAATAAACTAAGATTATAAAAAACATAGATTAAAATAACTATAAAAGTTAATTACAAACAAGCAGCAAATAAAAATAAAAAGCATCGGTGACCCAAATGAGTTGCCGCAAGCTCTTGTCTACCTCACAGGTAGACAAAAATCAATATAAAACAAATAAATAATCAATCATCATACATAAAAAAATATAATTAATGTTTAAAAACTCTTAATTAATTAATTAATTAACTATTTGAACACATAAAATTAAGGACGAACCATTATATTTTAATTAAAAACACATATTATTTACTTAAACTATTAGCAGGATGAGTAAAAAAATTATTTAATATTGTTAACCTATTCTAATGTAACTAAATTAATAGATAAAATATTAACATAAATAAAAAGTTAATTAAAGAAAATTACAACAATTTAATAATTGTTTATAAAAAATGTCAGTTTATTAAATAGGCAGGCATACTTAAAATAACCGAACTACATAAGACATAATTAAATTAGACCATTAAAGTAAGATTAAAATTATTATTTTGAGGACTAAAAAATAAATAAATAATTATAAAAAAATGATTAATTAACAAAGTTAACTATAAAAATACAAAAGTACAATTATTTATTATAAGGTGATTAAATAATTAATTAAATCATTACAAATTGAGTAAAAATATGTGGAAAAATTATGTAAAAATAGATCCACATCATTAATCAACATGAGTAAAATATTATCTCTCTAATTAATTATTTCCTTACCTATTTTTTTTTATAATTTTCCATCATTGAGATCATTGAATGTAATTCCTTTAGTTACTTCGTTGGAATCAATTCCTATTTTATTTCATCCTCATTCCCAATTAGAAAACAAAAACTAAAAATTAATTAATTTTACATCATTTCAATAATTATTATTTTTATTTCATTATAATATAAACATATTAAAAATTTATAGGTTTGTTATATTTTTATCTTTCTATATAAGTGACATAACATTATAATTTTTTAGAAAATTTCCATATAATTTCAACATAGTTGATATTTTACAAGAAAAATCATAATTTAAAATCATCCTCATGACTTAGGAAATTGAAATATATAAAATGTGTGAGCTCAAATTTTTTTTATACAAATTAAAAACATATTAACTTGTGACCTAGGTTGACATCATAATAATATGGAATAGATAAGAAGGATAAAAATATGTGATTCAAAGAAATATAAATCATCAAAATGATTCCTATTTCATAATATGATAATATGTTATCCCATATGATAAACATTTTACATTGTATAAATACAATAATGATATGAAGCATAAAGCATGAGCCATGGGAATTATATAGTTAGATATAAAATTTTTTAGCGCTGACATTAGTAAATAAAATCAACTATTTAGATAAAAACACCATATTTTTTACATAAGATCATGAATCACAACATGATTCCAAATAAGGATTTTAATTAACAACATGATATCCATATAAAATCAGATATCACAATATATTTCTCAATGTAGTCCATATATCATAACTTCTCCCAATTCTGATTAATCCTAAAAGCTCATATAACCAATGTCTAATGAAATATACATCTTCACCCAATACATTGAAGGTTTATACATGTAACAATCAAGAACCCAGAATCTCGGAGAATATGTCCACATTATTTCATTAGCATAAGATATAAGGAATCACATACCATATGATTGAAAATTGAATAGTAATTTTATTCTAGATACATACATGATTCCCATATAAAATATTAAAATACCTGTTATAGCCTAAATATTTTATAATATCATTATTCTATATAGAATAACATTACATATCATTCATCAATTTTTTTTTTGAATTACTAAGAAAGGAAACAAAACAATGGTGGGACAAATTTCTCGGTAAGGGATAAGTATAGTGGAAGATATCATGGATCAATTGAAAAAATATTCCATACATGGTAAATAAAAAAACACACATACCATTAAAAATGTTTTATATCATGATTAAACAAGTAATAATCAATATGGAATGGTAAATAACGAAACACGCATTCCATCTAAATAACTTTTATATCATAATTAAATAAGGAATAATCAATATATAAAGGTAAATAATTGAAAAAACATACCCTTTAATTGATAAAATGAGAACTAAAATGAACCCATAGATAATATTAGTGAAATGGTCTCATGGATAAAAATAATTGAATTATTGATGAATGAAATTTTTAATTGTTGGATTACATGATCTCATTCATCATGATACCTCAATTATAACAACTTTTCACAATTCAGTTTAAATATAAAGGGTATTTATATATCAAAAAAAAAAAATTAATTATGGTATGAGAACTGATTTGTTTAATCATATTATTGATGTATTGATGAGCTATCTATAACCATGCAACATCCGAATATAATTTTTATGATCATCTATCATATATACTATAAATTAATTAATTCAAGAACAATATTCCTTATCACCAAATATATTTATCGAGTAAAGCATATTGAGTTATCAATATTTCTACTATCAATCAATAACATTCAATATAAAACAAAGTATGTCAAAATTTTATATATTTTTAAACATTTTCATATCCCTAAAAAATAATATGAATATTTATGTGAAGTTTAATTTCTAATAATCATAGAGGACCAAATAATTCAAGGAAATGTTAAAGAACCCTCAAATGAATCAATAAAATTAATTTCAATACATTATATAGTCAAAGTGATCATAACCCATAAATTTAACAAATAATGATAGTATCAAAACAACATATACCTAGTGGAGTACATGTAAAATAAATATTATTTGTCATTGAAGTATAGTACTACATAAAATGATCATTGAAAACTCCCTACGTAAAATATCATTTTCATTTTGAAAATAACTTATTATATCTAAAAATTAAAAAAATTATACATATAATATTCGTTGTATATAAAATTGAAAAAATGTAAAAAATTGTAAAATCAATTATATGGTCATGGTGGAGGGAAATTACATATATACTGTATAATATTAAATTAAGTTTTATTAATATTTTCACTAAAATCCAAATGAATACATTTTGGAAAAATATAGGAAGGTTAAATTCAATTTTTTTTTAAAAATTAAACCATATTTAGCAATTTCATAATTAATTAATTTTTTAATGTTAAAAAATTGATTTTTTTAGAAAACATGGTTTTTTAAGGTATTGAATTTTTTAATCTAAGAGAAAAATGATGTCATATTTTATAAAAACTTTTCATCAATCATTTTATGTAAAGAAAATATAAATATAGATATATTATATAAAAAATATAATTAATTTAAGATGGATAATAAAATGAAATGGGTATATTGTAAAATGATCAATTAATATACTTTAATGGAAATTCAAGTATAAACAACCTCGATTAAAATTATGTTGTTAAATGAACCCTTATAGAGATAATAACGTTGAAGTGAGAATTTATCAACGAATCAATTTTGTAAAAAAACATTAAATTGACATAAAAAATTTCAAAAAATAGTATAAAATATTAAAAACTCTTTACACATATTCTTTTTGAATTTTAATGATAATAGTGAAAAAATATAACCTAATGAAAAGAAAACTAAATTATGAACTTCATTAAAACTAAGTAATTTTCAAATGAAATCACCATAGATTAAATATTTCATATTAAAACACAATATACAATGAAATTTTAGGTATTCATGATATTACACTAAAAAGGGTAGTATATATGCATTAAAATAAAATTAGGTTCCCGAAAATACAATATGCCTCAATGATGAAAAATTGAGGGGATATACTTTACCTAACACTTTCTTATTGATGAGCATGGATATCATGTATAATTATTTTATGAACTATATTAATTTATATCATAACTAGATTAATATTTATAATATCTTATTAGATCCTATTAGAACATTTTACTATTAAATTTATTAATAATAGATCATTATTTTTATAGATCTCTGTGTTAATTTCCTTGTTTTCTCATTAACATTTTATCATAAAAGTTATAGTTCTTACAAATATTATATAGTAACATAAAAAAATTATTCTAATTATATTCATGTAATTTTTTCAGTATATACATTTTTAGATCCATTATTGAAATTTAATCAATGAGAATAGATCACATCACTTCATGGACACAGTTGGTGGTACGAATGCACGAATAGTGTTATCATTTCTTTAATGGTTGAATGGGAAAGTCAGTGGATGATATATTAGTTTACCTGAATAAATATTATTTCATATATATATAATATATTTACTAAATTTATCCTTATTTTCATTCATTTAAATTGTAAGTGAAAATAGAATGACATCTCTTCGTAAGGTTGTAGTCCAGTGTAGAAATGAGTAACATTATCTTTTATTAAAAAAATGGAAATTAATAATTAATAATTTATATTATAATTATTGATGTGTAATAATATGAGAAATATTATATATATTTTTAAAATCAATTATTATATCCCTCATTTAGTGGTACTGATGGAAAAAAAATTAGATCCATTCATGAGGTAGCAGTGTGATGTACAAATGATTTGTAGGTTTGTTTCACATTTGATAGAATCAGAGAAGGATATAGGTCGTTAAATTAAAATTATAACATATATATATATATATTTAATATCTGGAGTTTATTATATATGCATGGGTTAGTAACATTTTAAGGATGTTTAATAAGAAAAAAAGATCATTTCAGAACATTGCATCTCATTCATAAATCAGTATTTGGATTCAATAAAAGACTTAATTGGTTGGATTTATGATCAAATAAATGTATATGGGATTATAGTAGGGAACTATGTATGTTATTGTTTATGTGATTTTCTAATAAAAATGAATTCAGGAATGAAAAGATGTGAGGAGTGGTGGTGGCAATTTATAATCGGGGGAAATGACATAAATAGAATTTTTGAAATGAGCCAACTACACCCACGTTTTTATCATGATTGATGACTCCAAAATGGTTAATTATAAACCATTGGAGGTTATTAGGTAATAATATTTACATCTAATGTGTTTTGGAAATGTTGGTAGGACATTTTAGTCATTATCTTTTTATTTTGGCCCTAGGTAAAACCCTTTTTACCACAACCAAGGTAATTAATTTTCCCTATTTTATATATACATAATAGTAAACAATTATTTTTAACATATTAAATAATTTATATTATGATTATTAAAAATATCTAATAAAATTTTCTAAATTAAATTCATACATGTTTCAGAATAAAATTTAAAATTATACTTACTAAGGCGATAAAAAATCTAGTTTCGCAATAAAAAATTCTCTTGTGTATATATTATTTTTTTATAATAATTTAATATTAAATTTATTCAAATGACATAAAATAGAAAATATTTTATATTATTAATAAAACATCACTTTAAAAAAATTTAAAAAATTAATTTAACATTGTAAATATTTCAAATAAAGATGAATTTTTCAAAAAAAATCATTGCATTTCACAATTCATTGAAAAAAATAATATTTTAGTAAAATATAAAGAATTGATAATAAGATAATTTAGATATTATGATTTAAAAAATTATTTTAATTTTATAAAAATCATATTCTAATACTATAAAAATTTAACTTTAAATTAGGTGTGCAAAGGCCAACTAAACTATCCTTCTGAAAAATAAAGTTTTCTAGAAAAAAATTGTTTTCATTTAAATTATTTTTATTTTATTAATCATTATAAGATAAACTTATTTTTCATAATTTAGTTTCAATTATTCATTCATGGAAATTTATCACATACTATATAAAGGAATACTATTTTAGGGTTTATTTATGGTCGGGGTTGCATGTTCCATGTGATATCAGAATGATATAATTTAAAGAAGTATAATTCATTTGATATTTAAGCTCAGTGTTCCATATCATGTTCTATATAAAATAATAATTCTTTGTCTTCTAATATCATTCTATTATATTATTTAACCTGTATATAAATTTCATCCTCATAATTTTATATTTCACTCAAAGATCAAGGGTTGGATGTTTTAAAATTACTTTTTTGAAAAACCACATCATAAAAAGAGATAATAAAACATCATCCTAACAAGAGTGAAGTGGAAGTAAAAAGGTTTCATGGAATAAAACATAATTTGGTTTATATTTAAAATAATATTCAATGTAATTTAAGATATTCACATCAGAGAAATGTATATATAATTATAGTTAGTGATAGAGGTCATCAATCACCAGAAATGGAAGGATCACTAAAATATTATGAACCTAAAAACCATAAATAATTAAGGATATTAACGACCATTAGATTCATAAGATGTACATTTAATAGGATGATTGTTTTCAAGTTCCATTTGTAATTGTTGAGGTATTATTTTACTGTGTAACAATATAAGAAAGTATAATTACTTTATATCTGTCTGTTTCATATGCACAATTTCATCATTTAATTGTTCCTCGATCAATTTTGAATTCATCACTTACTCAAAAAAATAATTTCCCAAAAATATTTTTTTATTAATAAATTATGAAAATTCACTTTCAAGGGATATTATAATTTATAAAAGAGTGAAAAATAATTTCCATCCATCTATATGTATTTTCCAAAATTAATATCATTAGTGCACGTTATCAAATATGCTGTATTATTCTACATGCCTCAATAGTAAAACCAATGGTTAAAAGTTAATATATATCCATGAAATAATTAATGTAAGATAAATTGAATAGTAAAAAATACATTATCTAGAAAATTGGTAGGAAAAAAAACCTTTTTCACACTTTGATTGTTGGTTCATGTCCCGAAGTATTGTTAGATGAGACAAGTTATCACCTAGCATTCATGTTGTCCTTTTTATAAAAAAATAAGTGTGTAATTCCTATAATTTTTCAAAAGTGTACTAACTCATAATTACCTCAAAATAAAGATAATATAACCACTAAATGTTACTAATACCATTAAAATTACTAATAAAAAATATATGACAATTATTCCTTAATTATTTTTTTCACTAAAACATATACTAAACCAATTAGTTATATTGAAATAATGGCCTCAAAAAATATCCAAAATCATGGTATAATATCATCATATAATACATTGAAATGGGTGGTTAATACATTTATCTTTTGATAATATTAAACTCAAAATCCTATTATGGTATCCATAAATATTATGTTAAAAAAGACATACATTCTTCTAAATTTCTCACAATCTGTAGATGATTCATGATTACTATAACCAAAATACCATTGAAAAAAAACCTTCTACAATACATATACTGAATCCGACTAAAAAAGTATTCAATTTTATTTTAAAATAGTTTCTTACATGGTATATAAATTATATTTTAGAATATTTAATTGATTAGGACAATTCTTGGATCCCCACATTAACGAAAAATAACTGCAATTGGATCCTTAGTATGAATTTTAATTCCTTCCATCATAATCATAATATTTTCTATAAAATTATTTCATTTATTCTCTTATATTAAAAACATAAAAGTGTTCCCATTCCTTTGAGAAACTTTCCTTGGGTTCTCTTTCGCCTTTCTGACATGGAGGAAATTAAGGCTTTATTTCTCTATAGTCTCTATCACTTGAGCTCTTAGGGAACTCTATCCTTCTCGTATTTAGTGTGTCTAAGAATTTTTTTAAGTATAGTTTATTTATCATATTTTGGGTAAACTGATTAAGATTAATATTGATATCATTATCTCAATTATTCATCACCTTTTGTTTCTTAAAGTCACCAAATTGTTCTTCAACGTCAACATAATTTCTTAGGGTTCCAACCACTGAAAAAAAACAAAAAAACATAATGTCATAAAAAATAATCATTATTGGTAAACCATAAAACCATTTAAAATAGATCATATTTATGACAACATGTTTTAAAATAATGAAACAATGGGTTTAAATAATTTAATTCTATATTATCATCTATTCCAAACCATCACATTTACTTGTAATAAAAAGGTAAATTATCCAATGAATATCAATCTAGAGTGTCAAACTAGGATCATATTATGGACAATTTTAATGTACATGGTAATTAAAGAGTCAATACCAACATTCTAGTTTCTATTTTATTACCCCTAGATAAATAATTTCCAAAACAAATTCCACCTGTGATATCCAGGAAGGGATATATTCCTAGGAAAAACCACAAAATCTATACCATACAAAAAAATAGATGTTCTTCTATAAATAACAAAAAATTATATCAATGGATTATGTTCAGTAATATTTGTTTTTATAAAACTATTTTATAATTATTCAACTAATGTTACTTTGATTCCAAATATAATGTCTCAAAAACTAAAAGAACAAAGACATTTTACAATTTAGTCTTCCGTACATATGAGCTACGTGATAATATTTTAAATGGATTGAATTGTAAAAAAGTTATACGTGATTTTATAATTAAATTAGTAAAATAATTAGAATAAAATAAATTATAAATGTCCAATATATAATTATATATATCATTGGAAGGTGGTGATAGAGAACTAATTACGTCAATTTGCGGGCTGGTAGTCATCCATACACATTGTTGATAGTTTCATTTCTCATTTGATGGAATTGGAGATGTATATAGGTTATTCATTTAAAATAATAAAATAATAAAATATGAAATATAATTAGGTTATTATATAATAATTTATTAATACGATTTAAAGAAACCTTCAAAATAAAATAAGAAAAATGTATTTTTTGAAAATGTTTCTTTTTCTTCATAAAACATATTTTGGTTTTTAAAAAATGATTCATTTGCAGGATTATTGATAAAATTACTTGATATTGGATTTTTGGAGTGCATTATGGATTTTATTTTGGTAGGTATTGTCCAAACGAAATATATTTGGATCTATGTACAGGGGAGGAGAGTGGGTGTCCTTTGATAAGTGGGTTAAAGGACACACACAGAATTTTCAACACATTCAACTACACACACTTCTTTACCATTAAAAAAACCTCCAAAATGAATCATTATCAACCTTTAGATTTAATATGTTTGAAATATTTCTATATAATTTGTTTGAAACATTTATTTTTTCATTTTAACTCTTATATTTTTAGCTTATCCCCCGGTAAACCCATTTTTATGATAACCACCGTTATTAGTTTTTATTATTTGAAATATTTGTTATAGTAGAAAATAAATTTAAAATTACTATTTAATTTAAATTATTATTGTTTAAAATATGTATTAAATATTCTAAAATTTAATTTTGAAAATCTTTAAAATCCTATATAATATTAAACATGTGGTGGAAACCAAAAATGAGGTTTACAAATGGAAAATTTTATTTAGTACATACTGTTAAAAAATCAAAATTCAGTATAATTTTTATTAAACTAACATAAATTAGATATATATTAATATAATTTCTCTTATTTTACTCTAAATACTATTTATAATGTAATTTATATTTTTAAACTATTGAAACAAATTAAAATATTTTATTATAAATCATTATTTTTAGTATTCATCGACAAATGAAACATCTTGGAAGAATCCCAATAATTCACCATTGGATAATTTTGATATTATGATTTGAAATTTAATTTTATTTTAACAAATAATTTTTCCATATGTGGTAATAATTAATTTTAATTTTTTTGGAAACCAACACTACAAACTTATTTAGAAAAATACATTTTTCAGAAACAATTCATTTTATTTTCAAGGATTCTTATATAATTTATAAAAAATATAAAAACATAATTTTTATAATTTTTATATTAATAATAATACCCTCAAATTTAATGGCAAGTTTATAATTTTATACTATATTATAATTCATTTAGGATTGGGTTTTTGTTCTTTACAAGCTACTGATGATATAAAATTAAAATAAATTAACATATGCTATTGAATAAAATATTATTATTTAATAATATTGGGATGTTACAACATAGGTCACACACATTACATAATTATTAAATACACACATGTTTTATTTAATATATAATTTAATCATAACAACACTTATTTCTTATAAACAAGAATGAGTTCAATATTACATTTTAAAAGGGACTAAATAAATGAAAATATAAACCGAACAAATTGATACGATTTTAAATAAGAAAAATGTGAATATTATAAATTATTTTTATTGTGTTTTTTAAATGAAAAAATACGTTAAACACATCTATTTAGATAAAGATTAAAATTTTATTTGAATATGAAACATTTGATTTTTAATGTTAATGAAATTGCATTATATTGAAATAACATTAATGAAATCCCACATCATGAAAATATTGATTAAAACTTTTTCTGAAATATTATAATGTAATTTTTATGTTCACTTGATAAAACGATTTTTTTTTATTTTAATTAAAATGAATAACATTGTTGAGGTGGAAAATTATATACTAGGAGGGGAAACTATAATTCATGATTATAGGAATTATTATTATCATATTTACATTTTGAATATAAAAGATAACTCATTGATAAAGAATATTTGATTAAAAATTGATATCATGATATATAAATATGGTATAGAATTATAAATTAAATAAAATTATCTATTTGGAACATTACCACTTGTTAAATAAGATTGAATTAGGAAAAATAGATTATATTCTAAGAAAGATGTCAATTGTTGTCCAAATCAAAAGGAACATCAATGAACTTGAATCTTTGTAGATAGAAAATTATTATAAGTTAAGGGTAATTGGTTACACTATAAAAAATATTTTTTGATGTTATGAAAACATGTCTCATGAAAGTTTAGTTGAGATAGAAACCCTTAGAAGTGGTTTAACACTTTAGTTGAATCCATGTAAAGTAAATGACTTTACCTTTTTTTATCTTGTTTATTATAAATAAATAATGTCTAAAAATATTATTTTATTATAAATATGTAAATCATCATAAAAAAGGTAACATGTTTTATTAAATATTTCATCTCTCAAATAATCATATTTCATACCAATAAAAATAAATCTTTATTCATAATTCGTTCTACAGTAGAATAAAACATTCAGAAATTTTAAATTTAGTTTATTAATTAAGTAAAATATAAACATATAAAAATATACATCAACTTATAATAACTATTTATTTAAATTCTATACACAAAAAAACACACACAGAAACACACATATATATATAATAGTTTTTTGTAATGGTAATTTTCCCACCTATAGTGTTTAAAATTTGTTTAGTTTTTACTAGATATGTTGGAGTGGATTCAGCATTTAATAATCATCCAAATTTAATCATTAAAATGTAAAAAATTACAATAATGGATAAATTTTATTTATTTATGAATTTTAACATTCCATAAATGAGTGTTTTATACTTTTTCCTACTTGATGAAATAAAAAATAAGCATATTTCAATGATTTTTAACATAAGAAGGTTATTTTATTAGTTAATGAATTATCTATTATTATATCCCACAACAAACCAGTGGAAAATCCATAATTAAATATTTTTATCATATTACTATATTAATTATGGTTTCTTAATCATCCATGATATAATTAGAAAACATTGTTCATGTAGGTGGTCAATCTATCACAAACATGAACAAACCATGATTGATGGATAATTCTGAGGTAATTTAGTAAAAATTACAATATAAAAATAATATAATGATATAATTTAGTTCTATTTAGTGTGATATATATGGAAAATAATTAATTTATATAATAACATACTTATTAAAAATAATTAAATAGTATTGAAATATTGGTATTAATGTTAGTTCTCTTATTTAAGATGATTAATTTTATAATGATTTTTTATCACTCATAATATTAATATTTTTTTCGTATTTTCATTTAAATAAATTTATTAATAACATAAAAATTATATTTTTCCTATAAAACTATTTTATATCCATACATAAAAGGTATTAATGAAAAATATAATGAATTTTACAATGAAATAAGAAGTCATCATGTATGTATGAAAGATGGATTCACCTTTTAGGGAGCGGGGAAAATTATAAATATAGTTTAGTTTACTAGAATCATAAATAATACATATATATATTTTTATATATCATAATTATATAATAAATTTTAAATTTTGGATCATTCATGTTTGGTAGTTATGGAAAATGGACTTTTTCATTGTGGAGGTGATAGTTTGCACATACCAATGTTTAAAATTATAATTTTTATTTATGAAATGGTGTAAAGATGAATAAATACATTAAAATTATTATAATAAAATATTAATAAAATATTTATTTAAAATTTAAAATTTTCATATGGTTAATAAAATTATAAGAGGATATAGTCTACAAAAATAAATAGATATGTGAATTAGTGGTTATGATCTTTTTTTATGCCATTTTTTATTATCTATTTTACGGAGGGGGTTATGATTTTTAAGTGATATTATTTGGAGAATCCAAGAACCATGTTAAGGTGGATATGAATGTTAAAGAAAAATATTCATAGAGTTTATACTATATTTATGTTATTTCGGTGTGATGGGAATAGATAATTGGAGAGAACCTTTTATAAGTCACTAGGGATGTCATTTTTTGAAATACCAAAAACATTTAAATAATGAGAGGTCACTCTCTATGAAAGTGGCTCAAAAGTTATTAAATAATTGGGTGGGGATGATATAATATATTTAAATCCCAAAACATACATTCCCATACATTTTTCGAACAATTTTACATCCCATTACCCATTCAATTATTACATTTACCATTTATCTGTTGCCCCGTTAACTAGTTTTTACCAAAATTAATGTGATATTTAAGCCTAAAAAAATTGGGAATTATTAGATAATTAGGTAAGTGATTCTATATTTAAAATCTACATTTAATTATTATATTTATAAATCTGATTAAAATTACTTTTATTTTAATATACATATAATTTATTAAAGAAATTATTGAGTAAAGTAATACGAGAGTTATAAAATATGAATAAGTGGGTTTTAAATTATAATAAATGGTTTAAAATGTATAATATAAATTATAAAACAAATAATTTTTTTAAAAAATGTTTCGTAACTCGCTTTTTCATTCCTATATACTAATAATGGTTTAAAAGTTTTTGTATTCGTAAAAACATTATATTGTATTATTCACTTAAAAATCAAATGTTTCGATATAATCCAAAAAATGAAACCAAATCTAATTTTGATATTTATAATAGAGAAAATATCAACATTTAATATATTAAAAATTATAATATATATATATATTTTAATTTTTAATGAAAATACAAAATACAAGGATTAAATGTTTTAATTAAAAAATGATGTATTTTAACATTATGCGTTCTTATTATTACTTCATATTGATTTATAATTTAAATGATGTTAATATGTTATTTCAAAGTGAATAATTTCTTAAATGTTTTCAATTTATTCTTCTAGGATAAAATATATAATAAATAAAAAAATAATTCTTTAGATATAATAAATAATATTTTATCACTAAATATTCATTAAATAATAAAATTAATATGGATTATTTTATTCTATAATTTAATTTTACAAATAAACTGAAATTAAAATCATTTTTTTAATTTTATATATACACAATATCATATTTTAATATTAAACATATTAATATTTTTTACTTCACATACATACATATATATTTAATATTTTAATATAATATTTTTATTTCATTACGAGTTATAATATTTTAAATTACATCTTAATAATACATTACTTAAGTACACTAATCAGATATATATCAAATTAATATATCTATAATAATACTTTTTTGAATGGCCAATTTTGAATTGAAACTATTTTTAATGACCATATTTTTAACAATGTTAATTTGTTTCAATATATATAACCTTATAATACTAATTCGATTCACATATCTAATTTCCATAGTTTTCATTTTAGATCTCAAAACATGATTTATACTATATTTATATCCATTATCATTGTTGTTATTTATACTAATTGTTATTATTAATTATAAAAGTGGTGTAATGGATATTATATTATAAATATATCTTATTTTTTATATATTTCCCCTTTTAATTTTTTTTATTAATGGATTTAATCATCAATAATGCGTAATAAAAAGTTTTATTTTCATTGATAAACATTTTACTATGAAGGAATGATGTGTTAGTTTAATCTATTTCTTATATGACATGTTATTTATCTATTTTAATTCCAATGAAAAAATAATTAAATAGTTTTGAATTATAAACATAAATTTTATAGAAAGAATATTCACCCTAAAAACCAAAGGGGTTAAATTCCCCCCACACCATTAAAAAAAATTTCTTCTTCACAGTTATAATTACCACATACAAACATAATTATAGAAGTCAATATAAATTATATATATAAATCAATAAATAATTTCTACACTAATAATATCCTTATAAACTTGAGAATCATATCTTATTTCTTAGAATTTGTTCATCACTAATATTTAATTTTTTGGAAAACTATTTGGGCCAAAAGATTATTGTAATTGAGTTTAAATACTAAAATTAGATAAAACTTCTAGAGGGTTATTATTATCATTAATCATTTATAAAAAATAATTGGTCAATATGAAATTGTATTTCCTTAATATAGAAAATTATTACTCTTAGTATAGAGAACAAATCCATTTTGAATATAAAATTAAATTATTCAAAATTGTGGATAACATCACACTAATGAATCATAATCCAATAAAACATAAATAATATTCATATAAATTAGATAAAATAATGTTACCACTATTTTTTTTAAACTAATAGGTGGAAAAAAATTAAATAAGACATCGATAAATGTGAAATAATTAATAAGTATATCTAAAATGTCTTCTTTACCACTATCAACATAATTAGTAAATGTTTCATTGAAGTTTCATTAATCTAATATTATAGATGGTTTTTTGTTTTTTTCATCCTAATCACTTCAATTAGAGAAATGTGTTGAATAAACCAAAGTTCAAAAAATACAAAACATTGAACTGTTAGTGAATTTTAGATAAGAACATTCCAAACTCTTCATCTTCCCTTAGTATCTTTTTTTTCTTGACGTCCCATTTTTCGGTAGAAAAAATATCTTATAATTCCATTAATACATTCCACTGGGTTTCACTTCCTATATTTTTTTCATGCAGGAAATTAAATTTTCATAATATTAATAAAAATACAATGTGTATTGACATTTATTGAAACCAATTTTTTTTGATGAATTTTAAAATTGTTTGAGAAAGGATAGAGGTGTTTTGAGATGCCTGGATACTGATATTGACTGATTAAAATTTATTTGAATAAATTATGAATATATTTTTCTAAGGTGAAAGAACTGGAAAAGGAAAATATCATACATTGAGGCTCATATAATATTTTTTGATTATTTTTATGATGTTTTATAAATTATAATATAAATGAGAATATAAAATATCATATAGTTTTGACTTTTAGGATCCCTGTATAGTATTGGAGAATATCATATGTTGTTTTGTAACTATGTATGATAATTCATCCATGTGATATAATCATGAACTAAAGTCAATAAATGGATTTAAATTATATGATGGAGGTCCATACACAATATAAAATAATTTATCTTATGAATGTAATATACTTTTATAGTTTGAGTCAAGGCTAGTTAAAAAAAGGATCCCCGTAATCCATCTTCAAAAAGACCATGATCAAATCATTGAGAAACCCCATTATTTGTGGTGGTTAGAAAATAAAACACATGGTGGAGGTGGGTTTTCATTTATGGCAGCATTGAAGGTGGAGATGTTAGAATTGGTGGGGTGGTGGGCCGATTTATTGCGCAGAACTCAGTTAAAATGTGGTGTAGAGACAATCAAGCATCGTTGATGGGGTTTATTTCTAGCAGTCCTCAGTAGCATTAATAGCGGTTAGTGTAACATATATCATATGAGAGTTAGTAGGTGGAAGGATCTATTAATGATACTAATTGTGTGTCTCATTTGTTATTATCAATGATATTGATGGTTCTAGGAATAATGTTCCTCATTTAGAAGGCAGTCAGTGTCAACAACCTCGTCAATAATGGCCCAAAAGGAATCCAATTAAATGAAAAATGTGTTGGAATAAAAAAGTAAATATATAATATATATATCTAACCTCTCTTTTGATTTATTAAAATTATATACAATTTTTGTAATAATTAAAAAATTATAAAAATAGTGGCCCAATAATCGTACTACTATTGTGACTTTGGAAACCTGGAAGCATAAAAAATGAATTATAAGTTATTTACATTATCTCCCACTATTTTATTCTTGACTATCACACTTCTTAGACACATCTTAAATAATACATATCTTCCTAACATGGGGAATGAAACATAAAAGGGGTGACCTCAAAGGCTGAGTAAGGGTAAACAAGGAATATATGTAATCAAAATCATGATCATAAGGGTTTGTGAACAAGATCATAAAAATAGAAGCTCATACCTTATATATCAAAGATCATATACATGAATAATGGCTAAAATATTAAGAGCATAAAATTCATGAATCATATATAAATAAAGAACATAATCCATTAAATCATTATATATGAAAAATAATGGAACTGTGGAAGATACATAATCATATAATATGATTACCATATTAGCGAAGGCTTTTCTATGAAGAAAATATTAGTAGTATGGGGTCACTCCCCATAAAATGTAGGCATTCACCGTTCAGTCCCATGTCCATATTAGTTTCATGATTTCACTCCTCATACATTCTTTGAATTCATGGTTCACTCCCATGGTCATCATAATGGAATGATTTCATTCCACATACAATATTCGTAGTCATGGTTCAATATGATGGCCCACTTAGTAGTCAAGGTTCATTCCCAATACCATCTTAGTCTTTATATTGAGATATAAATAATTACCCAATACATTAGAGGGAGATATAGTTCCCAACAATCAACTAAATAAATTATAAATACATGTTCCACAAGATCATAAATAATCATATCATATCCCCGGACAAGAAATGGGTATTATAAATAGGTCATGATATCATAACCTATGGAAAAATATATGTTTCAGAATCATTTCATTATAAACATTACTAGTTAATAAAGAAGGTTTCATTAGAAAATAACATGTGTAAGAGAAATAGGGTTTATAAAAATCATTCCATTAAAACGTAATGCATTTGGATAAATAATATTTAAGTAATCATTGAATAAATTTACTATAAATATAGGGGTAACAATAATGTATGTTCTCATATATGGGAAATAATCATAAAATATCTTTTAATACATTTCATTATAAAATTATCTTTTCTTCATTTAAAACACATTTTAACACATAATGATTTTTTGAAAAACATTTTATTTGAAAATAGATTTGAAAAAATATAAAGGAAAAGTTGAAAACCATAATTTTTTTAAAATACATTCTCCTTGAAAATGGACTTCAAAGAACTTACGAAAATATTTCTTAAAACATGGTATTTGAATATAATAGATTTTTGACTGTAGAGAGGGACAATCACATTTTACATTAAATCATTATATTAAGCACCAGAGTGGAAATGGTAATAATAGACGATTATATATTGAATAAATATAGGAGAAAAAAAATTCATGAGTGTTCTTGATAGATGGATCTTAATATTTTATGAAAGTAGTATAATAATTAACAATATCAAAAAACAATGAGATTGTTTCAATAAACACCCACCACTTGGTAACTTGGGATTATATTATAGATATAAGGAAAAGAAATTAAATAAGTCATAAAATATCAAAAAAATAATTATGTTCATGATATAACATGAAAAATTGAATTATATATATATCAAAAATAATTTAAGTGCATAATAAAACATTATTCTCAAAGAAGGCAACGTGAATGGAAAATATTTTTCTCATTTGGTAAATTTTGAAATATAAACCCCATTAAAGAAAGATAATAAAATTGATATTTAAATAACCATAAATTTATTTAAAATATAAATGGAATACATTTCATGGTTGTACATACACCATATAAAAGAAATGGGTGGTGAATAAATCATGAATCTCATTGAAATAAAAAGTGAGACAAAATTTCTTTTCCTTATGTCTTGATCATCAATGTACTCATTAGAACCACCCGTATAATTAATATAAATATATTATAAATATTTTACGAAATCATATTCTTATATATAATACCAAATATTGTTTATTATGACCTCATATTACCCTTTTGTTAACCATCCACTCTTAATGTTTCACTTCCGATAATATTCCTTTAGTTCCTCCCATTTGTCTTAATTTGTTATATCTTTTGTTATTTTACATATATAATGATTAAATAAATAAATATATGATAAAAATATAATATATATTCATTATATTTTTATTATAATAATCTATATAATATATAATTAATAAATTTAATACACCGTTCATGGAAATGGTAATTCGTACGTACAGATGAACGTTGTTTCCGTTTTTGTTATCGTATTAAAAGAACAAAAGAAAATGAACTATATCTATTTATGCATATAACATTGTTAAATTGTCACTATAATGTTATATATATCAGATAAGTTCATTTAAACCATCCTTAATACATTCCATGTTGTTTTTTAATGAATCACATCTCTTTGAGGGGGTGGTAGTCCACACTTCCTCAAACAAACTTAATGTATTTACACCAAATGTAATGTAAAAAAGTGATGTTTTTTAAAAGAAATATAAAAAATAATTAAATAAAAAATATAATATATAACATCTATAAATATATTTTCAATCATAATTTACACCAGGATATGTAGTAAAGGAAAAATGAACAATCACCATTTACTGAGGCAATCGTTCAAACTACACGCAAACAATGTTTTTATTACCCATTTGAAGGAGGTTTGTGTAAGTGTATTTAAAACCATTAGAATAAAAAAATCCTAGTATAATTAGGATACTAGTTTTTTATACATTAATTTAATAAATATACTAGAGGGTTGTATAAGGAAAATTAATAAATGAGCTTGAGAGAAGGCGTTACCACTCAATCAGATAGCTTCTTTTTGGTTTGTGCCAAAAGGATTCCTTTGAAGACTTTATGCCCAATGGGAGTATTTAAGGTATAAGGGAGTGCTGTTGTGAACTTTATGGAGTAGTTATTAGTAGAATAAATGTGGTTGGAGAGGTGTGAAGATGAGGGAGAGGTGGTTTCTTTTTATAGAGAGGATTATGGACTCACATAGTATTTTTAAAAAAAGTTAGTTGTACCCACGTTTTTACTTAAAATAATTCATACCAAACCAACCAAAATAATAATTTTAAGTTTAATTATAGAATAATGGCCATAAATGGGTGTTTTACCAGTTTTTATATCGTTTTTGACATAAATTAAAGGCTTAGACCTCATTTAAACATAATTTTACTTTAATTGGCGTAATTAATTTTACTTACTTTCACTAATTTTTTTTCAAAAACTATGTTGGCCATATTAGAAATTATAAATTATGATGATTAAAAACATGGAATCTATTTTTCTTAATTTCAATAACATATATGGCATAAATAAATTTAATATTAATTCCGCAGTTGGGTCGACAATGCAGGTTTTTAAAAATAATGATCAAATGTTTTATAAGTTTCTATATCCAATTTCAATGTGAAATTTGTTCCAATTACCTAGAGTAGATAAATTTATAAAAATTTAATCTAAAAAAAATTTTAAACATAATTATAATATATTTTATCCTTTTAAATAAATAATATTAAATAATAGTTATGAATTAAAATCCTGTATTTTTTACTATTCACCCAGATAAGAAGTTTCTCAGAAAAATCCCAAATTTTCACCCGAAGCTTATTTAGACATTATAAATTCAAAAATTAATTTTATTTTATCATGTTAAATTTTTAAATGTGTATAATATTAATTTTATTTCCTAGAAGGACTTTAAAAGTAGTTTATTTGATAAAATAATACTTTTAAAGTGAAAAGGAATTTAGAAAAAATCATATATTTAATTATTAGTATGCTATATTTATATAAAAATTTTAAAAAAATATTTAAAAAATATTTATTAATATTGGAATAAATAATTTTAATGTATAGGTTATAATTATATCATTTACATTTCTATAACAAAAAAATGATGTCTCATATAAACATCAGTGTTGTGTGTAACCCACGCCTAGTCATTCTTCCATGTAATGTACACTAATTCAATTTTATGTATAACATATTTTTATTACATGACATTTCAATTGAATTTTTAGCTATGTACATTTTAATAAATAAATGAAAATTTAATTTATTCGAAAAAATGCTCCATAAAATCTCAGGGTGTTATATTCTACCCCCCATAAAATGAATTTCTCCTTCGAAATTCATCACTCTAAAAAACAAATGAGGATACATATAATTCAACATATCCTGGTATTCGAACATAGATTCCATTAACTAGTTATTTCAACAAAAAAACATTGACTAATTGAGTGGTTTTGTATCATATATCTTTCTCTGATTGATCTAGAATTTCAAATTGTTGTTCTTCATAAGAAAGATGATGCTATAGTGGTGTGACCTATGTGTTCAGTACATGAGTAGGGTCTAGTATTTACACCCCTAGGATAGATATATTGAAAAAATAATGTACCTGAGAGACAATTGAAATATGTTCCATGTAATAGGATACCATCCTGACATGATTAATAATCTCAAAGGGACCAACATACCTAGGGATTAATATTCCTTTTGTCCAGAATCACATAACCATATTCCATGGTACGATTCCCTGAAACAAATTTTCACCAACTAAAAATTTCAGATCACAATAAATATTATTAGAAAAACATTTAAACTGAGTTTGATGTGCCTTGATATGATGCTGGATGGTTCTAATATTCTCTAATATTTCTTCAGAAATCTCAAGTCCCAATATATTTATTTATCAATGTTTATCCAAGAACATTGGAACTCTATATTTCTTACCATAAATGGATTCATAATGTTCCATCTAAATTCTTGAGTGAAATCTATTATTATAAAAAATGTTAACTAGGGGAAGGAGTTGATCCCAACCACCATTGAAATACAATGAACATGATCTCAATATAACCTATAAGGTTTGAAATTTTATTTTTGATTGACCATATGTCTAAGGATGATATGATATCTTGAAACAGAAATTTTTAACATGTTCTTATTGAAGACATCGCTAGAACATTGAGGTAAACCATAGATCCTAATATGATATAATTGAATGTGGCACTACATGAATCTTTACCACTTCTTTAATGTATATCCTATAAATCTAATCTAGAGAAAATTGGTCTCTGATAGTGATGAAGTGTGCTATGTTAGTAAGGTGATTTACTACCACCCCTATGACATTAAATAATTTATAGGGTTTCCATTAACCAACAACAAAATCCATAGTGATGTTCTCCCATTCCCATTCTGGTATAGGTAATGGATGAAACATCCCATTTGAATTTTGTCTTTCGTAATTAAATTATTGGCATAATAAGAACCGAGATACAATCTATGTGATATATCTCTTTATTCCGTACCACGAAAAGTATTCTTTCATGTCCCTATACATGTTCATACTTCATAGATAAATAGAGAATGAAGAACTATGAGCTTACTCTAACAACTCCTTCATCAAATTTGGTATGGAAGGAACACATACATGATTCATTGACCATATCATTCCTTCCTGATCAAGGTGAAACTCCATAATTTTTTGGACATTCTTTTACATCTCTTCATCTTCCTTTTACGCCACCATATATATCACTATAATAGAGGGTTGAAAAATAATTTTAGAAAGATAATATTTTTACCATTCCATTAGGATTTCTAGATACATCCATTTAAAATCCAAAAATATTGGACATTTTTTGATCCTCATCATGGATAAGCTAGCATGATCCTTTTGACTCAAAGCATCATCCACCTTGTTAGCTTTGGTATAGTGGTAATGTATTGAGAAATAAAAATCCTTTATCAACTATAACCTTATTCTATGGATCATGTTCAACAATTCTGTTTTACTATATACTTCATACTTTTATGATCGTATATATATCAAATTTTTTTCCTTAATAATAAAACCACAATATCTTTAATAAAACAATTAACGCAGCTATATCCAAATAATGAGTTTGTTAATTTTACTCATGATTTGTCAACTACTGTGAGGCATAATCGATAACCATGATATTCATCATAATAAAACATCGCAATCATTTCTTGGATGCATCACTATATATTAAAAACCCTTATCCACTATAGGGTAATGTAAGAATAGGTGCACATACCAACCATCTCTTTAGTTCTTTGGAATTTTACTCACATTTATATGTCTAATGGACCTTGACACCCTTATGAGTTTTTATGGTCATAGGATTAGATAGTCATGAGATATTATCCACAAACCATGAATAATATCTTTCTAAAACAAGATGGTTGTTCAAGAAAATCGGTCAATAGCATCCATCTTTGATGGATATACTTCTATGCCATCTCTTGAGATTATCTGACCCAAAAATGAAACCTTTTGTAGCCAAAATTTACACTTTATAAATATTTCAATTAAATTCTCCTTCATTTGGTCTTCACTACAATTCTCATGTGGTCTTCATGAGATTCCATGCTCTTTTAATAGATAATAATATCATATATAATTACTACGATAAATTGATTGAGGTAATCTATAATGAATATATTCATTAAATCCATGGAGATAATATGGGAATTTGAAATACCAAAAGGCATCATTGTATATTCATAGTTTCAACACCTTGTACTAAATTATTTCTTGGTTATATACTATTTCATGACCATATATTGATTACATTTAGAATGAATGTAAAGCGTGGAAAGGTATTTACGTCCATGAATTTGATCATACAATTCATAAATACGGGGGTGATGATACTTATTGTTAATAGTAATCTTTTTCAACTCCTAATAATCAATACCGAGTCACATTTATAAATATTTATTTAATCAAAAAAATTATAGTTGAACCCCTAGGTGACACACATGTCCGAATGAATCCCTTATCAGTGTTTTCTTAGAGTTTCTAGTTCAATTCCAGGAACTCAATTAGTGCCATTCTAAAAGGATAATTTGAAATCGGTGTGGAACAAGGTTTGAGTTCTCTTGAGGAATCTACATTGCATTTTTGTAGAAGGATTGGAAACAATTCTTTAAAGACATAAAAAACTCTAGAAAAATAGGCATATCATCGATATCGGTTCTCTCCCCAACCATTTGAGATAAAACTTCCATACGAATGGGAATTAATACCCATACACTGGATTTAGTATCCACATGATGTTCAATCATATCATCAAATGAATATAAGATCATAGGAGGGTTTTAAATATCAAAATTAACTTCCATTACATGACAATTGATGTGTGGTTTTTGGAGACAAATATAATACACACTGATGATTAGATCAAATTAAACAAAAATAATAATTACTTGATTTTAATGAAGTACATTCCCCTAAAATTCCACCAGAGAGAAATCATAGGATTGAGATTTAATCAACATACCATTAAGGGATTTCACTACTAATCCACATCTAATTATATTGGTGGAATATTAACACCCTTTTAAAATTATTTAGATATTAATGAGTGGGTAGATCCAGAATAAAATATGACATTAACAGTTCAAGAGTTTATGTTAATTGTACCTTTTATCATGCCATTATCACACCCCTAATAAGAAATAGAAATTGTATTAAATTTACTTTTATTCATCATATTTATAGGTTTCATATTTTTATCATCATCATTATCTATTAATTTAAGGATGTGGTTACCATAATTCCTATTCTCCTTACAGTTGTAGTATAATAGAGTGGTAGGTTCATTTTGTAGAACCCCGGAACACCATGAGAGGGGAGGGGTGAATCAAGGTGTCAAATTTTTCTTTTAAAACAAGGTTCTTGTTCCCAAAGTGGTAAAAAAAAGTTAAACCTATAAGACTAATGTGAATAGAAATAAAGACAACCACAAGAAAAGCAGACCACAAAACACTTTTACTTGGTTCACTGCTAAGGTCTACGTCCAAGGAGCATATACAGACAGGTTGCTGGTTGTACCTAAATACACTAAACTTCACTAGCTATGGATTGGAATGTTCGAGTACAATCACTCTGTCTTAGGATAATTGCCTTTACAAAAGATCAGGGATAGCTCACTACGTCCCTCGAGTCATACCCATTGACTCCCCCTAGATCACTACCATTGGTGAAGTCTTACTCTATTTATAGACGTGAAGGTCTCTTCAATATATTTGCATTGAAGTATTTGCCTGTGCTTAGCATGAGACTATGCTTGCATTGAAGTCCTAAATTGACGCAATTGAAAGAACTGAACCACTAAACTATATATTTAGAATGTGAAAACAAGTTACACTAATGATGGCGCGCAACACCTACCCTTAGTGCGCAAGATCTCAATTTTGCGTGGAAAATATTTCTCTCAACAACACATTTTTCGCAGAACTGAATCTTTTACGCACAACCATGACTTTTATGCATATCTTCATCTTTTTTACACACGTCATACTTTTAAGTGCAACTTCCACTTTTTCACGCAAATACCTTTTCACGTAACTCTTACATGCATCAGAACTCAGATCTTCTATGAGTATTCAGACATCCCGAATGAGGGGGGTGACCTCTTATTTATAGGCGTCATTGACCCCTATGTGAAAGACCCCACCATATCGCACAAAATGATCATTCTATGCACAATACTTTTTCGTGCAAGAACAAATTTTTGCGCACATCTTTGGTTTTTTCACGCACCTCATGACTTTTCAATTTTTCATCATTCTGATCCCGAAATACCTTTTGCGCTAGAAAACTATCCAAACTTCACTGTTGCGCGCTAAACCAATTTAGTGCACAATCCATGTTTTTTACACACCACTCAAATATTGCTCGCAACTGATACATTTTCCATTTTTCGGTGATCTGATCCTGAAACATACCTTGCGTGTAAGTTTCCAACACACCTACCATTTTGTGCGCATGTTCCTTTGCCAAACACACATTTTCCAGTTTGCTGATTCTGTTGATATTTTTATACTATTGTTTGCTTAAACTGTTTGATCACTTTACTGGAAAACATTATCAACATCCAATAAGTATTGACAACAAACACAAAATATACTCCAATTTCTGCATATAACGACCATGGTCTCATCAAATTTTGTGCCTATTTTTTCACACTCAAAATTTTAGCTAACTTCTTCCAATCAATTTGAAAATAAAATGACTAATAGACATCCCAAACCCACATAAAACAATTATTAGACCCTTTAAATAAATTTCCTCACTGTTACATCTAACACTAAGAACATAAAGGGAAGATCGTCATTTTATATTCAAGGTTTTTATATTTTCCATCAAACTTAATCTTCCTCTTCTAGTCCAAACCATGAGATTGATACATGACACCAATATCTTTTTCAACAAACATTTCATAATGAAAAATATCTTCATATCTACTAAAGTTTATTATGACCAACACCATTTTGAGACATGGATATAAGACACTAAAAAAACTATCAACTTTACATCCAGGTTGTGTTATAATTCATGAATCGTACCTCATTAGCCTCATGAAACTAGCCTCATATGTACCAATAGATTCGTCATCCCTTTTCTTCTACTCAAGGAACTCTTTCTCCATCTTGTTATGGATAATCCTAGGAAATTAATTAATGAAAAATAATTTCTTTAAATTTTACAAATCCATTGATTCAATATCATCTTGCTTCCACGTATTTTTTAATTATAATCTACCACATATTTTCTTCACCATATAATAAATAAATATCAATAATAAAATTCTCATGCACCGAACACTAATTAATAAGGAATAAAATTTCAGCATTATTGATCCATTTTTCAGAAACAAGTTTATTTGAAGACCCTCTAAAAAAAGGTTGTTTTTCCTCATGAATGACTTAACATAATTTTTTCCTTCATTTTCTCATTTTTATTCCCACCATGATTTATAGCTTGAAGAAGTTGTGTGATCATAGAAAAAAATTCTTTCTAAATCCCACAAAATTTAGTTTCTCCAAAGTTGAATGATTTTGTTGTATATAAAAATTACTACTAAAGTAATTCCTTCGGATTCTAACCATTGAATAAATCCAAAAGCATTGAGTTAGAATTAATTATTATAGAGAGGAACCAAATAATCATGGAATGTCACATATTAAATGTCAATGTAATGACACCTTTCTTAATCTATGACACATTAGGTTTTTCTTATATATTTATAGGTGAATTATATTTAAATACTTCATAATGGTTCATGAATAGTTTGTGAATTCATACAGAATATCCCCTGGGAGTGTCAAAACATGTGATTAGTATGGACCTTTGTCAGGTACCATATCTCCCTGAATCAAACCCAAAACATCTTTACATATTTGTTACCCCTAGGAACAACTATGCGAGAGCCACATCCACTTATAGAATCAAAATAGATATTATTTCTAGGAATCCACTCACTCTCTCTTTTAATAAAATGACAATAATTTTTCCTATACTTTTTTCTTATCCTTAGAAATATCTCTAGACATGCCCTTAGGTATATAACTATGGTTTTGTCATCATAGATTCTAAAGGATAACTAAACATTTTCTCTGAAACAAACTATATAGACCCTCTATTTTTACAAATTATTATTACATAACATTTTTGGAATACATATAACTTTATAAAAATAAATTCCCAACGACCATACTATTATATTACCTTTGTATAAATGGAAACATAAACAATGATACATAAGTGAGATACACTATCTCCAACTAAGATCTTTTTGACTATAGCCCTTCTTAGACACATCAAACATAATACATAACTTTATAACATGGGGAAGGTAACATAAAGGGGGGGGGGAGCTCAAATTCTTAGTAAGGGTAAATAGGGAGATATGTATGAATAAAAATGATCATAAGTGTATGATAACATGATAATAAAATGAGTTGATAATACCCTATAAATAAAATATCATATACATGAATCAAGGCATAAATCATAACAATTCAAAAGGAATTAATCATAAAGAAATAAATAATACAAGACATGAAATCATAACATTGGAATAAAACATTGAATTGCTGTCGACAAAAAATCATGTAACATGATTTCCATAGTATCCAAGGCATCACTACCAAGACTATCTTGGTATAATGTTTTCACTCCTTATACCATCTTGGTTGTCATGATTCACTCCCATGGCCATATATGTATCATGAGATCACTCCTCATACAATTTTGGTAGTCATGGTTCAATCCCATGACCATCATAATAGAATGAATTCATTCATCATACCATCTTGGTAATTAGTGTTCACTCACATTGCCATATTAGTTTTCAAGGTTCATTCCCAAGACAATATTATTCTATATAATGAGATAAAAATAATTATCAAAATCATTGGAGAGAGATATATATCCCATACATCTCATAATTATGTCATACATACATGTTACACGTGATCATAAATAATCATATCATATCCCATGAAATGAAATGGGTATTATAAACATGTAATCATATCATAACTCATGGAAAAAATAGGTTTCGTAGTACTTTAATCATAAAAAAATTCAGTGAAAAGAATCAGGTTTCAAAAGCATATAAATCGTGAAAGGGAAACATGTTTTACAAACACCATTCTATCAAAAAATAATGAATTCTAAAAAATAATATGAATGGAATGACAAAATAATTTTCAAAGAAAGGATTGAGTAACACCAACAGATGTAATCATATATGGTAAATAATTTTGAATTATATTTTGGAGACATTTCTTAAGGAAAATATCATTTATGCATTGAAAATTATTTTTAAAACATAAAATATATTTGAAAACAATTTTTATCAAAAATAGATTTAAAAACTTATAAAATAAGCATTTAAAATCTTAAAACAAATTGGAAATCCTTTTTCATTAAAAATGGTCTTCAAATATCATTTGAAAACATTTTGGAAAACATGGATTTTTATTATAATATATTTCTGTACGAATAAATAGACACTCATATTTTACCTAAAACATTATATTATATATCAAAGAGTGAAAAATTGTAATAATATTAGTTGATATCTTGAATAAAAGGATAAAAATAAAACTAATGAGTGTTATTTAGAGATGGATACTATGATTTTATCAAAGAATCTTAATCATTAACAATCTCAAAAATCGTTGAGATTGTTTTAATAAACACGTACTAATTAGTTACATGGGATAATATTCTATGTCTAAGAAAAAAATTAAATGAATCCTAAAATATCAGTAAAATATGTATATTCCATATATAACTTGTAAAATGGAAGTATATACACCTCAGAAATAATTTTGGTACAAAACAAATATGAGTCTCAAAAAAGGAAAATTGAGATCAAACTATTTTACCGATTATGATACTTTTGAAACGCGAAACCCATGAATGAAATATCATCAACTTGATATGATAATACCATAAAATTTATTTATAATATAAATTTAATACATTAATGGGAAGTATATACACCATACAAAAGGTATGGGTGTGAATAAGGCATGTATCTTTTGGAAATAAAATGTGAGATGAAATCTCATTACCTTATGTCATGACTCTCATCATACTCATTCAAAAAAAATTATATAATAAATATAAATTTATTATATTTTTTAAATAAATATATTAACATATCTAATAACATATATGGTTTTATTATGACTTTATACTACCATTTTTTTAACCATCATATGTTAAGGTTTCACTTTGGATAATATTCATTTTGTTCATCAAATGTATCGTAATTTATTATATCTTAGTCCTTATACATATATCATGACTATTGAATAAAACACGATATAGATAAAATCTATATTCAGTATTTTATTATTATTATAATCTATTGAATATATAATTATGAAATAAAATATACTATTCATGGAGACGGTAAGCTGTATGTCTGCATGAATGTAGTTTCCGTTTCTATTATCATATTGAAAAAATAATGAAAATGAAATATATATATATATTCATATAATATCATAAATTATCATGATAATTTTATATATATCATGTAATCTATCTAAAACCATCCATAATACATTCCATCTAGTGTGTGAATGAATCATATCGCTTTAGGAGGGCGATAGACAACAATTCATCAAAAAAAAATTATCATATTTACATAAAATAAAATGTAAAAATATATGTGATGTGAAGGGAATAATTAAGATTAATTAATTAATTAATATAATATACAACATATGTAACAATATTTTAGAACATAATTTCCACCATGAGAGGCGATAAAGGAAAAATGAACAATCATCTTTCAGTTAGGCAGTAGTTCACCATGCATGTATACAATATGTTCATTACCCATTATATGGAGGTGTGCGTATGTTTAGGTAAAACATTTATCATAAAAACATCCCATTAAATTTATAATAATATTTTTATTATAAAATATTAAAATAAAGGGAGTTTATGGGATTGGGAATTAAAATAAATAAAGGAGGTTGACTGAAGGTGTTACCTCTTCATCATGTAACTCCATTTGGTTTGTGAAAAATAGATTATTTGGAAGGATTTCTACCAAAAGGGAAGATCAAAAGATTAATGGATATAATTTGGGATGTTTGTTTGTAAGATAAGTGCTGATACTAAGTAGTTTGAGAGGTGTGAAGAAGAGGGATCAGTGGTGGACTTTTATAAGGAAGGGAATGGAAAAACATGGTATTTATGAAAAAAAAAGATAGATGCACCCAAGTTCATACCTAAAAAAGACTTAAAAACCATAAAAAATAATTAATAGAATGGTAATTGGACTAATAAATTAATTAAAATGTCTGTTGGACATTTTTCAATGTTTTCTTTGTCTTAACATTATTTTTTAGTGCTCAGTTAGACATAATTTTACCTAAATCGATTTAATTAAATTTAATTATTTTCACTATTATCATTAGAAAAAAACTTAATTGGACTTATTATACATTATAAATTTTGATTATTACAAAAAAGTGAAGAAATTGTACAAAATTATAGTCCCAAAAGAGTCAAAAATTATTTTAAAATTAATCCCATAGTTGGGTTGACAATACAGGTTTTTAATGTATAAAGGTTAAACGACTTTCTATGTTTTTATATAAGATATCAATGTGAAATCGGTTATAATTGAATAAATTTTATTAATTGATAAAAATATAATCTAGTTAAATATTTAAACTATATTAAAATATAATTTATACTTATTATTAAATTATATGAAAATGTAGTTTTCAATTAAAATCCTGTATTTTCTATATTCATCGAAAATTGAGGTTTCACTAAATAATAAAAAAAAATTCACCCTAATATAATTTATAAAATATATATTCAAAAATTTATTTTATTCTTTCAAATTAAATTCTTAAATGGTTCTAAAGTAAATTTTTTTATTTTTTTTATTTTGAAATTATAAGTAGTTTATTCGAGAAAACAATATTCTAAAATACAAAAGGACGTTAAAAAAACATATCATTAATTATAAATATGTTATATTTATATAAAAATTTATAAAAATTTATAAAATATATCTTTGAATACTAATATAATTATGTTTAATGCGTAAATTATAATTATCTCATCTAAATAATTATAATAATAAAAAGATGTTTTGTAAAAACATTAGTGTTGCATGAAACATTCTCCAAGTCATTGTTCTCTATAATGTATGCCAAGTCATTGTTTTATTTAACTTATTCTAATTACATTACATGTGGGAGTAATTTTTTACTTGTTGAATTTCCATAAATAAAATAAATTTAAGTTTACTTGAAAAATAAGGCCCATAAAAAACTCTAGGTGTTGCATGACCCATAAAAGGATTCAATGTGACATAACACACAAATACATAGCTACCATATTGAGAAGGAAAAGAGAGTATGAATACCACCATTAGTACTAGGTACCATGTATCGTTTCATAGGGAATGATATATCTGTATTCATGTGAGGTTTGGAGCTCACAACATAGTGTATCAAATTCTATAGAGGGGTTATTATAGTGGTGTCAAGTCTTTGGGTCCTTCAGGTATTATTCATAGGCCTTGTGCCTACCAGACCTACTAGTCATGTTATTGGATTTTTCATAAACATGGTTCTATAAAGTATTATCCAAAAATTAAATAAAAAACTATGTCCTTTAGTCTATTGTAGGATCCGAAGATACCTGATAAAGACTGTAATTTATTGGAGTTTCATTATTTGTTCATAAAAACATTCATTTATGTGTATTATATATAATGATTTTCATTTTGAAATTCTAATAGCCCATAATTGAGACTGATGTAGAATATAATTAAATTATACATGTTTCATATTTGATTATTCTGATAAAATTAAATTTTATTCTAATTATTTTTATGTGATTTTATTCATGGATCAAATATAAAGATAAAAACCATAATTGTGTTTCTTTCAAATATCAATGGAATTTCAGGTGAATGATATTGATTGAGTTTGGTGTTACTATAATCAATTTAGTATATAATATCTCTTCCCTATGAAAATTTTGAAATATCAATAGGATTAAAAAAGATATGGATTTAATGGTAATTTTCAATTTGGAAATTATGGCCACAATAATTCATATATTACATGAAATAATGAATTGATTATTTATCCAAACATCGAAATATATTTTCAATAATGCATTGATGTTTGATTTATGAAAATTTAATTAGTAGTTCCTTAATATGAAAATTTAAGGATATTTTCATAAAAATTGTATAAACATTATTTAATCTATATTTAGTAATCATAAATAATAAAATACATGATAAAGGGTTGGTGTTGTTAATTTTTTGAAGGAGAAACTATATGTAGTATTATAAAAAAATATGATCTAAAATAATTAATATGAAATTTCTTCCTAATGACGAGTAAAAATTTTATATGATTCCAAGTGATGGACCATATACTCATCAATGATATTTCTTGAGGGAGTTGTTGTTTATTATGTTTCTTAGATAATGTAACCTATCAGTCCCATTATTTTTGGAGGTCAAGGTAACAACCTTGATCAAGTTAATTTTGATAATAATAAGGGGACTATATTAATGAGATAATAACTGTGAAATTACAATAACTAATTCATTTAAAATTATATGTACCTCATTGATAATTATCTGTGTATTTTTTACTATATAGGGGAGGATGTTCAGTGAGAGGTGATAAATAATAATTATAGTTTATGGGATATTTTTTAGTACACACTCTAATTCATCTAACCCACTCTGATTATCTATTTCACCGTTTATGTGATCTATAAATTCATATAACAATTGATTGACACTAATTATATCATGAACTTAATGCGTATCAACAAAAAAATTTCAGTAATAAATGAATATCACCATTTGATAGAGAATGGTTTAAATCCTAGAATTAAAGAATGGTTCGTTAAATTATTTTAAAACCATATATTGTTCTTGATTATATTTAATTTGGACTCATTTTTTCCAGATATAAACACTCTATGGAAATTGAGAGATATAAAAAACACTGAAAATGATGGAAAATATGTGAATTTTTTATAATATTTATTATAAATAGAACCGATAAAAGTCACAGGATATAGAATCACTATTGTTTTTTTGGAATAAAAAACATTTAATTTTTAAAATAAATAAAATGGTGAACAAATACAATCTATAGATCAATCAAAAAGTGTTTTATAATGTCATAATACATTGGGAAGAAACTATTTATGAATTTTTAAAACCCATGAAATCTAATTGTGGTCACTATTTTAGGGTTTAGGGATGTACTTAACAATCATAATGTTTTAAATATATTTATGGTATTCATTCTAGATAAAATCAATTTCAAAATATATATACTTCAAGGTAGGGATATATATGAATTTACCACTGATGTACTTCACAATACTCTCGTTAATTAAGATATGATATAAGGACATGATTTTAAGGGAAAAATGTAATCATGGAAATGAAATTTCTATCAAACCATTAAAATTCGTTAATATTAAAGAGAATAAGTACATCTCAAATGGATTTAGAAACAAATAAGATTATATTGAGACTCATTCTCCCATGTAAAAATATTTTAGAAGAGGAATAGGTAAATATACAGGTAAAATTCCATTTTAATGTTTCAAATATGGATTATTTTAGAAAGTTATCTTATATAATTCTAATAAGATTTTAAATTTTAATTAAAATAAAAAATATATATTAATTTTTCTTATATATCTGTCAAATAACAATAAAAAAAATAATTAACATGTTTTCCCATTATTACATGAGAATAAAATTTCATTCAATCAATGAAGGTGTGTGTGAATGTAAAGAAAGTGGTGATGATAAAGTTCATAAAGATATATCTCAAAATGTTTTCATAGAAAAATAAGATTAAATGGAAACCATATATATATAAATCATAATATTTTAGTGAATATTTTGTGGGGGAGGGAGATATTTCCATAAAAAATGTAATAAGAATAGATATCAATATGTGTCTAAAATAATATAGTTGTATGAAAAAATATAATAATGAGTTGAATAAAGGGATATAAAATCAATGTTAACATATAAACAGAAAATAAAATCTTATTAATGAAATATATATATTGAATCTCTATAATGAAAAAAGGAAAAACAAATGATGATATAGACACCACTATTATCTTGTGAGATATTGAAATTCATAAAGACTAGGGGTAAAATTATGATACAAAAAAGCATAATATGGATACACAATTCAATAAGAATAATGATGTTAAACATATAAGAGTATGTTTGAAGTTAATTATATTAAATAGATTCTCCATGAAAGATGAATGATATGATAAAGGAATGTATAAAGAGGTTTTAGTATAAAATGATGTTACTCATACTAAGAAACTAATTATTAATCAGATATTAAATGGTTGAATTCCCTAGAGAAAAACAATATTATTATTAAATATAGAAAGAATGAAAATTATATAAATTTCCTCCATCGGTCACAAATATTCAAGAAAAAAATCGATGAATATATATTTATAAATTTATTTATTTAATTATATAAGATTGATTAAGATAAAAACCTATTGAATAGTATAATTGATATCAAAGTATAAATTTTCCATAATATTATTTGTGCTATAAAATGTTTAGACATATGGATTTTAATTACCAATATAATATGTCCCATCTTGGATTGATAAGAGAGCATGAATCAATGGTTAGATTATAACCATGTGTGATATGTCATCTGGGTAATCAATAGTATGAAACAAAACAATAATATGAAAAATAGTTTTGAATTCTTATAAGAGTATAGTGAAAGTTATTTTCAAAAATAAAATACATTAGATGCATGTGTAACATTCATCCCAACACAGTGAAGTAATTTTATATGATTCAAAATGACTACGATCAAATATAGATAATGATAAATTTGTTTTACTAATTGTTCATTTAATGATTACAAATAAAATAATCTTTTAATTATGAGTAGTTGGTGTTAACTAATATGATAGTTTATCTATTTTTTTTAAAATGATGATAAATATGAAGGATATGGGTCATATTATAATGACCATTTTCTTACAATCAATGTTATTGGGATATAAAAAATTAGTAAAATTCAAATCTATCATGATAGTGTGTTGCTTTTGGATATCCTAAAACACAACATGGATACTATGTCATAACTATTGGGTTCTGGAAAAGAGAAAATATTTAGAAAAATTGATTCATTGTAAAAATAATAAAAAATTAGGTTACGGTTACAAGGGGTTTGAGAACCTCATGAAACATTTTTCTAAAAAGGCAAAAAAAACAAGGATATTAGAGGAGAAAATATGAAGAAAGATAGTTATGACACCAAAGGATCGATCACCATGGCCAAAATAACATGACATGATTGATCAAGAATAAACTATGAGAAATATTACCCTATCAAAATAAGAATCTTTTATTATTTATAAAACATGAAAAATGGGGAAATAGTGAGTAAAACTCAAAATGGATTTTAAATTCATACTTAAAATCATCATAAATTTATTCATTTTGATTTGTTTTTATATATAACTATGATTTAATCAAGTGTAAAAATTTATTTTATCACATTTATTTAATAATTAATATGGTTCTCTTATATTATGATTGTTTCTAATATATAATTGCAACTATAGAAATATTGGGGCACCAAAATAATTGAATATAACTAGGAATATACATAAATATATTTTTGTTTTTAAAACCCAAAAAACATATTCCAAGAAACAATTCAACATATATCATAGCAATAATGACATTAAAAATGAATTTATTTTTGAATATACTCTTCTATAATATTGATTGGATGAATGTAAAAATAGATAAAAAATATATATGGTGGTTATTATAAAAGAAAATAATAAAACCTCATGGTATTATTGATTATAAACCATCAAAACTATAGGAATTATTTAGTATGGGTGTGTTTATAGGATAACAACATGAATGTAATCATAAGATAATTGTGTAAAATGAATTAAAATTTCTATTATTTCTATGTCTATATAAGTATATGAATAAAAAAAATTTCAAATATTACTGGTCTCGTAGCTTGGGGTTATCATGGTCTTCTCATTTGGTCAATCTTAACATGCTTGAGCCCATTTTTTTTAGGTTTGATGGTGAGCATCACATCTTGGTATGTGTTAGTATTAGCTCGTAATGGTATAATATTTGAGCCTTTGTTCCAAATCCGTCCCCTTTTTAGTTAGTTATGTTCTAGCACTTTATATTGGTATCAGTTCCACCTCTTTTACATATTCTCATTGGGCTGGTTTTGATACACATGACCACATCTTAGTTGGTTTTATTGCATTTTTGGGAAGGTTTAGGATTGTGCTGGTGGGAGTTGTGGCAATTCTGTCTTCGTCTTAGTGTTCCTTCTTAACTGGGATTCTTTCTCCCTTTTTATTCGGTTCATCCTCTTGTGTGTTTCTATACTTTAATCATATTGGTTGAAGAAGCACCATTCCCAGAACCCATAATTATCTTTTTCTATTAATTTTTTTATGGTTTATGGTTTATTTCATTCATGTTTTGATTCGAATGGTTTGATAGATTTGGTCAATGTTCCTTCATGATGACAATATTGGTTTCCTAGTGTTATTATCTTGTTTGTGCCTTTAAAGGTTGGGTTTGGTGGTCATGGTAGTGGTCACATATCACTATTGAGGTCATTTTGTACTCCATACTCTACTCTAGAACCTAGGTTCCCCAAATATTCTCGTACTTATGTTTTCACAATGGATTTCAGGGTATTTTTTAATGTGATGTTTAAGTAATCATTAGCAGGTCCAGAGGTGTTTCTTTGTGGCATATTCAACTGTATCCCAAGGTTCCCATAGGACTTTATCTTTATGAAAGATTGTGAATCGGCTTAAAATTCAAGGGTTCTACAATTTCTCGTGATAATTTTATGTTTTTAGTGATCTCTATGATAAATTTTGGTGGATAGTATCTCCGGTGAACTATTGTGGATGATGGTTATGCATGGTGTCATGGTGCATGAAGCGTGGTAGTATGTTTCTTGAGGAATTGATGATGAATTCTATTTTGAATTTTAAATTTTAAAATTGATCCTTCCATATTGTTTTTTTGGGATTTCATGACACATGGATGTTTATCATAGTTTCCCACTAAACCAAAATGGGATATTCAATAGTATAAAAATTAAATATCAGAATTTGTTCCTAGGAAAATATAATATATATAATCATGTAACTATTACAATAATAAACCTAAATAAATCATTAATATATAAGAAATTTCATTCTATAAAAATGAGGAAGGGACAAGATATACTCTCTTTTTAGATGATGAGTGTGATGTTGACATTTCAGAAACAGTTGATGAAAAAATATTAAACACAAAAACTCCAAAAAAATATAATGACTCTACATATTCATATGATGAATATGGAAAATTAAAGTATATGTGGGTGAATAAAATATTGACAAGACATGTTGATACTGGGACCATTATTTTGGATCATAACAAATTTGTACAGCTAAGAAAACTGATCATGGGAACCGGGCATACATGTCTTTAACAAAGGTTATAACTGAAATAGTTGATGAATAAATCAAAAATGAGTATCTATTTCATGACCTAATTGAATAACATGTCCAAATTTTTAAAAATTGGATCATAGTAATTTTTTCTTAGACCCATATAAAATATTTTTATTAGAGAATTTTTTTCATAAACAATCTATATGATAATGGTTAAATGACTAGAAAAAAATACTGAGTAGTATTAAATGGATACTAAAAAATTAAATTGGTTTAATTATTTGAAGAAAATTACCTAGTTGGTAGATTTTCTTCAATATCAATATTTATTTCCATACCATCTCCTATAATATTCATGATGTTTACATGGATATTAAATTATCACTTCTAACTATTGATGTTGATGAGGAAGTATACAAGGAACAACCTATATGCTTTATGTTATACTCAGATGGAATAAAGGTATTCATGTAGATAAAGGAACATTATAATTTGAATAATATTTATTATTATATAAATAAAATTATATTTCATAAAGTGTTGATGGAAAACAATATTTATGTGAAGACTACAAACACCAAATACCTCTTTGTGATTTTGAAGGTGATATAATATTTTCTTATAATGAAGCATTATATGTGATTAATTATTATTTTTCATGAAATAAATCATTGAGATTTATATAATATGATAATTGATATCTTTTATGGTTCATCAATTTTTTAACATATAATATATATACTTATATGAAAATAAAATTGTGAAAGTTATCTATTTAAGGGGATTAGAATTCTTAAGTCAAGATGAGTGTCCATTCTAAGTCATATGGGAATAATAATGATAAAAGATGATTAATTGAAATACATTAATGTGGAATAATTTAGAAGTTTGATTGGATATTTTATGTACTTGAGAGATTTATGGTTGTATATTATTTATGCCATAACTCTTTGTTCCTGATATAAATCTAATCTAAAGGAAAAACATATTTTGTAAACAAAATGTATACAATGACTCATATAAAATGTACAAAACTATAGATTAGTCTATAAATAGATAGTTAAACTAGAATTAAATTGTATTATTTATGATGACTAGTTTGTAGTATATTATAATTGAAAATCCACAACCATTTGTGTATTTCTCTATGGAAAATGTTTTGTATCATTATATTTAAAAATGAATATAGCTATAACGGCGCAAACTTTACATACATGTTTATTACTTCAGAATTGAAGCATACTTATTACAGCATATAAAAAAACCATGATAGAACCGTATAGGTATAGTGTCTTTAGAAACTATGAAACATAAACAAATGGTTCATAAATCATCTACATTGTCTCCCGTTTATTTCATCATATCTAGAGTCCCTTTTGGCATATCCTACTTAATACCCTTCTTAATGACCTGGGGAAAAGAAAACATACAAAAGGGAGAGCTCAAATGCTTAGTAAGGGTAAACAAAAGAAATATCAATCATATCATATTCATAAGAACATAACATTTTGAATATCATAACCTGCAAAAGAGATCATAATATCATAACATGGGATAAATATTAGTAGTGAAATGTAATCCCAATAATCATAACATATAACATGAAACTTTGTGGCATACACACATAATCATAGAATATCATTTACTATTATTCGAGACTCATTGCCAAAACTATCTTAGTGGAAAAAGTCCATTTCTGAACCGAGTTCACTCCTCGTTTCAGTCCTGTATCACTGAACCAGATTAACTTGCCGTTACAGCCATGTCTATCTCATGAGATATAAATAATCACCCAATGCATTGGAGGGATATATAGGTCCCACACATCTCATAATGATACCATTCTTATGTGTTCCACAAGATTATAAATCATACTTCATAGCATAACCCATGTAACAAAAATGGGATTCTTAAACATCATGCCATCATAACAAAATCAATATAAGATAAAAGGACATCATAAAAATAATTCTATCATAACATAATCAAATAAATTGAAAAATAAGGATAGAAACAAAACCCTATATTATCATAGATGGAAAATAATTTTGATAAAACGCTTGAAACTTCATTCTTGAGGAAAATATATTTTCTACTTCAAAAACATTTTTACTTTTATAAAATGACATCTAATTTTAAACTAAAATAATTTGATTAAAAATAAACATGAAAAATTGAAAATTAAACTTCATGGAAAAATATTTCTATGAAATCATAAAAATCCATTCATGCTGTATAAGTAAAAAAAAAATCATTCTCGTACTTTGGCCAGAAAAGTCAAAAAGTACCTCATACTAAAAATGACAAAATATTCCTTTCATATCTTTTACTAAAAACTCACCAATGGGTAAAATTAGATTTAAAAAATTGTATAAGGATAGAAATAATATTACATATTGATGAAACATGGATGTGGATGATAAATATGCCCCAGTAATTACCAAAGTATAAACAATCTCGGATAAAAATTGAGATTGCGAGATTTTCCCTTACCTTAGGTATGATATGCTTCGTACATATCCGAACCTCCGGTATAATGATTTAAATAATGTCATTGAATTATTACAGAATCATATTCATGGTTATGATATCATATATGGTCATACTCTTATCTCCTTATTAATAATATTTCACTGCTACTTGTTATTCGGGTGTTCATTGCTTTATGTTCTTATGCATGTTTTGTCGAATAAATTCTTCTTATTATTTTTAGGTTATAGATAAATAATTTAAATAATGGTATTAGTATAATATATTTCATATTTATTCATTCAATTCATTTATATCATCATTATTCAATAAATATCATGTAAAACGAGTCGCATCACATCGTAGAGACGGTAGGCCGTACGTACGCACGGGTGATGATATCATTCCCATGATTGTGGAATTTCATTTAAGTGTATGTATACTATTTAAGAATAAATATCACTTTAAAATAATCATATATAGTTATTCTTCACACCATTATACCCATCCAAGTAAAGTGGTGGTGGAAAACAGATTACACCATGGTGTGGAGACAGTATTCCGTACGTACGCACGCACGGTGATTTTGTTTTCCGTAGGATGGATGGAATGTGAAATAGGGTTGTTTCATATTTATAATAACATATCAGTATATGAGTGATACTTATGTTATTACTTCATAATGAAACAACTAAATAAGAGGAAGTAGAAGAAGAAATAAATTTGAAAGAATCGGTAACGGATATTACCTCTTCTTCGACACACCTCTTTGAAACCTCCTATTAGGGCACTAAAATTGGTCTTTGAAGAAGAACATGACCTCTATTATGTTTCTAGGGAAGTTTATAAGGGAAATGGGCAGGGGATGTCCGAGATTTAAGCCTCAAAACTGTGTGAGGAGGAGAGGGAGGAGGTGCCCTTTTATAATGGAGGAGAGGGGCACCTTTGGAAAAACCTAAAATATCATTTTATAATAAAGTCATATTCGGATTCTAATAACTATAAATTGATTTATTTTAAAGATAAGGTGGGTATGGGTCGAAATACTCTCAACCAATTGGTTTTAGACAAGTTTAGGTTACTATTTTTACCTTATCATTTAGATTTAACTCTAAGTTAAATAATTTAACTTTTACTGTGTCTTCTTGTATTCTAACACTATATTGTTAATAATCTTACTATAACAAACCAAAAGAACCCCAAGTGGTTAATTATTAATATATATAACCTTATCTAAGTCATTTGGTCGAACCTTTTATTTTTAGGAATAAAATAACAATTAATAATATAATATTTTTTTAAAAACTATTTTATGTCAATTTTGGCACTATTTGGTAATTGATTTTTTTGAAACTCATAACAGCATGATTAGTTCGAAAAATGTTAATTAAACCAATACTAACATGTATTATTAACCTACAAAATTAGTGTGATTCATAAAAAGTCTCAAATTACATTTATTTGGGTATTTATAACATCAATTATGTTAATATTTCATTAATATGGTAATTACTGCATCATCAGTGTGTCAAAAATAAATTATAATATTTAATTTCTAAAAATTATAAATAAAATACCATTATGTAGGAACTCTTTTTATCTTTCTAATTAATATTTATAGTCAAATTTATCTTATGTATAATTCTATATTTAGAATGTTTTTAGTCATTAAACTTTGATTTTAACTATTTTAACTCTTCTTTAAATAAAATAATAATGAGTGTTCTAATCTAATTAAGGTGGAACTAAATGGTAATATTTTATTTCTAAGGTTGTTTTTGGTTGAATTAAACTTATCCAATAGAATTATGATATTTTTTAGGGAAATAAAAATATCATTTTTACCCTTAATTACCCTATTTACTTTTAACCGTGGTAAATAAAAGTAAAAAAGTTACTATTCACCAAAAATTATTTCTATCTTATTAAACCAAATTTTACTCCTTGATATTAACCGTGTCTCTCTCATTTTCGAAATTCAACTCACAGAAGCAGTAAAATTATGTTTTATGTACAATTGTAAATGCTCCTCAGAGATGGGTAAAAGACGGTAAAAAGTTCAATAAAATTTTTATGTATCTATATTATTATAAAATTAATCCAATGAATTACATTGAACTTATATAGGTATTATGTATCTATTTTTACCTAAAATAAATTTAAATAATAAAAATGATTATTTAAATAAAAAGTCGGTTTTAACCAATAACTTAGTGTTTTCAGTATTCATCAAAAATTGAATGTTTCTAGAAAAATACCAAAAATTCACCCTAGGATAATTTCGATATTCCGAATCCAAAAATGAAGTCCATTTGGAAAGATAAAATTTATAAAATTTCAAAAAGTGGGTATTACTATTCATAACGGCTAGTTTATATAATATTTTAATAACAAATCGTTGTTTAGTGAAACTCGGTATTGCATACAACACACGCTATCGTGGAAGGTCGTGATTGCATGTAAAGAAAGCCAGGATAGTGTTGTGTGTAGTGAAATATTCCTTTGATGTTGCGTATAACATAAGACATAAAAAATATACTTCTGATAAACTATCAGGGTGTTACATTTTACCCCCCTTAAAAAGAATTTCGCCCTCAAAATTCATCACTTCGTAACAAACAGATGAGGATACCCATCCCTCATCATATCCTCAAGCTCCCATGTAGATTCTTATAATTGGTGGTTCCTCCATAAAACGTTCACCAAGTGAGTGGTCTTGTTATGTAGAACTTTTTTTCTATGATCCAGAATCTCTTTCGGTTGTTCTTCATAAGAAAGATCTTGCTCTAGCGGTACAAATTCTGAGACTAGTACATGTGAAGGATCAGGTATGTACTTTCTCAAGAGAGATACATGGAACACATCATGAACTTGAGAGATATTCGGTGGAAGTTCCAATCAGTAAGCTACCTTCCCAAAACGATCCATTATTTTGAAAGGACTGATATACCTAGGGCTCAACTTTCCCTTCTTTCCAAATATCATTACTCTCTTCCAACGAGATATTCGTAAGAACTATTTATCACCCACTTCAAACTATAGGTATTTTCTTCGGTTGTTGGTATAACTTTTTTGTCGACTCTGAGATGCTCTTATGTGTTGTTGAATAGATCTGACATTTTCTTCCATCTCATCAACAAGATCAGGTCCTAATAGATTTCTTTCCCCAACATCATCCTAGCAAGTTGGAGTTCGAAATTTCTTTCTATAGAGAGCTTCATAAGGAGCCATCTGAATGCGGGAGTGAAAGATCTTATTATAAGAAAATTCCACCAAAGGTAGGTATTGATCCCAACCACCTTTGAAATACATAGAGAAAGCTCTCAAAATGTCTTCTAGAGTTTGAATTGTTCTCTCAGACTGACCGTCTTTCTGAGGATGATAAGCAGTGTTGAAACTTAATTTTGTATCCAGAGTATGCTGAAGACTTCACCAAAACTTTGAGGTAAACCTCAGATTCCGATCAGATATAATGGAAAGTGGTACTCCATGAAATCTTACCACATCCTTTACATATATCCTGGAAAGCTGATCAAGAGAAAAATCTTCTCTAATAGAAATGAAGTGTGCCAACTTCGTAAGATGATCAACTATAACCCAGATATCATTATTTCCTTTGGATGTTTTAGGAAGTCTGATGACAAAGTCCATAGTGATGTTTTCCCATTTCCATTCGGGTATGGGTAATGATTGTAACATCCCCTTAGACTTCTGACTCTCAGCTTTAACTTGCTGAAAAACCAAGCATCGAGAGACATATTCAGAAACATCTATTTTCATGCCATCCCACCAGAAGTACTCTTTCAGGTCTCTATAAATCTTCATTCTTCCAGGATGAATAGAGAATGAAGAACTACGAGCCTCATCAAACAACTCCTTTAATTCTAGGATGGGAGGAACACACACTCGATTCCTGAACCTTATTATATCATCACAATCAAGGTTGAATTCAGGAAGATTTCCCACAATCTTTTTCAACTCTACATCTTCTTTTTGTGCCTCTTTAATCATCACATGTATAGATGGTTGAACATTCATTTGAGAAAGATAAGCCTTTTTCCCCTTCCATTATAATTCCAAGATCCATCCTTTTTAAATCCATAAATATTGGATCTTTTATTATCCTCATCATGGATAAGCTAGTATGATCTTGTCGGTTTAATGCATCTGCCACATTGTTTGGTTTCCCAGGGTGATAATGAATTGAGCATTTTTAGTCCTTAATCACCTCCAACCATCTTCTTTGGCTCATATTTAGCTCTTTTCGTGTGAAAATATACTTTAAACTTTTATGATCAGTATAAATATCATACCTTTCACCATAAAGATAATGCCTCCATATTTTTAATGCAAAGATTACCACGACTAACTCCAAATCATGAGTTGGGTAATTTTGATCATGGATTTTCAACTGTCGTGAGGCATAAGATATCACCACATCATTTTCATGAGAACACACCCCAGTACCTTCTTGGATTCATAACTGTAGTTCCCAAACCTTTCTCCACTACACGGCAGTGTGAGCACATGTGCAGTGGATAACCTTCATTTTAACTCTTTGAAATTCTCTTCACACTCCTCCGTCCAAACAAACATAACTCCTTTTTGAGTCAACCTGGTGAGTGGATTACATAATCATGAAAAATCTTTCACAAAACATCGATAATATCCATCCATACCAAGAAAAATTTGGATGTCAGTTACTGTTGTTAGTCTCGACCATCATTCGATAACCTCTGTTTTTTCTGGATCCACAGATATCCCCTATTTTGAGATTATGTGACCCAAAAATGAAACTTTTTGAATCCAAAATTCACACTTGATAAATTTGGAATAAAGATTATCCTTTCTTAGGGTCTTTAATACAATTCTAAAGTGATCTTTATGTTCTTCCTTGCTCTTTGAATAGACAAGAATATCATCTATAAAGACTACCAAAAACTGATCAAGATAGTCTCTAAAGACTCTATTCATTAGATCCATGAAGATAGTAGGGGCATTAGTAAGACCAAATGGCATCACTATAAATTCATAGTGTCCATACCTTGTACGGAAATCCATCTTTGGTATATCCTCCTTTTTGACCCTAAATTGATGATACCCTGAACGAAGATCAATCTTGGAAAAGTATTGAGCTCTGTGTAGTTGGTCAAATAAGTGATCAATGCATGGGAGAGGATATTTGTATTTGATAGTGATCTTGTTAAGTTCTCGATAATCAATGCAGAGTCTCATTGATCCATCTTTATTCTTAATGAAGAAAACAGGTGCTCCCCAAGGTGATGCACTAGGGCGTATTAATCCCTTATCAAGATTATCTTGGAGTTTATTCTTCAATTCCCGAAACTCAATTGGGACCATTCTATAAGGTGTCTTTGAAATGGGCATAACACCCGGTATGAGTTCTATTGAAAACTCAACTTCACAATTTGGTGAAAGACTTGGAAATTCCTCTGGAAAGACATCATCAAACTCCCGTACAATGGGTTTATTCTTAATTGCGAGTTTCTCTCCAACCATTTGAGATAAATAACCTTTATTTATTGGAATCAAGCCCCATAAGATGGAAGAAATTTCCACTGGAAGGTTATATTAAACCTTGCATCGATAGATAATAGTATATTGATCCGAAATATTAAATGAGATTTACCTTCTTTGAAAATTGATATGATATTCATATAAAGAAAGCCAATCCATGACAAGAATCACATCAAATTTTACTATATGAAGGATCACAATATTTTCAGGAAGCACATTCCCACAAACTTCAATCAGAGAAGAATTGTCAACTTTTGATGCGACTATTGTGTGATTAGGGGTTATCACAACTAACCCAATATCTAAATGCTGAGGTAATATGGTGATAAACTTAGAAAATTCTTCAGAAATAAAAGAGTAGGTGGATCTATAATCAAATAAAACATTTTCTACTTTAGAGTGGATGGTAATTGTACCTTTCACCACTTTGTTATCATAATCCACACCGCTGATATAAATTTCATGTGAATTTCCTTTGTCTTTGTCCTTAAGAGTTTGTTGATGTCGATCATCATCAATAACCCTTGGATTAGGGAATTTATTGGCATAATGCCCCATTTACTTACACTTGAAACATTGAAGTGCAGGAGGTGAATTCTGTGTATCCCTTTCTTTGTTCGCATCATTAGACATCTTCTTCCCATTATTTCGACATTCAACTGCCCGATGAACTTTTTTCCACACTCAAAACATTTACTTGTCCCTTTAAGAAAATTCCCTCCATGTTTCTTTCCACACTTTGAGCATAAGGAAAAACTCATATTCTTTTTAGTGTGGTATTTATATTTTCCTTTGAATCCCATTTTCCTCTTCTTATTAATCCCATATGATTGATGGGTTACTCCAATCTCCATATCAACCTTGAGAGCACATCGAAAAATTTCCTCATAGCTATTGAAGCCCCTTATGGATAATTCCCTTCGAAGACATGGTTTTAAGCCACTAAAAAATCAATCGATCTTACTCTCAAGTTAGATAATAATTCTAGAAGCATACCTTGCATGTCTTGTAAAATTTGCTTCGTAGGTACCAACAGATTCATCATCATTTTGCTTCAGTTCAAGAAACTCATTCTCCATATTTGTTCGAAGAATAAAAGGGAAGTACTTATTGAAAAATATGTTCTTGAACTCGTCCCATTCCATGGACTCAATTTCATCACTTTGCCTCATATTCTTAATAAGATTCGACCATTTATCAGCTTCACCTTCCAAACGATATACTGCTTAGATGACTTTATCATGTTCAGAACATTGTAGAACTAAAAATATATTTTCAGTGGTACTGATCCATTGTTCAGCCACTAATGGATCAGAAGACCCGCTGAATGAAGGTGGACGCTTCCCCATGAATGATTCAACAGAATGTTGCTCTTTCCTTTTCTTGTTTGGAAGTCCTTCATGATTGATAGCTTGAGAAAGTTGTGTGAGCATGGCTATAAGAATTTTCATTCCAGCTCCCATAACATTAGGTTGCTCAGGGGTAAAATCATTGCATTTCCCATCACATTCAGTATTAACACGGTTCCTTCAGGTTCCAGCTATTGACTAAAACCAAGAAGCATAGTGTGAGAAACACTAATCATAATAGGAAAAAAACATAATTAGTAATAAAATTTAACACTTTAGGTCTTATCATAGGTTACTCATGGCCATTTCTAAAACACTAAGATTGTGTTCTATGCTTAGACATATCCTTAGGGTTCTTACTAAGGCTTTCACATCCTAGTTTCCAAAGGTCGACTATAAATTTCCTATGATACCAACTATAACGACCCAAACTTTACATACATGGTTATTGCTTCCAAATTGAAGCATACTTATTACAACATATAAAAAAACCATGATAGGACCGTATAGGTATAATGTCTTTAGAAACTGGGAAACATAAACAACTATTTCATAAATCATCAACATTGTCTCCCGTTTATTTCATCATATCTAGAGTCCCTTTTGGAATATACTACTTAATACCCTTCTTCCTGGCCCGGGGAAAAGAAATAATAAAAAAGGGTGAGCTCAAATGCTCCCTAAGGGTAAAAAAATAAATATCAATCATATCATATTCTTAAGAACATAACATTTTGAAAATCTTAACCTGAAAAGGAGATCATAATATCGTAACATGGGATAAATCATAGTAGTGAAATGTAATCCCAATGATCATAAAATATAACATGAAACTTTGTGGAATACACACATAATCATAGAAGATCATTTCTTATTAGTCAAGACTCATTTCCAATACTATCTTAGTGGACAAAGTCTATTTCTGAACTGAGTTCACTCCTCGTTTCAGTCCTGTATCACTGAACCAGAGTAATTTTCCATTCCAGCCATGTCTATCACATGAGATATAAATATTTACCCAATTAATTGGAGGGATATATAGGTCCCACCCATCTCATAATGATACCATTCTTATGTGTTCAACAAGATCATAAATCATACATCATAGCATAACGCATGTAATAAAAATGGGATTCTTAAACATCAATCCATCATAACATAATCCATATAAGATAAAAGGGCATCATAAAAATAATTCCATCACAACATAATCAAATAAATGTTAAAATAATGATAGAAACAAAACCCTATATTATCTCATATGGAAAATAATTTTGATAAAATGCTTGAACCCCATTCTTGAGGAAAATATCCTTTATACTTCAAAAACATTTTTCCTTTCTTAACATGTCATACAATTTTAAACTAAAAGAAGTTGATTAAAAATAAACTTGAAAACTTATAAAGGAAGCTTCATGGAAAAAATGTTCTATGAAATCATAAAAAACCATTCATACCGTATAAGTAAAAAAAATTCTCGTACTTTGGCCAGAAAAGTCAAAAAGTACCTCGTACTAAAAATGACAAAAGATTCCTTTCATATATTTTAATAAAAACTCACCAATGGATAAAATTGGATTTAGAAAATTGTAAGAGGATATAAATAATATTATATATTGATGAAACATGGATGTGGATGATAAATATGCCCCAGTAATTACAGATGTATAAACAATCTCGGATAAAAGTTGAGATTATGAGATTTTCCCTTACCATAGGTCCGATATGATTCGTACGTATCCGAACCTCTTGTATAATGATTTAAATAATTTCATTGACTTATTACAGAATCATATTCATTGTTATGATATCATATATGGTCATATTTTTATCTTCTTATTAATAATACTTCATTGCTACTAGTTATTCCGGTGTTCATTGCTTTATGTTCTTATGCATGTTTTGTCGAATAAAATCTTATTATTATTTTTAGGTTATAGATACATAATTTACAGAATGATATTAGTATAATATATATCATATTTATTCGTTCAATTAATTTCTATAATCATTATTCAATGGATATCATGTAAAACGAGTCGCATCACATCGTGGAGACGGTAGGCCGTACGTACGCACGAGCGATGATATCATTCCCATGATCATGGAATTGTATTGAAGTGTATGTATACTATTTCATAATATATATCACTTTACAATAATCATATATATTTATTCTTTACACCATTATACCCATCCAAGTAAGGTGGTGGTGGAAAACAGATTACACCACGACGTGGAGACGGTATTCCGTACGTACACACGTGCGGTGATTTCATTTTCGATAGGATGGATAAAATGTGAAATAGGGTTGTTTCATATTTATAGTAATATATCCATATATGAGTGATACTGATGTTATTACTTCATAATGAAACTACAAAAGAAGAGGAAGTAGAAGAAGAAATAAATTTGAAAGAATCGGTAATAGATATTACCTCTTCTTCGACACACTTATTTGAAACCTCCTCTTAGGGAACTAAAATTGGTCTTTGAAGAAGACCATGAACTCTAGTATGTTTATAGGGAAGTTGATATGTGAAATGGGCAGGGTTTTTCCTAGATTTAAGGCTCAAAATTGTGTGAGGAGGAGAGGGAGGAGGTGCCCTTTTATAATGGAGGAGAGGGACACCTTTGAAAAAACATAAAATATTATTTTATAATAAAGTCATATTCGGTTTTTAATAGATTAAAATTGATTTATTTAGAAGATAAGGTGGGTATGGGTCGAAATCCTCTCAACCAATAGGTTTTAGACAAGTTTAGGTTACTATTTTAACCCTATCATTTAGATTTAACTCTAAGTTAAATAATTTATCTTTTACTGTGTCTTCTTGTTTTCTTACACTATATGGTTAATAAAATTACTATAACAAGACAAAAGAACCCCAAGTTGTTCAATATTAATATATATAACCTTATTTAAGTCATTTTTCTAAACCTTAGATCTTTAGGAATAAAATAACAATTAATAATATAATATTTGTTTTAAAAACTATTTTATATCAATTTTGACACTATTTGGTAATTGATTTTTGTGAAAATCATAACAGCATTATTAGTTCCAAAAAAGTTAATTAAATGAATAATAACATGTCATATTAACGTATAAAATTAGTGTGATTCATATAAAGTCTCAAATTACATTTATTTGGGTATTTATAACATCAATTATGTTAATATTTCATTAATAAGGTAATTACTGCATCATTAGTGTGTCAAAAATAAAATAAATTATATAATATCTAAAAATTATAAATAAAATACAATTATATAGGAAGTCTTTTTTTCTTTCTAATTAATATTTATATTTTAATTTATCTTATGTATAAACCTATATTAAAAATGTTTTTAGTCATTAAACTTTGATTTTAACTATTTTAACTCTTCTTTAAATAAAATAATAATAAGTGTCCTAATCTAATCCAAGTGGACCTAAATGGTAATATTTTATTCCTAAGGTTGTTTTTGGTCTAATTACACTTATAAAATAGAATTAGGACATGTGTTAGGGTAATAATAATATCATTTTTACCCTTAATTTCCCTATTTACTTTTAACCGTGGTAAATTAAAGTAAAATTTTACTATTCAAAAAAATTTATTTTTATCTTATTGAACCACATTTTACTCCTTGATATTAACCATGTCTCTCGGATTTTTGAAATTCAACTCCCAAAAGCGGTAAAATTATGTTTTATGTACAATTGCAAATGCTCCTAGGAGGTGGGTAAAAGACGGTAAAAAGATGAATAAATTTTTTATCTATATATATTATTATAAAATTACTCCAATGAATTATATTGAACTTATATATGTATTATGTATTTATTTTGACCTAAAATAAATTTAAATAAAAAAAATATTATTTAAATAAAATTTCGGTTTTAACCAATAACTCAGTGTTTTTACTATTCATCAAAAATTGAATGTTTGCAGAAAAATACAAAAAATTCACCCTAGGCTAATTTCGATATTCCAAATCCAAAAATTAAGTCCATTTTGAAATATAAAATTTATAGAATTTCAAAAAGTGGGTATTACTATTCATAATGGATAGTTTATATAATATTTTAATAACATATCGCTGTTTAGTGAAACTCGGTATTGCGTACAACACATGCTATCGTGGAAGGTCGCGATTGTGTGTAAAGTTAGCCAGGCTAGTGTTGTGTGTAGTGAAAGATTCCTTTGATGTTGCATATAACATAAGACATAAAAAAATTCTTCTCATAAACTATCAAGGTGTTATAATAGCAATGCCAATAAGCTCTAATTTTGTTATGTTTGTATAAGAATAACAAGAATCTAATCCAATTATATGGATGAATTCACTATAAAAATACCTAATTGTTGAAGAATAGTATCATCTAATAAAGTTATATGATAATTTTATTACTATCAACCATTCTATAAATCATGTGCAACAATCCATGTTAATAATAAATGATTTAAAAAAGAACTTCATAAAAGAGAAGGTTAAGGAGGGAATTCTAAGGCTACAATTTTAACCCTATAATTAAAGGATTAAAGATATCCTGGATATACCTCTTTGAACAATGTTGTTTCATAATATAAGTGTAAAAAATTGGATTTCAACCCATTCCATATCACTGAGATATGTTTTTAGTTGTCCTCCTATTTTATTTCTTAATTTAAAATTATAAGAAGTTTTTTTAATTAGCTATAAATTAATGTTTTATACTATTTTGAATTGTATTTATTTGTTTACATATTAATTCAATATTTTTTTTGAGAATCATTTTATGTGGTTTATTATTGAGCTCTCATACTATGTGACATTTGGGATAGTTTTCATTATTGATTTAGTCATTCATATTTTCTATATATATAGTTTTCACACTGATATAGTTATAATATGTATTTGATTCATTATCTTCTAAGAGGTTGGGATGATCCTCAACATTTTTATCCCTGTTTTTATTATCAATAAGGGGTATATAAATTTTTATTATTTCAAACAAATCTAAAGGGGGAGATTTTTAAAACAGTGGTTATTTATTTTTATATTTTAGAAATGAATATTTATGTGTGATGAATATTATGATAATATTTATAGAGTCATGGTAAGTTATTGAGATTAGAAAACACTATATATAATAGATCGAGATGTTTCTTCATAGTTGATCTAAAAACTACATGATCTACTATATTTAAAGGTGAAAGAAACCCTAAATTAATTATAAATGATTTGTTGAAATTTCGGTTATATAAAAGGTGTTTTCTTGTTGAATGACAATGAAATTTTCAAGTTCATGTATTTTTGATTTTCATAGGAATGATGGGTGGTGTTTATCAAGGCCACAAAATTGATTTAAACTAGGTCACAATATTGTTGAAGTATTTTATGATGTACTGTACTGATGTCAGAGAAGTGGAAATAGAAAATATCATATGTATGTACTTTCATAGGATTATCTGATTCTTTATATGATATATGATCTATGTAAGTGTAAATTAAATAGAAAAAATATTATAAATATGAATTTTTGGATCCCAATATTAAATTTGAGATGCTGTTTTGGTGTTTTTGAACAATATATGATAATTAATCTATATAGCGAAAGAATGAGGGGAAAATGATAAAGGGATTTATCTTATGTGATGGAAGAATAATTATCTTGTATGATAATTTATCTTACCCATGTAAGATACTTGATAAGTCATATAATCAATTTTTTCTTGATCAATTCACAAGATAATTCAACTACATAGAGTAAATACAAGGATTTACTTTTCAAAATTCCTAGAACCTAAAATAAAAAATTATATGGAATAGAAATAAATGAGAAATGTTCCAAAATTTAATATTCTAATAAAATGATATATGAAAATTATGATATATTTATGATTTTAATCATGGATCAAACATCATGATTAATCTTTTGATCATGATTCAATCTAAAATAAATATATTAGATGATAGATGATTGTATTTTCATGTTTTTACATCCTCATTGAGATGTATGATTAAATATTATCACAAATATGTTTATATAGTATTATTATTGAAAAAAAGTGTTGATTTCATGAGGTTTTTCAATTTCTAAAAATGAATGAATGAATTCATATATTATGCAAAAGAATGAACTGTGACATTATGAAACATTCTAGAATATTTTGGGAACGATTCATTGAAATGTGATTTAGGATCTTTGAATGAGTAATTTATTTCTACCATGACTCAATAATATTAAAATATTTTTTTGAAAATGATATTCACTCAATATTTATTGAATTCCAATAAAGAAACATATGACGAAAAAAATATGTGCAAAATTCTAAAAAGGTGAATAGATATACAATTATAATGAATAAGATTATCTTATACCAAACACATGAGATTTATGTACAATGAATAGAAAGAAGATTTACATTATAAGAGTCCAAGTATAGGCTAATATATTCATTAGTGAAATTTAATTTATGAAGTGTTGTAGTTATTTTTTCTAGGAGATTGTAGTTGTACTATTGCAACAATGGTATGTGTTCAATGCCATAACTGTACTCTATATTATTTTTTAATAACAAGTTGATAGTTTTTTGGGGGAATGAATAATGAAACATTGAGTATGTAGTCATCCCAAAGAGATAAAACTCATTAATAATTATATTGTTTCATTATTTACTACATTAGTGTGGATGTTGAGAGATATGTGTTTAGTAATTTATGATTTTGTGTTACTTTATTTGGTATAAACATAAACCCACCCCCACCTAGACATAGTGTGTGTTTCGCCCTTCATGTGATCAAATAAAACACCACATCACCTCATGAAAGTATGAGTTTCCCCATATAATGCAACACATTATACTAATCTATAAACTTTAGTGTAAAAAGTAAAACAATTCAGACTAACATGAGAATATGATACCAAAAAAAGAACATTATCATAGAAACTCACACATCTGTATGTACACTAGTGAAAAAAATAAAATCCATAAATTGTATGGGAATATATATATATATATATAATCATCATGATATAATATGAAACACATAAATGTAAATCATAATTATTATGTATAAAATTACAAAACCATTAATTAAAAAATAGTGTTCTACCCATATGAGTTCAACGAGACAAAAAAAGATTCAAACCAAACACTCTTTAATTCCCCTTAAAACCAAGACTTGGTACTCTTAATAAAAAAATTTCAAAATAGATATCACGACATCATTTAAATTTTTTGAATCTAATAAAAAATTTCAATAAAAATATTCCATAAGAAACTCTATAGTTTTTTTATTTACCATTTCAAAACTATATCCTAAAACCAACCCATTAAATTTGAAAATCCATTTTAATCTAATTCCTTTACAATTCAATTTTTCCCCAATAACACATTTTTTAATTAAATTTAAAAATGAAAAAATCCTTGAGAATCATAATATTATATCCAAACAATTCAAAAATAGGGGAACTAATAATCATTTGACTAAGGTTTAACTAATAAAAAGTTTGTCAAGCCATGTCATCCATGTATATTATTAGGCTAACACAACCTTATCCATATTTTTCAGTAAAATAAAAAAAATCATGTAACCTTGATAAGAATATCCATAGTTATAACATGCAATCATTATATCACAAAATGAAAAAGATTTATAGTAACATAAATTTCAAACACTTCATTTCGATTTAACAAGACAAAAATCTATTGGAAAAATTTCATACTCTTGAAATGACAAAATGAAACATAATAATATATATAAACCATTTATTTAGGGAATAACCATTGAAAAAAAATAAAATAGTGATAAATATTGTAATTAACACTCAATGATAGACAACCTTACCGATTAATACTCACTTCATAAAATGGAAAAAAAGATCAATATATATATATATATATATATTTATATTAGGATGTAAAGAAGAACCAAGAGAGTATATACTTATGGTGTTACCATTCTATTTATCGATGAAATAGAATAACTACCCCTTTATGTATATGTAATAAAAATAATAAACTATTTAAATAAAACTAGGCTTAACACCTCTTGTTCTAGCATTACCTTAACAACATGACTAACTATTGAAACACATCTTATAATTACCACTAAATGATGACATGATTACCCTCTCCAGCCCGTTTCACCCCATTTTTACTAATTCTAAAACCTCTACATATCATTCAACCCTCATATTTGAACTCATATGTATCAATATCCATTACACATACCCAAGAAACCAAACATAACAATTGTTTTTTGAAATTGTTTTTTTACACTTGTTAAAATTGTTAACCATACATTTGAACCTATAGAAGACCCTAAAATATATAATATCAAACATTACGTACCAATTTATATAAACCCTTACATATCTCAAGGTGATTTCAGAATTATTTAATATATTGACCCTTATATTTCGAGGCATTTCCATTTGTCTTATTCTAAAACACTTTAATAACCCATATGTATCAACACTTATATAACACTTGAGCCTCACATATCATAGAGTTAACACTTATGTATCATATATTAACTCCAAAATATCATCCCTACTACCATGATGTATCAAAGGGTAATGTATAATTACCCTTATTTATTGATGAACCAAAATAGATATTTAAAATGATTATTTTATTTGTTGTAAATATAAAAATTCAATGAAAATATAATATTTCTGATATTTGGAGGTAATGATGAGAATAATAAATATGTATATAATGTTAATCATAAATTAATGTAAAATAGATTAAGGTCTTTACCATTTATATTGAATGGTAAATGATATAGAGTTGTATATAATGCTCATGGATTGTCATATTTATAGATTCAAAAAATTATACATCACATATGATGAGTACTATGATTTATTGTAATGAATGAATAAAATTTTATACGATTATTTGGTAACACTATATAAAAACATTTTTTAATGTTAAGAAGAATCCTGTTAAAATGATCTAGGAGATGTCGAAGAACAATTAAAATAGATGTCTAAAATAGTGGTAAACCATTCATAGATTATTAAAGAATTATTATTTCTATAATAATTGAAAAATGTCATATGGATGAAGATTTTGTTACACTAATAATGAATATTAAATTAAATTCTCATTGAATATATATAAAAAAGAATATGTAAATAACATATCATGAGGAAAAAGAATATTGAATTGAGGTTGAAGAGCCGTGAAGATACATTTAATGCTTCAAATAGTAATATAAATTATTTATATAATTTTTAGAATTATTTGAGATTCTTCAAGGATATTATGAGACATTTCAAGATGATTTTGAAGAGTTATGGAATTATGAGTTGATGCCAAAATAAATTAATATGAAATTATAATCATATTTTTTTTCTCAAAATAGAGAATTGGAATCATTTTAAATCACAATTTTTTTGTATGATACTCTATAGAGATTATAAAAAATCAAATACATTTTTATATTAACTACATATATGGGTGATTCCTAGGGTTACTGACTGAATGACCCAAAGGCCTTCTTTTTTATTGGTTTTCCAACAACCCTCCTTTCTAGGGATGTGGGGGAACCCTTATACGGCCTATAAGATTAGATATTACATTGCCCGTAGGCTTGGAGATAATAGAGTACCCGTAGGTCTTAAAGAAATCAATCATACATTGACTACTTGAAACCGCCCCTACCCAACATCTTTATCATGATTAGATATTCACCTTTGCATGGTTGTTTGGCTAGCATGTCTATGTGCATAGGTGCACATGCACGATACCGATGGAAAATTACATACCCTATCATTCTTCCAAATCTGTTTAGCTTTGCTCTGGTGAATGAACCCTGATCTTTCCTCTTCTAGAGAAGTTCCTTGTAGAATCTGTCTGTGAAACTATATATCAGGTGGCCTTGAAGGCCTTAAGGTGGCCTTAAGGCCATGAGGTGACCAAAAATCCTTACTGACCCAAAGGACTGGGTGGTCCGAAGGCCTTATGGACATCAAGCCCAAACCCATGGCCCTAGGTGAATATTGGATATACTGGTTATATAAATACAGAAAAGGAATATGATTAGTGGGGATATTTAATTAATGGAATCAATAAATAATATCTCCCATAGTTCTGAAATTATGTATAGGGGAAAATCAATATGATACATATTATTTTCTGAGTTTACATACTATTTTTTTGACTCAAGTAGAGTTGTGGAATATAAAAAAACCTTATGTATGTATATGAAATGATTAAAAGGTATAATTATAATGTTTTTTATGGTTCATGTGGAAATGAGACCATGAATATACCATTATGAAATTGTTTAGAGCTATAAAATTATCACATAGGTCCATTAAAATGTAGATATATAGAAATATCAAAATCACCACCAATATACATATAAATTTTATTTAATAAGTAATGTTTTTGTATTATAAAAAAATGTGATAATCCTTATGTTAAAAAAGATATGTATGTTAATTAATCCCAAGGAATCTAAAGATTATATTTAGTGATATTTACATAAAAATTAACTTAATGGATTTTTTCTCATGATAAGAAGAAGGTCATGTAATGATTCTTTAAGGGGAATAAAATTCAAGAAAATTATTTTTATATTAATTAGATAAGATACTAAAACATGACATGAGAAGCCAAACCCCAATAATAGTGCACTATATAATCGTGCAAGAAAACAATTTGAAAAAATTTCAGTTTTCTAGATGATTTTTATAAAGGATATTTTTTAGTCCTTTATACGATTACATGGAGACATATTTTTAATGAGATTAAATGTGATAAAATAAAATATACATTTTTAATTTTTTAGGATGAGATCAAATATTATTAAATCATCGAACATTTACATATTTGAATAAAATAAATATACTAATGTGTTTTGTAAATTTTTTAGTTTTTTATATAATAAAATGTAGTTATTCTTTGTTGAATTTGAGAAATTGATACCAAATTAAAATATGAAATGTATGAGTATTTTAGAGATAGAAATATATGACATTATTGAAGGGATAAATTGTGTGTTGAGAAATAAAAAGAGGAAGATGTTTGAGGATAAGAATGTGTCTGTACATATCTATTGATATCTTTATATTATAGATGGTAGAAAAAAGAGTATTTCCATAAAGGTTTATCAGGATACATGTATTTTCAATAACATAAATAATATTGATGAAAAAATAAATGTATTTTTTTCATATGCTGATCATTATATGGTTAAGGAAGACAAAAAATATCTATTCTCTATAGTATCATGAAATATGGTAATATAAAGACTATGATCGACATGTATAATGTCCCACTAATAAGATCATTATTATTGAAGACCTATCTGTTAAGGAAAAATATTTTATTGAAGATATTTTATGACATATATAGGAAAATGAAGATCCTATTCTAAAGATACATTGAAATGAACCATTGAATAACTAGAGTTATCTATTATAACAAAATTTGTATAAATTGGAATGACAATGTTATATTGGGTGATGGTTTTTTTCATTACAATTACACAAGGTTATATATTTTCATTATATATTAATTTACTAGATTACTTATACAATTAGGGGATTAAAACATTACTCATCCCATTTTATATAATTTCAAAATTTAGTGAATATTTATATCTCAAAACTCAAATTGAATAAAACAATGAGTTATTTCACTAATTGGGGATTGACTATATAAATAACATGTGTTCTATTTTTTCAGTTTTAATTTTTTTTATGATATGCGATGTTACCTATTCAGACCACATTAACAGATCCATACATCTGAACCATGACGAAGGATAAAATATTAGTATTGAATAATTAAGATTGAAATTCAAATTTTCTAAAATTAGTTAATTTAGATATACCACACTATCATTTCTCATACACGATCCACTCAGAATAAAATTTTGTATTATGGAAAACCAACTTCTCTTTGAATATATATAATATTTAATTCCCAATTGTTTTTATCACATACAACTGATGTTTTTATTTGAGATTTTTCTTAATATACTTAGATATAAATTTTTCCCATACTTATTGATGAAAACATATATTTTTACGCTAAAAAATTAATTAATATAATAAAATTTAGGTTAATAAGATGGGGTAATATCCAATAATAAAAAATGATACATCACTATTTGAAGATAACCAAAATTGTGAGTTTCATTTTAAATTTATTTAAAATGATCATTCAGATGAATCAATCTCATGTTGTTGGAAGTTTGTGTTATAACACTCTATTTTTTATTCTAAAATTAATTATTATTTTATAATGATCCTTATTAAGGTAAAAACAATTAATTGGAATTTTTATATGGATTATAAGATGAAATTTCACAACTAGAGTTGGAGGATAATATGATGGATAATATAATGGTTAAAAATATAAAAATATTTAATAGCCTCAAAAATAATTTAATATACAAAGATGAAATTTTATTATTAGACATATAAAAACATTTATAGGGGGGATAAAATATAAAAAATGAAATTTATTAGAAAAACGAGACATGAAATGTTATGATGAATGGATTCATGCTTTAGAGAAATAAATAAAGCTATTATTCTTTTCAATGATTCCAAATTAGGGTTGGAAGCTGAAATAATTATTATTTTTACTATTATTTACTTGAATTTATGAAATATAATAATACTATATTATGATATTTAGTAAATAATTTGAATAAATAATTACGTTATTTGAATATGAGTAAAACATTATCAATATGAAATTACTAAATCGTGAAGAATATTTTAAAGAGCGTGAGGTGGTCATAGTTTACTTTTTATAAAAAAACTACTGAATGAAGTGGTTCTTCATTGAATACTTATAATAATATTAATGTCTCTAAAATTTCCCATATAAGTGGTAAAAGGATCTTTAATTAATATAGTTATCAATCCCAAAAATATTGATGATAATTGGTTACCCATTTTCTATATAATCCTATCTATACTAATTTTGTTTTAATAGTCATTATACATTGTAATTTAGAATCCAGAGAAGTATAAATGAATAAAAATATTGAAAAACCCATCATTTTATCAAGTGTGGATTTAAAAAATGAAATAATTGTACTTTCCAAATAAGAACAAAAATAAATAATTTTTAACCAAAAAAAAGAGACAGAATCAATCTATAATACAACTAATTGTAAAAAACAATGATTATAGAACACTATTTTTTAGAGGATTAAGAACATGTAAATTTAATTTTGGAATAATATATATATTTATATGTATAAAATAAGGTTGTGCTAAATTTTAATTAGAGCTAATTTTAGTTGAAAACCTGCTGTGTAGAATTAAAATATTCAGAAAACATGAATATGTCCTTCCAAAATAGATTTATGTGTTTTCTAAATTTAATTGAAAACTATAAAAAGGTGGAACTCATAGTGATGAGTGATTAAAAAATGTATGTAAGGAATAATAATTATTCATATGTTAATATAGGGTAACAATTTTTGAAAAATAAACAGTGAAAAACAAATGAGTCTTTCTTGGGTTATAAATAAAAAAATGAGAAAACATGGCACACCCAAGAATTTATTTTAAATGAATAACATTTGATAAATTGAATATTAAACATCTATAAAACCCAAGAAACATCATCAGTCTTTTCAATTCGAACTTGAAAATTTATTTCAAATGGATTGATTCGATGAAATGGGGTGAATCAATCTAAGAAAAGAATTTAAGTATTGGTTTTCTGTAAGACATATTAATAGTGGAGTTTCTAGTTTTTTAAAATAATGGTATATTGAAGGAAAATGAGATTTTATAAGGATAGTGTAATATATAAAAACCAAAAAGTATTACTATATAAAATGGACACCTTTAAAGAGAGATTTTTTGAAAAATAATATATAACCACTAGGGAATACAATTGAAAATAAAAAAAAGTAACCAAAAGTTCACATAAAAAATGTTTCTCATGTTCCTAAAGAATAATTTACTATTTTACAATACATATTGAATTATATAGTTTTTTATATATCATAGAAAAATGATAATGTGAATCTTTAGAGAATGTGAAAAAAATTACACATTAGAATAAAGATAATGAATATAAGAAATCTATGCCTTACCTGAATGAAAAATCCTAGAAAGAAAAATTTGTTACTATTATAATGTGTTTTCATGTTTTTAGACAGAAATATTAATTAAGTTAAAACTATATAAATAAAATTGCATCACAATTACTGTCATTACCTAAAAATATAAACCCATCATACTCAATTAAATTTTTTACTTCTTACACAAGGATTCAATGTTGAAATATAAAAGTGAGAAAGGATAAATTCTATGACAATAATGTGGAATGTTACATCTTCTAGAGTAGACTACATAAATTATTAATTCATAACCCCATTTTTTATCACATTATTCAAGTAGTTTTTCTGGAATAAAAAAAGTAATGATAAATATTATAGGAGGGACTTATTTGAGTTGAAGATGAGTATAATATAATGAAAGCATTGTTTTTTTATTTTAAGATAAATATAGATTGTATAAATCCCATAGAAACTAAATATGGCGTATGTCAGTAAAAAATTCACAATATAAAATAAACTAAATCATATCTATTTTTAATGGGTAATTATGTTAAGGAGATGTGAAAGATAAATGTTTTATATATGAATATTTTCAATGTTTTTATTTAAATTTAGTATAGGTGTTTATTTTTAAAACTTCATAAACACCACCAAGATAAAGATATTTAATATCAATATCACATATTTAATAGTTTATGGAAAACCTTTGAATCTCAGTTAATCACCCTGTCTTTCTAGAAATGAATCCCTTAATAATATGTAGTCTTCATTAATTTATGGCTCATTAGTATGTGAAATATGTTACCATCATTAAACTAGGTGAATCAGTAAATATCTCCCAATAATGGTGTAAAAAATGTATGGAAGATGAAATTATCCAAATCAGGGAAAACACTTGATGTGGGGAATTCATTTACTTAAATTGATTCATTTTAATTTTTTTATCTATAATGGATAGATTTTTTTTTAATTTTGAATGGAAATTGGTACTGGACATAAATCTATAAATATAGATTAATGTACCAAAATTGATATTTAATAATTAGTGTTATATTTTTTTATCAACACATTAATGGTATGAAAAAATAAAATTCAGTGATGTGGGGAAATAATTATGTTTCCCTTTAATATAAATAAAATGATTCTCATATATATATCAAGAATTCTTTTAAATAGATTCAATTATCTATGAATGTAAATGGTGATTCAATTAAATTATATTGTTGGGATTCTCATTGATACAGATTCAATACAATATCCTTATAATGTGATAATTTTTGAATTTGTTCTAAATAAATAAATGTTAAGAGCTATGGTTTCTAGAAATAATATTTTGTAATAAGTTTTCTTATGTTGTGAAACTAGAAACTATAAATTTCAAGCACCCATTGTGTAATATTTATAAAGTATAGATGGAATAATATGAATCAATCCTTTTATTTTTAAATAAATATAGTTTTTTTCTTATGGATGAATGTCCATTGGATTATAATCTGATAAGAAAAATAGTTTTTATTAAATTAAATTAAAGGGGATATATATAGAAGATAAAAAAATAAGAATTACTATATACTTAAAAACACATTATAAACGATTTTGAAGAGCTGTAAAAATATTCTAATACTTTATGAAAACATTTTAGTTGTCTTTTAATGTAATGTAATTATTAAATATCAATAGAGGATACTCTAATATTTTGTAAGATTAATTATAGTAATAAATGAATTTTGAGTTGAATCTGGAGAATTTTATAATGGACTATATATGTAGGTTTTTTCATACAATAATGAATTAAAAAAATTAATCACCTTGTATACCTAATATAATCTCAAGAGCTCACACAAAATCACATTTGTATTGATATTCCCAATATATATATATATTATTCTTAGGGTAATGAATAAGGGGATATATTAAGAACACAATATAAATAAATAATATAGAAAAATAATCCCTATATATAATTTCATTCATATATGGATGATATTTTCTGCTAAAATATGGAAATGAAATGGGATCACTAATGATGTGTAACATATGTACTACATATCTAATAACAATTGTACTTTCCAAATTCAATTAAGGAATATTTTCTATATAATACATAATATTTTATTGTGTGGACATATTGTAACTGTCAAGCCTCAAATAGAGATTTTGAAAAGGGAGAAGCCTTATATATTTATTAATGATTTTAAAATTAATTTGTAAAATATTATTTGAATGATCATTTTTAAATAAGAAAGATTTTAAAACCATTTGAAATTTGTTATTAAAAAAATATCATATATATGATTGTTTATAAAAATAAATTAAAAAAATTAAAAATCCAAACCGAGATATAGGATAAATTATATTTATGACCTAAGTTTTTTAATTAGAAAAAATGTGAGGATTTTAATGTTCTTGAATATATATCTATAATTTAAAAAAGTTGATTTGAAATATATTTTTTAATTAAAATTAAAATAAAAATTATTCTAATGCATTCTGATTCGAGAATAAAATATTACCATTTGATGAATCCTATTTGATGCTAAATTACAAGCCATTCTATATGATATAAATTTGATATTATACCCCCCCATGATATGAGAAGTCACAAAACATTAGTATCAATACATATTATCTTAATTTCTATCATGGATATCATATGCATATTTATTGAAAGATTTTGAAGATGAAAAATTAAATCTCTTTATGATAGTTAAATGGAGATATATTTTATTAATATTAAATGAGATAAAAAGATGGATATACTATTGAATAGTTATAGTGAGGATATCACACTATCAAAAATCAAGAACGTTTTCTATATTTTATAGTGAAAAATTTATTAATTTGTTTTTGTATAGTTATATATATATAATATAATAGAGATTAAATTTGATGATAACATTGGGAACCCAATACTAAATACTATGAATATAATTTTTATTATCTAATAAAGATAGATTAATGATCTACATGACTCAAGATATTACCCATTGATGAAGAATATGAATAATAAAAAATAATAAAGATAAAAATTATTTGTAACTACTATATGAATTATCAATATCATAAAAGATAACTGAGAAAAGATACCACCTTTTCTTATGTATATAATACATATTTTTTCAATGAAATTGATTAATTTTGAGGAATTAGTCATTGTGATGTTTTTTAATCATTGATCATTCTAATGTTGGGGAAGACCAGTCATCCAAATTCTCTATTTAATCCAAAAACATGACCACTAGACGAATTAGGATAGAATTAATATAGTTTTATCGATCTTATCATGATCCTCATATTACCATTCATTAGAGGATAACATCTTATTTTAGTGATGTTGTGAAATTCAAAGCATGATCTTGTTCAGATGAGATTTTGTGGGAAACTATTGAACAAATTGAGTGGTCATATATAATATAATTTTTAATAATTAGGATTCTAAAGAGTTATTAGATGATAGAAAATGATTAATAATAAATACTCAAGGTTATCTAATGTTTTCATCCTATAATTACATAGAATGATTTCCAAGAGTCGAGGATGAACACTACCTACAACCATTTTTATTTTCTTTCTGAATATATGGAATATCGGTGTCTCATAATTTGACCCGACCACAAAAAGTCATAATTTCAGATATTATAGATGAAACATGTAAAAAATATAAATCCTTTAATCTTAGGTTAAATTTATACATTATTCATTGTTTTAGTTATTGATATTATATTAAAATATTCAGATATATTTTTTGAGACAGTGGTTAAAATATCATTAGGGGATAATTAATATAAAATGAGAAATTTTCTAATATTAGTTTACACCAATTCACATCCCATATCATTTTTCTTTCACAGTCCACTAGGATCATTACGTATATCTATGTAGATGAATAATTTTCCAAAATCTCCATTGACAACTCAAAATGAACATTATATATCATAGTATGAATTATATATCACATTGAGTAACCCTTAAAATGAACAGTTTTAACCCTAAAATATCTATTGGTTTACCCTTATGTATTATATATTCCATGCATAAAAAATTCAAAATTTTGGGGAAACCCTTATGTATACATGGTTTCCCTAACATAATAAATTTTACAAATAATGATTTTTTTTATGGTGACACAATCTCATGAGGACATAAATGATTTTTCTAACATTAATAAATCTCATCCATTACACATCAAACAACCCTGGATCTAACACATTAATTATAACACACAAATATATCACAACATGACTATTACAATGCTTCTTTACTAGCACTAATGAATTGGATGTGTCTGGAATGTTCTGATCTAGATCGCTAAGTCCATATTTTTAAATAATGATGGATTATCACCACCAGGGTTATAATGAAGAAACCTTCGATGGAAATATATGATATGAGGTTGAATCATCTCACTGGGGTATTTTTACCTAGTTATAGAATCCCTAATATATTTAATAATTTATCATCATTCCTCCTATATATGAAAAAATTATGGACATCGTATAATTCAATTACATGTTAAATAGAAAGGTAACACCCTTTTAGTCAGTGAAGATGAGTGTGTTGGGTGTTGGAAATGTTGAGGGTTATTTTATCTTTACAATTTCAATATATGATGGAATATGGTTCTCACCATATAATATAACAGTAATTACTTAATATATATATGAGTATAATGTTTTTCTATCTTCCTCATGATAGAATATGAGTCCATACTAGGATCATAAGATATGGTGTCTCTATCCCTTCACACAAAAAATATCATGATCATAATATTAGTGATATTATACTCATCATGTAAGGAATTATGTTCTCATACTAAATGGAATCCCACTCTCCGTATTTTATGAATCATATTATTGTCACATAATTAATCATATCAATTTCATAAAAGAAATTTCATTATCATCACATGAGGATAGTTGGGTTTTTAATGCATCTGGAGAATGGGACATCCCTTAACCAAAATATAGGGCATCTTCTTCCACCAATAAATTTTTTCAGAAATTTTATTAGAAACTCAAACTCATCACAAAAATATATTTTGATGGAACCTAGAATAGAATATAAATAATCATGTGGAAGTTATCAAGAAATTTCCCCTCAATAATCCAATTTGTACTAATCATGTCATATAGATAATTGGTAGGTATTAACCAAATTTGGTGTTATAAGATCCCGTATTTTTTCAAGAACATCCCTCTTTGATTTTGGGAAATAATTATATTATTTTGTGTTTTCCATTGCCCTTGATCCTTGGTGGCTATGTGATGTTCAGATATAGAGAGACTTTATTGGTGAAAATGACCTAAATTTTAGGGATGTATGTTTATTTTAATTAATGAAGTTAGTATATAAAAGGTTTTATTAGTGTTAACCCAAGATTTTAAGGTTTTATATGTAATGGGTATCATTATGCAAGGAAGATGGGGCTAGAAGATGTACTGAAGAGAATTACACACTATTTAAAGGTATTACATTACATGTAAACAACACTATATACATTTCATGAACCAATTATAGATTGTGACCATATTACACATTTTGTAAGATGTACATGTCCTTTAATGTTTAGTCTAATTAAATATTCTTCTAAGATGATGGGGTTTTTTTTGTATATCACTATAAAATGAAATAAACAACATGTAAATGGATTTCATGACCTTTATTTACCATGATAATTGGATTGAATTTATCAGTATGGGTGAATTATTATTCATTATATCAATTTATCCCTTCATATATAACCTAGGGATAATTCTAAGTGATTTTGAAGTGCCTCTCTTCATTATGTACATCACCTTTATTTGATCAATCCCAAATAAGTTGTTTTTAATGGTTTCCCTTCACTCTATTTATTCCACAATTTTTGTAGTTTAATATCATTACCATGATCATTGTTGGGTTTGATCTTGATATTTTTCGATCTATTTTCCTTTTGCGCTCTTCTTGACCTTCTTACTCATTGGTGTCACCCTTAAGAGGTGTTGTGTTAATAACTAGATAATGTTACTATGTATAAACACTAACCCTATGGGGTTTTAATATTAAGTATTTCAAATATTGCAACATCACCATGAAATTATTTTAAAAAATGAATTTATTTATAAATTGGATTATTCCTTGTAATCCGTTTAGAATAAATTGATTTTTTACTTAAATTATGGACAACATTTGAGAGATAAAACCCTTTATATCGAATAAAATAATTAATGGATTATAGTGTATTTATCATGACATGCGATTTTATTGTTTTTAATAAATATTCACCTTTTATTTATATGGTATGCTTCTTATAGGATTATGACAAAATGGTAAATTAAATGTGTAATTGAATGATAAATTCTAGTTTTAACATATAACCATTGATCCTAATGATGTGAAATTGTGATATACCTGATGTTCTGACATATGTTATTATTCTTATGTTGTAATTATAATATTGGGGTTGGCCTATTTGACAAGTTGAAATTATTATATAATACGATATGCCCCACCACATTCTAAAATGCTTATATACAGGGTTATGCCATGAGATATTCTGAAATGATTATATAGGGCACTATCCTAGTTGACATGATGAAATGATTATATAATGGGCTTGGCCCTGGTAAATGTTGTAATGCTTATATATCAGAATTAGTCCTGATTTATTGGTGAAATTATTTATATAAGATTTCACCTAGTTTTTTTGTTATTTATACCGTGGTTATATAGTTATGTTTTGGTTGGATTTCTTGTGAAACAATCTTAGAGTCATTCCTATATGGTGAAAACACAGGTTAATATTTAAAATAGTTATATGGTTATGTTTTCATGGTTGTGAGACATTCTTATAGATATTCTGTCTTGGGGTCAGACTAGGTTGATGTGGTATTAAGATAATTATTTAATTAAATTATACACTAGTTTATCTCATTGTTTCATAAAAAATTATCATACTGATCATGTTTAGACATAGTTTTGTCAACCTATTGAGCTATATTCACACTCTACTCAATCTAACATATGGTACCTAAGAAGATTACATGGATGCAGGATTAGACTAGTGTAAGGGACCTTGTTTTTAATTGTTTCTTGCTGGATGGACTGGAGCATCGAGATGGGATTGACATGGGGTCTATGACCGAGGTCTATCGGGTCTTTTTTTTCATATAAAATTATTTTAAATGTAATACCTCTATAATGAAATTTAGTTATATTATAGTATATCATTACATTATTCATTTGTAATTTATTAGATTTTTTAGTTTCTCTTTATTGTTGATTTTATGTTGTATTATAATTTTTCCATTATTTCCACACTCTAATATTTATTTATGATTATTCTGATGTATTTTAACTCAGTATCTCGAGGGCATAGTCACGTCACTATAAATATCACACCCCTTCTCCTAGATTGAATCCTTTGGCAAATGGAGAGGTGTGCCTAATTTCATGTCACCAACTTGTTTCGACCATGTGATATAGTTCTAGAATAGGGGATATTAAAAATTTGTACCAGAGAACACCATTTTTCTTTTTTATTTCATTACTCATTGGGAAAGGTATAATGGATAATTGTATGTTTCAGGGCATGGTATTGATCTTCTTCATGGGTGTAGCTAAACTATGTATGTTGGAAATACAAGTTCCCAAATATGGTATTTATTTTGATCATGTTTTCTTATAACCATTGATATTATTTCACCTATGGAGATTCACATTTTATGTGACAATTATTATATTTTTCATGAGATTTATACTTTCGTACCAATGTGGAGTCATGGGAGTATGTATAGATCATGATAGGAACATATGGATATATATTGACTTGCATTTTTCATGATAAATAAAAATTTATTGAAAGTGATATACACATTCCTTTTTTAATTAGGACATGATATATTCTTAATAGATTATAAATGAAATAAATAAACTATAATTTTATTCAAAAACACTTAAAATCCATGGCTAGAGAGGCCAGTAGTAGTGGTTCTCTATTATATTCATGTTTTGAGGATGACCTTATTTGTTGTAGCCAGTGTTTAAACTACCGTGTTTACCTAGTAGAGAAAGTGCATCCTCATTATCTTCATGTTGAGTATCAGGATTGTGGAAATGTTCATGCTCCTAACAATGTTGATTCAGAGCATTCTATATCTCTTATGGATCATATATAAGTTCATCATTAGGATATATTCTTGAGGGTCATGTGATCCATGGAAAGAGAGACTATTTTCACCATGCCTTCAATCTTTGAGATGACAAGAGAGTTCCATCCCCAGAATATTCCCATGATTACTGAGGATGGAGGGTTCCAAGATGTGGAGTTATGGATAATGTTAGTTTAGCGGATATTTAATCATCGTGAGACCTCCAGAAACTTAAGGTGAAGTACACTATATATATTGTTCCTGGACCTTTCAAACATAGGTGGAATATTCAGGAGTATGAAGGGTTTCTAAAGGATTTATCATGGAAGTACTTCTAGTAGAAGATCTAGATATATTTCAATCAAGTTAACTTGAGAAAATAGAAGGATCATGAGTTCAAGCACCTAAAATAAGAAGTCATGTCAGTTGTAGACTACACTATTCATTCCACCATCTTGAAAATATTCTCCAAATTTTTTAAAGATGATGAGGTCTATTGGGTGAGATTTTTCTAGATGGTCTCCACCATGGAATTAGGTCAATGATGAACATGTTTGTTCTGAGCAGTTTTGCAGATGTAAATAATCAGGAGTTCATTATGAAAGGTAATTTGAGAGATGTCTATTGTAGTGGGTGGGATTATTCATAAGGGAAAACTATGAACTTTTCTTCTCATATAACAAAGTGTCACTATGATTGTTTTTCACACAGTCAATAATGTTAAGAGTATTATGGGTAGTGGGAAGATATCTCAGGATGAGGTTTTTTTAGTGCTATTAGTTGTGCAATATGGGACATAAAGTTCCTCAGTTTCCATACCCCACATTGGAGTTTTTATTAAATGGAAAAGGATTGGACACCTATAGAGGTTGTTTAGGGGTATGAAGTGGTAGTGTTATGTAAGAGGATCTGGATAGGTACTGGAGTATGGGTAGGACTCAACTACTCCTCGATAGACATGTTGCTGGAGTTCCATAAGGAATTCTGGTTGAGATAGGATTCATGGTACCCTAGTGCTGGGACAATATTATAGGGTAGAGGAAATATATTGGGGGATTCAAGATAGATCTTGTATATTATTGTATGGTCAGATGAATTCTATAAAAACTACTCCAGTTGTTATGGATGCAGGTATATCTTCTATCATAGGTATGATTCATGTATAATATACCCTTTATTTTGTATTGGTTGATACTAGAAAATCTCATTCATTTTTATCTTCTAATTTTGTATCCAATTTTTTCTTATATATAAAAATATTAAATAGTGTTATGACCATCAATATAATGTTGAGATTTTGATCCAATAATATCAATCATTACAATGTATCTTCTATAGCGATAAGTGATTACAATTTATTATGGGAGAAATTTTTATTTGAAATGAATGGTATTTATTTTATTCATAGACTGGAGTTTCATGTTCTATACCACAATCATATCTACTATTACTGGACTATTGTTACATTTTTTATCTCTTAAAGGAGGCAGTTATGTTCACTAGGTTGAGTGAGATATTCAGGCTGGTCGTGTAGGACCAATTTTGTGCTGATTGGATTATCTTATTTCAAAAATAGTTGATCTTCATCTAGAAAATGGTTTAATATAGATATATTAGATTCAACTATTTTTAGAAAATTTTAGGTTGTTTTTTGTGATGAGTTCTATGGATTACCGCCTAAGAGAGAGATCGAGTTCATGATTGAGTTGGTATTTGGAGTGGAGACAATTTCTATCATTCGTTGTAGAATGTTATTACCATTGTTTTAGAAGTTCATGTTTCCATTGGAATATCTAGAAGGTAATGGTTTAAAACATCTTACTATATCTTCTTGGGTCTCTCCTATTATATTTTCTATCACGACTGATGGAACATTTCTCTTATGAGGGGATTATCAGAGATTGAACCAGATGATAGCTAAGAACCGTCATCCCATTCTGTGTATTGATAATATTGTTGATCATTTGAGAGGTTCTAAGATCTTATCCAGGAACGATATGAGATCTGGTTAGAATAATTTGAGGTTGAAACCATTATACATACATAAAGATACTTTTAGGAGTAGGTATTATTGGAAATAGTTCATAGTAATTTCATTTGGGTTGACTAACACAACTGCGATATTCATGGATTTGATGAATCAGATCATTCATCATTTTCCATATTAGTTTTTGGTGTTTTTTCCATGATATATTAGTGTACTCCCAATCCATATACGATCATGCCCAATATATTGACATCTTCATGAGTACATTTAGAGATCATTATATTAACAAAGAGCTAACCAAATACAGTTTACTGATTGATAATGTTTACTTCTTGGAACATTTCATCTTAGAGATAGGAGTGTTCATTGACACAAAAAAGGTAGCATCTATGGTATATTTAGATAAAACTAAGAATGCATTTGAGATTTAGATTTTTTTGGTTTATCATGATATTATTGGTGATTTATTGAGGAGTTGTAAGGAAGTAACAATGTGGGGATTGAACAAGATGGGGGTTATGTATTTTTGATCAAATACTTATGGGAGATATTTTCATAACCTAAAAGGGGTGACGACCTCAGCACCTATACTCACTTTATTTGGTCTAGGTAAAGCACATACCATGTACTATGATTCATCTGGAGTTGGACTCTGAGTAGATCAAATGTAAGATGACAAAGTCATTATTTATAGATCTAGATAGCTGAGAGTAAATGAGAGGAATTTCCCTACTCATGATTTAGGATTATCCACAATGGTCTATTCCCCAATATGATAGAAGCATTATCTCATTGGTGAGAGTTTTTTGGTATACACATACCATAAAAGCATCATGTATATTTTTATTTGTGAGAAATAAATCTTCAAAAGAGTCGATGGGTCAAGTATCTGTAGAATTTTGACTTTGAGTTGCCTTATAAATTGGGAAACAGAATTTAAAATACTGATTATTTGAGCTGGAAGATATAAAAAAAGGTAGTTTTGGAGACTTTTGAAGAGTGGAGAATGATTTAACCCTTTACAAACATGTTTATGGATGTTTAGGAGTTCCAAGGATGAGTATCTTTAACTTCAACATTTATTATACATGTGATTTCGGTCCAAATCATGACTTATAAGTAATTGGATATATATTTATTATTTCATAGGAACAATATATATGTTGGGGAGACACCATCGGTATAGTCTAATGGAACATGAAATTATCTTCTCTTCTATTGGTGAGTATGGGTTCTTATGAGATTTCATGAAGAGATTATAAGAGATATTAATGCTTCATGATGGATGATATATCCATGTTTGATGAAAATGTTTTATGATATCTGTATAAAATATTGATGTTCATGATTGAGGAATGAGGTAGTAGGATTTTGGGTGAGATTATTCAATATTCAGAAATTTAATGCTATGAAGCAGAGGCTAATTTGGTCTTTGCTGCCTTTTCCAATTCCTAAGACAAAACAGGTTAATGGTAATATAGTTTTTATAATAGTATTTCCCTATTAAACCCATATTTATGATGTGGTATTGGTGATTATGGATCTAATGATGAAGGTAACCCACTTCATATGTATTAGGGATACCATCCTAGTAGATGGTTTGGGTAGTCTTTAGGTTTGTGAGATAGTTCAACTATATGGTGTTCCAGGGAGTATCATTTTAGATAGATATCGTCATTTCACATCGCGGTTCAGGAAGGGTCTTTAAAAAGGTATGAGATCATTGTTTCTTTTTTGTATATCTTATCATCCCAAGACTGATGGTAAATCTGAGAAGAATATTTATCTTCTAGAGGATATGTTACATGCCTCTATTTTGGACATCAATGGTTAATGGGAGAATCATATAGAAGTCTTGGAATTTTCATACCATAGCACCAACCATAAATCAATCAAAATAGAAAATTTAGAGTATTTTCATGGAAGTCCTTACTGTTTACATATTTGTTCATTAGAGGAAGGTGATTCAGTGATTATTGGGCCTAGTATCATACATGATACAACTAATTTGGTCTATTTGATTAGGAGGCAATCCTAGACCACATAAAGAAGGATTAAATCATATGCTAACCAATGGATACAACCTCTTGTGTTTGGGATTCATCATCATAATTTCCTTCTGGTGTATCCTAGGTTGGGGAAATTTCATGTTAGGAAATATAGAAAGTAGTATTCCATTTTTTATAGGATATTTGAGATAGTAGATAGGGTTGATCGAATAGTGTACCAATTTTCCATTCCACATTTAAATAATTCAATGAATGACATGTATCGCATGTCGTAGCATTAGAGAAATCATCAAGAACCTTCTCATTTTATAGTCATAGAATATGTTGATCATGGGGTAGATTTTTCCTTTGATGATAATCAACTACATATTGTGAATTATAGTGAGAACAATATTATAGGTATGACTATACCTTTAGTTTGAGTGAAGTGGAATCATGGGCGAGTTCAAGAGGGGAACAAGGAGTGGGAGTCAAATATGTGTGCACCATGTCCAAAATTCTTTGTTGAGACCCCACAATGATCACTAGAGGTTAAAGTAAAGATCTATTATATGGTGGGGAGGTTTTATGATCCTATATTTTTCTAGGAATTTATATCCTTGATTTTTTTTTATAATTGTATTCTATAGGGTTTTTCTTCTCCTTTAATCCTTGGTGGATGTGTCTTGTTTGGAAATAATGATTCTTTTATAAGGATTATAACCTAATTATTAGGGATTTATATTTATATGAATTAATGGAGTTTCAATATAAAAGGGTTTATGAGGGTTTTTCCATGCATAGAATTCTGTAGAGTTATTTGAGATCTTTCTATATGGAAATGGGGTTGAATTTTGTCTATAAGATAAATAACCATCATGAAAATGTATCAAATGACATATAAAGGTATTAGATAATGTGTAATATCTACCAGACATAATTTGTGAACCCAATACATGTCATGAATAGATTTCACATCATGTAAGAATTACATTTCATGCAATTTTCAAGATAATTAAATATTTAGGTGAGAAAATAGTTTTTCTAGTATATCCCTTTAAAAATAAATACCCAATGTGTAATTGGATTTTCCATCACGTATTTATCTTGAGAATATCATTTGTGTTGGAATAATGGGTAATTTAATTTTCATTCCCTCATTTCAGACCCTCCTCTAGACCCTATGGAACATTCTAGGTGATTTTGGAACAACTCTCCTCATTTTCGTCATCTAGTTTATGCGATTAATCCATGGTAAGTAATTTTTGTTGTTTTCCTCATATTCACCAGTGTTATTTGGATATTTATACATTATATATTGATAATGGAATGTTCGGATTGGATCTTTATCTGTTTTTATCTATTTTCCTTCTTACATGCTTTTGCACATTCATCCTCATTTGTGTTACCTAACAAAAGTACATTGTTGATCTCATATTAATGGTAGGGGTCTAAACCTGAACCCCCTTGTTTTTTAATTTAAAGTATGAGAAATATTTCAATTTTACCAATGTATTATGTTCCAAAATTAATTACATGATAAATTGGATTATTCTTTTGAATCCATTTAGATTCAATTGATTATTGACCAGGCTTACGACTACTATTCTGGTGAGAAAAAAAATTGATTATAAATTAACTAATTAATGGATTAATGTTTGTTTAGAATGATATGAAATTTTAGTGTTTTATTGATATAGACTCACCTTATATTTTCAAGATTAGTGAAATTTTTGGATTATTTTTTTATATGTCCAAAGGAGAAATGAAATGTTTAATTTAAAGATAAATGTTAATGTTCATAAATAACTATTGAGCCTTATGATGTGATATTGTGATATCTATTTTTCTATGAAATGTGTTGTGATTTCTATATTTCAATTACTATATATAGATTAGGTGAGTTGAAAAAGTGAAATTCTTATATATATGATATTTGATAATTATGTTGAAATTCTTATATACCAGCCTATACCCTAAGACATGTTGAAATGCTTATATTTGGTGTTGATCGAGATGACCTATTGAAATGATTATATATTAGTATTATCCCTAATAAATGTTGTAATTTTTATATATCGACCTCCTCAGTGATGTTTTTGAAATACATATATATTAGGTTTGACCATATTTTTGTGTGATTTATACCATGGGTATATGGTCATGGTTTTGTTGGCATGGTTGTAAGACATTCTCAGAGACATTCATGTATGGACTTAATGAATATTATTTAATCCATGGTTATATGGTTTTTTTGGAATGTTTTTGAGACATTCACAATGATATTATTAATGGTGCTGATGTAGGATGATTTGGTATTAATATAATACATGAAATAAGTAATACATGTACTTATTATATTATTCCTTGACATTATTATCATAATTTATTTTTCAAATATGGTGGTGTTGACCTAAGGAGTTGTACTCTCACCCAAATTGGGCCACAATTTTCCACCTGAGAAGATTACATGGATACATGATTAGATAAGGGAAAGATGACTTTCTGTTGATTTTTGTTTGCATGATGCAATGATGTTTGGAAGTTAGACCCACATAAGGTTCGGTACCATATTATTTTGAGTTCTTATTTTAGTCTTCAAGTATTTTATTTTTATTACATATTGAATGAAATTTAGTAAAATTCCATAATGTCATTGAATTACCCATTTATTATTTTTTAGACTACTTATTTGTCTATTGTTATTGGTTTTCACTATATTATACTATTTCAAATACATCCATACATTGATAAATATTTATTATTATTTCATATTGTTGTAAATCTATGAACATAAGAATAATCTCCCCACTATAAATATCACACCCACTCTTCTAATCATTAGCCTTTTGAATATGGGGAGGAGAACATGAGGGCATATTACCAACCTGTTTCATCCATGTGATAGACTATTAGAATAGTGGAAATTATAATAGACTTATATCCTAGAGGAAACATTACAAACAAATAGGATGTGGTGTAACAGGTCCATCATGCTAGACTAGAGTTTTTAGATCTCTTATATTAGACTAGGTTATATTAAGGGTTGAAAATATCATAATTTGGATGATACCTCCACCCAATCCTTGTATCAGAGCTTCTATGTGGGTTTTCACCAGACAAAGATACATCCCAATTGCATCACAAAAAGTTCAAGAGAATATTCTTGGATTTCGTAAAATGATGGAAGGATCCCCATATTTCATTTAATGAATAAATATTTATTCATGAGTGTAAATTGTTATGTTAATATAGAGAAAACCTAATTTTTGGTGAATGAATTATTATACGAAATGTGGTACATATAATAGAATTATCCTGACTTTATCAACAAATATTTTTAATGAAACAATTCAGAATTATTTTTGGAATTCCTGGGGGAATTTTTGGGCAGTTGAATTAGTTCTTAAGACTTAATTCTTGATGTAATCATGGTTCATAATAATTCAAATTTCAGTTATCACAATACATAAAATATGACTCCGCATAATCTAATAAGTTCCCTCAATGATTTGGTTTGTGATGTTTCTTTTTTGATGGATATTATAAGTCATGGACTCACAGATGGGTGTGAGGTTATTCACACTTATCTTGGAAACACTACTAATGTAGATACATATGATTAACCTCGTAATAATTCGTTTATCCAAAGAGGATGAAATACTAGGTCACATCATTTAAGGGTACATTTAGATGCATGTATATAGACAATTATAATTCCCCCAAAAGTGGGTCATAATAAACTATAGTGGGATATGAATTTTCATAGATGATATTCCTTACTAATTATAAATATTGGCCAACATTGGTAATCTTTATTGGGGTTTGACCTAGGAAAATTGATTGGAATGGGATGGTATCTATGATTGTGTTATACAATCTGTTAAACAAAAGTATTTTCTATAGATAGAATATGGTTAATATTTCAAATGAATTATTCATCAATAAAAATAGGTTGTCTTTGGTGTCCTATAGAGGTATAGTGTGAGCGAAACACATCATTCAAAATTTTATCTATGTTACATACACACCAATACAGTTCTTAAAAAAATCCCACTTCCATCAATGTCTCATGCCATCATTTCACACTATAGTTTTTAATAGTGCCTTGTGATGATTATTAGGAAGAGCTAGTTGATTTTGGAATTTTAGGGAACTGATTATAATATTATAATACTAAAATCTATTATGAAATCCCACATATAATCATATGATAATAACACAACTTAATGTAAATATTTCATTTAAAAACATTCTAATGACCTATTATATTTAATGATTTTGTAAATAAATAAAAAAAATATATAATAAAACTCATTTTTGTTTCACCAAATGAAAATTTTCCATAATATGAAGAATTGGATAATTTATAGCATGTCATCAATTTCTCTCAACAATTATTCACTTAAGATACCCTTCAAGATTTATCTTCTACATAACATATCATTATACCATGTAGAAAGGGAATCATATTAAAATGTTGAGATATTATACATATTATTTTGATACATGAGAAGTAAAAATAAAGTATCATCAGTTATCATAATGTTAGAATACAGTTATAATAGAGATACACAATAAAATACTAACTAATGATTATTAGGTAATAAATAAATTTATTGACCTAAAATAAATAAAAAATTAAACGAGTTAGTGGATAAAAAATATATATTATGGAATAATACAGACATTATAATAATAATACAACTATAAAAAACCATTCAAATATGGGCCATAAATTAGTTTAGGGAGACTAACTATTATGAGTCACACTTCCAATGACCATGCTCTTGAAGAACTATAATTCACATGAAAAAAACTATCTCAATAGATATAAATTCACTACCGATGTATTGGAGAGTGAAACCGGACCCCCCACTCCATCTTACATGCTTATGAGTGAATTTTGAAATCAATAACTTATCAAATAATAAATAAAACATTAAAATAAAATGGTATTTATACATCTTTTAAAATTAAAATAAACCATTTTTATATCATATAACACTATTGGAAGTAAAGTTATTTTCATTCAAAATATTATAATAAAAATATTTAATAAAAATGGGTTTTATATGGATTCACATAATGAAATCCGTAATAATTCCACCAATAATCAATGAAAGATAATCCCATGGAAAATAAATGGGTATCCAATATAATAAAGTAACATTACAGTTATATATCATTCAATCAATAAAACAATGTATCTATTATTTTACCAATATAGATAAAGGGTATATTGTTATGTCATTAAATTCACTAAATTAATTAATGAAATGAATATAAGTGAACCCCAAAAAATCAAAGGAATCAAAAATAGGGTATTCACAAAGGAACTAAAAAGGATAAAAAATTAGAATCATACATAGTTAATGATTATGAAAGAAAAAGGATGTGATAGAACATTAATATAATAGAATAGAACATTATGTTGGCCATAATGATAAAAATATTCCGATGTTTTCATTTCCAATAAATAATTGGTCAAGAATATTTTATTTTGAAGGATTGGGATTTAAATGAAAATATTTTTAGAGGAATTATGAAATATATCTATAAAAATATGAAACATCAATGGTCCTTCAAAAAAAATTAATATCCCAGAATTTATAAATTATATTAGATTCTCGAAATAGTGTGTAATATATTATATTATACATTATTATACACATATAACCCAAAGAAAAAACAATAACTATTTATTTCATTAATGAAAAATGTTAGATTATTTAATGAATAGAAAAATAAAATTCTAAATATTACAAGATGAAAAAATATAAATATAAATACTATAATGGGAAAATATGGATCACCATGATCAGTTTGAATTATCTCACACAGAAACAAATCTATATAAAAGAAAGTAAAATTAAACAATCGTCATTATAAAAGATGGAAATATAGAACGTTGATAATAATTGAACTTAAAAAATAATAATTGTGTGAATTGGTATTTAACAGAGGTAATGTGACCATTGGAATTGTAATATGACTGTTAGAATAAAAATATGACTTTTTAGAATAGTAACCTAATGGTTGGAATAATAATTTATCCTCAAAATATTTTTTGATAGAAATACTAATAATAAACCTCAATATGAATAAATATAAATTTTATAAATCTAAAAAATAAATATCATTATTAGAAAATAGAAAAACAATATAACGTAATATTTGATAAACTATTTTTCAATAAATTTCATTAAAAAATATTAAATCTTATATTAACAATTAAAATAAAAATTATTAGATATTTATTCTGATAAATAGAATATATTTTTGAAATCATTACATGAAAATTTTACAAGGTTGTTTTTTTGTAAATTCTCCCAAATACAATAATTTTTTGAATAATAGAAAGACTATAGTTTTCATGTCATCGATATTTCTTAAATAAAATCATTCTTGATATAATAATGACATTATAACTTATAGGAAATACGTTTTGGACATAAGATATTTAATTTCATAAATTGGTCATTAAAAGACAACAAATATAATTTCAAATCCTAATTTTTTTTTCTAAAACCATAACTCAAAAGTGATTCCTCAAAATTTCAAATTTTCATTTGATTCCACATTTTATTTTAAAAAACTAAGTAAATTTTATTTATAAATTGATTTGAAGACATAAATCAGTATATTATATAAAAATATGATTTATATTTTAAAAAATTTAATATTACAACTTTTACCTTCTATATAACATTTTTTTCAATATTCTAAAAACACCTCTCCCCTTAAGTATAAACCAACACTCTCTGAACCCTTAGAAAACCACTCCGCTACCATTTTAAAAAGATAATGTTCTACCCAAATCCACTCTCCCAATCAATTATCAACCTTAGGTACAAGTTGGATAAAACTAAATTTATTCATCAAGGAATTCTAGTGTCATTCAAGTGATGCCACACTAAGGAAATACTAACTATTTTGACTATTACCTAATTTTATTCGACTTATCTCTCGTTACCACCATTTATTTGTGAATAATATATTATAATATTTACTTATGATAATTGATAAATTATATTAATGATTAAATACAAAAGTAAAATTTAAATTTTTATGTATTTCTATTTAATACATCTTTTCATCATATTTGGACAACATTCCCATTAACGGCTATTAAACTACTATTGGTGACATTTCGAACTTAATTTCTTATCTTGAATAATATGTTGGTTGAAATAAAGTAATTATGAAATATAAATTAATAAATATAATTATTTTATTGTTATGTAATTAATTACATTTATTTATAAATGACATTAAAAAAATAGAGATTTTGATTAAAAATGGGAAAATTTAATGAAATTATGATTTCATAACAATTCACATTTAACAATGAGTGTTATAAAATATAATAAACTAATTATAATTAAAAATAGTGAAAAAAAGAACATTATTAACTTATAAAACAATGATTTAACAGTTTAATGTTATTATTCTTGAGGCGTAAAAGAGGCAAATAGAACTGGGATTTAATGTAACAGGATTGTCAAACACAACTAATTTTTCTTGGGTTATCCCTCTTTCATAAGATCTATGATGTGTGTATTATTTTAATATGAAACATCCATGATCTGTTAGAAGTTTTTTAGAACCATATAATTTATAAATTATAATATATTCTTAAAATAAATGTGTTATTTTTTATATTATACATTATTATACTCATTTAACACATAGAGAAATTAGGTAGGCATTATTTCATTAGTTATAAATGTTGTATTAGTTAATGAATAAACCAATAAAATTCCATATATTACAAGGTGATAATATATAAATATAAATACTATAATAGGAAAATATGAATCACCATGATCGGTTAGAATCATCCCTTCCACAAAAAACACTATAGAAACAAATATTAGTAAAATAATCAACATTATAAAATATGAAAATATAGAACACTAAAAATAATTGTGGTTAATAAATAATCCAGGGATGAAGTGGTACTTATAAATGGAAATGTGACTATTCGAATTGTAATGTTACTATTTGAATAGTAACTTGACCAATTAGAATATTAACCTGACTGCTGGAATAATAATTTAACCTCAAAATAATTTTTTTCATAGAAATATTATTTTTCATTATCAATATAAATAAATATAAATATTATATGACCAATAAATAAATATCATGATTATAAAACTCAAAAACAATATAAGAACATTTATAATAAAATATTTATTAATCATCTGCATTAAAAAATCATAAATTTTATATTACAAATTAAATTAAACTATGCTATAAATTTATTATAATAAAGTAAATAAATTTTTGAAATCATCACATTAAAATTTTCCGAGGTTTATTTTTTAGTAATTTATTAAAATTCTTCAATTTTCTGATGAATATAAATAATACACTTTTCATGTCACTAATGTATCTTAATGTACATCATTATTGATGTAATAATGACCTAATAATTAATAAGAAAAAAAATTCATCCCTTATATATATATAATTTCTTATATCAGTTATTAAAATATAATAAACTTAATTTCGAATCCTAAAAATCATTTTCTAAATCCTAAACTCAAAATTGCTTCCTTAAATTTTTTTTTTCATTTTTCCTAATTTATTTTTAATAAACTAAGTGAATATGATTTATAATGTTATTTAATATTCAGAAGTAACTATATTCTATTAATATTTGATTTATATTTTCAATAGTTTTCTTTTTTAATATTTACCTTTTATATAACACTTTATTCAAAATTTTAATCTCAAGATACCTCTCGCCTCATGTTTAAATAACCCCTCTCCGACCCCATGGAAGACCACTACTCTCTAATTTTACAAAGACAATATCCTATATAAATACACTCTCTTAATCCATTATCATCCTTAGGAACATGATAGAGTATTCTAAATCTATCCATCAAGGAATTCTTGTGTCATTCAACTGACACAATAATAAGGAAATAATAAGTTCTTTGACTATTCCATCAGTTTATTCTCCTTCTCTCTCTTTCAAACAATTTATTTGAAATTAATATATTCTATGATTTAAATATGCTAAATGAAAAAATTATATTAATTACTAAATACGACTTTAAATGTTATATTTTTGTGGGTTTTTATTTTATACCATTTTTCATCATATTTGGACGACATTCCCATTAACATTTAGTTAACTACTATTGGTGATGTTTGCAACTTCTTTTCTGATTCTGAATAATATGGTCGTAAAAATATATTATTTATTATATATAAATTCGTATATATAGGTATTTTATTCTCTTAAAATTAATTTTATTTATGTATAAATTATTTTAAGAAAATAGATAAATTTAAGAAAAATGGGAAACTTTTACTCAAATCATGATATTTGAAAAATTCAAATTTATCAAAGAAAGTTATAAAATAAAATAAATTTATTATAATGAAAAAACAGTGGAAAAGGAAATTATAAAATATTTATTTAATATTTTTATGTTTATTATTCAAGAGGTGCACAAAAAACAAACAAAACATTGATCTAATGTTTTGGGATAGTCAAAAAAACCTCTTTTAAATTGGGTGATCCATCCTTCACAATATCTACAATGTGAATATTTTTATAATATTCCTTAAATGTCATTTCAATATTATTAATCATATATTTTGAGGATATATATATTTCCACCATGATTTATTATCCAAAAATAATATTTTTTGAAAATGACTTTACATTACAAAAATCATTTTTTACTCATTTTGAGTTATTGTTTCTTCACTCAATGAAGATGATATTAATGAAAAATATGTTATTAGTTCTTGATTTTTGGAACACCAAATAATAAATGAAATTATTCATGATGAAATACTTATAAAAATCATTCCTTTCCGTGGGTTATTTAATAATTATGATTACTACACATTCTATGTTGAATGCTAGATTATATAAATATTATGATTGGACTTGTTATGAAAGAATAATATTGCACTCCAATACATTGGGAAATTAGATTTATCTCATTATAATATGTGTATTATTCGTGAATATGATTCTCTCATTGTTCACAATGATGATATACATATGTTATGCACACACATGATGCTAGATTTGTTCCCAACATTGTATTTTATTTGATGTCCTTGACACCTTGTTACAACATTATCATTGATATTTTATGTGACCTTATTTAATTTTTCCATAATTAGTATGATGTCGATCTTATTATTACGATATAATTATTATTATTATTCTCAACCATTATTGATTCATTGGACATATTCTTACCTTTCTTTGGTTTTTAGCTTGCCTCATTCTCTATTTTATATACTTATGTCACTTCATGTACTATGGGTAATGTGAGGGATTTAAAAGGATAAAGAATCATAATTTATATAATATTTTTTTATTATGCTCAAATTTTGTATAATCAAAATTTCCCTTGATATTAAAACATTAAATACATGATTGTATAATTATTTTTTTGTTCACCTTTGAAATGATATAATAGTCATGTAAAAAATAATGGGCACTATAGTTGGTATCAGAGGTATGGTTTTGTCAATTTGGAAACTAAGATTGGAAAAAAAGAGTGAAAACAAAAATTAAATGTTTATGTATGGGTAAAACATCCTAAACGTATTATTTTTGTAAAGGATAAACTTAGGGAACCAATATGATATTCCTTAGAAGTTAATAAATAAAAATATAAATTTCTTATTCATAATTTGTTGTATTATATTTTTTTTCAATCCTTTTTTATTATAGAAAATTGTTGGAACCATGAGAAACCCAGACAAAAACTAATGTGAAGTAAAATGCAGTGACTTTCTTAACAACATCTCCAATTCCATAGTATACGAAATTCAAAACATTACGTATGTTCTTAACTAGATATCTCAGGCTATAAATGATAACCTAAACCATATTTAATTTCCACCATCATCTAAAAAGGTAAAACTGGATATTATGTCATTTATGCACCAATGAATATCTTTTCTTAGTGGATGTTTCAATCCATTTGTCTAGGAATTGTTGGTTATCTCAATGGAGAAGATCTTTTCCATGATCCACAGTTTTTAGAAGGGGAATATGACCCTGTTTATCTATTATTATTTAGAGAAAGTAATAAATAGTCTTACTTCATAAAAAACACCAATCCAAAATAGGAAATTAAAGATATTGAGTGGTATGATAATAAGAAAATATCATCTAAAATTTATTTCCCTAAATCTCTTCAAACCATGGTGTAGAGAGAATTAAAAAATACAAATAAAAAGAAAATTGAATATATCATGTATTATGAAGATAAATTCAAAATAATTGAAAGATAATCCTCATATATTTTATAAATATGATAAAACAATATATAAATTATTTAGTGGTATAAAGACAAACTATCAAAAGGCTCTATCTTTTTATGACTTTAGGTATTATTAAGAAGTTGTTTCACATTTTTTTCAAAATAGAGTTTGATTTTAGAGATTCATCCATTGTATATAGGGATAATAATATAAGAATGAACATTCAAGATAATGGGTTAAATGAAAAAGTATGAAATAAGATACAACTACCTACATGTAAAAAATCTTGAAAGAAGGTTCATGGGAATTTCCTACAAAATAATTAATGATGATATAAGTATTGAAAAGAATCCCACAATTCTCATGAATATATAAGATGCATTAATAATATAACCATCATATTTATTAAAATGAATAACATCCTATTGCACAACCCAGGGTTCAATGCTTCTATTGAATTGTCCATGGGAAATATGGAAGCTAATACACTAAAAAACGTTCTTGGATATAACCATTATAAATAAAATCCAAATCCAAAGGATTAACAGAAAGATTGTTCCATCACTAATACTGAAGTTGAGTGTGAGAATTATTCAATACAATGTAAACGTCTTATTCACTCATAAATGGATAATTTCTTAATTGATTCTAGTTTTAGGAATTCCTTTATATCATGTATTTTTATATAACTAATTAGTTCATGACATTATTCCTTAAAGTACTCATCTCAATAAAAGAATTATTGTGAGATCGTTGTAACCGAAGTGTTGGAGTCTTCTTCTATTAGATTAGTTATAATGATTCATCCTGAGAATCTCATAATCATTCCCTTGGATGAATTGGACCCTATATTGGTCCTGGATTGGATCTAATTATATATAAGAGAACATCAACTATTTGGAGAAGGAAATAACTTTTCATATTCCACTCCATCCCATGTTCATCTATAAATGAATGAAATATATTGAATTATCATTGGAAAACCCATCAGTAGTTTGGGTGTTGATAACTTGTAAAGAAGCATGCCTCTACCAAATGGTTACATCAAATAAAATAGTTACACTAGAGTAAATAACAATTATGAGGGAATACACTAATGTATTTACTAAAGAGTTAACCAGAAATCCCTATATAGTAATATGTGGTTCTTAATAGAGCTCATACTCAGAGCCACTCTACATAATGAATTCCCCTATTGGGTGTCTTTAATAAATAATAATTTGTTAATGATTTGGCTATATGTTCATAGGAATATATTGTTCATATGACCTGGTGCATCACCATGTGGTGTACCAGTGCTCATCATAAAATAAATTATGGATTAATTTCATTATGTTTCCATTATTGGGTGCTCAAATAGAACTACATAAAGTAAAATTATCTATAGACCTGAATTGATGACTTTTTAATCACGTATGAGGATTATGGGACTTCTCAATGTGATATATTCATTCAAAATATCATCTTATTAAGGTGATTAATGATGTTATTCACAACACTACATTTAGTATAAGGTTTGGTTACACTGAGTTCATAGTGATTCACTTTGAACATACTAATTCATCTTCAATATTCATGGATTTTATGAATAGTGCCAATAAAGGTAATGTCTAAAAAGTTATGACAGTTTTAATCAATTATATTCTTAATTACTCAATGAGAAATTAGGAACATGAAAATAATCTAAGTATTATTATAGAATCATTAAGGATAAAATTTCTACTATGTTCCACAATTGTGACATTTTGATACAAGAAGTCAAATTCTTGTGGAATGTGGTTAAATGTGATAGAATTGTTTTAGACCTTTCAATAAAAAAATTTAATTGAGTAATGGAACATAACCACTATTGTAAATTATATTCATATATTTCATAGATTATAAGGGTAATACCAATGTTTTGTGAGAAAATTATCATGATTGTTAGACCCACTAACTATGTTAACAAAACAAGGGGTAATGTATGCATATACAGAAGAATGTGAGGAAATTTGTGAGGATCTCAAGAAGATTCCATTCACTACACTTGTGCTCACACTACCAATAATTAGAGAGGGTATTATTATATAATGATATGCATCCATGAAATTCATGGGTTTTCTATTCTTGAAGATTGACATGGGTCTAGAATATTCCTCACACAAATTAAATTTCTACAATGAAAACTACCCGATGCATGTCCTAGAGTTAGAATATAATGATTTTTTAGTTAAATATTTTGATGTATTACTTGTATGGTGAATATTTTTTCATTTATATAGACAATAAATATCCAAATTATATATTCACAAAAGGTTATCATCTTTCATTAAATAATATGTTTAGATCTAATAATGTACTACATTATCTATATTCCCAACTATCTGGAGAAGGATAACAATAAACCTAATTCTATTGGAATAATATAACAAGCTACCTTATCCATGATGTGAATTGAGAAATTCTATAACTTCATTAATTTTTCACGTATGGAACTATAAATCAGATTGTTCAGGAATACATCTTACCGCTCCTAAATGGATTAACATATATCTATCTAAGAGAATATCAAAGTGTCACAATGGTATAACCCAATGATAAAAAAATGGTTCATAAATAATGAAATGGAAGTTAAATTATTTCTAAATTTATATGGGTAGTGTCATTTTCTTTTTAAATAGACATTGTGTTCCTGTAGAACATGATATAAAGAAAGATCTATTGGATAATGCAAATAGATAATCTTTATCAATCCATCTCGGAAGTATGAATATGTATGGTGATCATAGAGAGATGTTCTAGTGGTACAACATGAAGATGGGTATTTTAGAGTATATCTTAGGGTGGATGGTATGTCATAATGTTAAAGAATAGAAACATAAGTACAAAGAGATTATGAAACCATTATATATACCCATGTTGAAATTTTATAACATCAACTTGGACTTTGTCAATGGCCTCTAAAAAACATCATACGTGTTGGACCCTCCATGATATTATAGTTTTCATAATCACAAGTTATCTCAATATACATATTCTACCCTTTCATGAAATTTAATATCTCTATGAAAATCAATTTTTTCATACAACAATATATACATTAATAAGTCAGTTTCTTATAGTCATGAATAAATATGTTTACAAGTGTATTTTTACATATACGTTGATTAAAAATTAGTATTGTAATGGTATATTCAATACAAACTCTTTATAATTATTTTTGGATCCCCTCATTCCAAAGTTCTACAGAACGAAGTTGACACACCGAAGTTCGACTCACTGAAGTCGACATACAAAAACCAAAGTCAAAACACCGAAACTGAAGGATGAAACAACAAAGTTCGACAGACAGAAGTTGACACACCAAAGTACGACTCACCAAAGTCGACATACCAAAACCAAAGTCGACACACCGAAGTTGACACACTGATGTTGACACACTAATGTTCGATATAACGAAGTATGACACACCAAAGTATGACACAGTGAAGTTTGATAGACTGAAGTACGACAAACTTAAGTCGACACACCGAAGCTGACACAACGAAGATGACTCACCGATCGATATAGATAACTATTTCAATTTTATCAATTCAAATTTATTTCTAACAGTCATATATAGACAAGTTAATGTTTCTAAAAGTATTTAATGTTGTCTATAGGAGTACCCGTAGAAAAGTATGAGGTACATGCATGTGAAAAGATCTTTATTCCTAGAGGATCTTGGAGTATAAAAGGCCATCATATTTCACGATAAAGATAGGATGACAGTAGCAATACACGCTGAGATACAGACTTTGCAAATACAAAAAGAGAAGAATTAAGTGCTTGAGATTAAAATAAGACTGTAATAAGATACCTTCTCCCAAAAGGGCTTCAGTATACATCAAGACATTAAAGAGCTATTCCTTTTCACTCCTTGAAGCTAGAATACAGAAACTGTGATACTCTGTTTGGAAGACAACATCGAGAAGAAGACTCAAATACCATATTCTAAACATTACTTGAGTCTAGATAATTACTTCACAACACAGAAAATTCTTAACTCTATTACCTTTCCTAATTCTATTGTGTTTTATATTCACTATTTTAGAATTGTGTATATTTTTTTTATAACACACACTGTCTTCTGAGCATAACTGGAGGATAACAAACTATCCTTATACTCAATCACTTTTTACTTTTATTTCCCATGGATAAATGTGGTAGAGGTCAAGTGTAACCTGGAAAGCCGAGTGTACTGTTGTAGAACCCCAATATAGGGTGTGGATTAAAAGTTTCTTTATATAAAAATCTTGGTGGTTAGTGATCAAAAAGTGGAGAGGATTAAGTCTATGCTTGATACTGAACCTCTTGTTTACATTTTTCTGCCAATATTCAATTACTCTGTTTTGTTTTATCCACTGCTTATATTGTTTCAAAGACAGAAAACAGTTTTTACTTTAACTCTGATAGTTAATTTTGGTTAGTGTGTATTTATGCTTAATTTAGTAAACCTGTTTCGAAAGTTTAATTAGTGATTAAATTAATTCAACTGAGGACTAATCAGCCTTAGAGAAACTTGTTGAGCAATTAAACTTTTATATCTCTACTACCTTAATTGACTAGGCCTCTTTGAATTGGGGTATTTTTATCATAAACTTTTTAATAGAAATTTTTATTGGAACTCAATTCACCCCCCCACTTGAGTTTCCACTCCAACCAACATTTGGTATCAGAGGGTTTTTTATCCAGTCTGCAAATTCTTTTTAACTGTGATTTCAGTTGTATCTTAAAGATCGTAAAATTTCTGTGCTATCTAATTTTTCAGTTATTTAATATTCTAAGTAACTATGGAAACTAGAGTTGAGGGTATTGCTACTAAAAGGCCACCTTTCATTAATGGTAATAACTGTTATCAGTGGAAATTAAAAATGAAAATGTATCTAGAGAGTATGGGACCTGAAATCTGGGATACAATTGAAGAGAAACATGTATTTCCTGCTACTGCTAGGGACACATGGTCTTAGTTGACTAAAGATACATATAATAATAACTGTAAAGTAATGAATTACTTGTATTTTCTGGACTTTTTGGTTAATGAATTACTTATACTGTTCTCTAGGTGATGGTGAATTCAATAGAATATTTGCTTGTAAATATGCATATGAAATTTGCGATACTTTAGCTGTTTCCATTGAGGGAACAACTAATGTTAAAGAGATGTGAATAACTACCTACACTGTTAAATATGAAAATTTTAAAATGAATCATGATGAACCTATATCTGAAATGTATCTCAGGTTCAATGAAATAGTGACGACTTTGAGTCTGCTTAGAAAACTAGTGGAAAACAACGACCAAATCATGAGACTGCTTCGATGCCTACCAGACAGATGGAGGGGAACTCTTGTTTCCATAAAAGAATCTTGTGACATAAGCAAGCTACTAGTCAATGAACAAATAGGAAAGCTTATGGTGTAGTAGGAATAACTTAAGGTGAATAAAGAAGTAGATGAGGAACCAAGGAAGAAATTAGTAGCATTCAAGACTACAACCTCAAAGAGAAAAAACAATGAAAAAGATCAAATTCCTGTAGACATCTCCACTAGTGATGAGTCAGATTTAGATAGTGATGAGGAGATGGGTCATCTTGTAAGGAGATTAAAATGGTTTTACAGAAAGAAGATATTATTTAAGAAGTCAAACTACAAGGGAAGGTATGATAGTAAAGGACAATGGAAGAAATATAGACAATGGAATAAAAAATCAAATGAAATAATCTTCCATGAGTAAAAATTAAAAGGTCATGTGTATGTAGACTGTCCCAAGATTAAATTTAAGAAGAAATAGGAAGACAAGGGAAAATGATATAAAAAGTCTATGAAAGTTACCTAGAGTTCTTCAGAATACAACTCGAGTTGATCTGATGCTTCTGATAGTGAACCGAACAATCATTCCACCTTATGCTTCATGATAGAGACATTTGAGGTAACACTTCACTCTCATATACAAAATTCCTATTATTCTGGGAATGAAGGTGAATCAAAAAATGATGAAAATATTACTAAGGATAAACTATTTGAATATTATGAAATTATTGAGGATACCTTTAATGAGCTCAAGGAAAAATATAAATCACTTAAGAGACAACATGATTTAAATGAAAATTATAAGTCATGTCTGGATGTTGAGAAAGAAAAATGTGAAAAGCTGTTAAAAGAAAATACCAAACTCAAATTATCAAATGAAAAATTAAAGAAAGATCATGAAAAATTAACAACTTGTAGAGATACCCTGACTCATTTTCTAGGACAACAGATTGACCCAAAATACACAACTGGTCTTGGATATCAACCCGGATAGAGAAGGATCATTAAAACTAAATTTATTCCAAAATCTGGACAATTCAATGCTAGTTCAAGTAATGGATCATTTCTTAAAAAACAATTCTCTAATAGATGAAATAAATTGATTATGTCTCAAAATTTATCTTCTGATTATAGGAAATCTGTGAGACATGTATGGGTTCCAAATGATTTACTTTCTAACCTCTTAGGACCCAAGAAAATCTGGGTACCAAAGTTAACCCATGTCTGATCTGTTTTGAAGGGATGTTTCCGAAAGAGTTCCAGTAAGACTCTATGGTACTTGGACAATGGATATTCAAGACATATGACACGAGACTAATCATGCTTCAGGAGCCTAGTCAAGGTTCATGGTGGACATGTAACTTTTAGTGATAATGATAAAGGGAAAATCATCGGCTTAGGCCAGATTGGTAACCCTAATACAATATTAATTTTCAAAGTACTTTTTGTTGATGGGTTAACGTACAATTTGCTAAGTGTTTTCCATTTATGTGATGAAGATTTTAATGTCAAGTTTTAAAATGATGCATGTAATGTTTTTAATTCTAAAAATGATTTAATATTTACTTCTCTTAGAAATTAGAATGTGTATTATATTGAATTAAATTCTTTATCTAAGAAAAACATTTCTTTCTTAAATGATTTTCATAAGGAATCCTGGCTGTGGCACAGAATATTAGGACACTGCAATGTGCACTCTCTTAGGAAAATGACTAGGAAAGGTTTCGTTAGAGACTTACCTAAACTAGAATTCCCACTTAACAAAGTGTGAAATCCCTGTCAAAAGGGAAAGCAACACAATGTTTCTTTCAAACCAATGAAAGAAGTTTCTACTTCTCAACTGCTTGAGTTGGTTCACATGGATTTTTTTGGACAATCTAGAGTTTCAAATTTAAATGGGAAGCACTATGTTAATGTTCTTGTAGATGATTTTTCTAGGAATACTTGGGTATACATTCTAGCTCACAAAAGTGAATCTTGTTCTTATTTTATAAAATACTCCAATTCTATGGAAAACCAAAGATGACTTAGAATTAAAACCTTAAGAAGTGATCATCACTATGAATTTAAAAATCAGGAGTTTGAATCCTATTTCTCACACAATGGCTATAGTCACAATTTCTCTGCTCCTAGAACTCCTAAAAAAAATGGAGTCGTGGAAATAAGAAATAGAAGCCTTCAAGAAATTTCTAGGATTATTATTAGTGAGTATAACCTACCTATTTATTTTTGGGCTGAAGCTGTAAATACAACTTGTTATACCATTAATAAATTCTTGATTATACATGTTTTTAAGAAGACCAATAATGAGATTTGGGACAATAGGAAGCCTAAGGTTAACTACTTCATAGTATTTGGTTGCAAATCCTTTATCCTTAACACTAAGTACAATCTTGACAAATTTTCCTCCAAAAGTAATGAAGGAATTTTCCTAGGTCACTCAATATTGAGTAAATCCTATAGAGTATTCAATAAGAAAACCAAATGTGTGGAAGAGTCTGTTCATGTCATGTTTGATGAGACTAATCCACATGAACCCAAAAACTCTCTTGAATATCTTGAGGAAGATATGTGAATTCTGAACCTTAATGATAATGATAGTGAATCCCCTGTAAAAATAACCAGTTCTGGGAATCCTCCAGAATTTGCATCTACTGAGTCTGAACCAATAGAAAATCAAAAGGATTATAGTTCAACTATTTCTAGAGGTATTAGAACTCTCAAAAATCTTCTCTTAGATACTGTAGTAGGTGATTTAAATCAAGGAACACAAACTAGAGATTTTATGAGAAACCAGGTTGAACATCAAGATTTTCATTCATAGCTTGAACCCAAAAATATTAATGATGCTATCAATGATGAATTTTAGGTGATGGATATACAAGAAAAATTAAATCAATTTGAAAGAAAAAATGTCTAGGAACTAGTTGAAAGACCTAATTACACTTTCACAATAGAAACTAAATCGGTATTTAGGAACAAATTTGATGAGTCTGGAAATATAGTTAGAGCTAGGTTAGTTGCACAGGGTTACAGTCAAGAGGAAGGAATAGACTATAAGGAGACCTTTGCACTTGTAGCTAGGTTAGAGGCCATTAGGATACTACTTTCTTATGCATATCATTTCAATTTTAAACATTATCAAATGGATGTCAAAATTGATTTTTTAAATGGGTATATAGTTGAAGAAGTATTTTTTAAACAACCCCTGGCTTTACGAATCCCCATTTTTCAAACCCTATTTTTAAACTTTCTAAAGCTTTATATGGTTTAAAGAAAGCTCCAAGATCTTGGTATGATATACTTAGTTCCTTTCTTATATCAAAATGTTTATCTAAAGGAATAGAAGATCCTACTTTTTTTATTAAAAGGATTTCCAAAGATATTTTGATAGTAAAAATTTATGTAGATGATATAATTTTTGGATATTCTAAAAATTCATTATGTAATGATTTTTAAAAAATAATGCTAAATGAATTTGAAATGAGTTTAATGGGAGAACATAAATTTTTCCTTGGATTTCAGATTTTTCAAAAAAAAAAGATGGTATTATTTTAAATCAAAGTAAATATACTAAATATATTTTAAAAATATTTTGTTTGGATGGTAGTAAAAGTAGTGATACACCTATGTGTACCACTTGTAAGTTGGATGTTGATGAAGCTGGAGAATCAGTGGATCAAACCAACTACAGAGGTGTGATAGGAAGTATTCTCTATATTAGTGCTAACAGACATGATATTATGTTCAATGTATGCATGTTTTCATGCTTTCAATCTAATCCCAAAGAATCTCATTCAAATGCTGTTAAAAGGATTTTCAAATATCTCAAATATAATCCCAACATAAGACTATTTTATCCAAGAGGACAACTATTTGATTTAACAGTTTATTCAGATGATGACTTTTTTGGTTATAAACTAGATAGAAAAAGAACCTCTAGGACACGTCACATTATAAGAAATTCACTAGTATCATGGTGCAGTAAAAAATAGAATTCTGTTGCATTATCCACTGCCGAAGTAGAATACATTGCTGCTGGTAGTTGTTGTGCACAAATTTTTAGGATGAAACACACTTTAATGGACTATAGATATAAATTCAAACATGTCTCCATTAACTGTGACAACACTAGTGATATTAACATTTATAGAAATCCAATATCTCATTCAAGAACAATGCATATTGTTGTAAGACATCCCTTTTTGAGATATCATTATCAAAAAGGTTATATAACTCTTGAGTTTATTGGGACTGAACATCAGCTTACTGATATATTCACTAAACCCTTAAATTCGGAGAGAATGAATTAAATCAGACATGAATTAGGAATGATAAATCAGTGATTGATCTTTGTAAAACCAATCTTTGTGAAACTGATCTTTATGAAACCGATCTTTGTGAAACCGATCTTTGTGAAACAGATCTTTGTGAAACCGATCATTGTGAAACTGATCTTTGTAAAACTAATTTTTGTGAAAACGATCTTTGTAAAACCGAATTTTGTGAAACCAATCATAGTAACACTGATTTCGGTGAAACTGATCTTTGTAAAACCAATCTTTGTAAAACTGATCCTTGTAAAACCGATCTTTGTAAAACTGATCTTTGTGAAATCTATTTTTGTGAAACTGATCTTCATAAAACTGATTCTTTGACACCAATATATTTAAGGGATGTTTTGTAAATTCCATCTACTTTATGTGAAACAATGCTGTTTTATCTCTTTCAACTTGATGCATTTAAATTATATGTTTTTCGATTTAAAATCCCTAAATGATATATTAAGACCAATCCATCCCGACCTTTCACCATCGTTATAACCGTAAAGCCTTCTACAATCTTTCACTCTCTCTATCGAATCTCAACCTCTCAACATAGTTAGAATCTGAAGCTTCGCCATGGATAGGACTAAGCACGCAATGGAAGAACCTCGAAAATCTCTTCCTGATAAGCATCATAAAGGTGAGTCCAGTGGTACTATGAAACCAAGATTAGAAAGAAGAATAGTTATAGCTGAAAAGGAAGTGTCTGTTGAGGCTGCTATAAAGAAAATTTTTTCTGCTAAAGGAACTGTAATCTCAAGGGTGTCTTAGCTAGTTTACCGGCAATGAAAGACCATATTATCCCCATTTAGTGTATGAGTTCTATCAGCATTTGAGTATAACACTGGATGACGCTGAGGCAACAAAGATGAACTCTATGGTAAAAAGAGAGGAAGTAGCTTTTTTCATCTAAGGAATAGGCTGAATTCTTACAGTTACCTCATGAAGGTGTCTATGATGACAATCCTAGTAATATTCCACCTACATAGAATTTGTTTTCATATGAAGATGCTCTTAATGAGATGACTAAAAATAAATAATATAAGAGGACTATTGAAAATGAATTTGAAGGAGAAATGAGATTTCTTCTTAGGTTCATACAACATCAAATCTGCCCAAGGAAGGGAGATTTATCTGCTATGAAATATCAAGACATCTTCTTGATATTTTTGTTGAAACATGGAATAAAGATTAATCTATGCCGATATCTCGTAGTGCTTATTTCTGATTTGATTAATCCATCTAAAAAGGCTAGTTTCTTATACTATCCAAGGATGATTTCTACTATGTTGATAATATTATACTATGTAGAAGATGGAGATGAACTGATAACTGGCCGTAGTGGTTTTTGTCTATAGAGAGACATTTTTAAAATGATGAAAATCCTCTGGAACCCATGGATATGATGTTGGGTAGGATATGAAGAAATACTGTATGAGGAGTTCAATTCGGTTGACCATCCTTATAGACCAAAGGACCAACCTGATCTTGGTCTCAAACCAGGAGAAGTTCATGTTTATTTTGATGAGGAAGCTAAGGATGAAGTACCTAGGGAAGAAGGATCTCATTTTGATGATATTAGTGATCCTGATATTTCTGAAATTCCAAAGGAGATGACTTATGGACCTACTAGTCCACCTATGGAATAGCCTTCAAGAGAAACTAATCTAGGCAGTGAATAAGAGAAAGAAACCAAAGTTACTGGAGTTAAATGTTATGTTATAAAATCAAACAAGGAATCTGATGATGATGGTGATAATGATGATGATGAAGGAAGTGTTGAGAATGTGAGTGATTCTCTAAAAGTTAGACAACAAGTGGTTGACAGATCCAGTGAGGAATCTGTTCATGGAGCTGGTGATGGAATTGAGCCTGCTGATCAACAGACTGATGATCATAGAGATGATACACATGAGGAAAGACCACTCCATCCCAATTCTGAAAACCCAGAGATCATTTAGGAATTGAATGATCTTATGGCTTCTGGCCAACAGGAAGAAGATGTAGTTACAGTGCCTCAAATTGAGGAAGTACCTGGTGAAGCTGAAGATGCTGGAGCTCAGGAAGAATCTGAAGTTCGGTTGGTTCCTGTCCCCAGAAAAGTTGTTATGGACTGATTCCAGGATGAAGAAATTGATGATATTAATGTTATTCCTGAGTCTCAGGGAAGAAGGGTATGAATTGATACCGTTGAGAAAAGATATTGGATATGTGATAGAGAGTGGAATATTAATCCATGAAATATTCTTTTCAGTTTTGAATATGACTTAGATGAGGAGATGGTACCTTCTATTCCTATTCCACAAGTCCATGCTGACCCAGAACCTGCTAAACCTATTCCACCAGTTGCATCTCTAGTAGTAGACCCAGTTTCCCAGTCAGTGGCTAGTGACTATGTCACCATGTATGATTTGGAAAAGATTAATAATGAGATATGTAAGTCTATGATCACTTCAGTGGGATCCAGAAATGAAGCCTCCACCTCAATAAGTATATCGAATGCTGATGCAATAAAAATTGCAATAATAGTGATTCAGTAGATTCAAACAAATCTTATTACTATAGTATAATCATTATTAGAAACAACACTTTACTGAGATAAGAAGTAAGAAGGATGATCAATGAGCTGAATTCCTTCACCTATGACTTCAAGACCTACTTTAGTGGTGTTCTGGAAGTTCATAGGAACTTTTTCACTCGTCTACTCAGTGTATATTTGAAAAAGTTTAAAGAAGAGCTTGGAAAAATGTTGACTAGCCCATCTAGTTCCAGGAGTGGAAGAAGTGATGTTGCTAATTTGGAGTCTCTCAAGGCTGTGATGATAGAGAAGATTCAAAAACTCTAGATTGTTTCAGACAAGTAAACCCTTGAAAAAGTACATCAGAATACCGATCTTGTATACAATATGGTCAGACAGTGCACCAATGAATCCTCTATAGACCAGAAAGAAATTCGGGAAAAAGTGAATAAGTATTTCACTAAGATATAAACCAAAAATGACCTCATCAACAGTTTCATGTTTCTGGAATAAAATCTTCAAATTCCCCCAGTCATAGAAGCATTCAAAAATAAGGTTCTCCAATTGAAAGAGTTTACACCTTTACTGAGTAAATTTATGGAGAATAAGGATGACTTTGAGAAGGAAATGCAATATGGAGGCAAAATCATTAATGACTTCATCAACCTTATCAAACCTTATATGCATGTTCAGGATGAGGCTATTGTGGTCCCTCGAGCAGCTTCAATTGGTACCACCTCTCGGCCTCCTGCTCCAATGAATTTCTCTTAGGCTCTTACTTAGATTCGACCAATCATTACTGAGCAGTCTCTAAGTTGTGCATTGTCAGAGAGAAGGCCTACCATTGTAGCTACTATTCTGATAGGTGTTTCTATTCCTGGTGTTGTAATCAGATCACCTCCATCCTCTGCCACTCCTAACCCTTCTTCTTCTCCATTATATCCTTCAGAAAAAGGCAAATATCCTCTACATCTAATGCCATATTGATGGATTGTTTCTTTTTTATATGGATTTAGTCTTTTTTCTTGTCTTATACTCTTATGACTTTGAATGCAAATTCTTATAGTGTCTTTCTTTTATCTTTTCTTTTGTTTTCCTTACAGATTTTTATTAATCCCAAAAGGGAGAGAAAATAAGGAGGGAATATAAAATCAGAATGAAAAATAAGGATGGCATATACTCTCCCTAATACATTTAGTTAGGGGGAAATTTGTTTTAAATAAATTCTAGCAATGCCGAACTTTAGTTATATTGGAAAATTACATTTAGCTATGTTAAACCTATCTTTATTCTATATATTTTCATGTATTCCATAATTTTTGATTATCAAAAAGGGGGATATTTTTGGACCCTCAATGATATTGTAGATTTCATAATCACAAATTATATCAATATACAGATTCTAGCCTTTCATTCAATTTAATATCTGTTTGAAAATTAATTTTGTCATACAACAACATATACTTTAACAAGTCAATTTATTATAGTCAGGAAGAAATATGTTTAAAAGTGTATTTTTACATAGAATTTTATTAAAAATTCATATTGTAATGGTATATGAAAGACAAACACTTTATAATAGTTTTTGGATTCCCTCACACCGAAGTTCAACAGAACAAAGTTGACGCACTGAAGTTCGACTCACCAAAGTCAACATACCAAAACTGAATTCGACACACCGAAACCGAAGGATGACACACCAAAGTTCGACAGACCAAATATGACACACCAATGTTCAACTAAACGAATTTGAAATACCAAAACTAAAGTCGACACACCGAAGTTCGAGAGACCAAAGTATGACACACTGATGTTTGACAGATCAAAGTGTTAGGCGGAGAAAAACGGGAAGGATGGAAAGAGGGGGGGTGAATTGCCTTTTAAAAAAATGATTAACAAATTAAAATCAAAGTTGAAATGCATCGGAAATAAAGAGGCAATCACACAAGAAATTGTTAACGGAGTTCGGCCAAAACCCGGCCTACGTCTCCGCTCCCAACTCAACCGTTGAGAGATTCTACCGCTTGCTTTTCAATGGTTTTAGCAAGAAACCCACTAGGCTTTGAGGTAGCACTAGGACCTATTACAGCTTGCTTTTGATGGTTGAGCAAGAACCCACTTGCTTTTAATGGTTTAGCAAGAACCCACTATCCTTCTTACAGGTGAAGGATAGCTCACCTATGTCTCAAGCTATTTAAAGGAAAGCTTGACAACCTTTTCACACCTTAATGGTGATGTGAAACCCAAAAGAAAGAGGGGATGAGAAATAGAGTGGTTTGTAGACACAAACCCAAATTAAGCTCAAAATAGATAAACAAGAAAAACCGTATTTAAGGAAGTCTTGGGCGCCTTTGATTGATTGGAGATGTTGAAGGCCGCTTCCAAGCTTCTTTGAAGGAGCTCATTGGATGTGGAAGTTGTTGGAGCAAGGTGGGTTCCTTGAAGGAAGTCCGCCGGAGGTTGGCCAATTGATACAAAATATGTCCGTTGGCTTGGTATATGATCCGGTTGGTGTACGGGGCTTCCTCAGCCTTTATTTATAGGCATGGAACCCTTGGGGAGTCTTCGGAGCCGTTGGAGAGGGCCTCGGAGCCGTTGGAGACCAAAAGAGGGTTGACTGGTCAAAGCCAACGACTAGTTTGACTGGGCTACCGGCTGGCCGGTGCAGGGCCACCGGCTGGCCGGTGCCTTGGATGTTGAGAAGGCTTTCTGCCTAGGCAGCACCGGCTGACCGGTGCCAGAGCCACCGGCTGGCCGGTGGTGAGGCAGTAGCCATCACTGTTGCATCAGGTTGCCACCGGCTGGCCGGTGACAGAGCCACCGGCTGACCGGTGGAACCTGGCAGTGGGCAATGCCTCTGCCAGGTCCACTGGCTGGCCGGTACTATCACACCGGTTGGCCGGTGGACTGAATTTCAGTCCACTTCTTGTCCATTCTTGGGCCAACTTCTTGGCAACCTTGTTCCTATCATTCAAAAACACTTCAAACAATATTAGACAAAAAATAAGGTGATTGTGATCATGAAAATCAAACAACGAGGGGAACGAGAGGTACAAAAATCTCCCCCTATTTTGATGATCACAATCACCAAAACAATTAAAGTAAAAACAAAAATTAAAGGCATGATTTTAATGAATAAATTGAAAATAAATGCTAAGCATGATCAAAAGGTTTCTCCCCCAATCAATCAAGAAATTCTCCCCCTTTGTGATTATCAAAATAGCTCGGGGCATAAAACTTGATTGAGGGAAAAGAGATTTGAAAAACAAGATTTGAGATTTGAAAATCAATTGAAATTTTTTGAAATTTGAATTGAAAGTTTTGAATCAAAAATTGAATTTAAATTGAAAAATGAATCGAAAGACATTTTTGAATTTAAGAAAATTTCTCCCCCTAAATAAAAAGAATAAGTCACCGGGGATAGGAAAAAAATTTTGGCCCGGAGAGACTCGCAAGAAGGGATTTTTCAATCCATACTTGTCATGTAGCGGGTCTCCTCCTATAAAACTCGTCCGAATAAAAAAAAGATTTGAGTTGACCGTACCGGGCATTTTTGCAATCACACTCATAAATGAGGTGCCCGAGTTTTTTGCAATAATTACAAAATTTAAATTGGGAGCTCCCCCTTACAAAAACAGTGGGTGCATGGGAGGAGGAGGCTTGGTTGGTGTAGCCAAGTCCTTGAGTGGTCCTAGAAACCCTTTGAGAACCCAATAATTTGGTCAAATTTTGTTCACCTTGGGTGAACTTGGCTAAGGATTCTCTAAGTTCCTTGATGGTTGATTCCAAAGAATCAACATTTGGGAAATTTTGGATTTTTAGGGAGAGTTCCTCCTTCTCTTTGAGAAGTTGTTCTTTTTCGGAGGAAAGCTTTTTGAAATTCTTTTTCAAAGCAATGAATTTTGACGAGAGTTCGTGAAAACCATTTTCTAATTGATCTCTAGCATGTTGGAGTTCTTTATATGATAAATGATTAAAAGAATTTGAAGATGAGGATGAGGATGAGGAATCAGAAGAAGTTACCTCGTGAAATGCCATTAGGCATTTTGTACCTTGGTCGCTCGAGGAGGAGGAGGAGGAGGAGGATGAGGAGGTGTCACTCCATGTCTCCTTGATGACATTTTTCTTTCCTTTTTCCTTTTGCGTGGCCCGTTTTTTGTTGAGTGGGCAATCGGGCTTGTAATGCCCTTTTTGGCCGCACCCGTAGCATTTTACCTTGGGCTCGGATCTTGCGGTGGGTTCTTGCTTTCGCGCCTTGCGAGATTTCTTCTTCTTGTGCTTCTTCATAAATTTGTGCATTTGGCGGGTGAGATTATCCATTTCCGAGTCGCCGCTTGATGATGAAGAAGATGAAGATGATGATGATGAGGAGGAGCTTACTTCTTTTTGTACCTTGAGGGCGATGTTCTTTGGTGTCTTGATTGGTGTGCCCTCCTTTTGAGCTTGCCTCCTCATCGTGATCTCGTACGTCATTAGGGATCCGATGAGCTCTTCGACCGGCATGTTCTTTACATCCTTAGCTTCTTGGATAGCCGTCACCTTAGGTGCCCATGAGCTCGGAAGGACCCATAGAATCTTCTTGACCATTGCTTCAGCTGAAACATCATCACCAAGAGATTTTCTACCATTGCAAACGTCAGTGAAGCGTGTAAACATTTCAGAAATAGACTCATTTGGATGCATGGAAAAGCTTTCAAAATCTTGTCTATACATGTCTAACCGAGTATCCTTAACTTTGTTAGTGCCCTCATGGGTCAATTCCAATAGTTTCCAAATTTCATGAGATGAGGTGCAAGTGGAAACTCGGTTGAACTCATTTCGGTCAAGGCCGCAATGTAGAGCGTTCATGGCTTTGCCATCAAGCTCAAAGTTTCTAATATCGGCGGGGGTCCATTTGGATTCGTCGGGGGTAGACAAAGTATAACCTTGCATGACAATTTTGTAAATAGGATATCCTATGCTTCTTAAAAAAGTGGTCATGCGGGTTTTCCAATAATTATAGTCGGACCCATCAAAAAATGGAGCCCGACCCAAAGAAAAGCCTTCGGGGGCGAAAGAAGTGGATGCCATCACAATGGATCTTTAATTTGAAACCGGTTAGGGTATTACTCAAATTACCCCTCTGATACCAATTGTTAGGCGGAGAAAAACGGGAAGGATGGCAAGAGGGGGGGTGAATTGCCTTTTAAAAAAATGATTAACAAATTAAAATCAAAGTTGAAATGCAGCGGAAATAAAGAGGCAATCACACAAGAAATTGTTAACGGAGTTCGGCCAAAACCCGGCCTACGTCTCCGCTCCCAACTCAACCGTTGAGAGATTCTACCGCTTGCTTTTCAATGGTTTTAGCAAGAAACCCACTAGGCTTTGAGGTAGCACTAGGACCTATTACAGCTTTCTTTTGATGGTTGAGCAAGAACCCACTTGCTTTTAATGGTTTAGCAAGAACCCACTATCCTTCTTACAGGTGAAGGATAACTCACCTATGTCTCAAGCTATTTAAATGAAAGCTTGACAACCTTTTCACACCTTAATGGTGATGTGAAACCCAAAAGAAAGAGGGGATGAGAAATAGAGTGGTTTGTAGACACAAACCCAAATTAAGCTCAAAATAGATAAACAAGAAAAACCGTATTTAAGGAAGTCTTGGGCACCTTTGATTGATTGGAGATGTTGAAGGCCGCTTCCAAGCTTCTTTGAAGGAGCTCCTTGGATGTGGAAGTTGTTGGAGCAAGGTGGGTTCCTTGAAGGAAGTCCGCCGGAGGTTGGCCAATTGATACAAAATATGTCCGTTGGCTTGGTATATGATCCGGTTGGTGTACGGGGCTTCCTCAGCCTTTATTTATAGGCATGGAACCCTTGGGGAGTCTTCGGAGCCGTTGGAGAGGGCCTCAGAGCCGTTGGAGACCAAAAGAGGGTTGACTGGTCAAAGCCAACGGCTAGTTTGACTGGGCTACCGGCTGGCCGGTGCAGGGCCACCGGCTGGCCGGTGCCTTGGATGTTGAGAAGGCTTTCTGCCCAGGCAGCACCGGCTGAACGGTGCCAGAGCCACCGGCTGGCCGGTGGTGAGGCAGTAGCCATCACTGTTGCATCAGGTTGCCACCGGCTGGCCGGTGACAGAGCCACCGGCTGACCGGTGGAACCTGGCAGTGGGCAATGCCTCTGCCAGGTCCACCGGCTGGCCGGTGCTATCACACCGGTTGGCCGGTGGACTGAATTTCAGTCCACTTCTTGTCCATTCTTGGGCCAACTTCTTGGCAACCTTGTTCCTATCATTCAAAAACACTTCAAACAGTATTAGACAAAAAATAAGGTGATTGTGATCATGAAAATCAAACAACGAGGGGAACGAGAGGTACAACACAAAGTACGACAGACCGAAGTTAACACACTGAAGCCGATACACTGAATATGACTCACTGATCGATATAAATAGTTTTTTCCATTTTATTAATTCAAATTTATTTCTAATGGTCATATGTAGACAAGCTAATGTTTCTGGCATTATTTAATGTTGTCTGTAAGAGTATTCATAGACAAGTACGAGGTACATGCATGTGCGAATATCTTTATGCCTAGAGGATCATGGAGTATAAACGGACCTCATATTTCACATTAAAGATAGGACAACAGTAGCAGTACACACTGAGATATGGATTGTGTGAATATGAAAAGAGAAGAACTAAGTGCTTGAGATTACAAGAAGACTGTAACAAGCTACCTTCTCAAAAAATGGCTTCAGTATACATTGAGACATTAAAACGATGACCCTTTTCACTCCTCGAAGATGGATTACAGAAACTGTGATACTCTGTTCTGAAGACAACATCGAGAAGAAGACTCAAATACTATATTCTCAACAATCATTGAGTCTAGAGTATTACTTCAAAACACACATAGAATTCTTAACTCGATTCCCTTTCTTAACTCTGTTGTGTTTTATATTCACTATTTGAGATGTGTGTATATTTGTTTGTATAACACACACTGTCTCCTGAGCATAACTGGAGGATAAAAAACTATCCTCATACTCAATCTCTTTTTACTTTTTTTCCATGGATAACTGTGGTAGAGGTCAATTGCGACCTAGACAACCGACTATTCTATTGTAAAACCACAATCCATGGTGTGGATCAAAAGCTTATTTATATAAACAACTTGGTGGAAGGTGATCACCAAGTAGAGAGGATTAAGTCTCTGTATGAGACTGAACCACTTTTTACATTTTGTGCCAATCTTCAATTACTCTATTTTGGTTTATCCGCTTATTATATTGTTTCAAAGACAGAAAACTATTTTTTACTTTAACTCTGATAGTTAGTTTTGGGTAGTGTGTATTAATGCTTAATTCAGAAAACCTGTTTAAAAAGTTTAATTAGTGATTGCATTGATTCAAATGAGGACTAATAAACCTTATAGAATATTGTTATGCAATTAAAAATTTTTATCTCTACAACCTTAATTGACTGACCCATTTCGAATTGGGGGATTTTTATCATAAACTTTTTAACATAAATTTTAATTGGAACTCAATTCACCCCCTCTTGAGTGTCCACTCTGACCAATAATACAGAATGAAATTAATATGGGATATCATGTATACACTCACCAAGAAATCCTAATTAATCTCCATTAAGGAATATTTCTTAATAGAACTACTATAATACAACAAACAGTTATAAGAAAAGGTTCTCTTAATATTTAATGAAATTTATTATTATAATATATGGTTAGAGAAAAAACATTTAGTTATTTGGTTATTTTATATCTTATTGGATTTAAATTAATTTTAGTAATCCTTTCCATTGATAATATAATTTTTGAATAGTGATGACATGGTTAGTATAAATATAGGGTTTTGAAAATTCATTTGTACACAAAAAAATGAAGTGACGACCTAAAAAAATTATATCATACCCTATGAATCCCATTAAAAAAATAATTTAAGGGAGATAAAATAAATTGGATTTTCCTTTGACTGTGCCTAATATGATATCCAACAACAATAGCATGAGTGAAACCATTTATAGGGTATGTTCAATCTCACCTAGATCACATCCCAAACCACGTGCACTGAACAACCCCATCAATGTATCACTATTCCACACCATACTCTCAGGTCGTTAACTGGTGTATTAAAAGGATATGTATCAAGACCCAAGAAATATGAGTATGTAATTATCTTTTAATAGAATAATTAATATATTTTAATACTATTATTGTTACTTTATAAATTATTTTAATACAATAAAACACAAATATTATTTTTCTATAACATTCGAATTTAATTGAGAAATTTATTTTGATAAACTAAATGATTTTTAGAATAAATAATAGCTTAGTCAAATATAATTATTAAATATATTTTATTAAATATAAATGATCATTTAATTCTTATAAAGTCAAATGTAATTTTTATAAGGGTTCAAAAACTGTTATTATCAAAAACCAATCATTTATACGTAAATGATGGTTATTATTTTCAATGTGAAAATGAACAAATGATGAAAATTATTTTGGAAAAATTAATATTATTTTTGGAATCTAATTGTATAAATTATCTGATGGGGACTTTTTCATAATTTAATTAGAGAGCTGAATTTTTGGTTAAAAATTAAATTCTATATAAATATATGTTGGGTATTATGATATAATAATGATGATAAAGTGATGTGACAAATACTATAGAAGGTATCATAGATATAATATATGATTTAAATTTACTATAATTTTATTTTATGTTTAATTAAATTTTTTTAATAATCCATTTTTTATTCATCAAAACATATAATATATTTTAAGGTTTTAAAATACATACATTGAATTTATGCATCACATATAAATAAGAAAGTGTATTATTATATTAATTTAGGACCTTGGACATATTAAATAATGAAAACCAATCCAATTTTTTTTGAAACCATGGGTTAAAACAGTTAGATGTTTTTTCATTTTAGTTATTTTATTATATAGAGCCAAAAAGCCATGTTTGAGAAATGATAAATAATTCCGTTCTATTTTTTTATAGACCCCCTCAAGATCCCATTTCACTTTACTAAAAATATTTACAGGACTTCCTTACTTTCCGCTACTCCATCTATAGTCCTCCCTAGGCACCCCGAGCTCCCTAGAATCCCCTTCCAATAATTTTTAGCTACACACCCAAGTAAGGGATTCTCTCTTTATCCCCTTTATTCAATAATATTCATTATTTTATTCCCTTTAATTTTAAATTTATAATATTTGGGAGTATTTTTTCACATGAATCATATTTTCCATATGATGTATATTTTATGAGAAACCTATTTTACTCTCATTAATCACTCTGATGATCATTTTTTGCCCTTATTATGCTGCCAAGATTTCCCCATGGGATTCAATGGCCAAACAAGTGTAGTGAATACCCATACCCAATTCCTATCAAGGGTTTTCACCTTCATGAAACCATACATTTTTTATTGGTCACATTAAATTTATATATTCCAAAATCATTGATCATGGATTCTAATGTGATGATAAATTATTCTATGTTGTGCGATTTATAAGGAAAACATAATCATGAGAATAAAATGAAAGTTATGGATGTTCCAGGGACTATATATCACTCCAAAGCATTAGTTAATTTCTTGTCTCATGAGATTCCATGATGGGATAATGATTTAACCTAATTAAGTTATAGTTATTTTTCCATATTGATGTCTTTGATGTTATCCTTGACCTATTTTTCTGATGTAATGTTTAACTTTCATTCCATATTTTCCATGTTATGATTATTATGTTATATCATGCAATATAATTCATCTTTATGATTATTAAACCATTTATTACCTATTTATATGCCTATATTTTACCATTCATCAGTTCATAAAATTTTAATTCCATTAGATGGTTTCATTTATCACCCCTTGATTATTTATATTCCACGGTTATCCCATGATGTTTTTAGCATGAGAATTTTAAATAAGTTTTTAATAAAGATGTGGTTTCCCTATATTAAATTGTTGTGTATTGTACATAATTCCTAGAAACACTAGACTTATCATTCTTCTAGTTTATATTAAGTGTAATATTTTTTAATAAATTCTTTATTAATGTGTAGTAAATATAAGGGTTATTTTATTTTGTATCAGAGGAAATGAGGAGTTATTTTTGGGATTATGATTAGAAAACTTGTAAAAAATCATTACATAAAAAACTAAGTATAAAAAAATATCCTTAAATTTTGGTAAGTGTAGATTAATTTTTTTTATCATTAAAATGCAACCCTATCTAGATACTACAAGTGGATGTGGCTCTATAATAGATATAAATTGTTTCAAAACCTTAAAACACAACATTTTATTATACTCAACCGGTAACTGGTGCATGACGATGGGCCATTCTGCCCCCATGTTTTGATACTCCCATGGGATATAATTTGGTTAATTCACATGCTCATTACAAGCCATTATAAATGGAAGAAAAAAATTCATATAAGAATATATGTTAGGAAAAAAATAATAGATAATATAGATTGATGTCTATAAATTCATATGATAAGGAAATAAATGAAAGTTATAAGTTATATTTTAATGTAATAAAATTCTCGTCTAGTGTTTAATAGTTTAGTAATATTCACCCCTAATTTTTCCTATTATTATAGATAGTTTCCAAACAATGTAGGAATCAGTTGAATAATCAATGTGACAGGCAATGTGATGGATGCCCCAACAAGATTCCCATCCTGAAGGGAGCATGAATCACAAACATTATGATAATACTCACTCAACTAAATAAGGTTCTAAATAGAATCCTTGATCAGGGGGATCTCTAATATCCCCCAAATATAGAAAAAACATCCATTGAGTCCTTTATGAATCAAAGGACCTTAAATTTCAATGGACCATTTGATCTCTTAATCATTAAATGATGGATCAACTCCTTTGAGAAGTTTTTATCCATCCCAAAATGTTCAAAACAAGATTAGGTTTTAAAATTTTTTATCCTATGGAGGGAAAGATGATCCATGGTGAACAATTACTAGTAATACAAATCATGAAGAATATATTAAAGGTTTAATGTTTTATTGGTGGGCTAAAACCTAGTATATGAAAATCCCTAGATATTTTTCAATTTGATAACTATTATAAAATTATCTAATGTTTCCTCAAAGTTGAAATGGAGATCGAGGAATCTCAAGGGTATCATGGGGATATGAATTGAAATGAGAAGTTTAATTACAGTGTTCTAATATAGAAATCTAACGGTTCCATTAAATTTCATCAACCCATTTTTCATTGGTATGGAATGATGATCCTATGAAATTTCCTAACGGGGATGAAGAAATGATTTGTGGGAGGGAATTTACAGAACCTTTGCTAGCAATTTCTGGTCGAAGAAACCCACTGATACAATGGATTAATGAAATTATCCAGTTACCATCAGTGAATTGTTCATTAGTTCAACTTCAATGAACCAAGTCACTTTTAAATTTGATAATCTAAGACAAGCATTTTCAAAGACAATAAACGACACACATGGCAGAAAATTTGAGATTTTTATATCATAAAAGATAATGAGAACACAAAAAATTACATGGTGACATGTATTCTAGTTATTCGTTGATGAATAGGGAACATTCCTTATTGTTACTGGTTCTATGAATTCCTAAAAAACAATAATTTTTAGAATAATTATTCAAACACCACCATAAATATTGGATGTAGAGAAGTTGGTGAAAATAAAAAATGGGGAAATTGTTGAATTCCATGTATATAACATATCCCCTCCAAATAATTTTGGGATAAGCCTACCATAAAACCATGTCATACTCCCTTTGGTTCCATTTGGTACAATTTTGGGTATCTATTGTCTTACCCTATATAGAGCCAAAATAAATTACCATGTGAAGAAAATAACACTCCATATTGTGTATGGACCCCAGATTCTATAAAATTTCAAGTATGAGGAAGAATATTCCCTTGAAACATCATCTTAATGATGGATAACATTTACCTATAGGAATGTGAATCTAGATCTAATGTTTTAGTCTAAGGAAATAATCATCGTCGAATACATGCCTATTTTGAGGGCATATACTAATGTGTTTACCAAGGAATTTTTGAGTCTTACTCATAGTAGAGAGTTTGAATTTTGAATTGAGATTATATATGTGGCTTTACCATTATTAACCAATATTTAATGAATGGTTTTTTTGGAGCATCAGGAGCATAAGAAACAACTATAGGAGATTATATAGAAATGGTCCTTATGCATAAGTGCATCACAATGGGGGTGCACGGGTCCTCTTAATCAAGATGGAAGATGTATGATTGGGCCTTTTCATTGATTATAATGAGATCAAAAAGACCACGAAACTAAAACATTATACTCTACCAATGATTGGTGACGTTTTTGATCAACTACATCAAGCACAGTACTTCTCCAAGGTGGATTTGCGGTCAGGATATTTCCAAGTTATGGAGAAAGAGGATATTACCAAGACATTGTTTCATAAAATTTGTAGGCAAAATGAGTTAATAATAAGGGTATTCAGAATCACTAATACTCTATTAATATTAAAGGAAATTATAAATACAGTCTTTAGATATTACATCAAGAAATTTTTGGTAGCCTTTTTATATGATACTATAATATATTATAAATAAATAGAGGTGCATGAGGAGAATCATAGAACTATGATAAATAACTTATTAAAATATTACCACAATTACATGTATATAAAATGTGATTTCTATTTTAAGTAAGTATCATTCATAGTAAATATCATCATAATGAATGGGATATATACAGACAGTTCAGTGATAGAATAAAATGATGAATGGATGACTCTAACATCTCTGACAGATAACCAAATTTTTCATGGATTACCTACTTATTATCAATGATTTATGAGATATTTATCATGATTTTCAGACCCTCAATCCAATAAAACTCATAATGGAGTGGACATTTCTTGGAATGATGAATGTGAAGAGAGCTTAAAATGGAGAAAAAGAAGGATTATGTCTAAACCTATGCTCAAAGTACCCAAAAGTGGATTACATTTCATGGTTTCTAGTTAATCTTTAAATAAGTTGATGGAATGTGCGATAATTTTAAATGACAATTTCATATATTATAATCCAACATAGATGAATTTCTATGAATAGAACCACCTGATCTGCAATCTAGAGTCAGATGTTAGGATCATCACATTGAAAATATAGTGTCATTATGACTTCTATAAGTAGTGTGAAGTATATACAAATCACATAAGACATAAGTATATATTTACATGGAAAGAGTTGAATATATTCCAATGAATATGGTTAGAGATGACTTAGGATGATGACTACTCAATTCACAAACATCATTTGAAAGAAAATAAATTAAATGATGATCTATGAAGAAATAATGCATAATTTATATCATTTATGGGAATAGATAAGGATCTTATCTTCATAGATTTGAAAAGGATGGAAAAGTGAAAAGTAATACTAGAACATACTCAATCCTTCCAAAAATTATTTCTCAACTATCCCATAGGGAGAAAATAATGGATTCATATAGAAATGATGTGGGAATTCAGAGTAAATTTAAAACTATATGAAAAGATAAATCATTAGTGTTAAGTTTTAATAAATTTGGAATTGTGAGATTTGGTTAAAGACAATGTGTACCATCAAATTAGGAGTTAAAGAAAGTTTATTTGGATGATACACTTTGTTGAACCTTCTAGATCCACCTGGGATGCACAAAAATGTATTGAGAAATCCTATAACACTATTTGTGGGACAATATGAATATATAGATAGTGGAATTTACATAAAAAACTATACTATGTTAGAAAGTGAAAGAATAAATGAAATAATATATGTGGATGATGTAACCATTACCCATACATACATGGAAATGGAAAATTATTTCCAGGAACTTTGTCACTAGTCTTCCAAATATTTCAAGATGGAGTAATGTTATAACTTCTATGATGCATCATCTTTCAATTATTTTGATCTTCATTGAGATTTGAGAGGATTTATCATTCGTTCAACTTGTAATAATATACATTAGAGAAGTGGTGAGGCTGCAAGGAACTCGTATATCGATTATATCTAAATAATATCCAACATTCTCCTCTATGTTAGGAAAGAGTCTAAAAAAATATCTGAATATTTAGTTTAATGATAGAATTATATATCAATCTCAAAAGGATGGCTAATCTGAGAAGAAAAAATAGACACTTGAGGGCATGATGATAACATGTTCAATTTACTTCAAATGATGATGGGACCAATATCTTCCTCTTGTCATGTTATCCTAAAAAAAATAGTTTCCACTATATCATCCAAATGGACCCCTATGAATCCCATTATGGGAAGAGGTGGAGAACAAGAACATGATGAGAGGATGTTGGTGAAAAAAAATTTCTAGGCTATAAAATGTTAGGAGAAAAGGTGGAAAAAGATAATTCCATTCAATGTCACATCGATGATACATAGAGTCAATAAAAGAGCTATGTTGATAAATCATTAATGAGACCTAGAGTTTGATGTTAGAGGCATGATATTTCTCTACATATCTCCATGGAAGAATTTGATGTGATGTGGGAATAATGTAATTCTTATTTGAAGATACATCAACCCCTTTGATATCCTTGATCCCATCAGAGTAGTGGCCTATCAATTAATAAACACGCTTAGCTTACCTCAAGTACATGATTTTTTGCTTGTATCCCACTTTATTAAGAACAAACAAGACCCCTCATGTGCACACAATCCATAGGTTGTAGCATTGAATAAAACCCTTTCCCATGAGGATCAGATGTGGATGTTCTTAGATTGTAGAGATAGAGTTCTATGAAACATGATAAAGAAACTATTCAAAGTGATGTAGAGAAACAAAATGTTTGATGAAGCAATGTGGAAACTATAGGAAGTGATGAAACATATTTACCCTCATGTGTTTTAATGTGGGAAATGAAAATTTCATAGAAGAAATTTCATAAGGGGGGAATATTGTAATGAACAAAATGGATATAAATAATATTTTCCATGTGATTTAATTAGGTGCATCATTCTGTAATATGGTTATATATACCACATGAATTTACTTTGTTTTAATATATCCTATAATATTTAAAATTCCATTAAAAATCATCACAGTTGATAATATACTCTTTTAACAATGATTACATTGTTAGAATAAATATAAGGTTTTTAGAAAACCAATTGACATTTACAAAAAATGTGATTCCCTCAAGCAGTAGAATCATACCCTATGAGGACCATTTATCGGATCTTTCGAGGGAGATTGCATCACCGATATTTTCCATTGACCAATCTAACGATGAGATCCAAAAACATATGCCTAATAGGTATCATTTATCGGTGATGTTCAAGCTCATCAAGATCACGACCCAAAACATGAACGCTGAAACACCCCATGAAAGTATCACTATTACACACCATACTCATAGGGTGCTTTCTAGTGTGTTAAATGGATATTTATGATGACCTTAGAAAAATGAGTATGTAATTTTCTTAGTAGAGAATAATGATCATATATTAATTCAATTATTTTTACTTTATAATAGATTTTTATACAATAAACCACAAAATTTATTTTTGGGTAATATTCAAATTCAATTAAAGAATTTATTTTAATAAATTCGTAGATTTTTGAAATAAATAACACTATAATAAAATATTATTATTAAATAATTTCTATAAAATATAAATTATCAAATATTTTTTATTAATTCAAATGTAATTTTTATAATGGTTTAAAAACTATTACTGTTAAAAACCCACTATTAATTTATAAGTGACTATTATTTTTTTAAGAATGAAAATAAATGTTTTTATATTTTTTTCAATTAATATTTTTTTTATAATTCAAAAAATCTATATTATCCAACAATTATTTTTTTTATAGTTTTTTTGAGATAGTAAAATTTTAGGGTTAAAATTAAATACCGCATGAACATATAGTTTGTTTTATTACATCATAATGTCCCCAAAGTGATGTAATAAATATTGTATACAATATCCAAGTTTAAAGATATGTTTTACATTTAAAATAATATGATTTTATGATTATATGATTTATTTTATAAACCCATTATAAATCCTCCAAAAATTAAAATAATTTTTTTGGTTTTAAAATCCATTGTTCAAGAGTATGACTCAAATACACTAAAGAATGGGTATTTTTATTACATTCTACCCTTATAAATATAAAAAATAAAACCCACTACCATTTAGAAGAAACCATAGTCAAATACCATGGGATGTTTCGTGTTTTTTGTTATTTTTATATATAATTACAAACCTATGTTTCAGAAATGATAATGATTTCCCCACACCTTTACTATATAATCCCACCCAAGATCTCATTAATCATTAGTCAAATTCCATGAAGAACATCCATAATCTGACCTACTATCTCTATATTCCATCCAAGTCACCCATATCCCTTAATAATATCTTCCCAATCATTTCAAGTTAGACAGTGAAGTAAGAGATCATTTGTTTCCCCCCATTTACCCAAAAAATATCTAGAATTTATGCCCCTTAACATTCAATTACTAATTATTAGGTGTGTTTTTACAAATTCCCCATTCTACCCATATGACTTATAAATTATGAGAAACCCCATTAACACTAATTAATCCCTTTCATGAACATTTATGTTCACTTTTTATGCTGAAAAAATTTCACAGTGCGATTCCATGACAAAAAGTTACAGTGAACAACCATACCCAATTCCTACCATGGGTGTTCACCATTATTTCATAATAAATATTTTATTTGGATCATAAATGTATGTATTCCCCACTCCTTTATTGTGTCATAATGTTTGATGGAAAAAGATATAATATTTTATGATCTATGTGTCACACTTAAGCATGAAAATTAAATGAAATTGATAGGTTCAACTATAATTATATTAGGGTCTAATGCATTTGGTAATGTTAAGTCTTCAAAAAATTTCATGTTGGGACATGAAGTGCGCATGATTCCTTTATTGGAAATTTTCTATCATTATTTCTTTGCAGTTATCCATTACTGATTTTTATGATGCAATGTTTTACGTTGTTTGCACATTTCCCATGTTAAGATTATCATTATATATAATGACTTATTATTAATGTTTAGGATTAAATCACCTTTTATTCCCAATTTACATTCCTATTTTATAACATTTATCGAAATATTCAATGTTTATTCCCTTACTGGGATTTATAGTGCATCCCTATCTTTTCTATGTCCCGAGGATATCCTATGAAGATTTGAGTTTGAGCGTATTAAGGAATATTTCATCAAAGGCAATGTTTTTTAGGTTTTAATTTTATAAGTAATGTATCTAATTCTAAAAGACACTAGAATTTTCATTGTTCTATATTTTATTATGTTTAATATTTTATATTAAATATTTTATTAATTTTTAATAATTAGAAGGGTTATTATATCAATTTGACACTATATACACCAAGGAAGTTGTTATAATGCAAGGGGTTTCAAATTTAATCATTTCAAATCATGATCCATGTTTCACATATAAATTATTGGGAAGTATTCAACCCGATATAAGAACTGAATTGAGTTAAAAAATGGACAATCACTCCCAAATAGATTGTCAATCTAAAATAACTATTTAAAAACTCTAAATAATCCATGAACTAGATCAATTAAATTTAAAGGATGATGGGATCAACATATAACATTGGATTGGTTTTTATATAATTATATCTTCTACTAAAGTGTTCAGGTGGATAACTATGAGGATCTATTTGGGAAGTGATATCGAAATAAAACATGTTGGGATGAATTTAGAGAATGAAATGCACATGGACCTGATCTTTTGTAGGATATGACCGAGAAGGTTCAATCCATCTAACAAAATATAAAATATGAATAGTTTCATCAAAAGAGCCATTCTGAAAACCATCAAAAAGATTTGTATGTTTAATTTTGAGAAAAAAATTTCATTGAATATCACCTTATTAGAGAGTCATGTGGGATTGAATGAATGGTACATTAAGCCATAGGTACTATAGAAGCATTGAGATCCATGATAGTATAGGAGCATTGGCATATCGATTTAAATTCCCAACAAATATGAATCAATTTAATTATGTGTTCCATATATCTCACCTTAGGTATTACATATTTCACCCCTTACATATGTTCAATTCAATGTTAGTATAACTAGATAATGACATCTTATTTGTGGACAAGACAATGAAGACCTTGGAACATAGAGAGAATGATCTAAGATACAAGGCAACACGCCTTATCAAAGTGTTTTGTAGAAACATTAAGAATAAAGAAGTGTCATGGGAACTAGAGGAAATAATGATATATAAGTACCCTCACATATTATGAGATGATAAAATGAGTTTAAAGTTTTGGTATGATGTTTCTAAATGGGGGATTAATGTAACAACCCATATTTTACGAACTATATATTTTTTATGAAATAAATACCTATTTTTTATATATTATAGATAATCATATATAAATAATTGAGAATATAATAAGACTATATTCAATTAATGAAACTCATTACATTATTAAATGACCAAACCTGTAAAAAATTTATATATTAAAAGGGGAAAATTTAAATTTGAAATACTACAAAAGGATAATATATATCATCCCAATTGACTAGAATCATTCATCCAACAAAGAACACTATAGAAAAGAAACAAAACATTATAAGATCAATAAAAATTATAAAAAATGGAAATATAGAACATTTAGAATAATTGTGGTTAAAAAATGAATGACTTAATGATTTTTTATTTGTAGGATGTAATGTGATAGTTAGAATAGTAATGGGGCTATTAGTGTAGTAAACCGACCATTGAGAAAATTATCAAAACCGTTAGGTAGAGTAACTTCATATTTATCATATTAATTCAAGCTCAAAAAAATTGTGATATAGATAATTTTTACCATGAGTAATATAATTAAATATATGTAAAAAAATTCCAAAAATAAATATATACTGTTATTAAAAGAACTCAGATAAAATATATTAACATTATTGAGAAATTTTGTTTTAAATTATTTTATAAAAAAATGTATATTAATTATTAATATTACCTATTTTAAAATTTTATTCATATAAAATAAATATATATTGTTAAATAATCATGTTAAAATTATATAATGGTGATTCTTATGGTAATTTTCTAAAGGACAACATTTTTATGGTGAATAGTGAAATACATTTTTTTTACATAACTAATGTGTCCTGAATTTCTTTATTCATGATGTAATAATTAATTATTAATTTATGGAAAATTATATTCATATTTCATGTTTTTAATTTAAAAAATATTCATTAAAATAAATCAAAAATAATTTCCAAACCTAAAACAGCATTCTCCAAAACCTAATCTCAAAATTGGTTCTATAAAATAACTCTATTTATTTTTTTCAATTTTCTTTTTAATAAACTACGTGAATTTGAATTATAATGTTGCCTGAAGTCCTATAATTTGTATATTATATTTTGAATTATCTTGACCCCAGCAACCTTGAGTGAGTAACCAGATTTATTACTTTCTTATAGATACAAAATTAAAATCCCAAAGGAAAGATTGGTTTAGTAGTTTGGGTATAGTAGATATAGGCATGATACCCATTTTACATTTTGAAATAGCAATAAAACATAATACACAACAATAATAATTATGATTCATCCTTGAAAACTCATTCAGATATATCTTATTCATATCCCAGTGAAAGAAGACAAGATAACGGTGACATAAAATTCTCTAAAAGGTTTATGTATATTAGAATATTTCAATAATTATTAAATAATATTAAATATAGAATGACAGATAACTAAACACACATTACATTTACATAACTAAACATCATCAATAGATAATATATAATCAATATAGAAAGGTAAATAACTAAAATTACATTACATTTTATCAAAAAACATAGATTGAGATTCATCCATAGAAAATATCATTTTGAAAATATTATGTATCTTAAAAATTGAATTATTAGTGAAGGAAACTATTATTTTTTGGATTCCATGAAATCAAACAACATGATAACTCTACGATCATGACCTTTATTTGAATTGTTTAAATACAACATGTAGAATCCAATTCAATTTGGCCAAATTAATTTTTCTCGAAAGATATACCGATGCATCGATGGGATATATTATAATTTTTCACACCCATAAAAATGGTATAACGAATTACAAATATATTAAATATTCAACACAATTATTTTATTATTATGTTATTTTAGGTTTAAATTGCCTTGTTTTCTCATGTATGATTTTTCATGAACGTTCTCATTCTGGTTCATATTATATAGTCCTATCATCTAAAAAAAATACTAATATGGAATAATTTTAATATTAATAAATGTATCATACTTTTATGATGAATCCTTAATGATGGTTATAAAAAATGAACTATGTTATAAACATGGTGGTGGTAGGTCCTACATACCCCTGAGTAACATTTCTATTTTTAAAAGATTATTATAGAAAGGAGGTATGTAATATTTTACCTTTCTAGAATGATCATAATATCCTATGTAACATATTTGAAGTGCACTGTGTTGCATTTGTTGTCAATAAGGTATATTGTTGTTAAAGAATGGATGGATGTCAAGGAGTTTCAATATGTGAATGACAAAGGATGTGATGGTGATGGTGATGAATGGAGAATGGCCATGGACAATAGAGGAATGTCACTTAGGAGATTTACTAAGTGACATAGGAGATGATGGTTGAAACATTCTCTAGTAATATCAGACGTTTGTAGAGCTGTTCTTAATGTTTCAATACTTGTATCAAGGTGATACTAAGTGACAACACTTGAAGAATGAATGATGATGGAACATCTGCCGATTGTTGAGCTGATATTTAAGTTCAAAGAACTTGTATCAACTGGATACAATGTCACCACAATGTCTGAAGACCATGCATTGTCTTAACAATGCATGAGGAGATGAAGATGATCCATCCACAACTACTAAGTGGATGATGGGGATTAATGAAGTCCATGCACTATTACTTAGTGCATGTGAAATAGAAGAAGTTCCAATTTGATCTCTGATTGGATCAATGAAGCACATTGAAGAAATAATTGATCCAAGTGATTCGGTTGATGATGAACCTTCGGTAATTCCACCTCCTAAGTCTAGATTATATTTTAAGGAGGATTGATGAAATCTAATGAAGAAGAAAGGGAGATGTGGAATTTGGCATTTGAACTTGGTCACTTGGTTTTTACACAAAGGACTTGTTCTATATTCAAGCAAAAAGAAGCCACCAAGGAAGGCCAGCCGCCCTTCAAGGGAACCCTCAAGTCCCGGGCGCTGTCCCTGAGGCAGAAGAGCATGCCCGGAGGAGCGTATAGTGGGCGCCAGTGGCGCGCCTGAAGGGAGTAGGGATGGGAGCAAGAGCGCGCCCGCAGAGAGAACACGGTGCGGGGCGGCACCGTGGAGGTTGGAAGTTCAATTGAGGAGTGGCGGGGAGCGCATCTTTGATAAGCTGCGGAAAAACCACATAAGCTTTCGATGTGGGATTGCTTCTAAAAAATGCGGAGCGAATCACGGCCATCCATCTGATCGTGCGTTTGATCTACGCCGCTCATCTCATCTGCCGTGGCCCGATCTAATCCAGGCCGTCCAAGATCATTTAACGCCCGATCCGACGGCGCTCGTGTTGTCTTCATCCCCGAGCTCAGCTGAGGCTCTCCACGCATCTCCGACGAACCAGAGGCCCTCCCAAGGACGGATTTTGAGTTCCCAGCCACTGTTGATCGAGCTAAAGTGTTCGTTGAGTTCATCTGGCCATGATGAACCTATCCATGCATAAAAATACGCATGCATGCATTCAATGATGATTTTCGAAGTATGCCGAGGCAAACAACGTTGCCGAAGGCCATGAGGATTTTTACTTTGCATGGTTTCGGCTTAAACAGAAGGCATGTACACGTTCTAAAACGCATGCACATGGAGAAGGCTGAAAAATAAAGAACTCGCGTGAAACAGAGAAGCAAATAAAGATTTGAAGAATATTGAAAACCCTAGAATTCCAGGAATTCAGATTTATATCCCGAGGAAGATATGAGGCATCCCTCTGCCTATAAAAAGAGAGGTCGAGGCTCTCTGTTCACTTGCTGAAACTTCGAAGTCCCGTGAGAGCTCTCAAAGTCTCGCGAAGAACAGCCTGCGTGCATCACTTGCGCAGCAGCAGCCCGGAGCATTCCTAGCTCCGTCTGGTTCCTTTCGCGCACACTTGCACGAAATAAGGAGGGAGTCCCCTACGCGCCTTCCCCTTGCGCGACAGGAAGATCTCTGGGGCCGTAGAAACTTGCGCGCCAGTGGCTCTTGTGCCTTGCACTTACGCAACCCGAGGCCGCATCACTTGCGTGCCCAGGGCTTGGTTGATACTTGCGTGACCTGCCTTGCACCCGAGGGCTTGCGCGCCCCCGGTTGAAGCACCCCTGCATGGAAGGAGGTTTCTTGCGCGGTGCTTGCACTTGCACCCTGCGCGGCTCTTGTGCTTTGTGCACCTTGCGCGGCCAGAGACCTTGCGCGCCTCTTTGAGTTGGATTCGGGCAGGAGTGAAGACCATACCATTGTGTGTGTGTGTGCAACAAGGCAAAGACACACCTATGGGTGGATTGCATTCAAAAGAAAAAATAGGAGGCCGTAGCCCTTGTGGGTGCACACTTTGAAGAACAAACTAAAATAACACTAAAGTGTGTGTGTATAACAAGAAGAGGAGGAGGCCAACTCATGTGTGTGATAAAGTGAAACAAGTGTGTGCTAAGAGACAAGGAGGCCGAAGCCTAAGTTTGTGCAAAGTGGTTGTGCACACTTAGACGAAGAAGAAGACCCACACTAAAGTAGAACACACTTTAAAGTGTGTAAACAAAAAGAACAAAGAGTGTGAAGGAGGAAGAAAGGTGTGTGCTAAAACAGTTTACACCCTTTGTGGGTTTATTGCACCAAGAGTAGAAGAAGGGGAGTGCATGCATGAATGCATGAACGTGCACACGTGAATAAATCTTAAATCAGTGGTGTGCATCTGAGTTGTCCAAGACCAGAAGATCTTGAAGAATTTGAGAGGACATGCAGTCTGTGCATGAAGAAGCAGAGTTGCCATGCACTCAGTGCATGAAGTTGTTTTGAAGTGAAACTGAGCCAGACTGAAGTTAAAGAGATTAGTTGTCTGAGTTTTCAGTAGATTGAGAAGAGCCTGATCAACAGAAGTGATCAGAAGTTGCTGATCAAGACCAACAGACCTTTTCAGAGGCAGTTGAAGATTCTTGAAGAGAGATCCCAGGTCATCCTAAGAGAAAGGAGATAAATCCTGAGCAAGAAGAGAAGACCTGTTCATAACAAGTGAGAAGAGGTACAGAGCAAGGCCAACAGCCTTTATCCCAGGCTGCTGAGGATACTTGAAGAGCTAAAGAGAAGAAGAGCTACTCGTGCGACTCGAGGAGCCAGGAGAAGCCCCCTGTGAGACTCAGGGTGGAAGAAGTCTTCAGTGGGATTCTGGAGCAGGCCAGTGGGACTCTGGTAACACTGTGGGACGCAGTATAAAGACCGTCCTATGGGACTCAGGAGAGATACAGTGGGACTCTGTATCGACCATTGTAATACTAAAAGATTATAATGGGAGAAACCGTGTTGGGGCGTATAACCAACATGGCAAGGATGTAGGACTTTGGTGCCGAACCTTGTAAATCCTTGTTTCCTATGCCTTTACATTTACTGCATCACTCGAGGAAAGGCTGAGAGATACAAGAAGAGTGGATCGAGGCTTTAACCAGTCATAGAGGTTTAATTGATAAGAATCAATTAGTAAAAAGTTTTTAAGGGATCACTGATTCACCCCCTCCCCCTCTCAGTGATTCACACTGATCTGGGCACTTCAGTATTAAATTATATATATATATCATACATGTGGGGTGATGATGAATATATATCCACATTGAATCGAGAATGCAGTTGTCTATATGTATAAAAATGATGTTATCATCTTTTCAAGAGTAAAAAACAAAGAATGAAAATTATATATATTTCTATATATAAAGATAAATATGTCATGAATATTATAATTATTTCATTTATGTGACATATAATATATAATTATATCTTTATAACCTTCCATTTGAAGCATTAGTGAATGGTGCATCACATCTCTTCATGAGGTTGTAGTCTGCCATACAGAAGATCAATGTTATCATATCTTATACGGAATGGAATGTATATATATATATATATATATATATATATTCTATAGAGACTCTATATTGGTTAATTGGTTATAATTATCATATTAATAATTTATATTAATCATCACAATCGTCTGTTAAAGTTGGTAATGGAATAATAAACAATATCGGTCTACGAGGCAGTAGTCTATCGTACACCCAAACGATTATTTTGTAAACCACTTGATGGAAGTGGATATGGTTTAAGTCTTGAAATTATTATAAAAACATCCCAGTATATGGAATATTTACATTTTTTATTATGTAATATTTTTATTAAAAATTGATAATGGTTGTGAAATAATTAAATTAAATAAACTCATTTTAGAACAATACATCTACTTCTAGAAACCTTTTTAGGTTTTTACAAAAGCGTTCCTAGGTTGGATTTCATCCAAAAATAAGACATCAAGGATGTGGTGAGGGTATTTGGGACTTTATTGGGGAACATCAAGGATAAACCAAATAGGTTTTAAGGTGTGAAGAAGAGAGTATTGTGGGTGTCCATTTTTAAGTAAAGGAGAGGAAAAACATGGTATTTTTGAATAAAATTTGTTTCTACCTTATTTATAATATAAAAAAGAGACCTAATGGGATATTCTCAAAACCTAGTTGTTTAATGGTTGAAATATGTTATTAAAGATGTTTCATGACATGTGAATTACTCATTTTTACCATTATCATTTAAATTTAACCCCTGGTAAATCCATTTTTATGTTTACTATGGTAATTAAATTTTACTACATTCACTATTAATTTTGGTAAAAATTTGAATTGACCATATTATTAATTAGGAAATATTATGATTCAAAATATGGAATTCTTTCTTACAAATTCAATTAACTAAAATATAATTTTTTTTACTCAAATTAATCCTAAAAATGCAATGAGAATGTCTGTTTTTAAATGGAAATGTTCATATATTCACAAAATATTTATAAAAGAAATCAAAATAATATTGATTACAATGAAATAAATTTGATTAGTTTATTTATAGTTGACTTAATGTTACTTTGAATACAATTCAATATATAATTTACCATTATAAAATATTTTAATGAAAATTAATTTTTAAATTTAAATTCTGTATTTTTCAGAATTCTTTAAAAAATAAAACTTCTCAAAAAAAACCAAAAATTTCATCCTAATATTATTTTAATATTATAATTTAAAAAATTATTTTTTTATTTGAAAATAAAGTTTTTAAAATTGTTAAATTATAATTTTAAATTAAGTGTCCAATGTGCTACTAAATAGTGTTTTGTTTAATCCCGGTGTTTCATACACAACATGTTATCATAAGAAATTAATTTAAGATTAATGAAATATATAATAAAGATACGGGATGTTATATTCATTACTACTAAAAAAAATTTCCTCAACATTTCTTGGATATTACCTTCTGGATAGATGTGAATAGTTCTTCTTCATAATATCCTCTGGTTACTACATTAGGTTCGTTTATTTTTTTTGATTTCTAAATTGTACTTTTAGTAAAAAACAATCAAATTACTCAAAACAATCTCCCTAGTAACATAAATATAGATGATTTAATCATATTAATAAAGATCATGATCAAAATAAATTTCATCATCGATGATCACATGCATTTTTTCTATAACATACATTCTTAACTAAGATAGATGAAACAAAACATTACATTTGAGATATTTGGTAGAATTTTGAAATAATAAGAAAAAAATACAACTATTTCTGAAATTCCATAGTGTCGAATATAAATGGGTCTTAGTTTACCTTTCTTACCAATCCATAAAACAATATTACTTGGAGGATATTCCATGAAACAATGATCACCCACATTTACTTCCAAAATGTTACTCTGATTATCATAGTAAATCATTCACCTACATTGGTATGATTTAATATGATCCTTAATAGAAATTATATTTATTATTATCACTCCAATAGTTATTAGGACTATAGGTTTACTTTCAAAAACATCAACCCAACATATTGGGGAACAAAATCTGTTACAATACTGTTCAATATACAATGAAATTTAACTAATTGAATAGAAAATATTATTATAGGAACATTATACCAAAGGTAAATATTAATACCACATACCTATAAAATATAGTTACCATGACCACAATATCTCTTCCATTGTTTAAATCATCCTTTTGGATTGTCTAGTTTTTGAGGATGGTAGGGAGTGGTCAAATAAAGATCCTTAATATGATATTCATAATGAATTTTCTAGAATTTATATGTTAATTTAATACTATGATTAGAAATAATTTATAGAGGTGCACCATGCAGTATTAACACTTCATTAATATAGATTATTTTGCGGTGCTCAATAGGAATATATTATCTTATAGAGAGAAAATGTGAAAAAAAATTTAGGATATAAATGATAATCCATATTACATAATTTGTTCTCAATGAATTTGGTATTCAAAAAACAATGTAAATTTTAAAGTGATCCCATTTCTATACAATAATTGGAAGAGGTGACATGACTCCTCTATAATGGTACATCAAACAATTCACCTATTCACAAACCGAACATCTGGACAAAAAATAATCAAATTCCTACTTCATGTTTTTCCACAAAAAAATGTTCCCTAAAATCCATATACATATTTTTTATAGAATGTTCTATAGATAATTTTGAGCTGTGAGTGTTATACAAAAATACGCTTTTTAGATTCATTATAGATGAAACAAATAAAATCATTCAATATTTAAAAATTCAATATTTACAAATGAAGTTTGTTATTTCCCCATTATTCAAAACATTAATTATCTATTAAATGTTATCATCATTAGACTAATAATTCTTTATTATCATTAATAACAATGGTTTTCCAATCATTTAAAAAATTATTGATGTATCCCCTTCTTTATTAAATAACATATCCAATTTTACTTGATATATGAACATATTATTCCACCCAATCCTAATTTGGGTAAAACCTTCATTATTTTCATATCTAATGCATCTATTACCATGTTTTCTTTCTCGTGGTTCTTGTGTATTGAGAATTCATAGTCCTTGAATAGTTAAAGACACCAATTTTTTCTTATATTGATCTATTACTATGAAAAAAATTTATTTTAGTATTTTAGGATATATACTTATCATTGAAATTTCTCCATTTATATATGTCTTCATATTTCATAGAAAATATTAAATTTTCCAACTCATGATCATGGGTTGGATAGATATTTTCACAAGTCTTCAATTACTATGATTCATATTAGATTACTTTATTATTTAAATTTAGGACCCAACCCATTCCCTTCTATGCTGAATCATTGTTTATCAAAACCCCATCACTTCCTGATAATAGATTCAAATTCAAATCATTGATCAATATATTTTGAGTTTGTCAGAAAACAATTCACATTCAATTGTAAAAATGAAAATAACCCCTTTACATGTTTGATATATTTAATGTGTTATCCATTCATGAAATATTCTGTAAGAATCATCCATAGTTTCCTTAATTAACAATGATACTATATACCTAAGTTTTGTTTGTTAGTATAAGCTATTTGATAGTCCAATGTCTATTTTTAATTCCAACTGGGTTACCAATTTAGGAAATTTGTAAAAATAATCAAACAATTCACTACACTATAGGGTTGTATAGGATATGTATCTAAGTTAGAACACACAAAGAAATAGTTTGATAAAATAATAAATATCTAAAATAATCATACACTATTTTTTATTTTACAAAATTGATACAATGATACTAAGAATGTCATTAGTGTATAAAGTGGGAAAAGAAATATCGAAAAAGTGTGTTGGTGAGTTAGTTTTCAGGGGATAAAATGTTATAAAATAATTAATTAAAAAACAGGAATTGGTTTGAATCAAGTCCTATCAAGTCCAATGGTCCTAGTAAATGATATCCATAATAAAAACTCTTTTTCCAATGGTCAGGTCCATAATATTTTATATAATGGGTAACTAAAAAACATACTAAAACATAGGTTCTAGGAATACCCAATGTCCATGTAAGAAGTATGAACCCTATACCACACATTAATAAAAGGAATTCAGTCAACTCATGAAATGGTAATTCTCATAGAGATAAATAAACTAATCATACATAACAACCTACCAATGAGCCTGTACCCTAGTGGTACAGGCTCCTACTTGGCATCCAAAAGTCCCATGATCAAATATGGGTAGGGGTGAATATTTGGATACTGTAGCAGGACCATAGCAGTGGTGCAATTATAGAAGCGGTGACACTATAGCGGCAAAGAGATTGTAGTAGGGACTGTAGCGGTGGCGGGACTGTAGCAGGGTGGGTACTGTAGCTGCACTGTTCACTGAGGGGTCCTTGGGCCAAAAATGGGCTTTCATGCCTTGTATTCAAGCCACTTGGCCTTGGGGCTTTGGACTATGTAATGGGTCACCCTCTACCTAGTCTAAAGAGGTCTTTTGTTTAAATAATAAATTAAGGCTTCGGCCCCAACCTTTTAAAAATTCATACTTAAAAACCCCACTCACTATTTTCATGAAACAAATATTCAATGATGGGTTAGAAATGAATAAGAAATATGAAATCAAAAAAGATTCAAATCTAAAATATTATAACTCATATATTAAATCTATACTCATCACAAACACCATGACTTGAAGGAATCACCCTTCCTTTCTTGACATGATTGGGTACGGAGAAATATAAAGAACAATCTATAGAAACAATAATAAAAATAGGGCTCTCCGGTTGATCCTAGGTTTGGGTTGTATCCTGTCATCCCCTCTTATTACCTGATCCATTTCAATTATGGATAAAGGTGTGGTTTTATAAGGTTTATGGTTAACCCTCTATCCACCAAAAATTATTTGTTATCATTAATTATTTTCTGTTTCTAAATTGTTTCATGGTATTTATTTTTACATGTCTTGTAATCCATGTTGGTAGAGTATTCTAAAAATCATTCTCTTTCCCAAACATTCTCATTATGTATTATTTACATTATGAGTAACTACTTTTAACATCATGTGAACTTTCATATCATTTCCTAAGGGGTGTAGGATTCTCATGATGAACACAAATCTTATAACGAGATATGTAATTTTTAAATGGTATTTTCCCTTTTTCTCTAATCCTCTACATATTCCAAAATCTAGTTTCACACTGTTAGTGAAGAGAAACAACTAAATATTTATTTTATCTTATTACACCCCATGCTTCCACGGTATATTTCCCTTTGAATAGTGCAATGGCTTGCGTTGTATGAAACTTGGAGTTTTAACACACCACGACCAATCAAACTAGCCATTATGAATAGTAATATCCACATCTTGGAATTTTATAAATTTTATTTCTCAAAATAGACTTCATTTTTTGGATTCATAATATCAAAATTATCATAGGGGTAATTTTTTGTATTTTTCTGAAAACTATCACTTTTTGATTAATAGTGAAAACACTACGTTATTGTTTAAAACCAAATTTGTATTCAAATAATTAGTTATTTTATTTAAATTTATATTTTGAAAAAATATATACATAATACCAATATATGTTCAACATAATTCATTGGAGTTATTTTATAATTATATTAGATATATAAACTTTTATTGAACTTTTAACCGTCTTTTACCCATCTTCTATGTGCATTTGAGAATTTGCATAAAACATAAATTTACCGCTTCTGTGAATTTAATTTCAAAAATCCGAGAGACACAGTTTACATCAGTAAGTATATTTTGGTTTAATAGGATGAAAATAAGTTTTGGTGAATAGAAGCTTTTGGCTTTTATTAACCATGATTAAAAGTTAATATGGTAATTAATTGTAAAAAATGATATTATAATTTCCTTAAAAAATGTCATAGTTATATTGGATAAGTGTATTTAGACCAAAATAAATCTTTGGAAAAAAATATGATCCTTTTGGTCCACTTTTATTATATTAGGACCTTGGTTATTATTTTATTTAAAGAAGAGTTAAAAGTGTTAAATTCAATGTTTAATAAATAACCATTTTAATTATAGGGTTATACATAAGTCAAATTTGACTATAAATATTCATTAGAAAACTAAAAATATTTCTTCCATAATTTTATTTAATTTATAATTTTTATAAATTAAATAATCAAATTAATTTATTATACAATGATAATGCATTAATTTCCTCATTAATGATTGATTAAAATAATTGATATTATAAATATATAAAAAAATGTAAATTGTGACTTCTGATGAATCAAACTAATTTTAAATGTTAATATGACATGATAGGGTTGATGAAATAAATTTTTTTCAATGTGATAATGTCGTTATGACTTATACAAATACAAAATACCAAATAGTTTCAAAATTGACAGAAATGAGTTTTTAAAATAAATACTATATTATTAAATATTCCTAAAAAAATAATGTTCATCCAAAGGACATTTATAAGGTAATCTATATTAATTATAAACCATTTTGGGTTCTTTGTGATTTTTATAGTAAGTTTATTATGCATTTATTATAAAAACACAATAATACATGGTAAAAGTTAAACTATTTAACTAAGAGTTAAATCTAAAATGTATGTATTATATGGTGACCTAAACCCATATGAAACCAATTTGTTGAGAGGTTTTCGACCAAAAACCTCATTTTCCTCTAAATAAATCATTTTTATCCATTATAAACCGAATATTATTGTATAATAAAATAATATTTCAGGCTTTTTATAATGTGACCCACACCTCTTATAAAAGGAAACTTCCCATTATCTCAAAATAAGACATCCAAAGCCATTTGTCTCAGAAAAACCCTACTAAAATATCCTCCCAACTATCCTCACATCTTCCTAGAGGCCTTACATTGATCATAATACCAACCTATGGAGCCCTTTTGGTCAACTCAAAAGGAAACACCTGAAGAAGAGGTAATAATTTCACCACCTCTTTCAAAGTTCTTTTCTTATTCCACTTCCTATTTATTTTTTGTTCCCATAAAAAAATAATAAAAAAAGTTACTTATACAAACTATGATGTTATTATAAATATGGTACAACCATATTAATTATTCAATATATCCTATGAATGACAAGCCACTATACGTGCGTACGTACGACTTACCATCTCCACATTGTAGTGTGGTTTGTTATTCAAACACCTAATTATTTGGATGTGAATAATAATGAGTATAACTAATGTAAATAATAAATATAACATGTTAATGATTCTGTATATATGATATAACATCCAATTACATATTATTTCATCATCAATAGAATGATATTGTCGCTCATGCATACGTACAAATTACCATCTCCACGAACGCGTTGAAATTCATTCCCCATCATTACCATTCTAGAATAATTTTCATTTTATGATTAAAAATAATGTTTATGAACTTAATATAATTCTGGATATGAATCAAATACATCCTATCCATAAAAAACATGGCTTACATAACCAAGCATATCAAAGAAAAAGAATCAGTTAACACCCGAAACAATGATACTACTGAAATATTATTAACAAAGAATTATTAGAAGATCATATATGATATCATATTTATATATTTCATTCTTTTATAATTTAATAACAACGATTTAACTATTATACAGGAGGATAACATACCCTCTAATGAGGAAAAGTACAAGGTGAGGGTTAATTCTACAATCTCTTCATTATCCGAGGATGTTTATACGTGAGTATCTACTGGGACTTCTTTATCGTCCACATTTGTGTTTTTTAAATATGTATTTCAAAACATTTTTACTGTTTCATAGACTACGGGTTAAACTCTTTTATAACCATGTTTTACTTTTTATGATATTTTTATAAATGAATCTTTTTGTCATTTTTCAATCATGGTCCTTCACAAACTTTTCGTCAAAATTAAGGAAAGAATGTTTTTTTAACTTATACGGTGTGTGAGGATATTTTATGCCATTATAACACCTTTTATGCTTCCCTTACAAGATTATAATAACATTTTAAAAAAAATTCCTTTTAAAATTACATGAATTTTAAATTATTTCATAATTGAAATATATATTTCTCTCAAATAGTTTTGATTTCATATATGCCAACATTCATTGATGGATTTTATGCTTGTTTGAAGTTGATTTATTATGATACAATATTTAATATTCTATTAAAGGGTTTGTGATATGTTTGACTATGGATATGATAATTTCTTTACCATTCATGGTGTATGGTTAAATTATTGACATTTTTTATGCTAGTTTTCATACAAATGTTTATGTTCTGCTTCAACTTTTTCATATGTGGAATGCATTGGACATAGTAATTGACGGGTGGAGCCCGCTATTCTTCATCAATGCATTGATAGGTATCATGAGACAAACTAGTGTCTTGGCACAAGGTCTTGAAAAAATATTATTTGTAGTCCTTCCAGGAGGCGTTGACTATGTGGTTATGATGCCAGAAATTATGAATTCCATCATTATGTAATTGGTTATTGATATTATATGTTATTATTCGACTAGAAGAATATCCCTGTGAATAAGTAAATGGAATTACTGGATTTATATTTTCCATATTATGATCATGTTTATGTTTAAATGGATTGTGTTTTATTCTTAAACATTTCCTTATGTGTTTGTGCTTATTTATAAATTATTCCGCAATATTTTTATCCTTACCGAGCACATGAGCTCAACCCTTTCTATGTTTTATTTTTTTGATGATGCTAAATGTATATTATGACTAACCTACCGGGATAGTCTAATGGAAAATATTGTGTTAAATAGAGACATAATGTTTTTTTATTTAATGATGTAATGTAAAACTTATGTATGTATCTAGTGCTTCCAAGGAAACTAAACTAACCTGTCTTTCGGGACTTGTTTCATTGTATCATGCCAATGTTTTTTTAATAATGCACCGAATCTGGGTAACTGGGGTAAGGTAATTACATAGCTCCTAAATTAATCTCTTTTTCTCCATTTTAAAATATTTATTGATTCCTGTAATAAATCAAAAAACGCATATAAATTACCAATATTTTTTGATAATAATCATTGAAAATACCAAAATAAATGTAATAAAGCCCCAAAAATGATTTCATGAAATATATATTTATAATACACCCATATGTGAATTTAGACTTATCCTCATGTATAGAATATCAATAAAAGAAATAGTAATCTCCCCTTACCTTACCATAAATTCAATTTAAACAACATAAATTAATCAAATAGAAAATTAAACATTCAATAATCACATAAGTAAATTCCTAAATGCCTCACTTTTAAAATAAAAAATTCTATAACATATTTTAATTTTTATCTTTTGAAAATTCCCTATCTCTTCCTTCAACTCTTTTATTTTTCCATTAATTATTAATATGAATTCCATTTTCAATTTAACCCACTATGAATATTTCCACACATCATCAAGGTACAGTTGTAAATAGAATTCAACAAATACAGTAGGAAAATTTCATATACCATAGGAATGGAATACATCTGTCATCTCCCCGAAATAAATAAAAAAACACAATTAATAAGAAGGGATTCACCGTTTTGGATCAAATGACTATCAGGATTTATGGTAGGTAGGTAAATGATGTAAAAATTAATGTTTGAAAAGTTATTTTGCACTCCAAATCTAAATGCATGATATCAAAAGTTAAGCTTAATAAAAATCTTTCTCTATAGATTTCATTTATATCATCTGCCAAGAATATTAATATGGGCCCCTGATACATGTATTCATAATGAGTTAACCAAAATCTATTTCTATTCCTTTATATATATATATATATTTTAGTTTTTTTATAGAGTTATTTCTAGGTAAAATTATCATAACCACCACCTAACCCCAAATGATATCCTCACAACACTATTTGTAATAGTTTTAAAAAGATAATTGATTAAGAAATGGTGACTTTTGAATTTCCCAAGACTCAACCCATATTTTTAATAAAGTGGGTCTACAATAAATACAATTAATGTTCTTTCCAAAAATCTTATGAAATTAATCCAACAAATTATTATTACAAAATCTGCATCCCTTCTACTAGTCACCATCTCCCCCACTCTTATTTTTTATTATCATGAAATATATTTAGAGGATGGAAGTATTGGATAATATGGGAATGTAACACAACAATTACCTAGAATGATTTTTCATGAATTCTATGGGCATAAAACTCGATTAATGTAAGGTGGATCTCAAGAGAAGGGTTTATAAAAGGTCCCTTATTCACATTAAATATGATTTCTTAAGTAATCCATCTGATCAGATGCAATTAAATTTTTAGAAGATAGCATGCCTAAGATTCAGAAGAGTTATACTATAAAAATAAAGTGAAATATTTAGCTATGGGGATTGCGTAAGAATAAGATGGATAGTTGGGAAAATAATTCATGAAATTTCATAAGAATAATTTGATAAATTAACACAAATACAAGAAATTAAAATCATGACCATATATTAGAAAAATTTAACTTAATATTATTAGCATGCTCTATAAATAGAGATTCGCCAAATCCTAATCAAAAATATTATCCACACTAATTAATTTTCTAATTTACTCATTCAAATTTACTGAAAAATAAATTTAAAATCCATGTAATATAATTTTTGTTAAGTAGTATAGGTATAATAGTTCTATTGAGTAAAGAATGAATCAAATTAGGTGTATTAAATATGTAGATAAATATCTAAAAAAATTAATGTGGTAGTATAGTTGAAAATTATGAATTGAATTATGTAATATATTTTTGAATTTTACTTTGTTGTCAATTGTGTAGGTTCTGCCTCCTCCATATTCATTCCATGTATGTTCTTTACGAAATATACTATTTGATATTCATGAAATGAATGGGTTTCACGATGTGTAATGTCTCTAAAATATCCTCATCATACTATCTTACACAAATTTTAGTTCCATTGATTAATATGAAAATTAACAGAAACATGCAAATTTATTTTTCATTTAAAAATGTTCCAAAATATAATAGGAATTGAAAATAAATTCAAAATTAATCATAAATTTAATAAATAAAAAATATAAATTTATCAAAATAAATAAAACCCACATTTCCTATCAAAATATTCAATTTTTAATGGACCTTTTTCTTGACCGTAATTGGGAAATATGATTGGAGTGTGGTGTAATGCTAACCATATTTTTTTCACCCAATTATAACTTTGTAGCCCACCCAACTCAAATCATCTTTACTATGAAGTAATTGGAATTTAACTCAAAGGTGGGGACTAGAGTATGAATAGTACAATGACTACCATGAAAATCAAAACATCTATCCAGACATTGTAATATTATTAAAATTAAATTTATATCTATGTGTGTTGAATTTGTTCATGACCAGTATTCATGTCCTCAACATTTTATGTTGTTTCTATTTCTTTTTATTCATCTAAATAGTCAGTACATGTTACAAATGGGTTTTCTCCATATTTTTGAAGAATTAGAATGTCATCCAAATTTTTTTAGTAATGTCACATTCAACTATTACTTCTTCTCCTCTTCTTTATTTATCTGCAGCCACACATGTACAGGAAAAAATTTATAGTATCTCCTCATCAAATGTCTTATCTTTTTATTTTTCTTCTTCTACGTTACACTTTCTTAATATTTTAGTTTTCGGATGTATGATTTGGACAACTCATGTTCTACGGATATTTTAACCTCTTTATTTTCCCACCAACCTAAAAAATCATGGGCATCATGATAAGAATAAAAATAAACTTTAAAAGTTTTATATTCATCTTTCTCATTATCCATGATTTTTTTTCTCATGGTTTTACTCATAAAATTATTTCTCCAGGATATAGGGTGATGTGTATTCAATGCTTGGGTATAGTTACATGCATTCATTTGATTGCTTTTTCATCATCAAAAATTAGTTGAGTAGCTACATCATATCATCCTACTAGAACATGAACCTATCATTGGGGTCCATTATTCCCTTCAGGTCTACCAAAAAAATAAAACGAAACCAATGTGGTAAAATATAGTAAAAATTAAAATAAATACTATGGTAAAATTAGTAAATAGAAAATATGAAAAAAAATATTTTGACTAAATTATTCTATCATTAAGTTCTTCACTCAAATATCAGGAAGTGTATAATTTTTTATCCCCTTGGGTATTATTAATTCTTACAAGTTTAATAAATATTGAAATTTAATAATTAATCTAAAAACCCCGAATCTGATTGTTATTAAACAAAATGAATGTATAAGGTAGAATTCACAATGATAGGGTTGGAAGATATATTAATTAAAAAAATTATAAATTTTTTATTATTTTCAGAAATTTATTCTTAGCTACTAAGAATTTGATTTGTGCTCAAAGGGCGGAAGAAAATAAAAAAAGGGTGTTTTATAACAATGTGTCCTGGTTAATTGGATAAAATTTTTTAAAATAAAAAATTAATAATCACATTGTTTTTAGAATCTAGTCCTCACCACAGTAATGGTCATGATAATTTCTCCCCATATAAAACATTAATTTTATCATGGTCAGGTACTTTTATTGATAATAAGGGGTAACTAGAATACTTTTTGAAACATAGGGTAGAGAAAAAACCCAATGGTCATGGAATAAGTTTATACCATATACCTAGAATTAATCAATGGCATTAAATCAACTCATGAAATAGTTATTCAAGAATACATAATTAATTTTAACTAACTTTATAACCGTTCTCACCTCAGTCCTATAAAAAAGGAATCTTGGAATGCATATAAATAATGAAAAATATAATAAATACCAGTTTAAATTAAAATAAAAAATTATACATCATTCGATCAATTCCAGGTCATAATACATGACACGACATGAATAAATCCCCCCTCATGCGAGCCATGAGAAGATGGAGAAAATAATAAGGAAATATATATAGTAACAACAAAAATAATAGGACTCTATTTATGAAACTTAGTTCGCGTCATCTCCTATCCTCCCCTCTCATCCTAATATCCCTACAAATGAAGGTAGATTGGGCAGTTTTATAAGGTTTGGGTTCAAACACAAAACATAAAAGAGGTTTTATGTATCATTATTTTCCCCTATTCCTAGTTTCATAAATTATGTGTAAATTTATTTTGCATGTAATCCATGTCAACATCGAATTATTCATATCATTCCATATCTAAAACATTAATTTTTTATATTGTGTACATGTCAGGTAACATTAATTCATATAATATAAATTTTCATTACTTTTCTAGAGTGTAAAAAACTTCTCATAATGTATTCATATTATGTAATGTGATACGTGATGTAAAAATGGAATTTCATCAATTTATTTACTATACTACATCATCAAAAAACAAGTTTAGCACCATCAGTAAAGTGGTGTGGGATAATGTGTCTTTTAGACCCTAAATTCTTTACTTTTTTTTCATTTAGATACATCTATTTCTTCTTCCCATCATACACAAAACACATTGTAATGTACAATATTTAGAGATAATTATCAACTAAAATATTGAAATCAATGTAACAAAACACCATAAAATGTATGCATGGGATATATATATAAAATTACCCAACACCTGAATTTAAATATTTTCTATATGTTGGAATCTCAACATACTGCAAAGGATGACCACCTTACCATAATTTAAATTCAACTTCAACAAAAAAATTGATTAAATAGATTATTTAAAATTCAAGAATCACATAAGATAATTTGTCAATGCCTCACTTTTCAATGAATCAAGTCAATAATTAATGTCAAATATTCTCTTTTGAAATTATAAACCATTTTAATTCATCTATTTTAATTTTTCCATTCATAATTAATATGCATTATCTTTTGAATTTACCTCAATTGATTTTTCTTCTAATAATCAGGGAACATATATAAATTGAAATCAGTTTATACCTCAATAACATGTCACTTAACATAATATTCCACAACATATAACATATCCATTACATAAATACAGAAATAAAAATTAATCGTAAGGAATTCACAGTCTACGATAAAATGACCGTAAGGCGTCAGGGTAGGTAGACAACTTATATAAAAAGTATGGGTTAAAAAAGGAGGTTTGAATTTAAATCATAATTCAAGATATCAAAATATATTCTTAATAAGAATCTACCTATATTGATTTCATTTCTCTCTCACCCAAAGATATTAAAGTTGTCCCATGATGCATTTATGCAAAATGAATGGATCACTCTCTTTTTCTATTATTATGTATATATATATAATTTTTTATTTTCCTTTTATTTTTCAAAATTTTGGACAAGGGAAAATATCCCAGCCACCGCCCAACCCCAAATGATCTCCTCATGAAACTATTGGTAATAGTTATAATACAATCCCTAGCTAAATAATAGTGATTTTTTAATTTTCATTATCATAAATAATATTTTTTATTTTTTATTTTATAGTCCTTCGTAAATGAGGGAATACAACAAATACAATGAGTGTGCCTTTTATAATTCAAATGAAATTCCACCCACAATTATTCAATACAATATATTAAACACTTATACTAGTCTCCGTCTCCGACACTCTTATTTTTGAAAATCATGAAATATATTTCGAGAAATGTAGGAATGGGTATGATATTCTTGTAACCCTAATCATTACAAGAAAGGTTGTTCATGAATTATATAGGATTTAAAATTGATTAATGTATAGTGTATCTCATGATAAGAGTTCAAAAATAATCCTTAACCATATTAAATGTGACTTTGTTCAATCATAGCATTGATCTGATAGAAATAATGTTCTATAAAAAACACATCTAAGTTTCACAGGAAATATACTATTAAAATAATGGGAAATATTTGTCTCAGATTACGTATTGGGATTGAGAATAATGGTTTGAAAAATAAATCATGTAAATTAATAGTAATACTTTAATCAATTATTAAAATATTAGAAATAAAAAAACATTGAAAAATATCAGAACAATTTCATTTCAACTGATTTGAATGCTCCACAAATCAGTATTTGTCAAATCCTAATACCCACGTGTATCCCTAATTATTCTATTTCCAATTTTTCTTATTAAAATTTATTAACAATGATATTTAATATTTATTAAATGGTAATTATACTAAAGTAATTTTTCCTCCTTGTTATATTGAAAGAAGACATAATCTAATGTGGGTCAGAAAATTTTCAGTTAAAGTGCTCAAGTTAATTAAATGAGGAGGATAGATAGAAAGATTATTAATTTGAACTATCACTCCCATTATGGATATTGAATTTAGGTTCATTGTGAAGGTTTTTCCTACTTTAGATTCATGACTTGTATTTTATTCATGTCGGGTACTCGTTGGTCTTTATGAAATGAATATGTTTCAAAGTAATTAATGGTTCTACAATATCCTCCTCATTAATCCTCTTGTTTCTAGTAGTACTGTTGATTAACATGAATGTTAATGGAAACAAGTGAAACCACTGGTCTTTTAAATATGTTGAAAAATATAATGGTAATTGGCATTTAATCTTGATTTAAATTTACATTTATTAAAATAATAAATCTAAATTCCAAGAAAGAAATTAAAATTATGTTGCCTCCAAAAAGATACATTTTTAATATTTTAATTATCTCAATCTTTACCAAGTTAACTAATTTGATTATGGTATAATATAAACCTTATTTTATTAACCCAATCATTAATTTTAAATTAACTAAATGAATATCATTTTATCCTCATAGAAATATTCGTGGAACTCGGATTTGGTGACCATAGTATGTATAATATGACGACTACCAGTACGATCTCAAAATCTATCAATACTCAGTTAAATTATTATTTTTATAATTTTTGGAATCATTTGTTAGATTTCTTAGTATTTTTTTCTATATCTTCAAATTTTTATATTATTTATTACTCTTTTTTTCTTATGTGTAGTAATTTATGGATGTAACTGGTTCTTCTTCTTCTATTTATGGAATTTAAATATCTAATATTTTTTCATAAATATGGATGTTTTCTATTCATTATCTTATTCTTATTAATTTTGATGTTTTTCTAGTTTTGAAATTATTATTTTCCGCATCTCAGCATGCAAGGTCTCTGCTTCTTTTTTGTATTATTCCTGTTCAAATTCTTATACATTTGTTTTTCTGAGGTCTGTTTCAGACCACTAAATTTCTATAGTAGGGCCACCATCTTCATCATCATTATACCCTACAATATAAAGTGAATTAGAATAAACATAAAAATATACTTCAAAAATGTTATATACCTTTTATTCATTATTCATTCTAATTTTATCTTTTCTATCAAATTAAAATTATAGTTCTAAACTGCATGGTGTTCTGTTTACAAATCCTGGATATGGTTATATGTTCTCATTGGATTGATTTTTTATCCTACTAAATTCATTGAGTAGCTATACCATAACATCTATAAGGAAGGTGAACCTATAATAAATAGTCTTTATTCCATGTAGCCCTTCCATAATAATGAAAAATAACCAGCGTAGAAAAAATAAAAAAATATATTCTAAAATCTGGAAAAATAAAATATAAGAAAAAGTTTTCCTATATTATTTAATCCAAAAATTCTCATCTAATATCCTTATAAATGTTGACAGTAATTTTATATCATAGTGGGAATCATTAATTCACATAGAGTTATTGAATTTATAAATTTATAACAAAAATAAAATAAATCACTAAACTATATGACAGTGTATGATATGCATGTAGGAGGTTGAACCAATAATGAAAGGGTGGTAGAAACTATAAATTAAAAAGTAACCCAAAACAGGATTCAATTTTAATAAATTTACTCTATGATATAAGAACATGTGATTGGTGGAAAATTTTAAGAATAATATAAAAATAGGGTGTTGGGTAGTATTGTATCCATGTTTATGGTATTAAATAATTAATTTTAATTTATGAAGTTGTCAGAAACATTTCCAAGTGTTTCCAATGGTCATTTCAAATTATATCTATAAAAAATACCCATTTTCTTATGGTTAGGTAAATAATATTGAATAGAATGGGTAACCAAAAAACATATTTAAACATATATCTGATAATAACATTATTATCATATAGGAACTCTAAAACATATACATAATTTTAATTGGTGATATTTTCTCAAATTAGTTAATGGTCACTCTCAAGGAATGAATGATATTAATCCCACTTTCTAACACCACACAAAATGGTCAAGAAAAAATACTTATGGAAGGGATAGAAATGAAGAATTAATATGAAACCCAAATATAAATTGAATTCAAAAATAAAATACCCTATATAATCAATCATAGTTCATCACGTACTCCACAACAAGGAAAAATCACCCCTTCATGCTAGCCATAATAGGTTTCATAAGAAAATTACAGAAAAAATATTGAAATAGAAATAGTTTTAGGGATATATGGATTCACCATGGTCTGGTTTATCTCACTTCTCCCCCTATCATTTCAAGATCCGTTGAAATGGTTGTTCAGGGGTTAGTTTTTAATGTTTTTTTCAGACCACTACTGATATGAAAACTTGAATATTTTAGTTTTTATGTTTCTTGATACTAACATGGTGTATAAATTTACACTACATAAAATACACATTAGTGGAGAATTATTTAGATCTTTCTCTATCCTAAACATTCACTTCATGTATTGTTTTCCCGATATGTGTCTCATTTTCACAATGTGTAAACATTCCCAATTTTCCCTGAGTTGTTGAATATTATACCAATTATAAAAAATCATTTAAATATATTCATGATGTTTAAATGATATCTTCCTATTTCTTATGTCCTCATTATCCTAAAAAATTAGGTGTCATACCGTGAACAAAGAGACAAGGCACAAAGTATCTTTTAGCTCTAAAATTCATACCTTTTTTCCATTTCCAAATATCTATTTCTCCCTTCCATGAAAGACCAAACACATCAATGTTTCAAACATTTGGAATTAATAAAAAAATAACTTAATGAAATAAATTTAAAAAACATTTTAAAATGTATGAATAAAATACATATATCAACATTCACTAACTGAATTTGTCTTCACAAAATTAACTAAGATTGAAACATTGGAATCAATAAGTACAATAGAGGAAACACTCTAAATGTAGGATTCACACTTACTAAATTTACATTATAAATTTTTACTTTAAAGTGATTCAAGATTGATATATAAGTGATTTTGATGGTCCTCATATATTTTATAATACACTTGAATATCATAAATGAATACCACAAAAAATCCTTATGATATTCCTCAAATTATGTGTTTATTTGATTTGTAAAAATAAAATTTTTATTATTCAATAATGATTTATTTTCTGTAAAAAAATAGTGTCTATAACTAATTTGAAAAGATGTCTTCAGAATGTCTTACATATTTACTTTTAATTGGTGATATCAAATATGAAGATAAATCATTGAAAAATATTTTTCTCTTTATGTTGATCTGAAAATTCATCAATGTGAGGAAGAAGATACTTTACCCTTACTATTAGAGCATTTATTTCTATATTATTAATGCAGAAATTAATGGATCTATTATTTTTTAATGAAGATATAAATGATTTCCATAGATAAATATTAGGGTTTAATGATCCCTCATCACCCAACTTCACTCATTTTTTCATCAACTCTGGTGATTCGATATAGGCTATTCTATAGAGATTCATTGATATTGATCTCGCATAAGGTATTAACTTAATGGAAAACATAACATCATGGTCTAGAGTATGATGAGGTATGTCCTCTAGAAACAAATCAATGTGTTCTTTTATCATAAGTACATCATCAATTTTATGTTTACGTTCAGCATCCTTAGGGTTTTTATTCACATCATACCCATGAATCTCATTTAGTAGAGTTATTAGTGATGGATAAATATATGACTCACATTATACTATTTCTTTAAATGATGGGACCGAGGAATCATTTTTATTATTAAAAAAAAGACCTATTTTTTGACGGGTTAGAGGGTGACCCATTACATAGCCCGAAGACCCAAGGCCATGTAACATGAATAAAATGCTTGAAATCCCATTTTTTGGCCAAAAGGGACCTTCGATGAATAGTACTACCAGAATATTTGGGCTGCTAAAGTACATGCTATAGTACCTTCACCTCTATAGTTCCAACTAGAATGACTCCACCACTAAACTTTCACTACTGTTATAGTTTCTACTCTCCTATTGTAGTGCTTCAGTGCCTAATACAGTACCTGGAAATTTGTCCCGGCCCGGATTCGATCTTGGGTGTTTTAGATGCCTAGAAGGATCTTGTACTTCTTGGGTACATTCTCAATGACTCATTTTAATATCTATATTCATTAATGATATTGATGTCTACATCTTCCTCACAGATCATAATTTTTTTCTTTTTGAAACAAAATTTTTCACCATATTTTGTAAACAATTCCATACAATGTACTATAAAGACTTCAACAATGGGTATCAAAAAAAAGGATAGGTAATAATTTATATTCTTCAATGACAATGGGGACCTCCTAACACATTCTTTTTTAAATGAGACTTTTTAGTGATCCAACCCTAGAAGCTTCAACCCTATTTATACTACCATTACTTTAGCATGATTACAAGGTTCCATATCTTGAAGCACATAAGATTTTAGTTGTCTTGGTAAACCAGTTACATATATGGGTCTAATATAAAAATGAATACACTAATTAAAACATATTTTTTATTCATGTATAATAAATTTATTCCATCTAGGATATCCTTATGTATATTTCTTAGTACACATCATGGAATCCTAGGGAGGTAAAAAATAATTACTTGATCAAATTCTTAGTAAGGGTCAAGTAGAACATAAAAAACAATGAATCAATTAGAATAGTCAATATACTAAGGTAAATAACTAAGAACACATACCAAGAAATCAAAAACTAAAAAGGTTGTGAGTAAATAACATGGAATGTTAATAACTGAAAAACATAAATTCTAATCAATTAAATGGGAATGAAATACATATATATATAATGTAAAAGAAAAAATATCTTGGAAAATAAAAAAATCCAAATGAAGGTAATTCTTAATTACTGGAGACCATGAATCCTAGTTATATGATACCTTTATCATATAGAACATTCACATGAATATTTACTATACAACTATCAAGACCATTAATAAGACAGTTTAAAACTACTATGATATATAAAAAAACTCCTTGGGATCATGTCCAACTGATTTTATCCCACGAGATTATCGATGCTTTGATGGTCTTTATTTAAAAGGTCCCCAACCCATGTAAAACATGTTCAAACCATTTCTTAAATATCTAATAATCGATTTAATTCATAAACAATGTCTCTTATCCCATATATGTATTGAATAAAGGATATATATTAATAGTCATTTCCTAAATAAATAAAATAAAATTGAAAGTACACATCATAGGTCAAAATTGTATATTGTTTAGGAAAAGAACATATACACGATACATTATATGAATATTGAGGGGGAATTCAATTTTAAAAGATTATTGAAAATTTAATATTTCAAGGGGAATAAAATAAATAAAGGTATTGAATTTCAATCTTAACCTTGGTAAAAAGAATTATAAAATATATAGAGGAAGAATACAGATGTTATCAATACAACATATCCCAAGGGAAGTAAAAAATAGTGGTTTGATTTAATGAATGGATATAATTAATATAAAATGACATTTTAAAAACATTGTTGAGGAAAATATCCATTTTATTTTGAAAAAATATTTTAAAATAATTTTCATTGAAAATTTCATTTGATTTTTTTTTTCAAAATTAATTTTTTAAACGAGTAAAGGAAGCTTCAATGACATTATTGAGGGTAAATAAACAAAACTCGTACAATGTAAATAGAACATACCTTTTTCATGGTGAAAAGTTTAGTTTAATACTTTGTTTGGAATGTGATGAGAATGTTCCTTTAGAGACATATGCAAAATAAGAAAACGGTAAAAATCAATTTAATGAATAATTTTTAAATGATATAAACATTTTTTACAAAATATTTTTATAAAACATGGTTTTATAAGAATATAAGTTCTATGACTGAAGAGAGAAATGAAGTAAGGTTTTATTGAATATTTTCTTGAAATATTTTTTTTGTACTAATGAGTTAAAAATTTTACTATTAATTTAAAATTCTCATCAATAATAATTGGAGAAGATAATATAAGAGTTTCTTGAAAAATTATCCAATAATCTTGTATAATAGAAAATCAATCAAAAATAATCCCAAACAAAATGATGTTTTCAAATAATCCCATGAAAATACCATTATGTTGATGTCAAAATAAATAAATAAATACAATATGTGTGTCAAATGTAAATCCACATAATATTTTCTTGAATAAAATAAGATATATTATAATGTGAATATATATATAATAATAAAATATAAATTACATTGAGGATGTAAAATAACCCAATGAAAAGAAATTTTTTTATGAAATTCCATTCCACTTGGTAACTCTTAATTCGAACCCCTTTGATGAAATAAATCAATATGAAACTCCAAATATCACGAATAACATATTATTCATGATATTATTTTTGAAAGTGGTAGTATATACACCATATATAAGAAATAAGATTTACAATAATAAAATGTGTGTCATAGAATAGAAATTGAGACGAAGTCCATTATTACATATTAACATTTGAATTGGAAGAACCAAAATTAATAATAAGAAAATGAAAAAACAATTAACTATATATTTTATCTAGAATTACAGTAGTTACACTACATAGAATAATTATTTGTTTTTAATGGAGTATTCTTCATGGAATGAAAATTGAGACAAAATACTCTTAAATTGTGTTTCCTTTAAGGTGAATATCTTTTAACCTATTTTATAATGGGTTAATACATGTAAATAACTTATGAAATAACCATAACCATATTTATAATATCATATATAATCTTTTTATAATGTATTATTACCCCTTTTTAAAAAATTGTTTTTTATTTTCACATTTTAAGGTTTAACTAACTAGTTTTATCTGTGTGTTTTGACATGTTACTTGTTGATGCAATTTATTGAATCATGTTTTCATCATCTCTAGAATTTGAACCATGATGTAAATTGTAACACCCAAAAACGTGAACCTCATATATTGATAAGTTTATTTTGTTTGAATTTCATAATAACCGAACAAAAATTATTTATCATGAAAAAGTAATAATATAGTTTGAATTATTTTAGTATGCAACTGAGTAAAACACAAAAAATGGACACAAGTATTTTCATTTAAAAAAGACACCAAAGTGTTTACCATATATCAAGATCACAAGGAACTATCCCACCCAAAAATTCCCATTAAAAACCTTATCATAACTATGGGAGGGACCCCTATAAAGACAACAAAACATAGTGAATAAAGGAGATCATTAGGGTTAGTTAAAACGAAGAACATCCCAACCATGATCATGTAAACCGTGCTAATCATCAGCAGTATAACAAGAACCATATTTTTATTTTTCTTGATTTTAGGACACCCAAAGGCATGGTTTTATAAGGAATTAATTTGACCGTTACCTTGGGGGACCATTGGAAATCGAACGACTATAATTCTAGTCGTTGGACTTTTGGTTAAATATTTTGAATTGTGCTTAAGTGATGTTAAGGAAACTCAAAACAAGTTGCAAGTGTATCAAATATATTGTAACGATGTTCATTTCAGAAAATGTGTTTCAACCTATGTTTAATTTCTTTTAATTAAATTAGGATTTGATTAAACTATGTTTTGACTTCTATGATATTAATATAAAAGATTTCAAGTGGCTATACCAAATTTCAATTTATAACATTGAATGTTAAAGATTTAGTGTTTATAAATAATTTTACTAATACTATTAGACAAAGTATAGTCAGTATTCATTAATATTTTTAAAGATTAAATTCATGTTTAGTAAAATATTTTCTATATAGTTGAAATAGATTTATTATTTTCCTTATGTTATTGTATAATTTTGAAAGTGAAATTTTATAAAAAAAATGGACTCACTAGGGCCGACCCCTTATATCTAGGTCGAGGGAGATAGGTCATGCTAGGTGGATGAGCCTTGCCCCCATCCCAAGCCAAGGATGGCCCGAGAAAGGGCATAGGTTCCTTGAGGGGTGCACAATAGCACATGAGTGCATGACCACACCACCATGGGTGTGATGCCGCGGCGAGGAAAGGGTAGGATGAAGCTGTCAACGGAATGAAAAATCACATGTATAAGGCTCCCTGGTGTGTGATGTGTTTTTTGAGGTGTTTTAGGAGTCTAAGGCTTATAAAGGACTGAATTGTTTCCCCACCATTTCGATGTGGGATCAGTTTTTTGGATGAAATGAGATCTAGACCGTTAGATCACATCGTGCTCTGTCTGGGCCATTGATCTCGATCCCGCACTTGACCCACATCATCCTCGGATTAACAACACATTTTTGTGCACCGTTCAATCAACCTCAGATCAAATCTCAACCATCCGAGATTTTTTAAAATTCCACATTGAACCTAGATTGTTTGATCCATCTCAATGTAATCTGAGCCATCCAATCTACCTCCGATCTTATCCTTTTCTGCGTCACCCTTTTCTCCTTCGTGTGGGATTTCACCAGTAACCCTACACCTACAATGCACCATTTTTATTCACCACTGACCACCGGTGGACTCTCCTTGCTTCCCCTTTTCAACATGTTCATCATCGACCATTAATTTTGCTGCAAAGGGTTCAGTTTTCTCAATGGTTTCATTGAATGTTTGTGTGTTTTATATAGTTTATAAGTTAACCGGTTGCACCCAAGGAACACTCGGTTCTTCTCCCTACTCAACCCCCAACAAGTTCCATCCATCCTTCCTAGAGTTATCCTCCTCCTCCTCGATCTATGGTTAGAGTTATATTTCCTTGTTTGGTTTCTTTGAGTATACATATATATCTTTAAATATATGTATGATCATAAAACTGTATATTTAAAAAAACCTATGTGTATGTTCGAACCCTTCCTTATGTCTGATCCTAAGTCTCTTTAATTTTGTGTTTTTAGAGTATTTATAATATGAGTGTTTTTTAATGTTTACTAAGGCTAAGATGTGCTATATATATATATACATATATATATAGTTGTATGTACTCTATTTTATATATGTATATGTATAGGCGTGGTCTTTCGGTTTTCAGTAGAGACCCTCAAATACCCATTCCATCGTGTTTAGAAAAAATTACAAGATAAAGAACTTCAAAATACAAGAGTAGTATTTTTGTATGAATATTCTATATATTTGTTTATACATATCCGGTTTTTCTGAAATATTTTCATTAGCGGAACCTAGGTCATGGAACAAGGCCTTGACAATGAAATTAATGTCTGAAATTATACATTACAACATTATGTGTATGATGATTAATTAACCAAATGGATATTACACTAGTAGAATATCGATGGTTAAGAGCGAGTACTTATGTGTATCAAAAAAGTAAAAGCTTATGGCATGACATATGGTTAGTACCTAGTGTTTTAGTATTCGATGTATGAACTTGAAGTTACTACCCTTACGCGCAACTTTTATTATTCATTACTCTAAGATATTAAATTTGTTCTTACGTACTCATGTGTCATACATGTTTAGAATTTCTTTTATTTATTACCCTAAATGAGAATGCCTATAATTGAATCATGTATCCTTGTAATTCTGTTAGCATGTTTTTAATTGAGAACTCTTACAATATGTTTCATGTGTTACAACATTTCTTTAATAAAAATGTTTTATGGGATGTTTTAAAGAATGTTTTCAAATTTTATATTGGTTTATTTTTAAAACACCTTATTGGGCGTTCATATGATCACCCTACATTTTTTATTTAAATTTTTCTGGTAATAGTTTGAGTTAAAGATGTATGACCGATGTGTTGTATTCCCAGAACATGAACCGAACTAGATCCTATCTACAGGACATGATGTGTAATTTATCAGTGTATGTTTTTGTAAAGAATTACACATTATGCTTTGAAGGCACCAGATCCAGGGTTTTTGGGGTCAGGTCCTCATATTTGGCATCAGAGGGTTCAGTTTGGATAACTCTAGAAAACGAGAACATAAACAAATAAAAATTTACATAAGCCTTAATAAATATTAGGTTTTTCCTGATTTTCATATGGAAAACAAAGGTACTAGTTTTTGTTTCTCTTCCCAATGAGGCCCTTGAAACCATAATTTCCAAAGCTATCCATGAAAATTTTATAAACTATGCCTATATAGATATGAAATGTAAACACCTCTATGATGTATCAAAATCTCATTGGGTTCTTAAACTCCACTGAAGAGCAGCTCTAGATTACATCTTGAGAATGCATGCCCAATTTCCATCATATGCAAGATGTGGAAAATACTAGAATGGAATTTTTTGATGCTTCACCATTTCGGACGACATCCTGTCCCTCATGACCTTCCATAAATCTGTAGCAGAAGGAGACCTCCGTGTGGCATATATCATCAAGTCTTGTCCTATGACCATTTTGGTCTCGTAGTGGACTCTAACATCCTTGACTATTAAGCCTCCCGTTCTGTGTACAGACAACAAGTACATAAGGACGTCTCATAGTTATACACCCCATAAGACAGACTCTATAGACACCATAAGTTCACCAATGAGATAGAACCAGACTGCTCGTGTTACATATGGTGTTGGTAGATAGAGTGTTTTGAGCCTGTTTTGAGGATTCATATATTCAGGAATAGGGGAAACCATTATCCTTTCTATTTTTATGAACAAGTGGTTATATGAGGATATAACTTCTTATCCCTTAATTCATTATATTATCTTGTCTTTGTTTATACTTTTGAATATCATTCACCGATTGATCCTTCATAATTAATTTTCAGATGGAAGGACGAACCCAAATTTTATCCCTTCCCGTCAAAATACTGGAAGTGATCATGGTCAAAACATGCGAGGATAGTATCTATCTTTTACAAACACGAGAAAAAAGTGAATGAAGCTTTATGAAGTATCAAATAGTCTAGAAATTATTTTTTTGGGTTAGGATAATGCTTACATATACCATAGAATATCCATGGTTTAATTGGATGAGTATAAGCGGAGGGGAAAATACCACGAAGGGATTTTCCTTTTCTTTACTCTAGGCCGGAACATCACAGCTAGAGTCAGATTTCAAGAGGCTGCTTTGGAGGGAAACCATTACACAACCTACATGTATCAAATCCTTAGTTTTACCTTATATGATAATGTATATGACTTAGATGTTCTCAATATAGAGGCAGCCCAATGAATTCTTCGAGAGTTGGTCCATTTGGACAGCTCCGAACATTACACCATGCAAGGCTCTCATTGGAAGTCTGAGTGTATGTGGCATGAGTTCAACTCATACTGTCTGAACTGTTTTTGGGCTAGATAATCTGAAGAGCTGAACATCAACATGTTAATTCACCTGGCCACACTATAGGACCCTCGAAAATTTAGGATGTGGTGAAGTTGGTGAGGGAGTCTTTATCTTATTCCTATATAGAATGAATAGTGAGGACAAAATTATTCCCCAGGGGGGATAGTGTAACACCCCAAAACCTAATCCTCATGTATTGATAGGTTTATTTTGTTTGAATATCATAATAACTGAAGAAAACATGTTTCTCATGAAAAAGTAATAATATGGTTATAATTATTTTAGTATGCAACTGAGTAAAACACACAAAATGGACTAAAGGATTTTCATTTAAACAAGATAATGATGTGATTACAATGTATGAAGATCACAAGGAACCATCCTACCCAAAAATGTCTATTAAAAACCCTATCAGAAATATAGGGAGGCCCCCTACAAAGTTAATGAAACGTGGTAAATAAATGAAATCCTTTGGGTCAGTTAAAACGAAGAACATCACCACCATGATCATGTAAATTGTGCTGAACATCAGTGGTATGACAAGAACAATATTTTTCTTTTTCTTGATCTTATGACACCTTAAGCCATGGTTTTATAAGGCAATAACCCACCCATTACCTGGGGTGACCATTGTAAATCAAATAGCTATAATTATAGCTATTGGCCTTTTGGTGAAATATTTTGAATTACGCTTAAGTGATGTTGAGGGAACCCAAAACACGTTGAAAGTGTATAAAATATATTGTAAATATTTTAATTTATTAAATAATGTTTTAACCTATGTTAATTTTTTTTAATTAAATTATGTGTTGATTAAACTATGTTTTGACTTCTATGATATTAGTGTAAAAGATTTCATGTGGGTATACTAAATTTAAATTTACAACATTGAATGTTAATTATTGAGTGTTTATAAATAATTTTAGTAATATAATTAGACAATGTATAGTTGGTATTCATTATCCTTTTTATAGATTAAAGTCGGGTTTAGTAAAATATTTTCTATATAGTTGAAATATATGTATTTTTTTTTGTTTTTGTATAATTTTGAAAGTGGGATTTTATAAAAAAAAATAGACCAACTAGGGCCATCCCTTTATAGCTGGGCCGAGGTAGGAAACTCATGATAGGTGGATGAGCCTTGCCCTCAGCCCAAGCCAAGACCAGCCCGAGCATGGAAATAGGTTCCCCGATGGGGGCACAGGAGCACAGAACTGCATGACCACGCCACCATGGGCGTGAAGCCGCGACAAGACAGGGGTAGGCCGAAGCTGGTGGGGGAAGGCATGAGCCTGTTTATAAGGCTCCCTGGTGGTTTCTGAGTTTTATGAGGTGTTGTGGGAGTCTGGGGATTATAAAGGGATGCATTTGTTCCCACCGTTTCGATGTGAGAAAAGTTTCTTCGGGAAAACTGAGATCTGGGCCATTGGATCGCATCACGCGTGATCAGGGCTGTCCATTGCTATCCCATGCTCGACCCGCAGAAACCTCAGATTACCACCGTGTTTTTTTCTCTGTTCGATCAACCTTAGATCAAATCTCTACCGTGCGGGATTTTTTAAAATTTCACATTGAACTAGGGTCGTATGATGAATCTCAGAGAAATCCGAGCCGTACAATATACCTCTATTCTTCTCCTTTCGACACCATCTTCTTCCCCTTCGCGTGGTATTTCACAAGTAAACGTACAACTACAATGCACCATTTTTCTTCACCTTTGACCACCGGTGGACCATCCTTGTTGCTCCTTTTATACAGGTTTGTCATCATCCATTTAATGGATTGCAAAAGGTTCAGTTTTCTCAATGGTTTCATTGAATGTTTGTGTGTTTTATATAGTTTATAAGTTAACTAATTTCACCCAAGGAACCCCCGGTTCTTCTCCCTGCTCAAACCCACAGCAAGTTCCAGCCATCCTTCCATGAGTTCTCCGCCTCCTCCTCGATATAAGGTAAGGGTTATATGGCCTTTTTTTTGTTTCTTTGATTAAACATATATATATATATATCAATATATATGGGTGCTTGTAAAAATTTATATTTAAATAACCCTACAGGTTAGTTCAGACACTTTTTCATGACCGAACCTAAGTCTGTTTAATTTTGTGTATTCAAAATATTTATAATTTTAAGGTTATTTAATTTGTATAAATAATAATACACACTATATATAGAAATATATATGATTGTATGTACTTCAGTTTATATATGTATATGTATAGGAATGGTCTTTCAGTTTTTAGTAGAGACCCTCATATACCCATTCCATCAAGTTTTGAATAGATTGCATGATAAATTACTTCAAAATGCAAGAGTAGTATTTTTGTATGAAAGTTTTATATATTTGTTTATAGATATCATGTTTTGCTGAAATATTCTCCTTAGCAGACCCTAGGTCTTGGCACGAGGCCTTGACACAAAAACTAATTTCCAGCATTATACATTCCCTCATTATGTGTATGATCGTTAATTAACCAAATGGATGTTCGACTAGTTTAATATCCATGGTTAAGTGCCAGTACATATGATTATCAGAAATGTAAAAGCTTATGGAATGAAATATGGTTAGCACCCAGTGTTTTAGTATTGAATTTATGAAATTGAAGATACTACCCTAAGGCACAACTCTGATTATTCATTACTCTTAGCTGTTAAATTTGTGATTACATATTCATGTGTCATACATGTTTAGAAAATTTTTTATTTATTACTGAAAATAAGAATTCATATAATTAAATCATGTATCATTGTAATTCTGTTATCATGTTTTTAATTGAGCACTCTTATAATATGTTACATGTTTTACAACTTTTATTTAAGAGAAATGTTTTATGGGATGTGTTAATGAATGTTTTCAAAAGTTATATTGGTTTATTTTTAAAACCCCTTACCGGGCATTCGTATGCTCACCCTATGTTTTTTATTTTAATTTTTCATGTAACAGTGTGAGTTAAATATGTATGACAGATGTGTTAGATTCCCAAAACCTGAACCGAACTCAATCCTCTCTATAGGACATGATGTGTAATTTATCAGTGTATGTTTTTTTGAATAATTACACATCATTCTTTGAAGGCATCGACTCCAGATTTTCTGGGGTCAAGTCCACACATAAATATCATATATATCCATTATACAATTATTTATAATTTTACATAATAATTGAAAATAGGAAAATAAATTTATTGTTCATGGGGATGGTAGGTCCTACGTATGCATGAATGCTACATTAAATTCTTCTCTCTATTTGAAAAATGAAAATTAAATGATATAAATATGTATAATAAATCCAATATCATTTGTATTTCATATATTTTATTTCATTTTATTAAATAAATTTTTATATATTCCATGTATAGCATGAATGAATCACATCGCATTGAAGAGGTGGTAGTCCACAGCTCCACAAATAATATAATCATATTCCTACAAAATTGAAGGCATAAAGATATGTATTATATAAATATAATAGAATCATATAGAATTAATATATATCATATATCTCATATATAAAAAATTTCAAATAATAATTCCAAACTATGAGAGGTGGTAATGAAAAACAAACAACATCCTATTGTTTGGTGGTAGTTCATCGTACACATAATTGATATATTAATTACCTATTAGATGGATGTGTTTGTATGTGTAGGTAGAACTTTTAGAATAAAAAAACTCAATATTTTTATGCAACTAATTTTTTAATATAATAATGTAATAAGAATATTTTTGGGGTGGATAAGGGAAAAAAAGAGACCATTGATGAATAGTAACTCATTTTTAGGTAACTCATTTTAGTTTATAACATAAGACATTGTTGGTTGGATTCATTGAAAAGGTGAGAATTATATGTTTAGGTTAGGTATGTTAGATCATTATTTCTGAAGTGCCCAGATCAGTGTGAATCACTGAGAGGGGGAGGGGGTGAATCAGTGATCCTTTAAAACTTTTTACTAATTGATTCTTAATCAATTAAACCTCTATGGCTGGTTAAAGCCTCGATCCACTCTTCTTGTATCTCTCAACCTTTCCCGGATAATGCAGTAATGAAAAGGCACAGGACACAAGGATTTACAAGGTTCGGCACCAAAGGCCTACATCCTTGCCATGCTCTCCAAGCATGGATTCTCCCATTATAACTTGTTAGAATTACAATGGTCGATACAGAGTCTCACTGTATCTCTCCTGAGTCCCACAGGAGGGTCTTTATACTGCGTCCCACAGTGTCACCAGAGTCCCACTGGCCTGCTCCAGAATCCCACTGAAGACTTCTTCTCCCTGAGTCCCACAGGGTCTTCTCCTGGCTCCTCGAGTCACACGAGTAGGTCTTCTTCACTTTAAGTTCTTCAAGTAACTTCAGCAGCCTGGGATAAAGGCTGCTGGCCTTGCTCTTCTTCTGATCACTTGTGGTGATCAGGGTCTTCTCGTCTAGCTCGGGCTTTATCACCTTCTTCTAAGGATGACCCGGCTTCCCTCTTCAACTTACTGAATGCTAAGACAACTGATGTCTTTATCTTCGGTCTGGTCTAGTCTCAGTTCAAAACAACTTCATGCACTGAGTGCATGGCATCTCTGTCTCTTCATGCAATGATTGCATGGCCTTCTCAATTCTTCAAGAACCTCCTAGTCTTGGACAACTCAAATTGCACACAAGCTGATTCAGACTTGTTCACGTGTGCATGTGCATGCATGCATGCATGCACTCCTCCTTTCCTCTTCTTGGTGCAGTAGACCCACAAAGGGTGTAATCAATTATTGCACACACCTTCTCACTTGAACTTCACACTTTGTTCAATTTGTTTACACACTTAGAGTGTGTTCTACTTTAGTGTGGATGTCCTCCTTTCAACTTCTTCTAAGTGTGTTCACTTTTAGTGCACACCCAGGTTCGGCCACTTCTTTAGTTTGCACACACAAATTCTTCACTTAGCATACACTTGTAGTGACCTTCCTCTTCTTGTTGCACACACACACTTTAGTGTTCTTTTAGTTGTTCTTCAATAGTGTGCACACACAAGGCTACGACCTCTTCCACTTGCACACACTTCCTCTCGGCCTTTTTCACTTCACACACAATGTGTGGTATTCCACTTCACTTGGCACACAAGGCACTAAGGCTCGGCCTTCACTTTTTCTTTTTGCACACAAGGCTCAAAAGCTTCGGCCTCCCTAATGGGGCAAGGTGTGGTGGCCTTGGGTCGCGCAAGCCACAAGGGTGGTACTGCCTCTGGTGTTCTTCTCCAACACTGCCAAGTAGGTGCACTTGGTGCAACCAGGCGCGCAAGGTGCAAGGCACAGGGGCGCGCAAGACCCTCCTGCCGCGGGGCGCGCAAGTGCTGCACCCGCGGGCACTTCCTCCTGCCGCACAAGTATGCGGGCAGTGAGGGTGCCAATCCTTGAGCGCGCAAATTCAAGCGGCTCAGGATCTTCCTGTCGCGCAAGATAGGCGCGCAGGGAACTCTTTCGGGCCTCGAGTGGCACCGAGATCTTCAGCCGCGCAAGTACTTTGCGCGGCGACTTCTTCTTCGCGAGGCAGAGGCACACGCGGGACGACAGGTCTTCAACAAAACTTCAGCAGCTTCTTCTCGAGGGCTAGGCCTCATTTATATAGGCAGAGGAAGGCTTCAAATCCTCTGCGTGTTTTAACTTCAAAATGCCGAGATCTTCGGATCTTCAAAATCTTTACGAATCTTGATTTTCTTTCCTCTGTTTCACGCGGGATCTTCCTCTTTAATTTCCTCTACGTGCATGCGACTTAGAACTCATGCACGGCCTTCTTCTGATCCATAATATGCACGCAAAAACACCCCACGGCCTTCGGCAGCTTTGCTTGCCTCGGCCTCACTCAAAATCCTCCAAACATTGCATGCATGCTCTCTTTATTGCATGGATGGATTCGGTATGTCCAGACGAGCACGAGGGTGCCTTCGGCTTCGAGAGAGATGGCCAGAATCTCAAAAACATCACTCGGGAGGCGCCTGGTTCAGCGGGGCTCGCGGATGGCTTCGGCTCGAGCTCGAGGAAGGAGACGAGCTCTCGGCCGTCGGATCAGTCGTTTGAGATACATCGGGCGGCCAGGATTAGATCATCGCCGCGGAGATGAATCGTGCGGCGCAGATCAAGCGCGCGATCAATCGAGCGGCTCAGATTCGCTCCCGGGAAATTTTCCGCGTCCCACATCGAAACGGCCCGCGGAATTCTCGCGGCTTATTAACATGCCGCTCCCTTCCTCAGCTCAATTGAATCTCCTCCCTCCACGGTGCCGCCCCGCACCGTGTTCTCCCTGCGGGCGCGCTCTGCGCCCACTCTTGCTCCCTGCGGGCGCGCTCCTAGCGCCCACCATGCACTCCGGGTGCGCGGGTTTCACCACCGCGTGCCCTCCGGGGGCTTATACACGGCCCCCTCTGCCTCTCGGGGGCTGGCCCCATGGGATCCCCTTGGGCGTGGTGACCTGGTCCCACATGTGCCTTGGGTTGAACCCTTAAGGCTGGCCTCCTTGGTGGCCTAATTTTTTTGGCAAAGTAAATATAGGGTACTTTGTATAAAAACAAAGTAACCACATACATAATTTGAAATGCCAAGAGCCACTCCAAGCCTTCTCCTCTAAGCCATTTCTTCTCTCTTCTTCTTAGGAATTCATCAATCCTCCTCTCATATGATCTTCACTTAGGATATCGAATTCCCGAAGGTTCTTCATCAACCGAGCTCCTAAATCACATAACTTCTTCAATTGTGTTTGCTGATCTAATCAGAGATCAAATTGGGACTTCTTCAGATTCACATGCACTAAGTGTTAGTGCATGGATTTCATTAAACCACTTCATCCACTGAGAACATGTGAATGGATCATCTTTCATCTCCTCATGCATTGTGAAGACAATGCATGGTCTTCAAACAATGTTGTGACATTGTATCATCAGGATACAAGTTCTATGAACTTAATGATCAGCTCAACAATCGTCAGATGTCCTTAGAGAATGTTTCAACCATCATCTCCTATGTCACTTAGTGAATCTCCTAAGTGACATGCATCTTAGTACCATGGCCATTCTCCTTCATCACCATCACCATCACATCCTTTGACATTCACATCTTGACTCCTTGACATCCATTCAATCCAAGACAACTTCATGCCTCATTGACAACAAATGCAACACATTGCACTTCAATCTCCCCCTTTGTATTTGTTGTCAATACACTCCTTCAGCACATATGAATGGGTCAATATGTGTGCCAATATTTCTCCCCCTTATTGGCAATCAAATGCAAAGGTGTGTTGTGGTTCTCTTCCACAATATCTCTTCCTCCCTTTGAAAAGTATTTTCTTGAAAAACACTGAGAGAGGGATGATGTCACATGTTCTTCTTTAGCAAAGAACCTTTAGTTGATCAAATCTAAGTCTACTTGGGCTAACCCGGTGTAGAAAACAAGAGTGATGTAACCAAGGAACTCAATGCTGTCCAATATTCACTATACATGTGAGATCATGCTTAGGGGATTGAAATTTTTCAGATATAACAATGAATTTTCTAAATCCTGCACAACTTCACAAAACTCATTAGAAAGTTCAGGTGCAATGATAAAGCTCCCCCTTTCATCCATTTGTCTTCAATCCATACCCCCCCTTAATTGACAAGATAAACTCAATTAAGAAACAAGGGATGAAAGTATGATTGGAATACCTTCAGCTTTTCTCAAGATAGTATTAAATCTTAGAATACCATCTTCTCCAGATTGGCTCCCCCTCAAGGGGTGCTCTCCATTTTGTCCAAACCACTCTCCAGATGAGAATGATCATCATCTTCAATTCCCTGCAATGTTAGTACATGTAAATACCAATGTATAAGGGAATAAGATGGAACCTCCTTGGTTCATCAATGTGAACAACAAGGTTGAGAAGATTCTCTCAACCGAGAAGTCCCATTTTCACCATTCTTCACACTTGCACATTTGATCTTCAATGATGTTTGTGCTGGTGTGGTTCTCAAAACATATTCATGTGAAACCTTCTTCTTCTCTTTTGCTTTAGCAATTGCCAGAACTTCATCTTCAGCTTTTTGTAGATCTTTGGCAAGTTGCAACTGATTTGGCCATATGACTAGTAAGTCACTTGGAAGTGTGGCCTCAGTTCTGGATATTCCACATGGTTCTTTTGATACTGTCAAGCTACCTCTCTTAGGCAACTTGTTTTCAACCAATCCCTTCTGCTTCTTCTGGATTGATTGTCTGTTTAAGTCCAGTTGGCTTCTATTGAATTTCATGGCTTCTTTACAAAGATCTATGGTATGACCATTCCTTCCACAGTAGAAGCACTTCTTCTTGGTGGTCCTTCTGGATGACTCACCCTTCTTGGTTTTAGAATCCAAGGACTTCTCTTCCTTTTTCAAACTCTTCTTGGGAGCATCTTCCACTTTCTTCTGCTTGCTTCCCAAGGATTCCCTTTTAGCCAGGTTCAGTGATCTTCTCTTCTCTTGAGCTCTGGATACAGTTGGAGATTGACATGTATCTATTTGACCACTTTTGCAATCATCCCAGATGTTGTCAAGTAATCCAAATCTATTTGCAGTAAACAGATGTCTCTGGACCTGTGGATGTTGCTTCTTTTCTTCTGGCTTACTCCCCCTAGGCATGGGCTTCCTTTGTGCTTTGACATTCAGTGGATTGTACCAACAATCCTTTGCACAGTGCCCATACTTATTACAACACCAACACTGCCCCACAAATCTTGATCTCTTCAGTCCTTCTGATTGTTGGGAACTTTTCTTGACTTGCTGTGTTGTTTTAGGAGAGCTCTCTTTCTTCATTGTCTTCATCCATACTTGTTTGGAATTATTCTTCCATCCTGCACTTTTTGTGGAAACACTATTAGAAGCATTAGTACAAGATGGGATGGATGGTACCTTCCTTTTAGAAGTTGTTGCACTTTCACTAGAGGATGTCTTTCTTTTAGAATCATCCTTCTCAAAGCATACTTGTGTAGCAACATTTCTTCTATCAGCTGACTGGGAGGATTCAGCTTTAGGTGATTGCAGATTTTTCAATATCACCTCCAGTTCTAAACACTTCATGTTGAGGGAGTTCTTCTCATCCTCAACTGTTCTTAGCCTTCCTTCCCATTTCTCTTCCAGCTGTTTCATCTGGTCTTCATGCACTTGCTTCATTTCAAGCAATGAGTTGTCAAGCTCCTTCACCCTTTTGACTTTGTCTTCTAGTTGAGCATCTCTGACAACCATTGACACTTTGTGCCTCTTTTCCAGTGCATGGAAAACATCTTTGACTAATATCATAAAGAATTCTTTCTCAGAAAGGCTTCTTTGCAATTCTTCACAAGTGTCTTCATATCTTTCATTGCAAAGAGATACTGTTTCATCTTTGGTATTTACCAGCTTTCTGAGAGTGTTGGTTATGCCAACCCTTTTAGCCAGCTGATCTTCCATAGCATTGGCTTCTTCTTCTAACTGTGATTTTTCTTCATGAAGATCATGGATGCCTGTAGCTATACACTTTGCCACTTCCATGGGAACTGTCTTCTGAAGATATTTGAGTGCACTCTGAAGATCATTCATTGTTTCAACTTCATCACAGCTAGGACAGGCTTTCTTCATCTTCTTGGCCTGTTTCTTCTTTCTATTTTTCTGAGTCTTGGCAGATATCTCCATTTGAGGCTGGTCACTCATTTCCTCAAATATGCACTTCATAAAGACTCTCTTGGATCTTTTAGAGGGAACCTCCCTCTGATACCAATTGAAGTGCCCAGATCAGTGTGAATCACTGAGAGGGGGAGGGGGTGAATCAGTGATCCTTTAAAACTTTTTACTAATTGATTCTTAATCAATTAAACCTCTATGGCTGGTTAAAGCCTCGATCCACTCTTCTTGTATCTCTCAACCTTTCCCGGATAATGCAGTAATGAAAAGGCACAGGACACAAGGATTTACAAGGTTCGGCACCAAAGGCCTACATCCTTGCCATGTTCTCCAAGCATGGATTCTCCCATTATAACTTGTTAGAATTACAATGGTCGATACAGAGTCTCACTGTATCTCTCCTGAGTCCCACAGGAGGGTCTTTATACTGCGTCCCACAGTGTCACCAGAGTCCCACTGGCCTGCTCCAGAATCCCACTGAAGACTTCTTCTCCCTGAGTCCCACAGGGTCTTCTCCTGGCTCCTCGAGTCACACGAGTAGCTCTTCTTCACTTTAAGTTCTTCAAGTAACTTCAGCAGCCTGGGATAAAGGTTGCTGGCCTTGCTCTTCTTCTGATCACTTGTGGTGATCAGGGTCTTCTCGTCTAGCTCGGGCTTTATCACCTTCTTCTAAGGATGACCCGGCTTCTCTCTTCAACTTACTGAATGCTCAGACAACTGATGTCTTTATCTTCGGTCTGGTCCAGTCTCAGTTCAAAACAACTTCATGCACTGAGTGCATGGCATCTCTGTCTCTTCATGCAATGATTGCATGGCCTTCTCAATTCTTCAAGAACCTCCTAGTCTTGGACAACTCAAATTGCACACAAGCTGATTCAGACTTGTTCACGTGTGCATGTGCATGCATGCATGCATGCACTCCTCCTTTCCTCTTCTTGGTGCAGTAGACCCACAAAGGGTGTAATCAATTATTGCACACACCTTCTCACTTGAACTTCACACTTTGTTCAATTTGTTTACACACTTAGAGTGTGTTCTACTTTAGTGTGGATGTCCTCCTTTCAACTTCTTCTAAGTGTGTTCACTTTTAGTGCACACCCAGGTTCGGCCACTTCTTTAGTTTGCACACACAAATTCTTCACTTAGCATACACTTGTAGTGACCTTCCTCTTCTTGTTGCACACACACACTTTAGTGTTCTTTTAGTTGTTCTTCAATAGTGTGCACACACAAGGCTACGGCCTCTTCCACTTGCACACACTTCCTCTCGGCCTTTTTCACTTCACACACAATGTGTGGTATTCCACTTCACTTGGCACACAAGGCACTAAGGCTCGGCCTTCACTTTTTCTTTTTGCACACAAGGCTCAAAAGCTTCGGCCTCCCTAATGGGGCAAGGTGTGGTGGCCTTGGGTCGCGCAAGCCACAAGGGTGGTACTGCCTCTGGTGTTCTTCTCCAACACTGCCAAGTAGGTGCACTTGGTGCAACCAGGCGCGCAAGGTGCAAGGCACAGGGGCGCGCAAGACCCTCCTGCCGCGGGGCGCGCAAGTGCTGCACCCGCGGGCACTTCCTCCTGCCGCACAAGTATGCGGGCAGTGAGGGTGCCAATCCTTGAGCGCGCAAATTCAAGCGGCTCAGGATCTTCCTGTCGCGCAAGATAGGCGCGCAGGGAACTCTTTCGGGCCTCGAGTGGCACCGAGATCTTCAGCCGCGCAAGTACTTTGCGCGGTGGCTTCTTCTTCGCGAGGCAGAGGCACACGCGGGACGACAGGTCTTCAACAAAACTTCAGCAGCTTCTTCTCGAGGGCTAGGCCTCATTTATATAGGCAGAGGAAGGCTTCAAATCCTCCGTGTGTTTTAACTTCAAAATGCCGAGATCTTCGGATCTTCAAAATCTTTAAGAATCTTGATTTTCTTTCCTCTGTTTCACGCGGGATCTTCCTCTTTAATTTCCTCTACATGCATGCGACTTAGAACGCATGCACGACCTTCTTCTGATCCATAATATGCACGCAAAAACACCCCACGGCCTTCGGCAGCTTTTCTTGCCTCGGCCTCACTCGAAATCCTCCAAACATTGCATGCATGCTCTCTTTATTGCATGGATGGATTCGGTATGTCCAGACGAGCACGAGGGTGCCTTCGGCTTCGAGAGAGATGGCCGGAATCTCAAAAACATCACTCGGGAGGCGCCTGGTTCAGCGGGGCTCGCGGATGGCTTCGGCTCGAGCTCGAGGAAGGAGACGAGCTCTCGGCCGTCGGATCAGTCGTTTGAGATACATCGGGCGGCCAGGATTAGATCATCGCCGCAGAGATGAATCGTGCGGCGCAGATCAAGCGCGTGATCAATCGAGCGGCTCAGATTCGCTCCCGGGAAATTTTCCGCGTCCCACATCGAAACGGCCTGCGGAATTCTCGCGGCTTATTAACATGCCGCTCCCTTCCTCAGCTCAATTGAATCTCCTCCCTCCACGGTGCCGCCCCGCACCGTGTTCTCCCTGCGGGCGCGCTCTGCGCCCACTCTTGCTCCCTGCGGGCGCGCTCCTAGCGCCCACCATGCACTCCGGGTGCGCGGGTTTCACCACCGCGTGCCCTCCGGGGGCTTATACACGGCCCCCTCTGCCTCTCGGGGGCTGGCCCCATGGGATCCCCTTGGGCGTGGTGACCTGGTCCCACATGTGCCTTGGGTTGAACCCTTAAGGCTGGCCTCCTTGGTGGCCTAATTTTTTTGGCAAAGTAAATATAGGGTACTTTGTATAAAAACAAAGTAACCACAAACATAATTTGAAATGCCAAGAGCCACTCCAAGCCTTCTCCTCTAAGCCATTTCTTCTCTCTTCTTCTTAGGAATTCATCAATCCTCCTCTCATATGATCTTCACTTAGGATATCGAATTCCCGAAGGTTCTTCATCAACCGAGCTCCTAAATCACATAACTTCTTCAATTGTGTTTGTTGATCTAATCAGAGATCAAATTGGGACTTCTTCAGATTCACATGCACTAAGTGTTAGTGCATGGATTTCATTAAACCACTTCATCCACTGAGAACATGTGAATGGATCATCTTTCATCTCCTCATGCATTGTGAAGACAATGCATGGTCTTCAAACAATGTTGTGACATTGTATCATCAGGATACAAGTTCTATGAACTTAATGATCAGCTCAACAATCGTCAGATGTCCTTAGAGAATGTTTCAACCATCATCTCCTATGTCACTTAGTGAATCTCCTAAGTGACATGCATCTTAGTACCATGGCCATTCTCCTTCATCACCATCACCATCACATCCTTTGACATTCACATCTTGACTCCTTGACATCCATTCAATCCAAGACAACTTCATGCCTCATTGACAACAAATGCAACACATTGCACTTCAATTTCAGTAGAATTTTTTAGAGCCAAATAGAACTAGAGGATGTAATAAGTGGGAGGGTTGAGTGCCCTTTTAATGTGGAAGAGGGGTGGGATACTTATAAATTTTTTAAAAGGGATTTACACCCATGTTTTTTGAATGAAAAATGTATGAAGTATTAACCCCAATTAAATAAAATGTAATATTAGGGTGAAATATAAAAACCTAATGGATTATTTCAATTTTCGAGGTCATTTTTCTCTTATGATTTTGGTTTAGTCCCTTGTTAAGCTAATTATTATCTTAATCATTTTAATTCATTTTAATAATTGTCACTATATTTTTTGTAAAAACCCAATTTATCGTTATTATCAATTATAAATTATTATTATTATAAATATAGAAACCAATTTTCTAAATTGAAATAACATAAGTCTAATAAATTAAATTAAAATTAATCCTATAGATGTGTTGACAATGTGTCTTTTTAATATAAAATGTTCAAATTTTCTCTAGGTTTTTATATCCAATCTCAAAGTGAAATTGATTAAAATGAAAAACATTTGATAACATTGTGTAAAATTTATCAAATATTACTCTTAAATAAATTTAAAATATATTTTTATATTTGAAAATAATTAAAAGGAAAAAGAGTTTTGAATTAAGATTGCGTATTTTGCACAATTCATAAAAAACTTAAAAATCACATAAAAATATAAAAAATTAACCATAATAAAAATTTTATGTTACAATTTTAAAAATTATGATAATATTGTCATATAAAATTTATAAATGAACCAAAAATTTTATTCAAATAGGATATCCATTAAAAGAAGGTTTAGTTTCCTCTTACAAATATATGATTTTATGAGTATTTTTGAATTTGTTACCATCTTAGGAATATCTAATCTATTGGATGAATATAAAAATTATTTTATGGATTTTATAAAAATTATATTTCATTATTATCATTAAAAAAGGGTAATTAGTTTAATTTATTATGATAAAACAACTTTACAAGTATAAAATCATTTTCTTTATATTTAATCAGTTCATATTATAATTTTCAATTAATAAGTAACCAATGAATTAATAATATATTTTCATAGACCATATATTTTGATGATTATGTTTATAATATTCATTTTATCTTATTTAAAAAATTGGTTATATCATTTTATATTAAATAACAAACTATTAATTATATACTGGTAATCTGTAAAACCCGGTCCTATGTGTAATGCTAACCATTGAAGAAACACATTTTGTTTTGTGAAAAACACATTTACTCTGTATGACAAGAATTGAAATATATATGAATGATTAATTTTAATTAAACTACTAAATATATATTATATTTTTTGGATATTATATTCCCTTATACTATTGGTGTTGTGTGTCATACACGCTATCGAATACAATATTCTTTAGAAAATCACGGCTTTACATTCTCCCCACATTAAATAAATTACATCCATGCAATTTAATCATTATCATGGTAATATATTTATTAATATTTCTTTTATATAAATACCACATCATGATGGGTTCAAAAAGTATTCTCTAGAAAAGAGAGAATGGGAAGTACATTGTCACATGTACTTACATAAAACTAGGTCTCTAAGTTGACAAACATTAGTGTAATGTGGAGATACATGGAAAAAAGAAATGCATAAATATTTATAAGAGTGACTGAGGACAATAATCAGAAACATGTGAATGTTCAATGTAATTTTTAGTACCTTAAATCCATAATTATACTATGATTTAAAAGGCCATCGTTTTAGAAAATTGTAGTTTTCATTGAAAAAAATTTAGATCATTTTCCTAATGGTGATGAATTATATTATTGAACATAAATATTAGGAAAAATAATTATTATGTTTCAATTTAATATGAAAATTTTTATCTTTTGATTATCCTTAGATCAATTTCTAATTCATCCCTTACTCTATAAAAGGGATACCCTAAAATTTAATAAATAATTAAATAATATTTTAATGGTATTTAATACAACCAATTTTATAATATTTTCTAAAAATATAGTATATATATCAACCATAATGTTTCTCAATCCCTTTAACCATATTCCAATGAAATCTTATTTCATTAATACTCAAATAACATTTCAACTACAAATTAAACTAAACATAAATTTCTTCGAAATGTATCTAATCACATAAAACCTAAAGATATGTTTTTGGATTAAGATTTATGTCCAACCATAAAATCATAATCCCATGATGGAATCCATCACTCAGAATTTAGTGAAGAAATATATGCTTATATAAATTTAAAAAATATTTATATGTATCATGATTCTTATAAGAAAAGTAATATTGGTAAAATAAATAAACAATTTAATTCTACAATTACAGTAAATACTTCAACAATTTTATTTCAACATAATTCATTATTTTTTCTAGGGTTTAACATAGGTCATTAATTTTCCTTATCTATTAAAATAATTCATAATCGTTTGTAATGAAAATGTGAATTATCTAAAGAATATTACACATGAGTGAAAAAACAAGTTTGTCACAAGGCCCATTGTCATGTACCATTTTACACTCGAGTCAAGATTGATGTTCTTTTTTGGAGTTGTTACTCCTAGGATCCTCTATTTCAGAACCACATCAACTTATAGTATATAGACATGGATTTATCTATATTAAAACATATATAAAATATACCATTCCAAAATTCAAGGATGTTCTTCAAGTACTATGTTATGGTTATGTTATCTAACCAACATTTTCCTAAATCTAGTTCCCAAGGATTCTACTAATCTTACAATGATAATAAATTTAGTTTCCCAACCCCTAATGGTAAAATATATATTCTATTACCATTAAATTATAGTTATTATAAGGAATAAAATACCTAAGGTCATTATAGTTTAATTATCTTGGTTAACCACATACATAAATGATTATTTTATTACAATTGAATATAGTAATTGCAACATAATTTTGTTTCCATTCAAGGATAATAACTTTATTCCATATAATATATTCTTGATTATATTTCTTAGTACACTTCATTGAATCCAAGTGAAACAAAAAAATAAGTGTGTGCTCAGTTGTTTAGAAAGGGTTATGTATTTTGGATGAAATTTTGAATAAATTAAAATAGTCAATATTGAAAGGTATATAAATGAGAACACATTCCATATAATCCCTAACTAATAAGGAAATTATTAAATAATATTGTATGGTAAATAAATGAGGAACATGTAATTTATTTAATGAAATGGGAATCAAATGAATTAATAGATAATGTTAAAGGAAAAATATAATGGTTAATAAAAAATGAATCTAAATTATTGGAATTCAAAATTATAGGATGACATGTTTTATAGGAACAAGGTACCTTTACCTCCATTTCCATTCAAAAGGTTGTTAAGCATATTACTGTTAAGATCTTTCACAATATAGTTTATATCTAATCTGATTTGGAGACATAGTCAAAGGGTATGTCACCAAATAATTATGTCCCATGAGAATAAGGAATCATTGAGTTGATTAATTTATTTAGTTCAACATTCATGTCATATATGTTTAATGAATTCATTAAATCTCAAATAATCAAATTAATTCATAAAAAATGTGACCTATCAAATTTAAATATTGAATTAAAGATAAATTTTTTTACATATTTTTCTAGTAAATCAAATAACCTTCAACATAAAAATCATATGTAAAAATAGTGTATAGTTTCAAAAATTAACATATCCATGGTATGTTCTATGGATATTTTGTGGAAATTCATGGTTCAATGATCATATAAAAATGTATATTTCAAGGAGACTAAATGAAAACAAGGTTGTGAATTTCAATTCTATCCTTGGTCAAAGATATCATAAACCAGCTAGAGGAATAATAAGTATGATATCAATACAAAAAATCGTATTTGGACAAAATATTATGGTTTACTTTTAGTGTTGAATAGAAATACTACAAAAATTTCATCAAAAAACATTCTTGTAGAAAATACCCTTTTTATTTTGATTTTTTTGAAAATAATTTTATTTGAAAACCACCTTTGACAACATTTAATTTAAAAATTATCCATTTACACATGAAAATTAATCATAATGTAAATAGTTTTAGGTAAATTCGTAAATTTCATAAAAGGTAAAATAATAATCATTTTTACGTTAAAAAGGATAGAAAAAGTCATGGTTCCGAAAGTGGACGTGAGATTACATTGAAAAAATGTTTAGATAAAAAAGGGTACAAATTTATTTAAAAATAATTTTTAATGGTTAAAACTTATTTTTAAGTTTTTTATAAACCATGGTTTTTAAAATAAAATAGGTTCTTTTACTTAAGAGAAAAATGAATTTGGGTTTTTGTGAAATCACTTTTATAACATTTTTACTACCAAAGTATGGAAAATGATACTATTACATGAAAAGTTTAATCAGTAACTATAAGATAAGATAAATACATTATTTATTGAACAATGATCCAATGGTTTCCTCTAATGTACTTTCATGTATGAAAAATCCCGAACAAATTGATATTGTGATGTAAGCCCTGGAAAAGACCATAACGTTGATGTGAGAATCAATAACTGTATATATTTATGTGTTTCAAATGTAAAAAAAAAAAAATATATGAAATATTGATATATATATATATAGTAAAAATTGATTAAACATATTTATTGTAATATTTAATAGATTGATAAGTTAATATAACCTAATGAATAGAAATTAGGTTATGAAACTATTTTCCACTTTGTAACACATAATTCAAATAATTTATGAATGAATAATTCAATTTGAAATGAAAAATATGATGAATAATGAATGAATGATGATATAATAATTCATATTTTTGGTTTGTACACTATATATATGGAAATACGAGAACAATAATAAAATTTGTCTCAAACAATGGAAATTGAGATAAATGCCCTTTTTTACTTGGAATGTTTTGAATTCAAAGACCCAAAAGTTATAATATAACACCCCAAACATTTTATGGTATGTTTCTCATAAATTATTTCTATTCATTAGATATCCCATATTTCATGAAGCATTATATATTTTTTGAAACAAAATATTATAGGAGAAAGTTATATGTTATCCATTAATTTTTTTTTTCAAATTCTATGTTTTGAATTTTGAAGAACAGTCATCTAGAGTTGTGACCAGTAAGTCCTTTAGAGTCTGATAGAAACAACTTGATTTTTTATGAATAGTAACATACCCTTATGAATAGTAATATGACCCTAATAAATAGTAAATAATGATAATATTTTATTTTCCTTAGGTAATAAGATAATGAGAAGTTAATTAATTTTTCAATGAAATACAAAACTAATTATACCTTTAAATTGTTATTTTTTTGAATTAACTTTGATTTTATTTGAAAATGAAATTAAAAATACATAGAAAATTATTTTCAAAAATGGAGTTCATTTTTGAATTCTACATGTAAAAAAATGGTTAAGGTGAATTTTCGGGATTTTTCTAAAATATTTGAATTTTTCATGAATAGTAAAAATACATATTTGAGTTTTCGGTAGTTTAATGACATAATAATGATGTACTAATTAATATAAATGGCTGGTACAATTTTGTACAATATCTTATGAGATGATGTGTTCTAGGTGGCTTAATACATGGGTATATACCATGGGAATTCCCATGGTTTTGTGAAATCCACTATCGAGGTGTCCCTTTTAATTAATAAAAAAACCCTCTCTTAATTACTATAATGTCTCACTCAACCCCCTTAGTTTTCATTCATTCCAAACTCAATATTCCAAAATATCTGAGGGTATTACCTCTCTAGATGTCCTACTATGGTTTCCTTAAGCCCACAAGATCCCATCCTTCATGATGTAGGAGTTACTTTATAAAGTAAGGGATTCATTCATTCTCTTCTTTTAGTCGATACTTCCTTTATGCTATCTATTTGATTTTCCATTATCATATGTTGGGGATTGATTTTATGTGTTATTATTACTTTAATTTTGATTTAAATATGATTATATACCCTTTTTCTCTCATCATTTTATTTTATGAAATCTTAAGCGACGTCATTAGGCTGTCGAATTTTTATAAGAGATCTCTCACCTTTTCTTTTAATTTCAAGTTCATCACTTTTATTTTTCACTCCTCACCTCCTATGTCAAAATTACCATGATAAACTCTATTATCTTATACATACTGAAATTATATCATGTTAATTGAAGAACTATCATCAATATCCATACTCCCATCCTTTTATTTTTATAAACGAAATCAACGTCCATGAGGTTCCAATTTATAACCTTTATGGACGACATAGTTTCCTTCTTCACTTTATCCTTAATTTCTGATCATGAAACCATTTTAATGGTTGAAACATATTATAATATATTTATTTCATCTCATTAATGTTTTTTAATCCTTAGAAACTCATAAAAAAGATAATAATACAAAAAAATTCATTATGAAAAAAGCGGCCAAGTTAATTTTAATATTTGTAAAAAACTTTTAACTAATGAATCATCGTCATGGTATATAAACAAAAATCATTTATATATTTTTAATGTCATTAATAAGATATATTAACAATTCTAGATGTTTAACCTCATTTCAAATGAACTTACTTTCACGAAAATAAGTAAACGAATCATGAAAACTAAGGAAGAAAATGCTTCAAAACAAGAAAATTGAACCTCTTAAACACATAAATGGGACCTGAATGAACCTAATAAGGTTATAATAAATTAATTACATGTATAGTAGGTTCTAGAGTTATTAATTAATTAAGATAAATTTTATTATTCTGGTCATTAAAACAAATGAAGAACACACTCAAGCATAAGGTAAGGGGTTTCTTATCACACTTTAATTTGTGTGATATTTTCATTGTTCACCACTTATTTCTTATATGTGGTATATGTGTACTGAAATTTGATACATAATAACATTACTCTATTTATATTAATGTTATTAAAAGACACATTTGAGGGTTATTAAGTTCTCATCATATGATTCGACTGATTACTTTATTGTAAGAGACTTTGTCTCAACTACAATTTTGTTGTGACTAACATTGTATGGCGTACCTAATAATTATTATGTGATGTACCTAATGACCATTTGAGATCAAATTTATTTTGAAATTTTATTTATATGAAATATCCATAATCTCATATCATGGATATGTTTGTTCTCAAAACTGTATACCATTTTACATAGAGTGTTTATTTGGGAATTTATTTTAATTACAGAAATACTGATAAATCTATATACTATACTCTATAAGGACATTGAAAAGGCATATTTCTATTATATTTTATAAATATATAAATAATGCTTTGGACATTAAGTGGTGGGTGGGGCTCACTATTACCCCTCGATGCATCGGTAGGTCTCATGAGACAAATCAGTTGGTGACAAACCCTTCGAGTTTATTTCAAAAAATCAGATGGGTTTCTACCCGTAGAACTAAACCATTTTAATGGTATTATGGTTTCATGTTCCAGATACATGATTTACAAATAATAATAATTATCATTATTCCTTATCAGTTATTATTTTCCAGGAGGTTTTTACAATGAAAAAATATATGGTTGCAGTTTCATTCTCAGTTTATTAATGGAGTGAGTTTTTCATTTATTCCCCATGCCATGTTGATTATGTCAAATTGTTTACAATTAAGTTATTATTGATTCATGTTTCCACTATTTGTAACCCTTAATGATCATTTGAGATCACCCCTTTCATTTTCTACCATCAACAGTTGATGAAGAGGAGATCATTTATTGAGTTCCTGTGGACAAAGTTTTTAGTTTTTGTTATGTATTATATTTTGTAACCTTATCCAATGAAATTTGAGTTAAGTTTATGAAGATAGTTTTTTAGGAATACTAAAATGATCATTCCTTTTATATTTTCATTCCTTCTAACCATGCCAATATAACAAGTAATGCATCAACTCTGGTCTAGAGGGGTCGGGGTGTTACACATAATCACGAAATGAATAATTTAAATACCATTAATATATGAAAATTAATGACATATTATATTATAACATGTGGTATTTACACCACAAAAAATAATTAAGTGGTGCTAGTGGCGTATTCCTCCCTGAAAGAAAAGTGAGAAAAGAGTCCATTTCCTTGCATTTTATTCTAGGTGAACATACGTTAACCACCTTTATATTGTATTGGAATATGTAACTAACATATAACAGAAATGTACACATATTAATTATATCATATATAATCAATTTATAATATCTTATTATCTATTTGTTAATAATAAATCTTTCTTGTATCTACGTTGGGTGTTAGTTGACTAGTTTTTTGAATATGTTTTGAATTTTTACTTGTCATTCATATTAATTATATTATGAAATAATCATATAAATAATTTAAATCCAGATTTAAATATAATATATATTCATTATATATGTATTTATAATAATCTATAAAATTTGGTGAAAGAAAATGAAATGCACTGTTCATAGAGGCGGTAGGTTGTACACCCGCAAGAACGCTACATTCATAACAATTATATATATAAAATAATTAAATGTAAATGATATATATGCATATTATAATTTTAGTAACATATATATTTCATTTATGTCACATATATTTATAAAAAACAAATTATTATAATTTATATTTATTACACGAATGAATCACAATGCTTTGAGGAGGTGGTAGTTCACATGTCCACAAATGATGTAATCGTATTCCAAAAAATGGAATCTATGAATTTATGTTTAATATAAATATTAAAGAAGAATATTTAAATAATAAATCTCATATTTATCATATATAAATATTCTGTCCATCATACTTCTCATCCATGATAGTAGGTAAATTAAAAACATCATTTCGTGTGGTTGTTGTTCTCTATACACATAAATGGTATATTCATTTCTAGATAGATGGAATTATGTGTAAGTATAGGTATATCACATAGAATAAAAAAAATAACTTTATTTATGATAATGAGTTTTATATATAATAATTTAATAATAAAAGTGTTGTGGGTGGAGAAAGAAACAAAATGAAAGTGATCACTGAAAATATTACCTCATTTTCAGGTAACTTCATCTTGTTTATACAAAAAGAGATCCCATGTTGGATTTATTCCCATGGTCAGGATTTATGAATGAGCTTATGGATTTGTGAATATTATTTTACTATATTTCATTTGTCCCAAATGGCATGAGAGGTGTGAATACGTGGGGAGGTAATAACCTTTTTATAGTGGAGGAGTGGAATCCATGTTCATTTTTAAAAGGAAATTTCACCAGCATTTTTCTTAATAAAAGTTGCACAAATAATTTTAAAAAATTTATACAATTTAATATAGGGTTTAAATATAATCAAAAAACGAATTTTGAAATTGTTTTTAGATCATTTATCCCCTAAGATTAATGTCAGATCACTTATTGAGCTATTTTTTTCATAATCACTATAATTAATTTGGATACTAATAAATAATATAATATATCCAAAACTACTTTTAAATTATTAGAAATTATAATTAACAATGATTCAAAATATGGAAACCATTTTTACCCATTCCAATATTAGAAGTGGTATAAATTAATTTTAAACTAATCATGCAAACCAGGTGATAATTCATGTTTTCAATGGAAAATATTCTAAAGATAGTTATGCTTTTATTTCAAATTTTAATGTGAATGTTAATTAAAAATAACTAAATCATATTAATTTTAGTATAATTGATCGAATTTAACATTCAAAACAATTTAAAATATCACTTAACATTATAAATATATTATAATGAAAATGTTTTGAATTGAAATTATGTATTTTTCATTGTTAATCAAAAATTGAAACATCACAACAAAATTAAAAAAATTAACCATAACCTAATTTTGATCTTATTATCTCACAAAGAATTCTTATTTTTTATAGAAAATTTATTTAGGTTTCTAAAGTTATATTTAATATTTTTTTCCATTAAAAGGTAGTAAAATTACAATTTTAAAAATATAGTTATTTATGTGTAAAATTGGATTTTTTATCATTATAACCCTATCCAATCTATTGTATGATAGTAAAAAATATTTGATTGGTTATATAAAAAATATATTATACGAATATAATCCTAATTTAATTTACTAGGATAAAACCACATTTTCATCATAAAAACATTTCATTTATATTCAATCGGTTTATATTTTCATTTCTAATTAATTAGTAACCAATGAATTCAATTTATATTTTATCAGAGCATTTATTTTCATTAGTTATTTAATAATATTAATGAATTATATTTATACAGATAGGTCATATCATATTATATTGAATAATAATAATTTTAATATATATTGTTTATTTGTAAAAGTCAGTCTTGCATGTAACATAGTCCATTGAAGAAACAAGTTATCGGGTATGACACACTCAAACTCAGTATCAGAGGAATGGAAAGCTATATCAATGATTAATTTTATTTAAAATAGTAAATATATTTTAATGTATCAAAATATTATATTTCTTTATAAACTTGTAGTTGTGTATCATACATGATATTGAATATAGTATTCTTACATTAGAATTATAGGTCATTACAGATGTCCCTTATCAGTTTTGACTGACAACACCCTTAAATTAACTGGGAAACAATTTTTTTACAAAAATGTGTATATATACAAGAATGTGGGGATCCAAATTAAAAAAATGCATTACAAAAATAAAATATATAATTAATGTACATACCACCAAATCATTGGGTATATAAACATTAGTTTTAGAGATAACATAAGATTTTCCTTCTCCCCTTGGCTTCTTCTGTGGTGGATTCCATTGAAATTAGAGACAACGGTGTGAATAATAGACCATTAATTTACAGCTAAAGAAATATAATTCACTTAATTGTTCCTTACCATTTCATTCATTATTTAACATCCCATGTTTTAAAAAATTGAAATGAATGAAACTTTTTTTATGTAGATATTTATTACCAGAATTTAAACTTAATTTTTTCACTTCTATGTTTTGAATTTCAAAAAGACGTCATCTACTGTTTTGATCAGTTAGATATTTGGAGTCTGATAGAACCAAATTATTTTTGGTGAATAGTAACATACACTTTTGAATAGTAATATGAATTGTAATATGACCCAAATTAATTTTAAAATTTATCATTATTTTATTTTCATAAGGCTTTACAAAAATTATATGTTGATTAATTTTTCAATGTGATATAAATGAATTTATATTTATTTAATTGTAATATTTAAATAAATTATGATTTTATTAAAAAAATAAATTATTAATATTTAGAAATATTATTTTAAAAAATGGAGATCATTTTTTAATTCTACATTTTGAGAAATTATTAAGGTGAAATTTTTGGATTTTCTGAAATTCAAGAATTTTTCATTAATAGTAATATATAATAAAATACTATAAATGCAAAATACATGATTTGTTGCATCATTAATGACGCAAGGCGGATGTAAAACTACTTGGTTCAAACTCACATTCCATTATTACTATTTTGGGTACAATTAATTAAAACTATTCATAGTCTTGAGAAAAAAATAAAATAAAATAATAATTCAAATAATGTAAAATACCTCTTCTCCTCCACTATAAATAACACCCTCATTCCCCTCTTCCTCCCACACCTCTCAATAAATGATCCTTACCTATGTTCTGAAAAATACAACTCCAAAGGCTCCTCCCCATGTCCTAGAGAAGCTAGTCTCACCTTAAGGAAAAAACTAAAGGCTTTAAGAAGGATCTTAAGGAGAAAAGATCAAGAGGTAAACATTCTCTTTTGTTTTCATTCTTTTCTATTCATTTTATTTTCTATTTTTATTATTTATTCACCACCCCTTATCCATGTGGAATTAATGCTCAAGTATCATAAATATTATGTATTTCATCATATTTTTGGATGACTAACCATTATACTTCTTCTCATCTCAAACTTATTCAAGAAATTAAAACACCGTATTTGATGTGTCAATGTTCCAACATCGTGGATGATATGATTTCAAATTCATTTAATTTCTTAAAGACTAGTAATAAAACCATTTTTTTGGTTTTATCAGAATATAATTTATGTATTATATCATATATATTGTTCTGGAATCATTTTCATACAATTTATTAATTTATAATATGAAATGAGTTCTTTAAGGTCGAGGAATCACCAAAATAAACTAAATGAATATCAATAATGTTTTAACTCATGAATTATCCTCATGATATAATTGAAAGTAATAAATGGTATAATTTATGGTTCTAGAAATATTTAAATACCAGTCAATTTCAATTATGGAGATTCACTTCCAATCGACCAGAATATCCACCATGAACCGATCATGGAAATCATGTTAAGAACGTACCCAAAACAATGGAAAGAACAAATTACTAACAATTAAAGGGAGATATGATGTAATTACATGAAAATATAAGATACTAATAACATGAGTATGTTTATTTAAGATTTTATTAACACTATTTTAACTATTATATATGAAGTTTAAACAAGTTGGAAGTAAGACAAATCTAAGGTAAGGGAATTCATAACCAATTTCCATTCTTTGGGTTAACCTTCTACATCATTTATTATGTGTTTTTAAAATAATTTGTGTGATGTATTTTTGTTTATATTATATTTTATTTTGTTTATATATAGTTTATTGATATATTCATTTCATTATATTTATTTTGATATCAATTATATTTTATTTGTACTTGAATATTATAATAAAACCCTCTTCTAAACTTCTAGTTTTACTAAATTGAATGTGATTTTTTATGACATTATTCATGTTTTATGATTATATTATAGTTCTTGTTAATTGATTATAATGAAGGGTGAGATATATATCTCCCTCCAATGCATTAGGTATGTGTATTTTTTAGGTCAAACGTATGGTTACTCTAAGTGTAACTGTGATGGTTACAAAAATTGTAAGGTAGCTGTGAGGGTCAAAACTTATAAAGAAGCCGAGAGGGTTACAAGATTTTGTATGTAATGTGCCGAGATAACTTTATGGTTCTAATTATGTTCCAATTTATTTTGTTAATCTTGTGGAAATCTCATGTTTCACAAAGTAATTATATATGGGTGACAAGTATGTCTTTTGAAAATGAATTCATACATTATAAGTATTTATGGACTAATGTGTCCTTTCCTTATTTTTATGTCACATAAAAGGGTATTTTGTGCTAATGCCTTGTATTTAATGGGTTTTCACAAGTTATAATGATTTTCAATACCAATTAAGAATCCAAATTAAATATTTTAATATTTTTCAATAAAATAATGTTTTATTTGAAAATTATTATATTTTGGTAGAAAAGAATAGTGATTTCATAGTAACCACTCAGTATTAATGTGTTACATCCCTTTTCTCTAAATTTATATACTTGAAAAGATTCTAAATATTAAAGGAAGTTATTTCATGACTAAATGAAATATTATGTAATTTAATAAGTTTGGGTCCTTATAGTTTGTATCAGAGGAAAGGTTTAGATAACTTTAGTGATTAAGAGTTTTAGTTAATCATATGGTTAGTCACTATGTTTATTATTTAAGTTTAATACATTATTTATAACTTTTTTTGATCAAGAAAGTTCAATTATAATTGGAATGAGGATGATCTAAAATTTCATTCTTATCTCTTCATGATTCATTTTTTAAATAATTATTTCAATGTTTTGTCCAGAAAATTCTAAAACATTTTCTAACATACAACTCAATTTTAAGCAATTGTTTGAGATATCAAACACCTCTATTATAAGTAAATTGCATCGTGGATCATGGTTTGTATTCAATAAAAACCTATTATCTCAATATTCTCATATTTTGATGAAATGTAAATATTATCAAGGTATTTTCAAATATTTTACCTTATCATAACGTTTTGAAGCATATTAGGTTATTGAAAAAGTTGTTAAAGAATGAGACCCTTGCGCTACATATTTATAATTTATTTTAAAATATAGTCATTCAAAACATACATCGTATATTTTGAAATGTAAATTGACTAAATTTTTGAACCCAAAATTTGTTCGACTATTTTATAAAAATCATGTTTTATCAGTTATTTTGAAATTATATATCACAGATGATTATTTTCCTGAACAATTTTTCTGTGAACACATATATTACCTAGGTTGTATGAGTTTTATTTGGATAAATGAAGCTAATTATTTTGAAGGATCTATAAATTATTTTTGCAATGCATGGACCATCTATTTACTTGAGAAATATGATGATGAAACTATGTGGACTCTATGATCAAGGTACCCTCACTTGTTTAATAAGTAAATAAAATTGCGAGGGAACAATTTCTAGAATGTGGGGATAATGTATCATCCCAAGTTATAAAAAATAAATTTAAAATGAATGAATTATTGTTTTATGTAGATATTTATAACTAGTTCCACTTTTATGTTTTGAATTTCAAAATACGGTCATCTATAATTGTGATCAGTTAGATATTTGGAGTCTAAAAGAACAAACATAATTTTTGGTAAATAGTAACATACCCTTCTGAATAGTAATATGAATATTAAGATGACCCTAATGAATAGTAAATTGTATATTTTTTTTATTCTTTAAGGCTTTCAGAAAAAGGAATCTTGGTTACTTTTTCAATGTGATATAAAAGTAGTTATAGTTCTTAAATTGTTTTTTGAATAAATGATGATATTATTACTAAATTAAATTAATAATATTTAGAAAATTAATTCAAAAAAAGGATTTCATTTTTTTAATTATACACAAAGAGAAATGGTTTGGGTAATTTTTTGGGAATTTTCTGAAATTGAATAATTTTTTATCAATAGTAAAATTTGATAAAATATGATAAATGTTAAATACTTGACGTACTAAATCATAGGTGATGGTAGTACGATGTAAGACCACTTGGTTAAAAAACAAATTCCATTATTATGAATTGTGGCACATTAATTAATACTATTCATAGTCTTGATCGAAAATATTATAATAATAATTAAGATAATGTAAAATACATCCACCTGGCCACTATAAATACAACCCTCATTCCCCTCTTCCTCCCACACCACTCAAGACTTGAGCCTTAACTATGTTCTGCCCAATAATCCTCCCATGTATAATTCCCATGTCCTAGATCTTCTGGTATCACCAAAATGCCAAAACCAAAGTCCTTAAGAAGGATCTCAAAGGGAAGAGATCCAGAGCTAAACATCCCCTTTTTTCTTTCTTTACTTTTCATTTTATTTTTATTCTTATTCTATCCTCACTTATCATTATCCAAGAATCATTAATGATAAAATATCATAAATATTCTGGATTTCATCTTGTATTTGGATGATTCACCGCTATACTTATTATCCTCTCCCACTTATTCATGAAATTACAACATCGTCTATGATTTTTTGATTTACCAACATTGTAAACGATGTGATTTTAATTACATTTACTATATTAAACACTTGTAATGAAAACATTTTTATGGTTTAAATAGATTAAAATTTATGAATTACATCTTATATGAGGTTATGTAATCATTTTTCACACATGTTATTAATTTATAAAATAAAACGAGTTCTTTAAAATTGAGGAATCACCAAAATAACCCAAACAAATAAAAAAATGTTTTAACTTAGGAATCATCATCATGATTGATATAAAAATGATAAATGGTATAATTTATAGTTTAGTAAAAATTCAATTACCACTCCATTCCAATTCTGGAGTTCCACTTCTAATCGACAAGAATATCCATCATGAACCAATCATGGAAATCATGTAAAGAACACAACCAAAAAATGGAAGGCACAAAATACTGATCATTAATGGAAGAAATGTTGTAATGAAATGATCATATAAGGTATTATAAACATGAATATGTTTATTATGATGTTAATAAAAATATTTTAACCATTATTTGAGAGGTTTAAACATGCTTGAAGTATGAGAAACCTGAGGTAAGGGAATTCTAAACCCAATTTCCAGTATTTGGTTGAGGCTTATACTTCATTAATTATTTTTTTTAAGATCATTTGTGTGATTATTTTTTGTTTATATTATATTTTATTATGTATAATTATATTTTATAGACACATTCCTTTCATTATATTGATTCTCATATCAATTATATGTTATTTGTATGTTACTTTTCTTATAAAATTCAATTTTAAACTTCTAGTTTTAAAAACTTCAATGTTAGTGTTTTTATGCAATTATTCATGTTTTATAATGATTTTTTAGTTCTTGGGAATTGATTATGATGAAGGTTGGGATGTATATCTCCCCCAATACATTGAGTAAGTGTATGTTGGTGGTCAGACACAGGGTTACTCCATGTGTAATCGCAACGGTTACACAAATTATAAGGTATCTGTGAGAGTTACAAATTATAAGGTAGCTAATCGGGTTACAAGATTATGTAAGTAATGACCCATGATACCTTTATAGTTATAATTATGTAATTATGTATTTTGGAAAACTAGTGGAAATATCATGTTTCAGAAATTAATTATATATGAGTGACTACTAGGTCTTTTGAAAATGATTTCATATCTTTTAAGTATTCATGGACTAATGTTCTCTTTCCATCATTTTAAATCCCTTTCTAATATTTTTTTGGAAATACCATGTTTTTAATTTTTTTTCATAGTATATAAGTACGTGTAAGAAAAATAATTAAACCAAGATAAATATTTGACGATTTTTCAATGATATGATGTTTTATTTTAAAACTTTTATATGTTTGAAGAAAAGAATGTTGTTTTTATTGTAACCACTTTGTATTAATGTGTAATGTTATGAATGTGTTATATACCTTTTATCCTATGCTATAAACTCGAAATGATCTTCAACATTAAAGGAAGTGATTTCTTGACTAAATGAAATATTATTTAATGTAATAATGTTGGATCCTTATAGTCAGTATAAGAGAAACTCTTTAGACAACATTGGGGATTATGAGTTTTCGTAAAACATATAGTTAGTCTAAGTGTGTATTATTTAAGTTAAATCCATGTTTTATATTAATTTCAAATCAAAGAATGTCAGTTACAAATGGAAGGAGGAGAATCTAAAAATACATTCTTATCTATTCCTAATGACTATCATTAAATTATTATTGAAAAGTCATGTCCAGAAAATTCTGAAACATTTTCTAACATACAAATAACTCGCAAACAATTGTTTGAGATATCAAATACCTCCACTATACATCAATACCATTTTGTATCATGGTTTTTATTTAATAAAAATATATTTCCTCAATATTCTCATATTTTCATGAAAGGTAAATATTATCAATTCATTTTCAAATATATAACCTTATCACAAGATTTTGAATCATATTTTGATTTTGAAAAAGTTGTTGTAGAAGGAGACAATTACACAACCTTTTTATATTTTATTTTAAAATATAGTCTTTCATCACATATTTATTTTATTTTTAAAGGACCATTGATTAAAGGTTTAAACTCCAAATCGGTATGACTTTTTTATAAAAATCACGTTCTATTAGATGTTTTGAAATTATATGTCACACATGATTATTTTCAAAACTATTTTTTGAACACTCATATGACCTACGTTGTACAAGGTATATTTGGATAAAGGTTTAAAATGATTTTGATGGATCTATAAGTCATTTTTTCAATTCACAGACCTTATACTTACATGGTCATGATAATGATGAAACCAGGTGGACACCATGATCAAGGTACCCTCTCATGTTTAATTAGTAAATAATATTGTGAGGATGAAATTTCCAAAATGTGGGGATAATGTAACATCCATGGATTAAAAAATAAATAAATTAAAATGAATGAATTTTTAATTTAGATATTTATAACTATCCATTAAAATTTAAAAGTTCACTTGTATGTTTTGAATTTCACAAAAGGTCTTCAACAATTGTGATTGGTTAGATATTTGGATTCTGATAGAAAAAGCATATTTTTTTTGTGAATAATAACATACCCTTATGAATATTAATATGAATAGTAATATGACCATAATGAATAGTGAAAAGTATTATTATTTTAGTTTCATAGAGATTTATGAAAATGACACCTTGGTTAATTTTTCAATTTGATATAAAAGCAGTTTCATTTTCAAAATTGTGATTTTTGAATAAATTATTATTTTTTTAAAAAAATTAATTATATGTAGAAAATTAATTAAAAATGGACTTCATTTTAGTATTATATACGTTGATAAATGGTTAGGGTAAATTTTTTGTAATTTTCTGAAATTCTAGAATTTCTTACGAATAGCAGAATAAGATAAAATACTATGAATTCTAAATACTTGATATACTGCATCATAAGTGATGTAAGGAAGATTTAAGACCAATGGGTTCGAACTGACATTCCATTATTACTATTTGAGGTCACATGAATTTATAGTATTTATATTTTTTAGGAAAAAAATATTATAATAATTAAAAAATGTAAAATACCTCCTCTCCTTCACTATAAATACCACCCTCATTCCCCTCTTCCTCCCACACCTATCATATTTTGAGCCTTAACTATGTTCTATCTAGTACCCCTCCTAAGTCTCTTATCTACATTATAGAGCTTCTATTCACACCAAAATTCCAAAAACAAAGGCATTAAGAAAGATCTCAAGGAGAAGTGGTCAAGAGGTAAACATCATCTTTTCTTTTATTTATTTTATTTTCATTTTCGTTTCTATTCTTCTTATTTCTTCACCTACCCTTATCCAAGAGGCATGAATGATCCATTATCATAAATTTTCTATATTTCATCATTTTTTGGATAACTCACCATTATAATTCTTCTCTTCTCTCCCGTATTCAAGAAATTAAAACACCGTCCTTGATGTGTTGATTTACTGACATCATGGACGATGTGATTTAAATTTCATTTAAATTCATCAATACTGGAAGTAAAATAAATTTTAGGGTTGAACCTGATTATATTTTATGTATTATATATTAAATATTGTTTTTAATCATTTTTTACACATTTCATTATTTATAAAACAAAAAGTGTTCTTTACGATTGAGGAATCTCCAAAATAACCTAATCAAATTTAAAAAATGTTTTAACTCATGAATCATCCTAATGATAGAGTTAAAAATTATATATGGTATAATTTATGGTTATGAAAATATGTAAATACCACACCATTTAGATTCTTTATTTTCACTTCCAATTTTCCTGAATATCTATCATGAACCGATCATGGAAATCATGTAAAGAACGTAACCAAAACAATTGAAGGAACAAAATACTAACAGTTAAAGGGAGAAATTATTTAATTAAAAGATCATATAAGGTATTAGAAACAAGAATATGTTTATTTATGATATTAATAATACTTTTTTTACCATTATACATGAATTTTAAACATGTTTTATGTAATACAAACCCAATGTAAAGGAATTATTAACCAAATTTCCATTTCATGGGTTAACCTTCTACATCATCAATTTTGTGTTTTTAAGATCATTTTTGGGATGGATTTTTTATATTATATTCAATTATGTATATTTAACGTATAAATATGTATTAATTTCATTCTATTTATTCTCATATCAATTATATGTTATTTATAAGTTAATTTTCTTATAAAATCCTCTTTTAAATATCTAGTTTTACAAAATTGAAAGTTAATGTTTTTATAAAATTACTCATGTTTTATGATTATGTTCTAGTTCTAGGGAATTTATTATGATGAAGATTTTAACCTATATCACCCTCAAATTCATTGGGAATATGAATGTGGGAGGACAACCAAATGGTAACTCCAAGTGTAACTGCAATGGTTACACAAATTGTAAGTTATTTATGAGGGTTAAAAATTATAAGGTAGCCAAAAGGGTTACAAGATTATATATGTAATGATCCAAGATACCTTTATAGTAATAATTATGTACTTATGTGTTATTAGAATCTTGTGGAAATCCCATGTTTCAAAAATTAAGTATATAAGGGTGATAATAATTTCTTTTGAAAATTATTTCATACGTCATAGGTATTCATAGATTAATGTTCACATTCCTTAATTTTATATCCCTTACTGATATTTTTGTTCTCATCGAAAGTTTTTAACTGTTTTTCGTAGGTTATAAGGATGTGTAAGACAATAAAGGAAGAAAAGATTAATTTTTGATGAATTTTCAATGTAATCATGTGTTATTTGAAATGTTTTATATTTTGGATGAAACGAATACTATTTTAACAGTAACCACTCTGTATTAATGTGTACTGTTATGAATGGGTTATGTCCATTTTCTTTAAAGATCTAAAATTGAAAATATCCTCAATGTGAAAGGAAGTTATTTCATTACAAAACTCATGTTTATCTAATTTATTAAGGCCAGTTCCTTATAAATGAGCCATATTCCACTTATCTTTGTACTAATAACACACTCTCATTCCCTTGGAGAAATACCCATGATGTTTCATTATATACTTTTAACATGATATATATTTATCAATAATCATCATTTTATTTGATGAATTCCATTTATCTAGGGGTTTGGATGAAATCATATAATAATGATTCACCTTGAATATATTTATTATTTAAAACATTTTATCAAATTTTGTAACGTATAAAACAATTTCATCATATGATTAAGAATATTGAGAGACAAGATCCCTTCAGAGAGTTTGCTTAATCCCCCCAATAAATTTTTCAATCTTATACACCATTTTTTATATGAAATAAATATCATACCTGGATAAACATGAAATGGTAGCCTCATAATAACGAAAACATTCCTCTACCTTTTTCTCTAAGCTAAGGAATAGTCTTTTAATTTCAATTTTTTTTCATGAGGGATATATTTTTCGAAGAATATATTCTTAAAATCCATACATCCAAGGGATTCAATTTTCACATCCTCCCTTGTATTTTGCATCAACCTCCACCATTGATATTCATCTCCTTTGATAAAATGAACCTCAAATGTCAATATTTCATTTTCACTGCATCCCATGTCCATAAATATATTATATAGAGACATAATCTATTTCATGGCTATAATAGGATAAATTGTCCCACAAAATGATGGAGGAGATTTTTCACATAAATAAATACATCATAAGAGAATATTATTGTGTAAAGGGATTAAATACATGGGAAAATTTATTTTACATATCCTAATTATGATTCCACAATACATAAATATTGTTTTTATCCCCAAACTGTATGTATTGACTTATAAAATAGGAAAATCTCTACATTTTCCACGATTATTAACAACATTTATAATTATTGGTTCCACATCTATAAAATAGTATATAGTGGATTAGCTCATAAAATTTACAATTATAAATTATGACGTATATTTCTAAATGTATTGTAACAATTGAAATAAAATTTAAAATTTATGCATTTTTAATCTCAAAAAAATAAAATTGGTTTCATTGGGGACATATTTAATTTTAAATTCCTCAGAATGGGTTTTCATGAAAATATAAATTATCCTATGAATATCCCATAGGAGTGACAAATAATTTCATGGTAAGAACCAATATCATTTAAAAGGTAATTATTGAGTCAAGACCGAGTTACCTTTTTATAGTTTTACCTTGAAGTACCTCTATTCCAGATACATAACAACATGGAATATCCATATAGGGATGTATTGTTAGGATGAACCACATAATCTCATCCATACCAAAACATTAGGTCTTATTTATACATATATCCTCAAATTATATCACAAGTATATGTTACCTAATCTACATTTTCTTGAATATAGTTCCAAAGTTTTCCACTAAACTTTCTCTAATTCCAACTATAACAACATCAAACCCAGTGAACTAGATCAATTTCTTTACATTGTTACATTCGAATAGATATACGATTCAAATACAAATGTAATGATAATTTTAGTAGTTTTATAGAACTATATACATACCTAATACCCATTATATATTGGGAAAATAATATAATACAAAATATATTACAACTTCATATAAACTTTATCCTTAAAACCCCAATCAAATATATCTTCTTCATATCATATAGAAAGGAAACTAAATAAGGCTTCATTCAAATGGTCAATAAGGGGAAACTATTTAAGATTCATTTATGAATCATTAATAAATAATAATTATGTTAATGTAATGAATTTAACAAACACACTATTTACATAAATTTAATTATTGAATAGATATAGAATAATTAGTATGGAAAGGTAATTAACTGAAAACACATTTCATTTAACAAATTAACTAGGAATGAAATTAATCAAGAGATATTATCATAGTGAAAATATTATGTAAAATAACAATTTATTCCCCAATATTGGAAATCCTTAATTACGGGATTCCATGAACCTGGACATCATGATACCTCTACTATAAAAATACTACACAATTAAATTTAAATAATAAATGTAGAAACCAATTTGATTTGGCCAACTTAATTTTCTCAAGAGACCTACTGATACAGAGAGGGGATATATTATACTAGTCCCTACCTACCACTGAAGGTACAAAGTAATCTCAATTTGATGAATTGTGAATTTAATTCTTGAATTGAGTTTTCTTACCATAAAATATATTTATTGTGTAAAGTAAATAGATTTATCAATATTTCCACAGTGAACCATATTACATTAAAAGTAAATATATATATAAATGTGTTATACAGTTTATGAAATAATAATATCAATCACAAATGATTTCGTATATTTAATATAAATTTAATGACTAGTTAATCATGATAATATGAAATTTATAGTTTCATATGAATGTTATAAATCACAAAATAAAGTGAAATAGCATAATTACGGTTACCAATTTGTTATTTTTTATAAAGCCCATTTAGATGAAATAGTTCAAACTAAAACATAAAATTCCATTATGTGTGAATTATTCATGATATTAAATTTCAATGGGGTAGTATATACACCATGTAAAATTTAATTTTTTCATAATGACAAATAAAACACAAATGAATTTAAATTAAGATGAAAACCCATATCTCAAGATTCCATTTTTTTATGTGATTTGACATCTAGTATAGTGGTTTTAATCATGTCATTAACGTATTATAGATATATATTAATGTTTATAATATCTTAAATTATTTCTTTAAAATCATAATATTACCCATTAGTTAATAATTATACATTATGTTCATTATTTTGGGTGTTAATTAACTTATTTTTTATTGTGTTCTTTGTCATGAATGTTATAATTCAAGATTATATAATATATTTATCTCATATAAATAATAATAATAATTATATATTTATCATATCTATACATCACTTATACTTTTACGACCATTAATTATTTATATTTTTGAAAAATGAAGTAAATTGCAATCTTGTAAATGGTAGGCTGCACGTATGCATGAGTAATGATTACATTTTTCAAAGATCATTTTTAATAGGAGATATGTAATATTGTAACATCCTTGAATTATAATACAATAAAATATACCATATTATATATTTATATATCATAAAAGTTTTTTGGAGATTAAAATAGAGTTACATCACCTTGTGAGGGTCATAGTCCACACATACAGAAACGACGATATCTTCTTTACATGAGTGAATGGGAATGAATGAAAAAATTTAAATTCTTCTTGTATAATTATAAATATGTAATTAATATGATAATATTTTCATTTATATCACATCTAATCAATAAAATTATCTTTATCACATTCCATATTATGAGTTAGTTAAAGGTGAAGCACAACACTTCTTGTGTAGTAGTCCACCATACACACCAGCGACGCTGTCATATATCCAATTAAATAGATGATATATATATATATATAAATATATATATGGTATAGTGAATATAGAGGTATATAGTTTTCATAAATATCATATATATATATATATACACACAAAAATATAAAATTTAAAACCATCCTCATACCCATCCTTGAATGGTAGTAATGGAAGAATAAATGACATCGGTTGATAGGGTGGTACAGTACCATACACATGAAAGATTATTGCATAACCAATTTAATGGAAGTGGAAAAGGATTTAGGTGAAGACATAAATGTTATATAATCTCATTATATGGATTATAATGATGTTATTATATTAGCGCGGTTTAATAAAAACTTCTGGAGTTGGGGAAATAGGTAAAATAAGACACTCATTGAATAACATTTCAACTTATTCTCATATCCATTGTAGTTTTAAAAATATCCATACAAGGATGTTTTTTTTCAAAAATTAATAATTGTAATATGGGTTTAGGGAATATATGATGTGATTTGTGTAGGTATTGGCCAATAAAAATTGGTTTCATGGTTTTAAGAAGAGAATATAAGGGGTGACCTTTTATAAGTGGTGGATAGGACACACATGGAAATTTTTAAAAGACTTGAGTTCCCCAACATGTTTTTATATAGTTCTGAATGGGAAATATGGATAACACAGAGGATTAATGTTATAAATAATGAAATCTAATAGTTTTTTTATATGAATAATGTCCATTTTTACCCTTCTCACTTACGTTTAACACCAGGTACACCCATTTTTTACTTTATCAACGGTAATTAATTTCTACAGCATTCACTATTAAATTTTGTTAAAAATAAATATGAAATAATCAGACATAAAATATTTTGATGATTAAAATATGAGATCCATTTTTACAAATTATGTTTACATTATTATAAATAATTAATCTAAAATAAATCCTATATATGCGATGAGAAAGCGATGATTGAAAGGGAAATCATTCAAAAGTGTAAAATGTTTATATATTAGAATTCAACATTTAAATGATTCCAATGTATGAAATTGGAGTATTTGAAGTATAGTTGAACTAATTATAATTAATAAAATTAAGTATATTATTTTACATTATAAATTATATTAAACAAAAGGTAGTTTAAAATTAGAATTCAGTATATTTAATTTTAATCAAAAAAACTTTTTATAAAAATAAAAAAAATCACTATGAGTGAATTAATATTTTATATGTCTCGAAAACAATTTTATTTTTTAAAATAAATATCTTAATGTATTAAAATTTTATTTTAAATTAATTGATAAAAGTGTGACAGAACAATTTTTTAAACCAATTATTGTGTGAATCACACGATATTGATGAAATTAAATTGAATCGTAAAAAATTATTTTAAATACCAAATGTCATAAAAAATTATATTATTATATTTACATAAATTAACCATTAATATATTCCCTTTTTATAAAATATTTTATTCAATATTTTATTTTAAAAGTACTCCTCTCATCATGTATAAATAGCCTCTCCCCCTCTCAATGGAATATGAATCGTCCCTGACTTTCCAAATCCAATCTTTTTCTTCACTCTCTTTTTAAAAATTTAATTCAAAATAAAATATTATAAGATTTATTTATGATTAATTATCACATTATACTAATTATATTAACTTTCTATAAAGGTTATATGTTTTATAAATGAATAATGTTTTACATATTTTCGTCATATTTGGATAACATTCCTATTAATGGTTGGTTAACCACCTATGAGGATTTTTCCAACATATTTTATAATCACTAACCCTGTAACTATTTGAAATAAATATTTTATGATATATAAATGTGTATTTTTTTTAACATTATGATATTAATTATATTTTTTTCTAAATCACATTGAACAAAATAGTAAAATCATATAAAGATGGAATTTTTTTATTAAAATATGATATCAAAACATGTAATTATTAATAATGAGTGTTATAAAATTTAATCAAGTAATTATAGTGGATAAATATTTGGACCAAAGATATTAATTCACATATGAATCTAGGTTTTAATAATTATATTTTTATCATTTAGTTGGGATAGAAGTGAGGAAATAAAGCAGGATTTATGGTAATTAGACTCTAAAACCCAACTACATTTCATTAGGTTATCACTAATTAATGGCATATTTGGTGAGGATATTTCTATATTATTACATAAATATAATGTTAATTATCTATCATTATTAATTCAATTATAAACATGTTTCTGCCTAGATTTATAACCAAATACAACAATTTTCGAAAATGAGTTCTATTTCCAAAACTCATGTTTTACTCATCATGAGTTATTTATTCATAACTTAAGAATGATGATATTTATTCAAAATATAGTTTCCTATTTTAATTTTAAGAACCCCATGTTTATTCATGAAATTATTATTGATGAAATACTTATGAAACACATTCCATTTCTTGGGCCATTTCTTGACTATGATTATAATATGTTCTATAGATAATGAACAATTATGTAAATATTATGATATGATGGGTGGGTCCCAGAATATATATACCTATAATGTGTTGGGTAATGTGATTAATCTCATTAGATTATGTTTATTTTGTGTAAACATGATTCTATTTTTTTCATAATGATTATGAAACTATTAATCTAACATTTTATGTGTGAATATAATCCTAAAATTATTCAAATAAATGTGTGGTATTTGACCACTATGACTTGATATTTTATCCTTATGAAATTACACATTTCATGCCTCTTTGTAAATTTTCCCTCATGATTTTTATGAATATTATCATCATATGATATGATGATGATTATTACACTAACCCATATTATAATGATTATGGACACATATTCTTCCCCTTATTAGGAATTTAACTCACCTTTTCAATGATGTATATCCTTTGGTGGATATATGTACTAAAAATAATGTTAGATATTTATAACGAAAATGAATAATAATTTAAATAACTAATTTTTTATTTTTTTCGATTAAGGTATTACCCTAATTTTCACAAGATACAAAACATTTATATATTTTAATTTATAACTATTATATTTTTTATTATTAAAATAATGTAATAATAGTTTTTAAAATTACTGGTTTCTATACATCTTAGAAAAAAATATGCTTAATGAATAAATATATTATATTATATAAAAACATTAAATTTTAGGATTTATATATCATTGAAAATTATAATATTGGTAGAAATAGGCATTCACATTGAAAATGTTAAAAGGATATTATTTTTTAAAAATTTATCAAAAAAAAATCATTAAACAAATAATATAAATTTAATATATTTTTTATAAAATAATGTATATAAAATCATATATGTCAATTTTTTTTGTATGTATATTGAAATTTTCAACAGAATTAAATTAATTAGGACCTATAAAAGGTATTTTTCCCATTAAAAATAATTGACGTGGTTGCTCTCACACATAAGAAACACTTATAGTAAAATATAATTAAAGGTGAAATGAAATATAAAGTGAAAATATTGAAACATGTGAATATTAAAAAGAAATGATGAGAATTTTAGGAAGAATTAAATTTCATTATATGGAATAGCATCAAAAAATTTATTTTAGAATAATGTTTGAAACAAAACCCTTATGTTTGAAGAGAATTTTGACCAAATACCCTTTTAAGTTATGTATATATTTAATTGATGGAAATTTAAATAACGTAAATTATATTTCCTTAAAACCCAATTAATTTTGTAAAATTAATTCATAACTATGTCATAAAATTATATTAAATGTATCCTTGTGTACATTACAAAATATTTCCCATGGAATTAAATTTATAACAAAGATCCCCTTACATTTTTTCAAAGATAGTAAAATGAAATCTTTGATCTTGTATAAAAAAAATAAGTATCATAGTCACCTATTTTATAACTTTTTAAATATAAATATTCTATTATAAACATTATTTATAATTATTATCATTCTTTATATTAGCCAGTAATTACTTTTTTTATCAGGTGTGGATCATCTTAATCGTTTTCAATAGGTTTTGTAACACTGGTTTTGTTATTTTTTATTCTCCAAATTTTCATCATTCCATGTATTTTAATGTTAATATATAGATGAATTTTAGAATTTATGATATCTATATTTATATTCATGATTACAATTTTCTTTATCCTAGAATATTATATAAAAAATGATCATTTTACTATGATTTTTAAAATACAAAGGTTGTTTTATTAATTTTCAAGTTCATTATTGATGCACTATTTACAAAAAAAATTTATTTATTTACACATATCATATTTTACTATAATTTTTTTTTCATAATAATTCTTTGTGAAATTTTATAGCACTACTTGAGTTGGTGGTCGAGCCAACCAAAACATGCATATACCACGCCAAATGGATGATTATGAGGTGATTTAGCTAAAATGTTTTCCAAAAATAGAATAATGGTATCATTTAGTGTCTATTAGTTTCATAAATTTTAATTATAAAAAATTTACAATAAGAACTAATAGTTTATAAAAATATTATATATTTTGACTTTTGGGTTTTTAGTATAAATGTTTGAAATGATTTAATTAAAGATAATATATTTTCTATCATATCATTATTAGGTTCACCAATTTTATATAAAATTTAAAAAATATATCCTAATTATAATATTTTCACATTAAACCCATTATCATGACCATCCATGCTATGTAGTATGGAAATGAACCAATAGAAATCAATCAACCAATGGAGGTCGAAGTCCACATGTATGGGTGTTTAACAGTTTCATTTTTCAAAGAATGAGAAAATAAAAAAATTATTTCAAAATTTTAGAATATAATATATGTTATATGAGTAAAACTTATTTATTAAAATAAAAATTATTAAAATACATGAAATGTGGTCATGGAAAATTAAAGTTGACATTTTTCTAAGGTGGAATTCTGTACAGACAGTAATGGATCTTTTCATTTTCCTAGGGAAAACTGGAAGGGAGTTTAAATTGGGGTCCATAATTATAATAACATAAAATATGATAAATTTAACAATTTTAAAAGTTTTACATGGTGTAAATAAATATTATAATGATTAAGTTCACATAACCAAAAAATAATAGGGTACGAAGTTATGTAAATCCATATAATGTTAATTTGGATATCTATATTATGAATGAATATAAACCATTGAAGAATAGTATTTGAAAAATAATAGAGCCTCATTAAGGTGGGTCTATTTTTTCTGAGAGGTATGGGTATATTTTTTCTAAGAGTTATGGGTATATTTTTTCTCAACTAAAAGATTTTTTTTGTGATGGGAATTTAGGAGATGAGAGATAATTTTATAATTGAGGAGTGTTATTTTTTTTTAAAATCAAATAATTTCAATAATGGAAGTTAATTTCCAAGGAAATTAGAAGAAAATTTGAAAAATAAAAGGGATAATAAGTTATAAGTTAGATCCACACTGAAAACACTCAATTAAAATATGACTTCAATAGGTTAGTCTCATTTCCACTTTGGTTGCTCATTTTAACCTTTTCATTTTCACCATGATAGAAATAATTTACCAAGATAATTCTTATTTTATGACAAAAAATAATGTGGTAGTTATTATATCATTTCCACCTAATGAATCAAAATTTTAGTTCCATTTTTTATTCAAGTTTTAAAAGTGATAAAAATTTAATTTTATAAAAATATATATATATTGAATTACATTTTTATCATAAATATAGAACATAAATGATAAAATATTAAATATGAAATTATCAATTAAAACCAAAAATATAGAAATTAAAATTTTACAAATAAAATACTAATTTTATTTGGTAATAGTTTTTTTATAAATTTTAGGATATGATTACATAAGGGAAAAGATATTTTAAAATGTAATTTTCATAAATCTTTAATATTCATATAAAATACTCTTTTTTTCTTAAAAGATCCCAAAAATTGATACAAGGTAAAATTTTATATTTTAAATTCAAATGTTAAGTTCTTTATATTATTTTAAAATTAAAAAATTATTTGAAATTTTATATATTATAATGGTGAAATGAATGGAATAATAATATTTATAAAAAATATGTCATATATATTTTACATGTATTATTGTGTATTTTCCCAACATCTAGACCATCAAATTGATTCCCCAATCTAATCGCAATTCCTTTTCATGATTTATTCTCCAAGACAGTTTTCTTCCCCCCATTCCCAGCCATCAGATGTATTGTGGATTTAGAACCAAGGGTTTTTTGGTGAAATCTCCCCAAGACACACCCAGACATTACCTTCTCAACATAAGATTGCCTTACCTATAGGACCTGCACAAGCATCTATGGATCGCATGGATGCTAAAATTTGAGACCCATAAATTGGACTTGAGTGTTTGAATTCTCCATGACCAAACATTGAGGATCCATACAAGTGGTTAAATTAACTAGACTTATCCAAAAACCACATCCCCAATGATTGGAGATAATGAGACTATATGCATATCCTTTTCATACCCTGCACTTCCTATTAGTGTATAACATATTAGAATTGTAATAATTAAATGGTCCACACTACTACAAAAAGGCACACCATCAACTACTTGGAAAGGACACGTAACTCCTAGAACACATTTCAGTCTTCTAATGATGTATGCGACTTTTGGTTCTAGTGGCATCGTCTTTAGAGGTTTTTGACTTGCCTGTGCACCATCACAAGGGAGCACATGATCAGAAGAGGTATAATCATGCCTATACAACCTTCAAACTTCATTCGTATCAAATTATTCCCCATTAAAACTTCAACCATGATCATGGGAATCCCTAGAAGACAATGAGATATTGAGGTAGCCACCATCTCCCAAGGTTATCTTCTCATAAGGACCCATACCAATGTTCTGATACCCACTACAGAATTCATAATCTAGATGCTCAAGATGGCCACATGAGGAACAATAATCAGGACATGATTTATAGAAGACGACTAGATTCCACCAAAATTCCTCTCATACTGTAATCCTAACCCATTCCATTTGTGCCTTCAAAATGTCAACCTCAACCCATATATGAGGAAAAAATGGGTTGATTGGAATCTTTTGTTGAACTATAGGAGCACATGAATCTCCCCATGAGGTTTACAATAACCTTCATGATAGTAGGGTTTTGAAAGGGAATGGGACGTTCTAAGAGACTTACCCAGATTTTTGTCATTGGATTGAGCATCTTCCTATGGAAATCAATGGATTGATAGAAGATGTAGAAAACGCATCCATTTCATCTATGGGGAGTGTTGTACCACATGATATCAAGATCCTCCAATGTCGTGAACCTAACCATGACATGTTTGCGATCGATAATCCCTACTAATGAGAGATTATTTAAACTCTAGGAGTATAAGATGAAATGATCAAACTCATCGAACGAGGGATGATGTTATGTAAGTATTGATACCAGTATAAGGTTGAAGAGTCTCGAAGAATTAGAGAACACCTAAAGTGATATTGGAAGCTAAAGAGATCCTTTGAAAAAATTAGGGACCTTCGTGCCAAGAGATATTTATAGATGTTTGAAATGAGATTCAGGGATAGATAATAAAATGAATGGGAAACAGAGAGATGGGGAGGGTGGAAAGGGAGGACCTCTGTAATGTCCCAGTTCCTGAAGCTTCCCAGAGATTCCCCATACCGAGTTGGTCACATGACTTCAAGCACATTTCCCCGAACACTAGAGAATGCCGACTACCAGTGAGGGCCTTGGGTGTGATAGTGGGGAATCTTTTCCATCATTGTAAGAGAAACACAATGGATGTAAAATAGATATCAACTGCAGAAGCAGTAAAACATGAAATAGGTAAACAACAGAAGTAATAAACCATTGGAGAACACTCATAAACACAAATATATATATATATATATATATATATATATACGATGCAAGATACATAAGTCTAAGAAAGCATCCAAACACGTCAAAATGCTGATATACCTTAACAAACCAAATTTTAGCAGAAAGTAGAAAAACAACTCTATAGAATCGCAAGCCCCAGGTTGGTCCCATAATCCCGATCTCCACAGAAATCATGTACCTGAAGTAGAAGGGTGCCTGCCCTTATCTATACCTGTAGCAATATGATCTGTTTGGGCCCAAAATCATGACCTAAACAGTGTGCGAGACTAAATCCTCGTAGGCAACCACCCAATGATTTCTTCCTAATAGTTATTGAATATATATATGGTAGGATATAATCAAAATGAAGGAGTAAACAAGAAAGTACTCAAAAGTAAACAATCATACATGTTCAAATTCATTCAATTATCAGATATCGAGTATGAAACTAATCATATGCTGGGAACCCTCTGGGAAGTAATCACAACCTAACCCCTATGGTCCAACCTAAACAAAGACAAGGAACTCTCTAGGAAGTACACATAGTCTATCCCCTCTAGTTTATATTTTTCACAAACTCACTAAGGAAGCACTCATCGTAAATTCACCATATAGTCTCGTATCGGAAACAAAAAGGCGCTCTGTGGAAGCACTCAACGTCCAATTCCCCCTATGTCCTGCATCGAGGAACTACAAACACTCTAAGGAAGTACTTACGTCCATTCCCCCTATTTTCTCTTATCGTAATAGTAAACAGATACTCTGGAGAAGCCCTCAATGTCCATTCTTCCTATGGTCTACTACACCAGGTTCTCATGGACTTGTGTAAGTCAATCGAGCACAAAAATATATAAGGACCAATGTATACCTCATAAACTACATGGATAGACAGTCTAAAACATAAAAAATGTCCGATAAATAATATTACTCCATCTAGTCTGCACTAGGAATTGAAAGTAGGAAACCTAACAGACTAAGCATGACCAAACAGTCATAAGAAATACATGCACGGGCAAAGACATCCATTGCATAGCAATTAACCCTATTCACATTCAATTGACCTCTACTCAAGCATATAAATCATATCTTGCAATAACAGTGTTAACTCTGTAAACATGCAAAACCCCAAATAGGGTATTGGGAAATCTTGCATATATAACCCAAAGATAATCTACGTAAAACACAAACCACCTACCACGACATTGTATGATCAATATACTCTAACGCGGGCCATTGGATCAACCTAGAACATGGTAGATCTATAAAAACTTCTAAAACGTTCAACGGAGGATAAATCAGTAGAGAAAAGAAATATGGAAACGAGGTTCAAGAAGAATGGAGAAATCACCGATGTGATTCCAATGCAATTGACAGAGTTCAATTCGGAGAACGGATGCTCGATCGGGGGTTTGAGAAAGGATCAATACTATAGCGATGCTCTTGGTTGAAGAAGGGGAAGAATAAGACACTTCTTCCAATTAGACATGAAGCCGACACATTTAATGAAAAAATAATGTACATGGCATGTACTTTAGAAGTACACAGAGTGTACTTTCCCATTGTATCCCCCATATAAGGCTGTCTCCTGGTCACCACACTTGGCTGTGTGCTCATCCATTACATGACCAGAACATGGATACATATGGAAAAAGAATACACGGTGTTTCCATATATGTACATTTCATGTACTTCAAAAATTTCCTGAAACTCCTCTTTTTCTCAAAAACACCAGAGAAGAGAAAAACATACCTGAAAAGAAGATCCGAGTTCTTACAAACTTCCCCCCTTTAATAAATTTGTCCCTGAATTTCCCTAGAAAGGTGGTGTTGAAGAATAATCCTCGAAAATCTCCAACCACTGTGATCATACATCAGCCTCCCTCTCCCAAGTCTCATCCTTTACTCGCCCGTGCTTCCATAGCACTCATACCAGAGGAACAGACATGCCAAAAAGAAAATTCTTACATCGATCAAACATCAGGATAGGATGATACTCAAATGAGTCATCCAACTCTAACTAAACCTCTTTGTGTTGAAAAACATGAGTCAGGTATGGGAAGTAATGTAGAATCTGAGAAACATGGAAGAAATTGTGCATATCTTGGTACCTCTGAGGTAACTGCAACCAATAGGCAACTGGACAAACTCTCTCCAACACCTCAAACAGACCGACATTACTAGGTGAAAGCTTACCATGTCTCCTAATCCTCCTGTGTCCCAACCTTTGTGTCACAAGAAAGAAAACCTGATCCCCGACCTCAAACTCTAATGGTCATATCCGTCGATCAACATTATACTTCTGTCGAGACTATGTACTAGCCATCATCTTCCAAATCACCTCTATCTCATTTGTGGTATCTTAGACTAGAAGACATCTCAACATAAATACCTCTCCTACCTCTGCCCAGTATTATGCTGATCGGCATGACCTACTGTACTAAGCCTCATAATTTGCCGTCTGAATAGTTTAATGAAACCTATTATTGTAGAAAAACTCCTCAAGAGGTATGTGCTTCTCCCACAAACCTCCAAAATATAGGATTCATGATCAAAGAATTTCCTCAAGCACCTGAATCGTACACTCAGACTGGACATCTGTCTGGGGATGGGAATACGTTCTTAGAAGTACCTGTGTACCCAAAGCCTTATGTAATCCCTTCCAGACCCAGGAAGTAAAACGAGCATATCTGTCAGAAACAATGGAGTGTGGAACTCCATATAAATGTACAATCTCTTAGATGTAGAGCCTTCCCAGCTCGTCAACACTGAATCTCTTCTTAATCAGCAAGAAGTGAGAATCCTTTGTGAGTATTTCAATAAAAATCCACACTGCATCATTCCCTTGAGGTGACCTCGATAAACTTATCACAAAATCCATCACACCATCGTTCCACTTCCACTCAGGAATGGGTAACTGCTGCAAAATCCTTGCTAGTCACTGATACTCCTCCTTCACCTGCTGATAGGTGGAACACCTCATGAAGAAACTAGCAACATCTCTCTTCATACCATTCCACCAATACTAACGGTTTAGATCATTATACAACATAGTGATTCTAGGATGAACTATACAAAATGAGGAATGAATGTCTCGCATCAGATCCTCTCTTATGTATGGTGACACCCATATGCGCCCATGAAGACGCAAGATCTCATCCTCATTTATGGTCCATCTAGGAATAGGTTCCTCTCCGGACACACATTCCTGTAGGACCATGACTTATAAATCTGATAGTTTCCTCATTTGCACTTGATCAGGTAGAGTCGAGGAAAAAACTACAGTATGAAAATAAGTCTTCCCCTCCCTATCATCCACCTCTAGATGCATCTTAGAAAACAGATCCATAAGTAGACACTCACTTCTAGCCTCCTTGTTAGGTCTACTAGGCTAGATACCCTGGGGGGGGGGTGAATCAGGGTATGATAGATTAAAATGAATGCCCCTTTTGATCTTGTTTTTATGTTAGAAAAAACCCTCTTCTCTCTCCTTCCTAATGTAGAGTATGAATAAACCTCAAGGCATGAACATGACACAACGTTTTTTACTTGGTTCACCCTCACTGGGCTACGTCCAAGGAGCATACACTGGCAGTGTGACGATTTACCAATTCCACTTAAAGTGGACCGCTTTTTAGAACTTCAAAGCGGACTCATAGTCCCTCCTATCTTACAACCACTCGCAATTTGAGAACTCACTGCTCTCTTAATTGAAGATAGCTCACCACTTCTTCAGAAGATCCACTTACAGTTTATAGACATGTAGGTCTCTTCATTGGAATGAATAAATGTATCCTCAACTGTATGTATATGCTCTATTGAAGTCCAAACTTTATCCACTGATGAATAACCCTTTTCCCTTGAACACTGGGCAATTCCTTTGGAAAAAACTTTGTAATGCACCCTACTTCGCGAGGCTCCCAATTTTGTGAAGCTTAAACAAGACTTCACGAAGCTCTTTACTTTTCCCGAAGCACTCTCACGAATCTCAAGTCATCGCATAGAGACTTCCCTCATAAATATCACTGACCCTACACAGAGCTCACATCTTTCACGGAGCTAAATTAGCCACTACGAAGCTCTTCTTTCACGAAGCACACTGCCTTTGCGAACCACCTTCGTGGGTCGAGAGAAAAATATTTTATTCAAACACTATCTGCTTCTCCTGAGGGGGTCGAGGTCTATTAATAGGTGATTCCACCGACCCTCGAACCTTATGCGTGAATTAAACGCCATGTCATCACAAATCACAAAGCTCCGAAATTCCCGCCTAAATTCTCTCAAAATCACAAAGCACCATGACAATTTTCGGATGGCAGAGCTCGTCATAATCACAGATAATCCCATCATTTACTTCATGACTTCACTGCAAAGCTCTACTCGCAATTCACTTCAATACTGTAATGCACTTCAACTCTGCCGTTCGTGAAACTTGACGTAATTGCGATGCATCACCGTCAACATTCTTCTATTCTTCGTGAATTCCAAACCATGAATCCTATCTTCATGAAACTGAGGCCTTTTTCATATTTAAATAATATATTCAAGTATATCTAATTTTTTTTATTCTCACTAAACTCCAAATTTTGGACGCCAAAAATTTGGAAAACACTGGAAAACCGCACCACCTTGTATCTATTCTTTTATACCGACTCCAGATCATCCATTCCTTTGTCATGGTTCTTTGTCAACATGTATTGTTAAAAATATCTCTGGAACTTGACAATTAACCTTGGAAACCTTCATTTTCAACAAACACAATCAACTTAAAAATGATGCAATGTTACCTTGAGGGATTTTTTCCTAACAATCTCCCACTTTGGGTTTGCTGACAACTCTTCTCAGAATGATTTTCTGCACTTTGATACCTCACTGAGTCTCCTTCCCTCATCTACCACCATTCGCCTCTTCCGATTCAGATAGCAACCAAAGATTCACTCACTACATACTCTAAGCCCACATGAGCAATGCTCGTTGCGATAATCAAGAGTAAATGAAAAATTCATCAATGAATCACTTCAATTCTTCCACCAACTGTTGATACCCAACTGATACCAATTTCCAAACTGATCCCAATTATTAACACCACACTGATACCAATTGGTGATAACTGGGAACATTCTATAACCATTCCAACATCACTATTCTACTTTTATCACGATCCTCAGCTTTCATGATATCTATGCATTGATCGATCACTTCTAGCATCGTCAGATTTAAAATTCTCCCCCTATCTCATTTTTATCCCCTATCTCACTGCTCCACCGATTAGCTTCTCCCCGTGTCTTTAACTAACACATTTTCTCCCATCCTTATCCACAGTTTCTCCCCCTTGAGGAGTCACTATTTCTCCCCTTTTGTCAACGAACCCAAAGGTCACTCCTTTATGGTCTGCAACATTGGAAAGAACACATATTAGCGCATTAAATAAAATCAAGCAATACCTCGGAGAGAGGGGGTATTCCACATCCACAATCCTTAAAGTGTGGGGAGTTGACTGAACTCCCAGAGCTAGTCGATGCCTTTCAAATGCTTCCTTTGGTAAGGCCTTTGTCAGAATGTCTGCAACCTGTAGTTCTATAGGCACATAATCTAACTTCACAATTCCTTATCAAACTTCTTCTTGATAAAATGATACTTTATCTCAATGTGATTTGTCCTTAAGTAATGGACATGATTTTTTCTAAGATTTATAGCACATGAGTTATCGCACTGGATTCCGATCGAAGACTTCACTTTAATGCCCATATCATCAAGCTACTGCTTCATCCATAATTACTGTGTGCAAGATTGAGTGGAAACAATATATTCAGCTTCTTAAATGCTCAATGAAATTCAATCTTTCTTCTTGCTTATCCAAGAAACACATAATCCACCATGATAGAATGCACCTATTGACATTGATTTCCTATGATCCGCTGAACCTTCCGAATATTCATTAGTATATCCCAATAAATATGTCTGAGATTTTCTATTATACATCAAGAAGAAGTCCATTTTTCCCTTGATATACCGATGTATTATTTTCACTGCAAGCATGTGGATTTATTTGGGATTACTTTGATATCTTGCTGCTTGGAAGGTGGTGGAAACAATATCAAGTCTCATCGCTCTTAGGTACAGTAAACTCCCAATAATCTGCCAGTATTCTGTGATATTAACGGCCCTGCCATTATCATCTTTTAATAATTTCATCTGGGTAGTAACCAGAGTCATCATATCCATGTAATTTTCCATTCCAAATATTTTCAAATCATTCATGGAATATTTGTATTGAGAAATGAATGTTCCATTCTGTCCATGTGTCACATGTAGACCAAGGAAAAATGTTATCTATCAAATCATTGAAATTTAAACTCACTTTTAAGGAATTCCGAAAACTATCTACACTGAGCTGCATCTGCTCCACCAAATATTATGTCATCAACATAAACCAGGACCATCATCCTTTGATTACTATTTTATTTGAAATAGAGATTGTAATCAACTCCCCCACGCTTGAAATCAAGTTTCTTCAAGCACTGACCAAGCCTTTAGTACCATGCTCTTGGTGCTTGTTTCTGCCCATACAACGCCATCTTAAGTTTGAAAACCCTGTTCTCATCCTCATGAATGTGAAAACCATCTGGCTTCTCAATATACACCTCTTCCTCCAAAACCCCATTAAAAAATGCAGATTTGACGTCTATCTGGAAAACTTTGAACTCTTGTTACACTGAAATGGCTAGAAATAATCTGATTTTCTCTAGTATCACAACTAGTGAAAATGGCTTAGAAAAATCTATTCCCTCTATCTGGGTGTACCCCTTGCACACTAGTCGTGCTTTTTTCTGAATAACTATTCCATCCTCATTCATCTTGTTGCGATAGAACCATTTTTTCCCGATGACATTCGTATATGTTATCCTCAAAACAATCTCTCACGTCTGATTCTTCTCAATCTGATCTAGATCTTTATTCATGGAATGAACCCAGTTTTCATCTTCAACTACATCAGCAAAGCATTTATGCTCTACTTAAGATAAGAAAGATATATGCTGCTGTGACTTCATTATTATTGTCTAAAATGGAGCTGATTGATCTCCATTGATATTTTTCTTGTCAATTTATTCATGACTCCTTGGATTCTATATAGATACAGATTTTTCTTCTTTATGCTCATCATCAGTATCTTCCTCTGAATCATGATCAACCACTTCTGCTCCTCCTGCGTTACTTTCCTCTTCATCACTTTTATCTAGAAATTTTTCACTTTTCTATTCAATACTATCTTTATTCTCTACAATAGTGACATCATTTATCTCAACTACTTTTCCAGCCTTTTGTTAAAGAATTTGTATGATTTTATTTTTCCTAAATAGCCATGGAATATCCCCTCATCTCCACGCGACTCAAATTTTCTATGTTTTTTATTGTTGAGGATGAAGTACTTACATCCAAATATTTGAAAATATTTCACTGTTGTATTATTTCCATACCACATATCATATAGAGTCTTTCCTTCCTTTGGACACAACAGATCCCTGTTAGATATATAGACTGATTTCAAAACAGATTCCTTCCAAAATTTCATTGAGAGGTCTTTTTTTATGAGAATCATTCTAGACATGTTGTTGATTATCCGATTTCTCCTTTAAACCACTACATTATGTTATGGAGTTCTCACTAAGGAAACTTGATGCCTTATCCCATGTTTCTTGAGATAGTCTTCCACCAGATTTTTTTGTGAATTTCGTACCATTATCAGTACAGACCTTCAGATTTTTCTATCCAACCATCTTTTCGCTCTCCCTACGGTACTGTTTTAAGCATATAAACACCTCAGACTTATGGGAAATAACAAATACCCATTCCTTTCTGCTATATCCATCAATAAAAAGAACATAATACCTCTTTTCGTCAATTTCTCTTAGTGTGGTAGGCCCACATACATCATCACGCACCAATTCGAGAACTCTTGTTAACTTATTTTCTGTTTCTTTATACGTCTTTCTGATAAGATTCCCTTGTTGGCATGAATCGCACGTATGAGAATGATCACGTGATAACTTAGGGAGGTCACTTGCTGCATCACTATTTACCATATCTTCCAGGGATGGTTGGCATAGATGATGAAGTCATTTATGCCACAACTTGTTTTCTTCCTCTCTGGATAGGAAACACATATATTCTTCTCCACTTACCATGTAGAGATTTCCCCTTGTTATTTTTCCCTATAGTACTACTACCCCATCTCTTCCTTTGATGACACACATCTTCTTAGTAAACCTTATAGAATTTAATGAGTCACATAGTTGACTGGCAGTGAGAAAATTGTGACTAAGGCCTTCTACTACTAAGACATCGGCACAACTCATATCTTTTTTCCCAAACACGGCCTTTCATACACCAATAATCTTCAGGCCTTCATCATTTCCAAACTTGAAAAATCATTCGTTAACATATTTTAGGCCTGTAACAAGATCCTTATTACGTGTCATGTGAGATGTTCAACCACAAGCAAGGGTCCACACACCAGAGCGATCTGATTCATTAAAGGAAATTTCTTCCAACACGTCCTTCTCATCCTTCTTCTTTTTGGTCCATATTTTCTCCTTCACACTCGTCATGGATTTATACATCTATTCATTCTCAGAGTATAATGGAACATCTTCATATTGGAAAGATGCAAATCTATTTTTCATTTCTAACTCACCTGTTGGTTTATTGATCTGCTGCTTGCAAAATTTTTGATTCTTCTTTGGCAAATTCCTCAGTATGGTCGAAGTGCAGTACCTAGCTATGTGCCCAAATCCTCCACACAAAAAATAGTGTCCTTAGAAATATGTTCTGGAAAACCATTCTCTATTTGGTTTCCACCTTTTTTCTTGTGCCCTTTGATATCTCTTGTCTAGGGAACACACATACTGTGAATGTCACATCTTTACACAACAATAACACCTGATATGAGGTGCATTACTTTTTGTGACTTCTGAACTGTGAGATTCCACTTGGGATATCTGAATATTCTAATTCTACTTTGTTCCCAAATAAACCTTCAATATCAGAGTGGGTTCTTGTGGTATGACCTCAATTTACATAGATTATTGTTTTCGATCAAGCCCCCATCGGTTATAGAATCTAAACATAGTTGTTGCTTCTTTTCTCCTGAACCACTATTCTCCAATTTCATATTCTCAGTTTTCTATGTGATCTACTTTCCTGATGTCCCAGTATGAGTCAATAGTTTTTCTTGATCTTTAACCTTTGTTTTGAAAACAGACAACTTCTCCTTCAAGTTCTTCAATATGCTTGATTTGATATTTCCTTGTGTTATTCAAGATATCGATCTCCCTTTTATTTTCTTTAATTTTTATTTTATACTCACTAACTGATTCTTAGTCTTCTGGTGTTGATGACTTTAGTTTCTCAATTTATTCCATCAAATTTATCTTATCTTCTTCCTATTACTCTATATAGAGTTTGGCGTCATGAACAATATTGTTGGATTTCTTTGTTTTTTCTCTCCAAACATCTATCTCCTCAAGAGAAGCCTCTAACTCAACTTTAATATCAACTCTTCCCTAAACTTATTATTCTTATTCATTATCTTCAATTTCATTCTTATTCTGAGAACTACCAACAACTGCCACCATAGTATTTTCTCCATGATCTCTACAGTTCTCTATCTCTTCAACCTCCTCAACCTCAGACTCTTCTGAACTGTCAAATTCTTTCGAAAGAAGGTTCTTCTTCTCAATGAAATTCACCTTGAACTGTTTCTTGCGTTTCCCATAGGATAGAGACTTCTTCTTGAGAATTTTGATTTCATATATATCATCATCCTCTTGGATCATTCTGGTGCACCTTGCTGTAAGATTTCCAAAGTTTCCACATCGAAAAAAAGAAAGTGGAAGCTTCCCTTTAAACATTCTTTTTTCACATTAAAGGTTTGAGGAGAGGAATGACATCACCTCATATGTCTCTTCTTCTTCATGAATGTCTTCAATGGTGAACTTCATCATAGCCTTGAATGCCACCTCTTTTGATTTCACATTTTCCACAGCATCATTATCATCATTTCTCAATTCATATGCAACAAGGGTGAAATGAATGTTATCCAATGTCAGCTCTTTTGGGTATTTATCTTCTAAAACCAAAACATTCAGATTGAACCGAGGTGGAAGTTTCCTCAAGATGTGCTTCATGACCTTTATGTCTTCAATAACTTCTCCAAGACCACACATTTCTTCCACTAGAACATTTACCCTATCAAAGAATGCATCAAAAGACTCATTCGGGTTAATTCCCATATCTTCATAATTATTCCACAACACTTGTAGAGTTTCCTCTATAACCTTTGTATCAACTTAATATATAATCAATACCTTTTCCCATATGGAATGTGACGTTTTTTATGACATCACATTTGTATAGATTGGATTGGATAAGGCTCCCCTAAGGAATTAATTATTTTGGCATCAGCATCCAACTCTCTATTCTCAACTTTTGATAATGCACCACTATTAATATCAGTTGTTATGACATGCATTACTTCTATGAACACATCCATTCCTAATTATTGGAAGTAGTGTTGAATTCGATTCTTCTATAGTTGGAAATTGTTTCTATCATATATAGGAATTAGTTTATGATTAGTGACCTCCATTTGAGAGAGAAACACTGATATTAACCTTTCCAACTGATTTCAATCATTAGGTCCACTAGGCTAGATACTCTGGGAGGGGGGGGGGGGTGAATCAGGGTATGACAGATTAAAACGACTTCCCATTTTGATCTTGTTTTGTTGTTAGAAAAAACCCTCTTCTCTATCCTTCCTAATGCAGAGTATGAACAAACCTTAAAGCATGCACATGACACATCGATTTTTACTTGGTACACCCTCACTGGGCTACGTCCAAGGAGCTTACACTGGCAATGTGCCGATGTACAAATTCCACTAAAAGCACACTGTTATTTACATGTTTGAAGCAGACTCACTGTCCCTCCTGGTTTTCAACCACTCACAATTTGAGAACTCACTTCTCTCCCAATTGAAGTGAGCTCTCTGCTTCTTCAAAATATCCTCTCACAGTTTATAGACATGTACGTCTCTTCATTTGAATGTATACATGAATCCTCAACTGTATGTAGATGCTCTATTGAATTCCAAACTTCATCCACTGATGAATAACCCTTTTCCCCTAAACACTGGGAAATTCTTTTGAAAAAACCTTCGCAAAGAACCCTACTTCGTGAGGCTCCCAATTTTGTGAAGCCTAAAGAAGCCTTCGTGAATCTCCTGTATTTTTACGAAGCACTCTCGCAAAACTCATGTCGTCATAGAGTGACTTCCCTCATGAATCTCACTGACCGAACGCGGAGCTCGCAACTTTCGCAGAGCTAAATTAGCCGTCGCGAAGCTTTTCTTTCGTGAAGCACACTGCCTTCACGAACCACCTTCATGAGCCGAGAGAAAAATATTTTCTTCGAGAACTCTCTTCTTCTCATAAGGTGGTACAATTTTATTTATAATTGATTCCACCAACCTTAGAACCTTCCGTGCAAAGTAAACTCCACGTCATCACAAAGCGCAGAGCTCCGAAGTTCCCGCCGAAATTCTCTGAAAATTGCAAAGCAGCACAGCAATTTTCGAATCACGGAGCTCATCGTAATCGTGGAGCATCCCATCATTTCCTTCACGCCTTCTCTGCGAAGATCCACTTGCAGTGCTCTTCACCTCTGCAATGATCTTCAACTCTGCTGTTCACGAAGCTTGACGTAATCACGAAGCATCACCATCAACATTCTTCCATTCTCCACGAATTCCAAAACATGAAGCCTATATTTACAAAACTAAGGTCTTTTCCATATTTAAATAAGATATTAATGGATATCCACTTTTTCAATTCTCACCAAAATCCAAATTTTGGACCCCAAAAATTTGGCAACCACTAGAAAAAGGCGCCACCTTGTATCTGTCCTTTTATACTGCCTCCAGATCATTAATTTCATTGTCATGATTCTTTGTCAACATGTATTGTTAACAGTATCTCTGGAACATGACAATTCACCATGGAAACCTGCTTTGTCAACAAACACAATCAAACCAAAAATGATGCAATGTTACCTTGAGGGATTTTTCCCAACACTCCTGAATTTCCTGGATCTTAGTCCTCTGGCTCAATGCATCATCCACAACGTTGACTTTACCAGGCATGTATGCATGCTCAAAGTCAAAGGACTAATGGTACTCAACCAACCTTCACTGTCATGCTGAGTGAAGATATACTTGAGACTTTTGTGGTTGGTGAAAACCACAAAATAAACTCTAAGAAGATAATGTCTCCAACAACATAAGGCATGAACAATTGTAGTCGGCTCGAGATCATGTATCGGGTAGTTCCTCTAATGTGGCATCAACTGCCGAGATCCGTATGCAATGACTCCTTCTCCCTGCATAATCACTACTCACTGCCTGATACCCGATGCATCACATTAAATAGTATAGCTCTTGCCCAACTCTGAAGAAACTAGTATCAGTCCTGATGTCAACATCTCTTTCCGCTTCTGAAAGGATGACTCCTAGGAATTTGACCACAAGTACATCTCACCCTTCCTTTTCATGACATCGAGAAGCGATGATAAGTGTGAAATTTCGTATATAAAATTTATGTAGTAACCATCCATCCCTAGAAAACTCCACACCTCAATGAAATTCTTCAATTGTTCCTAGGAATCTACTACTCTAACTTTCTATGGGCCTACTTATACTTTTGTATCTGAGATAATATAACTGAATAAGTGAATCTGCTCCATCCAAAAGTGTAATTTTGAGAGCATAACATATAACTAATGCTCTCTCAGTGTACTCAAAATAATATCACAATGTGTGTCAAGGTCATGTTAAGGGTGAGAGTACACTAAGATATCTTAAACAATGACTACCAAAAAAGAATACAAGTATGGATGGAACACTCAGTTCATAAGTTCCATGAAAACTATAGGTGCGTTCGTGAGACCGAACAGCCTAACCACATTCTCGTTTAGACCATACCTACTCCAAAATGTTGTATGAGGTACATCTGATGGACTAACACACAAATGATGGTAACTGGATCTCAGGTCAATCTTCGAGAACACCCAGGAACTGTGATGTTGATCAAAGAGATCATCAATCCTCAGCAAGGCATATCATATATTGACCATCTATAGGTTCATCATCTGATAATCTACACAATGTATGAGGGTACCATCCGCCTTCTTCGCATCTAGGACAAGCATACCCTAATGAGAAATATTCGGTTAGATGATACCCTTTTCCTGAAACTCCTCTAACTACTTATTAAGCTCTGGTATCTTTCGTATAGCCATATTATAAAGAGGATTAGATACAGGTGCCACTCCTCCGACAAGATCTATAGAAAAGTCCACCTATCGCTTTGGAGGAAAACCTGAAAAGTCCTCTGAAAAAACATCCCTAAAATGATCAAACACTGGAGAAATGTCCATCTGTGAAGTCCCCTGGTCATCCAATTAATTTTTAAAAAAACTGAGATGTAACTCCTCTCAACCCATTATGCTCGGGTCCAAATCTAATCACCTGGACATCCCATTCGGACTTATGACAAAAATGATCCACCCTTCGGTGATGTTAAACTCACCCTACGACAATAGCAATAGAAAACTACCTGGAAGGGAACTAACGAGTCTATTATAAGAATAAAAACATAGCCTATCATCTCTAGGACATAATGGTCCCATAAGAAGTGACACCCACCAACCTCTAGGGGCACTCCTTGCACTGTCGTACACTATCCTTTCTTGTCCCCAACAGAGTGTCTAGAATCATGATATCAGCAGAAGAATAGATATAAAATCTATGACTCTCCACAATAGAAAAAAATATAAAATTATGGGAAGCCACTATATCGAAAAGTGTAGAAGATTAATATGAGGTAATAAGAATCGTACCTCGAACTGTTGAGGGTCTCGGATAATTCTCATGCTAGCTCTGCTCCATTGCAAAAGTCTAGCTTGCACCACGACCTTGTGACCCTACCAAACAACACTGAGCTGATCCTCCCTATTTTCGCTGAAAGCCTAGTGACTAGATACCACGACCATGACCTCCAACTCGGCTTGAACGGCCGGAATAACTACAGTTCTCTGACTGATGAGAAACTGGTGGTGCTGCTTCTGAACGTAGTGTCATAGAAAATCCCCTGTCACCAGCTTCTTGTGAGAATAACTGACTGAAGCGCTGATTATGGTCCAATTTTCTGCAATATTGGCACTCCACTGGGTCTCTCGGGCAATGCGGCCTCGTATTCCAACTCTTCCCACACTAGTAGCACACCACATGGCTACGAGAAGAAGTGTCCCGCCTCCTCGGATCTTTATGCATAGACTCCCTGCAGTGCTTCCTACTGTCTGTAGGAGGGATACCAACTCCGGATGTCGAGCCTCCCTAACACACAACACCATAATAACTCATATTTTGCTCCGTGATTAGTTCCTGGTTGACTATAGAAGTGATGGAAGTCAACCTGAAGATGTTAGCCTATGATTGAATGTCGTGACTGAGACCATCCTCAATCTTCCTTGATAGAAATAACTCATCACCTATTGGAATAGGCATAGAGCACTGCAACTCTATAAAGTGAGAAGAATTCTCCATAATAAAAAGAGTAACCTGCCCCAGACCCATGAAATCTCGGGCTCAATCGGCCCTCAAGGTATCCGGGAAGAAGTCGTCATAGAAGGAATGCTAGAACTCATCCCATGCCATAACCTGCTAGCGTACCGCCTATGAGATCACATCCCCACATCTCGTGGAGGTGTCCCTAAGAAAATATGTAGTGAGCTTCACCCTCCTCTCTGGAGGCATCTCCATATGCTTGAAGATAGAAAGCATGGATTCTAACCATGACTCTACAGCCTGAGGTCCTCCTTCCCCTCTGAAGGTGGGAGGATGCTGCTACTGAAAAACCCATGTCAACTCTACCATAGAAGTTGCAGGATATGGTACTCTTAGAAAGGTATGTATGAACCTGATGAAGCCCTCTAGGAATAGTACATCAGTACCTATATCCAAGATAATGGTTGGTGCCAAGACTGGCACAACTAGAGGATTTTCTAGTCATCTCCGATCAGCCATATCCGGTGTTTGATCACTTCCCTATAACTGGCGGAAAACCAGAGGACATCTCGGGGGAATGACTCTTCAAGGTCAATATCACACCTTAGATCGATATTAACAACGCTGAAACAAAGAAGTGTGAGAAGGGAGTAAGAGAAAGAAAGCATTTATGTTTTTTCAAACATGGATACACATCATGTATAATGACTACACGGTGAGTTCCCTTAAGCCTTAACATGGACATGTACTTTTTCATACCCAAGTTGTGTAACACCCCATACACACGACGTGTTTTCCTAACACATGACATGTACTTGAATACTCTTCCCCTTCCAAATTTATACTACACAGTTAAGCCACATGGTTCTCCTAAAACAAGACTACACAACATGTTTGTGCCAGACACGGTGTGTACTAGATGGACTTCATCGACCCATGTTGTTCTTCACATGGCCGGTTACACGGATCACTCCACATGGCATGTTCCAGATGGAAACAACGTGTACTAGAAGGATTCCACCATTGCGTGTTGTTCATTACATGACCAAATAAAAGGGTTATACTACACGATGTGTTCAAGCTTGAAACGTCGTGTATAACACATGTTTTATCCATCTATGTCATTATTCACACAGGTGGACACAAGGTCAACACAAGACGACGTGTACAATGGTACACGGTGTGTTCCACAAATGATTTCCCAAACCTGTGTCTCTTCCCATATAGCTAGTGATACGGTTCGAGACTACACGACGAGCACATCAAGTACATGACATGCATTTAAAAAATCAACTCCTTTCCAAAACTAAGGACACATGACATGTATATACAATTACACACCATGTAATCATGGGTTTTCTAGACAATAATCCTCATAAACAACATCAAAAACCAAAAAAACACCAAAATGACCCTCAAAGTGCCATATTCTGATCTGTGAGAGTGCATAATCTCTAAAACTCAGTGATTGACATCTTAAAGATGTCATACAAAAATAATAACTATACAATTATCCACCAATTTCTGATCCATGAGGGCCCATAACACCTCAAGAACCAAATCTTAGCGTCCATTCAAACAAAACCTTACACAAAATAATACCTTAAAAAAAGTTGGTATTCTATCAAGGAATCTATCACAACAACATACATATCTTATACAATATCTATCACAACAACATGAAATAACTAATTCACCCCAAATGGAATGACATGAATACATGTCATGTGATTTCTAGAAAGTTCATATACAATGCATGAGACGGAATACCATAATCTTACTAGGTTGCAATAGATTAGAACCTCAATAATATCAACAATAATAGCACAAAACATGCAAATCACCTAATGGTGAAATCAAATCAACTTTAAACATTCCAAAATATGAAAAAGTGAAATAATGAGGTAAATGGGCTTTTCCCTAAACACGTGTTAGCTACTCCCGAACAAAAAATATTACCAAGTACCTATTTCCTTATTATCCCTCGTTATAGGGTCCAAATATTAAGTCACGAAGAAAATAATTCTTTTGATACCACTTTGTAATGTCCTGGTCCCGGAAGCCGTATAGAGGTTCCCCGTACCTGGTAGGTCACATTGCCTCAAGCGCATTTCCCCAAATGCCAGAGACTACCGACTAGCAGTGAGGGCCTTGGGTTTTATTGTGGGGAATCTATTCCCTCAGTGGCAGAGTAACACATCATATGTAAAACAGATAGCAATTACAGAAGCAATAAATCATGCAATAGGTCTGTTTCCGATGCTTTCGCCGGGGCGCGCGCGCATCCGTCCGTCAGGGGGGACGCGCGGCTTTGTTTCCCCACATTCCCGCTTTCCAAAGGCGGGCGACATTCGTTCCTTGTTCAGGTACGTCTGCTCCTTGATCAAAACGGGATGATGGGATGTCGGTTCTTCCTTCCGTGGATTCCTCCTCAGAACTCGTCACCTAGTCCGGGTCTCCCTTATAGATTTAATACGTAGTTCGTGAAACTCTTCCCAGTGCCATGTTTCCATGGACACCGGTTAATTACACCGCTTCTGTCGGGACATTCCAAAGGGTCCAGTCAGGGCAGCAACCTTCAGTCAGGGGAGTAGTCACGTTGAGGCATCAGTAGCGTGTCTGGATGCTGGGGTACCTGGCATGTCTGTCTGTTATCCTTGATCACAAGGCTTCTCGAGGGCGTGGAAGCCCGAGGCATCCCACATCGGGCGCGGGGAATTACATGTCATAGACACGTATCTGAGGTTTTCCTCAGCTTCCCGTGTTCAACACAGGGCATGCCGCGGGTTTAACGTCTAGCGGAGACGGATGAGAGTGAAATGGGACCATCGCAGGGGGGCGACAGTGAAGTTGGGCTTGAGCCTTGACGAGGCTTCTAATGTATCCCCGTGGTAGGGAATCAATGTCCGCGTAGTTCGGGATGGTGCCGGTAAACCGACGTGAAGCTGGACCTTGGTCCGAGGGGAGTTGGGCTTGAACCTCTGGGAGGATTCCTACGTACCATGCCTTGACATGGATCAAAGTCCTCGTAGTTCAAATGGTTGGGTCGCAATGTCTTACCACTGGCCCAGATTGTAGTTTAACGTCATGCTGGACGTAGGTAGAACACGACGTGAATTGGGTGATGGGTGGGCTTGAACCTCGTGGAGGCTTCCTACGTACCATGCCTTGACATGGATCAAAGACATCGTAGTTCAAAAGGGGTTTTGTCGGTGAACCAACATGAAAGTGGACCTTGGTCCAATGGGTGGTGGGCTTGAACCTCATAAAGGCTTCCTACGTACCATGCCTTGACACGGATCAAAGACCTCTTAGTTCTGAGAATACAGTTTAACGTCATGCGGGACGATAGTGAACCCTATGTGAATAAACGACGGGTGGGCTTGAACCTCGTGGAGGCTTCCTACGTACCATGCCTTGACATGGATCAAAGACCTCGTAGTTCAGGTGGTCACAACGGCTTACCGCTGGACTGGAATGGGACCCGACGTGAATGAGAGATGGGTGGGCTTGAACCTCGTGGAGGCTTCCTACGTACCATGCCTTGACATGGATCAAAGACCTAGTAGTTCAGGTGGGTTTCGCCGGTAAACCGACGTGAAAGTAGACCTTGGTCCACTATTGGTGGGCTTGAACCTCGTGGAGGCTTCCTACGTATCATGCCTTGACATGGATCAAAGACCTCGTAGTTCAGGTGGGAATAGGTGGGCAGTTTAATGTCATGCAGGACAAAGGGGGGATACAGTTTAACGTCATGCTGGACGAAGGCGAAACTCGACGTGAATGAACGACCGAGCAGTGTGGCTTGAACCTCGTGGAGGCTTCCTACGTACCATGCCTTGACATGGATCAAAGACCTCGTAGTTCAGGTGGGTTTGTCAGGGTCGGTGCTCACTCTAAGCCCACGTGAGTCATGCTCGGTGTGAGAAACAAGAGGTTGCAAGGACCTGACGATCACGTTGCGAAGGGTGCGTCCGTGAGAAGCGAAGAGGGGATTACGCGTTGGGCGGCCCATGGTGTTGGGACTTACTCCAGGATGGAGGCCCAGAGGGGGGTGCCTCGTTCCCTATCACGTCCTCCACTGACCTTGCTAGTGGGGAAGTACAGAGATGCACGGGTGCAATCATCCGTACCAATGGTTAGGGGCATACGCTCTGAGGCAGCCCTTCCCCTGCGAACATACACCACTCCGACAAGGAGGATCTCATTCCATGTGCGGAAGAGTTCCATTCCCATGGAGATGAGTGGTGTAAAGAATGTTCGAGCTGGGGGGACCCTTCGTGAGGGAGACGAGGTTGGGTCACAGTTTAACGTCATGTGTTGAGGAAGTGGTGCTTGGCAGTTTAACGTCCTGCAGCTCGAACGAGGTGGGTTCACTCCACACCCCTAGGGATTACATAACCGGTACCCTCTGGTCCTTGGGGAAGGGAAGGTGCCGGTAAGGCCATGGTAAAGGGGGGTCTAGGGAAGAACCATCGAGGGGTCCACGTTAGCGTGACTATGCGAAGAAGCAATAGCCATTAGCGTGCCTATGCGAAGAAGCATTAGGCGAAGCAACGCTACGGGAGGTGTTGTCCATGGGACTTTGAAATCACATCGTGCAAACCTGGAGGGTCGCACTGAAAGAGGAATCGCTAAGCAGAGGAGTGTGCTTTGCGAAGTGGGGTGCCTTGACCTTAGCATGGGGCATATGTGGGAGTGGGAGGTGCTTCGCGAAGCGGAACAGTGTTCGCGGAGCACTACCTCGCGAAGAAGGAATGGTTCGCGAAGCAGGGTCCTGCCAAGCAATGTACTTCACAAAGTGGAGCGATTCTGCCTTAGCATAGGGATTACTCGTATGGGTTGGGTGTTTCGCGAAGCACAAGTGCTCCGCGGCTGCCCGGGTTCCCTTGGGATTCCCCTTCCTTTGCGAATGCCCTTGAGCTTCGCGAAGGGCATCCCTCTCGGAAGAGGGGCTCAAAACGAAACAAATCAGAGTCGTCTCGCGAAGTAGAAATACCTCGCGGAGCTCATGATTCCCAGGGCAAAGCGTGCTTCGCGATTCGGGAGAGGAGAAGCCGAAAGGTCGGATTGTCCGTCCCCGGGACTCAGGGGGAGTCGAGTATTTATAGGGAAGGGGCGCCGCGGAGTAGGGATCGCGCGCCACCTCTGGTGCTTCGCGGCGGCTCGCGAACGTCAAACGGGTTCGCGGAGGATTACCGCCTCTGGAGCTTCACGGCAGCTTGCGAACGTCAAACGGGTTCGCGGAGGATTACCGCCTCTGGAGCTTCGCGGCGTCGCCATGGTTGGGGCGCTTTGCGGCGAGGCTTCGCAGCTATGCTTCGCGGCTGTGCTTCACGAGGCAGCGCGCCGGCTGTCTTTTTCGTTTCTTCCTTTCGGGCCACATTTTTGGCGCCAACAAATGCCCCCCCTCAGACTTGGAGCCGCGGAGGGCGAAGGGTCGAAGTCTGAGGGACAATCGCCAAAACTGTCGGTGGTTTGCGATGCAGCGTCGCAAAGGGGGCCTGCGCTGCTCGCCGGGGCCGCGGATCCGGACGCGCCGCGATGCTTCGCGCGGGTGAGGCGCGCCGCGATGCTTCGGGGTCGTCGCCTATAAATAGGGGGTCCACCCTCTTTTGTCTTTACGTGCCTTCCTTGTCTTTTTGCGCTCTCGATTTCGCGATGCTCCGCGTACTCCGCGACAGCCCTCCGCGAATCGAGCTTCGCGGCGAACCGCGGGTCTCCAACTCCGCGTCCGCGCCAAGCGAACCTTTGCTTGTCTGCCTTGGCCAGACTTCGCGGTTTGAACTTGCGACCGACCTTCGCGATCCGGCTTCGCGATCGAGCTTCGCGATCGAGCTTCGCGATCCATCCGGAAGAATCCTTTTCTGAGGGCCAGAGTTAAAATGGCCCATCAAGAAGCTGTCTTGGGGGTCCTCGCAGATGCTGCTCGTCGAGATGAGATGGCCAATCGTCCAGGCTTGGGGGAAATGGTTCGGAGCCACTCGGACCACACTTCCTTGACAGACCTGCTGTCGGAAGGTCAGAAGGATTACCCGCAGTGCAAGAAACTGCCGTTGTACGGCTTCGGGCTGAGGGATGAAGTCTTCATCCCTGAGGCAAGAAGGGATGAACCAGTTTGCTGGTTCAGGAGCACACCATGCCAGCACCAATGGTTCAGGGCGGCCGATGGTCATGCACAGGAGCATTTCACACCCGTCACCACTGATTGACTCTACAATCATATGAACGACATTGACGGGAGGCCACTGCAACTGGAGAGGTCCCCTCCTCTCTACCGCACCATGCTGAAGGCGGCTCTGCAGGATCCGAAGAAGGGATGGTCCGATGAGTGGGACCTACGCCAGGGCGGCAACTTTACCGATGACTGGGCCTGGGCCTACTGGGTAGGCGCCTCATGCGAGGAGTTCGAGGCCGAGCTGAGGAGAGTGGGATTGTATGAGGCGGCATGGGCCTCCCAGTTCCACATTTACCAACCAAAGCAGCTGATGCCGGAACTGTTGAGTAGATGGTGGTCCAGAACCAACACTTTTCACCTGCATCACGGGGAGGTGGGCATCAGCCCGTGGGATGTCTACCAGGTTTCTGGGGTCCCGATCTTGGGGTCCATGTATGACGAGTTCCTCCCCGTTGCCAGCGTGTGGGGAGATGCTGAGCAAATGCCGCGACTGGCGTCAGCGCTGATGGCGCTTGTCCCTGGAGAGGACAAGGAGGCAGTGAGGGATGTCCACTTCAGAAGATGGTTCAAATGCTTCCTGAATTTCCCAGAAGATCGGGAGTTCCCTCCAAGGCCTCGAACTTGTCCAAGGGCAGCCCAGCGGGGCAAGGGGAACTCATATTGGCGGGTTTTGGAGGACAACCAATGGAAGACTTGGGGTTTTAGTGTCAGCACCGAACAACAGCCAATAGTCAGGATGGCGGCATTCATCGCGGCTCTCATCTACGGCTGGATCCTGCCGGTGAGAGATACAAGCATGGGGGTATGGCCCAGCTCGTTCATCATGGCGTCGATGTTGGCCATGGGGCAGCAGATCAACCTGGGGATCCCGATGCTCACCAAACTATACAGAATGCTGCGGCGTATTAGCGAGGGCAAGAAGCCGCCAAGAATATGCGGGCCCTTCCACCTCCTGTATGGGTGGATCGCGGCGCATATCAGGGGGATTTACGAGCATCCAAACCCCATTTCGCCGCCGGGATCAGACTTTCGCCCCTCCATTCTGAACGCAGTTGGGAGCTTCCCATTCAAACTGGCCGTTCCGATGGTGCTGAATAGGGTGTGGAGGGCGGACGAGTTAAACTTTCATCCCTTCCCACTGCCGACGGGGAGGCTTACTGATGATGGACGGGGAACGGAAGAACATCGGGCTTACCACTTGGCCTTCCGAGGTGGAGTTTTGGTGGCTCGAATAGATCGTGAGCCAATCTGTGAACCGTACACCCCGCATCGTTTTGCGAGGCAGTTCCGGTGCCTCCAGCGGCTGACACCGCAGGTATACTGGGAGGTGCGTCACGAGGAGCACCCGTGTGTGATGAGGCAGCTGTGGCTCATGTTCACACGTGAGGATGGAAAGATGCAGATCGCATTGCCTCCGTCCACCGCCGCCTTTGGCTTAGTGAAAGAGTACGCCATCAGCTGGGAGGCCGCTTACCCGGGGGAGATGCTGAAGCAGCCAACGATTCGGGTTGGCGATGGTGGGCCTACTCTATCTCGAGGTCGAGGTCGGAGGGCAGCTAGGGCCACTCGCGGCAGCGGGGCTGCCATGGCGGCGAGACCCGCACCGGCCAAGGGTTCGGCAGCAGCGGCGGATCCGGTGGTTCCGGGAGAGCAGGGTCATCCGGAGGGGCGGCCACCGAGGGGGTTCCGTAGGATACCCACTCAGGCTCCGGGGAAGCGGCTGCGTCACATCGATATGGCAGAAGATGCTATCTTTCCGGAAGCTTGGGACATTTGGGATGTCAATCGGCAATTCCTCAGCCCACCTGAGATGTGGGCCCACCTGAATCGCCTCGGGATGGAACTGCCGGGCATAGGCCCAGTTCGGGCTGGATTCATGGTGTCTCCGGTGGAGGCAGAGCAATACTTGAACGAGCTGGAGGATTACGTCCACTCCAGCAGTGTTCCTCGCCCAATGACGGATCGTGTGAGGGTACTGTTGAATCAGACGGTGCCCCCGCAGCTATCGGCTGCCGATCGGAGGGAGCGCTTCCCCTTGCCGGAGGAATCAGGGGACTCTTCTCAGGAGGATGAGGCTAGAGGAGGGAGCCCACTGGAGGAGGGCGAGGTCGGCGACCGAGGCTCAGAATCCGACGATTTCGCGGAGGCTCTCGAGGTAGCATTCCAAACTTCTCTTCTTACGATCTGTTCTTGAATCCCTATGGACTTCTCACCAATGTTTGAGCCATGCAGGAGGAACTTGTTCATAGGCCTCGTTCTCGCTCCTTGACGGGTGATGACGCGGGACCTTCAGAACCCGCGCCTATGGCTGCGTCCAGTTCTGCGTCTGGTGGGACCAGGGGGTCTGAGGCGGCTCCTCTGGAATCTCCAGACTTTCCAACAGTATACTGGGGGCCTCGTCTCGGAGTCCCATCAGTACCGGCCCAGGAGCAGTGCTCGGAAGTCAATCTTCGTAAGTCTCCTCCACCGTTATCCTCGTTGCCACATGTGGGCCATGCCAACTAACGTTTATGTCTCTTTCTGTCATACAGTTCTCCGACTGGCGTGGGCTGCTGCAGCGAGGCTGGTCGGGATGTCTGGCGGCGTCCCTCCCAGGGCCATGCCGGTGATGGTGATGATAGTCCCTTCACCTCCTCAAGCCGCGGCGCACACCATCACTGGAGGGACCACCAGCAGGGCCATACTTGAAGTCATCGAGGTGGACTCTGAGGAAGAGGATCAACCGGTCGGTCCCAGTCCTGTCGTGCCTGCGCCGACGTCAGGTGTCGTACCAGACTCAACACCAGATGCAGATCCCGCTGAGGAATTCCTGCAGGCATATCCTGCGTACGAGCCTGCCCACCGTGCAGATTGGGACGAAACGGCCTCTGATGAGGAAGACAGCAGCATAGTCCGCCGCCGGTCGTGGAAGCTGATCACGTGCTTTATCAGGGACACTCCCCAAGCACAATGGCTGGCCAAAATGGATAGGCTCCGCTCGCGGTTGCGCGAACTGTGTGCCGGGGGAGTGGATGCCCAACGCCCTCACGCGCTCATCCGAGACCTCATGGCTGAGAAGATCCGGGAGCATGACCGTGGGTTGAGCGTGGGATGGCAGCGGAGGAAGGCGACCAGCATTAGGAAGCTCTAGGAGGCTGAAGGCGAGGTCCAACAGATGCAGATCCGGGCCAACGAGCTTTCAGCCACTCTCGATGCGCAGTCCGAGCTGGTCTCACGATTGAAGGCCCAGCTAGCGGAGGCTGAGGAACATATGGGGAAAACCTCTGGAAGGATGGCTGCCGTCCATGCCGAGGTAGAAAGGGCCAGGGCCAGAGTTGACAAATTACGCCCCGCCGCTGCTGAAGAGGAGCGGGAGTTGAATCAGCGGCAACAGGCTTTGGACGCCGCAAGTCAACGGGTGGCGGAGCTGCAACTCTCTTTTGACGGAGTCAACCCGTCCATGGGGGAAGTCAACCCCCGAGTATTGTAGCGAACCCGAAAGAAACTTTTATTAACACTTTTGTGCTTCAACTCTTTCTTTCTTCTTTGTTTTGAGTTTCGTGGCACGCACGATTTCCACTGTTGAATTGCCTTGTTACATCCCTACAATGTATGCGGGACGTTTGACGACAATTCCTCAAGCCAGTCCAGATTCCCGAAAGATGGGGAAGGCTTGATCGGAGGAGGAACTTCCAGGATAGCTGAATTACCGTTTCTCCAACGTGCTCTTATGCAAGAACAGGGCAGCACCAGGGGCGCTGAAATCGGTTCAAACAGATGAAAATGGGAAGTGTGAATCACGATGCCCAAATTCGGAACACTGTGGGGGATAGCGTGACAATAAAGGACAACCGCTAACCGTGGCGGACAAACGGTATCCTTACTACGTTAGCCTAAAATGGGGACAACAAATGAGCATCGACCACTGACCATATTCGCAACGCGGGATTTTATCAATTTTTTGTCGATCAATCTTCCAGGACGTTGGCCCAGGACAGTTGGTGGACCATAGGTCAGACATCCATACTGTTAGGGGGTCCTTCCAGACATGACCAGTCTTCTGGAACGTTGGCCCAGGACGGTAGGTGAGCCGATGCGGCATGAGACCAGACCGTTAGGGGGTTCCTTCAGACATGAAAGAGGACGAGGGTCCGAATAAGGGGTACGCAAAGCGTGGAACATGGAGTGGTGGTTTGTTCAAAAAGAATCCAACACTTCGGTAGTTGTACCACCGTGGTGGGAGTACGCCAGATGGGCGCATCGGCCTGATCACGGATCATTCTTTCTTCCAGACAGGGCCTCTGGCGAGGGCTGGAAATGGGGAGGAACAAGATTTCGTGATTCCAGGGGTTGAACCCTAGGTGAAATGCTTGGGTGTCTCTACGTATCCCACGTGATGATGGGAATCAAGCCGCACGTAGTTCTGGAAGTGCAGTTTAACGTCATACTGGACGAGGAGCCGCCTGACCGTGTTGGTACACATCCAGCCAAAACTACTAAGCCCACGTGAGTCGTGCTTGGTGTGGGAAACAAGCAGTAGTGGTGGGAATTTCCCGACGCAGAGAGGGGCAGGTTAGGGAAAAGGGATGCTCGGTGACTACCGGCCCGATGACACTAACACTATCATTTAGCGCACCTAGATGCGCGAAGAGAAAGAGCCGAGTATGACGGAATTCAACTTGAACATGAGGAAGTGGAAATGTGTGAATCATGGCGCTCGAGATTCGGATCACGATGATGGCGGCGTGGCGATGGAGGATTACTGCTGACCATGTTCGCAACACAGCATCCTATCGCGTTAGCCTAGAATGGGGACAGACAAATGAGGGTCAACCGTTGACCATGTTCGAAACATGGGACCATGTCACAAATGTTGTCAGAGATCCGTGGGGACGTTGGCCCGAAACGATTGAAGGGCCCTTAGGTCCAGCATTCATGGAGAGCCCTTAAGCTTAGTATCCACGTCATCTGAGGTTCCTTTTGGATGCGGAAGAGGATGAGGATCCAAATAGCGAGCTCACGAAGCTTGGTCATGAGATGAGGGGAATGTCCCTGTGAAAATCCCATGCTTCGGGCTTTTTGTCAAAACACATCTGAATACGGCAACGAAACGTATTAGAGAGAGGGAGCAGATTCTTTTCCCTTGGGGTGATCGTAGTTTATGGTCATAGAACTCGGACCATGGATGGGAAAAGGGATCAGGGGACGCATGACATCAAAACCTGACGTGAATGAGGACGTAGTCCTGCTTACTATGCGTTCTCCGAGGAAATTCTCGAGTCGAGGGACCGAACACAAGGGTTAGGCTGGGCCCACGGGGAAGTACCCGAGCGCTCCTACGTATCTCATAAGGATGAGAATCATGCCATACGTAGTTCTGGAAAAGGGGAGTGCAGACATGGCCCTTGCACTAAAGAAGCGGAATTTGATGTATCTTGTTTGTTCTTTAAGGTGAATGGTTTTTTTTTGTGAAGCGACAGGCCTAGAACAGTAGGTCGTGATGTCGCCACAAGAATCAAGCCGTGATGGGCGTTGACAAATGGAATGGCACGTGACCAATACCCAACGTGATGTCCTCTACAGCGAGGTCACCACAATGCGGTGCCGTTTTTCGTCGTGCGGCCAGGACGATAATGTCACAGTTTAGGGTCGTATGATAGGACCAAGCATGCATTTTATCGTCATGCAGCGCAGACGTAGCAGAGACGATGCTAGGTGGGAAATGTGTGCAGTGTTATAAAACACAATTGACGGAGACATGATCCCACATCAGATTGTACGCCATCCGGAGAGGGAAACCTTAAGCCGAGGGGCCTACACGGAGGTGAAACAGGGAGAGAGACTGGCTTCCTGAATGGGTTGTACCCGGAGACAGGGCGTCTAGGTGGTCCTACGTATCCCATGAGGATGGGAATTTGAACGTAGTCCCGAATGGGTCTTAGTTTATGGTCTTAGAGCTCGGACCATGGGAGTCCCAAAGGACGCCAGATTGCAACCTTGTCCCCCTAGCATGCAAAGGTGCACTGAGGGATAGCGCCAAAAGTGTCGAGATTCCACCTGGACATGATGGGGTGGAAAATGATGTGAATCATGCAACCAACATTCAATGACTGAAGGGGATGGCGTGACGACAGAGGATTACTGCTGACCATGTTCGCAACACAACATCTTGTCACGTTAGCCTGAAATGAGGACTAACAAAACGAGCATCGACCGCTGACCATATTCGCAACGCGAGATTTTATCGATTTGTTGTCCGAAACCCTGGAGGGCGTAGGCCCGTATCGGTAGGAGAGCCCTTGGGCGTAGTATCCAGGCCGTTCTTGGAGGTCCCTCCAGGTGTGAAAGATGATGGAAGTTCGAATAGAGGGGAACACGAAGCTTGACAAGTGGAAGGAACTTGATCAAGTTGAATCTGACACTCTTGGTCCTAGACTAGAGTGCTCTTAATACATGGGTGAACCACTGCTGGGAGCCAAGGGACTCAACCTTGAGGGTGATCGAGAGATGGAATATTCCCAGGGGAAGGGGGGAATGATGCCCAAAACCTTGTATCATACCTACACACCCCCCCGCTGGAGAGGGATGGACCAAGTGGCCTAGGTGACCGGGAAATCAGGAGATCTCCCAGAGGTGGGTCTGGACCCAAATCTTAGACATTCAGGTGGCCCTACATATCCCATTAGGATGGGAATCAAGCCATATGTAGTTCTGAAGGGTGCCTTTTAACGTCATGCGGGACAGGGAACAGGAGGACTGAACCTCAGAATGGGGGCGTGCGTGGTGCAGCTATTGCATACCCGACGTGAATGAGGACATAGTCCTACACCGCGCCACGCAGCCCTATGATCAGGGTCCTGAAGGTAGGATTAGAGAGGTAAATTTGCTGAACTCAAGCTGGGTCCGAAGACAAGGGGTCTTGAACGTAGTTCCAGATGAGAGTCTTAGTTTATGGTCTTAGAGCTCAGACCGTGGGTGGTGACACCTCCCGAGTAAGCACAGATGTCAACCCAATCCCTAAGCCCACGTGAGATAAACTCGGTGTGGGAAACAAGGGGGGTATCCTCATCGCAATACTTGGGTCGTCTGTCAAAGGGGAGTCAGCAGAGAGTTTCGAAGGACACCTTTGATGTAGCTTGTTCCTCGAACGCGCAGACGTGCACGGGGGAAATGTACCAAGAGTCTCGAGACTCTACTTGGACATGATGAAGTGATGAAGGGTGTGAATTGTGTACCCGACATTTGGGCTTAATGGGTTGGCGTGACGACAGAGGAAAACTGTTATCCATGACGGAAACACGACGTCTGTATCACGTTAGCCTGAGGTGGGAACAACAAACGAGCATCGACCGCTGACCATATTCGCAACGCGGGATTTTATCGATTTGTTTTCCGAAACCCTCGGGGGCGTTGGCCCGTATCAGCAGGAGAGCCCTTGGGCATTGTATCCAGGCCGTTCTTGGGGGTCCCTTCGGGTGTGAAAGATGATGAAAGCCCTGATGCGGGGATACGCAAAGCCTGGAAAGCGAGTGCGGACGTGTCCGAGTAAAGCTTGGCATTCCACGTAATAAACCAGAGTACTCTTAAGCACATTGGTGAACCGCCGAAGAAAAAGGATCGACGAAACAGATCAGAGGACATGATCCCACACCACACCATATGGTCCCCTCATGGGGGAAGGATGGGCCAAGGGGCCAAGATGGGATGAGGATTCCCGAGAGATGGGGATGGACCCGGATCTTGGACATCCAGGTGGTCCTACGTATCCCATTAGGATGGGAATCAAGCCACACGTAGTTCTTGAAATTCAGTTTAACGTCATACTGGAGGAGGAGGGGAGTAATATACCCCTAAACAAGGGAGGTGTATGGCATGGTAAAGAAGCCGTCGTGAATGAGGACGTAGTCCTACGTCGCACCATACGATCCTATAAAATAGGTCCTGGGCCGCGGCCCGGAAAGGCCAAGGGGCCTGGGGCTGAGCCTCGGTCAGGAAGGCCTGACTGGTTTGTAGTTTAACGTCTTACATGAGGACGGGGGTCGGGGACCCGAGGAGGCCAAGGGGCCTGAGTCTGGGCCTCGTAAAGGGAGTTTCACGGCACGATACATGATCCCGACGTGAATGAGGACGTAGTCCCACACCACACCGTACACTCCGGGTAAGAAGGGACCTAAGCTGTGACCTGGAAAGGCCAAGGGGCCTAAGGTCAAGCATCAGTTAGGAAGGTCTGACTGGTTTGTAGTTTAACGTCTTACATGAGGACGGGGGGCCAGGGGCCCAAGGAGGCCAAAGGGCCTGAGGCTGGGCCTCGTAAGGGGAGTCGTACGGCATGGTACATGATCCCGACGTGAATGAGGACGTAGTCCCACACCACACCGTACACTCCAGGTGAGGAATCCTGGGCCGTGGCCGGGAGAAAAGGGGAAGTTATCAGTCAGAAAGGCCTGACTGGTTTGTAGTTTAACGTCTTACATGAGGACGGGGGGCCAGGGGCCCAAGGAGGCCAAAGGGCCTGAGGCTGCGCCTCGTAAAGGGAGGGTGTACGGCATGGTAAATGATCCCGACGTGAATGAGGACGCAGTCCTACATCACACCGTACACCCTTATGAGGAATCTTGGGCCGTGGCCCAGATCGCTAGCACCACCTGGGGGAAGTTTGTCACCTTGGGATGGGGCAGAGGGGTTCACTGTTCTTGATGCCTGGGGCATCTCGGGGTGGACCCGAAGATCCAGGACACTGTTGACCATGTTCGAAACACAGCGTTCCTATGGTGACCCGCATAGGGTCAACAAATGAGCGTCGACCGCTGACCAAATTCGCAACGCGGGACTTGTATCGACTTGTTGCTTAAGAAAACCCTCAGGGGCGTTGGCCCGTATCGGTAGGAGAGCCCTTGGTCATTGTATCCAGGCCGTTATCGGGGGTCCCTCCGGGTGTGAAAAGGTGGCAGAATCCCAGTCAAGGAGTGGGTGAAGCTCAGTTGCGTTCGTCCACAAAAGGGGCAAACACATCCAGGGGGAATGTGCAGCCGGGTCGAGGCTTGCTCGACGTGGGTCGGGGCAAAAGTGTGCACCCTGCCATGTCTTGACCCGAGGGGAAGATTTTGGCTTTTGGGCTGGGCCAACGGACGAAATGTCTGGCCGTTCCTACGTATCTCATAAGGATGAGAATAAAGCCATACATAGTTCTTGAAGGCCATGAAGTTTAGCGTCATGCGGTGAGGACGTGGGAGGGTAGAAGAACGAGAGTGGGCGCATGGTGCGACCTTTACAATCTTTGCGCGAGTGGGGTTGCATGAGCGGGGCCAAGAAAGCCTACTCCCTGCTACACAAAGATCCTTCAAGGTGACTATCCCCAGGGGGAATAGCGGAAGAGAAAAGCTTGGGGCTGGGCTCAAGAAGAGGTGTTCGAGCATTCCTACGTATCCCATGAAGATGGGAATCAAGCCATACGTAGTTCTTGACATGCAGTTTAACGTCATGCGGGACGAGGGGCATCTCATTCGGGGATGTGTACGGTATGGTACATGATCCCAACGTGAGGACGTAGTCCTACACCGTACCGTACGATCCCGTAAGAGGGTAAGTCGGAGAGAAACGAGGGGGCCTGGGGCCAGACCGCGGTGGAGACGGGGCCAGGGGCCTAAGGAGGACGAGGGGCCTGAGGCTGAGCCTCGGTCAGGAAGACCTGACTGGCTTGCAGTTTGACGTCTTGCAGTGAGGACGGAGATGCAGTTTAAGGTCATGCAGGACCAAGTCGCAGTTTAGGGTCATGTAGGACCAATGCAGTTTAATGTCGTGCAGGACCCTCTCGCAGTTTAGGGTCGTGCAGGACCAATGTTTTGCCCTAGGAAAAGTATCGCTTGAGGAATTTGGCATTGGTGGGAGGAGTTACACGCTCTCCATCTGTGGTCACCAAGGAGTATGCTCCGTTGGGGTAAACCTTATGGATGATATAATGCCCTTCCCATTTGGGTTCTAACTTGGGTGGTTTTCTACCGGGAATCATTGGCGCTCGAAGGGCCAATACCAGGTCACCCTGAAGAAAAGAGCGGAGACGAACCTTCTTGTCAAAAGCTCTCGCTATCTTGTCCTGATGCCTTTCCATATTGTGCAGGGCACGAAGCTGGTTCTCGTCTAGTGCCTCTAATTTAGCTAGACGGATCTCGGCTACCTCATCTGATGTCTGGTGATCATAAACTGCAGTGCGTAGCGACGACAGCTGGATCTCAATGGGTAGGACGGCCTCAGCTCCATACACCAGGGAATATGGGGTCACCTGGGTAGAGTAGCGAGTCGTCGTCCGGTAAGCCCAGAGGGCGTTGGGGAGCTTGTCCGACCAACTCTTCTTGTTCTGACCAACCATCTTCTGCAGAATGTTAGAGAGGGTCTTGTTGAACGCCTCGATCTGTCCATTCTCCTGCGCATGGTAGCGGGAGGTATGGTTTGACCGGATGTCGTACTTAGCGTACAATTTCTTCAATTTAGCTGCTCAGAAGTTGGTGCCGTTGTCAGTGAGGACGGCGTGAGGGACTCCAAACCGGTGGATAATGTTGGAGCTCACAAAGTCAATGATGGAACGGGCCTTGACCTCTTTGAGCGGAACTGCTTCTGCCCACTTGGAGAAGAAATATGTAGCAGTCAGGATGAACCTACACTGGCGGGCTGTTGCCGGCGGATACGGTCCCACTACATCAAGTCCCCATACCGAAAATGGCCAAGAGTACTTGGTGGGGTGGAGGGGTTCTGGCGGCCGATGCAAGAAGTTGGCGTGTACTTGGCACGCGTGGCATCTCTTGGCGTATCCAATACAATCGTGGATCATGGAGGGCCAGAAGTACCCTAACCTCCGGATTTGCTGGGACAGCTTCGGCCCAGCTTGATGAGCGCCACAGGAACCGGCCTGAACCTCTTGCATAACTTGAGGTATCTCTACTCCTTGGATGCAACAGAGGAGGACACCATCGAAACTCCGTTTATAGAGGATCTGCTCAAGACTGGGGCCGCTCTGGAGGGTGAATTGAAGTGCGCGGCGCCAGATTCGCTCGCGCTCGGCCCGGTCGTCCGGGAGCTGACCATTTTGGAGATACTCGACAAAAGGTGCTCTCCAGTCGGGGGTGGTTTCAACCACTGCGTCTGACGAACCCGGGACTCCCGACATGGAGGGTCCGGCGGTGAGATGACTTACCCGCAGGCCATCATGGTCCTCTTGGGTGACAGGAGCAATGACTCTCCGGTGGGCCACGTGTATGACCAAATCATCTTTCTCGGGTTCTGCGAGCGACGCGGCTAAGCCAGCCAGGGCGTCCGCTTGTCCGTTCTGCGATCTTGGGACATGGGTAACCTCTGGCCGAGAAGAGAACTGGGCCATTAGGAGGAGGGTGTACTCCAACAATGGTGCAAGCTCTGGCTTCCTGATGACGTAGTCGCCATTAACCTGTTTGATCACCAGCTCGGAATCTCCCTTCACATGTAGATGGGGAACATGGATCTCAAGGGCCAACTCGAGGCCGGTGATGAGAGCTTGGTACTCTGCCTCGTTGTTCGTACAACCTTCTGACAACAGAAACGAGTATGGCAGGACGGCTTGCGCCGGGGTAATGAAAACAATGCCCAGACCCACTCTGTTGAGCTTGGGGTCGTTGAGCCTTCTACCGGTGGGACACCGGGAGGCGCCGTCGAAATGCATTTGCCAACATGGGGCAGCATGATCGACTGAGAGGATCGTCTCGTCGGGGAAGTCCAGGTCCGGGGATTGATCCACGGGGTTTGGATGGGCAGCTAAAAAGTCTTCCAACGCCTGTCCCTTAACGGCCTTCTGAGGCACGAACCTGATATCAAATTGCTGGAGAATCACCGCCCACCGTGCTAGTCGGCCAGTCAGCATGGGGCGGTTCAGGATGTACTTCAGCGGATCTACCCGAGAGATCAATTGTACCTCGTGGTGTTGCAGGTAGTGCCGCAACTTCTGCACAGCGAAGACGAGCGCAAGGTAGCTCTTTTCGATAGGGGAGTATCTGACCTCCGTATCGAGAAGCATGCGACTGAGATAGTAGAGACTGTTCTCAGTGCCCTCGTTATTCTTCTGGGCGAGCAGCGCACCGAGGGATCTCTACAGGGCGGTCACGTAAAGGACCAGTGGCTTTCCGGAGACGGGTGGCATCAAGACCGGAGGTTGGAGCAGATACTGCTTGATTTCCTCGAAGGCGGCCCGACACTCCTCATCCCATTCGTAGGCAGCGTCTTTCTTCATGAGCCAGGAAAAGGGCTTACACTTGCCAGCCAAATTCGCAATGAATCGGCGTATATAGGCTAAGTGGCCTTGCAGGCCTCGAAGCTCCCGAATGTTGCTCGGGGGAGGCATTTAGCTGATGGCCTTGATCTTCTCCGGGTCGATCTCGATACCTCGGTATCTGACAACGAAGCCCAGAAACATCCCAGAGGTGACTCCGAAGGCACACTTCAGCGGGATCATCTTCAGGTGACGGGAACGGAGGAAACCGAACACTTTCTCAAGGTCTTTGAGATGGTCCTGGCGCTGACGTGATTTGACTACAAGGTCATCCACGTAGCATTCCACCAACGTCCCGAGGATCGGTTTGAATATGCGATGCATGGCCCTCTGATAAGTGGCACCTGCATTCTTCAAACCGAATGGCATTACCCGGTAGCAAAAGGTACCCTGGGGAGCCCTGAAGGCAGTGGACTCCTCGTCTTCGGGGGCCATCCGGATCTGGTTATACCCGGAATACCCATCCATGAAGGAGAGGGCTTGGAACCCGGCCGTGGTGTCAATCAACAGCTTCGTCACTGGGAGTGGGAAGTCATCCTTTGGGCAGTGGCGATTGAGATCGCGGAAGTCGATGCAGACTCTGATCTGCCCATTCTTCTTCCTGACCGGCACAATGTTGGCGAGCCATTTGGGGTACTGGACCTCCTTAATGAAGTTGGCTTTGATAAGCTTGTCAACTTCGGCCTCAACCATAGCACCATGAGAAGGGTGCATTTTCCTGGGAGGCTGCTTGAACCCACGGTGTTTTGCCGGGAGACCCAGACGGTGGACGACCACTTGGGGATCCAGCCCTGGCATCTCATCGTAACTCCAGGCAAACACATCGCGGTGCTGTTTGAGGAAGTCTACATACTGCTGCCGCTCCTCGAGGGACATGGCCGCACTGATCAATGTGGGTCTTGGATCGGCCTCGCTACCAAGGTTCACCTGCACCAGTTCATCAACCGTGGTAGATACGCCTTCTTCAAAGGCTGGGGGAGCATCCTCCAAGTCTTCCTCCCCAGCCGTTGGGGGACTTCCCGCGACGGAAGATACTTCTAGGCTCTCAAAACCCGAGGGGCAGCTGGTGCCGGCTTGGGCAGCAGCGGTCATCAAATCAGGAGACTCACTTGTCGTTGAGACCATAGCAATGAATGCATTTGATCCTATCCCATCTGGCCTTTGGCCTAAGGGGCCACGCTTGATGATATCAAAGCAGTGGTGATGCGTCGGCCTGAGTCGGTTAATTCCAGCCCGGCGAAAGAGACACGTATGGCGCACCGCCGTTGTCATCAGCTTGACGTCTCGGTACCGTACAGGGGTAGGAGGTTCCGGGATGACCCGAGCCTGGTTGATGTAGGAGTACGAGGTGATTTTCCGCCGTCGCTTGGACACGGGAACATGACTTCCTTGCGTACCCGAAACAATAAAACATTGTCCCATGTCGGGGGTCGTGGCCTCCAACCGGTGGATCGGGATGATGTAGGCGTCGTCCATGCTTTCCCAGGGATCACTTGTGATCGGGGCGGGCTCATCCTCGCTTACCAGGATTTGCTTGTCCTTACTTTTGTAATAACCCGCATCCAGATAGCGGGCCTCACAAGAAGCGAAAGGGGACGCGTCTCCTTGGAGCACGCCTACTCGACCGTTGAGCGAGTACTTAAGGCACTGGTGATACGACAAGGGGACCGCTGCATGCAGATGGAGCCATGGCCTACCCATCAATGCGTTGTAGGCGGTGTCCTGAGAAACAACCATGAACTCGGTGCTGGAAATTAAGCCACTGAACTGAGTCTTCAGGCGGGTCTTGCTGACCGAGGTTTGCTCTATCCTGTCGTACCCCTAGATCCTGAGGTCAGAGGGAGTCAAATCACCTTCGGACAGACCCAGCTTTCGCAGCGTCCGGGTCGGAATTAGATTGATTCCAGAACCCGTGTCAACGAGGCAGCGACGGACTTCCACATCGTTAAAGTGGCCAGTGATATACAGTGGGCGAATGTGCCCCTGTATAGGGGGGTCCTCATCTTCGCCGGAGAACAAGATAACCGTCTGACATTCGGCGTTTTCAATCGTCTCGGTATGGAAGGCTTCCGCAGCTGCCACTTCCGTCTCGAACTGGAGGGGGCTCCTTAGGGCCTCGGCAAGTGCCTCGCGCATTTCAGATGACAAGATAAGGGCCTCGAGGATGGAAAGCCTCACCGGGATGCCGTCCAGATGCTTCAGAACATCGTACTTTCGTGCCAAGCGCGAACCTCTGCTTACCGGAGGTCGTTCAGCATTTGGATGCACAGCGGGTCCGGCTGGCTGAACCGGCGAGTAACTAGTACTGGGTACATCTTGCTACCTACCAGTAGAAGCCTGAAGAGTAGTCGCCGGACTAAGATCGGACAGCGGAGGCTGGCCTGTCGCCGTGCAAGACTGGCTGTGATACGAACGAGGCGGCTCCTCCCGATCCAGCAGCACGAACGGCGGTGGAGGTAGAGCCGAGGGTGCTGGATGGGTCTGCGCGTGCTGAGATCTACGTTGAGCCTGCTGCCTGGTCTCGGTAGCGTGCACGGCTTGGTCGCAAATGCCCGCTAACGTACCTCGATGACCGGCGCGATTGCGATTCCGCCGACGTTGACGTCGGCTGGAAACGTTGGGGAGGTCTTCCTGGGGTTCCCCCTTGTCGGGGGTCATATAGGGCTTTACCAGCTCCACGGTGTTAACCGAAGCGTACCCTTGACTGTTGCTCGAAGAGTCATCCACCGCTTGGCGGATTCTGGGAGGAATGCCCATTTCGGGAGGCATAAAGTCACCGAGAGTGCGGGATAACGACGACACTGACGGTGCACGTTGCTTCTTCTTGCGTCGCCGCTGCTTGCCCTTTTGGGAAGAGGTCGACTGTGAAGATGATGCTGAGGCACCAGCTACTTCTTCTGAAGGTTCCGACTGCTTCAGGCGTGCCCGGATGATACCCTGGGCACAGACGACGGTTTTTCCAGCCATCCAGTTGTCGTATTTCTGGGACCCGCGGCTAGGGACCTGCTGCCACTCACCTTCGCCGTCTCTGCCGATTTCTGATCCCGCAAAGACGCCTGCCACTTGCGCTGGCGCTGGGTCCAACTTGACTATGTTGTTGTTGACCTGGTCCTAAAGCCAGTCTTTAAACACATAGCATCGCTTGAGGGTGTGCCCCAGGATCCGATGATAAGGGCAGTAGTTGGGGTGATCGGTGAGATGCGCCTCTGTCGGCCTCCTGCACTCAGGCAGACGCACGATCCCTTGCTCTAGAGCACTTCGGAAGTAACCAGGGACCTGATTTTCGTTGAACGAATAGGTATGGTACTTTCTTTCCGGGTAAGGAGCCCTGGGGGCCTGGTCCTATCGAGGGACCGGAGGGGCCTGCTGAGGAGGCGGCGCCTGGTTGTCTCACCTAGGTGGCGGCGGCGCATTGCGCGGGGGAACCTGTCGGTTCTGAGGCGGTCGCTGCTGGGCAGGAGCCTGTGCTTGAGGTGGAGGACCTCTGCGGGGTTGCGGGGGTGGTGCCGCCGGTAGTAATTCCAGCTGCCTCAGGGCTTCTATTTGAGCCACCGCGGCGGGTTCAGCCCTGGCGGCCCTCCTGGCTGGGATCATAGGGGGCAGCAAACGTTCCTGACTAGCCTGTTGCAGGGCCTCCTCGAGGCGCTGGGCCTTATCCGAGAAATCTCTGAACCCTCCAGGGTAGTTCTGGGTAATCAAGGAGGGTACCGGCTCTGTCTTGACGTTCCCCACACACATCGTCAGTAATTGCTCCTGAGTCAGTGGCATATCGAGGGAATACGTAAGTCCTTTCCACCGAGCGATGAAGTCCGCAACCCGCTCATCAGGCCTCTGTTTGCACTTGAAGAGGTCCGCAATGCTGGTCTTTCGCGTGGTGGAGCTGAACTGGTATAAGAACTGCCGGCGAAGATCCTCCCAACCGGTCACTGATCCGATAGGGAGCTGGCTGTACCAGACGAATGCCAGACCTTCCAATGTCTGTACAAAACATCGGAGCTTAGCGGCTTCTTACTGAGCCGGGGTCCCCAGCATGGGGCCACACCTGGAAGAGAAATGAGCCAAGTGTTGGGGTGGGTCCCCTGTCCCGTTAAAAGGCGAGAAAGTGGGGTTCCCAAAACCCGGAGGCGCGGGCATATCATCCACCCACGCGGGATAAGGCTTGCCATCTGGTGGGACCGCCACCTGCCATGTTTCCAACGCCTCGAGGCGGGATGTGAGTGCCGCAATAAGGTCCTCCGGGTGGGGGTCCCTGTCTTGACGGGGATCCCTAACCACAAGTGCATTTCCAGGTTCTTCAACACGGTAGACGGCTTCGGCCGCTCGCGGGTCAACTGGCTGGACGACCTGCTGGGCGACTGGGGGAACCCGGGTTGGATTCTTCAGACTGCCCCGTCGCTCAGGGGGGTTTGGCGAGACGTATCGCGCCCTCTTTCCGTATGTTCCTGCTTCCGCCCTGTCTGCGGTAGTAGCATGATCAGGGTTGCCCGGAGGCATCTCGTCGGGGGGAAGTTGCTCCTGCCCCTGCTGCCCCGGCCTGGGATTACCATAGTCGGGTCGTCGCTCTGCGGCGCGTTCAGCCAAGAGTTCGTCGACCAGCCTCTTCTGCTCAGCAAGCTGCTGGCGTAACGTGGCCTTCTCAGGATCTTCGTCCGTTTTCTGCACAGAGGCGGAAGGGTCGGAGTGCTTGACGGTTCCGACGTGATCTTTACCTTTGCCGGTGTTTCGACTGAGTACCAGCGACTCGGTGGGTACGGGCAGGCCTAGCAGGTTCCTCTGCTGACGGGTGACTCTCCCTGATGGGTCGAGTAGTGGCGGTGCACCCTCTGGGGGGAAGTCTCCATCAAGGAGTTCCAGTTCGTCTTCCTTGTCCACAATGTCAGCCATGTGGACCGCGATTCCTCTTGAGGGCATGTCCTCGATGTCGCATAGCGAATCGGGTTGCCGTCGAATAGGATCGAACAGAAGGGCAGCATAGTGTCCCCAGCCACGGACTTGCACATGGGGGGTGGCTTCCCTGACGATCTTGCGGAGTGCCTTGAAACTCTGAACGCATTTTCGTTGGAGGTAACTCTGGTGACCGGGCGACTCGGGGTGCTGGGCCACAAGGAGCGCCGCTGCATCAATCAGGCGGCACTGTTTTCCAATCTCCTCGAAGTGCTCTCGACTCCTGGTGTATACTACCCGTTCACAGCGGAGGCGGAAGTGCATCGCCCACAGGGTTCAACAAAAGCATCCCACTTCTTCAGGGGTAAGCGACTCGGGTACGCGTAAATATAGCGCCGCCGTGGGCCAGAACTTCTCTGGGAAGTAGTCCGCTGCAAGAATACTCCAGAAGCTCCTGGGTTCATCCTCGGGTTTCGGCCCTACATTTCCCCACTCATCAACCGGGGGTGGCTGAGGGACCGGTAGCGGTACCGAGGCGGACCTCTGGGATAGCAAACTCGGCGGTGGAGAATACGGCGAGCGAGCAGACTGGCCACCGAATTCTGGGCCTTCCTCTGAAGAGCGAGGTGACCTGACCACAATGTCACGATAGGACGGGCTAACAGCCACTGCTTCGGGTACGGGAATCGCCGTCACCGGTGTCCGGTCATGTCGTGGCTCTACCACCGTTGACCCCCAAAACAGCTCCTCGTGATCCCGAGTAGAGGTAGAGGGCGCTTCGGGTGACGATGGCGGTGACTGCGCAGTCGAAACCTGCGAAGTTCTCAGAATCTCTTCCTCCTGGATGTACCTGCGGAGAGAGACGGGAATCCGGTGGACCTCAAATTCTGGGAGAACGAGGCTGACGCGTCTGGTTCCTGCCCCAGTCCTTGATACGGAGGAGCTGGGAGAAGGTTCCATCGCTGAATCGCATTCCTCTTCTGAATCGGAGAAGCGGGCAGGTTTGATCTCTGCCGGGGCCTTCCCAGGATTCTTCTTGTGGCGGCGACGACTCGCTCTTCTGCCCCTGGGTGGCTCTTCGGGACAGGGTTGACCCCTATCAGGCAGCCTCGGGGCGGCGCTGGCGCCGTGGCGGAGAGGGCCCCCACTTGAGACAGCCGGGGTGCGGGGGGCACCAGGGCAAATGTCAAAGGGTACATGGGGAGGACCTCCATGAACAGTACCCATGTGGGCGGGGCCTCTATTGGAACTGGCAGGAGTATGGGGAAGGCCTCCATGGTCGATGCGAGTGGAGCGAGGCTGACCTTCACTCCTTGAGTTGCTGGGGCGAGGAGGACCTTCGCCAGTCGCAGAGAGGACGTAGGGGGGACCCCCACGTTGAAGAAGGACCGGATGGGCGGTGCCTTCAGAAGGATGGACTCCATACCTTGTACAGCGGGCGTGGGAAATGTTTCCGCGCTGAGCATCACTGCCACGGGGCAGGTCTTCCTGCAGGATGGGGGCAGCACGAGGCATGCCTCCATGACGAACCTCGGAGCGGGGAAGGCCCACGCTCTGTGGAGTAGTGGTACGAGGAGGACCTCCGTACGGGGTGGAATCACCGCGGGTTAGCTCGCGGCGATCACTACTGGGGCCTGCGACCCGGAGAGTCAACCCAGCCTGCCCGTGGGGCGGTTGGGGTCTCAATCTTGGTTGGGCGAAGGGGTGACCCTGCTCAGTGTACGTGGGGGCTTCATAATATATGTCGGCGGTGGCTCGGGCCACTGTAGCTGTCGACGTGGACGCGCCTAGGCGAGCGTCCTCAGCCCGGGCCCGGCGCTGACGTCGGGTCAGGCGGGCCGGTGCAGGTGGTGCAGGGACGTAGTCTGCCTGCTCTTCCTGCGGGGCCGGACGGCGGCGCTGACGTGGCCGGACGGGAGCTCTCGCCTGGGGGCCCCGGGTTGGGGCCCTGAGCGGACTGAGCCGGACAGCGCCTGCCTCTTCAGCGTAAGGCGAAGAGTCGTCAAGGCATTCCAGAGAAAGGCTCCCGAAATGGTTGAATGTCTGGGTGGGGAGCAGGGGCTCCCTGCGCGGCCGGTTAGGGCGGCATTGATGGCGGGGCCTGGAGGCCTCCAAGTCCAAGCGGTCCATATCCCTGGTCGGGATGACCCCTTCCTCCTCGTACCTGCGCACGAGGCTGTTGATCACCCTTTGTTGGATGACCTCTGATGGGGAAAGGGGACGTGGATGTCCCGTATTCCGTGATGTGGCAGCCGTCGTGGCGGTGGTGGCGCCATGTGGAGTGGCCGTCGTGGTGTTGCCCCTGCCCCTGCGCGGGCGAGGAGCGGATGGTGACCGCATCTCTGAAATAGAAACCTGGTTCCTGGAAAACGAAGGGATCAACTCATCAGTGCTGAGAGGAAAAGGATTGACAGCCAGTGCCCCATCGTTCTTCCATCCTCCATGTCTGTGAGAAGGATCCACGCCAACACGCTGCAGAGCGGAGTGCCCCACGTTATACTACCCCGACTGCCGGTGAGTTTCATGACAGGCCCGCCATTTGCTTGGCGGGACCAGGCAACGGATATCTGGATCCGGTGACACGTCAACCTACTGGTGTCTCGAACGCTACTAATCTCCATGCTGAGGAGAAGAATTTCACGTCGGGTTCACCATTTCTGTTTCCGACGCTTTCGCCGGGGCGCGCGCGCATCCGTCCGTCAGGGGGACGCGCGACTTTGTTGCCCCGCATTCCCGCTTTCCAAAGGCGGGCGACATTCGTTCCTTGTTCAGGTACGTCTGCTCCTTGATCAAAACGGGATGATGGGATATCGGTTCTTCCTTCCGTGGATTCCTCCTCAGAACTCGTCACCTAGTCCGAGTCTCCCTTATAGATTTAATACGTAGTTCGTGAAACTCTTCCCAGTGCCATGTTTCCATGGACACCGGTTAATTACACCGCTTCTGTCGGGACATTCCAAAGGGTCCAGTCAGGGCAGCAACCTTCGGTCAGGGGAGTAGTCACGTTGAGGCATCAGTAGCATGTCTGGATGCTGGGGTACCTGGCTTGTCGGTCTGTTATCCTTGATCACAAGGCTTCTCGAGGGCGTGGAATCCTGAGGCATCCCACATCGGGCGTGGGGAATTACATGTCATAGACACGTATATGAGGTTTTCCTCAGCCTCCCGTGTTCAACACAGGGTATGCCGCGAGTTTAACGTCTAGCGGAGACGGATGAGAGTGAAATGGGACCATCACAGGGGGGCGACAGTGAAGTTGGGCTTGAGCCTTGACGAGGCTTCCTACGTATCCCCGTGGCAGGGAATCAAAGTCCGCGTAGTTCGGGATGGTGCCGGTAAACCAACGTGAAGCTGGACCTTGGTCCGAGGGGAGTTGGGCTTGAACCTCTGGGAGGATTCCTACGTACCATGCCTTGACATGGATCAAAGTCCTCGTAGTTCAAATGGTTGGGTCTCAATGGATTACCACTGGCCCATATTGTAGTTTAACGTCATGCTGGATGTAGGTAGAACACGACGTGAATTGGGTGATGGGTGGGCTTGAACCTCATGGAGGCTTCCTACGTACCATGCCTTGACATGGATCAAAGACCTCGTAGTTCAAAAGGGGTTTTGTCGGTGAACCGACATGAAAGTGGACCTTGGTCCAATGGGTGGTGGGCTTGAACCTCATAAAGGCTTCCTACGTACCATGCCTTGACACGGATCAAAGACCTCGTAGTTCGGAGAATACAGTTTAACGTCATTCGGGACGATAGTGAACCCTGACGTGAATAAACGACGGGTGGGCTTGAACCTCGTGGAGGCTTCCTACGTACCATGCCTTGACATGGATCAAAGACCTCGTAGTTCAAGTGGTCACAACAGCTTACCGCTGGACTGGAATGGGACCCGATGTGAATGAGCGACGGGTGGGCTTGAACCTCGTGGAGGCTTCCTACGTACCATGCCTTGACATTGATCAAAGACCTCGTAGTTCAGGTGGGTTTCGCCGGTAAACCGACGTGAAAGTAGACCTTGGTCCACTATTGGTGGGCTTGAACCTCGTGGAGGCTTCCTACGTACCATGCCTTGACATGGATCAAAGACCTCGTAGTTCAGGTGGGAATAGGTGGGCAGTTTAATGTCATGCAGGACAAAGGGGGGATACAGTTTAACGTCATGCTGGACAAAGGCGAAACTCGACGTGAATGAACGACCAAGCAGTGTGTCTTGAACCTCGTGGAGGCTTCCTACGTACCATACCTTGACATGGATCAAAGACCTCGTAGTTCAGGTGGGTTTGTCAGGGTCGGTTCTCACTCTAAGCCCATGTGAGTCATGCTCAGTGTGAGAAACAAGAGGTTGCAAGGACCTGACGATCACGTCGCGAAGGGTGCGTCCGTGAGAAGCGAAGAGGGGCTTACGCGTTGGGTGGCCCATGGTGTTGGGACTTACTCCAGGATGGAGGCCCAGAGGGGGGTGCCTCGTTCCCTATCACGTCCTCCATTGACCTTGGTAGTGGGGAAGTACAGATATGCATGGGTGCAATCATCCGTACCAAAGGTTAGGGGCTTACGCTCTGAGGCAGCCCTTCCCCTGCGAACATACACCACTCCGACAAGGAGGATCTCATTCCATGTGCGGAAGAGTTCCATTCCCGTGGAGACGAGTGGTGTAAAGAATGTTCGAGATGGGGGGACCCTTCGTGAGGGAGACGAGGTTGGGTCAGAATTTAACGTCATGTGTTGAGGACGTGGTGCTTGGCAGTTTAACGTCCTGCAGCTCGGACGAGGTGGGTTCACTCCACACCCCTAGGGCTTACATAACCGGTACCCTATGGTCCTTGGGGAAGGGAAGGTGCCGGTAAGGCCATGGTAAAGGGGGGTAGAGGGATGAACCATCGAGGGGTCCATGTTAGCATGGCTATGCGAAGAAGCAATAGCCATTAGCGTGCCTATGCGAAGAAGCATTAGGCGAAGCAACGCTACGGGAGGTGTTGTCCATGGGACTTTGAAATCACATCGTGCAAACCTGGAGGGTCGCATGGAAAGAGGAATTGCTAAGTAGAGGAGTGTGCTTTGCGAAGTGGGGTGCCTTGGCCTTAGCATGGGGCATAGGTGGGAGTGGGAGGTGCTTCGCGAAGTGGAACAGTGTTCGCGGAGCACTGCCTCGCGAAGAAGGAATGGTTCGCGAAGCAGGGTCCTGCCAAGCAATGTACTTCGCGAAGTGGAGCGATCCTGCCTTAGCATAGGGATTACTCATATGGGTTGGGTGTTTCGCGAAGCACAAGTGCTCCGCGGCTGCCCGGGTTCCCTTGGGAATCCCCTTCCTTTGCGAACGCCCTTGAGCTTCGCGAAGGGAATCCCTCTCGGAAGAGGGGCTCAAAACAAAACAAATCAGAGTCGTCTCGCGAAGTAGAAATACCTCACGGAGCTCATGATTCCCGGGGCAAAGCGTGCTTCGCGATTCGGGAGAGGAGAAGCCGAAAGGTCGGATTGTCCGTCCCCGGGACTCAGGGGGAGTCGAGTATTTATAGGGAAGGGGCGCCGCGAAGCAGGGCTCGCGCGCCGCCTCCGGTGCTTCGCGGCGCCTCATGAACGTCAAACGGGTTCGTGGAGGATAACCGCCTCTGGAGCTTCGCGGCGTCGCCATGGTTGGGGCGCTTCGCGGCGAGGCTTCGCGGCTGTGCTTCGCGGCTGTGCTTCGCGAGGCAGCGCGCCGGCTGTCTTTTTCGTTTCTTCCTTTCGGGCCACATTTTTGGCGCCAACAAGGTCATTAGTGGAAGTAATAAACAACTGGAGCACACACACAAATATATATATATGATGAAAGATACATATGTCTAAGAACATGGACAAATAAGGGACAATTCTGGAATACCATACTAAACAAATGTTCATTAGAAAATTGGAAAAAAACTACACCGCATCGCAAGCCTCAGCTTGGTCCCATGCTCCCCAGCTCTACAGAAATAAATTACCTGAAGTAAAAGGGTGGTTGACCTTATCTATACATGCATCAATATGATATGTTTGGGCCCAAAAGCATGAACCAAACATGTGTGAGACTAAATCCTAGTAGGAAACCACCCAAATATATATGCCTAATAGTCAGTGAATATATATATGGTAGGCTATGATCAAAATAAAGAAGTAAAGAAGGAATAAATCAAAAGTAACAAATCCTATAGTTTCAAATGCATTCAATTATTAGTTGTCAAGTATCCAATCATAAAAAGGGAACCCTCTAAGAAGTACTCAAAACCCAACCCCTATCATCCAACCAAAACAAACAAAAGAAACCCTATAGAAAGTACACATAGTCTAACCCCTCTGGTTCAGCTTTGGTACAGACTCTCTGATGAAGCACTCACTGTCAATTTCCCATATTGTATCGAATTGGTAACTAAAAGGTGCTCTAGGGAAATAATAAATGTCCAATTCCCCTTGTGGCCCGCATAAAAGAATTACATACACTCTTAGGATGCACTTATGTTCATCCCCCCCTATGGTCTCACACCGTAACAGTAAACAGACACTTTGGATAAGCCCTCAATGTCCATTATCCTTATAGTCCACTACACCCGGTTCTCAAGGCCCTCTGTAAGTCAATCGTGGACAACGATCTATAACGGCCAAATTATACCTCAATTACTACTTGGATAAATAGTCTACAACATAACAGCAAGTCAGATAAATAATATTACTCCATCCAATCAGCACTAGGAATAGAAATCATGCTTCCTAACAGGCTAAGAAAGACCAAATAGTCATAAACAATACTAGCATGGGAAAGACATCCATTGCATTGAAATTAACCTTATTTATATTCAATTGACATCTACTCACGAATATAAATCATATTAGGCAATAAAAAGGTTAATTCCATAAACATGCAATACCGCAAATGGGGTATTGTGAACTCTTACACATATAACCCAAAGACTATCTACGGAAATGCAAAAAAAACCTACCTCGACGATGTATGATTGATATACTCTAGTGTCGGCCCATGGATCGACATAGAATATTGTTGATCTAGAAAAAAATCTAAAAAATTCAATAGAAGATAAGTCATTAGAGAAGAGAAATCAGGAAACGAGGTTCAAGAAGAAGAGAGAACTCACTGATGAGATTCCAACACAATTGACAGAGTTCTATTCAGAGAATGGATGCTCAATCGGGGGCTCAAGAAGGATCGTCACCATATTGATGCTCTCAGTTGATGAAGGTGAAGATGATGACACTTCTGCCAATTAGACATTAACCGGGCCTATTTAATGAAAAAAAGAGAAAGTACCGGACATGTACTTTAGAAGTACACAACGTGTACTTGCCCTTACCATCCCCCCCGCATAATTCTGTCTCCAGGTCATCACACACAGTTATGTGCTCGGCCATTACACAACCATCACATGGATAAGTGCAGAAAAGGATTAAACGATGTGTACATATAAGTACATTGTGTGTACTTAACAAATTTCTAGAAACTCCACGTTTTCTCAAAAACATGAGAGAAGATAAAAACATACCTGACAAGAAGATACAAGTTCTTATAACCTCTACCATACAGAGATGACATGGGAGCTAGGAGTGTCATCAATAGCGACAGGGGAATTGATGGGGAGAGGGGAGCCTAGAGTGCCGTCCATTATAGGTAACTCTTATAATGAAGCTACAGTTAATATAAAACATGAATAATGCTATATCAATGAAAATAAATGAAAATATGGATATCAATAATATTAATTTCATAATAATTGAAGATAAAGATACCCAAGAAAAACAATAAATTGATAATATATTAATACAAGAATCTAAATAATATAACTCATCAATGTCCCATAACCCAAGCACTAAAATGTTTAGTGTCTTAGAATGAGCTACATTAACATATTATTTTAAATCAATTTGGAACACACATATATATCTTTCTTCCCTCAAAACAATTTTTGAGATTCTACATCTAAAATAATCATCTTCATAACCTAGGGAATTGAAACATAAGAAAATTGTTAGCTAAAATACTAAGGAAAAATTAATATTGTAATTTCTTATATCAAAATAATGAAGGATAATTTGAGGAAGAACTAAATATCCGGAAAAAGAACTATGTGACCCTGAATGGTAATTATAAACCCCAATGGATCAATACAAGTTCATAAAAAGATATTTCATATAGCATAAAGGATATAAAATGGCTCAAACACATATAATAAAACACAAATCATGTGATAAAGTTATGAAATTGCAGAGTATATTAATAGTGTGGCATGATCATAAAAACATGAAATCCATATGACTGAAATAAATCATGTAAAATTTTTATATCATGATAAAACACTAGATAATGTTGAATTACATTATAAACAACTTTTATATTTGTTAAAACCCTTAGAATAGTAAAATATGCAAAATAAAACACAATATTTCCATGCCTATATAAAAAAAACTTATTATTTATATTCAAAAAACTGTGAGAAATCACATCATTCCCATTCCTGTTAGAACAAATCCATTATAAACCCATCTAATATTATTCTGAGATATAGGCATATAGAAATTAATTGGAGGGAGATATAGGACCACAACCATCATCATCAATACATGTGTGTGAAACATAAAATCAAGAAACATCATATAAAAAACAATCCATTGAAATGTATAGTGTTTATTTGGCATTAATGAAATATAACCTTAATAAATGAAATGATATCGAAATATCATTTCCCCAAAATTATTCATAAGATATTTATATATCCATGGTAAAAAAATCACAGTGTGGCTGATATACATTGTAGATAAAATTTTAGTGAATACAAAAATGTCTTCACAAAACCATTTTAATATTTTATATAAAAGGTAGAGTGTATGGAATGTCTAAAAAATTGAAATGTGTAACAAACCGTATTTTTGTGGTGATTTTTTTCATATTTTTTTTTAATTTTAATAATTATATTAATGTTGTTTAATGTTCTCTACATCCAAAGGTAGGTCCCTAGAGTATTTGAGGCTTGTTCAGAGTCTAGAGTTATGAAAAATAGTAAATATAACTAGGTTTCATGGTTAATAGTAATCAAGCTTCCTAGACTACATAATTACTTCATACCATGAGAGGAGAAACAACGGTGTAGTAAGAGCTACATGGTTTTTCTGAAACAATGAAACTTTAGGATGAATACCATTTGAGAAACTAAGTGTTTTTTTTACAATAGGATTTCACATGGACATGACATGGTTTGGGGTACCGTGTGGCATAAACCTATGTGGAACATCAGTATATAATGTCTTGCACATGGTTGGCTCACAATTTTTTAAATTGTGTCCCTCAACCATGAACACTTGTATTTTTAGGGGAAATTTATTTTCCTCTAATTTTGTATATTTTACTCTTTTCTTTTACACCTTCCATCATCAAGCGGATGGCTTGAGTTATTCACTCACAAAGCCTCCCAAATCATTGATCTATGAATTGAGTTATCATATTCATCTCTTTTCTGATACAAGATCAAAAAAATGAATTGAATTTTATATCATGACCTCACAAATCCCAATACCTCCATATATAATTTTTTTCTTTGAAAACATCTTTCAATTTATGTTCTATTTTTATTACCCACTTTTATTGGTGTTGGATTGTTTTTTAGATCTCTTCCATCCTACACTGAATCTGGGGATAATGTCAAGTGAGGATTCATTTATGGACTTTTTTTGTGGTATCATTGTTTTCCCCATGATTGTTATGTCCCATTAGAATGATGTTGTGTTGCATGCTGAATTTTTACAATTGTGTCATTTTTATTGAGTTTTTCATATCAAATTAATCTCCAAAGCACGATACAATATTTTGTCCTTGTTTAGTACTTTAGAGGATGATTACCATATTGATAGACACCCATTGGGCGTTTCACTTCTAATTGGACTTTCTAGTTAATTAAAATACTTTCAAAAACACCTTATAAAAATTCAACTTAGAAAATAAATAGATTTCCATTGGTATATGAATGTTTATTGTAAACCAAGTAACCTTTTATGTCCTTATACCTCCTAGATTTTGAATTTCCCATGTTAAAAATTTTCTTAATAACCATTTTAGTTTCTAAACGGAACTTTGGGCCATTTAAATTAATTTCATTATTATGAAGAACTTAGTGGATTAAGAAAATGGAATGGCTCATTCAAGATGCATTTATATACCTTAATTGAATTAAACATGACTAGCGAGACATATGATATGCATTGAATCTTGAGTTATATTGTAGTAAGATTATGGATTGATATGGAATATTTTACTGTGGTAGGGGTTCAGTTTAGAATTGAAGTGTCATGATCACATACTTTGGTTTTTGAGCATGACATCTTACACTATATACACTAGTTGCACTTTGGTCTTAACACACCACATTCTGTGTTCGAGTGTTGACATGATGGAAGAATCACCACCTCGACTGATGAACATGATGACTCTCAATAATTTTTAGTTGTTTGAAATGTAACCATTTTATTTATTGTAAAGTCCCACTAGACTGGTTATGGATGACTGAATTACGCCCCAATCTATCCAATACCTATTATTCCACATATATGGAAACTTACATCCCCATTTAAATTGTCTATATAAGTGGATGAAATATATATAACCATACCCTATATAATTTTTTGCTATATATATATATGGTTTCTGATCTGTCACATTCCGATAATGAACTAAATATGGTAGACCCACCAAGTGTCCTATAGGAACCTAAACGGGCTGTTGTTTATTTATTTCACCATTTTTTCCAATTCTATTCAAATCTAGACATGGATTAGTTATGAGAACTACTTGTATTACATGTATACATCATTTTTGGTCATCTACTAATATTTTATCTCACACCCCACTCAGGATGCCTTTGGTCCTCAAAAATTTTATATAACTTAAAGTAAGAATAAGGGAAAGATCCCCATTATAGGTTGTGGTTATGCATTGGTTATATATGGAGATTAGGAGCATTGGACTGAGGATTCTATTGAGACTACAATAGATAATGTTTTTGGTTTTATTGATTATTTATATTCCCTCTAAATTTAATATTCCATCACGTCATGAATCCTTGTATATGATACGTCATAATGGTTTTTTATATTATAATCATTTGGTTAGTTCTTCACACTTACACTATTTTTTATTTATTATTTCTGTTTATATTTTCTTCTATTATCATATGATTACTATTATTTATACTATTAAAAAATGGTAAAAGGGTTTATTCTCCCCTTCAAACCAACATTTCCCCCACACTACTAGTTGGCATCCTCTGGTGATTGGGGAGGCACACTTAATGCCATCTGACCCATCAACTCAAGGAACGAGTAAATTTGATCCCGGTTCGGGTTGTTACAATGTTTTATCAATGTGTAAATTTTTCATGTACCGTAATTTTTTAGTATTAGATAATAGAGTATGAGATAATAGCATTCGGAATTGACCCTATTCCAAGACAGAGAAAACCCATATACACGGGAAACCCAAATTACCTCAGATGGGAAATTACAGATATTGATTTTGTCTATTATGGTCGATATGACTTCACCATTATGTGACACACTCATTTAATGATATTATCAATATAGGTATTTTTGAAATGATGATTTAATTAACATGGCCTGATGAAATGAGGGAGTTTTATTACATATATCACTATAAAGACAACAATAATAACATGTCACTCATTTTATACATGCCACATTTATTTTCATCATGAATTTTCTTGTTGCATATTATTATTTCCTATAGTATGTATTGAATTGTTATAACATATCTTGATGGGATTTGAAAGAATAATTTAAAATTTCATTTCCCAACTTAACATAATAGTATTTTCATGAATTAGTTAAAGTAGACACAATATGTTGTTAATTATGTAATATTGATCCATTGAACATTGGTTGAATGGGTAGGAATGTGTTATGGTGGGGGTTATGGGGATTCTATATTTTAATTCTTATGGAGAATGGGCCCTTATGGACTAGAAATGGTACTCTGTCTAATTAAACCATTTTGAAGTGATTTAAATGTTTGAATGCAAAATGTTTTTAAATAACTACAGTTCAAATGTTATAACAAATATCATAAATATATATATATATATATATATGTGTGTGTGTGATAAAGGTAGATTGACCCAGAACCAATGATTTTAGTGGTTATTTTGTGTTTCTTTTGATATTTTGGTCATTATGGTCTCTTATACCACATAGACCTTGATTTTGAGCAGGAAGAGAGGCATGATCATTTCGATCGGAAGGATTTACTCCTATCCCATTTTGTTATCCACATTATTTTTATTGTTATAATATAATATAAGGTGCATATTTTAAATTTTAGTATCATTCTACCACAAATTCCTCTATTGGAACACCCTAAACGGGGTGATGAGAAACCTCCTTAGGATGTAGGCCTTGATCCCCGAGTGATACCCCCTACAGCGACACTTGTGGATACTTTTCTTATTGTGGGGCGCCCTATTCCGTGAGGGATAACTATGAATATTTTATATTATGTAAGGTGTTTCTTGACCTTCCCCATGTATAGAAGAGATTACTTGAAGATTCTAGCATCAATATCCTCTAACCTTTTAGGGGATGGAGGACTGCATGTTGTTGAGTCATTAATCAAATACATTACCTCTTAGTTTGAGTATATGGAGATGCCTCCAGAGTAGAGGGTCAAACTTTTTGAGTATATGCTATGTGATTATCCTATATGATGGTGGGTGGTTAAAACATAGAAATACTGATATTGATATATGGTATGGGAATATATTTAGATGATCTTATATGAATTTTTGCATTCCACAGACTCTGAGGGATTATAGAGATAAAATATAGATGAACTTTTATCAAGGTTGTATGTATGTTATGGAGTACTCTACTAATTTCACAAAGCTACAATTGGATTCTCCTGATCTAGTATGTGAAAAAAATATGACTGCTAATTGATTCATGGATGGACTATAATGTGGAATTCAATCGTAGTTCAATGTGTTTCGGTTCACTACTATTAATGAAATAGTCAAACACGATCTGATTATAAGATAAAATTTTTAGAGAAGCTGGTGGTGTGAGTCCGGGAAGTTTTTCACCTATATCAATCTATAATTCCTCTTTAGGTAAAAATATGTATTTTGAGTCTACACATGGAGGTATAAATTGGAAGGCTCATCATGATGACATCTTTCTAATATGACACCACTGTAGGAAGCTAAGTCAAATGAATCCTCAGTTCTTTTGAGATCTAGTTGAATGTAGAGGCTATGTTAGGATGGTCCATATATATCACATTTTCAGGACATTTCCCTTCAATTAATAGAGGTTGGGGATCTAAAAACACTCTATGATTAGGAGTAGGGATGGTAGGGCCATGTGAGGCAAGTAGAAAAAGTTCCACAATCTGCTCAGCCTGAGGTGGCGGTCGAGGCAGAGGTAGTCAGACTCTTGATTCTCAACACAAGAAGAGAAAGCATACTCATGGTAGTTAGTCAGAAACTCAGGGCATTGGTACATTCTATATACATGTATTATAGCTTATAATATAGGCATATATCACTAGAACATCTACTGCGTGAGTTACTATTATATTATCCTCCACTATACTGTATTCATTATTTGATACTAGCGTGTCTCACTCATTTATTTCGATGGTACTAAATGAATGTATGGGCGCTATGACCGATCATTTTTATGATTTTATATTGATATATACTCCTTTGGGTATACTATTATAGGATGTTCACTATTGTATAGACTATCCCCATGAGATATGTGGACATATTTTGGTGTGGAATCATTTCATCTGAGAAATTCTTGGATTTGAGATAATCATTAGGATGGATTGGCTAGTTTGATTTTGAGCCCATATTGATATAAATAATTAGAGGGTTAAATTTATATCACCATAGGGAATTCAAAAAAGAGAATAAAGGGTAATTTGTTGTCAGTGCAATTCGATATGGACCAGAGCGACATAGGCTAGGTGGTGTGAAAACACATATCCCCATTATTTTTCTAGATGGCTATGTGTTACGAACCAATTTTTTACCTCTTGTAGTGGGGCAACATTGTGATGTATTTAACATAGAATTATCTAGTCTACCTCATGTGTGATATGTATGGTTTTCCATTGACCTTGTGTTAGGGGTTTCACATGAGAAAATTCCTCTTTATAGGATGGATCTTAAGGAGATTGTATAATATAATAAATAGTTGGAGGATCTGGAGTCTAATGGATTAATATTCCTCAGGACCTCTCCCTAGGGTTCACCAGTCTATTTAACTAAGATGGTTTATTATAAACTCAATCTCTATGTGGACTGTTAGCATTTGATCTAGCTCACAATAAGGAATAAGTATCCACTTCCTATAATAGATAACAAATTTGATCATATCTGATGAGATTGAGTGTTTCAAAAGCTAGATATAAGGTATGGATACCATCAGGTGTGTGTTAGGTCATTATAAAAACATCACACACATTTTAGGGGTAGGTATATTATATATGACTATTTTTTATGCCATTCAGACTCACGAACACACCTATTGTCTTCATAGATCATATAAATAAGCTTTTCACCCATATCAAGATACAAGAATAGTGGTATTTGTTAAAAATATCTTGGTGTATTAACTCTCCCAACCTGGCCATTCGAACCGTCTAGATATTTTTTTAATACACTGAGATAAGACCATATATACGATAAGATCAATAAATTTTACTTTGGGATTGCCAAATTCAACTTTGTGTGCCCTATCATCTTGGAGTGAAGAGTTTCACTAGACCCATTGAAAGTGAACACATTATATTTCTAGGAGTATCCCAAGAACATATTTGACATTTTTAGTTTCATGGGGATAGATATATAATTTAGATTATTCATTCAACTTTTTCCAAGTATAGAATAACCAATTACAATCATGTAAAAGAATGCTATGAAATTCAAATGGTCAAATGCTTTTGGATCATCCTTTCAAGAGTTGAAGGGATGATTATCTTCAATAATATAAATGATTCTATATGATCTATTATATATTTATAATATTTTTTGTGATGTATTAAGTATCATTCTTAGATATGTTTTGATGCAGGACGAGAAAGTCATCACATAAAGGTCTCGACTTTAGATGCCTCACGAGTGGAATTACCTGATGCATGACCTCAAGATAGTTAGTGTACTTCATGCTCAATGATATTTAAGATATTATCTACCTGTATATTGTTTAATGGTATCCATAGATCACAAATACTAAAATACATCTTTACCAAGTATGATATAATTTTTTAGGCAATGCAGGTGGGTTGACTACCTATAGTAGATAGATTTCTAGATTCCTTACATTCCTAGTAATAGGTAATTTAGTGGCCATTATTATAAGATAGAATACTCAATCACAATCATTTCAAGAATTTATTGATGAATGGAATCTCAGGACCTTATTATTATAGATTAATATTGAGTTTTAGGATGAAAAGGGTCAAACTATTCTCATAGTCTTAGCGATGACTTCTACTATTCTAGAATGGGTTTGAATGTGGTTGTTATCTGTTCTCAAATGCCTTGTCCTAAGATAAATCATCTCCAACTATGATACATATTCATGTTAGATTTTAGATGTGGTGGTTATTTTACTATTCCATTATCTTGCATGGGTCCCAACGGACATCAAATATGAGATTATGTTAGAATTACATGCCTCTAGATGGGTGATTCACACCGATGTCAACAAAATGTATCAATATGAATATCCAGTCACTGGTGGCCTAAAATGAAATGTGATATTTCTTGTTTCACACTAAATTTTCTACATGCTATCATGTGATGGAAGAGAATAATTTTATAACATGGCTTTTATAGCCTTTTCTTATTCTTGAGTGGTTATGGTATGATATTTCTATTGACTTCATGATTAGTTTACCCAGATCACCTCATGGAAACAATATAGTGTGGGTTTAAATTGATTTCATTTATAAGGTCACACACTTCTTAATTAACGGAGATACATTCTCAATATATGATCATGGAAGGGTGAGCATCATGGAGGTTATACATCATCCGAGAGATCTTTATTCTATGATTTCTGATAGAAACACTCTCTTTATATCATGGATCTATAATGGGTTGTACATGACCTTAGTTACATATGTTCTTATGTTTATGGTTTATCAACCACATACCAATGGAATGATATATTTGTAACACTATGAGATTTTATGAGAAAGATTACTTTTTAATTTCTATGATGTGTTATGTTGTATGCTAAACCAATATTATATTGCACTATTAACAACACCATATTAGCTTGTAGTGTATGAAACACTATTTTAGCTTTCATTACATTCAAGTGCGACCTTACGTGATAGCTTTCATTATACGCAAAACCAAGTTTCACTAAACAATGATATATTATAAAAATATTATTACTTAATGGGGTGTAATCTTCAGATTATGTATCATATTAACAACATTTTGAATTTTATATCACATTAAAATTCATCTTATGTATATTCAATACATCTTTTAATAAAAAATTTAATTTATGCGTTAGAATATGTATTTTTGAAAAAATACAGTTTTGCCACCTTCTAATGGCCCAACTATTTTAAATTTAGTTTTTAACATTTTAATATATTAAATTTGAGAAAATATAATTTTTTATTTAGTGAAAAACCTAAAAATTTACTTTTGTTGATTTTTTGTAATTTTTTCGATAAAATTCATATTTTAATGAATAGTTAAAAATACTACATTTTTATTCAATATTTATTTTTATGTAATTAATATATATAGTTATATTATCTTTTTTTATTCGGTTTAAAGTGTAATTAGATTATTATTTTTTAATTTAAAACAATTTTTTTTCATTGGAAGTAATTTTACATTTAATTTTCACAAAAAGAAGGAGAATCTTTTGATAAGTGTTTATTTCTAAAAACTCCCTTTTTAGTTTAAACAATGAGAATTAATTTTAAATTAATTTCTTCCAATTATAGATTTTTAATTATAAAATATATATTCCATATTTTAAATAATTTTATCCAAATAATGATAAGATGATACTTTTATTTTTTTGATATTATGAATAGTAAATATGGTAATTTTAATTTCACGCGGTTAAAGGAAAATCAGGTAAATTAGTGAAAATAATAATATTATAAAGAGAAATAAATGATCCAAAAACCTACCAAAATTAATTTTTGTGATGAAAATTCTAATTTTTACATATAGGTTCAAAACATAGTCATTTAAGGGCCAGTTGACAATAAAAATAAAATTGATATTAATATAACCAATGAAAGTGACAAAATGTCAAACTCGCATTTTTATAAGAATAACAATTTTAATACATGGATAATCAGGTGATATATTTGAACATAAATAGTCCATGGAAATATTAAATAATTACCTAGATGATGGTACTTTATTTTTAATTTTTATAAAGTTAATAATTACCTTAATGTCTTATACATTGATGATGTAAAAATTAATATTTTGATGCGAAAACCATAAAATAATTTTTATTAAAATAAAAATATCCATAAAAATGGATAAACACATGAAAATATCATATTGGTTGAGTATATCTTAACTATATGAATTAAGGTGTTGGCTAAGTGACCATTTTGGAGATTTATAGAAGAGATTATGAAATTTATTTTATTTTATTTTATGTGATGCCAAAGTTGTCACATTCATACTTTAATAAGTATAACATTTTTAATGTCATCTTTTCTAGAAGATAAATTCAACTAAATATATTCTTTTGAAATCTATTAAATTTATGTTAATCATTGTATTTTATTTAAATTTTGTTTTCTAAAATAATTATATTAATATATTACACAATATTTATGTATTGATTATCATAATAATTAAGATATCAAATAAATGTTATTAAAAATAATAAAAAATATATAATTTGGGTGAATTAATCTGCCCAATGAATTTTATTGATGACCATTACCCATAAGCGATGTAATAAAATATTTTCTTTTAGTATAAATTCTTATCTTAATATATATGATAATCCATGAAATGAATTGTTTCAAGGTTGACATAATAGATATTTTGTTAAAATAATGTATTATAAAATTTTATAGAAAAAATAAAAGAATTTAAAATTATAGAATAATTATCATATGGTCTAAAAGTCTCTATGTTATTCATTTATTATATAATTTAAAACAAATAAGTAAATACTCCACCATTTTAATATCGAAACATTTTTTATTTTAATTAAAATTAAATAAAATAACCAATTGTCAATTAAAATGATAAAGTTTAAATTGGCAAAAATACATGTCTAAATGTTGTTGGATTATAAGATTTAAATCTTATTATATATTATATTTCAATATATTTAATTTTTGAGAAATTCGGATTGATTTTATAATTATTATAATTTAATATTTCAGAGGATTCCAAAAGTTCCCCTCACCTCAATTATAAAATGGAACTTCCTCCATCAACTATTCACTTAATTTTGATCCTTTAAGATAAACCATACCCTGACCATTTACTATATCAAAATTCCTAGAAACATTATAGTGGTATTTTTCTTCTTCAATGACTATCTCTAGTGCTCTACATAGAGATTCATAAGAGGTACATCGAAGTTGAGGTAATATCATTTACCGATTCTTACAAACATCCATCTTCTTCTACATCCACCTCATGAGTAGTTTCATTATCAATTAATGACTACAATATTAAATATATACATAGAAGTTATTATGATAATTAAATAACCATATTCCACCTTCTACCCATCCTATGAAAAATGAAATTATTACGCGTGTGTACGTACGGCTAACCATCTCCACGCCATAGTGTAATTTGTTTTTCAGCACCACCATACATGGATAGGTATAATGATGATTTAATATATATATATATATACACACATGATTTATATAAAATTATATTTTTTTGAGATACTATGCCCCATAAACTTCAATATGATTCAACAATCATGGGAACGATATCGTCGCTCATGCATACGTACGACTTACCATCTCCATGGTGCAATGTGATTCGTTTTACATAATCTCCATTAATTCCTGATTATATAAATGAATTGAATGAATAAATATTATATATTTTATAACAATAAAATGATTTAAATTTTAAAACTAAAACCTAAAAATATGAATAAGAACTTATCTGACAAAACAAGCATAAGAACACAAAGCAGTTAATTCCCAAATAACGAGCAACAAAAAAAGTTTACTAAAAAATGGATGAAAATAAAAACATAAATGTTATAATAAAAATGATTATGATTCTAGAATAAATCTGTAACATTACTGAAATAATTATAAATTAGGTTTTGACACATAAAAAACATTTCAAACATATGGTAAGGGATACATTTTCAATCACATTTTTATCTAAGCTTGTTTATCAGAAAGTATGTACTGGTGGTATATTTATCATTCATGTCCATGTTTTCTAAAAAAATTCTCATAAAATGTTAATTATTATTATATATATCTTTAATTTCATTTTTATACATTTTTAATTTTACTAAATTGGTTGTAAAGATTTATTCTTTCATTTACAATATTAGGTACTTTTTTAATTTTCCAGAAAAAGAATGAGAATAATGATTTTTTACTTACACGAAAGGAATAAATTTTTACACTTTCCTGACACCATTATTCTATGAATATTATTTTAAAATATTTCATGTGTATTTTCAATAAAATTATTTTATTCAAAATTGTGTTGCATTTTGAGAAAATAAAATGTTTTTGAAGAAGAACAGATATTATCCTCTAGAGTTACGTTCAAGTGTTTTACCAAAATTATTTTCCATCTAAGATGATTAAATTTAAATAGGGTTATGTATATATCCATATTATTCCTTTTATTTTATTTTATTTATTATTTAATGATATTTTATATGGATTATGTTATGATAGAATGATTTTTAAGAATCACATTTTATTTCTTGGGTTATACTATGATAAAGGATTTTTGTTTTTATATAACCTGTAAGAATTGTTTCATTCAGAGATGGGTGGGTCCTATATATCTCTTGAAGTCATTAGGTAAAGGTTTATATCTAAAGAGAATGGCATGAATGGAATGAAATGTAAATCTGGTTCAGTAATACAATGCTTTAAATGAAAATTAAATCTGGTTCAGTAATACTTGGATGAAACGTCAAGTAAACCTGGTTCAGTAAAGGACTTTTCCTCTTATGATGGTCTTGTAATAAATGCCTTAGTTACTATGGAAATCATATTATCATGTTATTTTATTTCCATATTTCATTTTTATTCTAATTCTATTTTATCATGGTAAATGTTCCCTTATGATATATGCCCTATGAACTGCCAGGATTTATTTTATGACTCATGATTTTGATATTTAATCATTATGGTCAAGTTTTTACATTTTTATGTTTATATTTTGTTTTTTATTATCCATTTTCACCCCTATTGAGCATTTGAGCTCACCCTTTTTTTGTTTTATTATCCCCAAGATACAAATAAATATTTTAGATAGGAAAAAGGGTAAGATCATTATGGAATATGTTGAATATATTTCACCATGTTAGAATATTATGTCATGTGTTTACAAATACACTAAACTAATATGGTATTTGGGTGTCTATTTGTGTCATGTATGATTTATTCCACAAAATTAATGTAATTTCTAGGTACATAAATCTTGGGTCGTAAGAGATGGTATCATATAAATGGTTTAGTAAACCTTTATAAATTACGATGTGAAAACACTAGTGATATCCATAGAGATATTTCTAGGATATGTTTAGGGATGTCCTAGGGATAAGTAACGTATGGGTTAAAATACAATATTTTTTGTGATAATCATGAATAACATATGATTAAACCTAAGAAATCATAGATTGTAATATTATAAGTATCTTACCTTACATATGTGTTTTTAATCTCTAATATGTATTTCTAATACTTTTCTTTCTTGTCTTAGTAAATAACCATAACTAAATAGAACATAGTTTACTATTAAATGTTTCAGATGTGTAAATTATGGGAATAATGAAGATCAATTCCATATGTGGAAATATCCAGAATAGAACCGTGAATATGGTATGAGTATTGGTTATACTATTGAAGGTAAAGATATTGTAAATGACTTATGAATGGTATGTGATGTTCTTCATGTATTTTTAAATTAAACATAAGATGATTGAGTTTGAGAAAACATAAGACTTTCTTTAAATTTTAGGAAAGACATTGATGTTGGATTAATGGGTTAAGAATAATGATGGATGATTGATGTGTATATATTTCAGATTTCAAATTTTATGTTATAAAAATCATGAAATTTATAATAGTTTTTAATATAAGTATTTAATTAAGGATTGGAAAGGATATTTTGAATAGTTCTATAGAGATAGACAACAGATTTAAGGGTATAGTTATATAATTGGAGAACACATGATTAAGGTGAAGATTACCCTTAATATATCACTTATGTTCATATAATGATGTTTAGATAAAGATATGTTTGATTTGAATAAGTAATTTGGAAGATGCTATATTCTTGAGAACTAATTATTCAGTTATTGACAAGTGGGTCATGATATCATGAATGAAGTATAAAAATATTTGGGATATAAGGAATATATCCAACAAATTTTTGAGTAAAAATACAAGCATGTTTTCAATATAGATTTATTTTAATTTAAGAGAATGCATGATGAAGTCATTCAAATATTTGGAATGTGACCAACTTGATATATCTTATGATTTATGGGGAATAAATGAAGGTATTCACATGCTTGTTATATGGCCTCTCTTGACATTGTTTTTTTGTATTGTGAGTTTGGATAAAAGTATTTTGGAAAAGACTAATGGTTGGAATGGATTATATTGCGCATCAGATAGTATTTGTTTAAGGCCAATTTTTTTTAATATTATTTCTGGAATGTTATAATAGTATAGTTTTTGAAAAAAGGAATCCCACGGGATGGGTGACAACCTATAACATCGAACAAGGCTACAGAAATTGAACCCACAACTGAAGTATGACATGGCTTTATCACCTACCACTTGCCTATTGGATGTCCTTGGTTAGTATAAATTAGTTCTATTTTATTTAAGTGGTATTATAAATGAAGTATAAGTCAATTTTTGGAACCCTATATGATTAATCACACTGTAGGTGGAATTATTTATATCTATTTACTTATGATAGATGGAATGACCTATCGTTCTATCACATGATATGATAACACTTAATGAATGAATAATTAAACTTCATTTATTTCAATAAGAGGTGAAGTGGAGGTTGTTCATGGCATGAAAAACGGTGAGAATGTTCCAAAATAAAGTAAGTATTTATTCTCATGATAAATTATTCACCTTTTGGGAAAGGATCTTGAAAATCAAAAATGTTATCTTAGTACCTTCTTATATGATGAATTAGATGGTCCCTTAAACCATCATAGATTTATACATTGATTGTAGTAAGCGTTATCAAAACCTTATTCTCTATCATTATGCATCAGAACTGGAATGTTTGATTTTTCTTACATATCCATGTTTTCACTTCCCACCCATGTTATCCTACGTGGAAATCAAGTGGCGAGTTACTTCAGGTAACCATCATGTTTCTAACATTTGTTTTTTAAACAATGTTTTATTATTACTTTTTATAATGCGGGTTTCCATTAAAGAAACATTCAAGTAGTAAACCTTTTATATACCCAACAAATTTCAATAGATAAATTCATTTTAAGGGGGGTAGAATGTAACCCCATGATATTTTATTAAGGAGATTCCTTTTAATTTAATTTATGTATTTTTATATATTCTACACCAATATTAGCTTTCACTACACACAATACCGTTTTATCTTGTAGTATACGCAACACTATTCTTGGTTTTCAATACATGCATGAGCAACCTTCCTCGATAGCTTGCATTGTACACAATACTGAGTTTCACTAAAGAATGATATATTATTAAAATTTATTGTTTAATGGGATATTAAGATTATGTTATGAATATTTTCAACCACATTTTTAATTTTATAAAACATTAAAATTCAATATGGGTTCTTAATATTATCTTACATAAATTACACATTAAATGACTGCTATTTTGTATTTAAAAATGTTTTAAAATCATATCATAGTTTTAACTGAGAATTAAATTATTTAATTATATATGACATATATAACATATATAAAAGTTTCATTAAATAAAAATTATTCTTTTAGGATGGTAAAAAATATTTAATCATGTTAAACTAATCCTTATGACAAAAAATAAAAATAGGAAAACTTAGATATATTGGAAACACAAAATTAAAATTTAATTTCAATATCATTTTATTAAATTTATATAACAAAGTTTTAAAAAACTCATGTATTTAAAGATTTTTTCAAAAAGAAATACTACTATTCTAAAATTTCAAATATTGGATTTTAATTCAAACATGATACTATAAAATATAGAATGATACATAAAATCCATGTATTTGGTGATGAAAAAGGTTTCATAATTTTTATTTTATTTCTATATCCATGTTATGTTAAAATTTACACTATATTTTTAAAAATATTATTTTGAAATATTATCATAAATATCAAAAAAATTAGAACCATTACAAAACATCATCACTAGAAAAAATAAAAAAAATCCAAAATGATTGTAATTTTTTGAAATTCCCAACATAAAACTGATAAATTATTTATTAAAATAAAACCATAAAATATTTTGAAATTTTTATATGTAAAAATTTATTTTTATATTGTATATTATACTGAAATTAGTGATAATAATAAATATGATCCTCAATATGATAGGGATTTCTAGAAAACAATTATTTTCTCTAACAATTAGAAAGAAAATATATCTCATAACTAAGTATGAAGGCCTGTTTAGAATATTAATTGTTTACTCTTAGATAATTTAGATTTCTACTTGCACTAAAAGATAGTCACCATATATTTAGAATTTGTTTTCCGTTATTCTAGAATTTAATTTAGAATAGAAGTGAATATAACCACTATAAATTGAAAACTGAATCAATTTTCATTAAGAGGATATTATGATTTATAATATGAATATTTACAAAAAAATAATATTCATACCTCTAAATGTATTCCATAATTTTAATATTTGTTATCGTGGTGACTATATGTCCATAATAAGCATCATAGAAACTATATGGTTTAAATAACTAGAATACATCCAATAATTTAGTGTAATGAAAAATTGATTACCTAACTACCACTATCCTCTTCAATGATAGCCATTAAAAATTTTCTTCCATTATACCTTGTTCTAGGATGTTTTGGATTCCTATCATCCTAAAAAAATATTGGATTATGGAATTTCACCTAGATAATGCTTGAGTTCTCCACACATAAGACTTTGAATCGTTATGGGTTAACATTGATTTCTTCAATATTAATTCCTTTTTTAAATTGAGTTCTTTAATTTTCATTCACATATTGATTCATGATGGACTCCTTTAAAATAATTAATTTTTCTTATATCCCCTTCATGGAAATTTCTGGGATGATTATTCTTATGCTTGTGACATGTAAAAAATTTTACAATTTTTACATCATCATCTTGAGCACTATATATTTAATGAGTCTCTATATTTATATTGTTTTATATCATTGGTACTTTAACTATGTTCACAAAATTAATAATATTTCAAAAAATAATAATATTTTTGAATAATCTATTGGTTTCTCATCCCATATCTCAATCAATTATGTTTTTTAGGTATTATTTTCTCTATCCCTTGCTCACAAGGTAAACTAAGATCCTTCTACTTTCATCTGGGTAACATCCCCAACTCTTAATTGTCATGATAAGTAACATGTTTTCTAATAGGCCTTTAGTGGAATCACTCTGACACATAAGGCATGAAATAAATGAAAAGGTCCTCAATATTAATTGGGGTATAATTTTAAATTTTATTTATAAAATATATATTTATATATTAAAATAATATCACCCAATGCCCAATATGATAAATGAGTAAAAAATTCCATTCCCAAAATAAAAAAAACACAATAAACCATATAATATTAAAATTGAACACCAAAATATATAATCAAAGACAAAAAAGATGATAAAATGAAAAACCCCAAATTAACATCAATAAGAAACACCCAAACAGATCAAAGATCCTACTAATAATTTGATTCCCATATTTTCAAGAATAATAAAAAATAACTATGATAAATTCACATTAAATATGTTCTAGTAGATGAAATCTATAAATGGAAAAAAGTTCCCATGTAGGTGATCAGTCTATGATCATCAGTACTTTCTTAATGACTTCACAACTCATTCCACTATGAAAAAACATGTTACCTCAATTTATTGAACAAATTTATACTATAAAAAGAGTTCATAACAAATTTATAAACTAATTTTCATGTAATGAAATAAATGAATCCTAAACCCTTTTCAATATCATTTGGTATTCCCATTAACATATCTATACACACACCATGAATACCCAGGTGAAAGTTTCATACTCATGAGTGGAGACTCATGTATCCACCAATTCATCACATGGTGACCAATATAGGGAACCCCAATAGAATATTCCCCTATGACTATGTCACTTTTAATGAAAATGAACTCATATCAACCACGAATAGAAAATAATACATGTAAAACAATTCCAAATACCATTCATTATATAAATAATTTTGGAAAATAATTTCCATGAAAAAAAACATATTTTTAATATAAATATTTAAAAATTATAAACCAAATGGATTATTCCATAATCCAACTAAATTTACAACAATTTTCAAAATCCTATACCAAACACAATTTACCACAAGATTCACAAAAATACAATACCAAAATTTAAACTATAAAAATTAATTAAAACTCATTTTTTGTGTTTTAAATCATTATAGATTAGAGATAATAAAATTATGTATTAGTGGCTCTCTAAAATGATTAATAACACAAGAAAACATCAATATTCGATCATAGTCAAAATTATCTCAACTAGATCAAACAAGATTTCATCATAAAACCATTCAAAAATCATAGAAATACAAATAATAGACGTGATATAAGGTTATGAGGGAGAGATTAACATTGAATATAAGAAGACATATGAATAATTGGTACTTATTCATGAATACGGGACACCAACACACATTGATTCACTTAAGAACCCCTTCGAGATTGAAGGTATGTCACTATAGCTTTGGGAGAAAAAGTAATTCAGTTTTTGTAAGTATTTAAGGATTAGAGGCGGTCCATAGGGTTATTAAGCTTTAGATCTATATTCTTTGGGTACCAACTGTATTCTGCATGGTTAAGACATGTTCTTTGGTACACAATTTTACAACCATGCGATGATACTATCTTTATAAAACCCCTTGCATTACTAGCTAACTTATATAGAAAAACTATTCAACAACTGTATGTTTACCTCTTTTTTCCTGACACATAATTCCACTAGTAAGTCATATATTATGGTTAAACAATGTGAAATCTACGCCCCAACAGAATAAATCATGTATTCTATTGAGAATGTTCTATTGGATGATGAATGATTTTTACTAATTGTGCACAAATCATGAACTAGCACAAAGGCCTCCAAAACAGGATATTACACATCAAAACCTCTAAAACCCCTACCTAAAAATATTATTGACTAAAAAACAAGAATAAAAGATTATATAACTAAAAGTGAGCATAATGAATTCCCCCATTAATATATATTTCTATCCCGAGAAAGTAGATAACCCATTCCCTTGATGAGTTTGAGAAATTTTTCTAACATGTAATTTTCTCCATCCCATGATTCTTATTAAATTTTTTCTTGATTCAATAGAACTCACACTATACCTATTATTTTTCCAAAAATGTTTTTCTCTTTCATATTAGAACTCCATAATGGAAAATGAATTAATATATAATCAATCTATAGGTCAACATGATAAAATTAAATCTCATAGTCATGATCTAGTTGGTGTTTTTTAAACTGATATTTATGAAATTCATAGTTCCTAAAAAGAAATATGATAGAAATGAAAACCAATATGAAACCTCACCAACCCATTAATGTAACTCAGAAGGTCCAATTTATTATGGATAAAAAATTCTATTGTTTCCAAAATAAATATGCCCAATCCTAATATTTTTTTTGAAAACACATAATCACTCACCTCAAACAAAAAAGGTCGTATATGATGATCATCATATGATTTCATCTGACTAAATGCAGTCCCCATTCTCTTTTTGATCAACAGATCATTCGATGTTGTTTCCTACACATGGTTGGGTCCAATGAGTGATGTATCACCTATTTCCAACAAATAATTTGGATAATGATAATGAATCCCATATAATACATCCAAATGATCCAAATTTTTTATTTTAGGATGGATTTTATTAATAAGAACTAAAATAATGGTATATGATCCTCCTAATAACCACTAAACTCCACCAAACAATCATTAATAAAGTACTCTAATGTTTGGATTTTCCTTTCAGAATTTCCATCTATTTAAGGATTATAACCCATTTTCATAATCAAGATTATTTTATGTTATTTTAATATGGATTTTAAAAAAAATGAAGTATATAATATCATCATGGATTGATATAATAGAAACTATATTATCTATCATCTTTATAATTTTCTGAATATATATTTTTTATATGTTTTCCACCATATTAGTTTATAAAATAAGAATAAAGTGGTATGACGTTGACAGCCAGTCCACTATGACCTGTACGAAATCATGCTTCATAGAAAACCATGGTAGACATAATAGAAAATCCATAGAAATCTACTCTAATTTATACATGGGAATTGGTAATTACATCTACATACCTTATGATAATTGGTGATCAAACATCATTTACCAACAGGAGCGGAATCTCAAAAAACACTCTATTACGACTCTTTGTATTCCAACCCAAAAAACCTATACTTTTTACGTATTGTACATTTTTTGAATAAAATGGTTAATAACCCATGTAGATTAATTATTAGCACTCAGAATTTATTCTAAAAATTCATAGTTATGGCATCGAACCTCTAAACCACTACAATAAAGTCCATTTTGGTTTCTTAACCTCAATGTTATCTCCATAAATTATTTCTGACCTCATAGTAACATAATCATCATAGGATTTCGGAGAAACTCCATCATTCTCAAAACAATTTGGATCAAATGATACTTTAATGAAAACATCAACACCAATATGGTTTGATAAATCTTGATTCATATTTTCTATGAATGAGAATGGTTTCCACTTGTGCAAATCCCCTTTATCCATATGAGCATATGAATTATTTCCCAATGCACCCACCATTTATTTCCCTTTACCATATATACTCACCAAGTAAAAATAAAAAATTTATAGATACTCTATCCTTTTATGCTCCATTAAATTCAAATCTCATTGTGAGAAAATCTATTTAAAATTATTATGATCTGAAAAAAATTTAAATTTCTCACCAAAGTCACAATGAAAACATATATTTAAATAATGGATAATATAATACAATTATAAATAATATGTTGGTTAGTTATTCTAAGGAAATATTTACTATCTTGAATTATATGCAACCACTTGATCCACCTACATGGGAAAACAACCCAACCATGATATCGATGTAGTATAGTGGACTACATATCCCTTTTTATACTATATATATGTGGGAATATGATTGGATGTAATTCTAACATTATGATTATGAAATAATTTCTAAAATTCATTGTCACATTGGAGAGGAATATATTTCCTCATAAAATGCATAATTGGTGGTTCCAAATATGAAAAATGACATGGAAAATGTATTTAGTATCCCACAAAACCATAGAATCTACATATTTCAAATAAATGTTTTGGAAGTTTCAAGGAGATAACAGTTTCTATCATTTTAGTATCAACATAAAATTATTTTTATAAATGAAATATTAGTGGAAAACCCCACTTATATATATAAATTAGAAATTGATAAATTTTACTATAAATAATGAACATAGAAGATGCCCGACACTATATCCATGTGTTTCTCATTATTAGATATTGTATAAGAATAGAAATGTTTTTAATCAAAAAACACCACCACAAATGAGTCGAGATTCCTTTTAAATATTTGATTCATTAATTCCATAAATTTTATTTCTTCATTTATATGAACATTCCTAACAATAAATTTATAATTTTCGTGTCATATTTTGAAATCAATTTTTAGAATACCCCCCTTTCAAACTTGTAGTTTGTGATATCCTGGACGTATGTTATTTGTAGAAAACCATTGGGATCGCCTCAATTTATCAAAGAGATCATTAGTTAATGGAATATAAAACTAATTAATTTGTGTAACATGATTATTACTATTATGAAAATATATGAAAAGTCTAAGAGTAACATTCATCTTCTTCTAAAATAGAACTAGTACTTTCAACATAGACATCTTCGTCTAAATGAACCCTTTAATTTCCAACTCCCCCACCTATGCTTTCAACTTACATATTTCTATTAGTACCGTTATATAATATTGATGTGAGATTTTATTGGTCCCTATTTAGAGATAAATCATAATCTGTACTTCATTTTTGGGTTGAAACCCTATGAATTTTTCAAGATTAATATTAGGAAAATTAATATCCAATATTTGGAAAATCAATACAACCAATTTCATCCACATATGACTAGGTAAGTGTAACAACCTGAGATTTTGTGCAATATATATTTAATATATATTTAATATCATTGATATTTTTCATTATACTTATCAAGAATATTATCATGTGTTATATGTAACACTAAGTTTATCTTTTGTTTCTGGAAACTCTGGGTGTAGCAGGAGTTACATGAAACACCGAGTTTGAATAAAACCTGACCTAATATTAAAATATTAATATTTAATATAGTATTTATCACGTAGAAATAGGAATGGTATATCTGAATATGATTAAATAAATTATGAAAATATGTTTTACATGTGAATATATATAATGAATTCTTTGGTGACCAATTGTATATAATTGAAAATAAAATCCATTTAAAAATTAATGAAATATTTTACTTATAATCTTTTTTTATTTCCATAAATGTGTTTTACATTAATACATTATACAAATAACATTGTCTGAATTAATTTAAATAAATTTAAATATTATATATTAATTTAATTATTTAACATTCATCTTAAGTGTTTTCTTGACAAGAGAAAATAATATATTGAATTTTACACATAAAAATGTATACTTCTAAAAAATTGTTATTTCACCACTGGAGAACTTATTTTTTTCCAATTATTGTAAATTTATTGGGAAATATAAATTTCATTTTTCTAATATTTATTTCAATATTATCATGGAGTGAATTTTTGATAATTTTTTGAACAGATAACTTCATCAACGTATAGAAATTAATAATTGAATTTGTTTTTAATATGCATATATTTTAAAAAATTTGAAGAGAAAAACAGTTTAAAATGTTATTATAAATTATAATTATTTATAATATATATATTACTACAAAATAGTTTATTTTGATCAATTTTATTTTTAATTTTTATTTTATAAGTTTTAGAAAAAATTAACATTTCCACTATGGAAAACACACTTTCTCATCGTGTATATAGGATTAATTTTTTCTATTAATTTATCACTTATTTTAATGAAAGTTGAAAAAAAATTCCATATTTTGAAAAATAATTTGTAATATTATATTACAAAGTAAAATTAATTTTTACAAAAATAAATAGTGAAACAAAATAAAAAATCCAATTATTTGGATTAAGATAAAATCGGTTAACCAATGGTTAAAAAATATTGGGGTTAAAAATGAACCAATGCATGCACAAATCATATTTTATTGAAATATTTAAATATTATAATTCCTAATTTATAATATGGGGACATTTGAAAACATTTTTTATTTGAATGATATTATCATTTTCTATTCTTTTGAAAATTTAAAAGTAGTTTCCATGTGGGTTCAATCACCCACAGTTATAAAACAAAACCACTACCCTTAGCTTATTCAAAAATATATAGAAAAATAGTTTGTCTATCCCCTAGAAAATACATCATTAGAATCATTATCCATATCCTAGAGCTAATGGCCCTAGAAAAATACCAACCATTGGATTCTTAATAATATATCCAAATGAGGTGCTTCTAAGCGAATGTAATTATCTTCGCTAAGATACATTTTTTCATTATTATTTATCCAAACTAAATTACTAATTAACACATATAATATATAAATATTATTTTATCATATATATTTAAATTTTATTATGATAACTTAATAACCTATATCTGTCCCTAGTTCAATAAAATTGAAAAGGAAACTTTTCAATTCTGTGTATGCTGGATTACCACCTCATGAACCGATGTTGTCTATTTTATATCATCACAATTAATGGATGAAAATTTTAATGGATTTAAAATATTTATATTATACTTATGAAATTAATATACTGATCAAATTATGGTTTCATAGATACATTCATTACCTCCATTCTATGGGGGATATGATAATGTTGCTCGTTTGTACGTTAGAATATCACATTGTGAAGCAATGTGATTTGTTTTAACTTACACATCCCAAGGATGATAGTAAAGATATATTTTATTTATATATTCTATATATATGACATAATAATTATTCTAGAATAATTATTTAAAATTTACATTCATTTCAACCCATACTTATAGAAAATGGAAACAATATTGATGCATATATATGATCTACCACTTCCATGAACAGTGAATTTCATTTCATATCTCAATATATTATGGATTGTTATAAATAAATATATAATGAATATATATGAAATTTATATCATTGTTTAAATTATATATATTATTTCACCAGGATCAAATTAAAATAACCATAATACCAAATACAGACATGCATGAAAAATGAAGAAATTAATAGTCACAATAAAATTTTAACATGGAACAATCATTAAATAGATAATCAAAGGTCCCAAATCAACCATATATCGAATAATATATATATATATATATATGGATCTGTAATATATATACATAATAAACATATATTTGCAACAAATTGGTTTTGAACATGTATGATGGGATTTGTTTCATAAGGTAAGGGATTTTTGTCAATATTTTATTTTCCGTAATACAAATGACATATTAATAATTTATTTCATTTATATGGTGTAATTAATACAAATGAATTTCTTTTATGATTTATATCCTGAAAATTATGTGTATTTCATATCCATTGGATCACATCTCATTCATGGATAATTTTATTATCATTTTACTAACAATCTCTTCATTTATCGAGGTTGTTTATGATGAAATATCTAATGTTGAAATAGTATGATCTACATCTCATGATTTTTGATAAATTATATTTTTCTCTAGTTTTTCATTATATTATCAAGTAATATTATTTATTTTCCAATATTTTTTTAAAAAAATTATTTAGAATGTATTTTTATTAAAAATTGACTTCATTTCACTCTTTTGAAGATAAATTATTTTATTTCAAGAAATTCTTTTACAAAAATGTTTTCAATTCTATTTCAATATTCTACTACAATTTTTTAAACAAAATTTTAATCATTATTATTTTTTTAAAAAAATTAAAATTTAATCATGAGGTATCCTTCAAAACTAGTCTCATTATTATCTTACCAATATTGTGAAAGGAATAATTAATTTAACATTTAAGACATGAATGGAATTTCCAAATTTAATTCCCATTATTTTATTTTATGTTTCCAATATATTTTTTGAAGGTGATTTTCAATTAAAATTATTTTGAAAATACATTATATTTATAATTTTTATTTCATATTGCGTTGTCTATTTTACTCAGGAATGGTTTCAAAGTTTTTTTTATAAATTCTTTTATATGTTTCAATGTTTATTTTTAAATAAAAATATTTACAATATTTTTTATGAATATTTATATTTTAAAAATAAATTAAAAATAATTGTCTTTATGAAATGTTCCCAATTTATTTCCAAAAAACATTTTCAATCTTAGAGTACATCCATTTATGTTACTTATTCCTTACTATAGATATAATCTAGTTTCACCATTTTTATTATTTATCTTAATGGTTTATGTTAATGATATCATGATGTCTATGAAAAATGGATCTCATAAAGGGGTTATTTCATGAGGCAATCCTTATGAATCGTTCTTATTTTTGTGGGGTATTCTACGATGAATTGACATGAATCTTATCCCTTTTTCCACATGTTATGATATGTTGGAATGATTATGAATTAGATTTCATATCATGGGTTATAATATGATGAATGTGTTGAAATAATTTAGAACACATACATATTATTTTCATTATCTGATCTATGGGACCTATATATCCATACAGTGAAATGGGTAATGATTTACACATAATGACATTAACAAGAATTGAATGGGTGGAGAAACCAGATTAGAAAGGGTATTATTCAGTTATGATGGTCTTTGTATTAATCCATGACTAATATTATATTTTTTGGGAGTTAACTCATTCCATTATGATATCCATAGATGGGATCCTTGGTAACTATGGAAATATTTTTCCATGATAATGTGTATGCAAAAATTCCTTGTCTTATGCTAATGTTATGCTATCATGGATCATGTTCTTGGATCACCTTATGATTCATGTCTTATGAACTTCTAATCATTATTCCATGAATAATAATTTTGGTCTTAGATATGCATGGTATTGTTTTTATTTTTAATCATCATTTTCAAATAGTTTTTATCATTTCATACTTATGTATCTTCTGGGTTACCCTTACTGATAATAAGATCTCACCCTTTCTTATGTTTCTTTTCCCAAATTTATGAGGAATTGTTTTAATTATGGTTTGTTTATGTAGAGTTCTAAAGGGAATGACCATTACATGAGTTTTTTATGATCTCTCTAAAAAATGTATAATTATGTACATAGTATCTAGATACAAATATCTATTATGTTCCATAAGAACATGTTTATGTAATAAATTAAATATTCATCAAAAAATATGTATTATACAAGTATGAAAATATTATTTCTCCGTATTTAGTATCACAGAAAAGGATTAGTTATCATTTTAAACTAGGATTAGAAAACATTAATGAGATTCCTCTGGATATTTCTTGGGAAATATCTAGGGATAACACTATGTATAATTCAATTTATAAGAAAATTTATTATAATTTTGTTAAAGGGTACATAGAGTAATTTCCATGAAATTTCATCCATGCCTGGATTCTACAAGTGTATTTCGCTCTACAATAGAGGTAACTAGGGGTAATAACTATGGAATATGTTCATTGAGTTGGACTTGATCATAACCTGATGCATGAAAATGATCCCTGCTGAACTCCAATTTTGAAACACCCTAGGGTTATTTGTAGGAAATTTTCTAACACTTTAAAACCCATCATTAATGATTTAAATAGATGATAACATTGAATGACCTATGATAAAACTATGGTTTCATATATTATAAATAATTTATCATGATTCATACATCCTATTAGTGAATTTTTAGTATTATTTGGTTCTCCATCATGAATAATATTTATTTCACTACTCTTTATGGTTATAGTCAATAGAAAGAGCTAGAAGGAATCATGCTAATAATAATTTTGATTGATAGAGAAATGAATTTCCTCTAGAGTAACAAAAAATTATAGGATATGGATTGTAAAATATTTATTATATTATCACACAAAAATTTTGGTATATGGATCAAAGTGGTCTTACAAATGAGAAAATGAGGGAATGATTATCTATTGAGTCCTTCATTACGAAACCTACATATTATTTTAATAGGTTCTACTGATCCACTAGTTTACCAAAAATGGATCTATTCCACTAAAAATATATTTTCAATTCCCTAACATTTTGAGAATGAAAAATTTATTTTGGATATCTATCATTTATAATTCAATAGAGATCAATGGAATACTCTAATTATGAATACAATGGAAAATGATGAAGTTGAATCCATGGATTGAGATGAGTTTAAGGACAATGTTTTTAATAATTAACTTACTATTATTCATAGTATTAATATGGATAAGGTGTTAAATGAGCTAATGAAATAAGATGACGAATGTATTAGTACCAATTTGGAAAATGTTATGAGACCTGAAAGGTACAGTTCTGGTATTATCATCCAATCATAATGTAAGGTTGATAAACTCATAAGTGTCTTAAAAAAAATTCCTCAAAAGGTGTTATCCATAAGAGAAATCGGTATTTATGAATATACTGTTATATTTTCTTTCTTGGTGTAAATGGATGTTGGAGTTATGCATCAATCACATCGTTTTTATAATAAGAGAATTATATAATCAATGGAAAATATAAAAATCATGGGGATTAGAAGATGATATTTCCATTACTCTAATAGAGTGGGAAGAAAAATGATGTAATTTTTTTTAATATTCATAGTAAATATTTAAACCTTAGGGATTAATTTCACAGAAAAATTGATTTTTAATGTGATGGAAAGAATATAAATAATGATGAAAATAGATAAAAAGCTGCAAATAATTTACCACCAACACTCCAATGATTAAAATTAAGTTAGTTGAAGAATTATTCATATAAATCCCCCAACTAAGGGAAAATGACGATGATAATATGCAACAAACTTATAAGATAAATAAAATACTGAAATACTATGACATCTTAATAATTGATGTGGATCAGTATAATTTGGTTTCATTAATCATCTATGATCCCAAGATGGGAATTTCATGATTTATTTTTAATGAATGAGAACTCTAAAAGTATTATTATGAATCCTTTCTACAAATTTCATTTTATTTTGATCACTGATTATCTCAGGCTATATGGAATATGTAATTATGATATAATATTTTATATTATATTATTACAAGTTTATAACCATGTATCCAATAGAAATGTTTTTTATAAGATATGACATTTTTTAAGTAATAAATGTTAAATTATTTATTGTTGAATATATGTATCTTGGGAATACTAACTTCATAGTTATGGATACCAGCATTAATTAATTATTTTATTCTTGATTAGAATTTTTAAGTCATTGAAATCCCTTTTTAGGTTTTAAGTGATGGGAATTTATCATGAGTATTGATATTTTAAGGAAAATTTATTGAAATAAAGGTTTTGGTTTGGTATATGTTTTAGTGAATAACTTATTTGATGAGGAATGCATTTAATCATTGGGGAAAAATGATTATAAAATTTTTTATCCTTTACAGATTTTCTTATCACTGATGTCGAGTTAATTATGGTTTTATTTGACAACAATATATAGTCATCACAATACATCTATGTCAGAGAAGAATTATCTCTTCGTAAAATTACCTGAATATACATTAAGGATGTTGTAAGGTAGTGAGTGGTGCCACATTAAATTTTATCTGATCGAGATATAATTTATACCTCAATTATTTGGCTATGTATTTCCAAACCTCTTAATATAGAATTGAGTTTCATCCCTATGTACCATCCACAGGTGGAATATCATTATAACCGAACCATTGAAACCCCATAATATATGTTGATATCATTTTTAATAGATTTAAATGGTGGTTGGGATAAACACATTTGTCTAGATTCGTTTTCATAGAATAATATGTTTCACTAATTAATTTATAATGATCCTTATGTGGCCCTTTATGAATGGATGTTTAGAACTCCAAAATACATTAATGAAATTATCGAATGAATTCTATCAGGACCTTAGCTAGTTTGGGAAATGTATAAAGATGTTAGATCAATTCAGAAAACATATTAGGGAATCATGATGTTGAAATAAATTTTACAGTGATAATTTTTTATGTGATAATAAATTAGATGTTGGTAAGAATGTGTTTCTACGAATTTCAATGTGGATGAAATAAAGACAAACTTAGCCCTGGGTATATTGGAACCATTGAAATTATTGATCATATCAGGATAATAACTTATCATATATATATACCATCAAACCACCCTCATTATCACAATTTATTCTACGTATCACTAAAAATAAATTATTTAACTGATCTATCAGATGTATAAAACTCATAGGTTTTACTGTTGGGGAAAATCATTATTATGAGGAACAATTGGTTGATATTAAAGATCAAAAATAGAAAGTGTTTTGAAATAATACTACTCACCTAGTCAATTTTGTGTGATGAAGCCCCAAGCATGAGTAAGTTATGAGGGAACCTTTGGATATAATGAGGAAGAATTGTCCACAGTTTTTTGTGTAATTGTAATGACTTTTAGGGGTGAAATTATTTTTTAAGGGGTTAGAATTTAACACCCATAGATTTTTTAAAATATGGTTTCCAAATTAAATTTAATAACATTGATATGTTTCATTACATACATCACTGATATTTTCTTGTATTATATAAAACATTTATTTAATCTTTTGTTTCATGAAACAATATATTTATCTTGAATTATTTTACATTGAAATATCCTTTAAATAGATTATTGATTCTTTATAGAGATGTGAAACTAACCTTTTAGGAATAAATATTTATGTGGATCATGAATTATGATAATAATTTAAGACCAAATATCTTTTTATATAAATATATGTCACTCATATATAAATAAAAAATCAAATTAGACCTATAGAGGGTTTGGAAATATATTTACACACAAAATATAGACATCCCATTTGGAAAAGAGTATTTTATGTTTAAACATTAAAGGAATAATATCAACTTGAAAACCCATAATATTTACAATATGAGAATAAATAACAGAGTGTGACATGCCTATAAAAAACATTGCATAAGAGTAGAGTTAAAATTATTCATAACACATAAAATCAAACGACCTAATTGATAATTTCTAATAACTTGATCATATATATACAATTTAATATATTTTAAACATTTCTATTTGTTTTCCTTTTAATATTTCAGCAGTTGAGGAGTCATGGTGTTCTTAAAATCTCATTGGATAGCTCTATTCATATGATAATTGTTATTCTGATGCATTCCTCCCATTGATGCCTATGATTTCTGAGAAACATGGGTTGTGTCTATAGACCCTAACCATGAAGATCTATGGAAATAGAATTTTTAATTTCCTGTCTACATAGAATAATTAATTAACCTTGGTGGTTCCATACAATCTCACTTAATATAGTAAAAAACCATATTTTTAATACTGAGGTTTACATTCTAGTTGATGAAAAATATTTACTGATCCCATAGTCTGATTATGAGCGGTAACACCACTCTTTAAGAAGTTTTATATCTTCCACATATTCATAGCATTGGAATTTACAACATTTTCCATAGTAAAAAGTATTCATCCAGCATATATATTTTTCAATATATCCTTGTATGCTATCACAACCTTATTAAACATTCCAGTACAATCCATTATATAATGATTGGAAATTTTAAAGAGAGTATCTATCCCAAATACTAATTCAAAAATTTGTGCCATAATGGATGTAATTGTAGATATTTAAATTTTAAAATAAACTATTTATAAATGTGTCATCATACTATATCACCAAGAGTTTCTATTACATCAAACTGAAGAATTCCATTTTTATTACAATATGGAAGCTATGAGGATAAATTTTCTTGATAAACATTCCTTTAAAATTCTAAAATGTCATTCCTTTGACTAATTTAAACTAAAGTTATAATTCCCACCATTTTCATTCCATGTTCATTAGAATATAAATTCCTAACATTAATTCAATCTTTTATTGTGTCATAAGTAAATTTAAAAATTGACTCATCTCAATCAACAAGACTACTTATTTTAATTTATACGAATCCCCAAAGGGTTGGTGGATTCTACTTTTGTAATTTAATTGAATTTCCCACTTACTGAGGATACTAGTTTCTATTAACCTTATATATTTATTCAAAATTCAGTACAATTAATTGGAAAAAGTGTAGATTCTCCTATAGCTCATGTTTAAGCACATTTTCAGTATCCTCCTACGATGGATTTCTACAATGCATACTTGGTGACATTATCTAAAACCAAAACAAAAACTTTTTTAGTATAGATAATTAGAAATTGAATTATTTGAATATCCAATTTACCACAAAAAAATATTTCAAAACATACCTTTCCATAATTTAACCAGTAAAAATATTTTAACCAATTTTGATAATACTACACCCATTCTTTTCAAAACAATAGTTTTCACTATTATCAATAAACAATTTCGTTTTATATAATATAGGAATAAAAATGAACATTTCATTCCTATTGGGATTTCAAACATTTAATGAATTTTATAAAAATCTCATCATTGAAACCCATGATGATGATGAGATAACTCATCAAGAAGTATCTTCAAATAGTCATCTACGAAACCACCCTGTTAAAATGAAGTTCAGTTTAAAGAGGTTAGATATGAATTTTTTTACACTATAAATCATGTTCTTGAAATACTTTATCATTCCTGATATCCCAAGAGACATAATAATTCCATTTTTTACTCTCAGACCAAACTATATTGAAATAATTTGTCTCAAAAAAGGTAGATGGACTGACCGATTCTAATACCATTTAATATGTCAAGGACCACACCAGATGAATCTAATTCTTATGTTATGTACCAAAAAAGATGAAACCAATTTTAATATCCTACCCTTCTTAATTTTTTTGAGGAGTAATGGGTGTGCTACAATGCCTTAGGTGATATCCCCAAGAAACCCAAGGCTGAAAATAAATGTCAAGGCCTTTGGAACATATGGATATGATTTCAGAATTCAAAGAAAAAACATAAAACTAAGTAAAAAAACACGAATGAATATATATATGATAATAGAGTACAAAATAAAAGCGATAAAATCACCAAAAAATTTAACCATACCACTGTACAAGAAGGAACCACAATACATTATTTTAGAGAACCAAAATAAAAAAATACTAAAAACTCCAATGTGATAACAACCATCAACACCCAAACTCATACACGATCTAATTCCATATACCATGACCATAATATCAATAAGAAACAGTAAATAATGAGATACCATGACATTACCTATGTCGTTATAGATGAAATATGAAAATTCATAACATGTCTCATGAAGGGGGAGAGTCTAGACTCAGTAAGATTTCCTCAATGACTTTCCAACTCATGCCACTATGAAAAGACTTGTTAGTAAAATTTAAAAACCGTTTTTATGGAGTGAATAAAATTATAAAAATGTAATATATATTATTCCATGGAAAGTTATTTAAGAATAAGAATCCTTATGGCAATCATTTTTCATACCAATAACAGTGTCTCCACACACACTGTGATTTCTCACGTGACAGTTATATATTGATAATATTTCTAAATTTAACCAACTAAGTCATACTAGGGTAACCAATACCATCTTCCCTAAAGGCACACTCCTCTTCCATAGGGTCACTTCTAATGGACATAAAATCACACAAAACATGGATTCTAAAAAAATATAAATCAGTTTCCATGAATGATAAAATGACCAAAATTTAAAAATAAATAATTTGAAATTATAAACCAAATAGTTGTCCCCATTATTTTCAAAATCAAATAAAAATTTGTATTCACACTTAGAATCAAACTATTATTTTACAACAAATTTCAATATACACATTTAATAAGAACATAACTTTCATGTTCAAAGTTAAGTGAAGATAATAGAGAACCCACCTTCCTCTAAATGGTTATTGAAAGGGAAGGACACTACAAATCATCAGTATCCAATCCCAAACCATGTTCCCTCCAATAGATCTAATTTGATGTTAAAATAAAACCATTCATAACAAAAATATCTATCAATAGAAGACTATATATATGGTTTTGTGGGAGATAAATAGAAGAACCCTTGATCTAAGAAAAACTAGGAAGAAGCTATACCTATATAAAATATTTGAACCCCCATAAATCATTTTTTATCTAATCACCACTTCATGATTGAAGATAGACTTCTCTGAGGACTAGAGATAATGAAAGGATTCATTTTATTGATGTATTAGAGGATTATAGATTTTCCAGATGATTAATTCATATTAGATCGATATTTATTGGGGTTCCAAATATATTTAACATAATTGGGATATACTAATAGGAAAATTGTGGGTAAACCCTTCTGTGCTACTATCCCAAGACTAAGACATGCACAGATGGCTCACAAGATTAGAAAATCATTGTCAAAACTATGTTTTCCGCAATATTTTTATATTCATCATTTCCCCTTGGAAGTCACACACATTTGGTCAAACCATGCGCCTTCCCAGTGACACATTTATCACCTTTAATGGTCTCCAAGGGATAACCATGAAGAAATCATTCACCTCTATATAAGCCTCCAAAACATTCCAAAACTCATTACAAACTTCTATAAATTGACACATACATTTTATAGACATAAAATGCATGAATAAAGGGTCACACACCTAAAATAGATTGTGTTATTGGACATAATTAAAACAAAAAAGTGCCGACATAAGTTTAAAATCATTAAAAATATGGGGAAATTAAAATAATCATAATAGAAATTTCACCTTAATATTTATTATTCTATTACATTACCTTTTTGTCATATAGTTCCTTTAGGTGATCCTATACAGATCATATTTCGACCATAGAATTATTAAGTTGGTTTATCTTATGATTCATTACTATATCCCTGATACAAAATATGAAATACATCATTCATAGTGTTTTATAATATTAAATTTTATCAACCAAAACATATCCCTCAGAACTGTAATATTAGTTTTGAATTCTTTGTCCAACTCATAATGGACCAGGGTGATGGTCGATTCAGTGCTCAACTGACCCTATTTTGGGTTATTATCTATAGGTGAATATTTAACATATCCACAACAACTTTTAGTATCCATATATGGATTTATTACTAATAAAACCACTCAAATTAAGAATTTTCAAAAAAAAAATATTATACCATCCTCCACATAGACTCATCTATTTGATTTTCGCTCTGATTCATGAAACATAAAACAAAATTTAAATAAACACATCTAAAAAATAACCCAAAATAATCATCAATATAACTAATCACTCCTCTGATAGTAATTGACATGACCCAAAACAAACATTAAATAAAAAATATTATAATATCAAGATAAAAATAACATATCATTTTAAAAATCACATATCCCGATTACTGAATAGTTTAGTGAATCTGATAAAATTTACAAAAACACATTATTTTAGAACAATTATAAACAATTCTGTATTGTGGTTCTCCTATAGAACACATTCTAGATACCTCCCAAGATATAATCATTTTCATAACAAGGTTAATTGAAAAACAATAAATGGTTGATTCAAATTATCAGTAAGGGAAACGTCATATCATTAATTTATGATGATAAGGATGAAGTAAAATATGAGGATAATATAAATGTCTTGAAAATATTTCAATAGACCTTGTATGATAATCATCAAACTAGATTGAGCAACCTATGATAATAAAAACATATATAATGAAGAAAAAATATATGAAACTTATGGAACACATACCTTTTAAAATAAAATATTTTATCAAGACAAAAAAGTGATGAATATATTTACATTAAGGCAAGATCATGAAAATATGGCATTAATAGAAAATTAATTTTCATTTTGGAATTAATATAAAATGTAAACAACATGATAATTTAGAATAACATCATGAACAACATAAAAATATGGAACAACCATAACTATTTGAAAACAAGGGTGAGAAAATCCCATTATTCACATGCCTATGTAAACAAAAAATTTATGTCTGTCTAAAGATGTGAGAAAACACATCATTCCCAAGCCTATGTGAACCCATCCATTATTTCCATGACTTAATACTTGATGAGATATAAGCTTATACCAATCAATTAAGGTAAGATATAGAACATCGACCATAATTGTCAATACATAAATGTGAAATTTTAAATTAAAAATCATCTTATCTTGATTATCCCATGTAAAAATAAAGAGTTTTTTAAATAATAAAACAATATAAACCTAAGAAAAAATTGGACAAAAAAAATAAAATTTTAAAATAATTCATAACATAATAACATATAGTGGGTGAAAGAAATATCACTTCCTGGGAGATAGACATTAGAGGAAAAAATAATGTCAAAATACTAATTTTATCTATAAACCTTTTTAATCATTTTTATAAAAATGATGTGTGATGTAATTCCAAAAACACATTTTTTTAAAGGTAATGATAATTCACTTTGAAAACTATATTATAAGATGGCCCAAACAAATGTAATAAAAAATACACAAGGATTCAAAATATTGAAGTTAATATAATTTGAAAATTTTTTCTAAGTAGTATTTAATATTGGAAACTAAAAATAAAAAATAAATTTTTTGAAAAGGGTAAGTAAAAATTATTTGAAAACATTTACTATAAAAATAATAATTAAAATAGAAACATGAAAATAAAATAAATTATATCAAATTATGATGAAGATTTAATGATAAAACAATCTACATTGAAGGGATATAATACTATTTGAACATTATGAAATATCATTGTAGAAACCCACATCATTTAAATGATAGAAAATATTTATTGAAAAGGAATAATTGGGGATAAAAGTATCACATGAGACAAAAAATGTTTAGTTTAGTAAGAAAAAGATTATTCTTTGAGGTATAAATCCATTATTTTCAGTTAATTATTAGTTTAAATGTTTAAATATAGAGTAATATGAATTCACTTTTATATTATAGAGGTATCAGGAGTGTCTGGGGCGAGTTTAGAGACCAGATCCTAGGTTTTGGGAGAAATGGCATGTCTCAGAGTTAGTGACAACCATGCGAGTTGAGTAGTATATATGTGTGTCTAGGTTCAAAATTTTGACATTGAATATTTTTAGAGTTTGCACATGGTTATCCATATTGTGTGATAAAATAATGAATTTTCTCTTTCCCTATAGATAATTATAAATAATTGGAACATGAGTTGTAAAAACTATGAAACCAAACAATGTAGCCATATTATTTTAAGTATAATGAACATTTTTCATTGAATTATCAATATATATTTAATATAAATTCAATCTTCTATCTCAAACATAATATCTCATATGTTTATATAGACCCTTTCATGACTAACATTGGATTTGATATAACATTCTTTTCTGAGTTCTGAATCAGGATTTATAGGAAGCATCATATATGATTGTGTAAGATCCTAATTATTTTTTTGAAATTCTAAATTATTCTGGATATTGTCTATTCTATTTAGATGTAGGTTCATATGATATATGTTTACATTTTTTAGCCATTATTGGATTTTCTGTCAGTCTGATCGAAATTAAGATATGATACTATATGATCTATCAAATACAGACCTAAGGTTGGTGGTGTCATGTAATTCAATAAATGAAGTTGTGTTTATGTATTTCATTGTTCAGAATTCTCAATTTATCAGTGTATCCATAAATTAAATTCAATACATGAATTTATATTCATGTCCAATTTAATTATAGAGGAATTTTAATGTTTGGTTATTGGTTATTAAACTAGAAACAGAACCACCACTTGGGTGTGTCCATTAATATAACTAGACTACCACGAGGGGGGGGGGGGGCTCTTGGAAAATGATACCTTTTGGCGTTCCCATTTTACCCCTTGAATTGGGATGTAAATTTAAAAATTTCTTGTAAATAAATTTGATTAATTGGTTTAAGATTTTTATTGTGAAATGAATTGTAATATAAATTTTGAATTTTATATTGAAATTACTAAAGGAAGGGATGGGTGAAAATGGCCCTAGGCTCTTCCCTTGAGTTTCTTATTTAATATTGAATTTATATTTATATTGAAATTCCCAAGTGATTTGAATTGGTGAAATTCAATGTAATAGGTTGGTTAACCACAAAAATATTGGTATAATGTTTTTTTGATTCCAGCATGTGGAATGTAAGCCTTTTATGCTTGTATAATACTTTGTGTAACCTTTGTTGAATGATTTTTTTCATTTTGTTGACCTTGATATTTTTATGTAAATTGATTACAGGGTTTTAAAATGGTTAAATAAGTGTATTCCTTAGGTGAAACATTTATTCAAATTTGGATTCCATATATAGACTCAATTGTCTTGAACAATGCTTATGCATGAGTGATACCTGGTCTCCCTAGCTGGCTACAAAGGATAGAATCTACAGATTGACTGATATGCAATGTGGTAAATGAAATCATATGATAATTTCATGGAGGGAATCAAATAAAAGTTTCTTATCCATTCCTTGAGTGTTACTTGGGCTCTCATAGTGGACCTCCCAAGATGGACTCAAATGGAAGAGAATTTATACCACACCGCAAATGATACCAGGTTCTTGAAAGGATCTCCATGTATAGGCTCATAGGGTGTTGGTTATATTACACTTGTGGAGAGATTCAGATTCCATCTTAGAAATTAAATTTATGGGATCATGTTACAAATTGAATTATTAATGAACTGTGTTATAGGAATGGTATTCCAAGACAAATCATATGCTTGGATTTAATCATTCTTTATAAAATATGGATGGAATGTTTAGTCATCCTTGATTATGTTATAACGGGGGACGTCAAGCTACGCACTGATCCTTGAGACAAAATATTTAAATGAGAAAAAAATTTAATTGATAATTCTTATAAATGATGCATGAATGACTCTTAAATTCAGAGATAATGCATTAAAATGAATTTTTTTATAAATGAAAACCTGGAGCTTTTATGATGTTAAATTTTGAGTACTTCCCATACTTATATATTTTTTATACACACTTCATTTATATATCATCACTGACTATATGGAATGGAAATTGGGTGGGTGCCTTATGGGATTATTTCTCACACACTATTTGCTCCAGATTTGGGTACCAAACTAGACTATATGATTTCTTATATAGATAAGGGAAAATTACATGTTATTGTTTTTATATTGCTAGTAATGAGTAGGGGATCATGGGACTGAGCTATAGATTTTGATGCTAGTTGTATACTTTTGGCCTTTTTGTACTTTCTATACATGTATTATACTATATTTTTGTTTTCTTATTTTTGTTGTTTTTAGAGACATATGACATGTATCATATTCAACATTTTATATGATCCCTTTTTTGGTATCTCTATCTATTCCTACTAGTAATCTATTGTCTAATTGTTATTATAGTTTTTTTCACTTGTATGTTATTTATATTATGATGTGTAACACTTTGGTAATGATAGAATAGTCTCCCCACAAAGACACATATCCCCTCACTTATAGTTGACATCTTATGGTGTCTGTGAAGATGCACTTAAGGCTATGTGCCCAACTAGTCTCAAGGAAATTTTGATTGGTATCTAGATCTATCACATTACGATTTGTTGATAGAGAATTTCTTTTCTAGTTTTCATTACTATTTTGATTCAATAGACAATGATAAGATGTAAATGTTTTTTAATGTGTTTTTCTTGGGAGTAGATACCCTATAGAGAGGAAAAATACAAATTTTCACGACTAAAAATGTAGTTTTTATGATTTTGAATATTATAGGTGATTTTATTCCACTATTGGGTGATGCACCTGAATTGTGATGATATTATTGATATGTCTATGGGTTCTATTTTGTTTCAACCTAATTAGATAAGGAAATTATATATCATTCATTATTTGTGGAACTTGTTAGATATCACATGCCATGCATTATTCCGTTACTTCAAGGATGCATTACCTGTTTCATGATATTGTGAATGTTTACTTTATAGTATTACATAATTTTGTGATTCATATTTTTAGTGGATATATAATTAATTCCATATTTATATTCATAATGAATATGGGATCTAATGTAACATAACGTGAAGCACATTTTTATTCAATTAATTATATTGAATTTTCTATGGTATGGATTATATGGGAACTATATTTTGGTTTATGAGGCATTGTGGGCCTTCAGGGATTTGAACATGGAGAACGATTTGTTAACACTTTTAAATAAATGAATGATGGAAATGAAATGTAATATAATGTTGAATTGAAATGGAAAATTGAAACATTAAATAGAGACATTACCTAGACATGGATTCTTAGAGGCAATGTTTCATTATATTCAATGGTTTTTGGTGACTATTTTTTTATAGTCATGGATTTAAAAGCTTGGTGTTTATTTAGGATCTCATTTTAGGAGGGTTTTGACTAGTCCAATGCTAAATAGATATGAACAATGATATTGTTCATTTTAAAGGTGTTTGTTTGGAATTTTTAATGAATTAAATCATAAATACCTCCATTCATATGCTAGGAGGATGTTGAAGACCATTCTCTAGAGGTGGTGGGTCATGGGATACCTGTTGATCCTGTAGTTGTTCTTACTGCTGTAGTTGTAGTTGTACATGAAATAGATGATGAGGCATAGTTATGCCTTGGGTTCTTGGATTTCAGGAAGATCATTTAGGGATCACTGTGACCTCCCTAACAACAACAAAGTCGAAAAGTGAGTTCTATTAGTAGCATCCACCCTTGTTTTTGGTAGATGCTGGGACAAATTATGAAAAATAATAGATAGTGGTCATGTTATCTATCTTCTAGCATATCGGGTTGCCTCCCAAGTGGAAGGTAAATATCACCACATAAATATTGTGTGATCCAACCATGAGATGGTGGAATGTCATAACTCAAATGAATGTATTGGATGGATTTTCATATGTCCTTATATGATCAATTAAATCCTGAAATAATAATGGTTGATAAATCCCCAGTGTTCATGCATATAGAGTTAGGCACACTATCGATTATTGATTATTTATCCAGTTTTACTGATCTACTATACTTCACACCAATTATCATGGGTGTTGATATATCTAAATCCATTATATTAGAGGATGGTCTTAGTTATGCCATCAAATTTTATGTGAATGAATTGTGGATTACTACCATTTCGATAATAGAAAATTGGGCGCTTATCATAAAGTGTAACCTAAGAGTGGTTGGAGTTATGATCCAGGGATATTTGGAATTTCACTATAGTACTACATCGACTAATAGTAGGTAGAATCATCAAGATCTTCAATGCGATGATATTTTTATATATAGAACATACTTAGGAAACTAGGGGAGGTGATTTAAATGCAATAGGATGGGACATATGAGGACCCAATGTACGAGAGACAAAGTTGAGTGTCGATCATGTGACATGATGGGACATCTACATCAATTCTACAAAAGGCATTGACCGACGAATAGTGGGAGAGGGTCTGAAATTACTCGATATTTAGGAGCGTGGTCAGTGGATTCTCATCAGGCAGTGAGTTAGAGTATAGATGTCTGATCCAACTGAAGTGGATTTTGTGGACATTATAGTCAGACCCCTATATAGAAGTGATAGAATGGAGGATATTCTAAGGTTATCAAGGTTGTATCATAGGGAAAGGGTTTAGGATAGATATATGTATTTAAATATTCCCATGAAGAGAACGATTTGAGACATTCTACAGTCAGAGTTACTATTCTAGAAGCCACAATTTGGTTTTTCCACTTTTTGATATAGGGGATTCTGATATATTTAAATCTAGGCCCATTGTTGATATTCCTAGGTTTAATATCAAGAATTTTGATGGTTTTAGGACACATGACACTCTATTGGGGAATACAAAGGATGGAGTATGTTAGTGTAGTGAGTTATCCCTTGTTATTTGTGGATTTCTTTTCATTTGGGCCCTTGTTATCCTATTGATGATAGTTTTTGATTTTATTATTGGGATGGTATTGATGGTTCGATTTGATGATTTTATGGAATCCTATTTTTGAAGGGTGACCTTAACTACACAAAAGTGCAGATAGTTTATTCACAAGGGTGTATGAGATGTCCAAGAGAGTCAAGTTGGAACAGAGCACCATGGGATGTGATGGATGAAATCCTAGATTGTGATTTTATATCCAGATGATTAGGGAAATTTTTATCCCAAATTATCTTCTATGGTTGATTATTTAATTTGGAATTTCCTATAAAATATTTAAGGATTACCACTAGTTATAGAGGTAATGTTCACAATCATGCTAGTTCCAGGTGATACATCACTATCCATTCCACATTATAAGATTTATACTAAAATTATAAATGAGATTATGTGGATTCTAGATGATTTAAAGGAAATGAGTTTTATCCAACCTTGTACTTCTCTATTCGGTTCTCCGTTCCATTAAAAAAAAGCAGATATTACACTTAGTTTATGTGTAGATTACTAGAAATTGAATAAGTTGACGATTAATATCCAGTATCTTCTAATATTAATAGATGATCTCTAAAACTATCCTTGAGGATCTTTTCTCTTCTCAAATATTGAATTATGATCCATTTAAAATCAGGAGTGTGTTTGACCATCAGATATACATCACACAACATTTCGTAGTAGGGTTAGTCTTTGTGAGTATTTTGTTATATCGTTCGGTATAAAAAATCACATGTGTCCTTCATGGAGTAGATGAACGGAGTGTTTCATCCTTATATAGATTCATTTACACTAGTTTTCATGGATGAAAACATGATATATTATAATAATCCACATTACTATACCAAAATTGTGATATTGTATGGAATACACTGAGATACCATCATCTATATACTTAGATCATAAAGTGACACTTCTGGATGGATCTTATTCACTTCTTAGGTCATTTTATCTTTGAGAAATCCGTATTACTTTTCTAAGATATGGTGATAGATGTGGATTCCTTTGAGAATCCCATGAATTTCTTCTTGGTATAGAGTTTCTTGGGTCTATATGTTTTTATAGAAGTATCATACATGAATTTTCATGCTTAGATGTTTCTATTATAGGCTTGGGTATGAATTTATTGAATTTTGTAAGATCATATTTCTTATGAGTCAACCTTTAATGAGATGAAAGAGAGATTGAATTCAGCACCATTACTGATTTTTACATATTCAGGCATAGGTTACATTATATACTATTATGCAAAATGTATTGGGCGTGGAGAAGTTATTATGGAGGGTAATATATTCGTCGCGTACATGTCTCGTTAGTTGAGTAGAGATGAGTAGAATTACCCAATGCATGATCATGGTTTAGCTGCGACTGTTCATGCATTGGGATGCCAGATAAATTACATACTTGTAGAGAAATATTCAGTGTATGTTGACCACAAAATACTCAGGTACATATTTACATAGTGTGATATGATCCCAAGATAGTTGGGGTGGGGGTAATATATACTGTATTCAGATTTTGAGCTTTCCTATATGCCTATTAAATACAATGTGGTGTTATATGCATTGAGTAAGAGTACAAATATACATGCTGTTTAGCGAGTGAGTAGCGAGAAGAAAATCATGGATTTGTTCTTTCATATTCACTTGGAAGTCATTAAAATTTAGGGGAAATTTTTTTTATCATAATTACATGTTACCTATACCCTATTGGATAGTGTAATAGTGAGGTAGCTATAATATTCATAGATCATAGTCCTACAGGTTAGTGTGGTAGGTGGGGACCCTCCTCTTGGTGGGCCTGTAGGTGAGTGTGAAATCCAGCATGTTCATGGTTGTGTATGGATTATAATAGACATGTGTGATGAGATGATTCAATACATTCATTCTTCCTCTATGTTAGCACATACTTGCATCACCAAGATTTATTCATATTTTATTCATCAGATTCTAGGGGTTGGGTATGAAATGATATGTAGATAGTTCTTTCCTGAGGTGTTTCACCAGTCAGCAGGTGAAGGCGGAACACCTACAACTAGTCAGCCTTCTACAATAGTAACCCATCCTTGAGACAAAGTGGGTTAAGGTTATGATGGATTTTGTGATTAGATTATTATGGTCACCTCAAGGTAATGAACATGTATTTGTTTTTATAGTCTCAACAAGTTTGTACATTTAATATCGATCAGTAAAACCATCAGGGTTGATGAGCTTGGGAGGTTGTACATCTGGGAGATAGTATGACATAACATGGGTCCCTCCCATAGTAATTTCATATTGGTATTCATTTTTTACTTTAGGATTCGAGAGATGAATAAATATGGTGATGGGTAGATAGGTTCTTCTAAACACATCCTACCACCAATAGATTGATGGCCAGTCAGAGCACACAATTCAGGTGATTGAGGACTTGTTGTGGGAATGTGTCCTAGATTTTTGGGTCACATGGGAGATATATATAACCATGTAAAATTCTCCAAAAATAATAGATTTTAGGATACTACACAAATGGTTCCTTATAAGGCCTTTCACAATTGTACATGTTGATCACCCCTACGTTGGTTAGAGGTAGGAGAGGAAAGTATGCTTAAAACACATTTTTTTAGGAGACCACAATGTAGGTGTAGTGGATTCAGAATCATATGGATACTACATAGTATCTTTAGAAATCATTCACGGATAATTGTAGATGAAATCTTGAGTTCGTGGTCATCGATATATATTTTAGCGTGTTTCACTGAGGTTGGGACACATGAGAATCACGATATAGGGTAAGATTTCACCATTCATTCAAGATTATGTGGAGAGTTGGGTCATTAGACTATTTTTTTAGTTACCTCAGAGTTACCTGGACATGCATGATTCCTCCCATGTATCTCACTTATAACTAAACTATTCACACTCATCTCAGGCCTTTCAGTCCATTGTTTTTTGGTAAATGTTTGATTCATAATTTGAGGAGCATCCAATATGTATTTTCGATCATAGTAATAAGGTTATCATAGGTTGGTATATTCCTCTAGTATGATTACTATGGATGCATGGCTGCATGTAGGATGATTATTTGTAGTGGGAGGTTTATGAAAGAACTTAGTGTCCATCGTTAATCCCAAATAATGATTCACCAAACAAAGAAGGGATATTCGAGTATGAATTGATTTAAGGGGGAATGTTTGTAAGTACATGGTTCTTATTTGAGTTATATATCCTCTATTTCCAATCAATTCTTAGTTAAAATGTATTAATATAGCCTAATATGAATTTTCAATGAGGTTATGGTAGTATTGGGAGTGTTTTGGGGTAGTTCGAAGCCCAAACCCCAAGATTGGGGTGAAATGGCATGGGTCACCATTGGTGTAAACCGTGAATGTTAGGTCTCATAGTCATGTTTCCAGGAATTCAATTTTTGTAGTGGATATTTTCATGGTTTGCACATATATAGTCAAATTGTGTGAGAAAACCATTTGGTTTCCACTTTCATATAGCTAAGGTTTCACGCCCCAACCCTAGAAGCCTGAGAGAGTATGTGTTTTATAAATGTTGTGAGTAATAATTTATTTTTATAAAATGAAATGACGAAGAATTACATGTCATGTTACAAATAGAGGATCTTTATGGTTTAGGTTATGGAATACCAGAATACAAATATTACAATCATTCAGTACTAAATAGAAAAGACTCCAAAAATCAGCCACAAATCAGTGTAACTCAATTCTACAAAACCTGCAAAAAAATTAAATTAAATTGTAGGGTGAGCATAAGAATGAATAGTTAGGGTTTTTAAAAAAAAATATCATTTAAAACCATTTAAATAATCCCTCCTAAAAATATTCATAAAATATATACATAAAAAAACTGCAAAACATGAAGTACAACATAAAAGTTTTCCAATAATTACTAGTGAACATTTTAAGAAACATTAACTGTGCTATAATAAAACTTGTTCCAATAATAATAATTATTATACAAAATATATGGTATGCATCATATAAATCACAGGTTACTCAAACCCTAATTTGTGTGACATGTGAGAGTGCAAGTATAGAATTTAAAAATGAATGTAATACATAATCAGAGTTACACATAAAATGAAAACATTAATTGCATTCCTTACTAACTGTTAATCATAAATTGGAAGATAAATTTTTGGTATTTGTATTAAATTTCATAAGATGATTTCTGAATAAACATTATTCCATGTGTATTTACTTATTCTAATACTCATAAGTAAAGTCTCTTAACCAAGTTTTTTCTACTAGCTGAATATTCAATTGGTTAATTAATTATTATAAACATAATTAGGGAATGTATAATGTGGGACTGTGTCAAGACCTTATACAATGACCATAAAACCTCTGTCAAGGCCTCGTTCGAAGACCATTATTTTTCCAAAGCCTCGTTCCATGACATGATCTTTCTCATGAGACCTACCGATGCACCGAGGGCCTATAGTGGGCCCTTCCAGACACTTTCTATGTCCAATTCATTCATCATATGTCTAATTAAGGTCATGTATTCAGAGTGTCACATACCACATTGAATATTTAATTTTTCATCTCTTATTATTCAATGTGCCCATACCACTTTGAATAATTTATTTCTTTTTAATGAATTATCATGATATGTAAGTTATCATTTAGATAACCATTTCCCCAATGACATGCATAAACTAGTAAACAATCATTGCATATGTAATAATGATTAAAACACATAAGTAATGAATGGACGGGGTTGTCACATAAAATGATAATTTCATTATTTTTGAAAACCTTGATTCATGGAAATTGATAATTAATAGAAATAAATTCCATTAATATGCTAATAAATGTGTGGGTAAACATGAAAATATATTAAATCATAACTTTTATTAACTAACAGTCAATTATTGTAGCAATTTCATCATGAAATAAAACATTAAGTGATCATAACATGCTAACATGATTCTACACATCCTTTTATCCTATAATATATTTTTATGTATTATTGCATACTTATGAACATATATTTGTTAGAAAAAATGAAATTAATACTTACTAAAATTTTATAAGTATTAATTGCATCAAGTCATTAATTAAATCATGTTATTCATCACATGAAATAAGTGTTTGAAGATAATATATATATATCCACAAAGTACATGCATGAGTTTTAAAAAATAAAGACTTGGTTTAATGATCAAGTAATTTAAATTAATACATCATAATATTATTTAATCACTGATATCCCCGGATTAAAAACCAAAACACATTTTTGGTTTAAAGTACATAATCGTATAGACATACATATATAAAAAACTAATGTATTGAATGATAAATACAAATCCATTTGATCCCAAAACATTATTCGCATCCAAGTAAATATTTAATGATTGAAAATAACCTTTAATAACATAATAGATTTTTTGAATGTTTTATATGCATATATCTGAATAAACACTTTGTTTATATTTGGTTTTTCACAATAAAAAACATATTAAATGAACCCTTTTATCAAAAATAGAAATATTAATACACAAAAAAATTAACCAATGAAAACCTGGATTCACCTTAGAGATGATATACATATACTTATATATATTTAAATAGGCAAATGTGTTTTTCATTTCACAACCAAACAAGTAATGCTTGAATCTTTTAAACACAGATAAACACTATTTAGAAATATAGAATATGTTTTGGATGGATATATATATATATATATATATGTTTTTATGTATGTATGTACATATACATATCCATATATATAATGTGTGTATATATGAGCTTGAAAAATAGAGACAAAGAATAAAAAGAAAACCCTTACCTCAAAATCGAACCAACAACACAACCTCCATCTTGAATGTCCAAGATCAATAAGGAAAAAACAACGTAGTGTTAAAACTTTGTTATAGAGGTGTGTAGAATGTAGGGAAGAACTCAAATATGTAAGTGGTAGAGAAGTGGAAAGTGACTACCATTTAAATATCCCCAAAATTTACAATTCATAGAGCTTTCTTAGAATGTTTTGAATAATGAGGCGAACATCACAGATAAAAAATACATTTTATATTTCTGACAAATTATTTTCCAGATTAGAAATAAATATAGCAAATTTGACATAATTTTTTAAAAAATGAATATTTATAGGATGATGTTGACACTTGCAGACCAAAGTATTTTAGAAAACCCAAAACTACGAGAAATGGAGTTTAACAAAATGAAAACCCAGACTCCACAAATCAAAACCTACATCGTTTGGTTGGAGAAAACTGGAAATCTGTATCATAACTGAAAAAGAAAAAGACTAGAACCAGAAGTCATTGATGAAGAGCAGTGTGACAAAGATCTAGTTTGATTCCCCCCCTTGCGGTAGAACCTTAGACCCTGATCAAAAATCGACAGCGCCTCCTAGCCTACACTCACTAGTGCTCGGCTTGCTATACCAAGACCATCGCCGAGCTTCTATGGCCGAAGCCCAAACGCGGCCTCCCCCACTTGTGATTCCGCTCGACCTCATCCCCTGATGATGCCCCTATTGAGCCTGACTGACGGGGCATCTCCCTTGAGTCCCTTTCCTCACAACACCCGATTCCAGACCCTGCTCAACACCATCCCGCTAAAACCCTATGCTCAAGGAGTGCCTCTGCCTATGCGGCGTGACACATTAATTCACAGAATCCCTAAATCCCATTACGAGATTCTCTTTTTTTTTGCATTTATATTTTAGCTTGTTTTTATTAAACCTTTATCATTGTTTATTTAATCATATATCATATTATTAAAAAATTTAAAAAGTTAAAAGTTTAATAAAACTAATAATCGATTAAAATTATTTTATCAATAATTTTTAAAAAGTAAAATTTTTTATTAATGAATTTATTTATAAATAATCTATATATATTTCATATTATATTCTTAAAATTATATAAATTAAATTAATAATTTGAATATCCTTAACTTGAAAATCATAATAATAATTATCATAATTTTTACAAAATAATTGTAATTTTGGATCATTAAAAATGTTAATTTCAAAAGTATATATATATATATATATTATTATATATGATTCAAAGTAACAATAATTTTTATTAAAAGATCATTTATATATGTATGATTTTAATCATTCTATTAAAATAGTTATATTATATATTTATAATTATATTAAAAAAAATTAAAAATGTTAATAATTTTATAAAACATTAATCTAACCAAAATTAATATTCTAATAATTATTAAGTTATATATATATATATGTATATATCATATTTTAGAAACTATATAAAACCCATTTAATCATTCATTTAATAGATTAAATATTTTTTGACATAAATTAAAATATTTCAATTTTACAGATTAATTTCATTAAAATACTTTAAAATAATAATTTTCAATGTCATGTATAGCCGGAATATAAAATTATAATTTTTTTAATAGTATTAGTTTTATATCATAATTTTATAAAATTCAAATCTAGTATATATATATATATTTATATTATTTTGAAAATAAAAAAAAACAAATTAGCTATATTCATATATTAGAATAATTATTATTTTAAATATTATATAAAATAAAAATTGACCAGAATAAATTCTGTTAAATAAAAATAGTTATTTGAAATAATATTTAAACAATGTGAGATAATATTTACTTTGAAAAATTTAATTACAATAAAAAAATATTAATTTTTAATTATTGTTTTAAAAAAAATTGTCTAAAAAATGCTTATATTATAAATATATATATATAATAAAATAATAACATTAACCAATGAGAAAAACAGTCATCTTAAGACACTAACTTCTATAAAAATAACGGTCATGTGTATTTACAATAGTCAAGAAGAACCTTATAAATACATTTTTATGTTTTTTCGTACATTTAAGTCGGTTTGGCTTACAAATATGGTTCTTTACATCCCTCTGTTTCTTAGTACATGTGCCCTCCTCCTAACAATTACATTCTCCACTACGGTCAGTCCAAGGGATATGTGCTACTTGATTGGTCTCATCATGGTGCTAGGGGGTCTCCCAGTGGCACTTCTTATATTTTCCATTAGTTTCCCACGCTAGCTATGGTCTTTTCATCTTGATAAAATGTAATTGTTCTAGATTTTAATTAAATAAAACATGCCTTGCTTGTTTTGAAATCTTTGTTTGGATAACAAGAAAATTAAACAAAGTAAAACACTAAAATGTTATTATTACACATGAAATCGGTTCAGGGTGTCACATTATCCCTGCTTCATATAAATATTCCATTGTAATTATAAAATATTTTTACACTTCCACTAGAAAAACTAGCCATACATTACTTTTGACGCCCCTTCACAATGGCTAACATGGTGGACAATCTGTTATCATCCTCAGGTGGATTCCTAGATTAGTGTCCTGTTCCTTGACCTCTTTGGCCCATATACACCATGAGTAGTTTGGATTAACCCAATGCATAATTCATTCAGGTTTTTAGAGGGAGGATTTAGAGTTGTGGAAATCATAGATTTCTAAATGAACTCACCCCTTATAAATCCGTTGGACCACATCATGCCTGAGTGTTTTGATTTCATAGATCATACCATACATACAAAAATATAGGACTTGGAATAGATAGGTTTCTCAAAGGACACCCTCCAATGGATCCTCTCAATGAATTCCCAAAGCTAGGTAGTTCTCTGACAAAGTGAAACATAGGAAGAGAATTTCGTGGTACATCCCTCTTTCCCTATACTCGGAAAATTGTGTTTTTTACATCCGATGATAAAAATAATGGTCTCCCTGATAGGTCTGAAGGATATTTGGGTAAAGAAAAACTTTATAGAGGAATTTTTAAGACATACATAGGATTTAAAAATGGGTATAGTCATCTGAACATGAAAGGATGATTATGAACACTAGTAATTCAGTATAAAGTGATAAAAATTTTATTGGTAAGCCCATGTATTCCATTTAAAAATTTTAAGGGACATGTTTTACTCAATAAGGAATAACCATATTAAAATAGTGATGATATTATGTAAAATCATATTAAAATTACATATGATAAAATATAACATTATAAATTGAAAACAATGTTCATGAAACTATGGATGCTACATATTTATTCATTATCTATCACAATATAATTGGCATAGACTTCCTAACATCAACCATGACGTCCCTTTATAGGTTCCACTAACATGAATGATTTCCCAAGTTTTCGGTTAACTGTATCCCTAAAGTAGTTCCAAACACATCGATATCTTCATTCAGATGTAGCATGGGCAACTAGGATCAATGGGGTGTGTACATAAAATGTTCCAAGAGAGAAAAGTTTGAAGTGTATGATGTTCGGAGACATAAAAATAAAAAATATGTATATAAAATTAAAGGGAAGACTCATCCTCTGGAATTTTGAAGCCCATAAATTGGCCAGAAAGACTGTAGGTGAACATTTCAAAAAGATACGCTGCTCGGACGTCACCCTCTTGTGAAGCATCTTTGAAGACCAATAGGTATAAATAATTCATGGCTAGGGAAAAGAATTTAAACAAAACAATAATGTACTTTCTCTTAGCTGCATTGAATTAATATTCAGTAAGCATCATAAGGAAATAGTCAAAGCCTGATCCTTAGTAGAGTTGAAGTGCACGAGGAGAGTTTAATAAACTGTAGAGATGTTTACATAACAGAAGTTTGTTTTCAAAAGACTCATAGCCTTATAAACATGACTTAAAAACAATATTTTATAATATTTATGTTGGAATATTTAGAGTAATTATTTCATCTTCCACATGATAATTTTAAGAAAGAATTATACTTAGTAAGAATTAATTGCATTTTTTGTGTTCTTCTAATTATCATGAGTTGCCTAAACTGAACTCTACTACCAACTGTCATTCCCCGACCCCAGATGATCTGGAGCCGTGCATTTAATAAATGTGATGTGAAATAATAATTTTTTTAAAAAATAAAATACTGAAGAAGGACACATTATGCTCCATAAAGAGGCTATTTACGGGTTAGTTTCTGAAAAACCAGAATACAAATATTAAAATCATTCAATACTGAACAAAAAAGACTCTAGAAATCATCCACCAATTAGTGTAACTCAAATATACTAAATCTGTAAAAAACTAAAATGAAAATTTATGGTGAGAATAACAATGCCCGGTAAGGGGTTTTAAAATAAATAATATTTCAATCAAAACCATTTAAAAAGTTCCCTTAAAAATACTCATAAAAAATCTTCTTAAAGAAAATGGAAATACATGAAGCATAACATAAAAGTTTTCTGAGATTTAGCAGTGAACATTTTAAGGAACATTAAAAGGGATATAATAAAACACATTCCAATAATCACCATTATTATACAAAATAAATGGTGTGCAACATAGAAATATAACGTTATTAAAACTATACTAAGTGTGACATGCGAGAGTGAAAGTATAGAATATTAAAATTAATGTAATGCATAATCAGAGTTGTGCATAAGATGTTAACATTAATTTCTTTCCTTAGAAACTGTAAATCTTAAATTGGTAGATAAATTTCTGGAATTTTTATTAATTTATAAAAGATAAGTTCTAAATATACATTATTTCATTTTTATTTACTTCTTATGATACTCCTATGTATAATATCTTAACCATGTATGTTATACTTGACTAATATTCACTTAGATAAATAAATATTATAAATAAAATGAGGTAATGTATAATGTGGGACTCTGTCAAGGCCTTGTTCCAATACCATAAACTCTATGTCAAGGACTCACGCCAAGACTATTATTTTTCCACTACCTCGTTCCATGACTTGATTTGTCTTATGAGACATACTGATGCACCGAGGGACTATAGTAGTCCCCACGCGAGACTTTATTTGTCCAATAAATTCCTCATATTTCCAATTAAGGTCACATATTAAGAGTTTCGCATACCACATTGAATATTTAATTTCTCATCTCATATTATTCAATGTGTCCCATACCACATTGAATAATTTAGTTCTTTATAATTAATTATTAGGATATGTCAGTTATCATTTAGACAACCATTTTCTCAATGACATGCACAGACAAGTATACATTCATTGTGCATGTGATAATGATTAAAACACATAATAAATGAATGGGAGGGTTTTTCACATAAAAATATAATTTATTAATTTTTAAAATCATTGATTCATGGAAAATATACATAATAGAAATACATTCAATTATTAAGATGATAAATGAGTTGGTTAACATTCAAATAGATTAAATCATAACATTTATTAACTAATAGTAAATTATTGTTGTAGGTTCATCATACAAAAAAACATTAACTGAGCATTACATGATAACATGATTCTACACAACCTTTTATCCACTAATATATTTTTATGAGTTATTTCATATGTATAAACAAAAATTGGTTAGAAAACTCAAGATTTATACTTATTAAAATTTTACTAGTCTTAATTTTATGAAGACATTAATTAAATCATGTTGTCCATCACATTAAATTAGTCCTTAAAAATCACATATATATATATATATGTATCTGTATCCACAACGTATATGTAAATGTATTACATAATAGAGACAAGGTCTAATGATCCCTTACAATTAATGAGTACTTTATAATTTTATTTAATCACCAATATCACCAGATTGAAAACAAAAACTTGTGTTATGTATAAAGTACATTACCGTATGGAAAAACATATAAGAAATATTGTTTTTCACAATAAATACCAATCCATTTGAACCCAAATCATCTTCACATCCAATTATTTATTTAATGATTGAAAATAATCTTTTATAACATAAAATAGATTTGGATTTATTTATATGTATATGTCCGAATATACCATAATTGTATATTCGGTTTTCCATAATCAAAAAAAAACATGTTAAATCAACCCTTTTATAAACCTTATAAATATTAATACATGCAAAATTTAATCCTTTGAATAACTGGATTCACCTTAGAGATGATATATATATACTAATATATATAAATTGAATATACATATAAATAATTGAATGGGTTTTACATTTCACAACCATACATGTATTGCTCGCATAAGTTAAACACTGATAAACAACATTTAAAAATCCATAATAGGTTTAGGATAGAAAACTATATATATACATACACACACACACACACACACACACATATATATATATATATGAACATATACATATCCGTATAAAAAAAGTCTACATTAATGATTTTTCCCAAAAAATTGAAATAACATAAAAAGAAATACCTTAACTCAAAATCGAACCAACAATGAAACCTCCATCTTGAAAGCACAAGAACAATAAACAAGAAACAACAGTGTTAAAACATGGGTGTATATATGTGTAGAATGTATGGAAGAACACAAATATGTATGTGGAGGAGAAGTAGAAGGAGACTATCATTTAAATATCTCCAAAATTTACAATTCACATAGCTTATTGTGCATGATGTGCATAATGAGGGGAATAACACTTATAGAAAATATATTTTATATTTCTTACATAGGATCGTCCAGATAAGAAATAAAATTAGAAAATATGACATAAATTATTTAAAAATATGATTAATACTATGATATCGACAATTGCAGACAAAATTAATTTATACATCAAAAAAAATATCAGAAGCATAGATTAGCAAAAGGAAGAATCAAACTTTGAAAATCAACACCTACATCATCAGATTAGACAAAATTTAAAATCAGTATCCTAAATAAAAAAGAACAAGAATATAAAAATAATTCATTGATTTAGAGTAGTGAGACCATGTTCATGTTCTATTTTCCTCCCCTTTGTAGTCAAACCTTAGATCTTGATCAAAAATTGATGGCGCCTACTATCCCACACTCGCTGGCACTCAGTCTACTCGACCCAGTCAATTGCGAAGCATCTGAGGCCGCAACCCCATCATAGCCTCTCCCACTTGTGATATCACTCTATATGACTCCTAAAGATGCCCCAACTGAGAGTGACCTCCATGTCCTCTCCCTCGAATCCCTTGCCTCGTGACACTCAATGTCAGACCCTACTGGATACCACCCCGCTCAAACCCTATACTCATGGAGCGCCTCTCCCTATATGACGCATCACCCTAATTCACAGACTCCCCAAATCCCATTACGAGATTGTCTTATTTTTTGGTCATTTTCACTTTATTATTATTATTATTATACCTTTCTCATTATCTATTTAATCACATATCATATTATTAATATCTTTAAAAAGTAAAAAGATTAATAAATCTAATAACCAATTCAAATTATTTTATCAACACTTTTTAAAAATTAAAAGGTTTTATTATTAAATGTATTTATTTATATATATATATTTCATATTATACACTTAAAATTTTATTAATTAAACTAATAATTTGAATATCTATTAACTAAAAAATCATAATAATAATTATCATAATTTTCAAAAAAGATGTGTAATCTTGAAACATTAAAAATATTAATATTACATATATATATGATTCAAAGTAACAATAATTTTTATTAAAAGATCATTCATATATGTATAATTTTAATCATTCTATTAAAATAGTTATATTATATATTTATAATATTATTATACAAAATTGAAAATTGCAATAATGTTTTAAAAATATAATATAACGAAAATTTATAATATAATAATTATTACTATATATATTTATATATCATATTTTGGGACTATATAAAACCCCCATATTCATTCATATAATAGATTAAATATTTTTTTTTCATAAATTAAAATCGTTCACTTTTACAATCAATATAAAATTATAGTTTTATAATAGCATTAGTTTTATATCATAATTTTATATAATTCAAATCTAGAATACATGTGTATATATGTATATATATTATCATATTCTAAAAATCAAAAAACAAATAAGCTATATTCATATATTAGTGTAATAATTATTTGAAATATGCTATTAAATAATAATTCAATTAGAATAAATATTGTTCAAAAATTAGTTATTTTAAATATTCTGCAAACAAAGTGAGATAATATTTACTTTGAAAAATGTAGTTATGATAAAACAATATTAATTTTTAATTATTATTTTAATGAAAAAGGTCTTAAAATAATTAAATTATAAATATATCCATTTAATAAAACACTAACAGTCACAAAAGATAACAATAGTCATCTTAGGACACTAACGACTATAAAAATAATGGTCATGTGTTTTTTCAATAATCATGATGACCATTATAAATAAATGATTTTGATATTTGATACCTTTATGTCAGTTTGTCTTACAATGATGGTTCTCTATATCCCTATGTTGGTTGGTATATGTTCCCTTATCCTATTGATTAAATTTTTCACTACGGTCGGTCCAAGGGATGAGGGCTACATGATTGGTCTCATCCTATTGGTAGGGAGTCTCCTAGTGGCTCTGCTTAGATTTTATATCAGTTTTCTAGGCTAGCTATGGTCTTTTAGAATTGATACAATGTAATAATTTCAGTGTCTAATTGATTAACACATGCCATGTTTTAATTTTGAAATCATGTTTTGGATAACACGAAAAATAAACGATTTAAAACCATTAAATATTATTATTACACATGAAATATGTTTGGGGTGTCACATAAGGGTGCATGATTGGTGAATGATTTGGAAAAAATGAGTAAAAAAACATTAGACGTTATTATTTTTGGTAAAATGACCGTTTTCCGCAATTTTAAATATATTTTAAGCATTAATTATAACTTTTCACTAATAAATACAAGATTATTAATTTAGATATCAACTTGGGTGAGTATGTATGGATTTGAGATAACATTTTTATCTAATCTTAGAACCAAGATCATTTGTAAAAATCTCAAATGCATCGGTAAGATCTTAATTCCTTTATAAACATTTCTTCAAGATTTCAGTTGTTCTATTTAGATGTAGGATCATATTCCCAATTTTTAGCTTCTTAATGTGTTCTTCAATTTTCTCCCTATGCTAGCCGAACCAGGAGCTAATACTGAAGGATCTATCAACTACACACATGAGGTAGGTGATCCTGTTCCTTTCCCTAAAAGTCGATGTGTTTATATATGTCATTTTGTCACATTCCATATTTTTAGGTGTCATATTCAATGAACTTATATCATTGAATTGATATTCATGGAATATTTAATTAAATATTCTTTTTAATGTTTACTTATTGATTAAGATCATTGAAATTGAAACACCCATAGGGTGTGTCGATTAATTGTACTAGACCACCATGGGTGGATCTTGGAAAAGGATACCATTTGGTGTGCCCCTTATTATCTTTTCCTTTATATTTGAATTGTGAATTAAATTTTAAATAAAATTCATGAATTTTTGTATGAACTAAATTGTGATTTTAATTATTATATAAATTTTGAATTATTTATTGAAATGATTAATGTAATGGAAGGCTGGCCTTGACCCTTGTATCTTCCCTTGATTTTCCTCTTCAATATATAATTTCTATTTATATTTAAAGTAATATTTTATTTATATAGATATTATGAAATGTAATAGGATTTAAAGCATTATAATTTTTTTATAATGATTTTACCATGTGGTTATTTTGAAGGATTTCCTTATAATCATGGAAAATACCTCATGTTACCTTTGGAGGCATGTCTTGAATGAATTGTTTTCTTGTTGATTGTGACATTATTATATGAAATGATTAAATGTTTTTTATTCAGTTAAATTATTTTATGACTTGGGTAAAACTATGACATGGAAAATCATTATTTCTACTTAATTGAATCCTCAAAGGAAATTTAATTTCGATCACCCCCATAGATCCATATGAAATTTTAATTCTATGAAAAAAGATATTCATTCTACAGACTCGACATGGAAATGTTTCTCTTCCTATCGAAAATCTCAACAAATAGTTAATTTTTTGACTCGCATTCCAGATTGTTTTCCTATCACATGATATCCATTTTTTTCTAATTCAAATCCTATAGGGGTGAAATGTTTTTGTTTCTAGGTATTAATATCACCTATTGGGATTCTCAGTTTACTATAAAGAATGGTTTCTCCATGTATCGTTCAATTTCTATTGATAATATTGGTTAAACAACAAAAAGTGGGATAAGTGAATGAAATATTATTTTTCATTCCTATGAGACGGAGAAACAAGAAGAGGGGAGTGAATTCAGTGTCTATAGAGAAGATGGGAAACACCCTAATATTTAAATGATGAGATATAAGTTTATTTATCATGGATATAGTTGAATATGAACTTGGTGTAATGAACCCTTCACTGGTTGTTACACCAGGTGAACCAATACTAAGAGTATCCCATGTCTAGTAGTCCATTCTAATTAATAAATAAGGGGATTTCCTATCTAGATATATTAGTGAAACTACCCATCCTTTCTTCTCCCTTAAATCCAAACCAATATTGAAATCTCCACTTATCAACCATGGTGAGGCCCCCTAGTTGAAGTATCCATAAACCTTCCAAACATATACTATATATTGTGCATTACAATTCAGATCGACCATAGTGATGATAAATGGGAGAGATCCTAATGTTATCATGGTAGTCAAAGATAAATCTAAAGCATTAACAAATTCCTCATTGATTCATGATTTCCAAAAGAGCCAAAAATAAATGTTTTGATGATTATCATGCATGAAATATTATACCTTGATTCTATACAAAAAAAAACCATCTTCATTGAACATTGGTTAGGTTCAAGAATATCCATCAAGTAGAAATTACACAAATAAAATTATGATAATAGATTATATGTTTTGACCTAGAAACCTAATCTACGGGAATTCAAAATGATGAATGATATCATTAACGCTGGTTATGACTGGCTTTGGACCCAAGGCATGATGAAGTAATGGATTGAGATTTATATCTATCCAGAGAAAACTAGAGAAGGAATTAGGTACACTTGCATATTAGAGTAGATGATGAGTATAAATCTAGATAAAATAGATTCTGTTTTTCAGGATTTTTTCATTTCCCAAATATTTTTACTTTTCTAGAGGTTATGATTGGGAAGGGATAATTGTAGGAGGAATTTTTTAAAAATCTTATGGAATAGAAGGATTAAGGGTTTGTGAGTGGATATGATCATTAAGATCCAATAAAGAAGGTGATATTGTGGCTGAGGGAGGTCAGGCTTGATGAACAACTGTTAACACACTTTTGATCATAGGGGGAGATAGGAAACTATATGTTCTAGGATCCACGAATGGTCATTGATTGGGGGTAAAATTATGAATCCAATTTCGTTGATCTAGTTCTTGTAGGGGGTCCAGTGAGATCTAAAGGATTGATTTTGAGATGGGAAAACAGATAATGTGATATGAAAAGAACAAGGGATATATAGGGAGATGAGAATTCCAGTAAACTATCATCATAGAGTGCCAAATATGAAGGAAATGAGGTGAAATAGGTACGAAGAGTAAATGGGATGATATGTGGAATGCTATGGATAACATTCATTGGGATGGGTCTATAAATATTGGAGGATCCCATATCTGATGTATGAGATAGAGAACTGACATAAGTGGATTCATGATGATGGTTGATAAGACCCTCTAGTAGACTCTTCATACATACTAACAATGAATTCCTTTGGAGATTAAATTGTGTAAAAAAGTTAGGGAGGGGAGGGAAAGAAGAGCTCCTGACACGAGTCTTCCATACCCTCGACTCAGAGAAAATTCCTTATCAACGGAGGCTGAGTCACATTAATGGCCACATAGATCTAAACTGATGATTCATTTTTGATCAAAAGAGTGTTTTCATCCATGTACATGAACTCCTCTAGTATGTTCCCAATAACACACAAGATATAATTTATTTATTGGAAGAGGGAGACTGGGAAGGTTGATCCGTACCAATTCTGAAGCTAGAAACCATCAATGATAGATCTCTATAGCCCGTCAGAAAAGGAATAAGTTCTAGAATCTAACCAATCTAGGACTGAAGCGCCATTCTTTATAAAGTTCTTCCCATGAACACTTCACCATGAAAAACACATTACTATTTTTAATAGGGACCTAATCCTGGAGATCCAAAGCACAAAAATTAGTAATGCATTCGAAGACTTCAATTTGATGTTTTTTCATGCTGAAACTCTCTACTAGATTCTAAGATATGGGATTTTATTCTTTAGTGAAGGAAGATGTTGCAACACTAAGAACCATGAAACCAACCTCAACATCAAATCTCAGGGAATCCAAAGTAAACTAAAAAAATGGGGACATGTGAATACTGAGATGTGTAAAGCCGAATAAGTGTATTCTTGATGGATGCATCACCTAGGGGGGATAATTAGAGCGCACAAAAAATCATCTATATGAATTATATAATTCAATAAATCATTCAATGCGGTAGTTGATACTTATGGAGGAGCCTATAAATTAGGATAAACTAGATATTTTGAATACCTGGAAGAGTGTACAACACATTCTTTATGTTATAATCATCTCTTTCATTCAGTTAATCATATGTCATCCTCAGTTTATGATGTGATAGGTTCCCTCATACTTCTTAAAATAATAATTAAAATAGAGAACCTTAATTATAATGAACATTCTTTAAATATCTTTTACCTAATAATAACTAAAATATGTGCTCTCAAAATCTAACATATCCTTCTAGAATAAAATTATCCATTCCTAAAATCATATACCCATATTTGTACATAACTTGATCATATACTCTCAATAACTTAACTTCCCCAAAAACTAATCTAACCATCAATGAAAAATATCAGGAATGAATTACAAATTCTAAAGATAAAAACTAATATAAAAATTATTTACATGATATCTTACAACCATTTATTGTCTCAAAATCATATTTATATTTAACATAAGAGTTATCTATACCTCAATCATGTGTTCTAGTATGTTTTAAAAAAAACTTTAACATTTTGATAAAATCATTTCCCATGGTTATTGATACTATCTCATGTATCATTTCAAAGCATTAATCCAAAACTACCAAAGAGTTACCCTTATATGGTTTACATACACCTTAATAACACATATGATATTCCATAATATTATTGATAAAAATTAATCTCTACTAATTATTGATACCATTATCCAGATTTAATTTCAACTAAGATATCATTCTCACAAACTTAAATTAGATAATAAGGAAAAAGTTTTTAATTATAGTAGGAATAAAATAAGATTTCCAAATTATTTACTATATTAAATTATTCAGTTATTTGTAATTGTTGTTTCTAAGAATATACATGTATTATATTCATTTATGAGATCTTATTTCAACCAAACACTAAGTACAAATTGATATAATAATATCCAAATTTGGAATATAAAAACTTCAATATGAATATGTATTCCCTTATGACAGCTTTTTTATAACATATGATTCCTTCAGATTAACCATTGAATTTAATTTTTATTAATTTGTTATAATGATCAATTTTTTATTTATTTATCAAACCTAATTAGATAACACCAGTATTAATTCATTTATAATAATTCATAATGGTAATGGGATTAACTAAAAATCCTACCTAGGAGTGGCTATATTGATTCTGATTCTTTGAACAACTCATTATTCATTAGAGTGATTATTAAATCAATACTCAACCAACCTTTTTTTGGTTATTTCTTCTCTGTTCATCTATCTAATAGTCATATCAACTCAATATTATCTTGAACCATATTTCATTCTAAGAAGACCAATATAACCTATATTTTACCAAAACACCAATATGCAATCCAATTCGTAGATTTAGCCCAAATGGACCAAAGGCCTTCATTTTTATTGATTTTTGATAACCCCCCTTTCAAGGGATGATGAGGAACCCTTACGAGGCCCGTAGGCTCAGAGATTACAAGGCCCGTAGGCATAAGAGATTACATGACCCAAAGGTATTAGGGAATTCAACTAGACTATCTACAACGAACTACCCCTCCCCAGCATCTGCGTCATGATAGTAGCTCTACACCTTTTCATGGTCGTCTGGCTAGGCTTCCCGTGCAAGCACAGGCTGGTACCGATGGCATAGTTATACCCTGTCATTCTGACAATTTATTTGGTTCTGATCTGGTGAGTGGACCTGCTCTGAATCCTCATCTAGGGCTACTCCTTTTTTGTAGTGTGTCTGGGGCAATGGCATGTGTCCCGAAGGGCTTGAGGTGGCCCAAAGGCCTTAAAGGTGGCCCGAAATCCCTACTGACCCAAAGGCATGGGTGGTCAGAAAGCCTTAAGGACTCAAAGCCCAAATCGGTGGCCTAAGGTGAATAGTTCCAGCTGCTACCGTACCGAACAGTACCTGCTATAGTGCCTGCTACAGTACCCGTACAATGTATAGTTCTGCAACAATACCTATATAGTGTATAGTACTACTACAGTGCTTCTACAGTACCTGCTACAGTACCTCCTATAGTACTGCTACAGTACCCTCAGAAATATGCCTCTACCTGGTTTTGAACCTTGGTCTTGTGGATGCACTTAAGGATACCTCACTAACTAGGCTGAGGCTCATGAGCCAATTCTTATAATTATTCATTGGGCTTCCACTAAGGTTTTATTATCCAAATTGAAAATTGAAAATTTTATTATTACCAAAACAATTAATCACATACATTTTCAAAAAGTTTCTTATTACCTTTAAATATATGATCAACACTAATATATCAACCCTTGTTTTTCCATCAATAAAAATCCTAAAATATAATGTCGTATAAACTTTTCCTTTGATAAAAACTGCGATATCCCAATCATATGGTCAAAATTTGGATCCAAAAATCACATACATAAAATAATTTCCCTAAAACCAGATATAGAATCCTTTATATAACCATTCATAATTACATAATTTAAAATTATAGTAACATATCAAAAATATAATATAACCTTTTAGGTTTATATCATTAATGTTTTTTGAAAAACTAATAAATACCATGTTATTTGTATACAATGGACAATTTTCCCATTATATATCTTGTTATGTAATTCATGAAAAGACTTAAACATCTCCCATAAAATATTTGACACGGTTTTTCATTATAAAAATCCCATCTGTACTATATTTCTCTATTACCCAAGGAAATGGACTCATAAGAACGACTGATGTTTCACCCCTAATTTTAGGTACTTCACCATTTGTGTTTTAAGTATATAAAATTATTTGGTATTATATTGAGTAGTTTAGTGGATTTTTGACATGATGCGAGGCTATTTTAGTGGATCAACGTTTAATAGTTTTTATTATAAACAGTGCAACACCTCCATGATAGCTTGAAATTGAAATATTAGACACCGGGTGGACACAAACATTGTAAAAATCATGAGGATTCCTAGTATAAACCACAAAATGATGGATTAATGGAAAAAATATAGTTTCTGTAGGGTTTTATTAACTATTCATGATAACTAGTGTGTTTAGAGGAAGTGTCTCATGCACAGTTAGTGAAAAGTTATCCTAACTGTGGGCCCTAACCATACACCGTAGAAAATGATATCCAAAATTTGTGGAGCTAATAGAATTTACCCCCAAAACCACAATTTTTCACATAAAAAGTCATAACCCAAATTCCCCATCCTCTCAGTGTTGTGGATATAATTCCTCTCAATATAAGAGAAATTCCTAGGAAAATATATGTGTATTGAGGACCATATTGTCGATATTTTCTCATTCTTTGTCAAATTATTCAGATGTTATCTTCATACCTTGACATGAATATTGGATATAATTCATTAGGGATAGATCTAGGATGTGTTATGCCATTAAGGAATGTATATGATTTGTTTTATTTAATGGAATGAGATCTAAGGAAGGTTTTAGGAGTTTGAAGCTGGGTTTTTGATTTTTTTGGACATTCTTCATTTTGACAAAATGTTGAGAGGTTGGTGGATACTCTCTTGACCCCTCTAGATATGGACATGAAGGATTGGTTTGAAAATTATTAAATTTCTTGAAATATATTTTTTATTGTGTTATTGTTGATTAAAAACCTCCTTAGTGATGGTTTTGTGAAATGATAGAAATGAGATGTATTTTAAACATTATAATGTTAATTTTAATATTGTGATTTAAAAATTATGGATATCTATTTGTCTTATAAAAAATTCCTGTATAATTCTTTTCAACAAAATAAATTTTTTATTGAAAATTATTTTCGTTATTTATCTTATGCTAGTTTATGATGAGTTAATTTTCATTTGATATAACCTTGTAGAAATTGTGTGTGAAATTATGGAACCAAGTATATAGTTACCTTAGAAATACATTTTTGATTAATGGGAGATTGATCACTAGTATTGAATAGTCACTTAGGCATGGATGTATTAATGTGTGGATGTGTGGGATTGTTATGCCAAATGGATTTAAAATATGGTATTAAAGGCACATTAGATTACTATAAAATGAAAATAATTTGGTTTATAAAAATAAATTGGGATTTAATATATCATAAATAAAAATTTTGAAAAAAATAATTAAATGCGATTACTTTTATTATCCATGTGGTATAAGTATGAACTTCATTGGAGAAATGTTACAGATTTTAATACTCATGCACTGCTCAATCACATTGGTGCATTTGAAATTGTTATATAATGACATGTAGTTAAAATCAAGTTATATCGGTTCTTTAGTGATGAATCATGATACCATGTGAATGGTTTATTGAGTTAAATCATTGAGTATTTTTGGAGTTTTGGTGTTTGTGTCCTGGTTTTATTTGATTTTTTGTTATGGTTTTGTCTTTGTACTCTAATATAGTTGTTAATTTTATATACCTTTTTTTTATTTCATCGGAAATATGCATCCTAACGTGATTCAATTGGTTTTTTATATTAGTTGGGTTATTTTATTTTCAATGGGAAAATTTCCCCGAATTTTTTTGAACCCTTTGAATTTATGGCTAAATTTTGGCTCATGGGTATTTCACCTAATTATAGTATAACATTAACCTCTCCTTAAACCAATTGTTGTGGGGAAGGAGGTTAAAAATGGTATTAGATTGTTTGGTCATAGTGTATGAAAATTCATTTTTCCTAGCCCTTTAGATAGGTTCGTTTAAAGGATATATTATCTTAGGAACTAGAAATATAGTGCATAAAATGGAATAGGTAACCTGTTTATGAGGAATAAAATGGTACCATAGATTTTGGGTTAAAAAGTGTTTTGAGACACTTAATGTAATTGTATCCACATTATCACCGACTTAGCTGATGAGAAGACCATGACATTCATTGACATAAATAATTTTTTACTAGGAGTGAATTATTCATTTTGAGTAAGGATTTATTATATAGTGAAAAAATGATGGATTTTTGAAAATAGTTGAAAATGTCTTAATTTATAAATTTATGATTTTGGAGTTTTAAAAATGATGAACTAGTTTATTATGGATAAATATGAATTTGGGTCTTGTTAAAATGGTAAATTTGATGTTGATAAGACTTCATATGTGTTAGAGTGAAACTATATGTTGATTCTTTTTTTTCTAATGGAACCATGAAGGTGTTTTATAAACCCACCAGAAGAGGAAACTAAAAATATGGTTTTTCATAAGCTATAGGTGAACCATCAGTTTTTTCAATGTATTGTGAAATAATTTCAAGCTATGTATAGAGTAAATAGGCATGATTATAATGCCTTATGCATAGTATATATGGATATTTCATATTTTTTAATGAATATTCAAACCATTACAAAAGTACATTCCCAAGGAATATAATAGATTAATTTCTTTAAAAACATGGAACACAATCCTATAACTTGGTGAAATGACATCAGTGTTTCCAAAAAATATATTCATATTTAGATCTTATAAATAAAAAATTTATTCAATATATTGGAAAGGAAAACATAAGAAAGGGTGAACTTAGATGCTCAATAAGGGTAATTAATGTATATACATAATAATAACATGATCATAGGGTTATGAGAACATGATTATATAATTTGAAAATTATACCATGCATATCCAATATCATATAAATGATTCATGGAATAAGTATTGATAGTTTAGAAGGAATGAATCATTATGAAATAAAGGTCATTAGTCACGAGAGTATACTATATTAATTAGATACATAATTTGTTTCATATATGTAATCATATAAAACCATTACCTATAAGTCAAGGCACATTAAAAAAATCTATCATGTAACATCATGGGGAAAACCTCTACTACTCAGGACAAACCATGACCATCATTCATATCCCTTTATTTATAGTGAAATTGGATCACTCTACATTTCATTATGGTATTCAAGGTGCAATTCCAATACCATCTTAGTTGTCAAGATTCACTCCCAAGAACATTTTAGTAGAAAAAGTCCATTATAGAACCATTTTCACTCCTTGGTCTATCCATATGTATCTCAGGAGTAATAATTATCATCCCAACGAATTAGAGGGAGATATAGTTCCCACACATCACATAGGGAAATAATAAATATGGGTGTCACAAGATATTAAAACATTCATCATATCGTGACTCCAAAAAAGTGATGGGTTTGATAAACATCATATCATAACCAATGAACTGAAATGTGTATCATAAAAATATCATCATATCATAGCATTTGAAAAAGTTATAGGTTTTATAATAATTTTATCATTTAATGAACTATGAAAGGATGAATGATTGATTAGAGTTTTTCCATTTAACAACCCATGTTAGAGAAATGTGTTTCATAAAAAAATTAATTTAAAGATAATCAATTACCATAAATAATAAAAATGGTCTCCTTGGATCACATCCCCAAAAAATAATAATACATTAAAAGATTTAAACTTTGATGCATAATGATTTTTGAATATAAGATTAATCATTTCTTACTAAAAACAACCTTTAAAAAATTAATTATTTTTTAAGAAAATATTTTCAAAATCTATTTCATTGAAAACCACTTTGAAATAATATAAATTAAAAAAATTAAAATATTTTAAATCTTATCAAGAAGAAAATATAAATTCAGATATGAAAAACACTTTTTTAAAGAGAAATAAAATTTCCAAATATTTTTCTTTCAAAATAACAATGAAGACATACAATGGATGATTGAAAAAATTTCAAAAATTGTTTGATTAAAAATATATTTGAAAACATATAAATGAATCTTGAAGACATCTTGAAATACCTTTTCCTTGAAAAGTTCTTTGATAATTTATAATCGATTCCATGAAAACATTTTTAAATCCAATTAATTGAAAATAAGTTTTAAATATTATAAAGGAAGCTTTAAAATCATTTTTAAAACCATTTCATTGAGAATATATTTAAAAACATATAATGAAATATTTGAAAAATAATAATGTTTTTTCGTTGAAAAAATTATTTTATAACATATAATTTGATTTCTAAAATAATTTTAAAATCAATTTCTTTAAAAATATCTTAGAAGACATAGAAATAAGTTTTTATAACATTTTGAAAGTATTTTTCATTTAAAATACTTGAAAACACATAATGAAAGAATGAAACCATTATAAAAACATTTTAAATTGAATTACCCTTTAAAAAATGTAATTAACTAAATATTAATAAAAATATTTTATTTAAAAATAACCTTGTGAAATTTAAAATAAATTTTTAAGTAAATTATGGCCATTAATACGGTTAAATCCGTACAAGTCAAACATTCCTTTTGCACAATAAAATATTTAGAAAAGTGGCTTCATTTTGAAATGATATAAATATTCCATTAAAAGACATTTTCAAATAGTTGAAACATGGGTATAACTTATTTTAATAATCATAGTAGAATATTATAACATTTTTTTAAACAATTTTAGAAAACATGGTTTTTAGGGAAAACTGATTTCATACCGAAGAGAAAAGTAAATTCATATTTTCATAAATTTTTTTATTAACAATAAATTATAGTAAATAGTAAAATTTCATGAATATATCACAAATAAAAATATTATAATTTAAATCATGAATTATATTTAGATATGGATCATAATATTTCTTCAATGGAATCATAGTAATAAACAGTCCCAATAAACAATGTGCTTGTTGGAGTAAAATCTTTTCAATTTTGTAACATTGATTAATAATACGCATTTGATAATTACATTAAATAAAGTGTAAAGTATCGATAAAATAATAATATTCAGTATAAAAAATTTCAAATAGAACTATATAAACGTTCCAATAGAATAAATGATCATAAAAAAACATGAGTGTCAAAGAAGGAAAATGGAGACAATGTTTTGTTACCGATTTAGTAAATTTCAAACCAAAATCCCTATGAAAAGATATATCATTAAAGGAATTTGTAAATAAAAATAAATATATGTATAAAAATAATAATAAATTCATGTGTAACATAAACACAATGAAAATAATGAGAGGTGAATATGAGATAAGTTTTATAGAAATAAAACGGAGACAAGAAATCTGTTACCTTATGTCTTTAAAATAATTTTACACATTAAGACCTATTGTATAATATCTACAAGTTTAATATATATATATAATAGATCCATATTCTTATATATTAAAATATATATACTTTTATTATGGACTTATATTCCCTATTTATTAAGACTTTCATGTTCAAGATACGATATTGATAAAAACCAACTTGTTTTTCATATGATCTGATATTTTATTACTAATACTCATACATAGATCATGATTTAATTATTCAAAGAATTTAAAACATGATATAAATATAATATATATTCATTATATATTTATTTATAAAAATATATAAAATATTTAAATAGGGAATGAAATACACTGTTCCGAGAGACAGTTGGTCGTAGGTACGAATGGACATTGGTTGAAGTTTGTTTTCATATTTAATGAACATGAATTAAATAATGAATATATGTAATCGTTATATTATGATTATTAAGTCATAAATATCACATGTTTTTAATAAAACCATCCTTAATACATTCCAATTAATTTGTGAAATAATTGTATCACTTTGAGGTTGGGGTAGTCCATACGTCCAAAAATGTTGTTATCGTCTTCCCACAAAGTGGAAAACATGAAGGTATGTGTGGTATACTAATTAATTAAGAATAAATAAATCATATATGTCATATATATAATATTACAATATCAATTCTATCACTATTCCCAATCATGAGAGGTGGAAATGGAAAAACGAATGACATCGGTTCATGAGGAAGTAGTCTTTCATACACACAAATAACAATTATCTGCCCCATTTTATGGTAGTGTTTAATACTATAGGTAGTAACCAATAAATTTAAATGAACTCAGTATATTATGGATAATTATTTTATTATATAATTATGTTATATAAATAACTGAATCATTTCAGCATGATACTAAACAAGAGTTCTTGTTGAAGAATAGTACCACTTATTCGGGTAACACGTTTTTGATTTTCACAAAAGGACATCCTTAGTTTATTAATGCCTAAATAAAGGATAGAATGATTAATGGATTTATATTGTGAGGATATATGGGAATATTTTGTACAATACCTAGGGATTTATAGGAGTGATTAACTTAGGACGGTGAGTTCCTTTTTATAGTGAACCATGAGTGGAATTCTTATAAATATGAAAAGGGAAAAAATATTTAAATGTATCCCTTAAATAATGTGCATCTACTAATGGTCCATTTACAGTAAAATTGAGGATATGGTTGAAAAATTTCTAATAAATTTATTTTTTAGAACTTTATAGGTTATTTGGACCCTTTAGTTAATATTTAACCACTGAGTAAACTTGGTTTTACCACAATGATTTTTTATGTATAGTTATTTCACTAATAGTTTTGGTAAAAATTAAAGTTTACATAAATATATATTAATAAATATTCTAAATCCAAATATGTAATAAAAATTTTAACATAGAAAACATATATATTTCCATAAATTTAAATAAAAATAATCCAGTAGACTGTACGAAAGAACATTTTTTTAATGTGAACATGTTTAAAGTTTTTGTTGTTTTTATAAAAAAATTCAATGTGAAATTGATTAAAATTGAAAAATTATTTTTGAATAACTATAATTTATATAAATATTCATCCAAAAAATAAAAATATAATTTCACTATTAAACAAACTAGATAAAATAATGAGTTTTCAATTAATAATTAATATTTTACACAATTAATCAAAATGCTTAACATCTTAATAAATAATAAAAAAATTAACCCAAATAAATATTTAGATTTATATTATATAAATTATATTTATTTAATTAAATAAAAATTATAAATGTGTAAAAAAATATATTTAAAATAGGTTTTCCATTAAAATGATGTAAAATTATCTTTTAGAAACATATTTATTTATTTTTTATAGAATTGGGTTTATTATTATCTTATTTCTATAAAATCGATTGGATGAGTGTAAAAAATTTATTTAATATATAATATATAATTTTTATTGGAAAATCATCAAAAGGTGCTCATTTAATTTATTGTGATAAAATAGTTGTTTTATGAAAAAATAGTTTTCTTAGAAATGGAATATATTTATTTTTAGGTAGTTATTTCTTTAATTTCTAAATATTTTACATCTAAAGATTCATTTTATATACATGTGGAAATCAAATTTACACTACTTAATTAATCTTATTTTCAAATTCCATTCAAATGGTTAGGTTAAAAATATAATAATATTTTAATAATAATATAAATAGTATATTTTAGTTTTCTAAAAGTCATCCCTGCGTATAACGCAATATATCGAAAGAATTGGGTATTGTTTGTAACCTAAGGTAGTCATAGTGTTGCGTGTAATGCATGAAAATCTATGTTTTTTGTGTATTGCAAGAATAACTTGATGTTTCAAGAAAAATTCAACCCCAATATAATTATTTCATATAAAACAAGTTATATTTGTAGGTTCCAGGCACAGCGGAAGCGCGTTGTGGGGTTTTACCAACTTTAATTTTAATGTTAAACAACGTTCAATCCGAGATCCATCATGATATAAAATGCCAAATATTTAGAATTGAATGAGGAACAAAAAAACTTAAGAAAGAATCTGAGAAACATAGAAATAAGATCTTTATATGTTGGTTATAATTAATTTAATTAATTCACAAGAATTACCTTGGTGGAATTATTTCTTCATTGATATCTGCGGTCACGATCTTGTGATCCGTCGTTGTGTCATAGAATCCAAGTGTAGGGTTCCTCTTCCAGTGATCCACACATGTGCCACGTATCTCTAGACATCGCTGAAGGGATCTCCGGGTGCTAACAGGGAAGAACCTTCGCTTGCGATGTCCCCCTTTGATCACCTTGGTCTCTCGGTCTTGAGAGCGTTCTTGGAGGAAGGAGTTATTTCAGCCTTGAAAGAATTATCCATAATTGTTTTGCACAACGATTGATGTAAAAGTGTTGGGGTTGTGAGGATATTTATAATCAGGTTTGAGGTTTACAGAGTTATGACAATTAATAAATGCGTTACATGTTTTATTCATTTCATTAACTCTTATTGAAACCCCCCATGTCGAATTTTTAATTCCTTGACATGCGCCCACGCTGATTATAATTAATATCATTTAATAAACAATATTATATCCTCAAAATCATGAATGGAAAACTACACGACATGTAATCATTAATACATGGCGTGTAATCATTTTCCACAAAACTACATAGCGTGTATATTTAATATACACAGCGTGTACTTTTATTTTCCATCTTTCTTTATCTCCTCCTTCAAATTTATTAGACCTGGAGTAATGGATATTTATTTCTTAAATAAATGTAACTGCATTACTCGCTAATAACTATATTATTTTTCCCATAATATATTTTCTCGAATAACTAGTGTCGAAATAAATGTGATTAGGAATTCTTAAATAATTATTAAACCACAGTCGGGAATAATTTTTATTTAATGTGTTAAATTAATATTTAATTGAGATACATAGACACACTTAGTGTGGGACCCTCTAGGCCTATTTCTCAGTGGAATTAGGCGGATCATGCCTAAAGTCCAAGGTTAGTGTTTAGAAACACACCAAGGAACCCATAGAGAAATAAGTTAACGACGCAATGACGTGTCACATCCTACGAACATTTACTGTGTAATATAATCCAGTTGTCTCGATATCTCTAATCAAGAGGGTTTCATGCTAGTTCCATCAACCCATGTCCTCGATTATTCTTTCTTTGACTTTTCGGAATTGAACCAGCCCATACCTTTTCATGGGCATGGATTTATTTAGGCTATATCAATTCCATCAAAGGGCTTGAGATATCTACTTCTGTTGTGGAACAGAAGGGAAAAATCCTTTCTCGCATTATCTATTAATGCCGTATTACTCGTGACGCACCCAACGTATCCTACCTCGCGGCAAACGGTGTGTCGTCACAGTTTTCGTCAATACATCTAAGTGCATGAGTTCTAATACCCACTAATAATAATCTTAATGTCTAAGGACCAATACACATGTTCGTAGATAGGAACATCCAATGACATTATGAAATGTGGATTTCCTACTGGCGGGTCTCGTTCTCAGAAAATATTCTTGGATATTACCAATGGAGCACACCATGAGATAATGCCTCAATGTTTTATGAGTCTTCACCCCTAATGGACTGTATTATTTGTGTCCCTCAAATAATATCATTCGTCCATAGAACATATATTCAAGAATAGTGTTATGGAACTTCCGGGTTCTCATCATAGCAGGGATCCTCTATGACCCTTTAATGCAACTGCTATCCTTAGGACATTATCACATGCATTGTCACGCAGAAGAACAACCAAGATGTGAAAAGGATTTTATTAATGAATAAAGAAAAAAGTAGTTGGTTCTAGGCCACCAACTCCAACAGACTCCCACTTGGACTAGAGCCAACTGCTAACAACCTTTAACCTGCTAGCTCTCACATGATATTCATGCTTCTTCTAAGATAGTCCTTTAGTCATGGGGTCCGCCACATTCTCTTTCATGGACACTCTGCTCACTGTAACTTCACCCCTTTGATAGAAATCCCTCATAAGGTGATACGTACGGGGTATGTGCTTTTTCCGTTGTTGTGACCTTGGTTATTTTGCAAGAGCCACCGCTGTAGTATTATCACAATACAATGTAATGGGATCTTTACTGCTAGGCACCACATCAAGCTCAGGGAAAATTTTCTGAATCCTGAAGGCTTCCTTGGCTGCATCAGAATCCACTATATATTCGGACTCTGCTGTAGAATTAGCGACAACTGGATGATTTGAACTCTTCCATCTCAAAGCTCCTCCATTGAGATAGAAAACATATCCAGATTGAGACTTCAGATCATTATGATCTGTCTGAAAACCAGAATCAGCATACCCTATGATGACAAGATCCTCGTCTCCTCCATATACTAGGAACATATCCTCAGTTCATCTCAGATACTTAAGGATAGTCTTAACAACAGTCTGAAGCTGTTCTCTTGGATCTTCTTGATATCTGCCTACCATGCTCACTGCATAGGTAACATCAAGCCTGGTAAATAACATGGCATACATTATGGATCCTATAGATGAAGCATATGGGATCTTACTCATTCTATATTTGTCTTATTGTGTCCGAGGACACATTTTATTATAGAGATGTAGGCCATGTGACACTGGGACCAATCCCCTCTTGGATTGTTCCATTCTAAATCTCTTTAGTATCTGGTCAATGTATGTACTCTGACTTAGTCCAAGCATCCTCTTGGATCTATCATGAATGATATTGATCCCTAGAATGTAGGCTTCTTCACCCAAGTCCTTAGTGGAGAAACACTTATTCAACCATTCCTTAACTGACTGTAAGACTGGTACATCATTTCAAATAAGAAAAATGTCGTCAACATATACTACTAGGATAACGATCGCATTCCCATTAAAAAGCTTATAAACACATGGCTCACATTCATTCTTAATGAACCCAAATTCATATATGGCTTCATCAGATCAGATGTTCCATGACCTGGATGCTTGCTTTAATCGATAAATGGATTTATAAAACTTGAAAACCCGTTTGGAATCACCTAGTGTCACAAACCCTTCTGGTTGTGTCATATAGACATCTTCCTGAAGGTTCCCATTAAGGAATGCAATTTTGACATCCATCTACCAAACCATGTAGTCATGGTAAGCTGCTATGGAATTTATGATTCTTATGGATTTAAACATGGAAACTAGAAAAAAGGTTTCATCATAGTAAATTCCTTGATGCTGTCTGAACCCTTTATCCAATAGCCTTGCTTTATAGGCGCTATCTTGACCTTCCATGTCCAGCTTTCTCTTGAATACCCATTTTCATCCAATAGGATTTACATCAACTGGCTCATCGAACAGAACCCAGACTTGGTTCTGATACATGGAATCCATCTCAGAATTCATAGCTTCTAGCCATCTTGCAGCTTCTAAGATTTCTACTGCTTCCTTGTAGGAGAGAGGTTTATAATTGTCCAACAATAATGATTCACCATCCTCAGTGACTAGGAAACCAAATCTCTCTGGTTCCCTTACCTCTCATGAGCTCTTACACAGTACTTTTGTTTCTGGAACCTCTTCCACTGGGACCTGTGGAACTTGTTCCTGTACCAACTCCTATGTATCTTGAGCATCAACTTCGTCAAAGTCAATATTGCTCCCACTATCCTTTTTGAGGATGTTCTCCCTCTCATGAAAGACAGCTTTTCTGGCGACAATCACTTTCTTTTCCTGAGGGTTATATAGGTAATATCCTTTAGTTTCCTTGTGATATCCTATAAAGATAAACCTAGTGCCCCGGGGTGCTAGTTTTTTGCCTGAGGAGGCCTTAACAAACGCCTGAAATCACCATACACTTATGTGCGACAAAATGGGTTTCTTTACATTCCATAACTCGGAGGGAATTCCATTTACCACCTTAGTTGGTACTCGGTTTAATGTGTATGACAAAGTTTGTAATGCATATACTAAAAAGGATAATGGAAGATCCGCATGACTCATCATCGACCTCACCATGTCCAACAAGGTGTGGTTCCTCCTTTCACTAACACTATTCCACTTTGTTGTATAAGGAGGAGTGAGCTGAGATAGAATCCCAGACTCCCGTAGAAGATCGATGAACTCTTGGTTCAGATATTCTCCACCTCGATCTGATCGGAGCTTCTTTATCTTCTTACCAAGCTGATTCTCTACTTCATTCTTTAATTCCATAAATTTCTCTAATTCCTCTGAATTATACCTCATTAAGTAGACATATCCATATCTACTCAAATAATCAGTAAAAGTAATGAAGTAAGAATATCCACCTCTAGCTTCTACTAGAAATGGTCCACACACATCTGTGTGTACCAATCTTAGAAGCTCTGTGGCCCTTTCATCCTGTCCACCAAAAGGAGGCTTTGTCAATTTTCCTTATAAACAAGCATGACATCTATCAAGTGGTTTTAGCTCAGTAGAGTCTAAATATCCATCTTGGCAGATCTTTATCAAGCGATTCTCATTTACATGATCGAGACGGTGATACCACAACTGGGTGATGTATGAGTCATGTGAGTTTGTTTCGTTATCGATTGCAAACACTTGGTTTTCGTAATTTAATACATAAAAACCTTTATTTAAAAGTTCCATACCATACCATACGTTGTTCTTATAAAAGAGAGAACCCTTATTTCCAAACTTGAAAATAAATCCATCCATATCCAAAAAAGATACATAAATTATGTCCTTGGTAACACTAGACACATAATAACAGTTATGTAAAACCAAAATAATCCCAGTCTGCAATGAGTGGTTGTAATCGCTAATAGCCAACGCAGCTAGCCTTGCACCATTGGAAGCTCGAATATCCACCTCTCCTCTGGTGATATTTCTTAAATCTACTTGGTTCCAGCATTTGAATACAGATGTGAGCCCCACAAGCTTTATCTAATACACAATGTGTAGAAATAGAAAGATTTCACTCGATAACGAACTCACCTTTAGCATCCCCACGCTTTTGGGTGTAGTTTCTATTTCAGTGGCCTTGCTTGCCACATGAAAAACACACCGCTTCCCATTCCTTTCCCTCCCTATGGATCTTCCCCTTCTTGGAGGGACGGTGCTCAGGGGCTTCAGACCATTTATAAGTCTTTGGACCCTTTGCCTTGTCCTTCCTTTTCTTGTTCACCATAATGACTGTGGGTTTGTCATGCCCCATGTCCTTGTATACCTGGCAAATCAAGGTCAGAAGCTCCGATAGACTCTTCTCATTTCCTCTCATGTTATTATTGACAATGAATCTAGAGAAGGTCTTGGGCAGTGATGATAGGATAATATCTGTATGCAACTCATCTGGGAATTTAATCCCTAAGATGTCCAGGAATTCAATGTTGCCAATAAGCTTGACTACATGAGGCCTAGCTGGCGCAGAATCTCCAAGCATAGTTATAAACAAAGAATTGGAGATCTCATACCTCTCCTGTATCGCCTTCTCTTGGTAGAGATCCTTAAGGTGAGACATCATGTTATACGCATCCATTTTTTCATGTAACTTCAAGAGGTCATTGGACATGGCCGATAGCATGAAACACTGGACATCTGTGGAATCATCCATGTATTTCATATAGAGAGATAATTCCACATCACTGGCCTCTTTTTCAGGCGCAACTGGAATAGGTTCTTCCAGCACATACAATTTCCTTTCGTGGCGAAGGATGACGCGTAAACGCCTCTACCACTCTTGGAAATTGGTGCTGGTGGGAAGGTTTTCCTTCTCGAGTATGGTTCGAAATGATATGTTTGACGTCATTTTATTGTCGTTTCTATAAACTAAGATGAGTAAAGGTTCAGTACTTTATTACAAAATTGAGAGAAATTAATAAAATAATACTTATTAGTCTCCCACTATTTTATCGAAATCCAATAGCCCTCACCGTTGACTTGGGAATATTCTGTTGCCTAAATATTCTAGTGGAAAGGTTCCATATTTACCTTCACATTACCCCAACTAGGGTTGGTCAAGCAACTTGAAGGGTTTTATGTAGTCATTCCAAATGCCAAATGCATTAACTCGTAGCTCCTTGATCCGTTGAGTGGACTCCCCAATCCTAAAATCCTTTTATTTTTGGATTTCCTCAACCTTTTCCTCTTGGTCACACCAAGTCCTGCTGTGGAAGTCAACCCTAGATGCGAACCAATTCAAGTCAACCCAAAACCTTGAATTAGAATTCCGTGATAATTGAAAGCACCCCAACTAGGGTTTGTCATGTACTTTGAACTATGGTTCGATTATAACCAAGATTATGGAAGGCTATACCAACTTAATATTTCTTTCGATGGTTTTTATCCTTATACGTAAATTTCCAATTTATAATATTTTATTACATGCTTGTTAATATTAAGTGGGATAAACTTAATTGATTAACCATGTCTAAGATAATATTTACGTATAAGTCGGTTTTATTTTAGGTCCATCTTGCATGCTCGTTTAATTCATTAATTTTGTGATCGTGACAACACACCCACAATAAATAAACCGTGAAACTAACAGAAATAAAATAAATGGTATGATCATGAGCTTTTTCTATTGGTTTGTTTATATAGCGGTTGACAAAAAAACCCAAGACCTAGGGGAGAAACACCTCGAACCTTTCGGGTTCTGTTTACAGCTTTCCACCTATCCACCTTTGTATCTCCTTCAATTGGTTTAACCTTGTCTCCTGAGTTGAGCCGCCTCCACTAGCTTGGGAGATCCATCCATTACATATTCATTTATATCACACGCAGGTGAGGGGTAAAAGGGGTTTTACATAAAATAATCCTTAGGCGCGTAGGCCCTACATATTAATGAGGAGGTGGCTCACAGGCCAACAAATTTAATTTAAATAAATAAATTAAAAGAAACCCTTCACATACAAAGGTCTCGGTCTAGCTCATGATCAACCATACATGCAACGATATTTACGCATAAATAAAACTAGCATTCAATTCTTTAATCGTTCATGTTTAAGATAAATCACGCTCGAATCAATCAATTATCTTTAATTAATCAATCCTTTTATCTTAAACCCTTTTATGAACTTCCTTGAGATTCTCATCCATTATAATTTGAAACAAATAAATTGATATAAAAGTATCTGTGTACGTAACAAGTACCTTGGAGGAAACCCGGTGAATTCCCGTTCGTTATGTAGATGTTAAATTAAACACATATATATAAAACACCTATCACGTGTTGTGCCTCAGCTTTATGCCTGCACCATGGTACCCATCTCAAGGGTTTGTATAATACAATAATAAATTTTAATAAATCTGCATAATTTGGGTGAGTACACAGCGTGTAGTTCTGACTACACGACATGTACTTTTCATCACCGTCCATCCGAAGTACACGCCCGAGGACAAGGCGTGTTAATGTACTTCGGAAATTTTCGGAGTACACGACGTGTTCTGTGGGACACACACCGTGTAGTTTCCACGTTACATGGTTTCCAGCTGGGCAAGCCGTGTACAGGGTACACGGTCCAAACCGAACCCGAAGGGACTACACGCCGTGTTCAGTTGGAGCTCACGACATGTAATCCAGAAACCGTGTGCCACCTGTTCTTGGTCAACACACGGTGTCAAAAATAACATAGGTATACTCCAATACACGACCTGATTTGGTGGATCAGTCAAGCATTGATCCTAGACTACACGTCGTGTACTTCTGAATACACGCCGTGTATTCAGGTGTTGTATGGCCGGAAATGTTTGGCTCCTCCGGATGAGTTCCCCTACTTTATTTGAATCAAAATTAAAAGAAAAATTTGTTTCTGTGAGGTGAACGAGAAATGAGGGAGGAGGAACATATCTCGAGATTCATATTTCCAGAATGATTAAACTTGAATTGAAAAAACTAAATTATTAAATGCATAAAACATCAACGAAAAAACTTAATAATTATAATCAATGATATAACCTCCCTTTGATACCCCTTGTAGGTTCTGGGCGCAGCGAAATCACATTGGTGGGTTTTCCCAACTTTAATTCTAACGTTAAACAACATTCAATCTGAGATCCGTCACGATATAAAACACCAAATCTTCAGAATTAAACGAGGAATAAAAAACATAAGAGGGGATCCCAGAACCATATAAATAGGATCATCATATGTTGGTTATAATTAATTTAATTAATTCACAATAATTACCTCGGTGGAATTATTTCTTCGTTGATGTCTCCAGTCAGGATCTCGTGATCCGTCTTTGCATCGTAGAATCCAAGTGTAGGGTTCCTCTATCAGTGATCAACACGTGTGCCACGTATCTATGGACATCTCCAAAGGGATCTCCGGGTGATATCATGGAAGAACCTTCGCTTGCAATGTCCTCCTTTGATCACCTTGGTCTCTCGGTATTAAGAGAGTTCTTGGAGGAAGGTGTTATTTCAGCATTGAAAGCATTCTCCAGAATTGTTGTGCACAATGATCAATGAAAAAGTTTTGGGGTTGAGAGGAAATTTATAATCAGGTTTGAGGCTTACAGGGTTATGACAATAAATAAACACGTTACACATTTTATTTATTTCATTAACTCTTATTGAAACACCAATGTCGAATTATTAATTCCTCGACATGTGCCCACGCTGATTATAATTAATATTATTTAATAAACAATATTATATCCTCAAAATCTTGTCTGGAAAACTACATGGCATGTAATCATTAAAACATGACGTGTACTCGTTTTCCAAAAAAACTACAAGGCGTGTATATTTAATATACATGGCGTGTACTTTTATTTTCCATTTTTATTTATCTCCTCCTTCACATTTATTAGACCTTGAGTAATGGATATTTATTTCTCAAATAAATGTAACTGAATTACTCAATAATAAGTATATTATTTCTCCCACAATATATTCTCTCTAATAACTAGTGTTGAAATAAATTAAATTAGGCATTCTTAAATAATTATTAAACCAAAGTCGGGAATAATCTTTATTTAACTTGTTAAATTAATATTTAACTAAGATACATGAACGCACTTAGTGTGTGACCCTCTAGGCCTCTTTCTTAGTGGCATTAGGTGGAGCCTGCCTAAAGACCAAGGTTAGCATCTAGCAATACGCCAAGGAACATATAGATAAATAAGTTAATGACGCAATGATGTGTCACCTCCTACGAATGTTTACCGTGTAATATAATCCCTTTTTCTTGACATCTCTAATCAAACGGGTTGCATGCTAGTGCCATCCACCCATGTGCTCGATTATTATTTCTTTGAATTTCCAGAATTGAACTCACCCATACCTTACCAGGGCCATGGATTTATTTAGGCTATATCAATTCCATCAAAGGGCACAAGATATCTACTTCCATTGTGGAACCTAAGGGACAAATCCTTTCCCGCATTATCTATTAATGCAGTATTACTCATGACGCACCCAACGTATCCTACCTCGCTATGAACAATGTGTCATCACAGTTTTCGTCAATAAATCTAAGTGTGCGAGTTGTAATACCCCTTAATAATAATCATAAAGTCTAAGGACATATACACACGTCCGCATATAGGAACATCCGATGACACTATGAAATATGGATTTCCTACTGGCGGGTCTCGTTCCCATAACATCCTCCTAGATATTACTAAGGGCGCACACGATGAGATGGTTCCTCAAAGTTTTATGTGTCCTCATCCCTAATGGACTGTATTATTTGTGTCTCTCAAATAATATCATCCGGCCATAGAACATATATTCAACAACAGTGTTATGGCACTTCCGGGTTCTCATCATAGCAGGGATCCGCTATGACCATTTAATGGAACTGCTATCCTTAGGAAATTGTCACATGCATTGTCATGCAGAAGAACAATCAAAATGTGATAATTCTTTTATTAATGAATAAAGTACAAAGTAGTTGGTTCTAGGCCACAAATTCCACAATATTCAGTGTTTCATGAAATGAATAATTAATTAACAAATAGGCTTCTAAAAATATAAAGGTGTTATATTCTACACCCTCAAAATAATTTATCCCATATAATATTTTTTTTGTTATAAAAGGATTAATAGTTGAAATTTTATATCATATAATCCCACACCATATAAATTACAATGAAAACTTCCTTTAAAAAGAGAAATTTGGAACCATATCCTTTAAATAAAGTAACTCAAAACTTGGTTTCAATGTAGGAGAACATAGGTTGAGGGTGAATATTAAAAATGGAATAAATGATGAAATAGTTATAGAGAGTGATAAAGATCATTAATCACTAATAAGTGAATGATCATTCGAAATGTAGGGGCATTAAATAATAAATTTTTGATTATTTATAATACCATTTGATTAACAAAACAAAGGTATTAGGATAAATATATCTTAATATCCGTTTCATAGAGCATTAGAATTAATTTACAATCTATGATTACAAGAAAATATAATTAATTTATTTTATTATTTTTTATATCATGAATATCACCATTTGGTGGTTCCATCAAAAATTTCAACATCATCTCTTACTATATTAAATGTAGGTTAATTTTTCATTCCATAAGTTATAATCGATCATGAGGTATAATGATAATTACTTCCATCTGTCTTTTATTACCATCACATAAAAATGGTTATCACTAGTTATCAATTTTCATACCTCCTCAATTTTCAAGAAAATACATTAATATCTAAAAGCACATCTGAAGTTGAACATAAAACATTCCATAAATGGTTAAACTTATAACCCTTCATAATGAAGAAATATTAAATATTTAGTAGGAAGTTCACTAAAATTTTAAAACTCTTTTTATCATTAAACCCAATATATCCTAAATTAGCTATTATTTTTCATGAACCAAACATGTTAACACCTTCATCTTGTATTCTCTTGAGTCATGGTCATTACATTAATTACCTTATATCCTTATCGAGAACATGATTGTTTACTTAATCCATAGTTTATTGAATATATTCCATAAATACAAAAATATTATAAACTCCATTCATGATAGCATAAAACACTTTTCCAACTAACCCATAATCAGTTTTAATGTAATCAGTACAATCAAATTTACATATTTATATCCAACATATCTCCATCAAAACATCACTATGTGATCTTATAAACATTTTAAGAGTTATATTTCACTAAATCACGTGTTTCAAATAAATATCACCATTAAATTAAATCACTTTTCTAGTCCATAAAACTATTTATAATATTTTTGAAACCCTTAGAAAATAGCATCAATTCAACAATCCTTATATAATTCCCAACATATAATTATTGCATCCAAATACCTAAACACTTTAATTATTCCACATCATCCATAATTATTTAACCTAGATACCTCATCATATTACTTAATTACCTATTTTTTTTACAATTCACCACAGTCTCATCATCATCAGTAATATAATTGTTACTCATACCACCTTTCTGAATCTCATAGGGATCTTTCTACTGAGGACATCAATTTTCATAATTCCCATTAATTCCATATTTAAAGCATTCAACTATTGATGAATTCATAGGGGGTCTATTATTATCATTCATTTAATTAACAAAACTTTTATTTTTCACTTTTAATTTACTTGAATAGTTTCTTTTTCCACACTAAAAACATGTTCCCCTTCCTCAAATTCATTAACATGGGTTATTCTTTCCACGTTCTCAATACTACAGAAATTGAATCTTATTTCCTCCATGCCGTCCATTACATGAAATCTTAGTGAACTCATTTATAATAATTGGTGGGTTCAAGAGTTTTATAAGTTAAATGTTTTTATTCATCTTACATAAAAACTAATTAGGCCTGATCAAACATTCCATACCCTAGTGATCATCCCATTTAACATCTGATCATGAAATTGTCTATCACACTCAATGTTAAACATGTTCCTATTTATAACATCTATTGAATAAAACCTTAAAGAATAATATTATTATCACTTATCTTAGATGAAAAACTCAAAATCATATCATGTATAGGGTATCTAAATTGTGAAACCTTCATTAAAATATATTACTTCATAGTGTTATCCATATATTGAACCCTATAAGTATCCTTATAAATATCCATAGGTGTATCACAATTTTTTTCACTTCGTATTTTTTGAAAGATGACTAAACCATTACTTTGATACCATCTGTAACGGACTCAGAAAAACATATATGTTTATTAAATATCTCTAGAATAATTTTTATGACATTACAAATTTATATGACTAAGGTCCATAATATTTTATTTTCTTTTAAAATTGGAACAAAATATTTCATCTTGGTGAATGGTCTTGATTTTTTCCTAGAAATGTGATCCCTTTCAGTACTTCTACAGAAAAACATTCATCAAAACCTTTGAAATTTAACCATAAGAAATGGTGATCTTAGATGCTCAGTAAGGTTAATTAGAGAGGATATTTAGTCTTAACATGAGCATAAGGGTATGCGAACATCAGAATAACATTTAAAGATCATAAAAAACATATCAATGATAATATACACCAATCATGGAGTTAATATTGGTACATTTTAAACTAAAAATAATATTAGAATCAAGATCATAATCCATGATAGAAAAACATAGAAATACTCAATAGAATATGTGGAAAACATGTAATCATATTAAATCATTCCCTATAAGTCAAGGATCATTTATGATACCTATTATGTAACTTCGAGGGGATATACCTACTACGAGGAACACAAAGTTATCCCCAATCACATACCTATAATTATTATAGTGGAATGGTTTTACTCCCAAAACATTAATAGTAGTCAACATTCACTATCAATACCATCTTAGTTGTTATGTTTCTCTCATATGACCATCTTAGAGGAAAGAGAACTCTAATGAACTCAGTTCACTGACAATTCTCTCCATTTATATCAAATGATATATACATATTTATCCAATTAATTGGAGGTATATATAGGTCCCGCCAATTACATACTAAAATGATTCAAATGTGGTCTATAAGATAGAAATAAATTCATCACATCAATACACCAAAAATATATGGGTTTCATAAACATCATATCATAACCCATGAACTGAAATGAGTATCCTAAAAATTTCACCCTATCATAAGCAAATAAAATATACATATTTCATAATAATTTCATAATATAATAACACATTAATGGAATAGGTTTTCATAAGTGTTTAATCATAGAATACCATTTAGAATAGAAACAATATTCATACAAAACTTATAAATATAAATATAACACATTCAGTGAATGAAAAATAATTTTATCTTTATATCATACCCACATTAAAGAATAAATTAAATAAATGTATTTGATATTATATAGAGATATATTTTGAAACATATCTTACTTCATTTCATAAGTAAAATACTATTTCGTTAAAAATAATTATTTTATAACATAAAACATAATCAAAAGAAAATTTCTTTGAAAACCAATTTTAAATCATATGATATAAGATTAAATAATAATTTAAAATATTTATTGATTAAAAAATTATTTCATCTTTTAAAAAACATTTAAAACATAAATTTTTTGAAAAAATATTTACTTTGATTTCTTTTGTTAATATATACAAGAAAACACATAAAGGAATACTGAAATTAAAATTAAAAACATTTCTTTTAAATTTTTTTAGAAACATATAATGGAACACTAAATTTCTTTGGATTACCATATTCATTGAAAAAATCATCGATAACAAATAGGGGAATCTTTGAATAATTTTTTACAATTTCTTATTTGAAAATAGCTTTAAAAATTGATAAAAGAATCAAAGAAATGATTTTGAAAACAATTTCATTGAAAAACATTTTGAAAAAATATAACAATGATTTAAAATCATATTGAAAATATTTTTTATAATAGATTTTAAATCATATTATGTAATATTTGAAAACATTTTTTAAAATTTTTCATTGAAAATAACTTTGAAATTTTATAATATAAAGCAAGAAAATATTTTGAGAAACAGTTTTCACTAAAAATATGTTCAAAACATAAAAAGAATGAATGAAAACATTTTGGAAAACATTTTTCATTGAAAAACACATTAGAAAAATTAATTTCAAGATTATTAAAAAACAATATTTAGAAATAACGTTCTAAACATGAACATGAATATTCATATAAATGATGTTCATTGCATCGGTTAAATCCATACCTGTCGAGCATTACTTTTACAACATAAAATGTTTAGAAATTATCCATGACTATTAAATTTAAAGAATTTAAATTTTAAAACCATTCTATAAAAATTTAAAACCTAGGTTGAAATATCTCTTATAAATTATATAATAATATAATAACATTTCTGAAAAAAAAAATTAGAAAACATTGTATTGATGGTAAACAAATTTCTTATCGATGAGTGAGATAATGTATGATTTTTTCAGAAACATTTAGTTAATTATAAATAGTTTTAAACTGGTACCATATAATGGATATATCATTAATAAACATAGTATAATAAACATCATGAGATATATTGGGATATGGATCATAATATTTCATCAAAGGGTGTATACTTATACACATTCCTGATGAATGGTGAGATTATACCAATAAACTATTCCCATTATTGATAAATTTTAATCACAATACCAATGAGATAATAACATTAAATGAATCAGAAAATATCATTAATATATTTAAATTCATGATAACAAACCTTAATGTGATTTATATACACCTTATAAAATAATATTGGTGCATAACAAAACATTTGACTCAAAGAAGGAAAATTCAGAAATAAATGCCTTACAGATTTGGTATCTTTAGAACCATAAACCCCAAGAATGATATATCAAAAAGGGTTATTTATATATGAATAATATTATTTATATTAATAATATAATAAATTCATGAAAATTATATAATCCATGAAAAATAAATGATTGGTGAATATGGCATACATCTCGGTGAAATAAAAGTGAGACTAGAAAGACCTTACCTTAAGTCTTGAATTTATTTGATCACAATGAAACCACTATTATAATAGTTATAATATTATAATAAATCTATAAAATAATAATATTTTGATATATAAATCTATATATGATTTTTATGACATTATATTGCATTTCTTGACAAATTTAGGTTAATGTTTAGTTTTAAGTAATTTCTGCCTTGTATTTTGTATATGATTTTACTAATTATTCTTCATCATAGTAATTATATCACAATTTAATTATTTATATATTTTAAAAAAAGACTTAAATATCATATATATTCAGTATATATGTTTTTATTATATTCTATAAGATATAAAAACATGAAATAAAATACATCATTCACGGAGATGGCAGGTCATATGTACTCATGATCGTTGTTTGAATTTTCTTATCGTATAGTTTTAAGAAGAGTTAAATGATATATATATATATTATCATTATAATTTAATTATTATTTAATAAATATAACTTAATTTTAAAAAATTAATCTTTAAATCATTCCATATAAAGCGTGATAGAATCACATCAATTTGATGAGGCGATAGTCCACACATCCACAAAAGATGTTATCATATTCCCAAAAAATGGAAATCATAAAGTTATGTGTTATATAATAATTCAAAAATAACAAATAAATTTTAAATATTATATATATAATATAATAAAATTATGTCTATATTTATTTCCAACCTTCAGTGGTGTCAATGGAGGAGCGAACAACATCGGTTCACGAGGTGGTCATCCACCCGTACATACAAACTTTGATTGTGTATCCAATTTGGTGTAAGTGTGTATGAGTTTATGTGATAGAAATAACATAAAATAATTATAATTAGATCCAATATACATATTTTATTATATAATAATCTAATATGAATATTTTAAGGGGTGGAGAAAGAAAAAAACAAGCGTGCTCGTCTTATAACGTTTCCTCTTATTCGGGTAACTCCTTTTGATTTTCACAAAAGTACATCCTTAGTTTAATTTAATCCTATATATAGGATTATATGTTTATTTAATTGGTATTGGGATGATATATTAGTATGTTATATATGATCCAATTTGATTTAAAGGCGTGAATAAGTTAGTGGGTGTGTGACTTTTTATAGTGGAAGAGGAGTGACATTATTATAAATATAAACATTTAAACACTATTGAGAGGTCTCTCTTACACAATATGCATAAAATAATGTTAAATGTTCCATAAAAGGTGTAATATGGTAGTAATATGTCAATAAAATGTAATTTTTACATGTTTCTAGGTTATTTAATCCCATAAATTATTGTTTAACCACTAAGTAATCTTGTTTTTACCTTAATTAAATAAATTAATTTTAATTACATTCACTAATATTTTGTGTAAAAAATTAAATTTACCACATAAGATATTTTGATTATGATGAATCAAAATACTGAATTAGTATTTCAAAATTAGATTCATGTATGTCTTATAAATGAATTTAAAAAAAATCCCACAGACGGGATGAAACAAGGGGTTTTAAAAGTGAAGATGTTCAAAAGTTTGAATTGTTTTTATACCCAAATTAAAATATAAATTGACTAAAATGGAATAAATTGTATTAATAGATTTATAATGGATATAAATATTACATAAAACCAACATAAAATATAAAATCATTATAAAAATAAATTATATGAAAAGTCACATTTTAATTAAAATTAAGTGTTTTACTATCTATAAAAAAATGAAACTTTTCAAACAATATCAAAATTTCACCTGACCTAAATTTTTATGTTTCTACATAAAAATTATTTTTATTTTTGGAAGTAAAACAAATAAATTTGTCAAAAAATTGATTTTAAATATGTTCTTCATAAATGGTTGTAAAATAATCTTTTTAAAAAATTATTATTGAAATTTGATTTATAATTATGTTATACCAATATATTATATTTGATGATTGTGAATTTTTTTTATTTAATATATAATATATTATTTCGATTTAAAAAAATCCTCAAAACTGGTCGTTGAATATATATATATATATATAAATGTACATAGAAAAATCATTTCCTTTGAAAGGGGATTTCATTATTTTCGAATAGTTGTTACATTATTTATAGAAATTTGAAAACAAAAAGTATAATTTTATAAACCTATGGAAAAATTATCTTCAAAATTTATGTAATCCTATTAATGAATTTCATTCTAAGGGTTAGGTAGTAACTATTAAATTATTATAATCACAATATTAATTGTATATTATAGTTCTATAAAACTAGGTCTTCTGTGTGATGTATGTTATCAAAGAAACTAAGTATTGTATGTAACATAATAAAAAAATGGTGTCTCGTGTATATAAAAATAATAAAGATGTTTTGATTTAGTTAAATATTAACATGGTGTTTTATGAAACATTTTTCAAACTTTGTGGTTCCATACAAAATAATCTATTTTGAGTGTTTCATGAATTTTTTAATGTTAAATTTTTTCAAAAAAATATATTTCAAAAAATATTTAAGAGTTACGTGGATGAACCTCATAAATTAAAAAATCCCTTTATGTTCCAATAACATAGTACACCCATCATTCGGGATGATTTAGGTCTAGAAAAATTAGAATGGTGGAACAATATGATGAATTGAATCTCAATTTCTGTGGCACACCAATTTATTGGAAATTAAATTTGGAAACCCACATACTATAGGATCTAGAAATTTAAGGGTGGTATGTAGTAATTATGACTAAATTAGACCATGGAATTGCATTATAATATTCTTTAAAATTTTTCAACAAACAATTCTACCTAAAAACATTCATAATTTCTAGAAAAATTGTCCAAATTAGTTTGAAGTTAGAGAATCCCATTATAAAAGAGTATGTGGATAAATTTATGAATTTTGATTACATTTCACCAGAAGTTATTGCAAGTTCATTTTAAAAGTACACGCTATTGAAATATGGTTGAAACAAAATATTAGCTCAATAATTTTCCTGATTTTTATAACAGATTCTATAGATATGGTCAATAGAGAAACAATAAAAGAAAGTGAAAAATCATAAAATACTCTCATAGGAAGTATGATTATTCAAAAGTGAACATGTAGGAACACTAATTCCATGAACAAGACGAATAGGGAAACATAATATCATGGGGTGAAATATCTCAGAACAATACTACTGGATTGGTTAAATTAGCCCATAAATTATATTATAAGCTGATATATTTTCATTGTGGTTTGTTTTGGCATATGAATTGAGATTGTATGGCACCATATAGATAATGTAAAAATTGTAACCATATGGACCCGAATCAGTGATATTACCACATTTCTCCAATGTCAAGAGCTTTAGAGACATAATATTCTTCCCAGTCATAATATTCTTATATTATACAAGTGAATCATAAAAAATATCCTAAAAAACTATGAAATCCATGGTTATTTGAAGACTACCATCGCTCCTCCATTAGTGCAATCTCAACAGTATATAAAATCGAAATTTTCACCAAGTAAAAAAAATTATTGAGATGATAATGTGATCGTGAATGAACAATCAAGACATTTAATAATGATAGTTATAGATATGTTTAATTCTTCAATTATGAAATCATTGTTTGATATGACTACATCCCATTTCTTTGTTTCTTCTTATATAGTTCATCTTTTGGGTTTTCATGTTATGATGACTCCTTCAAATTTTTAACATAAAAATCCACTTAGATAAATAGAATTTGGAGTCTTTATGTGAAAATAATGTTCTTCAAAGATAAATATGGGTAAATATATTTGGGATATATCTTGATAGATATAAATTTATATGAAATAATCTACCGTACTGATTTGTTGACAATGTTCAATGATCAAATTGATTGTTATTCATGAAGGGTTAGTTTTACAATTATATATAGTATTGATAATTCCATTAGAGGAGATCTAAATGAAAAGGTGAGTGGACCATGATTTTTGGCACCAGTGGTTTGGAGTATCTTATTCTTGTCAGTTCCCTTGACCTTGGAATCAGTGGATGATATAAAAATATCTGTATTCCAAAAAAATTCAATATGATTCTTGAGTTTTTTCTTGATAATTTCTCTAGGTTTTAACTTAAAATGGAAGTGGAATTTAATATTTATCTCTCACCAGAGACCATTCCTGTATCACTTCTATATTATTGGATATAACCATCCGAATTAAATGAATTTAATTTCTACCTTTTAAGAGTTGGAATGAAATGTTTTTATATGGACTTGCACGCATCTGTGGGAAGGGCTAGCACTGTGGTGAAATGGTGAATGAAAATATTAGTATTTATTTGGATTATCACAATCATAATCGTGTTATAATAATGAAAAAAATCATCTTCCATGCATTGATTATTTTTTTAATTACATGAGGGGATTCCAGTGGATCTTAAAAATTGACATGCAATTTGGATATCCCCAACTGCGGGTTCAGAATGAGGATATTTAGAATATATATTTTAGGATTATATATGTCTATTAAGATTACGGGATTATAAATTTGTGTCATTCAAATTTACGAGAGGAATTTATGATAGTGATGAATCATACATTTCAAATCTATAATGATTCTTTTGTAGCGGTGTTTACATATGAGTTACGTGTGTAATCTAAGAAAAAGGATGATCATAAGAAACACTTGGTGACAATGTTGGGTATCCTGGAAGAGCAATTTTTTTATTCTATATTCTCAAAGTGTGATATTTGGATACATGATGTGTGTTTTATTATCAATGTTATCAATCAAAATGTTATTTAATTAGATCTAGAAAATATATTGACTATGATCTATTTGAGAACACCAAAGAATTTATATGAGATACTTATATCCTTCTCCTAGTTAGTTATTACCGATGATTTATTTATAAAAATTCATTACTATCTTAAACAATGATATATTTAAAAATGAATAGTGTCTCATTCCAATGGAATAATGAATGTTATAAATATTTTTACATTCATAAGTTTCTCCATACATTATCACTAATCATCATATTTATATAATAAAAAAAATTCTATGTGGTTTATTGTGATGCATTTGGAATTTAGTTTGGGTGAGCTCTCATGTAGGGTGGTTATGTTGTTTCCAATGACTCATGCATGTTAAATTTTCATGATAAGAACAACCAAACACTCAATTTTTAATTAGCTATTGTGATATCTAATTTGAAGACGTGGCTTCATAACCTCTTTGGTGGGAAATTTATTCTCTTAATGAATAATAATTTCATAAAATCCATTTTCTCACAAATAATTTTTAATTTGAGACAAAGATAATTGATTAAGTATATTCAATTTTTTTAGATTGACTCAATATATAAAAATGGTAAAGGGATGTTATAAGAGTTTTTGTTGATGATGAATTCATATAGTTATTCGAAAAATAATTAATTGGATCTGTGGAAGCCAATTCCTATTACATTCCACATTCAATTGGATTATGAAGAAAAAAATTGTGTTGTTGATTTAATTCTAGTTTCTTTTGTTCATGATATGGTAGATAATGTTAAAATATGAACATACATACAATTATGAATGTGTGTTATTAAGTTCAAAACAAAATGATTGGGTGACCATTAAGGGATTTAAGCTCAATTGAATATCGATGTTGTGGTTTTGAGATTGGATGGTAGTACCTTTGGCTGGTAGAGAATAACTCCTTCATGCATTCCACCATTCGAGATGTGCAATTCAAATTGGTATAAAAAATATATATAATTATTTGAAAGAACAGTTTTGGTGGGATGGCATGAAAATAGAAGTATAAAAAATAACTTCATGATTTATCACCGGTTGGTAGGATAAGGAAGAAAACTAGTTTTCATCTTTTATATTGTAGTTTTTATCAATTCTCATATGGAAATTGGAATAGATATCCATTTCATTTTTCAGAGGTGTCCCAAGAATAATTTGGAAACTTGATGCCTTATGGGAGATAATGGATCTTCTCAGAACGTCATCCCATTTCATACTTATTCACAAAACTCATACAATTGAGGAACATTCCAAAATCAATATATGAGAAGTCATAAATAGTAATGGTGGTCTTATATCAATAATATTTGATAGATATCCTATGTTTATATCTTGTTTTTGAAATAATTATACCAATGCATTGGGATTAGGATGATTATGAGCACGGTGTATCATCCTCAAATTGATGGAAAATATGAGGTGACTATCAAAACAGTGGAGGAAATTATTAGGTCTTGTGTAATTGATTGTTTTGGATCATGGGGGGATAGAATACATTTATTGGGGTTCTCATACAACATTAGTTTCAATTCATTGATACATATGGATCTCATTGAATATTTTTTTGGGGATCCTTGTCAATCTACTCTTTTATGGGTGGAAACAAGTGAGACTTCACTGGTTTGACAAATCATTGTGTAAGAAACAATAGAAATTTTTTAATTATTTATAAATATAATAGATGTCGAGAAAAAATAATAGAAATCATACGTGTTTCATCATTTACGATCACTTTTATTGTAGTTAATGGATCACGTGTCCTTGTGAATATCTCCAAGAATTAGGAATCAACATTTTGAAAAGAAAAGAAATTAATCTACTAGATATATCAGTCCTTTTGAGATACATGAACAAATTTTTGAGGTGTAATACCATGTTTCATTTCCATTATGGTTTAGTATAGTGGATAATGTGTTTCATGTATATCAATTTAATAAGTATCATCCTAATCCTTACCATGTGATTTGATGGGATCACATTAACTAAGATCCCGATTCTATGTTAGATTATGTGCCAAAACCAATTGTGGATATGCAAGATAATGTACAGTATGAGAAAATAATCAAATCTATTGTGGGTTTTTTGGAAACATGGTTAGAATGTAACAACCCTAGTTTCAAGTACATGATAATTTACATAAATATTTTAGATATATATATTGATCAGGTTATGTTCTGCATTAATTAGGGGAGACTGGGCCAATTTTTCATGAATTAATAGAAGGTAATGCTTTGAGGTCGTTTAGTATAAACTATGAAACACCTCAATAGAACTGTAAAAATAAAATGTTCGACTTTAAGTAGGAACATGGTTTTTATAAACCATGTGTATGGCCTATATAATCCATTTAGCGATGGAGTGAGGTGAATAACATAATTTTTTCACCGTACAATCCAAATGTTTGAGGTGTTTTTAGAGGTATTATCCCATTCTAGATAGCACATGTTTTTCTGACAATAGACCATATCCCTGTATCGTAGAAACTTTGACCCAAAAATTACAGATCTTATACAATTTAGCTCCTAAATGATGTATTTTTCCCAAAACTATTCATAACATGAATTCATCTTCCTCCCAAGGTGTAGAGTAAATTCCTTTCAATCATAGACAAATTCCTAAGTGAATCTATTTGCGTTGGAGGCCAGGATTTGCTGGTTAGTTCTAGTTCATCAATTTTTATTTAGATATATTTATCTTCCATCAATTAGAATCAATGATCTAATCAATTGAGTATAAATATATGATATTTTATTTCAATCATGATTAGATATGATTAATTTTATTAAAGGTATTGAGGTATTAGATTTTTTATGGTTTTATGTTATTTGTTCATTATTTTAACCAAATTTTATGTGGCAGGTGGCTTCTCTTGTAACTCCTCTTTATTAGAAAATGATTTATTTGTATGAAATTAAATGAATTGGTATAAAATTCATTTCAAATTGATTTTTTTATTTCTAATGGAACCCATATTTGGTGATGGATTTTGGAAATGGATATAGTTTTATAATTTTGTGAAAAAATGAGTTTTTAGTTTTATAAATGTGTTTTTAAAATTATGGATTTTATTTTTTCTGATGGAAAATGATTATAATTTTTTTTAAATAATTGTTTTATTGGAATTTTCTCAAATGAGATTAGACATACTAAGATGGTATGAGTTAATTTGAATTATAAATGACCCTCTAGAAGGGTAATGTGCCATTGGGTCCCCTGGTAAATGGTTACCATGTGATGACTTTATGATCAATGAGATGTTTATCATGAGTGTGGAACTATCACATGGGCTTGAATGTGTGAATGTGAATATGTGTGGATTGGGTACACCAAATAGATTTTTGAAATGGTTTTAAATTATCCTCTAATTACTAGACCTGGACACTGTATTGGTTTGTAAAATATTTTTTGGATTTGATATAAACTACTTTTATTTTAAAAAAAATTATATATAAATTTTTCGAAAAGTTATATCCTCTGGGTGTGAGTAGGGATCAGCCCATTATTAAGTATTTTGGTGCATTCAATGATGGTATATGTTTAAATATAGGTAAATAATATGTATCATAGTACATTAGTGATGCATCATGATACTATGGCCATAATTTGTTTGAGTTAGATATACAAGAAGGTTGGGAGTTATTTTGTTAGTTAATGGGTTATATTTGGATATTTTATGTTTTTGTTTCCACTTTTTTCATTGATATGTATTTTTTTGTTAAATATTTATTTGTATTCCAATACATTAATTAATCCTATATAGGATTTTTTGTCTAATTTTGGGTTGTTTTTTTCAATGGGTGAAATCATCAGGCACTTTTTTTGATGCCATTGGAATTTATTTCTCGACATTGGTGTTTGGGGATTTATCCAAAGTTTTGTGGATCCTGTGAATCATCTGATTCCTATCGGTAAGGGGTTGGAATTTCCATGTGATATAAAATAATTAGTATTGAATATATATTATTTATGAAATATTTTCATAAATATAGAAGAATTATTATGTATATATATGTAAAAACAAGAATCTATAATCGATGGGAAACTGTGATCATATTATATTAATGAAAATAAATGAAAACTAGGATATCAATAATATTTCTCTCATACTAGTTGAATTCATAAAAAGTCCATCAATAACCTACTATCAAGGCATTGATCTAAGACAATTTACTTGTTCTCAAGACCCCAGTAAAAAATACTATTGTCAAGACCTTGTTTCAAGACACTGTCCCTTTATGGGAATATGGATACACTAAAACCTAACCACTTTTTTCGTATTATAGCTATTGATGCATCATGGTGTTATATAATGTTGATCCCCACCCATCAGTTGTTTATTCCCAACAAATAATCAATAAGAAAAAATAAATAACAAGTAAAAAATAGACATTTCCAATAGTCATCCCTATTTTAATAAAAAATATATAATCCTATTATATTTTTCCCATGATAATAATAGGGTGATCTTAACCATAACACATATATATGAATTATTCCTATGGTTAATCATTAAAATAATAATCCATACTAGAATAAAAATATATGGTACCTCAAAAAATTTCTCCATGTCAAAATAATATCAAACATTTTAGGTGAACATTATCCAATTTGAATTTTAAAAAACGTGACGTTTAAACAGCATAAAATAATGAGTGCACAGTTAAGAAAATAAATAATAACATGATCATAATCTATCCAGAGAAGGAATGTGGTTGGGTTCAAATGGATATATCCCAAGAAGTGAGACATATTTTTCAAGGATTTTATATTATAAGAATGTATATCACTAAATAAAAATGAGAAAATAAAATGAAATATAAAGAATACGTAAAATATAAAAAAAATATCAAATCATTCAAGAGAATGATCATTACTCAATTAATGAAAACAAAGATACCAAAATCTCATACTTTTGTGAAAAGGAAAGAATCATTGTACAAATGAATATATCGATAAGATATTCCTAGTAAATCCCAAGGAGTATATAATTTATGATAAAAATACATCCATGGGAATTGAATACTCAATTCAAATAAATCATTTTTTATAAAATGTATTATATATCAATGAATTGGAATTTAGAGAAAGAATACCTTTTGCGGCATGGGAAACAATTTTATCAATACCCCATGAAATATATTTCCTATAATTGAACATAACATACCATTATTGAAAGATAATTCGTGATATTAAATCTCAAGTATGGAGTATATTCAGCACCTATTTATATTTTTTTTAAAATACTATAAAATTGTCAGTAATGGTATATTGAGAGAAACACCATTACCTATTGCATTAACATCCATGAACCTACATTAACCACATGTATAAAAAAGTTCTTTCTAAATTAATTAATACCTAAATAATTTATATTTTCATTAAAAATATTCTTAATTGGTCATTTTCTTCATGAATTATTTTGATTTTCCACATTGGGGGGCTTATAGTTATGATAGTTTGTATTAGTACCATAAAATTCATGTCAATGTTCAATATAAATTCCAATTTAATGAGTTTTAGATCATTAAAAATACATTTTGGGATTATTTATAATTATTTTTAATGTTTAAAAATCATTTATTAATAATTTTATTCCATATCCATGAATATGAAATCGATAATAAGCATGTATATGTGATTCTCGATTATCGAACGATATATTCTTAATTAGTGAATCAAATATTGAAATAAAGTGTTTAGAAACAAGTAATTTTAAAAAAAAATTAATATCATATTTTAATTTTAATAATTTATCCATAATCATCCAGGATATAAATTTGTTGTATTCTTGAAGGAGGTGGTAAAACTTCACAAAAAAAAAATCATTCTAAGATTTAGTGAATAAATATACAGTTGTTTTACTTTAATAACATACTACTAGAAGAAAAATTATATTAGATAGTCAGTATATATATATATATTATATTTGGAAATATTTAGTATAATAAATAGTAGATCTAAAAACATTACATAATTTCAATATTGGATTATCTTATAAAAGAACTAATTTTAAATAATTAAGTTAATGATGATTATCTATTGATTATATAATTAATAGATTATATATTTTTTCATTCAATAACATTTCATAAACATTATATTTTCCCTTTTATACCATTAATTAATCCATCCTTTTAAAGAATTCATAGAAAATTGAACATGTTACATCGTGCATGTGATAGTCTACACAACGAATAAAAAATAGTTTTATTTTTCTTAATAGATATTGAATATAAAAAATTTATGATAATAACCTTAATATAGTAACATTAATGTATATAAATGATAATACTTTTTCCAAAATTTTACATAGATAATACATATAAATTAAGATAATTAATAAGGTAACAATGTAATTGATAATACCCACATCGATGACTTGAGTTTTCCTTGAAATTCTTCATGAATTTGAATTTTTAAGGTAAAATTTGAGTTACCAGAAGCCTAAAATTATTAGATATAGTTCTAGGTGGAGTAAAATTATACTATTTTGTGGATAAATATGAATTTATGGTGTGTGTTTCTGTGTAGGAAATTTTATCCTTTTATTTGTGAATAGAAGGGTATTTTATCTATAAACTTTACGTTTTCAATATTTCAATGAAACTATTATTGGGCCAATGAAATAAATATATAAAATCATAAATCAGACACATGTTGTAGTCAATATAGTTCTCAAAGATTCAATTATAGTCATGTTTACTAAATGTTTTATTACCTTTATACTATGTTAAACTCCATTTATTCCTTTTACTTGTACCGTGGTAGTTAATTTAAAAGCATGGTAATTTATTTTAATAAAAAATAAATTTTTTTAACATTTTTCATAATGTGATAACTATAATTTGAAATCTTAATACCATTTCATTAAGTGAAATTTATAATTTTGTGATTGGTTATATAAAAATAAATACACTAAATAACATAAAATAAATTCTAATAGAAATAATATTTTTATGTTTCAAATTTTTATATTAGATAAAATTTTCATGGATATTTTTTTTTAATTATTTGTATTGACTTACTATAAAAAATGGAATAAATATTTCAATTCAATCCAAAACTGAATCACCATTAAAAATAATTTAATCAATGAAATGACTGAAATTAGGTTTTATATTAATGCAACATTTGAATTTTTTATTGTAATGATCTCCATTGGGTTTCAATGATCAAAGAATATTTTAAAATTAATAATTTATTTGTTAAATTTATATTTTGTTATGTAAATATTTTTTTAATCATATATATTATTCTTATATAGGGATAAAATCAAAGAGAATATAATATTCATAAATCCCATTTTTTTTTCAAAAATCGTCATTTTTAAAAAAAGATAAAAAAGGAATACCTTGTAGATTTTTATATGATGAATTATTGAATTATGTTCCCACTATAAATTTTAAATTACAATATTTATAAATATAATTATTACTGAAATAATAAAATATATTGAAAAAAATTATTATAAAGTGACATTTTAAAATATTAACTGAAGTACAACATGGTATTGGTCCATGGAAACACCAAGAAAAGAACCCTCCCTTATGAGCAATATAAAAAGAGAATAATTAGAAATTTAACTATTCCCAGATACACTTTCCTACTAAATTATTTATTATTCCTTTAATATGGTAAATTCAATTAATACCTACAAATTTAACGTCCATGTTCTAATTGTCATATTTAAAATTAAAAATATATCATGGTTTTTCTATTTTTGATATAGTGTCATAAATAAACTATTTAATATATAATGTATATAAAAAGAATATGAAGTGGAATTTCATGAGATTATATCTGGTTCCTCAAATACTATATGCCCAAATCCTGATTTTGATTTATTTGATTGTAATAATGAGGTATGTGGTGATTTTGATAGATACACTAGGGTAACATCCCAGGTAAATAAATAATATAACATTTTCATATTTATAAATATTTGTAATATAAAAAATAAAAAAAAATTAATGGGGATACTATGTTCGATGGTGTACCTGATATTCAACAACGAGTTTCTTTGAAATCTTACGTTGCACACAACATTGAGTTATTTTAAAAATAATATAAAAATATTATTATTTATAATGGTAGTTAACACATATCCATTGTATTGTTAGGAATAAATATAACTAAATAAAATATGATTATGTTTGTTTGATAAATGTTTTTACATTTATCCAAAAAAATCTAGTTACATAAATTCTGAATGAATCAAATTTTAAGCTTAAATACTCTAATATTCATTAAAAGTTTGAATCACCACTATTTGATGGAGAACCTTCTTTAAATCATGTTTTGGTCAATTTAAAATGTTATATTTGACAAAATAAAAATCTTCTTCAGAATCGGGACATCAAAATTTACTTTGGTTAAAATTCCAGTATTTATATGAAAAATCATTTTTTAATGAATAGTGAAAAATACTATATTTTAATTCAAAAATTCCAATTTATATAATTTATTTATATGGCTAGATTATCTTTTTAAAAGGTTTAAATGTTTAATTATATTATATTTTTACCATTTTATCCAATGTTGGTCATTGGAAGTAATTTCACTTTGAAATTGGGCATAAACAAGTGTCAATATTTTGATAGTTATTAAATTTTAAAAACATGCTTTTTTGTTTTGACAATAATAATTAGTTTTAAATTAATTAATGAAACATCTTGGTTTTGAATCTTTTAAAATAGAAATCATTTGAAATTCCAATTATCAAATATGGCTTAGGCTGAATTTTCATTTTTTTCTAAAAACCTTCAATTTTGGATGAATAGTGAAAACATCGAGTTGTAGTTAAAAAACCGACTTTTGCATTTAAACAGAATTTTACCGCTTCTGTGAATGTAATTTTGGAAATCTGACATACATGGTTCTAATCAGTAAGTAAAATCCAGTTCAATAAGATAAAAATATTTTTTTTGGTGAATAGTAACTTTTGATTTTTATTTACTGCAGTTAAAGGTAAATAGGGTAATAAAAGGTAAAATATAATATTATAATAATATTAAATTAACCTAAAATGTGTCCTAATCATATTGGATGATTCATTCCAGACCATTTGTATATTTGAGGTGATTTTGGGATCCCATGGAGCTACTTAAAAGTCACAATGACACTTTATATTAATTAATTTAATGTAACGACAAAAATGACATAAACATATATATTTTCATAAATAAATTTTTACATGTGGTTATATAAGTTATCTCTTTGACTATAAATATTCATTGGAATACTAAAATGATTTCCGACATCATGGTATTTTTGAATAAGTTTTAGACATAATATAGATAAAATTATTTATGACACAATAATGAGGTAGTGTTTACATCAGTAATAACTCATTTAAATTAATATCATTATAAAAATTAAAAAAATATCAAAAACCTATCCAATTGTTATTTTATGGTTTTATTTCGAACAAGAGTCATATTATCTTTGTCTTTAATGAGTTTTGGACCGTTATTAACTAAAAATAATTATATAGTAAAATAATATTTTCAAACTTTCTTAATGTTCCCCTCCCCCATTATAAAAAGTCCTCACCTCTAACCAATTACACACACCTCTCAGGCCCCATGGTTCATCAAACCTCTTCCCAAATAAGCTCTCAAGATCCCTATTTTCAACCTAGAAGCCTTATCTTTGGCAGAAGGCACCTTAAAAAATCTTTTTGGTTCAAACCAAAAAGAGTTACCCGATTAAAAGGTAACATATTATCTTATGTTATTTTCTTTTATTTTGTGTCTCCAACCCCTATATTATTTTTATTACTTTATTTTATAACAAAAAAATATCCTCATTATAAAAACAAGGTTTTTATATGATGTATTCGAACTACATCAACCCACACCTCTGTATAATGGGTAAAGAACATACTATTTTTGTGGATGACGAACTATTGCGTCACGAAACGATAATTGTTCAATTTTCTCCTAGCACCTATCATGGTGGCCATTATGATGGCCCTATATTTATATATGATAACTATTATGTTCATTTTTTCTCTATGGTTCTGTAATTTTTATTTTAAAAAATACCTTTATTCTTTCCAATATGTGTAAACACGATAATTTCATTTGAGGAAGTGCGGACTACTGCCCCTTCTTGGTGATATGATTCGTTCACGACATACATGGATCATATAAAGGATAGAGTTAATAAAATTATGTAACAGTAATATATCATATGATATTATACTAGAATTATAATATACTTACTTATTATTATGTTTTCTTTTCTTTAAATATAAAATAGTAATGAAAGTAGCGTTCATGTTTACGTACAACTTACCGTCTCCGTTAATGGTGTGTTTCATTTCATAACTCCAAATGATATGGTATATTATAAAAACACATACAATGGATATATATGATATATATGATATATATGATATATATGTCATGAATATTATTTTGGAGATAATGTAATTTTTATCACAAGGACAATTTGTACTTATAACAAGTTCATTCTTGACTCAAGTACCAAATACTGACAAAATGATAATTATTAACTTAAATGATTAAATAATGTTTATAAAATGGTAGTAAGTGATATATATGTAATAATAAAATTGAAAAAACTTTTTATGAAAATAGAAATTTACTATTGTTTATTATTCAAGAGATTAAAGAACAAACGGGTCAAGTTGGACATGAGGTAAGGGGTTTCTTATCTCACTTTTAATTCTATGAGATTTCCATTGGTCACCACTTATTTATTGAACGTGGTGTATTGGTTATATAAATTATATATATATTATAATGATTATATTTATATTCATTGTATTCTTTAATTAATTTGGGGTTAATTAACTTTTGTCTTAAGACTCGATTGATTACAACATGGAAAGGGGTTTTCATCTCACTTTTTATTCCTATAAGATTAAGGATATATTTGAAACTATTTCATTTTTGAATGGTGGGTGTACTGACCATGATTGGATTCTTTGTTTAATATAATGTAATTTATGGGTATTTATATCTTCATTTTATGATCCTTCTTTCATGAGTTGTATGTTTCATATGTTACCAAATCAGTAAAGGAACCTTTAACACTCCTCTTTTTAAAAGAATCCCTTTTTGTTATGACTTTTAATTTACATATTATTATGTTGGGATATGTTATTAAATATCATTATTTCTGTAAATATTATGCCTTATTGATGAGATAACCATTTCTCTCTCATCAGCTCATTTCTTGAATTTTTAATTGATGTCGTTAAGCTGTCAAATTTATGTAAGGGAACTTCATTACCCAAATTCAATTCTTTGGGTTAAACTTATACTTCTTGATTATGACGTTCTATAAATATGGGTGAATGAAATCTGATTATTTTACAATTTACATCCACTTATATTGGGTTTAGTCTTATTTGTCAAAAATTATTATTTCATTTATTTATCCTTAATCTAAGGGTATAATACTTTTAGGCATCTTTGTGTCAATTTACATTCCATTGAGAATTATTTTTTGTTATAAACCAATTCAATTTTAAATAGTGTATATACCACCCTTTGACATACTATATCATGAATCTATTTATTCTCATGATATTATAATGTTTGGATTAAGTTTTCTCCCTCAATTATTTGTATTCAAGTGTTTCTCATTTTGGTAAAAACTCTTTAACTAAAATATAATTTCAAATGTTTTAATGATTTTTTCCTCTAAATAATTCTCAATAATGTCCTTGTTTTCAAAATTGTTTTTTGGATTTATTTATATTTATATAAATGTTTTAAAATTATAGTTCCTTTTAAAGTTTCAAAGTGGTGTGGGACACTTTGATTCCAAAATATCTTTATTAAAAGTTTTAAATGTTTTTGAAAATGATTTTTGCAAAGCCCTGGTTATGTCAATATCTTGAAATGGTATATAGTGATTAGAATGTGGAAATATTTTCTTTCCTTTATGATTTTGTTATGGGTTATGATTATGTAATTGTTATTGGGAATTTTTTATGAATACAGGTTGTTCTTTAATAAACCTAAGGCAGGTGGGCCCGAGATAGCTCACCAATTCATTGGGTAACGTGATTGAGGTAAACGTTAATGTTTCTCCTAAGTGATTTAAAGAATATAATGTGATGGGCATTCCAAAATAACTCCCTGTGTAGCTATGATAACTACAATGTATTTTTAATATGAATGACACATGTTAACTTTTATTATTTATGATTAATATGAGTTATTCATAAATGTTAAAATTTCACGACGTATGTTATGATAGAAAATTATGGTTTAAGGGATTTGTATTTATTGATAGGTTAATGTTTCTTTTCCTTTTTGTATAACCTTTACTAATATTTTTATGCTCACTCCATTTTTTGAATTTTTTTTCACAAGACATAATGTTAAATAGGGTCAAGGATGGGATCAAGGAAAAGTCATGTTTTTTAAAACATAGAACAAGGCATGTTTTTTAGTGTTTTTATTTTATAAAAAAATGGATACTAAGTAGAAGTGTCAACATTATAATTTTTTAAATGTAAATTAAAAGATATGGCTTAATTATCTATAACTATAAACCAGAAAATATCCTCAATGATTATTATTAACATAATTAAAGATCATGTAATGTTTCAGTCCAGGTCCTTATAGTTGGTATCAAAGGGAGGTTTAGATAACCTTAGAGGTTTGAGTGTTATTTAAGGAAAAGTGACATAAGCACAATATTTCACATATCATAAAGAGTAGTAGTTTTCTTTAGATAAATCCAATGAGTTTAACATAACATGAACAAGTATGTTTTAGTGTTTACCCTCTTCATAAGATAGTATATGATGATTTTACTAATATATTCTCAATTGAATTTTTGTTTTATTCATTAGATGGATATCGTAAGAATTAAAGTAACAATAGATATGAAGAAATATGCGACCGTTTTATAAATATGTAACTTAATGAAATGTAAGATGCGATGAAAACTCTAGTGGTTATTCTCAACTGTCTATCTGGAGTCATGATCGACCACAAAAACCTTAGAGATTTTTATAAGGCATCGTATATGCCAGAACAAATCCCAACTAATGTTCACGTAATAATCATAAAGGTATGTATATTAAAAAACATATGTGTCAAGGATGTGGAACAAAAAACCTATGGAAATGATTAAAAGTGATGGGAAGATGCTATATATTTGGTAATGAAAGTCATAAAGGAAGAATTTTCCATGGAAAATGGAAGGGTCCAGTTGACTCCAGGAAAGGGAAAGAAGTTCTTTTCGAGGGTTCAATTGAATCTTTTAAATTTGGATCTCATGATCATTATAAAAATATATTTCCTACGAAGATGGTTTGGAAATGGGATCATTAGTATCAAACAAATATATTTTTACCAATTCCTAATGTCATCCCAATTGAATATGAGGAAACTGACAATGACAGATGAAAGGTATGCATTATTTCTTATATGATGTTTTGAAATTATTGAATCTTAGGATATGATTAATGATTTTGATTTTAGAAATGAAGTATTATGTAATATTTTATAAAATAATGGATAATGAATCATGAAGAATGTTGAATTCGAAAAAAGTATACATATAAGGGAATCAAGAGTTAAGGTACATTTAAGATGATGAAATGCTTAAAAGTTTTAAGGATCTATTAATTATGTTATTACTTTGGATAACCTTTTCTAATATGTGTAACCATGAATTTTGATATGTGAAAATGTTATTCAAGAAATAGTAATCTTTGCTTGTGTGTAAATAATGGATAAGATTATTGGTTCATATAATATTTTGTTTTAGAAGAAATTACGAGTTATTACATTATGGGATGAAAATGTGAGGTATGAGATAATATTTTTGGAGTAATGGTTGAAATATTATTTTGAAAAATATATGTTTTTTATTGTGGAAATAATTGGATTTGGGTTATTAATGGAAATGATTATCATATCGTATAAAATATGTGATTTAGATAATTACACATCAGTATGAGACTTTATGAGTATTCTATGTTTTTTTTGATAAATGAAAAGATTTACTGTGGAAGACTATGTGATTAAATCCTTATGAGTTTTGTGTTTCAATATTAGTTTGGATTATTTTGATGAATTTTAATGAAAATTGTATATTAAATGGTCTTTCTTGAACTTTGGGTTCTTTTTTTTATTTTGGAGATTAAGATTAGTATTTATTTTTATAAAGGATTAATATTTTGGGGATAATCTAATCTTGTACTAACCAATTTTCGTTTTGGAGGATGTATAAAGATATGGAAAATATATAGTTTATCTTTTATAGATTATGTGATAGTCTAGAAGTTGGTTCTTGCACTTCAGGTGTGACCATGTCATCTTGAATACTTACCGTTTGGAGAAAAGATGAGTTTGTGGTAGAATATTTTTACAGGATGACACTCTACATGACAAGTATATTTCCATGTGATCTTAGCCTTGTTATCAATAAATGTTATCAAATCTATGAAAATGATCATGATGAAACAATTTTATAAGATCTCTTTTATCATCAGAATTTTACCTAACAACAAATTTATGTTATTGTGGTGGTTAAATTTATGTGATCATGTTCTCTACAACTCTATATTAATCTATGAGAGTTAGTTTCTCTTCCATATCCATGTTTTCATGGCATCATAGTATCTGTTTTCTCAGGTGACCCTTTTTACTTCTCTTCGTTTATTTTAAAGTGATATTTTTATTCACTCTTTTTTCAATGTGGGACTATTAATGATGTTTACAGGACCAATTTTAAAATTGCGAGGTCGTAATTCCCAAAAGGGTGGAGGATGTAACATGCCAGGAAAATAAAGAATATAAAATTTTAATATTTATTAGTATTTGTGAATTAATTATTAATTTTACCTTAAATATTATACTATGTTTGATGGAATACCTGATACACAACAACATGTTTCTTTAAAAGTTTATGTTGCACAAAACATTGAGTTATACTGAAAAATAATATAATAATATTATTATTTTTAATTTTAGTTAATGAATATCCATTTTATTGGTAGGAATGAATAGAACATACTAAAATATGATTATATTTGTTTGTTAAATGTTTTTACATTTATCCAACTAACGTTAAAGGAATAAAATTTGAATAAATCAAATTTTAAGCATAAATACTCTAATATTCATTAAAAGTTCAATTTACCACCTATTTATGGAAACCCCCATTAAATATAGTTTTGTAAACTTTTATATGTTCTATTTTAAAAATTAAAATTATTCTTTAGAATCAGGACATCAAAATTTACATTGGGTAAAATTCTGGTATATTTCTGATAAAATTCATTTTTAATGAATAGTGAAAAATACTGTTTTTTAATTCAAAACTGACTTTTAATATAATTTATTTATATGGTTATATTATATTTTTAAATTGTTTTAAAATTTAATTAGATTATTTTTTTACCATTTAATCTAATGTTTATCATTGGATGTAATTTCAATTTGAAATTAGGCATAAACCTGTGTCAATCTTTTGATAGTTATTATTTTCATAAAAACAAGCTTTTCTTGACAATGTTAATAAATTATAAATTATTTAATGAAAATTCTACGTTTTTAATTTGGTAAAATATACATCATTTTGGAATTAGGAATACCAAATATGGTTTAGGATTAATTTTCAGTATTTTTCTGAAAACCTTTAATTTTTGATGAATAGTGAAAACACTTAGTGGTAGTTAAAAAACTGACATTTTCATTTAAATGAAATTTTACTGCTTCTATGAATTGAATTGAAAAAATCTGACATAAATGGTTCATATTAGTAAGCATAATTTAGTTCAATAAGATTAAAATATTTTTTGTTGGTTAGTATTTTTTGACTTTTATTTAGCACAGTTAGAGGTTAATAGGGTAATCCAATGTAAAAATAATATTATAATAATATAAAATTACCCTAAAATTTATCATAATTATATTGGTTAATACATTTCCATCCATGTGAAACCTTGGGTGTATTTTAGGACCCCATGGAGGCACTTAATATTTATAATGACACTTTATTTTAATTAATTTAATGTAAAGACAAAAATGACATAAACATATATTTTTAAGTAAATAATTTTTGAGAAGGGGTTATATAAGTTATCATTTAGACTATAAAATATAATTTCAATTCTAAAACTATTGAATACAACATGGTATTTTTTTTGTATTTTTTATACTACAAATAAATAAAATTATTTATAACACAATAATGACGCAATGTTTAACTCATAAATGAATGATTTAAATAAATAAGATTAAAAAATTAAAAACAATATCAAAAACCTGTCCAATTATTATTGGATATTTTTACTTCTAAAAAGAGTAAAATTATATTCTACCTTAATGCGTTATGGACCATTATAAACTGAAAATCATAATATAATAAAATAATATTTTTAAACATTCCAAAAGAGCCCCTTATCCACCTTATAAAAAGTCCTTACCTGTATCCCATTAATCACACCTCTCAAGACCCATTGCTCATTCAAACTCTACACAAATAAGATCTCAAAATCCCTCCCTTCCACCTAGAAGCCTTACCTTAGGTAGAAGGCACTTCAAGAAATCCTTTTGGTTCAATCTAATGGGAGACACCCGATTTAATGTTAACGACTTGTCTTAAGTTCTTTTCTTTTTATTTTACTTATCTAACCTGATTAATTATTTTTATTCTTTAATTTTATAACAAAAAATGTATCCTAAATATACTAGGATGTTGTTATGAGATTTATTTGAACTAAACCTACCCATACCTCCGTCTAATGGGTAATGAACATACTGTTTCTGTGGCCGGTGAACTACTACCTCACGAAACGATGATTGTTCAATAATATTATACCACCTCTCATGGTGGAAATTATGATGGAAATATATTTATATTTGATATATATTATGTTTATGTTTTATTTATTATTTTTTAATTATTATTTAAAAACATACCTTTATGCATTCTAATATGTGTAAACACAATAATTTCATTTGAGGAAGTGATGACTATCACCCCTGAAGGTGATATGATTCGTTCAGGACATATTTGGAACGTATAAAGGATAGTGTTAATTAGATTATTTCACACACACACATATATATATATATCATATGAAATTATACTGGAATTATAATATACCTATGTATTTTTTTATTACTTTAAATATATAATAGAAATGAAAGTATTGTTCTTGCGTATGTACGGCTTACCTCTCCATGAATGGTGTGTTTTATTTATTAACTCCAAATGATATGGGATATTATAAATACATATACACTGGATATATATGATTTATATTATATCTAAATCAGGAATATAATTATGTATTTAATGTAATTTTTACCACATGGACAATTTGTAATTATAACATGTTCTTTTTGGACTCAAGTACCGAATATCGACAAAACAACAATTATTAACATAAAGGGTTGCATAATATTTATAACAGTGTAAAAAGTGATATAAATGGATTAAAAACTATTAAAATGTTCTTAATCAAGTTTAAATTAACTTTATTTTATTATTTAGGAGATTAATGAACGAACGGGTAAAGTCGGACATGAGGTAAGGGGTTTCTTATCTCACTTTTAATTTCGCCAGATTTCCAATGTTCACCACTTATTTATTGCATGTGGTGTATTTTATACATAAATTTGATATATATTATGATTATTATATTTATATTAATGGTATTATATGATTCATTTGGTGTTTATTAACTTTTGGTCTTACAACTCGATTGATTACAACGTGATAAGGGGTTTTCATCTCACTTTTTATTCATATGAGATTCATGATATATTTGTCACTATTTTCTATTATGTAGTGTATGTACAGTCCAATATTGTATTATTTGTGTAATATAATTTAATTTATGGGTATTTACATCATAATTTTATGATCCTTATTTCATGGGGTGTATGTTTTCTAAGTTACCAAATCGTTAAAGGAACCATTCACCCTTCTCTTTTTAAAGGACTTATTTTTGTTATGTCTATTAATTTAAATCTTCATATGTTGGGATATGTTATTATATATCCTTATTTTTATAAATTTAATGTATAATTGACGAGATAACATTTTCTCTCTCAACAAATCATTTTCTGAATTTTTATGTGACGTCGTTGGACTCTCCAATTTTTGTAAGGGAATATCTTTACCCAATTTTAATTCTTTAGGTTAAACATCAACTTCATGATTATATCGTGATATCAATATTTCTGAATGAACTATTATTGGTTTACACATAATATTCACTAATATTGGGTGTATTTTTATTATTCACAAATAATTATGTCATTGATTTATCTTTAATATAAGGATACGATCGTTGTAAGGGACACTGTGTCAATTTACATTCTTTTGAAACTTATTTGTTATGATACACCAATTCACTTTTATATGGTGTATATACTACCCTTTGACATATTATATCATGAATATATTTATTCTTATGATATTATAATGTTTTTATTAAATGTTATTCCTCAATTATTTGTATTCGAGTGTCTCTCATTTTGATAAAACATTTTAACTAAAATATCGTTTTAAATATTTTAATGATTTATTCCTCTAAATATTTCTCATTAATTTCCATGTTTTCAAAATTATTTTCTGGATGTATTTATATGTATATAATGGTTTTAAAATTTTATTTCCTTTTAAAGATTCAAAGTATTATGGGACACTTTGATTCCAAAATCTCTTTATTAAATGTTTTAAATGGTTTTTGAAAATTGTTTTGACAAAGCATTGATAATGTAAATATCTTGAAATGGTATATTGTTTTTGGAATATGGAAATATAATCTCTCTGTTATGAATGTGTTATGTTTTATGGTTATGTTATGGTTATTTGGAATTTTTTATGTATATGGGTTGTTCTGTGATAAACCTAGTGTGAATGAGCACAAGATAGCTCTCCAATGCATTGGGTAACGTGATGGATTTAAATGGTAATGTTTATCCTAAGAGATTTAGGGAATATAATGTGATGGGTATTCCAATATAACATTGTACATAGCTGTGATATCTACAATTTAAGTATAATATGGATTCCACAAGTTACCTTTTTGATTTATGATTAATATGTGTTGTTCATAAATCTAATGATTTCATGAGGTATGTTATGATTGAAAATTAAGATTTCACTAATTTGTATTTATTGATGGGTTAATGTTTCTTTTTATTATTTTATATCAGTTACTTAGATTTTTAGGCTCAGTAAAATTTTTGAATTTTTTTATGAGGACATAGAGATATATTGGGTCAAGGATGGGATCAAGGAAAATTCATGTTGTCTAATACATGTAACTATGAAAGATTTTTTTAGAGTTATTATTATTTTTTAAAAAAATGGATACTGATTAGAAGTGTCTACTTTGTAATTTTTGAAATTTAATGTAATATATATGGCCTAATTATCTAAAACACTGAACTTGAATAGTTCCTCTATGTTTATTATTAACTTAATTCTATATTATGTAATGTTTGAGGCTGGGTCCTTATAATTATTGCATGAAGGGGAACACTATGGGGGAAGACATGCCACTATTAAAAAAAGATTCATAACCAAGGATAAGTTTATTCATTGAGTTTATATTAGTAGAGAGATATCCCAATTAAGACTCATGGTCTGGCTCCACCACTAATGAATTGATACTCAAGAAGAGACTAGATGATTGTTGTGTCTTCTATGAAATCTATGTGATTTACTAAAGTGGATCCTAGAATAAATCCACATTTTATTATATTGATAAATGATGATGTTTCTATCCCTAAATCCTAGAGGGGCCATTACTTGTTTTGATACACTGCATAGATTAAAAAAATTGTATAGAAGGAAACAAATGAGGAACTCTTTCCCACCATTTAAACTATATGGTTATTATCAAAACTCACATATTATAAATGATGACATAGATCACCAAGATAGTAAAAATTGTATAAATCTACCATCGAGAGGGATTTACCCTTACCACGTGATAGAAATTATTGGTGTGGATTATTGTTATATCATAGAAGTAATTAGGCCACTAATTGGTATATATAAGATTAGAGTTTTATGATTAAGTATCATAGATATGAAGAGTGGAATTTTTAGAGTCCTTCGACAAAATGAAGAAGACTCCTCTAAATAAATATTCAAGAATATCCATGAAAAACTAGGTAATGCATTTCTCTTATAAAACTATGTTGTCACTCCTATACATTGAGAGACCCTAATTCATATTCCTCAACCTATATTGGAAAAAACATGTTATAATCGTCTTGGTTAACCTCTCATAAATGTATGATGAAATTGTGAGATACTATCAAGAATAAATGAATTGGTAGTCATATTTCATGACACCCTATCATTTCTAGCGGTATATGGGTGTTTCTTCCTAATGTAGTAGATGCAGAACACACCAAAAATTAAGTTAAATGTTTATATATGAAAAAATTCTACCCTTAAATGTAATTAAATATTAAATATAATCCCACTTATAACTAACTAAACATTTTCCTATCTATTATACATTGACTTGATTAATTTTATCATTATTGAGAAAATATCTCAATTGTACATTCATTATGTAGTGACAACTAAGATTTCTAAAAATATTGAGGGGTATATTATTATGTAATATGCCCCTTGTTTCGGAGGCCACGATCATATAGTTTATGTGAATACTAGGAAACAATTAAAATATTATACCCATGAATTTCAATTAATGGTTGAAAATGATATTTTGGCTATTTTTTAGATGGTAAGTTATTGATCCAAAATTCACACTCATGTCTATTAAAATTTCTTAGAAAAATTTCAATCTTCATTTTGTAGTGTTCCGTAGTATAGAGGTGTATTATGTTAGATCATTGATGGTTTAAGTGGAATACATACATAACTTATATGTTTGTAAGACTAACCATTCATCTGAAGAACCCACTACTCATAATGGTGAGTTTGTCAGTGCATCAATGGTAGAACGTGACCAGAAGACTTGATAACTCTTGATGAACCTACCATGATACCATTGGTGGATTAATTTGTTTTGGTTAATGAAATTTGATTTATGATCCTTCTTTAACACAATATCCATGACCAATAGAGAACAAATATGTGGGGACATCACCTCTACTCATATAGTTCACAATGTTTTGGACTTCACATTATGATGAGGATGAATATATTATAGACTCGGTATAGGATAAACAGGTTATCAATGAATGGTATATAAGAAAATATAGTCCATTATTAACCAGTCACTATTGGGTGAAATAGGTATCCATATATGAATATATCATTATTTTCCTATGAGATCAGGACAATTGGAGTTCATCTATAGTTCCCTCTTTGAAATAGATTATTTCAATTGGAAAATCAAGAGAGACTTCAGTTATAGAAGATCAACTCTGATAGTGTTCCATGAATGTTGATAATATTGTGTATTCTCTTCTTATTACATTATAGTATAGTTAATAGGAAGATGATAAATGTTTCTATCTACATGTCCTCACACTGATATGGGAGGAGGAAACTACTGTCCTGATGATATAGAAGGTGATAGTTTATGTAGAGATGGGTTATAGTACATCGTGAGTGGGGGAGTGCATGTCCCAAAATGCATGATCTAAATAAATATGGACGTGGTATGACCACATACATATATGGTAATAGATATACTATATAGGACACATAAGGCCATTTAATCTTCTCAGTGGATAACATGAGACAATGAAAAATCAATGGACTATGAAATTTATAAGAAAAACATTGACATTTGAATTAGAGGATCTGATTTTTCTGATTACTCTCATATATTGAATGAAGAATGAATATTACATCTTCAAACATCCTAATTCAATGTAACTACATCACAATAATATTAATGAAATATTAAACTAGAATATCCAAGAACACATTATCCATAGATGGTGTGATAAATAGTAAATTAACATAATATCATCTAAATTATAAGAGTGTGTGAAATAAGGGTGGTTAAATATGATTAATAATGTTGTTTTAACCCTAATAAAAAATTAAAGGTCATTTTGGAATTATGATTGTGTAATTATGATAGATTTATTCACACAACCAATGTGAAAGGTAACATGATATCAAAATTGTTTGAGTGTTGGAATTCTATATGAGGAAATGGAAATGGTATAAATTGAATGTTTGTACATTGAGTGTTTGTATAAAATGAATACATGGAAAATAGGTTCAATTTAACCATTGAGTGACTTTTAGAAAGGTGGAATCAATGGTTATATATCTATAAATGAGGGGGAAATGATGGATGACCATTGACCTTATTTGATGTATGGGTTTCACTAAATTTTTATGAATTATGTTTCCTATAATATGTGTCCTTATTATAAATATTATAATAATATGTAGGATACTATTCCATCCCTATAGAATGGTGGGAGATTATTTTGGAAGTGTATTTCGATTTAAATTCTAATCATGGGATGCTAATTTTTCCAGTGAAATAAGTGGAGATTCAAAGGAAGACATTAAAAATCGCTTGGTTTTTACCAAACATCATTATGAATATTGATGTGGTACACTAAAATATATGGAGGGAATGGGGGTTAGTACATTTTTGGACATGATTAAAGGATATCTCTATGAGAGACATAAAAATGGTGTTTGATCATTCACAAAAATGGGTAAATATGTTAGCCTAGAGTTTATAAAAATTAATATAAAAAATAATATTAAACATGGGAAACTACTTCTAAATCCGGGAACATGGAGCCTGAGTTATGATAGAGAATAATGTGACACTACATATAATTACTAATTGTGAAATTCATGATAAAATTTATTATTTAGTCCCATAGTAGGGGAAATTTCAAGAATCATGAATTCAATTATAATTAATGGGGTTAACTATTTTATAGGAGTTGTTTCTTGGAGAGGGAAAATCCCATAATAGTTTTTTTATATTCTTGGGTGAACAAAATAATGGTTTTAGGTTTACCATTTATGTTATTTTTTAGCTATCAGTGTTTGGTCACTATTTGATGGGTATATGTAACTCCATGAAGATGGGATTTCTATATGAGTCAGAACATGACCAGTGGATTTTATAGTGTACATGTTATTTTTCTGAGTTATTGGAATATGAAAAAACATTATTAGAGATGTTTTTCTATGAATAATGTGATTTTTCCATGATTTATAACATAACATAATTAGTTTGAAAAAACATATATATATTTTTGTTATAAAGTTTCATGTATGTTATGAAAGTCATGTCACAACCGATAGATTTAACAATTATACTTATTATATGGGATGTGATGAACCATACAATGTAGATGATACATCATTAGAGGGGATTCCATTAGCTAATAGTTTTCCTCCCCTGGAAGGAAGCACTTCTTAATATCCAAAAGCATCTCACACTAGGATGAAGTTTGTTTTAGGGTAGAACTCTTCACATGGTGAAGTCATGACATGATCCATAAATCATGTCATAAAAAAAGTGGGTATTTTTGTTAATAATTTATCATAATGAATTTTAAAACCACTCCTCATAGGGGTCATATTGTGGCTAGACCACTACCCTAATTTTTTACAGGGGTAGACCGATCATTTTGTGGTTGGTCCCATTCTATATTTAGAGGGGAGGTTCATCAGGATCGGGCCATTTCTTTTGACTCTCCATCATTTTATAATTTGATTCCACACAAGGTGAGGTTTCTCTTATATTAAGTTATAATGGAATCAATGTATTATATTCATATATTTTCCACTTTTGTTTTCTAAATTCATTATCCACTAATTTTAATTTCCCCGGCTAGAGTTTGAGTGATGATTTCACAATGTAATTGAGAAAATCATCTTGAGTGATAACTCATTTTTAGTAAATGGGACTTGTAAATCATCATATATTTATTAAATTCCACTTCATATAATTTCATTCGATATACGTACACATGTGAATATTTATTTGTTTTTTTTCATTTTTCTAAAATAGGTGCTTGGGTAGGTGTCACATGATGAGGATTTTCATTAATAGTATAGAAGGATCAAGGCATATTAAATTTTCATTATATTTACTGATTTTTTAGTATATGGATTCCAATTAGTGAATTTTGGAAGATTATTCCCTATTATGTTAATTTAATAATTAATTATAAATTTTTATGATTAACTATTCTGGATGTTATTTCTCTAGATAGAAGCTAAGATGGTGTTAAAATATTTGGTGGGTCTTGGTAAATTCTATGTAATGGTGGATTATAATTCACAATAAGAACCAAATTATATGAGTTAAATAGTACCTAAACATATCCCTCTACATTATATATCATTTTTAGGTTTGTGTAGTATTTTTCCATGCCACATTTGGGTGATCAATGTGTAAATTAAATGATTTTTTCATTAAAGAACTATTGATGGTGTTGAATTTTCAAGGGACATGATGGATCCATCAATACTAGCTTGATTTATTTACCAATGTTAGAAATTTTTAAGACCATAATTAAATTTTATGGAACACTTAGAACCTATAGTTTTATACATTAAACTATTTTGGTGAGAAATAGTATACTTGAAAATAGGGTGGACATAATCATCATATGTATAAAGAAAATTTTCATGTGATGTTATTGGGGAATGTAGTCACGCAATGTCTATGTTAACAAGAAATTATAAATTCTATATTTGGTTGTGTCTATCTGTGGATAGGTCCTAATGATCAATATTGGATTAACATATTTGATGTTAGTTCATAAAGATAGTTGGGTAGGCATGGAAGGCTTAGACATTAAATAAATGATTGAGATGATCACATGTCTCATGAATGATAGAAATATACTTATTAGAGATGTTTTAGAGACCTAAAAATTTATGTGAGTGGTATAAGTCTTCTGAGACTATATTTTTATTTATTGGAGTTTTCCTTGTGGTTGATTGGATCATTATATGACCTTAGAGAGATGTGAAATAGACCTAGTGATATTCATGGGAATTTTTTCAGAGGACCCAACATCGGTATTCCATGGGATGTAATGTGTTTTAGCTTAAATTTTTTCCTATTTAGTGGTCTATGGTTGTAATGGAGAATATTTATTAGGTTTCTTTTCTAGCCGCATGAGGCTATAGTATGATAGATCCTATGAGTGTTGAGAAATCCATGTGTTGCTTCATGTGATTTGGTACAATTAGGGATCAATATGGGTCAAAAGAACCCTAGTGGATACCCTTATTTGTGAGTTCTAAATAAAAGGTTTTTTATATGATAACATGGTAAACCAAAGATGGCCTTGATAAGTGTAGACTATAAGGTAGGATAGAGGATGATATGTGTCTCATGGTGTTAGGTTGGGGATAATGTTAAAATCACTTTAGATGGGATAATGAGATTATATAGGGCTTATATGTACTTTATTATGAATAATATTTGTTTCTTGGGTAGGGAAATATTACAAACATGATATCAAATATGAATTCATAGTTGTGGAATTATTCCACCAACTTGAATGATGAATGTTTCTATGGATGGGATATATTACCCTATAGGTTATATGACTATTGATTCATATGTGTGTTGCTAGTCCCATCAATGTTATTGGAATAATGAATACTAGTTGTATCATTTCATCTCACATATTACATAATACTCACTAGTGGAAATACGGGCTTTAACGTCGTCGTAATAACGTCGGTTTTTTAAAAACCGACGTGAATAGTATGTGCGGGGAATTTTTGGCGTCGGTTTTACAAAAAACCGACGCCAAAAATAATTATGCGTTGATATTTCACGTCGGTTTTGAAGAAAACCGACGCCATTAATATTAGTATACATATTTTCCGCGTCGGTTTTCATGAGAACCGACGCAGAAAATAAATTTTTAAAAATGTTTCGGCGTCTGTTTTCATGAAAACCGACGCCGAAACTCATAATTCCGCGTCGGTTATTTTAAAAACCGACGCAGAAAATAATTAAAAAAAGTTTTTGGCGTCGGTTTTTTTAAAACCGACGCCGAAACTAATAAAAAAAATAAATTCCGCATCGGTTTTCCTGAGAACCGATGCAGAAAATAAATTTTTAAAAATGTTTCGGCGTCGGTTTTTATGAAAACAGACGCCGAAACTCATAAGCGAACATATATTCCGCGTCGGTTATTTTAAAAACCGACGCTGAAAATTTTAAAACAACATTTTGGCGTCGGTTTTTCTTAAAACCGACGCGAAAAGTCTTTTAAAAATATTCACGGTCAGAAACCCACATTTTGTTCGATCGTCGAAATCGAGTTCCGCTGTGGCGCTTCGGACTCCCGACGACCTTCGAACCTGATTTGCGATCTTGGACGGCCATTGTTGAAGGTTTTTTGTCGTCTGCACGATTTTGGGTATGTGTTCTTCCTATTTATCTCTTGTTTCATATCCCATTGTTTATTTCTTTATCAATAACCCTATTTTGTGTGATTTTGATTATTGGTTAGATTTTAGTTGTAATTTATCATTATTTTTTGTTTGTATTATCATTGTTGGTGTAGATTTGATATTGTTTGTTTTTGGAAGTAATTATACCGGTCGCAGTTTGGATTTAACATCTCCATTCGGGTTGAACTTCAAATTTTTTGTTTGTTTTATCATTATTCCTTTTTAAAATGATCTTTCATTACATTATGAAGTACTATATTTTTAATTCCATTTCCATTTTAATAAATTCTTCTTTAAAAAAATAATTTTATTGTGTTAAATGAATTCACTCACATTTTTGCATGTAGTTTGTTGTTATTTCATTCCTTCTTGAGATTTACCATGCCAAATTCCTCAATTCTCTTTGGTTCTCATCATTTAACTAAGACATGAATAATTACCACTATCTATTATGTTAAAAAAATTTGAATAATTATTTTCATGCCATTATATAATAAATAATTTTTCTTGCAATGTCCATAATACGACTAGAATCATAATGTATTGTAATTATTTCTTCATAGATAATAATATAATCATTATCCCTCTATTAATCTTCAAAAATACCTTTCCAATTTCATATGTGGGGTTAGATTCATGCATTTTTAATAAATGTCCTCTTAAACTAATCTCATTCCATTGATTATATTTATTTATCTTTCTCTCCCTCTAAATAATAGTCATGAAATGATTTACTTCCCCCTCTAAGTCATAGGCTGCAAATAAAACATTCTCATGATCTAATCTTTCATGGATGGATAATATATTTATCTTCATGTTGATCCATTCCTTGACATGTTTTGCTGCAATAGACCCATGGATGGGGGTGTAAGTTGTCACCTACAATATGCAATGGAATTTTTATCCCTCCATAATGAATTTATATGTTCATAGTTCCCTATTATAAAACTCATGGATTGAGGGAGTTGAGTTATCATAGTCACCAAAAATTGTATCATGTCTCTTAATACACATTGTCTTAAATAAGGATAGTTATTTCACTATTTTTCACATTAATTTTTCCATGATTCATTCATGTTACATCAAATGAATAAAAAAATAAATATAGTGTGATCAATAGTAGTCATAGTGAGAAATAATATTATCTTGTATGTCATTCATATAATATTTATATCATGAAACTTTATTTTCAAAAAATGAAACCTTTGATTTAACCATTTTGTCCTTGTATTTCAATATAACACACATGTATATAATATGAAAATAAACTGTTTACTCTATTTGTAAACGTGTTTCATATCTGATGTCTTTTATCTGATTATCAATAGTTTTTATGGAATATGTTTTTGTTTACAATTTATCTGATAGATATTTAAATGTTTCTATGTTTTAATATATTCATCAATTATATTGTGATATCAGGTATTAATGGATAATAATTGGATTTATCTACGAAGAACTACTAGTGAATATGAAAGAGGAGTTGACAATTTTTTGGAATTTGCTAAACGGCATAATCAAAATATTGATTTGATTTTCTGTCCATGTGTGAAGTGTGTAAATATGAGAAAGTTAAACTTCAGAGAAATCAAGGATCATCTCATTTGTTATGGTTTTAGCCTTAATTATACACGTTGGATCTTGCATGGTGAATGAACTAAAAATTCAACATCCAATGTTGATGACGATATTCATAATGAGGTAGAGGATCGTATTGAAGAATTAATTCATGATTTAGGTGTTGAAACCATCGAAAAAACACCAACTGTTGAACGATTGTATGGAGATTCTGAGAAACCATTATTCCCAGGTTGCAGTAAATATACAGTGTTATCAGCAGTTTTGAGATTAGTTAACTTAAAAGCAAAAAATGGGTGGAGTGATAAAAGTTTCTCCAGTTTACTTGAGCTTTTAAATGAGCTTCTTCCAGAAGGCAATGAGCTTCCAGATTCCAATTATGAGGCGAAGAAAGTATTATTCCCAATGGGATTGGGGTATAAAAAGATACATGATTGCCCCAATGATTGTGTACTGTATAGGAAAGAAAATGAACATTTATCAAGTTGTCCTACATGTGGAACATTGCGCTATAAGATGGATGAGAAAGTCAACTCAGATTCATTTTCAGGTGATGTCATGTAACGTTATAAAAAATCAATTTTTTTACTTTCCAATGATATCATCCAATATTTTTTTCAAACAATTCTGATAATTCAATTCTGATTTATTTTTAGGTACCAAAATCAAAACTCCATCTAAAGCATTTTGGTACCTTCCAATTATTCCTCGTTTGAAGCGTCTATTTGCAAATTCAAATGATGCAAAAAGGTTAAGATGGAATTCAGATGAGCGCATTTCTGATGGTAACTTACGTCACCCTGCCGATTCACCACAGTGGAAGAGTTTTGATAAAAAATTTCATGATTTTGGAAGTGAAGTTAGAAATCTCAGAATGGGATTGTGTACTGATGGAATGAATCCATATCGGAGCCTCAGTAGCCAACATAGTTCATGGCCTGTTTTGCTGGTACTTTACAACTTGTCCCCACATCTATGTATGAAGAAAAAATATGTTATGATGAGCTTGATGATTTCTGGACCAAAACAACCGGGAAATGATATTGATGTGTGTCTTACACCATTGATTGAGGATTTAAAACTGCTATGGGAGAAAGGTGTTACAGTTTTCGATGCATACAAGAAAGAGTATTTTCTTTTGCGTGCTATGATAATGTTCACTATAAACGACTTTCCTGCGTATGGAAACTTATCTGGATATAGTGTTAAGGGACATAAAGCATGTCCAATTTGTGAAGAACAAACTTCATATTATCAATTGCAGAATGGAAGAAAGACAATGTACATGGGACATCGAAGATTTTTGCGAATTGATCATCCTTATCGTAGATTGAGAAAAGCATTTAACGGTTTACAAGAATACAACCTCCCCCCTCAACCATTGTCAGCTGAAGAATATTATGACAGAGTGAAAGATATTGATTCAACATTTGGAAAGAGAAAAAGTTCTGGTTTACAAAAACATATCTGGAAGAAGCAGTCTATTTTTTTCGAACTACCTTATTGGAGATTTTTAGAGATAAAACATAACATTGATGTTATGCATGTTGAGAAAAACATATGTGATAGTTTGATTGGAACTTTGTTAGACATAAAAGGAAAGACAAAATATGGATTACATTCTAGATTGGACTTGATATTAATGCGAATACGTTTGGAGTTAGCTCCCGCCGTGAAAGGAAAAAGAACATATTTACCTCCGGCTTGTCACACATTAAGAAAGATTGAAAAAATGAATTTTTGTCAATGTCTTCATGGTATTAAAGTACCCAGCGGTTTTTCTTCAAATGTGAATAATTTTGTGTCATTGAAGGATTGTAAATTAATAGGTATGAAATCACATGATTGCCATGTGTTAATGCAACAAATTCTACCAGTAGCAGTGCGTGGTATATTACCGAAAGCTGTCAGGAAGACAATCATCAGGTTATGTAATTTCTTTAAATCCATTTGTAGCAAAGTCGTTGATCCAAATTTGTTAGATTTGTTGGAGAATGAAGCAACTCTTATTCTTTGTCAACTAGAAATGTATTTCCCACCCACATTTTTTGATATAATGGTTCATCTATTGGTTCATTTGGTGCGTGAGATAAGAATGCGTGGGCCTGTTTATTTAAGATGGATGTATCCTTTTGAAAGATATATGAAAATTTTGAAAGGATATGTTAAAAATCCTTATCGACCAGAGGCCTCTATTGTTCAAAAATATGTATCAGAAGAGGTGATTGAGTTCTGTACTGATTATTTGAATGAGGTGGAGCATATTGGTCTCCCTCTATCTCGATATATGACAGTTGACAGAGAAGGTAGAGGGGTTCGAGGCTTAAAGGTAAAGTTCATTCCACGTGATGAAGTGATGCAAGCACATTTATACATTTTGAACAACACAGATGAGGTTCAACCATATATATCCTCACATATTGCTGAATTAAAGTTACGATATCAGAAAAGAAATGAAAAGTGGTTGATGATTGAGCATAAGAAGACATTTGTTTCATGGTTTAAAGAGAAAGTCACCTCAGATATATCTATATCAGAAACATTGAAGTGGTTATCAGGGGGACCATCTTTTAATGTGATCACTTGGTCTGGTTTTGATATCAATGGCTACACATTTTACACAAAAAACCTGGATGACAAGAGTACCGTTCAGAATAGTGGTGTGATGGTATTCGCTGAAGCAGTGCATTTTTCGAGTGCCAAAGATAAAAACCCAATTTCTGCATCAACATCATATTTTGGAGTTATTGAAGACATATGGGAAATTGATTATATTAAATTTTGAGTCACTATTTTTAAGTGCAATTGGGTTGATAGTAATAGTGGCGTGAAACATGATGAATATGGGTTTAAACTGGTTGATTTGAAAAGATTTAATCACAATGAGGAACCATTTATCTTGGCGACACATGCAAAACAAGTATTTTATGTCATTGATTCGTAGAATGATCAGTGGTCAGTTGTTTTGCAAGGGAAAAGATATCATTTGGGTGATGATGATGATTTTGATGATGCTAGTGATTTACATGAGCCTTATTCATCTATTATGCAATTTTCAGATGATTACAATGAATATAAGACAGACATAGTGCATGCAGTACGTACCGATCATGATGAAGGGACGTGGGAAAACACTAAATTAGTCTCCTAATTTTTCTGGTAAATATTTATATTTTGTGTCTATTTTTAAAACTTACAAATGCATGCCTCTATTTTTACATATTTATTTTTCATTTCCTTTTTTCTAATTATTCAGTTTTCTAATGATATGCAGGTACCCAAAATTTCATTACACTTTCTAGTAGCAATGTCAAATAAAGATAGAGAGGAGCAGTTACCGAGGTATATCTATTTTGACATATTATTAAATATTCAGTAATATACATATTTAATGAAATAAAACTGTTAATTTATAAAAAAATTGCAGGACTACTGATGCGTCCTCGGCGGAGGAGACTTCTCCAGTTACTACTCAAAAATCAAGTTCTCTAGTTGGTAAACGTGGTATTACACGTTTACCAAAACTATCACTCGCTCGTGATGATAACAAATTAAACATCTGTTTTGATGATAATAATAATGCAGTTGGCCCAAATGCAGTTCAGTTTGTCAGTTATATAGCGATGCAGAGCCATTGCAGGATTAGTATTTTATATCCTGATTGGAAGTCAGTGGACAGGACGGCGAAGCAACAGCTTTGGGAGGCCGTGACGGTAAAATATCTTTATTTATTTATTTTATCTCATTTTTTTAATATTATATAGTTTAAATGACATATTTAATTTTTTCAATTACAGATGACATTCAATTTTGAGGAAACCAAAGAAATTAGGAAAAGACATCTCTCTTTATCGGCGGTTCGATGGAGAGATTTTAAAAACAAACTGACGAAAGATTATGTTTTTGGAAAGAGAAGGTTTGAAAGCCCATGTCTTAAGTATCAATATATAGATGAAGAAACATGGAAGCGATTTGTTGACAGTCGTCAGGAAGAGAAATTTCAGGTATTGTAATTGTTTTATATTTTAAAATTTATGCTATATTTTCCTTATTACTTATGTGTTTATTTTTATGTAACAGGACTCCAGAAGATCTCATCAGGAGATCCAGTTGAAAAACGTATACCCTCATACTTTATCACGTGGAGGATACTCGTATTTGGAGCAGAAAATTATTGAAGAAAAATTTGAAGCATTAAGAGCTCGATCAAGTAGTGGTTCGGAAGAGGTCCAGTATGGTCCTCCATCTCCTCCCACTCGCCATGAGAAATGGAAACGAGCAAGAAGAAGAAAAAATGAACAATATCTTACAGACGAAGCTCATCAAGTGGCGGATAGAATTGTAAGTAAATATTAATTCTTTGTTAACAATTTTCCTTTTTTATAATTTATAAACACTAATATAAATTTTTTATTTTTCATTTCAGGATGAACTTCAGGAGAAAGAGACATATGGCTCTTTTATCCCCGAGGGTGGGATGGATATCCTAGCCACTGCTTTGGGAAAGACTGAACACCCCGTCCGTGTTAGAGGATATCAGGCGGGTGTTAGTATTCAGAAGGTTTTTGGTAAGAGTAAGCAACCAAGAGACCCGGAAATAGAATCCTTAAAAGAAGAACTGCAGGATATGAAAAGGTCTATGGGTGATCAAATTCAAGCAACAGTACAGAAGGCTTTATTAGAACACTTGGCAAGACAGTCACAGTCTGCTCATCCTTCCGAGGTATATTATTTACTGTTAACAATTTTTCTTTTCTATAAATTATAAACACTGATATAACTTTTTCATTTTTCAACATTCTCAGCCTACTCACTCAGACTATCCTGCCTCATATGCTTACCCAACACCGTCTGGGCAGCCTTACGAGGTATATTATTTAATGTCATCAATTTTTCTATTTTATAAATTATAAACACTGATATAACTTTTTCATTTTTCAACATTCTCAGCCAACTCACCCAGACTACCCTGCCTCATCTGCTTACCCTGCCCCATCTGTGCAACCATTTGAGGTATATTATTTTATTTAATTTTTAATCAATTTTTCTATGTTATAAATTTTAAACACTAATATACCCTTTTCATTTTTCTGACTTCTCAGCCTGCTCACCCTGACTACCCTGCCCCACCTGCTAACTTTGAGCCTCGACCTCCTCTATCAGATCGAACCTTATATTGTGAGTTGTTTGCGGGAGATCCTCATGTACATATTGTTGTGTTAGGACAAGTGTATTTTTTGGGGGACTCGGTACATCATCAGCCTATGCAGATGGGTCAGGTTAGAGTATCAGTACTTGTTATTATAGATCCTACTGCTCTACTACCATTTCCTACTGCAGAGATCACCAGTGTTGGGGAATGTATGGGCCATTTTTTACTTTGGCCAACTGCACTTCTTCGTTATATTTCACATGAGGTATGAGTTTTTTTAACTAGTAATTAGAAATGATTCCAAATTACTTATAATGTTTTCTGACATTTAACTTATATAGGAATATCTGAAAGCAAAAGAAACTGTACAAATGCAGCAAAATGTTCAGAAACAGTCGGCTGTAGATACTTCTGATATTTCTTCTGGGTTGAAAAGATTATCTCAGTGCTCTTCTTCCTTGAATTTTATCTATGAGTTTCAGATGACGTCCGATATATGTGGAAGAAATTATAAATTGAGAATATTGAAAGAAGATATCATGAATTTAGTTAATTTTGAAGAGATCGGGCTGAATGTGGTGCAGTTGTTTTCCATGTAAGTAAATTGACGTTTGAATTGCTATTTCTTTAATAAAATATTGTTATGTCATTGACTAACTATATTTTCTTTTTAAATTAGGTATCTATACAGGATTCTTTTACAAAATGAAACTACAAGCATTTATAGCTTTATAGATCCAGAGTACATTTCCTTGGAAGTCAAACATGTGAAAAATGATGAAAGAGTTCAATATATATCTGAGAGATTATCACAAACAGAGATTCAGTGCTGGTTTTTGCCATTTCTTGATAAGTAAGAATATCAACATAATTTTGAACTCATGATCATTATAATTTCATTAATTATGAACTTTTTGTATTATAGGGGGCATTGGATGTTAGGTGTATTTTTCCCAAATGAATGCACCTTATATTGGTTTTGCTCTTTATTAGGAAACGTGCGTAAACCGTTTTCCAACTTATTAAACAGGTAAGTTGTTTTTTTATTTTTAGAAGTTTGTTATGTTTAATTTTAATTGTTTACACAAGTTTTATTAGTTCTTATATAAAAAAATGCAGTTCATGGAAACATTTTACAAATGAAAAGAAACCAACGAAAATCAAATATGTGGAAGTACAGGTAATTAGTTTTTATATTTTTGTTATATATTGGGTTTCATTATTAGTTAAATGTTTTATAACTGCAGTGTCATCGTCCAAATGGACATGTTGAATGTGGTTATTATATTCTATGATTTATGTACGAGATAATCACAACTGGGGAAACTACTGATTTTAATAAGGTTAGTTGTATTAATTTATTTATATATTTTCATCCACTTTCTTCTATTTATTAATTTCATATCATTCAATATTATTGTAGGTATTCAATGATTCACAGTCATATTCTTAATCTGATATGATCCATATTCAATCTACTTTTGCGGACTATTTGTTAAGTCTGATTAAGATTTGAGGTATGTATACTAATATTTATAAATAATAATATATATGGGTTTAAAAAACTAACTCTTATGATATATTAGGTGTTTGAACCTACTAATAATCAAATGAATGCTTCAACAATAACAAACAATGAGCATGTCATATATTTCAGGTACGTGTATTTTAATTCTGCTTTACTGAGTTTTCTCAAGTGCCTCTGCAAAAACTGTTTTATTGAATCTACTAATAATCAAATGAATCCTTCAACAATAACCAACAATAAGCATGTCGTATATTTCAGGTACGTGTATTTTAATTCAGAATTAGTTATTATATTTCTTTTCATTGTTATTTCTTAAAATCATTTGTCTGTACAGTGACAGATCTGTAGGGTGGTACTTGGATCATGAACATAGAGATTCGTATAGCGAAATAACATTCACAAACACTAAAAATTGTCTCCCTTGAATGCACATCAATATCTTCTAGGCCTTTTTATTTTTTATGCAAATAAATATCGGAAAATGATTGCCGAGAAGCATATCACATAATACCTGAAACAGCGCTTAGTGGGTTTGCACAAAGATAAAATAGAAGGCGTCAATTTTTAAGGTATGTTTCTTTATGTCTCTTCAATCTGCATTTGATTTCAATTTTCTAACCTATTTTTTGCACTCAAACTTATTTCTCTGTTATTCCATAACTTAAACAAATAACAATAGTGAATGGGTAATGCACGTCTATACAGAGCAAATATAAAAACCTGAGGTTGGGGGTGGTGGGGATCCTATGGTGAAAAGAAACCCCCAACATCTTCAGTGGGGGAGGTGAGGAAGAGGTTGCATCGGCTGAGTGTTCCTGGAATTTTGATCAGGAGTCGTAACATTTCATTTTGGTAATTTACTTTGTGAAAAAATGAATGATTCAAATAAATTACACATTTTCATTTAATGTTTATTCATTGCACTAATATCTTGGATTGATTTTTTCACGCACATCTCCTTAGATTCATTACTGTTTTGACAGGATTGGTGCTATCTATGGGAGGAAACTTACAATGATTGATACTGAGTATGGTTAAATTAAGAAAATGCACCATTTAGGTACGTGTATTTTAATTCTTCTTTACTTTGAGTTTTCTCAAGTACTTCTGTTAAAGATGTTTAATTGTTTTTGTATACTTCGTTATTTTTTTTCAGGGTTCTGATTTTTTTGGAGGAGAAAATATATGTATTTTATTTAAAAAAAAAATTTACGGCGTCGGTTTTTTTAAAAACCGACGCCGAAAGTTTGATATGGCATCGGGTTTTTAAAAAACCGACGCCGAAAATCCTGTGTAAATTGGTTTTCCGCGTCGGTTTTTAGAAAAACCGACGCGGAAAACCGATATTTCGGCGTCGGTTTTATATAAAACCGACGCTGAAAACGTAGTCGACTATATTTTCCGCGTCGGGTTTTTAATGAACCGACGCGGAAAATAATGTCTAAATGTAGCTTCGGCATCGGTTTTATAAAAAACCGACGCCGAAGCTCATAAGAGAATTATTTTTCGCGTTGGTTTCTATGAACCGACGCGAAAACTGTATTTTTAACGTCGCCTATAAAGACGTCGGTTTATAACCGACGTTAAAAATTAAAAAAAACCGACACTAAAAAGTGTTTTTGCACTAGTGACTATAGATTCCTAGGTGTGGTGATATTTAACAAAAATTATTTGTGATTAGTGATTCCTTGGATGGGTGTTCTTCTTTCCTTTGACCTGGGACTATTGATTTTTATGTGGCATGATAATCAACCTAGATGATATAGGAATTTTGATTTATGAATGAGTAATTATTTAAATTAATATTATATTCATCATAATTACAATGAATCACATGGTACCCCCTAAAATATCTATGATAATTTCTGAGACATTCAAAAATCTATAAAGTGGGTATCTTCAATCTTGGGTGTCTACCTAGAAACCAAGGGTAGATAGTTGTGATTTTAGAAAATTTTGATTTTTTTATAATTATGGGAATATATCTCTGTGGATATTATTTATTTATTAGTTACATTATAGAAACTTCTATTGGTGTCATACTTAGTTTTACTCACAACCTACAAATGCATCCCTAATAATTTTGTAAGCAAGAAATCCTCATTATCCCAGTTATATGCAGTTATGTGTCTGAGTTTCAATTTATTTAGATAGATAAGATTAATAGAGTTAGAATATATGTATCAGGGATGGTATTTGATCATCATTGTATTTTTATTCCCTTATTTATTTTTTATTTGATCGACCTAGTGGATGGTAATTGAGATATGTTGTTTTATGAAATTATTTCAATTGTTATAGCATTTTTTTCATTCAATGTAATCTTAAAATTGTGAATGTTTTTTTGGTTATTTGTGATATTGTATCACTATGATATATGGTTATTGTTTACTCATGATGTCACCATAGAAAACCCTCAATAGTCTGTAGCCTCTTACATACAGTGAGGTCATCATATGATCATTTGACATGAAGATGTAGTAATTGTATATTAATCTGTGCCAATAATATCAAAAAGATGTATCATATAATTATTTTATTTTATTACTATTCATGACATGGTATATAGGTCGTGGAATGGGTCATATCTCATGATTGGCCTCAGATTTTTCAACCATTAACACATTTTCATTGTGATATTCTCACTACTAGGGTTACAATATTGATATTCACATTTTTATGTTATATTAAAAATATTTAACCATGTATGATGTTTGTATTTAACATGGTTAATGTATTTATTTATCATGGAGCATAGTTTATTGAAGTTTATTTATATGAATCAGGTTTGGAAAATTGAGTTCACATTGAATTCATGTTATATTATCTGATTTATTTCTCTAATGATAAAAGGTTCATTTGTATAAACTATTAACAACAATATAATAGTTATTCATATATAACTTTTTGGTTTAATTTGAATTATCTGAACCATAATATTTTCGGATGATGATAGGTCACTTGGAATATTTCAGTGAGATATTCATTGGGGATGGATATAAAATCTCCATTTGAAGGGGATTTATTTTAACCGTTTAAGGGTTTTATTAGGAATTTAATACCATAATATTAGTTCTTAAATTTTGTTTGGTTACATAAGGTTTCAAAAATAACATATATGGTATCATTATATATATATATATTTGATGAAGCATTTTACATAAACACATCATATGAAATGGGTTTTTTCATGGTAGTAATTATCATTGGATGATGTAATTATATACACATTGATGTTATTTTTTCATAATGGTGGTATAGTAGTATGTAGTTTATCAATGAGGTTTAGTGTCACCAAGTGGATGGCTGAATGGATTTTTAATGCATGATATGAAAATGAGAGAACCCATGAGTTAGTGTGTTGTGAGTTCACATGAGGATAAGGATTCCCCGATCAAAAATACAATGATTTATGTTTCAACTCTAGGGTATGATCAGTTTAATACCTTGATTTTATTTTTTGGATTTAGTTTATAATTAGATGTATTCCTTGATCTATTCATTTCCAAGGTGGGTCTCAATGAGATATTGGACAATTCTCAAAGATGGTTGGACTTATAATAGATATATCATGGGTAAATGCATCTAGTTTTGAATGATACCTATGTTTAGGGTGATCATATAGTTACAATTGATGTGAGAAAGATGGCTCCAAGTGAGAGAAAAGAAATAATTGTGGTTATTCTAGCTATATGTGTTTACAATTCCGTGGATATTTTTGTATTTTTAGGAAAAGGATCATTGGTTTGATGGGGCATGACTCATGGGAACATGAGTTGGTTTATACAATTATGTAGTATGGGAGCATACTCCCATTTGGTTCAGATGTGATCATGATAGATGTGATATATTTACCTATGGGATTGTTTATAGTGAATCACTATTTATGGAAAGAGTACAGTGGGTGTAAGAAAGTATTTTGGGAAATTCCTTGATGAGTGTAGTAAAGTGAATGTGGGGTTACATGTCGATATTATTTAGTATGTGCTTTGGTGAGTAGAAAATATGTGGGTCATTGGAATTTTTTTGGGTCTGTTATTACCCACATAGTATAGTGGTGATTTTTTTGGCAAATAATTCCACATATTTCTATTGGGTAAAACAACAAATTCAGGGGGGATATGTGAAAACATATATACATTTCGCATATGATCACACATGGGGTAAACAATGAATTCAGTGTGACATTTTTAACAGTTACCAGTTGAGAATTTATGAGACCTAAAATATAGAAAATATTTGGTTCCTTGGAATTTTTTTGGGTCTTTGATAACCAACATAGTATAGTGTTATTTTTTTGGTAAATAATTACCTATATTTAATGGGGTAAAACAACAAATTTAGGAGGGATATGTGAAAACATATAGAAATTTCGCATATGATCACACATGGGGTAAAACAACGAATTCAGTGTGACATTTTTATCAGTTATTAGTTGAGAATTTATGAGACCTAAAATATACATACGTTTATGATTTATAAAGTAATAAATTAAAATGGGAGGTGTTTGTTTATGTTAATAAGTAACATAGATGATGGATCCAGGTACCAAGGTATAATCAAGATGACTTTATTTACATTACAAGTGTTATCACCATATGGAGAAAATGGTTCATGAGGAGTGGTACACATACATTGTTAGAGCCTATTAGGATTTGATCATTATGAGTGGTTTAAGAGTATTCACCTAGTGGGTAGTGAACCATTGTAAATAATATGTTGAAAAAATCATCATGCATGAAATTTCTAATATTTTTTAGAGGTGATATTCTCAGTGATTGTTCATTAATGACAATCACTTCTAATAATTATTTTTTTAATACACAATGTATGTTATAGGGAGATAATAATTTTTTGTTGATAAATTACCATGATACATCTATGGTAGATAGAGTAAAATTAGTTGAGTATGAATGAACATCATGTTAGTATGGTTGTGGATGTAGTGATACATGTAAATGGAAGATAAATATTCCATCAAGATACTGATGTGCATAAACACCTAAATTTATTTTATACCTTAGTTAGTACTATATTAGGGAATAAAATACGGTATTGGATAAAGTATGAGTGTTAGAATAGGGATATACATGGTATTTTTTGTAATCCAAGGATGAGATAGGTCAAAGGTATTATAGTTCTAATAGAGATATAATAACATAAGATTGGGTGTTTGGGGACCCAGACCTAAAATTACACAAGTTGGGTGATTCAAAATCCAGTTTATGAGTTTTTGAAATATCATAATGTATTTGGGGATTATGGAGTCAATATCAGGAGTTCTTATTATACATTGTAGGCAGAGGAAGATTTTTTCTGAAATGTAGTACATAAGAGGACTAACCAGTAATTTTACATGAGATATAGTGTAGTAATGTTTACACTACATTGAGGGTGTTGATATTCCATTATAAGTGAATTTTGGTGGCATATTCCTATAGTTTGGATCACCATCATTTGTAAATGATCATAATGTGTAGAGTCATAAGTTAGGGAGAACCATAAACATGTATATTACTCATTTGATGATTATTTAGTGTCATTAAGAAAACAATTTTAGTCAAGTTACATATTGGTTTTAGTGATGATAAAGAGTGTGTTTATGAGATTTTGGTGAGTAATGTTCCTTGATTCTTGGATTTGTGGAGTAAAAGATGGTTTTAATTTCAAAATTAGACCATGGTGAGTTAGTGCTGAATTAATGACCAAGGTTTTCCTTGAATAACCATAAAATATTCTTACAGATGAGGATAACTATGATATAACTGTTGAAACAACTTGTATAATAACATTATGTGAGATTTAGAGGGAATTTTATTTGTTCTAGAGAAGGGGATGATTTCATAATAAGTATATATAACAATAATTTTTGGGTTATAACATTTCATTAATAGATTTATAAGAAAATATAATGGCCTATAAAATGTATATAGCTCTTGGGTTATCGATTAATCAATGTAAGGCTGATCATTGATAAGATAATTTCCTCTATAAAGATTATAATTCAATATAAACTACAGATTTCATCATGATGTGGTACATTCTGTAAAGTTCATGGTTCTACCCTTGGAAATTTAATCATGGTAGATTAATATGTTATTTTTTAGGTTACGTTAAAAGGTATACACATGAAAATTATTCTAAAAAATTTAGTATCCCACAACAATAGAAAATATTTTTTTTTTGTTTTTTGAAAGAAATTGAATTTGACTTTTTCAATTTACAAGAATGGGAATCCAGTTATTCTGAAACCCTATGAAACTTCATGAATGATTTCCACAAGGGATATACCATCACATGTATCATGATGGGGGTGATAATGTTGAGGAGGTTTCACCATGTAGGATAAGAGTTTATAATTATATGAGCACCATTCCATGACATAGAGGGGTCATATAGATATAATGACTATTTAGAAGTTGATCCCTCTAAATAGAGCAATCATTCCATGGACGATATGGTTCAAATTGTGGAGAAGATATTAATTTTTTTCAATCCCTCCCCATTGGGGATTTTTTCCAATGATCTATAGGGGTTACACCAGGACTAGGAATCATACTAATTTTTTATTTGTAATGTATCATCATTTTTGGGCCATCGTCGTCAAAGCTATTCGTTGAGGTGAATCATGAGAGGGATAATTTATTTGGATATATGACTGTATGGACCGAGTATCTAATCATTACATAATCTTTTTAATTAACATGAATTCACATTCATGCATTCCTAAAGATATATTATGTTTAGATTTTTTTTATAATTATATCATAACCTTATACATAGAAACTCATATATTACCATGTATAAATATATACTCAATATCCATTTTATCACAATATGAATCTTTGAAAACGAAATATGATTAATTTAAAAAATCATCTCAACATTAGTGTTGAATATATATTTTCATTTACCCATCCACAAACCCAGAAAAAAAACGTTTGATATTTTTTTTTTGATAAAAACCCTTAGTAAGGTACATAAAACAGATCAAAGAAATAGTTACTCCATGTATAAAAACATTTTTATAATGTTATCACTTTTGTAGATAAAAAAAGTTCATTAGAAAAACCTATCAAATCATAATTTTCAGGTAAAAATCACAGAAATAATAATTCATAATATTGTCTTGTGGAATCATTTTCTTATCACTCATACATATAAATAAGCACTCTTAGATACGTCTTGATTAACCATCCTAGTTACTCTTTGAATGACCAAAACAATATATTCCCATAATATATTATGAGAAACCTATCCATTTAACATTCTCCCATTAACTAATTCATTTGAGATAAATAATTATCTCGCCCTTCTATAAATTATCACAAAACCACCCATCATAAAAAATTCCCAAAAACCATAAGTTGATCAAAATAATAAAAGCATGCATAAAATAAACATTCTTGTGGAAAATGTGTTATATATTTTAAAATGAATTTTCATTTTTATCATTTTTGTACTCATAAATGAAAGCATTTACATGTAAATAAAATTTGAAAATTTTAAATGAATCATTAAATAATTAAAGCATCATAAATGTGCGTATTTCCATTAATGTCATTTTTGTGAAAAAAAATCATTATTTTTTTCATTAAATGATACATTAAAGATGAATTTTTTAAAAAATTACCTTCCTTAATGATTTAAATAAATCAAACAAGATTAAATCATTATTATAATGGTTTAAATAAAGTTACATGTTTGTTAGATAACTATATTCATAGTTATGATATCATATATGATCCTCTAATATCATCTAATCAACTTTTCGATAATAATATTTCGTAATTAACAGTGTATCAGGTGTTATCTTCATCATCATGAACATCATGGTTATTTTCAAATGGGTATAGATCCAACAGATCCTAAATTATATTAATAATATAAATATAACTATTAACCATTTAATAAATTTTTATACGCATTATTGTATGTTGAAAACAGAAAATTAATCACATGTTATTGTTGAGACAATAGGCCATATGTAAACAAAATTGGTGATGCCATTCCATTAATGGGTAACACCATAAAGAAGTATATGATATAATAAATATACATAATTTTTAATATGGCATAATTATCATATATATCTAGTTGTTCCATCATTATAACCATCCAAATAATGTGGTGATGAAAAATAAATCACACCCCTATATGGAGATAGTATATTGTATGTACACACACATATTGCTTTTGTATTTTATAGGATGGATAAAAGTGGGGATATTTTTGTCACATAATAATAATAACATATAATAATATTTATTATACTTGAGTTTTTATATTTTCTTGAAACAAATATATTATGATTGAGTGGAAGAAGAAATAATCATGAAGCAGTGGATAAACATGATTACCTCTTCTTCAATGAACATACTTTAATGTCCAATTAAGGGATCTAGGGTTGGAGTTTTATAATGAACAGAACCACAAGAATGAAACTAATGACTTTATTAAGGTAATTGGATTGATTATTGGTGATATATAAGGCAAAAGTTAGATAAATTAATTGAAGGGAGGGAGGCCTTTTAAAATTGAGGAGAGGGGAAGTTTTCAAAATTATTAAGATATTAGATTATAATAAATTTATTTCCTATCTAAATAATAAAAATGGCCATGGATTTGAATATAATATGGGATAATGTTGTAATATAATCATCCAATAAAGTTTTAACATATTTTTATTTACTTTAGACCTTAACAATTTTATTGAACATAGTTAACTTATTTTAATTTCAATAATAGTAACAATTTATTTAATATTAAAAGGTGGAAACTTTTTCTTATAAAATAAAAATTGAAAAATAAATGGAAAATTTATTAAATTTTAGACAAAATTGTAGTCACGTTTTATTTTTCAATATTTTTTTATGATTCTGAAATAAATATATAAAATCTTATTTTGTTAAAATATCATTAGTTTTCATTTTTTACAATATTCATTACATTGATTTTAAGAAAAACAAGACAACATGATAACATAGAAAAAAGATTTAATACACTCATAATAATTCATAATAATCTAGAAAATTTGGGGGTCAACTTTATTAATTAAATGATTATTTATTTTAATATGTTTAGTATCAATTTTTACTATTTCATTAATAAGCTAATTATTACTTAATCATTGTAAAATTATTTATGTTTTTTATCTCACTAATAAAAATCTCATGGTGTAGAAAAATATTTAATATTTAAAAATAAGATATATAATCTAAGATATATTTTTAATAAACCCATATTAAAAAGAAAAATATTATTAAGAATATGAATGTTACACATTTGTCTTTTTTTTAATAAAATATTATAAATATCATATCCTCATCCAAATGGACCAAAAAGTCATTAATAAATTTATAAAAAGAAAATATGTTTATCATGTTAAAAAGGGATACCAAAATAAATTATTACACCACTATTTACCCAATGTGAAAACATAAGAGGTATTTATGACAAAGAAAGTGATATTTTGTGATTTTATTTATTTTAAATAATATCCAAGTAATTTTTAAGAAAATATGTCCCTTAAATACCTAAAATAAAATCCATATGGGATTAGGGTAAAATATATGCGATCCAATAAAGTTAGTACAAGTCAAAGGGTAAATTTATATTTTTTTATCCTTAATTACCTGATTTTCCATTTCCCATGGTTATAAAAATTTACAAACTAATTAAAATAATAAATTTTACCTTATAAACACAATAATATTTTCAACAAAACTTGTATTTTTCACTATTTATTGAACAAGCCAATATTTTCAGAAAATTCACAAATAATTAATTGTTAGATATTTATTATACATTAAATCAGGAAATAAAATTTATTTTTTAAAATTAGAATTAAATAATTAGAAATTAAATAGAAATATTATAAAAAATGTGAATAAATGATTAAATATTTATCCAATCATTACTTTGTTTGATATATCCCCCCTTGTATTTTGTGTCATAGAAATTTTATTCACATACGAATCAAGTTATGATTCCTTTATCTCATAGAATTATCATATTCACATGTTGATTCATCAACAATATGGGTTTCCACATAACATTAACCTGGTTAATTACCTTGTTCCTTAGTTCTATCTCTCTACGGTCAAAATCTAAAAAAGTTATTCATCTTAATAAAGGTTATATTTCAAATGAAATATATTAGGGATCAAAAAATAAGATGAATCCAAAAAATTATTTCTAACATAAAAACTTGAATGAAATTATATATTTGGGGTAAACATGGGGGAAGGTCACTAAGTATGTAATCAGATCAAAAATTCTCTAGGATTTCTAATAGTATAATGAACTAGGGTCATAACTTTCCATTCTTACCAAAATACAATACAATTTTCTATGGATAAACATTAAGAAAAACATGATCACCTATCAGGAAATAAATTTCATTACTTTTTTATATGCATAGATTTGTGGTCTACTCTATTCTATCCTTATATGTTTTTGAATAATCTTTAATTTTTAACGATTTCATAGACCAATGATGGTCACAATAATGTTCTTTCACTGACATCAGCACAAAATGTTGGTGTTCGACACCTCTTCCCTTATAATGACTTAAAAGGATCCATTTTTATATTGTAATAAAACTGATATTATAAAAAAACTAAAATAAATAAATAAGGTGATCCCAACATCCCCCGTAATCCCTGGAATAGGCATGTAGCATATCCTTCAAGTTCTGAATTGTTTCTTTCTAACTATAGATCTGAATATGTATGAAAGGATGTGTTGAAATGTAGATCAATTCCCTATTAAACATGAATTCCTTTCCAAAAATTAAATGTGATAATCAGATTATAATATTATACAATAGTGTGAAGAACTCCATGTCACCTTAATATCTATTTAAAATATAACAAGTAATTTTTATCTATTGATATTTAGTCATAAATTGGAATAAAATTTTCATATTTAGTTAGTCAATCAACAACAATCCAAATTTCATTATTTCCTCAAGATGTTTTCATAGTCCCACTATGAAATCCCTAGATATATTACCACATTTCTGCTCTAGCAGTGGAAAAGTAGGAATCATTCCATTTTTTAATTTCTATTCTACTTTAACATATTCAAAAGTAAAACATCTCATAGTAACGCTAACAATATCAATTTTTATTACACCCAACCAAAAATTATCCTAGTGTTCTCTATACATCTTAGTGCATCTAGGATGAAGTGAAAATGGAGAACTACATGTTTCACTCAATGACTCATTCCTTAAGTATTAAGCACATGGAACACAAAATCTATGTCGAAATCTAAAATAATAATCATTATCAATTTTAAATTTAGGAAATCTACCTATATTAACACATTTTACATTTCTCATCAACTCAAGGTATTTTTTAAATTCTTTCTTAATCTTATATGGAAAAGGAAATTATTCAATGGCCTAAAAGTAGAAAAATTTATTTCAACCAAAACATCAATTCAAAAAGTCATCAAAATTAGTAATCAAATGGTCAATTTCTATTTGAAACATGGTTCATGAGGTTTTATTTTTTAGACATAATACATCTTCCATTTATTTCTTTTATATAATTGTAATTGATTTTGAAATTGTAATCCTTTATTAGTTCCAACCATATTCTTTGCTTCATGTTCAATTCCATATGAGTAATTATATACATAAATATTTTATGATCAGTATAAATATCAAACAATCCTCTATATAAATAATTCCTCTAATGTTTTAACTAAAAAACTATAGTATCATATTCTAGATCATGGGTAACATAATTTAATACTTGAGGGTTTAGTTTCCATGAAGAATTAATAATTAACTCGAAATTTTTCCACTGTAATGTTGCTATATACCTTCAATGAATCATCACAGTAGATGTAAAAATGACTATGTCTTATGGTAAAGGACAAAACCAAATCATTAACAGATCTAATTTTTAATACCTAAATGTAATTATGAAATTCATTTTTTAGATAAATTTAACTCATTTTCATGTTAAATTAGTTATGGGGATCTACAATTAAATAATATTTTCAAAAAACCATCATTAGTAAACCGATATTACTAGAATACTATAAATCACAGTAACACTTTTGGGTCTTGGACATTCATCGACCACTTTTTATTTGGAGGGATTAACTATAATTCGATATTTACTTAAAATTTTACCATGGAAATAAATCATTGGCAATAGAAAATACCATTTTATAAATTATCCATATGACATATATTCTTTAAAGGTTTTAAAATCAATCATTAGATGTTATTAATGATCCTCATAACTTTTTGATTAGACTATTATATCATCACTAAAAACAACCACCAACGTATCAAGATATTTAGAAAATATCATATTCTTAAGATCCATAAATACAGTAGGATAATTTATTATACCCAAAGGGAATAAAAAAACAAATAATTCTAATATATAGTACAAAATGTTAATTTTTTAATGTCATCATCCTTCACCTTCAGGTGTTTGTACCCAGATCTCACGCCATCCATCAACAATTTATGAGTTATCTAGATCTTATCAAAGATTACATAGATATAAGGAAAATGATACTTATTATTAATAGTTATGTTATTCAGTTATATATAATAAATGAAAATCATAATGGAATAATCATTATTTTTAACTATATTAATTGAATCACGCTAAGGTAAATTACTTAGAATAATGAAACCCTTATTTAGAAACTCTAGAAACTTCATTTTCAATTGTCAATGATCTTATTTAGCAAGTCGATGAGGGGGTATCATATATTTTTATCACAAATAACTAAATAAATATTAAATTAAACTTTATAATCAATTATAATTCCAGGAAAATCATCAGGAAAAACATCCAGATACTCAATTGCAACTAGAACATATTTAATCTAATCAATTCCTTTACTTTAAATAATATTTTGATGATAAAATTCATTTAAATATTTTAACTACTTCCCAACATCTTTATTTGTTTTCATTGATATAGTGAAAACTAAATCTCTTATTTCAACACAACTTATTTATCTCTTCAACAATTCATAGCATGTGAAACAGAAATCCAATACATATCCAAAATAATATCCAACTCTACCATGGAAAGAAGAAAAATATTTGCGATTAAATACATTCAATATAAAATGATATGAAGATTCTTGTTATTTATTCCATTACATTTCTTCCATGTGTTCTTACCATAAGTTATAGCTTTATTTAATGAGGTTGAATTTCTAGATTACTATTAAAATTTTTATAAATGAATGAATTTGTAGACCCCATATCAAAATAGACATTATAATTATCTAAAAAAACAAAAATTCTGCCTAATATTACTTAGTTGGATGGATCATCGTCTATTGAAGTTGTTGCAATGGTTTTTAAAAAACCAGTCTTCTTATATTCTTTCATCATCCAATCTTTTGTGTTCCACTTTTAACACTCATTTTCATTACGAAACACCTCATTACACTCTAAAGAAATTATTTTATTATATCATAAAGGTTATTACCACTAAAATGACATTTTCATTGCAATTATAAGACATATCCCCAATCATAGAAAACTAGAAACAATTATCATGATTACAAATTCATCCTATAATGCTTTTACCACAATTCTCACTAAAATAGAAATTATTTTTCTTAAAACCAATACAATTGGAGACATTATTCCATTTTTCATATAGACCTAACATCATTTTATACTAGTTTTCTAATAACACATGATCATCACTAGACTCCATTTCAATATTGTTTACACATCGAAAAAGTTTTTCATGACTTTGGAATTCAATATATTCCAATGCCATTTGATATTTTTGCATTAATCATGAATAAAAATGATTGATTTTACTATATTGATCCATAAAAAAATTTGAAGCATACCTTGCCATGAAAGTGAATTTTTCGTCACATGATGCCACTAAATCCTCCTCCAATCTAAATTCCAAGAATTTTTATTACATCCTATGTTAAATCACCAATGAATCGTTTTCCTATATGAAAATATTTTTGAATTAATTCCATTCAAAATCATCAATCTAATCTCTACTATAAATATTCTTGACCATAGTCCACCACTGGTTGAATTCATCTTTAAACCATTAAATATAATGATTAACCCTTTAATTTTATGAACACTAAATTCTATCAAAAATATTTTTTATGGCTTCAATCAAACATTTAGATACCACTTGGTGATAAGATCCACTAAAATATTCCCCATTAAATATTCAAGAACTAACATATTCATAAATTTTTTATCTATATGATCTCATTCATGGATTCCGAATCTATTTATATCATTATTCAATAGAGCTATTACTGTCAGAAACTACTCTTTGACAATTTCAATTATTCAATGTTTCAGATTAAGTTGGATATTATCTTCTCAGTGCCTTCCTATTTTATCTTCCTTATTGATTTTTTAAAAACCCATTCTAAATAGGCATCTGTTTGATTACACAATATGGTGATATTTAAATTCGATATCATTTCTACTAAACCATAAAAAAATTATTTATTGGTATTATATTAACATTTTCATAGAATCTAAATTTTTATAAAACATTCTATGAAACCAAAAATATGGAATCAATAATTAAACATTACATAATATAGATAATTGAACTATAATTTGCATTCATATGTTCCCAATGGTGTTTTATATTTATAGGTATAAATTATGACTTTATAACCTCATATATATAATGAAATATAACACATTAAAGACACCTTTATCCAATTTCATTTTTTAAAATATAAAACTTATAATACAAGACAAGATTTCCTTCCACAAAAAACATAAAAATTTTAAACATGTATTATTTACATTATTTAACCTTAAAAAATGTGAAAAAAACATTAAATAATGTTATATAATAAAAACTCTAATTACAAGACATAAAAAGGATGAAAGAATCTATTATTCCATGAATGAAAAAATATTGATAAAGTTATAACTTGTACACATAAAACATATGATATTTAACTAAACTTATGAAGTTATATGATTCAATAAAAAACATATAAATAATAAAGGTAACTTCTGGAATCATTTTCATATCACTATTAAATATAATTTATCTCTCCTAGCTACATAAGGATTAATCATCTTAGTTACACTTGGAATATTCAACATAGTATACTCTAATAATCTCTTATCAGAAACCTAACTGGTTAATTGTACCAAATTTCCCAATGCATAAGAGAGATTTAATGGTATAACCATCCTTAATTTTATCATTGAACCACCCATCATCATAGAAAATTCCAATGAACCATAACAAGATCATAACGCATAAAACTTTCATAAAAAAACTTTCTTGAGAAAAATAACTTTTCAATTTTGAAATCAATTTTCATTTTTACAAGTAACAAACTCATAAAAAATATTTTATTAGATAAAAAAATTATAAACATATAGAGAAATCTTAATATCATTAAATATTCATGAATGGGGAAAATTATATTCTTTCCCAATATGGTAAAAGAATTAAATTCTACAAAAAGTTCCATTAAACTAGATTTTTAAAGGACATTCTCTTACCATAGGTTTTAATTCCATCCAAAGTGTTAAAATATCCATTATAATGGTTTAATAATTTTGTTAACTTTTTATAAAAAAGTATTTGTAATGATGATATCATATATGATCCTCTTATATCATCGTGTCTCATGTTTTATAACAATTTTTTTGTTATTAACCTTGTTTTAATTGTTAACAGCCTTATCATGAGTGTCCTGGTTATTTGGAATTGGATATAGATCCACCACTACCATAAGGAAATTAATGTTCTATAATTAATTCATAATCATTTTATATCGTTTTCGAACCATTCTTCAATGTAGAACATGGAAAATGAATCACATCGCATCGTGGAGACTATTTGTCATTAGTACGCATGAGCGTTAATAGAATTTAATTAAAGGGAAAAAAGGTAATGAATTTGATGATATGATTGATATAAGAAAATATATAATTTAATAATTATCATATATATCATTTATTTTTACCATTTTAACCATCCAAGTAATGTGGTGATGAAAAACTAATCAGACCACCATGTGGAGATTGTATGTCATACGTACACACATATGGGGGTATTTTTGTATGATAGAAAATGGTTGAATATAGTTTTAAAATAATAATAATAACATCTCATAATATAGATGATACTATAGTAATTACATTATCCTATAAAAAACACGTATCGATGGTGTGAAAGAATAAATAATCATGAAAGGGTTGATAAAAACGATTACCTCTTCTTAGACAGACTTCCTTTAATCAATTTTTAATGTATCTCGGGTTGGTATTTTGGATTTAACCAAATAACATGAGCATAAATAAGGATGTTTAGAATATAAATTTATAGATCTTGTTCATAATATAATGAAAATTGGGGAGAAATTAAATTATGGAAGATTTACTTTTACAATTGATGTGAGGAACACTTTTGGAAATTACAAAATTATTAGATTATTATGAATTCATTTTCTATCAAAACACAAAAAATGGGCATAGTTTCTAATAATATATTATATTATTTTTTAATATCATCATACAATAAAATTTGGTTTTTTCGCCTTATTTAAAACCATATCATTTTGATTGAACATAGTTAACATATTTTAATTTTAATTATGGTAATATTTTCTTGAAAATTAAAATGTAATTCTTTTTACCAATAATTTTTTTTGTACCATAAATTAACACTTTATAAAATTTTAGACCAGATAATAGTCACTTTTTTATTGAATTATTATTATTATTATTTTTATATAATATAATAAAATATTATTTTAATAATTTTTCATTATTGTAAATTTTGATTTTATTAATTACAGTACTTTTTAAGAAAAAAATTAAAAGAAGAAAGTTTTTAAAAAAATAATTAATACACCTAAAATATGTTATACCCATAAATAAAATTTATTGAGAACCACAATTAAATCATTTTATAATCATTTTAATATTTTTAATGTCATTTATTTGAATGTTTCAATAATAAAAAAATTACTACATCCAAATTGTATAATTATTTAATGTGATTATTTATTCTCTAGAAAAAATAAATAACATGATATAATATTGATATATATTTTATATTTATAAATAATATCTATAGTCTAGGATAACCTCTTAATAACACCATGTTAAAGATAATGTATTTATTGAAAATTTGAATGTGACAACTTTCTATTTTTACAAAATAAATATTATAAATATCATAACCTCATCGAAATGGACCCAAATATCCTTTATAAATTCAAGTCATAAAATAAGGTTTATAATTTTCTAAATAGATACTTACATTTGTTCTTAACCCACCTATATCCCCATGGGGATATAAAAGTGGTGTTTAATGCAATGAATGTGGCATTTTGTTATTTCTATTAATTTATATAATATCAATGTAATTTTCAAGGGAATGTGTGCATTAAAATTTTCAATTTCTATAATGAGGTTTTAATGGTATTATATATATGAATCAATAATATTTGGACATGTTTTTGGGTAATTTTATATCTTTTACCCATAATTACCATATTTACCCCTAATGGTGGTAAAAAATATTTATCTATGTAATGATTCAATTTGACCAAAAAAATGATTACTATTCAATATAATTGTAAAATATTATTCAAAAATTTAAATACTTTATTTATTTTTCATAAAATATAATTATAATTATTTAATATTAAAATTAAAAGGTAAATTCATTGAAAAATGGTTTTCCCCGAAAAGGACTATTTTTAGAAAATATTATTCAATAATCTATTCAAGTATATAACCAATTAAAAAACATAATTTTATTAAAAAAATTAACTAATTATAATGTATAAAAAAATGCATAATTTTTACATTGTATAGAAAAATACAGTTTTCAATAAGAATATTATATTTCACTATTCATTGAAAATTCAATATATTTATAAAATTATAAAAAAGTAATTTTATTATAATATTAACATGAATAATTTTTATATAATATTTATTTTTAAGATTAAATTTCTATAACATGAAAATTAAACTTAAATATTATTAAAATGTCACAAAATATAAAATGATTTAATCTACCATTCGATGGGTTGTTACACTAACTCCTTCTCTTTTTATTCTTTTACCTTTATGGATGGGTGGTTAATGGATGATATTTATCGCGATTCAAGGTATATAATTCCACTTATTCCCTCAATTATGTTAATTCATTAGAAACTAAATTTGTTGTCCATGGCTTGGGTTTTTGTGATGATTTCACTAATGTATGATGGAAATCATCATGAGCAATGAGATTTCTCATGAGATGGTTAGGGGATGTAGTAAAATGATGTATTCATTTCAATAAATACCATTTCATTAGAGTTAATGCACAATGGGAATATTTGTATGGTTTTCTACTTTATTGGTGTGAGTTTAGATCCACATTGGATGTTCTATGATGAATTGTTTGTTGACAATGATATGTAGAGGATTAAAAGGGATGTTAATATCATTTTTATAGATGAAAACTTATGTGGACATATCATTGTGTTTTTTGGATGAATATTCCTTATTGATATAAGTTAATAAAAAATTAAACCTTTTTAGGATTATATATTTTTTATTTGGTAGAATTTGATTGGAGTGTTGTTTACGATTCACAATTGGATGAGTATCAGTTATGGATAAAGATATCATATAAAGGGAATAACTCCACATGATTTAGATTTTTCCAAACATCTCTGTAATGTTTTTGAACAAAAAATTTATGCTTGTGGTTTGTGGTATCACTACTTTTTTGTGATCAAAGTTTAAATTAAATAAATTATTCATGAATACAATTTTAAATTTAATATAATTTTCAAAGATAAAGATATACCCGTTAAAATAGTATAGATTTATCAACTATTAATTGGGAGATGTTTGAGTTATAAATGTAAATTTTTTACATATTGACTTTAAAAAATTATATATTAAATGAGTTATGTGATAATTATATATACATAAAGACCTGATTTCATTAAGTCTCCTTGGTTTAAGGAAGGTTCTTTAGTAGGGTTTGTGCGGAATGGAGTTTCTTGGTGAAAGAAAGACATAAAACAAGGTAGAGAAGGTCATATTGATGTTAGGATAGGTCATTGGGTGTCAAATTGGATGTATATACTCTATGATTGTTCTTATATACAGTTAGGATGGTATAGATTTCTTATGAATTACAAGGACGATTGAGATGTTTGTATATCTCACACAATATTAGAAAGACCATTTTGATGGTGGATTTTATCGTTGGTAGGTTCTAATTGAGGTATTAGTCATCCAAGACCAGAATAATCATGATATAAGGTTTTACTCAAGATTATAGAATCAAAAAATATATTAAGGGAGATATGAGATGGACCATAGTGAGGGTATTTGGAATGATTTTAGAAGACATAAAATTTTGTTTTCATGGACCAAAGTGAATTTCATCTTGATATACTTCCGAGTTATGTGTGTTGATCCCTGATGTTGTATTTTTATGTTGTTTTGGATAATCTCCTAGAGTCTTGGGATAGATAGAGACTATAGACCATGACGTAAGTTTGTACCAAAACATAAAGACAGAGTTATGTGTAAAGGACCCATTGGATTCACTCATGTGAGGGATATAGATGTTAAGAAGTTTAGAAGGTTTTTATGAAGAATCTATAATGGAACTAATAAATTTAACTTTATAGGATAGATAAAATATCATATATGTCTCAATGTTTTTGGAAAACCCTCATGTGACCAGCACCTCTGATGATCTTGTTATCCAGTGGTGGGATAAAACCCCCTTTATTATGTATTATATATGTTTCTAGGGAGGGATTATATTCTCACTGATGATATAATATATTTCTCATGAGAGAAGTGTTGTTCCCCTGATGATATAATACATGTTTCAAGTGAAAAGTTTTATTTTCCAATATTATATATGATTAATATTTACTGGGTGGGTCATTTTTATCTGAAGAATATATGTAAAAATTTATTAATTGGTGGTTCTGTATTCAAAACAGATGATATAGGGATATTGATTCTCCATTGGGGAGTTATTCCCCAATATGATATGGGTCTAATAATTATTGGGTGAGGTGGTATTCCTCACAACTGATATTTGATCACCTATTCTTTGGTGGGTCGTTATTCCCAACTTATGATATGAGACTACTAAACCATGTGTGGTGCGTTGTTTCTCCTTTATAATATAAGCATACTAATTCTTGTGCATCACAAGATTCCCCCTAATGGTTATGTTACATGTTTAGATATATCTAGCACTAGTCAATTATGTATGCCACATTTGAACCCAAGGGTCAATAATGGATTTATTTATTATGATTCTATAACTTATATAATTATATTAATAATATTAAATTATGTATACAATATTTTTTTGGGCTATCTGAGGGGTTTAATTAGTATTGGACTACTATGTTTTACATATATACTACTCTGGTGTCCTTGACACATTTGTACCAAAGAAGATAGTAAGATAAAAGGTACATGTAGGGAAAATTACTAGTTTATAATTTTTGAACTAAATAGATAGAATGAAGATAGTAGATGAGGTTAAAGGATGGTAGTAGGGAATCACTATATATTTATTCCTTACTTGATTTTTTATATTTTATCTACCCAGTGGGTGATCATTTTTATGTGTGCTTGTATGAAAATAATTTATTTCTATAAAATGTATGTTTATTTTATTTTTCACACTCTAATAGTTTTTTTGTATTGTTTGGTTATTTATAATTTTGTATCAATTTGATATTAGGGTATACTTTCCCAAGGTATCATTATCAACCCTTACTACAAGTCGGTACACTATAGTGTACATAAAGTTATGCATGAGGACTTGTGACACTCTTTTATAGTTACTATCATTATAACTAGGCTAGATATTTCACATTCAATGTCATACATCTTAGGCTATAGGGGTTATTTTGTGATTATGTTTCTTAACTTGGAGCATAAGGGTTGATATTAGTATAGAGTTTTTGATCATGGACCATGGTTTCATGCTGGATTTCAGGGCAGACAATATTTTACTGGTGGGGTCATTTATAGTGTATAATAATAAAACTCAAACCATTGGGTTATTGATATTGTAAATATCGTAATATTTATATAGTAAGAAGCTCAAAAATTATTAAATTAATGCTCATATAGAAACATCATGGATAAGATTCAAATAATTTAAATACATTATTTGAAGAGGATGAGGTGTTTGAATATAAAATCATAAAACATTCAGATATAGTTGATGAAGTTTGATGTCACACAACATTGAAAAAATGTTGTGATAGTTTATAGAGTAAGAAGGGTGGGAAACACATTTTGTCGAGTAAGACCAAAATTACAATATAGAAAACCTCAAATGAAAATTCACATAGTTATATGGTCAATGTGAATGAACCATGTTAGATATTCATTTTTAATGTCAAAAAACATAAAACATGGAGTATATATGTTTAATTTCATGGAATACGTTTCATAGGAATGAAATAGTCCATGGTTATACAACATAGTTTGTTCAATTTTATAATTACATCACGTCAATGTTTGGTGGGTTAATGGAACCCAAAGGATAGGAACTAAACTCCTTGATGAGGTGGGGGTGGAAGAATTTTAGATATTAGGGTTGATAAATATTATTTTTATTTCATTAAACATCTCATGGTATTGGGATTATGAAATATGTAGTTACTGATTTCTCTTTATATATTGGGATCATGTATATGTAATGAGGGGAAAAGAATCTTGGGTTTCATGATGTGAAAATATTAAGTAAGTCTAGATGTGATTTGATATGGGTATCTTAATTGGGGGATGAGGGATCAATTTTATTAATGGACCTCATATAAATCAATTAATTTCCATTAATTATCTCATGAAATGGAAATTAACCCACCTTGATTTATTTAGAATAAAAAAAATATTCAGATCAAGATTACATATAGTAGATAGTGTGGTCGGATTCTTCAACTGTAGGAAGGTGGAAGGGGAATTGTTATTAATCATGAAAGAATATATAAGATATGAAAGATTTTGGATGGAGTTTATGTCTTGGTATGAGATAGTGCATCTAGGTGTCACTATATTAATTGTTAAATATTAGACATGCTGCCCATATTTCTTGTGAAAAGTGTGGAAGAAGATGTAAATAAAAATTTGAGGCAGGGTAAGAGACCAAGACAGTTGAAATTGTTTAACCTCTTCTAAATAGACTATGTCATCTAATATTGTAAGTCATGAAATAGATACATTTAAATTAAGATTTATGTGATGTAGTGATGATGTTGACCATGTTTTTTAAAATCATACGGTGATAAAAATGTAATGTATTTTGACATTATAAAATATGGTTGTGTGAAACATTTTTTTGTTCTTTTGGATAAGAATACAGAGGAAGGAACTATTTATTGTCTTCAATTGATTGTAAAGTATCTCTTTTATTTTAATCAGGACAAATCGAAATTATGATAACTAAATAACTAACTAAAACCAATAATAAAACATGATACATTGTCAGTGTTATAAATAATTATAAATAGATGATTTCTCATGATAAATAAGATAAATAAATGTAGAATTTATTGGTTGGGTTAGTGTATTGTGTAGAAAACCATAAGTATATATGTGAACAAGGTGAATTAGGTAATTTTGATTCCAAAAAATTTATTTTCTCTGCCATCATGTAATGATGAATGAGGTGTTAACATAAAATATATTAAATATCCACCTAAATAATTTGGAGTGGAGGTAAGAAAAGGCTTTGTCGTTAAAAGTTCACATCCAAATAAAGGGTAACAATTGTCAGTGTGACCATAGGGTGGTACTCTGTAGTGTTGGATACACTGTCACATTTCTATAATTGGGGAAAAAGTGATTAGTATGATAATTTATCATGATTTAAATTTAGGGTTCCACTATATATTTTAAAAATATGATTCATTTTAAATGTTTAGCATGGGCCAGAGGGAAATTGGAACTAGGGATCATATTCCATCACTGGATACTGTGGGGAGTCCATTTAGAAATTAATCGGTGGTGTTGATTAAATCATAATGATGGAAATTTATTGGGGGAATAACATGATGATTGTGAGGATATATCAATTTATTTGGGGCATCACAACCATGTGTTTTGAATTTTGAGGATTATATCAATTTAGGTGTGATGACATGGAGTTTTATGTACTTTCTAGCCAAAATATTATAAACCCATTAAGGGAATGAAAATTAAATTAGAGCATTCCTTGGGGGAACTAAAATAATCATTGAGGAAGCATACTTTTATATCACATAGCTTATACTGAATGGGAATGATTTTCATTGTTATACACCTGAAAACACCTCCTTTTAGAATGCATATATATCAGTTCTTAGTATAATAGGGTAAACCAATTAGAGGTCTAGAGTAAAAATATGTGGTTGGGGAAATTTGGAATCTATAGTATGGTATAAGAATAATGATTTGTGTAATGATTAAATATCATGGTAAATTGGAATAAATCCTTATGTATTTTTTATAATTTGATTGGTATTTTACTCTCAACTATAAAAAAGGTATATTCAAGGGTGGATACTCTAACAAAATTTTATATTTTAAGAATTGTATTCAACGATGTCATGTATATAGTTTAAATTCATGAATATATGCATCAATATATTACATTTTAAATTTATGTAGTCTAAAAATTGAGAGATAATTCTAGCATTATATAGTGAGGTGGATGCCTAAATAAATTTAGGTTTATACAACTGGTCCCTATGTTTTTTACAATTTTATATCATGAAATAAGGATTTTTTTCAGCATAGTTTAATTACATTTATCTAGGACTACATTTTACTAAGTTTATAGCCATGAATCTAGAAGTGAATGGATTTTTTGGCCTATGTGTGGTAGTACTTGACAAACCACACATTGGTGGGAGATTTAATGTGATACCTATTCATGATGATTAATGATTAAACATCATTTGAGTAATTCTTGTGAACTTTGAAGTGGCCTTCACAAATATGTTCTATCTTTTCTTATCATTTACATAGTATCATGCCCATTATTAGTTATAGAACCATGTCACCCTAAAGGATGATGAAAATATCAGCTTTTTTCTTGAATGATCAGGCAAGATGATAATAATTTACCATGATAGTTTTTTAGTAATCAATTATTTTTTTCATCTAGGGATTTCAAAAAAACTATCCAAATTTTGTACGTTTTATTCTATTCTAACTAGTTGTATATTTTTTTCTAGTGTGTTGGTTGATTAATATCAATGGTGATATCTTCATCTATTTCATCGAACTGGTAGTACGGTTTGACCAATTTAGAAGTCTAATTCACTATCTAATGTGACAAAAATAAATAATAGTTGTTTTTATTAAGACTATATTTATTCTAATATACAATATTCTATGGAATATTAGAGTGTAATTTGATGAATGACATAATCTATATACTCACTAAACAATAAAAATTAGATGCATCATTATATTAGATGATGTACTTTTCATATTTCATATTTATCTCAAAGGTTCATATTATTTAATATTTTCCATTATAATTTTTTATGGATATATAATTAATGAATAATTTTTTATTTAAAATATTTAATCACAATCCTGGTCTAGAACCAAATCATGGGAATGAACTTAGACCATTTCATTAAGAAATTAATTACAGTAAGAATGAACTTGAACTATTATGTTGTTTCTAATGGGTAGAGACATATAACCTCATTTCCCATGAATGAAAAATAACCAAGAGTATATTGTGGTATGAAGAATAATATATTTTGATTCATAAATGAACATGGACCTGGAATGTGTGACACTTCATCATAAATGTCTTAAATTCTAATACATTAGTGGGCCAAATGTATAATATTTATTGAATCTGGTGGCAGAGACTCAATCCTTTCGGATACAACCCACCCACCCAAAACTTCCACTCTTATAATAGGTAACTATGTTCATTTTTAGTTATGAATTAGTGAAGGATTACATCAATGATACACTTATATAAGCCATTTTTTTCCATTTGGTCGATTATAAATTCTAAAGTTCACTGGATAATAGAAGATCAATTTCATCATCTTCCATCTTTATAGAATCATTACATGTTCATTGTAAAAAATTAAACGGAGTCATCTAATCAGTCACATCTTCAATTACATGGAAAAAAATTGGTCCAACTAATGATGATCCATTGTCATATTAATTCACCCCTTGATATAACATATAGTGGGTATTGGAAATCATTATTCGATGCACCACCTTGATGATCATGTAATCGTTATCTGGATTAGCAAGGATAGAAACCATGTTTTATAGGGACTCCAATAAATTTCAGGGAGACCATGATAGATGAGATATGAATGTTTTAACAAGAAATATTGTTATTAAATCAATATTTTACTATTTAAAGAGGTCGATGTCCTTATTTTTAACATCATAGTGACAATTTATTTTCCTTGTAAATATATTTGTTTACCGATTTATTTAAATATGGTGGAGAGAGATCTCAAGTTATATTACCTGATTTTTAATGAGATATTTATTTTCTTACTCATTGGTTGAACACCCCTCTAAAAAAATTACCATGTATGGACTGGGGGCTATTGAGGGAGTGGAAGTGCCACTCTATGTTTGATACAATTGATTTTATAGTTGTTAATAGTCATCATAATTTTGTTCCTGTAGGAACCATTTAATGAAATTTATTTTTTTGGAAGTGTTCCATTTATGGAGAGAATTCCCTCATCATGAATATTTACATCCATTTTTAACAATTTAGTGGTTAGGTGCAACGTAAGGAAATCCAATAGTACATCCCCCCTCACCAGCATTGTGGAATTAATAAAATGTAATAAAATTATATAAGTACTACCCATATTAAAAACCATGAAGTAAGTATGGGATTATTCAATAAGTACATCCATTTTTCTATGAGAGAGATAAACTAATGAATATGATTCTATAAATAATTTCTCAACATCTAGACTACCAACATGAAGTAAATACAAATATATTCAAGAAGTGAATACCAACCGGTGTGATTATTATCATTTAGTGTTTTATTATAGAATATCATATTAACCTACACTATTAATCTAGGTTATAAGGGTGGTTAAAGATAACTATTAGAATATACAATATATGATAAAATGAATCCCCTATATAGGTTATTTCAAAACTTGATGTTTCAGTAAATACCTCATGATTTTTTAAAGTAATATTTTTCATTCTAGGTACCACTAGTAAAAATAGATATTTTTAGGAAGTTAATGTAGGTCTAATTATTTGTTCCAAGGTTACACAAAACACATCAGATGCATTCCATAGACCCTTGAATGTATCTCAGATCTCAGAAAATTTGTGAATGGTAAATCCCAATTATGGCCTTTATTTTCTATTTGTAAATCTCAATGACTCTTTACTAGATAAAAAATCAATGAAAAATCACAAGAGGGTCCTAAAACGGTCACTTCATCTGATATATAGTCAAATTATTTAAAGATAGAATGAATGGAACATTCTCAACAATATTAATATGGTTCAACTATTAGTGGAATATGAAAAAAAGTACTCCAAAAACACTCCACCATCCTGTCAAGAAGGGTTATGTATATGTGATTCATATCCTGAATGTTGGTTTATAAAAAATTATTCAAAATAATGGTAATTACCTAGTTATAATAATTTCTCTAGGTAACCCAAATTTAGATATCATATTCATCATCTAGATCTATATAGATTTAAATGTAATCATTATGTCATAACTTGACCAAATTTTTTTGAAAACCCATGGATTCATCCATCAAAAAATTCATGACAATAAATATGAATAATTAATTTTTGGTTTGTATATTTTGATATTTTACCTATAAATAAAAATTAACTTTCATATTCATTATCTCATGTGGGAAAATTTTGGCATGTTACATGGGGAATTGTACATCTATTACAATTATTACCTTAAAAATATTATCAATATTAGCCTCAATAATGGAAGCGTGGGAGAACATAATTCTATAAGGTACATACATAAATCCACAGTGGATAGTGATAATTATTAGATGGTGGATGAATATATCAAGATTAATCCCTATAATTTTTTATTTTTTGATTTAATTAAATCATGTTGTTTCTTTAAAAATAAATGCCAATTTTCTTGTTCATCAGGGGGCATGATGGAACATAACAATGCCATAATTTTTTCTTTACCTATATCTAGGTAGACCAATAGAATATCATTTAAAATGGTGGGAAAATATTAATTAAAGGTTGAAGGGGGTTTTATAGGAATTACACATTGGAAAATGGGTTCTAGAGGGATGATAAAAATATTAGATCATAGGAAATGGAGTAGCATCACTTTGATGAATAGCAGAAAAATCATCAAAAGTATCACTCTAAAATTACGGTTTATAACAATATATGTTGGTGTATGTTTTTATTACTAGATATTTTTATTTTCACATACATGGAAGTATCTATTTGTCAATGAACCATGGAATAATTAGAAACCAGTTGGTTCGACCAAAAATACCATATGTACAGAGGAGACATCGATTAATTGGAATATTAAGAAATTTATAATTCGTGATATGAGAGGGATTATAGAGAATCTATATTATCTATCAAACATATGGTTATTATTTAATTTGAGCTCTGTTATCTATATAATAATGAATTAGTGTCTGTGATCAAGGGATGTCTCTTCTAAATGCTGGATATATAGTATGAAACTACTCTAAAATTTATATCAGGGATCAATCGGGATAACCGAAAGTCACTAGGTTACTTGACACACTCATTTTCTTTGACCTAAGACTACATTATGATACTATTTTAATACTTGAAATCTATGTCATCAGGTTTATATTTGTCAATCGGGGAAAGGCCACCATGAATCACCCCTATTCGACCACTAATGTATAATTAAAGAAACCAATGATATTTTAAGGGACTAATTGAATAGAGGAATTTCTATGGAATTCCCTATAATATGTTGTTGTATTTTTATTAATATAATAATATGAATTTAGTGTTATCTAAAAATTCATTAATTTGGAATTAAATTAGATCATTCATACTGATTTTTATCCTCTAATTTCATACCCCTAATTCATCCTGTTGGAAATGGTCAGATCAACCTCACTATATCCTAACTAGAAGATGGTTATGTTTATGATAAAATTAATGAAAAATCCATTGTCAAAAAGAAATTATTTCACATTTATTCCATTGAGCTCACCATATAAGAAATGTATTCAAATTTGGTCTTAAATTTATACACCGTCATCTTCCCAATAGTAGGATATTGAGGCTCCATGAGCATTACATACAAAAATATTCCATCATTTAAATTTAATATACACTAAATATGACAATAATAGACAACCCAAAAAGAAATGATTTAGTTCCATCATAGACTACATACGTAATAAAATTATTTCATGAATGGTGTTTAATGTCTCCCACAATGTTATCCTCTCATAGTATCCTTCTTTGAAATTTTTGTATTAATAATTTCATTTATAACCTAGGTGAAAGGGAAACCTAAAAAGGGTGACATCGGATGATCAGTTAGGATAATAATGGGAGATACCAATTTATGAACATATGAATGTGTAATATCAGAATAAGGGAATTATAAAATTACCATATTATATATGTATCACAATTATCAATCATATATCATAAATCATGAGTCGTGGCATTAATGATTATCATTTATAAACAAATGTTTTATAAGAGTATGGAATCATCATTAATCTGTCATGAACAATGAGAGGATATCATAAGAATAACAATATAATATTGGAATTGAGGTTCAATAATATTAATATAAAATATTTTCATTAATCATTGTGAACTTAAAATACTATCATAGCATAAAAAATCTAACAGTTGATTGTGTTTACTCTATATTCTTATAATTTCTATATTCATGGTTGACTCTATAGATTATGATAGTGGACATAGTCCCTTAATGAATTGGGTTCACATCAAATTATATTCCATAATATCTCATTCTATAACAATATTTAAAAAATTAATTAGAGTGATTTAGTAGAAATACATGTCATTTAATGATAACTGAACATATGTGTTCTATAGAATCAAAAAATATTCAATAATTATTCGTAACATAACCCATGGAAAAAAAGTGAGCTTTATAAAATATTCATTATCAACAAATAATGTAAAATCCTAGGTAAATAAAGAATATGACTTTTTCACATTTACTAATTTATTAATTAAATATTAATTTTACTTTAAAAGGGTTGATATGTTCGATAGCGTACATGATACGCAGCAATGGGTTTCTTTGAAATCATACGTTGCACACTAATAATATATTATTATTTTAAACGGTTGTTAACTCCTAGCCGTTTTATTGGTGGGAATGAACGAAACTAACTACAATATGATTTTACATGTTTTTTAAATGTATTTAAATTTATCCAATAAAAGTTAGGGGCTTTAAATGTGAATGAATCTAATTTTAAGCAAAATTTACATTAAAAGGTTGATTTATCACCTTTTAATGGCAAACCCATTTCAAATATAGTTTTGGTCACTTTAATACATTATATATGAATAAATAAAATAGTTTTTTAGAAAGGAGATTTCAAATTTTACTTTGTGTAATTTTTTTGTAATTTTGCCGATAAAGTTCATTTTTTTCATGAATAGTGAAAAATATTGTATTTTAATTAAAAAGTGCCTTTTAATTTAATTTATTTATATTGTTACATTATCTTTTTAATTGGTTTTAAAGTGAAATTAAAATATATTTTTACCGTTTAATCCAATGTTGGTCATTGGAATTAATTTCACTTTGAAATGGGACATAAACACGTATCAATCTTTTGATAGTTATTGTTTCTTAAAAACACACTATTGGTCTTGATAACAAGAATTAATTTAAAAATTAATTAATGACACTTATTTGTTTTAAATTTGAGTAAATAGACATCATTTTTTAATTCAGAATATCAAATATAGCTTAGGTTGTTTTTTTGGTATTTTTCTGAAAAATTTCAATTTTTGATGAATAGTGAAACCACTTAATGGTAGTTAAAAAAACATAATTTTTCATTTAAATGAAATTTTACCACTTCTGTGAATTGAATTTAAAAAATCCTACATACATGGTTTTTATCGAGAAGTAAAATGTGGTCCATTAAGATGAAAATAAATTTTTGTGAATAGTAACTTTTGACTTTTATTTACGGCTGTTAAAGGTAAATAAGGTAATTCAAGGATAAAAGAATATTATAATAATTCAAAATTACCTTAAAACTTGTCCAAAATTTATTGGTTGAGTCATTAACGACCATGGGCATCGTTGGGTTGATTTTGGGACCCCATTGAGCCACTTGTGAGTGATTATGACAATTTAGATTAATTAATATAATGTAAAGACAAAATTGACATTAACAAATATCTTTTAGTATTTAATTTTTATTTGGTGTTATATAAGTCATATTTTAGACTATAAATATTACTTGGAAATCTAAATAGATTTCCAACATCATGGTAAATGTTTATAATTTTTATACTTCAAATAAATTAAATTCTTTATGACACAATAATGATGTAGTGTTTACATCATTAATAAATGATTTAAATAAATAAGTTATAATGATTAAAATTATAAGGCCCCAGCCTTAAACCTTACTTAATCTTGAGTTATTACAAGATTACACGTTGAGGATCTTTTCGGGTTTAGAGTTTTAGAGAATTAGATCATAAAACTTGCATTACATTCCACATATAAACAAAGTGGTTACATAAAGATAGTATTATTCATTCCCATCAATGGAAACACATTTAAAATAAAACATGGATTATTTCTTGACACATCCTTGACTCTATCATCTTATCATGTACCTTTCCCTTGACCTGTGAAAAACATTTCAAAAACTTGGGATGAGCGTAAAAACTCAGTATGGGTTATAAAAACATGGAAAGGAAACATGAGTTCATATATACATAAGAATGAAATCATACTTTACCCATAAAACATAGGCACTTTAACATACCTCATAAAAACATGAATAAATCATATAAATCATAATACGTAAAGGTAACTTGAGGCATTCATAACATTCTTACGTAGGGGGTAACCCTCTTGGTTACGTTTGGAATACCCATCACAGTATATTCCCTAAAATCTCTTCGGAGAAACCTTAACGTTTCACTCCTTCGCGTTACCCAATGCATTGGAGAGCTATAACGGGCTCACCCGCCCTTAGTTTATCACGGAACCACCCGTCTTCATAATAATGCCCAAGAACCATAACATAATCATATCACATAAAACATGCATAAAGGAAACATAACATTTCCACATTTCAATCACGAGATATCAATACAACACATTGATATAATTAAAACATTATGAAAACCATTTTCAATACCAAAGTAAAACATGGTATTCATTTTTCTTTTTTTAAAAAAAAGGTATGGCTTGTAGAGGAAGCCAAAACTCAAATAACGGTTACGACGGCGGAGAAGTCGTTGTCGCCGCATACGTACGACAAAAACATTCCCTTTTGTCGTTTAGTAAACGCTTCGTATAAAAAAGATTCCTTTTGAGTAAACGTAAAAGTCAAAGGGGTTTATACACCGTATAAAAGAAAGTTGTGTATAAAATAAAATATGCCTCAATGAAAGGAGATTGAGACGAAGTCCCATACAAAGATAATTTTTAAAATAAAATAGATACATTATGTGTATTTACTATAAGTACACATAAATAAAGTACCAATACAAGATACGACATAATAACATAATGACATAATTTGAAAGTAGGAGATTAACCCAAAGAATGGAAATTGGGTTAAGAAGTTCCCATACCTCGTATCTGACTTGACCCGACCGTTCTTTAAACTCCTGAATAATAAACTTTAGTTAATCTCTACTTGATTATGAATCTTTTCCAAGTTCATTATTTCTTTTATACCATGTTATGAACATCATGAAATCATTTAAGTTAATAATGTTCATTTTGTCGGTATTTGGTTCTTAAGTCAAAAATAGACTTCTTACACTTACATGTTGTTAATTTGGTCAATGTTTCATTATATCCAGAATGTTATTCATGATGTAGATATCATATATTTCATATATATCCAGTACATACATGTATTTAAAATATTACATAATCATTTAGAGGTAAGAAATGAAATGCACCGTTCATGGAGACGGTAAGCCGTACGTACGCATGAACGCTACTTTCATTTCTTTGTCATATTAACGGAATTAAAACTAAATGAGACTTATGTATATTTTAATTCCAGAATTATATTCATCATTTAGATATATCATTAATTTTATATATCCATTATATACATGTACTTTTAATAGTACATTACATTTGGGGATAAGAAATGAAATGCACCGTTCATGGAGACGGTAGTCCGTACGTACGCATGAACGCTACTTTCATTTCTATCTCATACTTTAATGGAAATAAATGATAATGATATATATAGGTATATTATAATTCCAGTATAACATCATATATAATAACTTTAAATCCATCCTTTACACGTCCCACATATGGCATTAACGAATCACATCACTTTGAGGGGGCGGTAGTCCGCACTTCCTTAAGTGAAGATATCGCGTATACCCATAATGGAAGCCATAAAGGTAAGACACAAATGAAAAATACAGAAGCATAAGTAAAACATAAACATATTACATATCATATATAAAAATAGTGACATCATAATGGCCACCTTTGAAGGTGTTAAATGAGTATTGAACAATCATCGTTTCGGGAGGCAGAATTTCGCCATCCACGGAAACCGTATGTTCTTTAACCATTTTATGTAGTTGTGTGAGAGTGTAGCTCAAATAAATCTTATAACAACATCCTAGTATATTGAAGATACTGGTGTTGTTACAAAAGAAGTAAATAAAAAGAGTTTAGGGGGTTGGAGAAGAAAAATAAAACAAATGAACATGAGAGAATGAAATACCTTAAAAAGTGTAACTTCTTTTGGTTTGAGCCTAAAGGCTTCCTTTGAAAGGATTCTGCCCAAAGGGAATCCTCTAGGATGAGGAGAGGGATGTGGAGAGAGCAAATGGGCAGGGTTTGGCCGAGCCAAAGGCTTGAAGAGTGTGTGAAATAAGGTGGAGGTGGGGGCCTTTTATAAGAGGAGAGGAGGGGCACTTTTGGAAAGTAAAGAAATATAACTTTGTTTGAAAATGTGTTTCGGTTTTAAAAGGTCCCACATTGATAGAATTCGTGGATAAGGTGATAAGGATTCGAAATCCACTCATCCAATTGGTTTTGGCCATGTGTAGGTTTTAGATTTTACATTATCTTTCCATTTTATTTTAATCGTTAAATAATGATGTCATCACTGCATCATTATTATGTCGTAAATAATTTAATTTATTTAATGTCTAAAAATTATAAAAAAAATACTATGATATAGGAAATCTTTTTAGCTTTCCAATGACTATTTATAATCAAAATTTGGGCTTGTATAACCCCACTTAAAAATTGTTTTCGCAAAACATATTATGTTTGTGTCACTTTCACTTTAACATTAAATAAAAATATATTATTGTCATTTTCCAACTAAAGTGGATACATGGGGTCCCCAAGTTAGGCCATGGCTTGTCTTGGTCGGCCATGACACAACCAATGAGGTTGGGACATGTGTCTAGGTCATTTTATATTATTAAAGTATTATTTATACCATAAACTACACTAATTACCACTAATCGCGATTAAAAACTTAATAAGTTACTATTCACCAAAAAATTATTATAATCTCATTGAACCACATTTTACTTCTTAATGACAACCATGTATGTCGGATTTTCAAAATTCAATACACATTAGTGGTAAACTTTCATTTAACTGAAAAATCAGTTTGCTTGATTACCACTTAGTGGTTTCACTATTCATCAAAAATTGAAGTTTTTCAGAAAATTACCAAAAATTCACCCTAAGCTATATTTGATATTCCGAATTCAAAAATGAAGTCTATTTTACAAAATTCAAATCATATAAGTCACATTAATTAATTTAATAATTAATTCCCGCTGCCAGAGCAAATAGCGTGTTTTTACAAAACAATAAGTATCAAAAGATTGACACCAGTTTAAGTCTAATTTCAAATCGAAATTGATTCCAATGACCACCATTGGATAAAATGGTAAAAATATATTCTAATTTCACTTTAAAACCAATTCAAAAGATAATCTAATCATATAAATAAATTAGATTAAAAAGTAGTTTTGATGTAAAATGCAGTATTTTTCACTATTCATTTAAAAATGAACATTGTCGGAAAATTACCAAAAATTCACACAAGGTAAATTTTGATGTCCCAATCATAAAGGATAATTTTATTTTGACAAACATAGTTTCTAAAATTGTCAAAATATAGATTCAAAAATGGTTTTCCATCAAAAGGCACTAAAACAATCCTTTAAGAATATTAGTGTATTCCATGCATAAGATTGTATTTATTTTCATTTTAAGCCTCTAAAACACTATCTTTATCATTAATAGACATAGATAAAAATATCTATTATTCATTACTTACTTGGGATGTTACAAAAATATTATTGAAAACATGTCCAATTCTGATTGGATGATTTTATTTCGACCATTAGTCATATTAGATTCATCTATAATTATTTTTGGACCTTTTGAAACCGAATAGCATTATATAATAAAATAATATTTTCACACTTTCCTAAAGAGCCCCTCGTCTCCCTTATAAAAGGAGACCACTTCTAACCAATTCCTCACACCTCTCAAGCCATTTGGATCATCCAAAATCTTCTCAAATAATCTTCCTACATACCTATTCTCCCCTTAGAAGCCTTACCATAGGTAGAAGGCACTTCAAGAAGTTCTTTGGTTCAAACCAAAGGGAGTTACCCAAATTAAAGGTAACCGTTTCTCTTAATTTGTTTTCTTTTATTTTACTTCTCCAACCCATAAACTCTTTTTATTTCATTCTTTTGTAACAACACCAGTATTCTAAATATACAAGGATGTTTTTATGAGAAGGATTCATACTAAACTTACACACACCTCCATTTAATGGATGAAGAAAATAATGTTTCTGTAGATGGAAAACTAATGCATCACGAAACGATGATTGTTCAATTACATCTTACCACCTCTCATGGTGGCCATTATGATGGAACTGTATTTATATATGTTATATATTATGTTTATTATTTCCTTATGCTTCTGTAATTATCAATTATATCAAGCCTTTATGGTATCCATAGTGGGTAAATACGATAATCTCAATTGAGGAAGTGCAGACTACCGCCCCCTCAAAGTGATGTGACTCGTTAATGCCTTATGTGGGATATATAAAGGATAGAGTTAATAATATTATATATTATATTATAGTGTAATTATAATATATCTATTTATAATTATGTTTTAATTCCATTAAAATAAGAAATTGAACTGAAAGTAGCATTCATGCGTACGTACGACTTACCGTCTATATGAATGGTGCATTTCATTTCTTACCCCCAAATGTTATGTACTGTTATAAATACATGTATATACTGGATATATATGAAATATACACCATAAATATCATTCTGTACATAATGAAACTTTGACCACAAGAACAACATGTGATTATAAGAAGTCCATTTTTAACTCAAGTACCAAATATCGATAAAATGAACGTTATTAACTTAAATGATTACATAATAATTATAAAATGGTAATAAGTGATATAAAAGGAATAATAAACTTGAAAAAGTTTATTAATCTAGTATAAATTAACTTTAGTTTATTATTCAGGAGATTAAAGAATGACCGAGTCAAGTCGGACATGAGGTAAGGTATCCAACCTCTCTCTTTCTTTTCAAGTACTCTCTTTTATGTCATTTATTTTATGCTCCATGTTCTTAGGTCGAAGGATGTTACTTTATATTAAACATACTGTAATTTTTTTTTCATATGATGAGAGACCCCCTATTACTCTCATCAACTCATTTTAATAATTTGTAAGTGGCGTCGTTAGGCTGCTGAATTTTTGTAAGGGGTTTTTTTATCTAACTTTTAATTCTGCAAGATTTCCATTGTTCACCACTTATTCATTGCAGGTGGTATATTGTGTACTACCATTTGATATATATATTATAATTATTCTCATTATATTCATGGTATTCTATTATTAATTTTGTGGTTATTAACTTTTGGTCAAACGACTCAGTTGATTAAATCTGGGTAAAGGGTTTCATCTCACATTTTATTCATGTGAGATTCATGCTATATTTACAACTATTTACTTTTGTGTGGTGTATGTACTGCCTATGATTTTACTCTTTGTGTAATATACTTTCATTTATGATTATTTTCATCTTCATTGTATGATCCTTCTTTCATGTGGTGTATGTTTTGTAATTTACCAAATCGGTAAGGGAACCTTTCACCCTCCTCTTTTTAAAAGGCTTCTTTTTGTTATGTCTTTTAATTTAAATATTATTATGTTGGGATATGTTCTAATATATCATTATTGATTTAAACATTATTTCTAAGTGATAATATACCCTTTTTATCTCATCAACTCATTTTCTTAATTTTAATGTGACGCCGTTAGGCTGCCAAAGTTTTGCAAGGGAACTTCATAACCCAATTTCAATTCTTTGGGTTAAACTTGTACTTCTTTAATATGTAATCCTATGAATATGTGTGAATGAAATATGGTTTTCTGACACTTAATATCCAATTATATTGGGTGTATTTATATTTGTCACACATAATTATGTAATTGATTTATCCTTAAACTAAGGATACCATTTTTAAAAGGAATTTCGTTTCAATTTACATTCCATTGAGACTTCATTGTTGTTATGAACCAATTCACTATTATATGGTGTATATAATGTCTTTTGGCATATTATATTATTAATCCATTTAATATCATGATATTATAATGTTCTGATTAAATATTATTCCTCAATTATTTGTAATCAATAGTCTCTCTTTTTGTTAAAAACTATTTAATTAAAATATCATTTTAAATGTTTTAAATATTTATTCCTCTAAATATTTATCATTAAATTACATGTTTTAAAAATGGGTTTTAGTACTTATTTATATTGACATTAATTTCTTCAAATGATAACTCATTTAAAATCTTCAAAGTAGTATGAGAAACTTTGATTCAAAAATATATTTTTAAATGGTTTTGAAAATGATTTGATAATGGATGGTTTATTTAAATATTTTTATTTGATATATTAGAATGTGGAAATTTTATCTTTCTTATTGGATTATGTTATGGTTATTGGGAATTTTTTACATATACGGGTGGTTCTGTGATAAACCTAGGGTGGGTGAGCCCGAGATAGCTCTCCAATGCCTTGGGTAACGTGACGGAGGTAAACGTGATGTTTCTCCTAAGAGATTTAGGGGATATACCGTGATGGGTATTCCATGTGTAACACCCTATGTAGCTGTGATAGCTACAATGTATGTTTGATATGGATTCCATAAGTGACCTTTATGATTTATTATTTGTGTGTGTTATTCAATAATCTCATGATTTCATAAGGTATGTTATGATTGAAAAGTATGGCTTCATTGTTTTTTATTTATTGATGGGATAATGTTTCATCCCTTATTTTATAACCCTTACTGAGCTTTTTATGCCCATCCCATGTTTTTGAAATGTTTTCCACAGGACTTAAATATGAATTGGGTCATGTATGGGATCTAGGAAAAGTTATGCTATCTAAAACCTGAAATTAGACATGTTTCTTTTTAAGAGTTTTTATTTTATGAAAAAATGTGTACTGAGTAGTAATGTCTACTTATAATATTCAAGTTGTAATGTAATAGTTATGGCCTAATTCTCTAAAACTATAATCCTAAAAATATCCTCAATGTGAATTATTCATTTAATTCAATATTATGTAATGTTTATGGACGGGTCCTTATAGTTGGTATCAGAGGTTGGTATAGATAACTTTAGAGTTTAGGGAATTCCTTAAGTATAAGTCACATTATCATAACGGTTAGGATTTTAAAAAGAGTCATAGTTATTTTTATAAAGTAAATGAGTTTAAGAACACATGAATAAGTATATCTTACTGTTTACCCTCTTCATAAGATATTATATGATGATTTTACTGATATACTCACACTGAAATTTTTGGTTTTAGTAAATGGCTAGATTATGCAGGAACCAAAGTAATAGTGGATGTGATGAAAACTGTGATAGTTTTCTAAACGAGAAACTAAATGATATGGGAGCTACAATGTGAACACTTATGGTTATTCTCAACCAACTATCTGAAGTCATGATTGACTAACCGAACCTTAGTGATCTTTATAAGTCATCATATATGTGAGAAAAAAAATCCATACGGAATTTCAGGTAATAATCATAAAGGGAAGTATGTTCGAAAAACAATGCGTCAAAGATGTGGAAACAAACACATAGTAAAATGTTTCAAAGGGACAAAAAGATGCTATAGATTTGAAAATGATGGTCATAAATAAAGAACCTTCCATTGAAAAAGGAAGCATCTAGTTGACTCTAGGAAAGTCAAAGAAGTTCTTTTTGAAGGATCAATTGAATGTTTTAAATGTGTTGAGCATAGTCATTATGCAAACACATGTACTTTGAAGAAGTTTTGGGAATGGGATCACCAGGATCACACAAATATTTTTTTACCAATACCTAATCTCATTCCGATTGAGGATGAATAAACTGACAATGACCAATAAAAGGTATGGATTATTTCTTAACATATGTTTTCATATTATTTAAATATTAGGATACAATTCATGATTTTGTTTGTAGGAAAGAAGTACTTTTGAATAATTTGGAAAAGAATGGTTAATGGATTAGGAAGAATGTTGGATGAGTAATAATTCAACATATAATGGATTCAAGAGTTATGGTAGAATTTAGGATGGTGAAATTCTTATAAGTATTAAGGCACTTGTACTGATGGGATTACATTAGAAGACTTTTTATTGTATGTGTAACCCTGACGTTTGATATATGAAAATTTTATTCAAGGAATAATTATCTTCTCTTTTTTGGATATAATTATAAAGAACCATTTGGGTTTATATGATCCTTGAATTTGAGGCAATTACTGGTTAATACATTTTGGGATGAAAAACGAAAGTTATTAGATAACCTTTGTGGTTAAAATATGTTATGGTTATTTTTGATGAATTTATCACTTTTTGGGAATGTTGTAAAATTATGTAGTTTTTGAAAATGGACAACACACAAACTGTCTGACAACCCGTCACATCAGACGAAGCTATGGGAATCAAACCCACAACCAAAGTGCGACTGGTATTTATCGCCTACCACTGGACTACGTGAAGTCCCTAGTTAGTATAAGTAATTATTTTTTGTTAGATGATCTTATGAATCTGAAATAAGTTGATTTTGGGTTATCTAGGGAAATGATTAACCTATCATGGAGGATATGTGATTAGGTTAATTACTTTTCAGTATGAGACTTTAAGAGTAACTAATGTTATTTAGAGATAAATGTTAAGATTTACCTTGGAAGACTATCTGATTAAATCTTTCAGAGATTTGGGATTCAATCTTAGTTTGGATTACACTGAAGAATTTTAAGGATAACTGTTTATTTAATCATATTTCATGAACCTTGGGTTCTTTCTGTTGATTTTTGGAGATTAGGAGTAGTATTTTTTTTATAAAGGATTATCCTTTTGGTGATTATATGATCTTACACTAAATTTTTTGGTTTTAGTTAATATCTAATGACATGGGAAATATATAGTTCATCTTTTTTGGATTATGTGATTCTCTCATAGTTGATTATAGCGCTCTTAATGTGAAAAAAAGTCATCCTTAATATTCATCATTTGGAGAAAATAGGAGTTTGTGTTATAAATCTATTATAAGATTAATGTCTACCTGAAAAGTAAGTATATTTCCTTATGTTTTTGGTTAAGCTCATAACTAAATTCCTCGATGAAAAGTAACTTTAAACAAAAACCTTGTCTGTTAACTTTTCCTACTAAGGAATCAAATACTATTTAACCCATCACAAGTTTGTGATTTTCTGGTGGTTAACTTTCTCCTAAACATGTTTACTATCACTCTCTATCAGGACTTGACACTTTCTTTTCTCCTATATATCCATGTTTTCATGGAATCTTATTATGGGTTAACTCGGGTGACCATTGTACTTATCTTTCTTTCTTTTAAAGTGATAGTTTTACTGACTCTTTTTCCGATATGAGACTTTCAATAATGTTTCCGAGCCCATATTTTAAAATTATGAGCACACAATTCCCAAAAGGGGGGAAGGATGTAACATTCTAGGTAAATAAAAAATAAGACTTTTTCATATTTATTAAAATTTGAATTAAATATTAATTTTACTTTAAAAGGGTCTCTATATTCGATAGCGTACCCGATACTCAACAATGGGTTTATTTGAAATCATACGTTGCACACTAATAATATATTATTATTTTAAACGGTAGTTAACTCCAAGTCGTTTTATTGGCAGGAATGAATGAAAATAACTAAAATATGATTATACATGTTTGTTAAATGTATTTACATTTATCCAATAAAATTTAGAGGCTTAAAATGTGAATGAATCAAATTTTAAGCACACTTTACATTAAATGGCCGATTTATCGTCTATTAATGGAGAACCCATTTTAAAATATTTTTTTGGTCACTTTAATACATTATATATGACCAAATATAATTTTCCTTTAGAATGGGGATTTAAAAATTCACTTTGTGTAACTTTCTGAAATTTTACGATAATGTTCATTTTTTAATGAATAGTGAAAAATGTTGTATTTTAATTCAAAAGTGCCTTTTAATATAATTTATTTATATGGTTAGATTATCTTTTTAATTATTTTTAAAGTGAAATTAAAATATATTTTTACCATTTAATCCAATTTTGGTCATTGGAATTAATTTCACTTTGAAATGGGATATAAAAAAGTATCAATCTTTTAATAGTTATTGTTTCTTACAAACATGCTCTTTGTTTTGATAACGGGAATTAATTTTAAAATTAATTAATTCCACTTATTTTTTTATGAATTTGGAAAAATAGATATCATTTTTGAATTCATAATATCAAATATATCTTAGGCTGAATTTTTGGTATTTTTCTCTAAAACTTCATTTTTTGATGAATAGTGAAACCACTTAGTGGTAGTTAAAAAAACTGACTTTTTCATTCAATTTTTTTTACCACTTCTGTGAATTGAATTTCAAAAATCCAACAGACATTATTTTTATCAAGAAGTAAAATGTGGTTCATTAAGATGAATATAATTTTTGGTGAATAGTAACTTTTGACTTTTATTTACTGCGGTTAAAGGTAAATAGGGTAATTCAATGCTAAAAGAATATTATAATAATTCAAAATTACCTTAAAACTTGTCCAAAACTTTTTTTTGAGTCATTAACGACCATGGTAATCTTTGGGTCTATTTTTGGACCCCATTGACCCACTTGGGAGTGATAATGACAATTTAGATTAATTAATATAATGTGATGACAAAATTGACATTAACAAATATCTTTTAGTAATTAATTTTTATTTGGTGTTATATAAGTCATATTTTCGACTATAAATATTCGTTGGAAATCTAAAAATATTTCCTACATCATGTTATATTTTTATAATTTTTAGACATCAAATAAATTAAATTCATTATGACACGATAATGATGTAGTGTTTACATGATTAATAAATGTTTTAAATAAATAATATTATAATGATTAAAATATTATCCAAAACATGTCAAATTATAATTGGATGATTTCATTTCGACCATTAGTCATCTTATCTTCATCTTTAATTATTTCTGGCCCTTTTGAAACCGAATAGCATTATATAATAAAATAATATTTTCACACTTTCCTAAAGAGCCCCTCCTCTCCCTTATAAAAGGAGACACCATCTAACCAATTCCTCACACCTCTCAAGGCATTTTTATGGTCCAAACTCTGCCCAATTAAGCTCCCTACATACCTATTCTCCCCTTAGAAGCCTTACCTTAGGCATAAGGCACTTCAAGAAGTCCTTTGGTTCAAACCAAAGGGAGTTACCCAAATTAAAGGTAACGATTTTTCTTAATTTGTTTTCTTTTATTTTACTTATCCAACCCCTAAATCTTTTTATTCCTTTATTTTGTAACAACATAAGTATCCTCTATATACTAGGATGTTTTTCTCAGAATTATTCGAACTACACTTACACACACCTCTATTTAATGGATGAAGAACAAAATGTTTTTGTGGATGGAAAACAAACGCCTCATGAAACGATGATTATTCAATTACATCTTACTGCCACTCATGATGTACATTATGATGGAACTATATTTATATATGATATATATTATGTTTCTGATTTCCTTATTCTTCTATACTTCCCAATTATATCAAGCCTTTATGGTATCCAAGTGGGTAAATACGATAATCTCAATTGAGGAACTGCGGACTACTGCCCCTTGAAGTGACGTGACTCGTTAATTCCTTATGTGGGAGGTATAAAGGATAGAGTTAATGATATTATATATGATATTATAGTTTAAATATAACACATCTACTTATCATTATGTTTTAATTCAATTAAAATAAGAAATACAAATAAAAGTACCGTTCATGCGTACGCACAGCTAACCGTCTCCATGAACGGTGCATTTCATTTCTTACCCCCAAATGTTATGTACTATTATAAATACATGTATATACTAGATATATATTATATCTAAATCATGTATATAATTTTTTATATAATTAACCTTTGACCACATGAACAACATGTTATTATAAGAAGTCCATTTTTAACTCAAGTAACAAATATTGACAAAATGAACGTTATTAACATAAATGATTACATAATGTTTATAACATGGAAATAAGTGATATAAAAGGAATAATAAACTTGAAAAATGTTATTAATCAAGTATAAATTTACTTTATTTTATTATTCCGGAGATTAAAGAACGATCGAGTCAAGTCGGACACGAGGTAAGGGATCTGACCTCTCTCTTTCTTTTCAAGTACTCTTTTTATGTCATTTCTTTTATGATCCATGTTATTATGTTGGAGGATGTTACTTTATATTAACCATAATGTAATTTTTATTTTAATATGTTTAGAGACCCCCTATTACTCTCATCAATTCATTTTAACAATTTTTAAGTGGCGTCGTTAGGCTACCGAATTTTTGTAAGGAATTTTCATATCTCACTTTTAATTCCGCGAGATTTCCATTATTCGCCACTTATTCATTGCATGTGGTGTATTGTGTACTGCCATTTGATATATATATTATCATTATTATCATTATATTCATGGTATTCTGTGATTCATTTGGTGTTTATTAACTTTTCTTCATACGACTCAGTTGATTACATTGTGGTAAAGGGTTTCATCTCATATTTTATTCCTGTGAGATTCATTATATATTTGCCACAATTTCCTTTTGTGTGGTGTATGTACTGCCCATGATTGTACTCTTTGTGTAATATACTTTCAATTATGAGTATTTACATCTTCATTTTATGATCCTTCTTTCATGTGGTGTATGTTTTGTAAGTTACCAAATCGGTAAGGGAACCTTTCACCTTCCTGTTTTTAAAAGGCTTATTTTGGTAATGTCTTTTAATTTAAATCTTATTTTGTTGGGATATTTTCTACCATATCCTTATTGATTTAAAATTTATTTCCAAGTTATAATATAACCTTTTTATCTCATCAACTCATTTTCTGAATTTTAATGTGACGTCGTTAGGCTGTAAAATGTTTGCAAGGGAGCTTCATAACCCAATTTCAATTATTTTGGTTAAACTTTTACTTATTTAATATGTAGTCATAATAATATGTGTGAATGAAATTTGATTGTTTTACACTTAATATCCAATTATATTGTGTGTATTTATATTTTTCACACATAATTATTTAATTGATTTATCCTTAAACTAAGGACACCGTTTTTATAAGGAATTTCGTCTCAATTTACATTCCATTGAGGCTTTATTGTTGTTATGAACAAATTCACTATTATATGGTGTATATAATGTACTTTGGAATATTATATCATCAATCCCTTTATTCTCATTAAATTATAATGTTCTGACAAAATGTTATTCCTCAATTATTTGTAATCAAGAGTCTGTCTCTTTGTTAAAAACTCTGTAACTAAAATATAATTTTAAAATTTTTAAATATTTATTCATCTAAATATTTATCATTAATGTCCATGTTTTCAAAATGGGTTTTAGGTTTTATTTATATGGACATCAATGTCTTCAAATGATAACTCATTTAAATACTTCAAAGTAGTATGTGCCACTTTGATTAGAAAATCTCTTTTTAAATGGTTTTGAAAATGATTTGATAAAGCATTATTTATCTAAATATTTTTATTTGATATATTGGAATGTGTAAATTGTATCTTTCCTTAATGATTATGTTATGGTTAATGGTCATTATTAAAGTATATGGTTAGTTCCGTCATAAACCTAGGGCGGGTGAGCCTGAGATATCTCTCTAATGCCTTGGGTAACGTGACGGAGGTAAACGTGATGTTTCTCCTAAGAGATTTAGAGAATATACCGTGATGGGTATTCCAACTACAACTCCCTATGTAGCTGTGATAACTACAATGTAAATTTGATATGGATTCCATAAGTAACCTTTATGATTTATGATTTGTGTCTGTTGTTCATAAATCTCATGATTTCATAAGGTATGCTATGATTGAAAAGTATGGCTTCATTTATTTTTATTTATTGATGGGATAATGTTTTCCTTACTTATTTTATAATACTTACTGTGCTTTTATGCTCATCCCATGTTTTTGAAATGTTTTCCTCAGGACTTAATGATGAATAGGGTCAAGGATGTGATCAAGGAAAAGTCACGCTATCTAAAACATGGAACTAGACATGTTTCTTTTTAAAAGTTTTTATTTTATTAAAAAATGGATACTGAGTAGTAGTGTCTACTTTTAATATTCAAGTTGTAATGTAATAGTTATGGCCTAATACTCTAAAACTCTAAACCTGAAAAGATCCTCAATGTGAATTATTCATTTAATTTAATATTATGTAATGTTTAAGGATGTGTCCTTATAAATAATAATTCCTAAATTCAAATAAATTTTTTGGTATCATTATTTCATATATTTATAGAGGAATACTAATGGTAAAATGATTTTTTTATAATTGAAAAATAAATTTTAAATAAAATTTCATTATTTATTTAAAAAAATAGGAAAATATCATTTTCCATTGGTTTAATTAAAAAAATTATAGATAATATTGAGAACAATTTTTAATTGTAAGACAAAAATGGAATCATTTAAATTATGTATCTAAGAAAATAATGGTCACGTTGACATGAAAATCAGTTTATGTAGTAATCATTAAAACAAATTTTCTTCTCAAACTATTTTCAAAAAATCATAATGTTAAACAATAGGAAAACTATAAGAATAATTATTCTAAGTTATTGTTAATATATTAAAATATGGTTTAAATATAATTTCAAATTATCAATATAGCACTAAAAATAAGATTCATGATTTTTTTTAAACATGGACATAGAAGAAAATGTTAATCAAACATATAGAAAATAAAGCTGAAAAATAGTTTATTAATTATTCTAACTACCCAAACCATATAATTCATTGAAAATAAAAAATACATTAAAAATATAGAATAATAAAATATATTGGGTTTAATATATAATGATAATATAATTTCCATTATTGGTAATTTATCATAGGTAAGACCTAAATGAAAAGAGATCGTGACATAAAACCTTAGTACATGTCTTTTATTTCATCAAACTCATTCAATATCTCATATATGATAGAAATTTTATTTTTTATTCATATATGTGAAAATATTGTGATAATTATAAAAATGTACAAAATAATCTTATAATTACTAATTACAAAATTTATTAAGAAATTAATATTAAAATCATCATTCAGGTGAAAACATGTGTTTTTTTTCATGTATGCTTTTGTTTGACGGTTCATGTCTTTATTCCTTGGTAAAGGATTCAAAAATATATTAAATGAAAATTATGTTATAAATATAATATTTTATCATTATATTAAATTTTATAATCACCCATTTTTGCTGGTGATGACGAATTTATTATTTCACTTAATGGAGATGGAAATCTGTACGTAAAAACGAGTAATGTTTTAATTTTCTAACATATGGAAAGAAAAAAATATTAATAATAATATATCATTATAGAATAATAATAATATCATAAATATAATATATATAAATATAAATATATACAATTTAAATATAAATCTAATCAAATCCATGTATGGAGGATATCAAAAATGAATCACTTCACTCTATGAAGGAGGTAGTCCACATATATGAATGAACCACATAGTCATTTGTCATATGATGGAAACGAGGTATAAAATCGATATAGCATTGAAATAATTTAATTTTAAAATAATTAATAAAATTATTTATTCAAGTTATGAGGTTTATATAATATTTTGAGTATGTTTAGAAAGAATGAAATTCGAAATACATAGTTAGAGATAAATACACATTCTTTATGAAACCTTGCATGGTTCACACATTAACCCCTATATGTTTAGACTTTTGGGAACACAATAAAATCTAGTATGGTGTTATGAAAGTTAGGATTATTTTTTTTAATGTATTATACATGTTACATGGATCAAAATGATTTAAATATTGATTGGAATATGACATCCTTTTATAATTGAAGCTAGGGGAAAGCTTGTAAATAGGGGAAAAATGAAAACATAATAAAGAAATACTCAAGTGAAAGTGGCATGAAATGTATAAGGGAATTAAAAAAACTATTTAAGTGTTAAATTTATTAAATTAATCAAATTTATATAATTATAAGATATATTTTAAAGCATCAATTTTAGATTACACCCCTCGTTAACCATTTTTGGCCACAACAAAAGAATCTTTTTCCATAGTTACTAAGAACTCAGAAAAAATTAATTTGGCCTCATTATAATATTTTTAAATTCAAATTATAAATTTGGAAAATATTGCAGAAAATTAAATTTTATAAATTTTTGGAAAATGAATTTAAAATAAATTTACAAAACAAAAGAAAAAGTTCTAAAAAATACATTTTTACCATAAAAATAAATTTATTCTAATTATAGACCTAGTAAAAATAATTAAATGAATGTTAAATTTTTTGAATGAATATTTTATCATCTAATTTGATTAAAAAAATTCACCAAAGATGGTAAATTGAATTTATTAAGATAAAAATACATTTTATGATTAAAAGAATTTTGTAGAAGAATATTAATTTATATTTTTAAAGGTTTTTATTAATTATAACCATTTTATAACCAATAAATTCCTTTAAAAGTGGATTAAAATATAATTAAAAGACACTAAATTAAAATTTTAATATAACACATTTGAATATTAATTCATAAAAAAATAATTTAAAAAGTTTATTATGATCAATAGTTTTACAAAAAAATCCATCATATTATCAGTAATTATATTTCAAATAAATTACATATAACTTGATTAATTGTATAAATTATAATAATTATTCATATAATATTATATTTAAATGTATCCTATGATATTGAGAATGTTTATTTATTAATGTTAAAAATGTTCCATAAATTTGGGTTGTTGAGTTCTTCCCCCATTATAATAATTTTCAATTGAAATTTTATCCATATAATATAAAAAACTGAGGATAACTCTACCTCATCAAAACCATAGGTTTAAATATAGTATCCTAAAATTTTTTATTCCTACAGAGAAACAAAACTATGTGATATGTCTTGTTTTGTATCACATTATCTCTAAAATAAAATATTTTTATTGATTTTTATTCATTAGAAAGAACTTAGTTCAATGGTATTGCCTATGAGTTTTGTATACATGAATGATAAGATATTTATTTACACATAAGTGATACATAGAACACATGATGGACATAGGAGAGGATTATAAGATTATCCAAGTGATAGTAATTTTCTCTCATGAGATAAATAATCTCATAGAGACTGATATACATAAGTCTTATCATTTCCATCTTTATAAATATCATAAAAATATTATAAAAATATATTAAAATGAATACATTATCATTTAATATTGATTCTAAATCTCCGTAATAATTATCAGTATAATTTTTCAATCATCTCTTTGATACCCTGATGTCTTATTGAGGGGCTATTACCATCCTTTCCACTCTCTAAGATAAATTAGGTTCCAATATCCTTCTTTCAATATCATCATCCAAACATTAAAGAGGTCAATACTTATTTACATATATAGATACATAAAGAATGACCTAAATTGTTAGTTCAAATATTTTTTATGAAATTTAAACCATATTATGTATTTTATCTAAACCTCTATTAAAATAAAAAAAATTAAGATCTTATCATATATTATTGAGATTTAATTGTCCTCTGAAACCAAAAATATGTCTGGGGATGATATGTAGTGTTAAAAATGAACACGTTATTAATTGAATTCAAAATAATTCTATAGAATTTCTTCGTAAACATAACATCATAGTAAAATATTATTGAGATTAGTAACTCTATGTAAAATTAACTTTCCTATAAAATATAATATTTTGATATAATAAATAAAGAAATCCCCTTTAACAACATTTAAATATGTTGACTTCATATGGTGATCTAATATAACATAATTAACATTGTTCCCTTTATATGACTATGGATGTTCCACGAAAAAATCAAGGGTTATGCTTAACCATTTCCACTGATGAATGGTGAATTATAGTAACCCCTTTAAAATTTTATATTTTATAATTTACTTATTTGAATACCAAGCACTAAGTGAGAAACTCATAAATATATCTCTTCATATATACCACCATAAATTATAATTTTGATATATATACATCTTCATAATTTAGGTATTTTTAGAGAAGTATAAAATATGATATTTATATGAAAACTCGTTAATTAATTTTGTTAATCATGAGACACATATTAAATACCTCAAAATAATAATTCCTTAATAATCATTATTTAACACCAAAACATTTATTAAATTAGTTTTTAGAAGAACATATCCCTTCCACACCTCTTTAATCATCACATAAATTGATATTGGTGAATTTATATACGAAATATAAGATTATTCTCCCTAAAATAAAATTTCAAGGTATATCTTCAAAAAATCCATAATCATTAGAAGTATTTCAATACTCATCATAGAAAATGTACCATTTTCATTCTAAAATAGAGCATAATCCACTTTTTTATTATTCTATGGTGGTAATGTAGTGATTATTCATAATATTTAATCAGTTAAAACTATCTCTTTTATCCCATATTCAACAATGTTTTTGTGAATATATACACATATATATTTTATGTTCAGTATATGTATGGCATGTTTCACTAAAAGAATAATGGATCTATATCTTATGAAAAACAATTACAACTACCAGATTCAAATCCCAAGTTCATCATATTTGATAATATTTTATATATTGGAAAGAATAATAAGATAAAAAATTTCATTCTACATGAGGTAACATCCAAACCCCTTCTTCTATGCATCCCTATAGATCACAATCCCTTCACCACTATAGGGTAGTATAGGAACATGATAAATAACTATCCTTTTATTCAATTCCATGAAATTTACATCACATTCATCTCCCTGATAGAACTTGCCTCCATTATAATTCAACATTATCATTGATTTGATATCCACGGAAAATATTTCAAAATATAAATATAAAATCCACCCAACCCAAGAAATATATATATTTCTATCATTATTGGTTGTATAAGAAAATGATCAATAACTTATATCATTATTAGATCAACTAATTTACACTATATTATAATTAAATGAGACAATAATGATACTTCTATAGAAAGAATTCAAAATTTTCCAAATTTAGAATAAAAAATACCCTTCATAAATTTCTTCAACACAATCATGAAATTATATTTATGTACAACCTTTATCTTGTTACATATAATAACATCATCTATAAATACTACCCAAAATTGATCATCGTTTTGTTTGAGGACTCTATTAATCATATCTATTGAGGTAGAAGGGGGATTCATATGTCAAAATGGAATCCCTATTAATCCATAGTTTTCATATCTCTTACAAAAGTATATATTTTATATGACCAGTTTGTTACCCTTAATTGATGACATATATTAGATATTAATCATGGATAATTATTTAGAATAAAATAATTTCTTAAAAATCATTAATATGTGTTAAATGATTCTTTATCATGATAGTAATCATTTTTATGTTATAAAAATTGATATAAATATGCATTTAACCATAATTATTCACATAAAAACGAAATGGTGAACTGAATGGTTAGATGAGTCCCTTATAAACATTATCCTTGAGATTCTCCCTTAATATAGGCATATAAATCAATATTATTCAGTATTGTGTATACGCAATAATTGTATCATCGAATATCAGTTCTTTGGAAAGTCAAATTTATTGTATGACGGAAGACTAAAAATCTAATTACTAAATACATTGTTATATTCTTCAATAATGGTAATATCTTCAATTTTGTGTCTCACCCTAATCACTTGAGATAGAAACCCCTCATCTATACATAATAATACCCATACAATAGATATTGTTTCCATTGGAAGTTCATATTCATCATTAAACTAATAAAAAAGAATGTGGTTTTTTATAATATCGAACATGACATCCCTTACATGGAAATATAAATGGTATAAATTTATAGATATCCAATGCATGTAAAAAATGACATCAAATAAAATAATAGGGAAAAAATCTTGATTTTTAGGAAGTACATTCCCACAGTCTAATATTAGAGAGGATCTATATTCATAAGATGGTTTCATCATACCATTGGGAATGTTACCAATAATTCCATATCTAATCATTGTGGTTGTGATATGATACCCTTAAAAAATTCTTCAGATATAAAATATTAGTTATCTTAGGAATAAAATAATGAATATTATGTTATATAGTTGATGTAAGTCATACATTTCACCAATTTTTTCTTGAGTCCCACTTCAATAATTGTGATCAGATGAGCACTAACATTATCTTCATTGATAAGAGGTTGGTGATTCTAATTTTTTCATTTAACCCTCAATTTTGGGAATTGGTTAGAATAATGACCATAGATTTTATTGTTTTATAATTTGTGTTTGGGTGGTTAATTAAACTAATTTTTTTGCATCATATTTTTATTATATTTACTCTTTACATCTCTTTGGTATTCACTTATTGGAACGATGTCCTTTCAACACTTGTAATATTTAACAGTCCCTTTGGAATAAATTCTCTCAAACTTATTTTCACACATAAAACTTAAATGAAGATCTATTTTTGTTCCTCTATGAGATTTATAATTTGTGTTTAATCAGTAAATAATATTTCATTTCTTAAAACATTGTGTATAATAAGAAAATACACTTGATATTTATACCTTGAGGGAACAAAAAAATTTATGTTCATACTGTTGGTCGGAGTACAACCATACAGAGGGGTCTGAACTGAGTTCCTATAAAATGTTCTGTTAAAAACGTTATTCAAAATCCCATAATTTTAAAAATTAAATAGACTAATTAAACAATGTTGCAGATTCATAAGAGTTTTAGTTATTCAATTATTTCTAGAAATATTGATTAATTCTTATATATAGAAATTTGAAATGTTGTTATAACTTTTGAAAGTAATTTATTAAATAAAAAACAATTACAAAAAATATCTCAGATAGACTATCAAAGTAATATTTCATTTTAAGAAAAATGTGTAGAAGCAGATAAAACTAAATTTGAAAACACAGATGAGTAAAAAAATAGGTTTAGTCTCAATAAGAGACATAATACATTCCACATGTTTATCATCATCCACTACACATCATATATACAACAAACATGATAAAAAACCTGGATCAGGGTTCACAACAACATACAAAGCTGTCCTAGTCAAACTGGCCCACTACCACTGATAAACATGTTAAACTAAGAAGGTAACATAGGGACCTCTTCCATAGTTTTTTGTGGGTGTAAATAGTGTAAAAAATGGGTGTGTGAGGATATCTTTTATCCTTTATAGTAACATGTGAGATATTATGTGAGTCTAATATAGACACACACTTCTCAAAAAAGTAGTAAAATAATACAAAATAGAGAATAAATAATGAGAGAGGTTTTAGAATTATTTCAGTGATGTTTATGATGCTTCTAGAATCCTTGAGTAGAGAAGATATGGAACTGGTGTCCTCTTCTAGAAAAAGACACCAAAACATAGTGTCATGGAAGCTCTTTGTTCTAGTTTCCAATAAGATATTAAATGATTTTTTAACATTCACATCCCTAAGATTTGTTTCAACAAGAATGTTGAGATGTTGGTAATCTGAAAAATCCATCTTGTTCAGATTTAGTAAGAGTGGGTGTTATTTGTGTTTTCTATTTTTTTCTATTCATAGGATCACTTGATATATATCTTATTTTTTTATTTAGTGATATATTTTTTCTTTTCTGTAGAGATCAAAAATAGGCATTATCCTTAATAAGAGGGCTTCTTCATACTTCGTATTGTTCTCTGAAAATTAATTCAAAAGACATACAAGTTTATTAATATATTAAGTTGTAATGAGTTTCATAAATATAACCGCTAGAATTAATTTTGAAATTTAGTGTAAATAAATATTTATAATTATTGAAAGGTATGTCATTTTATCGGCGATTACTTCTTTAGGTGACTCCTTCTGTTGGTGATTCCTTATACCAAGGAATCCTTCTATCGGCGACTCTATCAATTAGCGACTTCTTCTATTGGTGGCTCCTTTTTGGGATGAATCCACCAAAATGTGACACCTTTTGTAAGTGACTACTTGTATTGGTGACTCCATTTATCAGTGAAACCTTCTATTGGTGACTCTATCAATCGATGATTCCTTCTATCAGTGACTCATTTGTTTTATCGGTGATACATTCTATCATTGAGTCATCAATTTTGTTGGTGAGGCAAGTGTTCTTTAAACATATATTATTGTATAAACATCAATAGAATTATGTAATACTAATAATTGAACATAGATAAACATACGTAAACAGTTTTGACCTTAACTAAACATGAATTGACATAAATGAACATGATTGGACATGATTTTTGATTATTAAAACGGGATAGGGGCAACAATATCTACCTTTTTCATAATCACAAATCATGTCATTATATATGTATTCTGTTTAATATCACCCATAAAAATTTTTTCCCTAAAAAAGAAGAGCGAAATATTATAGTAAAAATAATGAAATAATGTCTCCCTAGTTAATTTAATTCATAATTCAATAATGATTCTTATTTTCTCCCCCTTTTAAGATTATCAAAAATTGGAAATTCAATAAAAAATAAAGATGGTAGGAAGAAAGTAAATAATCATAGCAAGAAAAAATACATTGGAGATTAAAGTGTTACCTTTGAAAAAAGAAAGCCCTATACAAAAAGGGATCAAAACTACTACTTCTTATTCATATAAGAATCTAGGATGTCCTTTCTGTTTATCGAATTAAAAATGGTAGAGGTTGATGTAGATGTAGTGTATGGAGGTTCAGAATGAATTCTGAGAGAAGGAAAAAGAACTCTTATAATGACTGAAGGGGACAAGTTGGGACATGTGGAGGAAGGAGGGACAATAATTTCTCTAAAAATAACAGGACTAATCTATCTAAATGATTGATTAGGATTGAGTTTCAAATAAGGAATGCTAGAAAATCATAGATACTAGGTTCCCATGGTGTTATAGCAGGAGTGGCAAGAGGGGAAACAATTTTAGTACTTTTTACATGTAGGTAAGTCTTAATAATGTTGATGGAATCCATTATTGTATCCCTACCATACCTAAGACTTTGTAAAATATTCCTTATTTTCAATGAACTTTTCAATTGTAGGAGAAAACTCTTTAAGGATCACTACATGATCTTTGAAGACCTAGTTCACTGGTGGAATTCTCATGTTCCCAAGTAAAATCTTGAAATGTATATCGAATTGATGCTTTCTGTATAGCTTCTTGAAGTAAAAAAAATACCACATTCTTCGAGATTTCCTTTGGACAAGCTATATCCTAGTTAAAATATTATCTTACCATGTCATAGATATGATCATTATTCTTCCTTAATTTTGACAGACTTTTCTGATCAGTTCCACCCATCTTGGTTCTCAGCTCTTCTCTAATGACAGTCCTGATCATTTCTAGGGTTGGTGGGTGAGTTATAAGAGCTGCTAAGATATATATCTCTTATAAAATGTCTCTCACATATTGCCTTATCTATATTAGTATTTTACTATCCGAATGGCCTTTTTTGAATGAATTTCATACCAAACCACTGTTTAATTCACCTAACCATCGGAATACTGAACATGACAAACATAGAGAGGTGAATCCATAGATTATGAGGAAATATTTATTGAATCCAAGACTAATAAAAATAGGAGGGAACAATAAATATTAGTAGTAACATACGCAATTTGGGATTACATATATATTTTATGATGTTATAAATCTTGGTCTATATTGGATTTTTAGTCACTGATCAGCTGGTTAACAAAAAACCATAAGTTTGACCATTTCATCAGACTCATTCTAATTAGATGTCTCAACATCATCAGAAACTAATACTCATAGAGTTTCAAGCTTGGAGAACACTCTTTCTATAATCATGTATGCATCATTTTCTCTAGGTGATGTTATAGGTGAAGGATGATCTTGAGGAATTGATCTCACAAAACTAAAATTTATTCCTTAAAGGCACAAACTTTGTCCTTAGATACATAATCAGTTGGAACATGTAGTAGAGATATTGAAATTATGGGAGGTTCATCAACTAATGATCTTCTTGAAACAGATATCCTAACTTCATCATCTAAATCAAAATAATTTAGGCCACATTCAATATAATCAATTAATTTTCCCCACATAGGAAACATAGAAGAATTAATAGGAGTGAGTGTATCAACTCTCACTTACATAGCTTGAGGACCCCCTTAGTTAGATCTCTCCTAATTTTTCCCCCTCTCAACTTGAGGTATCCTTTTTTACATACACAAACTAAGGAACTGGGCCTACCATTACTCTTTATGAATAACTAACCTCAACTATTTCTTCAACCTCAGCAGAAGCTTCTTCAGGAGTAGGTGGTTTTATACACAATTAAAAATTCTCAAGACCATCCAGTTCGATATTGGCACCCTGATCATCACCAAGATGATATGAATAACTATCAAATTCACCAAATTCATCACTTTATTTCTTAGGATCATATCTTTCACCTGTACTATAGAAAATTACAAATTATTCATCAGATTCTTCGTCCCCATCTTCCCCACATTCAGTCCCACTGTGACTTTCCTCTTCTTCTTTGTTTACTTCCTATTCTTCCCACAATTCCTCTGCTGAATCATTTGATCTTATTTTATATTCCATACTAACAAACTCTCCATCCTTATAATTATCGTTATCAACCAGAATATGTTCATTTGATGGAAAAGCTGGAGGTGGAGTAACTGGATAATATGATATTCTCCTTGGCCATTTATAAATAGTTGGGTAACTCCTATAATCTATAAGAAACATTATTCTCTAAAAAATCATTCTTACTCTTCACAAGAATAAACAACATATGCAGCCGGTCTTAGACAAAGAACATTCCCATTTCTTGACATAGTATAATTCTCAAATGGATTGAAATTTTTATATAGCTTCTCAATATCATCAAACCACTCCATAAACTAGGAATTTATGTTTATCTTCATTCTCTTTGAAATATCATTTCTCAGTTATATTCCACTATAAGAAGAAATGGCTTCATCATCTTCTCTTACACATCCTTTGGATTTTAGCATGGAAGATATCATTCTTGGATATAATAATGAATTAGTCATAAAATATGGCTTTATCTTTTCAATTATATGGACTATAAAATACCTATATATATTCATATTATGAAATATCTTCATAAAATAATTGAGATATATATCCTGATATTTTAGTAAGGAGGATTCCTATTTTCTGGGACATAACTGGTATTGAATAAACATAAATAAATGTCTAAATTCTCATCTAACTCTAAAGCTACATGCCTTCTATGATCCCTATAACCAGTCATCTCCCACAAAGTTGTCTCATAGAAAAACATCTCACTGGTAGGTGGAATACTTCCCTAGAAGTCATCGAAGACTCATTCATGTGTTACATTGATGAATTTTCTATAAAAACTTTTACAAAAAAATATAACATCCTTCCATTAACTACTAGTTTTATCTAATACATATCACTGTCTACTAAAATAAACTCATCATGAAGATAAAACTCATGTATAATATTAGTTTAATATGGACTTTCATTATTTGAAAACCATTATAGTCACTATTGAGTTTGAAACACTCTAAATAAGTGATACATAATATGTAAGAGCCATTCACCAAACACTTCCCTCTCAGGAATTACCAGACAGTTTGCATGACCAAGATTACCATTCATAGATATACATGAATATCCATTATTCCTCTTATAGGGTTAAAATTCATCTTCAAATCCTTCTAAGATGCACTTAACTATAACCATTCTGAAGGTTCAGATGAAGGTAGGAAAGTCAAATGTCTGAGGATAAAGAGACTAAGGGTTAAAGTGTAATAGTGGAAGTCCTAGAGTTAGAAATAGTATTGATCAACTCGATTTTAACATTTTTGGATTTATAAGCCATAAATTCACAGAAATCTATTAAAATAAAAGTAAATAAACAAAACATTGTCATTTGGGTAAAATAAAATAGATACATACTGTGGGTTGCATCGTGGAGTGTGATATGGTGGGACATTAGTTTCGGGGTTAGAAATACATTATCGTTGTGACCCTATCAGTGTCAGCATGACATTCTCAATGAGACATTGTCGGTGTCAGTATGAAATTTTAAGCATGACACTATCAGTGTCGGCATGACATTGCCAACATGACATTATCAGTGTTTGTAAGACATAACCAGTGTCCTATTGGTGTGACATCCATACTTCATTTTATCACACAGTGGTTGCAAGTAGGCCCTTACTAATAACTTATCCCTAATTAATGTTTTATGTAACTCATCTTTTCAAAGTTCAGTGGGTCAGTGAATATATCAGCGTTCTAATGTTCTATAAATTTCAATTCCCGAGTTATATCACCTTTTTGATAATGATCTCTCAAAAATTGATGTCTTACATAAATATGTTTTATTCTAGAACGATGAACATGATTCTTTGAGATGTTAATAGCACTTGTGTTATCATAATTTATAAGGATATGTCTAAAATGATATCTATAATCTAGTAATGTGTGTTTTATACACAAAATATGAGAACAACAGCTACCGGTATCTAGGTATTCACCTTTGGAAGTAGATGACGAAACACAATTTTTCTTTTTTACTATACCATGCTCCTAGAGACTTTCCCAAAAAGTGACAGTTTCTAGCGGTTCCCATTATATCTAATATACATCCACCAATCCCATCATACGAATAACTAACTAAGTCTAAAGGTTGTCCTCTAGGATATAAAATAGTAAATTTTAAGTATACTTCAGGTATTTAATAATTATTTTAACAACATTTAAATGGGATTATTTTAGATTAGCTTGAAAATGCGTGAACATACACACACTGGACATTCTGTCTAGCGTACTTGCAGTCACATCATGTTAAAATCAATTCATTCCTCTTTAAGTGCTTTGATCAATAGATTTACCATCTCCATCAAGATCTAGATTAAAATTGGTGATCAAAGGAGTATAAATTCATTTTATACTAATAATGTGTAACATTTTCAAAAGATCATTTTTATATTTACTTTGAGATAAAATAATAATTTATTTATTTTTAAAAATTGAAATCTAAGGGAGAATTTGAGTTCTCCTATTTATCCCATTTTAAATTCACATTGTATCATATTTGAAAAATCAATACATAAATAATTTTTTGAATATCTAAAAATAATGTAATGCCCCGACCCCAGAAGCCCAGATTCAGTGAATTATTTTAATACATTGGCATGATTATAATGAATCAAGTATAGAAAGACTGATCAATTTAGCAGTCTCGTAAAATAGATTACATACATGAACGTTACATTACACATTAAAAAATAAAACACAACATAAATGTTCCTTGGAGAACTCCATTAATTCCCTATCTTAACCCTTCTTATCAATCATAATACACTTCTTGTAATCCTGGGAAAAATAAAACATAGAAAGGGGTGAGCTCAGATACTTAGTAAGGATAACAATATAGCTGAAACTTTCATAAATAAACATAAAAATTTAAGGCAATGAATAAGACTAAAATAAGAGCCTTTTAAACATAAAATTCATCATAATATAATAAAATAACACCATTTAATTATTTACATGGATATTCCACTAGTTGAAATATCACATGAAATATCAATATCCACTTTCATAATGATGTAATTCATAATTTCAGACCTTCATAATCCCCATAGTCAAGGCCTTGTGCCAAGACTACAAATAATATTTTGTAAAGGCCTTCTACCAAGACACTAGTTTGTCTCATGAGACCTACCGATGCATCGAGGATCCATAGCGGTATCCACCAGTCTCTTACAAAGTCCAATTCATTCCTTATATGAAATGTTTGAAACATAACATAAACATTCTTATTAAAACTAGCATATGAAATGTCAATACTTTATCCACAAACCATGAATGGTATAAAAATAGCACATCTACAGTTATAAATAACACATTCAATACAATATAGAAGATTGTATTGTAATATATTAACCTAAATAGAGAATAATGAAGGATATTGAAATAGATTAAAATAATCATCAATACTATTTGAGAGAAATACCCCCCATTTTCATGAAAACATTTAAAAGTTACACTATTTGTCAAGAAGACGTTTAAAATATACTTTCGAATCAAAGTGTCCAATAACACTTTGATAATTTTAAAAGGAATTTTAATTTTAAAACATTACTATCCATATAAATAAATCCTTAAAACCATTTTTAAAACACTGACATCAATGAGATAGATTTAGAATAATAAATATTTAAACCATTTAAAATGATATTTTAGTTAGAGTTCCCAACCAAAAGAGAGACACTTGAATAAAAATAATTGAGGAAAAAAAATTATAATATAAAGATAATAAAATAATTCATGATATATTATGTAAAAGTATATTATATTCACCATAAATAAGTGTATTGGTGTATAAAAACAAATAATTATCAATGGAATTTAAATTGAGATAAAATCTGTTATAAAGACTGTATCGATAAGTTAAGGATAAATCAGCGACATAATTATTTGTGAAAAATAAAAATACACTAAATATGATTTTATATTAAGTGTAAATAAATAAGAGGACATTCACACATATTCTTGTAAAAACAACACCAATTAATTGGATGTTTAACTCAATAAATAGTGATTGAGTTAAAATTACTCGTATCAAGTTCATATCAATGACTTGAGAATTTATCAATGGAGTGATTATGTGTATCAAATGTTCATCCACCGAAAAAGGAGTGTAAATTATTACACAAATAATAAATATTTATTCCACACATAATCATGGTGTAAAATAATCAATGAAGTATGCGTAAAGCCCAATGAGTGGAAATTGAAATTTGAAATTCCTTTATTGATTTGGTAACTTATGAAACGTACTCCCCATGAAAGAAGGATCATACAATTATGATGTATATACCCATAAATTAATGTATATCACACACACAATACAATACTGGGTAGTACATACACCACACAAATGGTAGTAGTGGAAAATATAGCATGAATTTCAAGAGAATAAAAGTGAGATGAAAAATACTTACCTTGTACTTTTCCTTGGTCAAGGGTAAGTTAAACTCCTTTATAATAGTTAAATAATTGTTATTAAATTATACAATAACTATATACATAAATATGATATCATATATGATCATTTAACATTGCTTTGTTAAAAATATTTAAGTATTATCGTCGTTTTTGGTGTTAAATGATTCGTTTTCCTTTATATGATTTGTTACGTAAGTAATGTTTGTTATGGATAGGATGTATATTATTCATATTAAGAATGATATTAAGTCTTTTAAACATTATTTTTAATCATCTAACGAAAATTATTCTTGAATGGATATGATGGTGAATGAATCTCACCACGTTTGTGGAGACGATAATATGTACGTACGCACGAGAGACAATATAATTCTTTTTATACTAAAATAATATATGATTGAATGATATATAATATATAAAGAATCGTTATCATGTTATATTTATTATTTACATAAGTTACACATCATTATTATACCAATACAAATAATAATGTATTGAATAACAATTATACAACGACATGGAGAGGGTAAGCCGTACGTACACACGTATGGTGACATGTCATTCAATGGATGGATAGAATAATGAATATGGTTATACCATATTTATAATAACATCAAATTATATAAAATATACTGGATTTATTTTTTTATAATGGAAACAACAAAGAAAAAATAAGTAGAAGAAGAAAAGAACTTGAAAGGGATGACGAAATATTTACCTCTTCTTCAGGTTCTGCCTTTTGATTTGATCAAAAGGGATCCCTAGGGAGGATTTCTGACTAATGTAAGGCCTCTAGGGTGAAGGGAGTATAGTTTAAAGGGAATTTGGTAAGGGTTTTCTGATCCAAAATTCTTTTAAGGTGTGAATTAGAGAGAAGGGGGAGTGCCCTTTTAAAAGAGGGGTGAGAGGCACCTTAGGAAAAATGAGAACTTTTATTTTATAATAAAATACTTTTCGGTTTCTAATGGCTCAAAAATAAATTATTTGAAGGATAAATTAGTTATGGGTCTAAAATAACTCAACCAATATGTTTTAGACATGTTTGAGTAACTATATTAACCCTATATTTTAGATTTAACTCTTAGTTAAATATTTTGACTTTTACCATTTCTCTTTGTATTGTTATATTATATGGTTAATAAACAGACCATAAACTTCCAATAGAACCCCAATATGTTAATTAATGTCAAATATAATATTATTTTGGCCCTATTTCCGAACATTATAATTTTAGTTATATTATATAAACCAATAATATTGTATTTGTTTGAAAAACTCATTTATGTAAATTTTGAGATTATTTAATAATTGATTTTTGTTAAAGTCCGAAAAACATTATTACTTCTAACTAAACACATTTAACCAACCATTTAATGTCATAGTAACCTATAAAATTTGTGTACATCATGAAATATTTCAAATTATATTTATTTTATTATTTATAATATCATTTATTTGATTCTTTCAATAATAAAGAAAATACTGCATCATCATTGTGTCATAAATAAATTTAATTAATCAATGTATAAAAATTATAAATAAAATACCATTATGTATTAAATTGTTTTATCTTTCTAATGAATATTTATAGTCTAAGATATAAAATGTACATCCCTATGTAAATTTTTTTTACTAAAAGATTTATTCTTATGTCATTTTTGTGTTTACATTAACTTAATTGAAATAAGGTGTCATTATCACTTACAAGTGGCACCATGGGGTCCCCAAATCGACCCAAATATGTCTACGGTCAGAAATATATCATCCAATAGGGTTTGTAAATGTGTTAGGGTAATGTTATATTATTATAATATTTTTTGTTTACCCTTATTTACCAGATTTACCCTTTAACAATGGTAAATAAAATATTTACCGAAGTTATTATTCAAAATATCTAAAAATTAAAGTTACCTATTTACACAATTTGGACATCCTGATTCCAAATATGGGATCCATTTTTATAAATTCAAAACATAAAAGTGGAAGAAATTAATTTAAAATTAATTATTGTTGTCAAAACAAAAAGCGTTTTTAAAAAAAATAATAACTTTCAAAAGATTGACACTTGCTTATATACAGTTTAAATGTGAAATCACGTCCAATGACCAAAATTGAATTAAATGGTAAAAATATAATATAATTATACTTAAAAACACTCATTATTATAATTTATCCCTATAAATAATTTTTATTAAAAAAGATATTTTTAATTAGAATTTAGTAATTTTCAGTATTCATCAAAATATGAATGTTATAAAAAAAGTACCAAAAATTTACCCCAAGATAATTTTGATAAAATCGAAATTTAGAAATTAATTCTATTTAACCAATTTCAAAAGATATAAGTTTCATTATTTATTCTAGAATTAATTCCCATTGTCGAATCCAAAACGTGTATTTTTAAGAAATAATAACTATCAAAAGATTGACACTTGTTTATGTCAAATTTAAAGATGAAATTAATTTTATTCACCTAAATTGTATTAAATTATAAAAATATTATATAATTATACTTCCAAACCATTCAAATAAATAATTTAACACTATAAAATATTTCGATTAAAAAAAGTTGTTTTCAATTAAAATTTATTATTTTTCAGTATTCATCAAACTATAAATGTTATTAGAAAAGTACTAAAAATTTATCAAAAATAAAATTTTATGTACTGATTATAAAGAATAATTTAATTTCATTAAATTGAATACATAAAAATTTCAAAAATTGGTATTAAAAATAATTTTTTATTAAAAGGTGGTGAAATTGCATTTTTTTGAAAAATGCTTCTTTTATCTGAAGAAAATGAATTTTTTCTTATTTCATGTATATAAAACAAAAAATATGGTTTATAAAATTATATATAGTATATAAAATTGAAACTTTATTTAATAATATTCATAACGGCTTTTTAATTGTTAGTTTGTTAAGTCGTGGTGCGCTCGAACTCAAAGTTTCATATAGCGCAATCTATTGAATTATGTTAAAGAAAATAACTTACTATGAAATATTGGGGTGTTACATTCTTCCCACTTTTGGAAATTACATCCTCTAAATTTTAAAATTGGTATTGGGAACTTCATTGAATGTCCCACATCGGAAAAAGAGTCAATAAAACTATATCTTTAAAAGAAAGAAAGATAAGTACAAAGGTCACCTAAGATAACCCACACTAGGATTCAATGTAGGAAAACATGGATATAGAAGATAAAACAATCGTCATGTTATGCTGGAGAGTGATTGAAAAAATGATTAGGATAAAGATAACAATAAGAAAACCAAAAACATGTGATGAGATAAACTTTCATTAGTTTCCTAGTAGGAAAAGTAATCAGATAATATTTTTTTACGTTACATTTCATAAAGATGAGGAATTTATTTAAGAGATTGAGCAAGAACATAAATATATATACTTACTTTTTAAGTAGAGTTTAACTATATAATAAATTTCTACTATTAAATCATTTTTTTTCAAACGATGAGTATTAAAGATGACTTGGTTACACCTGAAGAGCTAGAATCAACTTCTAGGGAATCACATTATCGATAAAGGATACACAATATATATTTACCATGACTTTATATATTAACCAAAACCAAGATGGTTAGTACAAGATCAGATGATCCCTAAAAAAGACACTCCATTATAAAAATAAATAGTTATCTTAATTTCTAAAATTAAACCAACGACACCCAAAGTTCAATAAATACCATTCAATAAACAATTGTCCTTAAAATACAACAATATAATCTAAACTAATATTGAAACCCAAAACATATAAGAAGTTGATTACACAATATTCCATGTTAAATTGTATTTCCAAATAACATCGACTAATCTTAAAGTCACATACTTAAAAGTAATTAACCTAATCACATATTATCTATAGTAGGTTAATCATTTCCATAAATAACCCAAATCGCTATAAATCCACAATAAAATCATGGATAAAAAATCCCACATTTCTCCTCAAATGAAATAACATAGTATTCTATTTTCCTTAGGCATATAGTATTCTCAATAGAGCCAACGTCTTCCAAAATAAAATTTATCATTTAATCCCCAAATTATTTTCCTATACTAAGGATATCATTTTATAAGACATAATATCCCAAATAAACTTATTATTGATCAATAAAATTATTTATCTAAAAATAATTATTCACTCTAACCAGGGACTTCATGTAGTCGAGTGGTAGGCAATAAATCCCAATCGCACTATGGTTTTGGGTTCTATTCTTACAGTTCTATCCAACGTGACGGGTTGTCACACGGTCTACGTGTTGTCATTTTTCAAAAACAATATTTTATAACATTCCCAAAATGATATAAATTCCTCAAAATAACTATAAAATAATTTCACCACAAATGTTATCTCATACCTCGCATTTTAATCCCCAAAATTTAATAAAATGTAATTGCCTCAAATTTAAGGATCGTATTTATTCAAATGGTTATTTATAACTATATCAACAATATATAACACAATTATTCCTAAAATATAATTTTCCATAATAAACTTCATTGTTACACATAAGAGAAAAGTCTTCCAAAGAAATCCCATTAACAAAGAGCACTAATACTATTAAACATTTCACCGTCCATTTATTTGTACATAGGTTCTTCCTTGACAAAGGGGTTATAATATAGAATAGGGAATTCACATAGGTAATGCCCAGGTCCCCTACATTTATGGAAAATGACTATAAATGGATTCTTGGGATCTTTTCTATTTTCTTCCATAGTACTCTTCATTTTTCCAAGGAAATTCTTTACTTTATGTCCTTATTTCCCACACATAAATAATTTCTTTGTTCCATTGAGACACTTACCTAGGTGTCTCCTTCCACATTTCCTGTATGATGGAAATTGAGATTTCTTTTCTCCATGTTCTCCACTATAGGAGCACTTATCATTCACCACCTTTCTCTACGTTGTTGAGTTCGGGAGTTGGCTAATTTATATGTTTTTGATCATATTTTTTGAAAAAATATTCGACAATAACATGATATCTTTTACACCATTCAAAATTCCATTCTGTTTCTCATTTCCTCCCTCATTACCAACTTGCAGATCATGTTCAATGTTACTATGACTTCCTTGGAATCCAACCATTGACTAACTCACGAAAGAATAGTGTGAGTCATAAAATCATTTAAAGAATATCAAAACACCTTATTTTCAATCTAAAACACCGTATGATTAACGATTGTAATTTATTCTCATCTTATATTAAAATCCCTCAAATTGGTTTGTAAAAAAATGTGAATTATCCTATGAATATCCCCAGGAATGTCGTAACCAAGTGTGCAACAAGGTCCATTTCCGTGAACTAGTTCTCGTTCGAGTCTAGCTCAAAGCGGTGTTTTCGGGTTTTACCCCTAGGTACATATGTTTCAGAGCTGACTCTACCTGTTCGTATCCAGACATGGATGTATTTCTTGTAAAACTCACAAAATATCTACAATACCAAAATTCTAGGAAGTATTTCTATTCCAATACTCAAATTATATCATAGGGCTATGTTTTCTAATCAGAGTTTGCCTAAATCTAGTTTCATGGTTTGTACTAAACTTTTTATGATACCAACTATAACACCCCGACCCAAGAAGCCCAGAGTCGGTGAATTATTTTAATACATTTGAATGATTAAAAGGAATCATGTCCCGAAAGACCGATCAGTTTAGAAGTCTTAGAAAATATATTATATACATGAACGTTACATTACACTTTAGATAATAAAACACAACATAAATGATCCTTTGAGAACTCAATTACCCCCCAAGATTAACACTTCTAATAAATCATAATACACTTCTTATAATCCTGGGAAAAATATAACAAAAAAATCAGTGGGCTTAAATGCTCAGTAAGGATAACAATATAGAGGAAAATTTCATAAATAAACATAAAAATTTAGGTCAATGAATAAGAATAAAACAAGAGCCTTTTTTAACATAAACTTCAGCATAATATAATAAAATAATTCCATTTACTTATTCACGTGGATATTATACTAGTAGAACAGTCACATGCAATATCAAGAGACACTTTCATAATGATGGAATGCATAATTCTAGACAATCAAAATCCCCATAGTCAAGGCCTTGTGCCAAGACACTATTTTGTCTCATGAGACCTACAGATGCATCAAGGAGATATAGTGGGATCCACCCCTCACTTACATTGTCCAATGCATTCCTCATATGAAAAGTTTGAAACATGACATAAACATTTGTATTAAAACTAGCATACGAAATGTAAATACTTTATCCACAAACCATGAATGGTATAAAAACAGCACATCCACAGTCAAACATAACTCATTAAATAAAATATGGAATATTTTATTGTAACATATTAACCTCAATTAATAATAATGAAGTATATTTACATAGATTAAAATAATCATCAAAACTATTTGTGAGAAATATCCCCCTTTTCTTGAAAACATTTAAAAGTCAGACTATTTGTCAAGAAACCGTTTAAAAAATATTTTTGAATCAAAGTGTTCAATACCACTTTGAATCGTTTAAAAGGAGTTTTAATTTTAAAACCTTAATGTCCATATAAATAAATATTTAAAATCATTTTTAAAACATGGACATTAATGAGAAAAAATTATAATAATAAATCAATGAAATGTTTAAAATGATATTTTGGTTAGAGTTCCTAACCAAAAGAGAGACACATGAATAAAACTAATTGAGGTAATTAAAACTTTATAATATCATGAGAATAAAGGGATTCATTATATACTATGTCAAAGTACATTATATAGACCATATAAAAGTGAATTGGTGTATAACAACAAAGAAGTCTCAATGGAATGTAAATTGAGATCAAATCTTTTATAAAGACTGTATCCTTAGGTTAAAGATAAATCAATGACATAATTATGTGTGAAAAATATAAATACACTCAATATTATTGGATATTAATTGTAAATCAATAAGAGGACATTCACACATATTCTTTTAAAAACTACACCAATGAATTTGATGTTTACCTCAATAAATGATGATTGAGTTAAAATTACTATTATCAAGTTCATATTGATGCCTTGAGAATTTCTCAATGGAGTGATTATGTGTATCAAACATATATCCACATAAATGGGAGTGTAAATTTTGACACAGATAATAAATAGTGATTCCACACATAATCATGGAGTAAAATAATCAATGAAGTATGCGTAAAGCCCAATGAGTGGAAATTGAAATTTGAAATTCTGTTATAGATTTGGTATCATACAAAACATACACCCCATTAAAGAAGTATCATACAATGATGATGTTTATACCCATAAATTAATGTATATCACAGAAACAATAAAATCATCTTAAGTACATACACCACACAAATGGTAGTAGTGGAAAATATAGCATGAATCTTACGGGAATAAAAGTGAGATGAAAACCCCTTACCATGTACTTTTCCTTGGTCTAGGGTATGTTAACCTCCAGTATAATAGTTAAATAATATTTATTAAATTATAAAAGAACTATATACATAAATATGATATCATTTATGATCATTTAACATTGCTTTGTTAATAATATTCTAGTATTATCACCATTTCGGGTGTTAACTGATTTGTTTTACTTTATATGCTTTGTTACGTAAGTAATTTTTTTATGGATAGGATATATAATATTCATATTAATAATTATATTATGTCTTTAAACATTATTTTTAGTCATCTAATGAAAATTATTCTTGAATGGATACGATGGGGAATGAATCTCATCGCGTTAATGGAGATGGTAATCCGTAAGTACGCACGAGCGAAAATATAATTCTTCTGATATTAAAATAATATATAATTGGATGATATAATATATACACAGAATAATTATCATGTTATATTTATTATTTATAACAATTAAACATCATTATTAGAACTATCCAAATAATAATGTATTGAATAACAATTACACCACAACGTGGAGATGGTAAGTCGTACGTACGTACTTATGGTGACATGTCATTCAAAGGATGGATAGAATAAAGAATATTGTCGTAAAATATTTATAATAACATCATAGTATATAGAATATATTTCAATTATTATTTTAGAATGAAAACAACAAAGAAAGAGGAAGTGGAAGAAGAAAAGAACTTGAAATAGATGATGAAATATTTACCTCTTCTTCGAGTTCTTCCTTTTTATTTGATCAAAAGGGCTCCAGAGGGTGACTTTATGACTAAATTAAGGCCTCTAGGATGAAGTTAGAATATTTTATAGGGTATTTGGTCAGGGGTTTGCTGATACGAAATTCTTTGAAAGTGTGAATTAGAGAGAAGGGGGAGTGCCCTTTTATAAGAAGTGGTGAGGGGAACCTTAGGAAAAGAGAGAAATATTAATTTATAATAAAATCATGTTCAGTTTATAGTGTCTCCAAAATGAAATATTTATAGGATAATGTGGGTATGGTTCAAAAACCACCCCACCAATAGGTTTTAGTTAAGTTTGAGTCACAATATTATCCTTATCTTTTAGATTTAACTCTTAGTTAAATAGCTTTACTTTTACCATGTCTCTTTGTATATTTATATTATATGGTTAATAAAAATACCTTAAACTTCCAAGAGAACCCCAATAGGTTCATTAATGTAACATATAATAATATTTAGGCCCTTTGGCTTATCCTTAGACTTTTATTAATATTGTATCAACCAATAATATTGTATTTGTTTTAAAAACTCATTTTTGTCAATTTTGAGATTATTTAATAAGTGATTTTTAACTCATAAGAAAATTATTACTTCTAAATAAACACCTTTAATAAACCGTAACATGTCATAGTCACCTATAAAATATTTGGATGGAATCTAAACTTTCAAATTATATTTATTTTAGTATTTAAATATCATTTATTCGATTATTTTATTAATAAAGAAAAATACTGCATCATCATTGTGTGATAAATAAATTTAATTATTCAATGTCTAGATATTATAATTAAAATACCATTATGTATTAAATATTTTTATATTTATAATTAATATTTATAGTCTAAGAGATAACATGAATAAACTTATGTAAAAATTGTTTTACTAAAAGATATATGCTTAAGTCAATTTTTGGTTTACATTAACTTAATTAATATAAAGTGTCATTATCACTAACATGTAGATCCATGGAGTCCCCAAATCGACCCAAATATGCATATGGTCGGAAATGTATCATCCGATAGGGTTAGGAAACGTGTTAAGTTAATTTATTATTATTATAATATTATTTGTTACCATTATTTACGGATTTACCCTTTAACCATGGTAAATAAAATATTTACCGAAGTAATTATTTAAAATGTCTAAAAATAAAAGTTAACTATTTACACAATTTGGAAATACTAATTCCAAAAATGGAATACATTATTCAAAATTCCAAACATAGAAATGGTATAAATTAATTTAAAATTAATTCTTTTTGTCAAAACAATAAGAGTGTTTTTAAGAAATAATAATTATCAGAAGATTGACACTTGCTTATGTTTAGTTTAAAAGTGAAATCACATCCAATGAAAAAAACTGGATTAAATTGTCAAAATATAATCCAATTACACTTAAAAATAACTCTATATTATAATTTATCACTATAAATTATTTTTATTAATAAAAGTTGTTTTTAATTAAAATTTAGTAATTTTCACAGTTCATCAAAATATTAAATTTATCAGAAAAGTACAAAAAATTCACCCTAAGATAATTTTGATATTCCGAATTAAAAAATTAATTCTATTTAACCAATTTAAAAACTCATAATTTTCATTAATTAATTTAAAATTAATTCCCATTGTCAAAACCCAAAAGCGTATTTTTATGAAAAAATAACTATCAAAAGATTGACATTTTTTATGTCAAATTTAAATGTGAAATTACTTATAATCACCTACATTGTATTAAATGATAAAAATATAATCTAATTATACTTCCAAGCCATTCAAATAAATAAGTTAACAATATAAATTATTTTGATTAAAAAAAAGTTGTTTTCAATTAAAATTTCGTATTTTTCAGTATTCATCAAAATATTAAAGTTATTAGAAACGTACCAAAAATTTATCCAAAATATATTTTTATGACCTGATTCTAAATAAGAATTTAATTTCATAAAATTGAATACATAAAAGTTTCAAATATTGGGTTTAAAATGAGTTTTCCATTAAAAGGTGGTAAAATTTCATTTTTATTGAAAAATAATTCTTTTATATGAAAAAAATGAATTTGTTCTTATATTATATCAAAGAAACACATAATATGAATTGTAAAATTATATGTAGTATATAAAATTTAAAACTAAATTAATATTATTCAGAACTGCTTTTGAAAGGCTAGTTTGGTAAGTCATGGCGCGCTTAAACTAGGTGTTGCGTATAGCGCAAGCTATTTAATTACTTTAAAGAAAATAACATATTATGAAATATTGGGGTGTTATAAATAATGTCATAAAAATATATTTTAACTATTAACACAATTTATAAATTCTTTTTAAAGTTAATTTGACTAGTTATATATTTTTTAAAACCATTCAAAAAAAGTACTTAGCCAATCATATTAATCTCTTGAAGCCACTTTTAATCCATATTAAGAATTGGTTATTTTAAAAACATGATTTTGAAAATGCGGGTTCATAAAACTAGTGGTAATTCAAAAATAACATCTCCAACTATATAACTATTTATGAATACACTTTTGACATCAATTTGATATAGTTCGAAATTTAAATGATCTATATATGCTAACATGATTTTAATAGCTTCATGTCTTGGAACTAGTGAAATGGTTTCCTCATATAAAGTAACATCTTCAAGACTATATCATTGTCCAACCAATATATCCTTATTTCTCAAAATGGTTCATTCATTATCTACATTGTTTATAAACACCCGTTTTGTGTTTATGGTCAAGGTGTATTTGGGTATATCTAGTAGTTTCCAAAATTTATTTCTTGCAATCTGATTCAACTCTACCTTTATAAACCCCACACAAAAATCAACACTAATTGAATAATTAATGTTTTTTAGGTTCAATCTATGATATTATTGATTGATGTTCGACCTGGTTCTTAAGAGAAGCTCTAGCTTGAGTTCTTTTATTTAAGTCCCTAACTACAACATCTAAGGTATTATTCTTAATGGTTCTAAAAGATCTAAAAAAGGATGGACTAGTTATTTTAGTTTCATCTATAGGTTCGGGTTCACAATTGATAGAGTCTAGAAACCTTCCAAAACTGGGGGATTTTAGAAATTTCTGAATAGTAGGCTCATGATATACGACCTTAATTTATATATTGGACAACTCATACATAATATTTTTAAGAGGGGCTTTAGATTGATGTGGATTTTTTTCATCTAATTTTACATGCACATATTCTTCAACACATGATTATTTTATTAAAAACTATATATTCTTTACTAAGGATGAGTAACCTAGGAAAAATACTCAACACTTTTGGATGTAAATTCAATAATATTTTCCTTAGTGTTTAGAATATATACTTTTAAACCAAATACTTTGAAGTAACTAACTTTTTTATTTCAATTTTTCCATAACTCATATAAATTTTTCTTAATAATAGATCTAATTAAGACTGTTAACAAAATAACAATTGGTATTCATAGATTCTTCCTAGATGTAAATTAGTAAACCACATTCATTAAAGAAAATTTAGGATATTTCTTGAAATGTTTTTCTATCTTTCTATAACACCATTTTGTTTGGGTTTCCTAGGAGAATAGAAGTTATGACTATTTCTATTTGGTGATCAAACTGATTCCAAATCATGATTTTCAAAATAATTGACATGGTCAGTTCTAAATGATTTAATTATTTTACCACTTATGTTTTCAAATGTTATAGAATATGTGGTTAAGTATGAACAAGATCTACTCTTATGATCTAAAAAGAAGTTTTATGTATACATGGATAATTCATCAATTATAACATCAATATAGTGATTCCCATTAAGAGATGAAAATGTATATGGTCCAAAAAAACCATGAGTACCATCTCATATTGATAAGAAGATGAATCATCTTTCTCTGGTTTGAATGATATTTTGGGTCGTTTTCCCTTTTGAGATGGATTGTAACATTATTGTTTGGAAATTCTAGTTTTGGTAGATCCTTGAGTAAACATTTACATGTAATATTTATAAGTGAGTGATTTTTAGAGTTTCCTAATCTCTTTTGACATATCTAGGATTATTTATGAAAGGGACATATGTAAGAAACATTTTAAGAGTCTAAATAACCCATTTTCACAACATAAAAATAATCATTTCTAAAAGTAGTAAATACTAACATGTTTTTAGAATTAAACACATCACATCCATCGTTTAAAAGTTTAACAATGAATCCATCATCACATAACCAGAAGATACTGAGCATATTTTAATTTTATCCATCAACATAAAATACTTTTGAAATTAAAATTTAATTATTGTTACAGACTTTTCCAAGGCCAACAATTATTCCTTTATAATAGTCATCAAATGTTACATTCTTACTCTCAATAATTATATGATTTATAATGCTCATGTATTAATATTTCATGTGTCTTGAAAATCCATTGTCCAAATACAATAATATTTTACAGGAGAATTTTAAGCATACTTACAATATAGAAACTTCAATGAAGAAAATTTTTTGGCAGCCAGACTTTCTTGGGTCCATTAATATTAGTAATTAATGATTTGGTATCCTATAAATTATTTATTAGTTTTATATAAAATGTTTTTAATGTATTGGAGAAATAAAATATATTTGGTCTAGAAAAATTTTATGTAGTACAGGATTGTCTACTGATAAAACATAGAACTGAATTTTCAAATATAGGTAGCAAACCAAATTATATATATTTTTATACAAAATTATTTTGTAGATGGTGTCTTTTTCTTGGGTGATAACCTATACTAGTAGAATATTTTGGTGAATCTTATTTTCCATGAATTTGGATGAATGAGTTCTTTCCATTGGTAAAATTTTCCAAGTCAATTTTCAATTTATCATTCTATAATGTAAGCTTGTTATTTTCTTTAATAAATTGATCATTTTTATCTTTATCTATAGTAAGGTCATATTTAATAGTAGAGGTTCTTGAATGTTGTTTATTTAAAAATTTATATTTATGTTTTAATTCATTACATGTGTCCTCAATCATTTTATAGTACTAAAAAGTTTCCTCATTGGTCATGTTTTCATAATCAAATTCATATTCAGAATTCTATGAATTCTTTATAGGAGATTCAGCTGTTACCTAAGAAGTGTTTTTCATGTTGCACATGTTAGATTTGTCACCATTTTTATCCTATGATTACTCTGAATCACTAGATCTATCCTTATAATCACTCCTGGTGGCCTTCATTTCCATATTATTCATTTTATCATTGCCCTCATTTTTGTTCATATTATTTAACATAGGATATTTATCCTTTACATGTTCTCCTCTCTTATAATCGTAATAGAAAATCTCAATTATGTTGTCACCTCTTTTCCAATCCTTTGTTCAGTTTCAATTATATGCTTACATTCTTTTACAACTGGTATTACTAAAGAATTTCTTTTCTGTAAATTTTTTAAACATTGAGGATAATTGGAACAAATCATTATCCCATTTAGGTGATGATTCTTCATTTCATGAACTGTCTAATTGTATATGTGCCTTCTAATTTTCATTGTATTTAGGTGTTGTGGTCTTGAAAGCCACTGAATTTCTATTTGGTCCATCATCCTATTTTTTTTGAAATTTTATTCTTCATTAAACATCATCATCATACCTATTAGTTCCATTATTAGAGACATACTAATGTCACAAGATTCTCTCTTTAACACTGAGGTTCCCCACCATCTGTCCGGTAGACTTATGAGAAATTGCATGATTTGTTCTCTGGTTGTAATTTCCTTTCCTAGAGAAATAATAGTGTTTAAAATAACATTAAATATGAGATACATGTCAGAGATAGTTTCATCATGATTCTTCTTAATGTTATCATATTTAATAGTATGTATGTTAAGTTTCATTTCCTTGACATTGCTGGTTCCTTCATGTGAAATATCTTGAGTATCCCAAATTTTATAGGTTGTTTTACATGACTAAATCCTACGTAATTCTTCATCCTTTAAAGAATAATATAAGGAATTCATATATTTGAAGTTATTATTATAAGTCTCTTAGTTGGGTTATCCCATTTATTAGGGTAGTAATAGGAATACTATATTCATCATCAATTGAAGAGAAAATTTCAAAACCCATATATTCTAAATGAATTTTCTTCTTAATTCTCCACTGATATTAATTACATCCATTGAAAAATAGAGGAATGTTAGTTTCATCACCTAACATCCTATTATCCGTAAACAATTATTGAGAATAGGTTATTAAAGAGATAAAAATTTATTAAAAATATAAGTTTTGATATCTTTTAATCTGAACTAAAATCATAGCTTAAAATATTTATAAGAAAATGAAAATAGACGACTAAAAATAATTTAATGTCCAATGGTAGTCAGAGCTGGACACTTAAGAGGAGGGTGGAATTGAGTTTCTAAAAAAATTTCTGTTAAAAACATTTTTCAAAAGTTCCCCAATTTTAAAATTAAAAAAACCTAGTTAACCAAAGTCAAATATTCATAAGAGTTTCATTAATAAATTAATTTCTATAAAAAGTGATTATTTTTATTCTATAAGTTTTTTTAATGATTTATATTACTTTTGAAAGTAGTTTACTAAATCATAAAAAATTATAAACACTTTCTAAGATCATCTATCAAAGTAAAATTTAATTATCTAAAATAAGAATAATTGAATAGAAATATAAATTTGATAACACAGTGGAGTAAAATAAGATTTTTAGTCTCATGAAGATACATAATCCTCTCCACTTAGTGATCAACTAACACCAAGAACTTTATATTAATAAACATGATCCACACCCTAGATCAAGTTTCACAAAAACATACAAAGCTATCTATGTCAATTTGGACCTTTACAATAGATATAAATAGGAAAATAACTAGGTCACATAGGAACCTCTTCCATAGTTTTATGTGGGTTTAAAATGGTTTAAAAAGATGAGTGATTGATGATATCATTAGTCCTCCTACATAGCATGAGTGAGTGTGTGTGATTATAATACAAACACCCATACTGCTCGAAATGTAGTGAAATTATACACAATAGATATGAAATAATGATATAGGGATTAGAATGCTCTGAGTGATGTTCTTAATTCTTCTAGGCTCATTGGGTAAATAAGATGTGGAACTGGTTCCCTATTCTGAAAACTGACACCAAAATAGTGTTTTGTCGAAGCTCTGTGTTCTTGTTTCCCAGAATAGATGAGTTATGTTTTGAAGGATCAATTCACTAGGGTTTGTTGCTAAAATAATTTTGAGACTTAGGTTCTCAGTAAATCCTTCATATAAATGGTTATAAAGATTGAGAATTGTTCATTTTTCCTACTTGATTTCAATTCGGAGGTTCACTTGATATATCTCTTATTTTATCTCAATTTATTTTTTTATATTCTACAGATGAAAAGAATAAGAACAATCTATGACATGAGGGCTTCCTCGTACCTCATACTATTCTATGTCAATGTTTCCAAAAGATATACTAGGTCATTAATATAATAAGAAATTCTATGTTTCATATAAATGACTCTTATAATTAGTTTTTAATTTAAGAGTAAATATTATTTTCTAAGTATTGAATGGTAATTCATTTCATCAGTCACTCTTGTCATTGACTCCTTCTATTGGGGAATCCTTCTGTCAGTGACTCCTTCTATTGGTGACTCCTTTCGTCGGCGACTCTTTCAACTAGTGATCCCTTTTTTAGGTGAATCCCTCTATTAGTGACTCTTTCTGTTGGTGACTCCTTATATCAATGACTCCTTCTATTGGTGAATCCATCTATCAGTGAATTCATAATTCGGTGATTCCTTCTACGAGTCTATTTTTCTATTGGTTACTCCTTCTATCAGTGACTCTTTCTATCGGTAACTCTTTTTTTCTATCAGTGAGTTGTTCTGTCGGTGAGACATGTGTTATGTTTGTGAAGAATGTGTTCTGTCTTCTTTTCTAATAGTATAAACTTCAACAGAATTATTTTATACTTTAAATTGAAAATAGATAAACATAATTATTATTTTTTAAATTAACTAAACATGGTTTGACATAAATGAACATGATTGGACCTGATTTTTGATTTTTAAAACTGTAGAAGTCTAGCACATAACTATTAATGCCCCTTTTGTGTAATTCATTTAAAATAAATTATTTTATCCATTGAAAACCCTATCCATTTTTCATTCAATTTTTTATAAGTTCATATATATTTCTTTAAAATTGTGAAACATTTTCCTTTTAGGTAGAAATATATTTTTCCTGACATTTCTTAACCTCATGGAATTCTCTTTCCATTTCCATGAATATAATTTGTGGAATGTACATACTAGAAAACAATCTCATAAACTCAACCTATTCATTCAAAAAAATTTCATCCACATTCATTATATTATTTATACGAATATCCCATTGATATATTTCACATTTCAAATTATAAACCACCATGACATATTTTTCATGCTCAATGAACTAGTGAATTGAAAATATTTTTTATTCTATACTAATCCATTACACAATCACTGGTGGATGAGTTGACCCACTAAAATTATTTAGATGTTGCCTTATGAAATACTAAATGGTGTAGTGGTACATTATTTTTTCATTGGTAATATCATTTCTATTTTATACTTAAAATACATGCATAAGTAGAACAATATGATTTTGTATTAATTATATTATTATTTCAGAATTAAAATTGGAAAATCATTTTATTGGCTACTAAAACCTTAAAAATCATGATTATTTTTAGATACATTGATCAACTAAAACAAAAAATCATAGTTTAAGAATAAATCTATAGTAATAAAAGTTAGTCATCAAATAATCATAAAAATAATTGTTTAGATATCAAAAACATGAAAACTTTCTATCAACCTATAAACAATTTAGTCATCCAAATATCACTTTTTTTCATTATATGATATCTTATGTTCTATTATTATGAAATTTATAACTCAATATCCAAAAATATTTATATCCTCATGTGATACCAACATTGGTGACCTTAGTATAAAAAACATAAGTATTTAAAATTTTTAGAAAAATATTATATTCATTTCATAATAAAACAAAATAAAAAACCTTATAGGTTTAATATATTTAGAGATAAGATATGTAATAAACCTATTTCAAGAAATAACAAAAACATATCCTATAATGTTATTCCCTAATAATAACTTTTATACAAATTTGATACATAATACTCTTTTTCAAAACTATGGAACATATAGACATAAGATAGGGTGATCTTAGATAATCATAAATAGTAAAAATGCAATATATTAATCTATCACCATATTAAAGAATAATATACCTATAATAATATGATATCATAATTATAACATATTATCTTCAGGAATAATTTTTCATAGATCGTACATGATGTGTCACGGTATAAAGCATTAACATTTCAAAAGGCATTGGTCATAAGAGTGAGGATATATAATTAATCTATCATGATCCATGAGTGCATATAATAAGCCTAGTAATATGAAATTGGAATTATGGCACAATTACAAAAAGATTACACAATTTAATTAGTCAAGTTTAACTTCCAGGACTATAATACTATAAAAAGTCCCACAATATATTGGCTTCACAACACATTACATCATTTATTTACTCAATGAACATTACCAAGATTATCATAGCAGATAGAGTCCTTTACAGAATTGGGTTCACTCCCCATTTAAGTACATATTAACACATGGTATATCAATCATTATAAAATACACTATATATAATTAATTAACCCACCAATCACATAATGAAAACTATACATATGACTGTCACAATATCACAATAAGATTCATTAATTGATCATATCAGCACACATGGATACGAAATAGTTTTCATAATCATTTCTTCATAACATTATCCTAAAATATAAAGATAAATATCAGGGATAATATAATTATTTCACATACCATGTTAAATTTAATAATCATCAATTTATATTTTTATAGATGAAAAATAATTTTAAAAGATATTTTCATTATTGATTAAAAAATAGTGTAAAATTACATTTCCTTTCAGCATCATTAATAATATCAATTTCCAAAATACATCAAAAAAATATAATTTGAAAAACCCTATACAAATTAAATTTAAACTTCAATTAAAATAACATTCATGATGGTTTGAAAATCTATTCATGCAGAAAAGGTTAAAACATTGATTCAATTCACACATTTTGGGAAGTTTCCAAAATTACATCATTCAAAAAATAAAAAATAGGTCTTTATAATATAAATTGAATATAAAATAAAATAGAATTGAAAATGGATTTAAAATAGGAATCTAAATGTATAAAATTCCATTCATGAAAATATTTTAATGAACATGGAATGGGAATAATAAATCTCATATACTAAAAATGTAATAAGGTCGACACGTCCTAAAACATTATCTCGATCATTTTATGTACCATCAAATAATGAAATAAAAGAAAATTTAAAGCCCCTATAAATAAATAGATTATATTAAATTAAATTAGGTGTAATGGGTAAGGATCATATAATTTCCCTCAATGTAAATTTAAAAGAGGCTGTCCTGAAAAAAAATGAGATCGTAACATAAACCCTTACCTAAAGTCGTGTCTTTCTTTACACACACTCTTAAGATACTATGTAATAAATTTAAAATTATTATAAATCTATACCAAAATAATATTGTTATTTATTATTAAATCTTATATTCGCTTAAAATTATTAATAACCCATTTGTTTAAAAAATATTTTTGATCGATATTATGGTGAAATTTTTTCTCATTCATGTTTTTGACCCATAGTTCTGGTACACAAACCATGGTAATGGTTTCATAATATCCTTAATATTTATCATTTTAAAAATAATATATCGTAATATAGTAATAATAACATAACAAATATAATATGTATTCATTAAATTCATACATATAACCATCCACGTTTTGAATACATGAAAAAATAATCAGATATCTTCAAGGAGGTAGTAGTTTGAACGTATTTTCAAATGAAGGATATAATTTCCCATAGGATGAAAAGGTGGTATAAAATAGATATATCAATTACAAAAATACATTTTTGAAGAGTAAATATACATATTTCATCATTTTATGATTATTATAGAATATTTTTAGGATGTTAAAGAATAATTAATCTCAAAATAGATCAATAAAGACAAATACATATTAATTAGGAAACCTCTACTAAATTACACCTTAATCCTACATATTTTGGTCTGTTATAATGATTAGAATCTATAAGATGTGGGGGACGGATTCTAAAAATGTTTTAGATGCATATTTTTTTGGGCAAGACATGTTAATTATTGGGATGGATTGAGGGGGATATGACCTCCTTTTATAAGTGAGTTGAGAAGAAACCTTATAAATAATTAAAATGTAAAAATATATTTAGGTCATATTCAAGTGAATTTGGAACTAAATTCATATAGGTTAAAATATAATACATTTATATGGTTGAGATAAATCCAATAACAAAAATGTATATTTCATTAAATGATATTTTAAATCTACTATTTTACCTTAAACCCCTCATTAACCCCTTTTAACCATTACCAAAAAACATATTTCTACCATTATTAATATTAATTATTAATGAAAATGAATGGGTTATAATTACCATATTTTTATGTGATGATTAAATATATTTTAAACTAATTATCATATTCAATACCTAAAATTTTAAAAAAAATCATCTTAAAATACATGGAAAATATTAAATGAAAACAGTTTTTAGAAAATAATGGATTTAAGAATAAATCTAAATATATTCCCATAAATTCCTTTTAAACAGATTATATGATAGTTAAATTGTATTTATGAACATATCATTTTCATATTTAAGGAAAATAATTCAGCTATAATTTTCAAAAAAAATTACTATGATAAAAAAACTCACACATAAATACGAGTTTTTTAAAAAAAATACAGTTTAACTTCATATGTCTTATATAAAATTATAAATAAATGATATTCATTGAATTAATTTTATAAATATATTAAAAATAGTTTGAATGCACTTAATTTATTTTGAAAGATTTTTTTTGGAAAAATAATGTTCATAAACTAATGTAAATCAAAATAGTTCATTAAGAACAATAGTATATTAAAATTGAATTTAAAATTATTATAAAAAAATATTTCACTTAAAATCCATAAAATATGATTAATTTTATAATAAAGGTGAATTATTTACCTTTTTTTAGGTTGTTCGAATGATATATTTTTTATACATTAAAATTTAAAATTTACAATAATAAATTTTATTGAATTTTCTAGTTTTATGCCCAAAAAATTAATTGATATCTAATATTTATGGTATTTTTATTTCAAATGATATTATTTAAAAAGGATAATGAATTTGTATATTAAGACATTATTTTTATGTGTATAAAATTAACGAATAATTTTGAGTAATTTTTCACTTTTATATTAATCTATTTCCCAACACATGGCTAAGCCTCAACCACAAGAATATCACATTGCCAGCCTAGAGGAACATGTACAATTTAGATTGGGTAGGGATAGTTCCCTTGTATTAGGGGACCTAGGAAACACATTGCATGCTCGAAAGCTACAAAATTGCATTCCAGATCTATGCGCAGTGGTAGGAGTAACATCTGACTAACATGAGGTGGCATATTGCTGTGATAGGGTTCCACTGAATCGCATCCAACTTTACTGGGATAATTTTGAAAGGAGTTATATTATTAAAAAGATATAGGGTGAACAATATTGTTATGTGGGATGAAATTATTTTTACATCACAATTAAATTAATAAAATAAATGTGGTATAGAACTTGAACATCGGGGCACCACCTCAGACGCATGCCACTTCCATCTGACACCTTTTCGGCAACCATACGATCATTATTTGATGATGTATAACTCTAATACATCCACTATTGAGCTTGGGATTGCCCCAATGAAATATTTCGATTCTTGGAAACCATGAAGGATTACCACTATAGATTGCATTAACCTCTTCAAAACATTAATAATGATAATGAAGTCTCTATTTGAACATGATATTAACACAATAAATTACAAACTATGATAATGAATTAAAAATTTGCCACTATCTTGTATTGATGAATAACATGGTTCAACGGAACAGTTCAATGATGAAAAAGGTACTAAAATTTATTATTAAATCAAGGTAGGTTTTGTGAAGTGTATAAAATGATTGAGATATTTCTGCTATGCTTTACAGTGGAAGAATTTCGGGAATAAAAGAGCACTAGGCTCAACAATTCCACCAAAATCACTTGAAATTCATATTGCATCATGAAGTCGAGATGATACCATGAATACATGTTTTTGAATTTAGAAACTCTTTCAAATGTTTCTTAGTGTTTAGTTACACTTAATTTTACTAAATATTGTTTTGAAATAAATTTTATTTATTTGATATCTTATTTTACACGTAATAACGAGTTTTAACTAACCAAAATATAATTTTAATACAATTTCTTTAAACATGACTATAATAACCAGCCCATAAAAAATGGAAGAGTGGATGTAAATAGACATTTTTATAAAATTAATTATAATGGTTTTTGATAAGGAAAACATATTTATAAATAAGTACATTGTTATATGTGAAATCACCATATTCTACAAAAGTATATTTTTATATAAAGTAATGATTAGGATTATTTTTTATGAAAAAAATAAATTAATAATTTAAATTTTAAAAGAAAAATATTTGAAAAAATTAGATTTATTTTTGGAATAATAATTTAAAAATATATTTAGGAGGATGTTTTTGGATTTTTTTGAAAACATTAAAAATATTATGAATTGTGAAAACTAATGGTTTTTATTGAAAAAGTAATTGTATTTATAGAATTAATTAGTAATTTTTTTATATGATTTTAAAAGTAAAATAAATTTAGTTATATATTGAATAATCTAATACATTTCCTTATAATCATTTTCTTAGTTAATTTTTATATGAAAAATTTTTATTCTATTCCAAAAAGTTCCCCACAGAAATCATTAATTCATCACATCTCATGGATTATTTTTTATTTAAAAATTATTTATTTCTATATACTGAATTTGGAAAAACATATACAATATTTTGAATGAGAATAATTAATATTTTATAATAAAATAAACTTAATTTCTTTTCAAAAATAAATAGTTAAAATATTAATATTTATTTTCCATGGTTAAGGTTAAAATGATTATTCATGGGGGATAAATTAAAATTATATGGGGAATATTTCAATAAATAAATTATTAAATATAATTGTATAGAAAAATTTCAATCCTATACTTCCTAATATTAAATTTATTGTCGTTTGGAATATTTAATCTTGTTAATTTCTTTATGTCATTGGAATATTTTGGGATATTTACAAGTTGTTTCTATTTCGGTTCCATTCCCCACATATCAAATGACCTATCCTCTCCAATATTTTCTTCTCCACACTCGAATATAATTTTATTATAATATTACTACCAAAACCCATCCTTTATTCCCTAACTATGTATTGGGGGCCTTATTTTGATTAGAAAACCCTTATATGAATGATTTTATTTTTAACATATGGATTATCTCGAAAAAGATGTATAACTCATAACCATGTATTTTTTATTTTATCCTCCACATAATTAAAATAATATTTAAATAAGACTATATAATCAAACCATTATCAACCAAATACTATTATTTTATTATTTTAATACCATAATCTTTATCCATCTTATCTTGCTTCAAAGGAGAAACAAAACTATATATCATGTCTCAGATGAAATACTGACATGAAAGCCAATTTAATTCATTTTCCATAACCAAATATCATGTATTGATGAAATTATTTAAAAACGATAATATATATAAATATATATATATTATTCCAATCATTACTTATTCCTTCTTACATTCCTTCCTATTTGAATATGATAATGACAATCATGGGTACGATAGACTACTACATCACGATGCAATGTGGTATGTTTGTCCTTTATAGATTACATGGATGGTAATAAAGATGATGATAATGAAAATATATGATAAATATAACATAAAAATTATTCTACCATGGTAATATATAATCCAAATTTCTTTAATTTCATCCATCAAGACAATGAAAACAGTGTTCATTCATATATATGACCTTTCATATCTTGGAATAGTGTAATAGATTTTCTATATATAAAAATAATGGACTACTATAAATACATATTTAATGATTATATATGATATTTATTTCATTGGGAGAATCTTAGATATTATTCAACCATTATAATAGAATGATTAATGAACATACCAAACCAAAACATATGTGAAAAGAAGAAGTTATTACCTAAAATCTTATTTAAACAGAGAGTTATAGTAAGTGGGTAATAAAAAGTCACAGGTTAATCATGTGGGGAATGATATTTTTATATTTTATATTTTAATAGATTCACAATAAACCTATATATTTATCAAGGATGTTTTAATGTGTAAGATGGTATTCCAAACATAAGGTGTTGGATTGTTTAATCAATTTGACTTCTTTGAGACATATGTTATCTTATAAACCAATATTATTCTATGAGGTGTATATAAATACCCATTGAAATTTCATGTTATTAATTACTTTAATCTAATGATATTTTATATTTATGTTAATGTTATAATTTCATGGGGTTTATCACTCAAAATCTATTGATTTTTAACTGTTTTATGATACAATTACATAATTTATTAGAATTATTTATTTTCATACTTATGATGCTGAAATTTTATTATCTACCTCTCAGAAAAATATTTTAATTTATTCTACAATTTTTATTTATTTATGGTACATGTTTTCCTTTATTTTGAAACTCTTTATCTTCTCATTATTCAAAAATAATGTTCTTAAAAAACAATATTTCACCCTTTTGTCAAAAGACTAATTCTTTTCATAAAAATGTTCCAAAAAAACTATTAAAAAATATCCCAAGAACATATTAAAGAAAATTTTATCCATGGTTTACTGTTTGATAAAAAATACAAGAAATATTCCTGGGTTTTTTCAAATAATGCATGTTTGGATTTTACTTAAAATGAGAGAGGAATATTAGTTTTAAAATACACTATAAGAACAATACATCTATCTATCAAGAATAGTTAATAGTTTAAATATTATATTATATGATTTCAAGGATTTTTCAAATTAAAATATTTCCTCAATTTTTCAAAAAATATTATATCATAATTAAATTATTTTAATGTGAAGATGTATTCTCTCAGGAAATATTCAAACTTATATTTCAATATAATTTTCTATATAAGATGAAATATCAATTAGGTGACATAATAATTATTCTCTTATATGATCCAATTATAAAAGAATTATTTATTCTTAATATGTTTTGTGTTTATGGTGATAATATATTTATGAAACCCAATTCTTCATATTATCTTATGCTATGAGAAAATTTTTGTGAAATCCATTTTTTATCGGTTCTTATATAATAAATGTGTTATGAATAACATTTAATTTAATTGTTTTTGATATGATGAATGATTTATAATATTCTATCACATGTATGTATTATTTTACATAATTGACGGTTGGGACCTATATCTCTCATGAATTAATTGGGTAATAATTGATATCCCTTAAGATAATCCGGATTAGAATGATGAGTGATTATATTTCAGTGAGGGACTTCTTCCACTATGATAGTATTTAGAGAGAACCTTGAAGACTATAATAGGTGTCTTTGTTAACCCATTCCAATATTATAAAATTAGATATGATCTATAACTAATATGTAAATTATTTTATATGAATATGTGTATGACCCAATTCAATGTATTATGTGAATTTTATCCTCTCAGGGATATTATTCTTTGATTCCCTTATGATTCATGTATCATGAAATATGAAAATTTATATCTTGAATGATGATTATGATCATTCATATCCATGGTAGTGTATTCAAATATCATGCTCATTTTCTCATGCGCATATGCTAATAGTATGTATATATATCACCCCTTTTTACCCTTATAAGTCATATGAGCTTTCCCATTCTTATATTTCATTTACTAAGGCTACAATGAAAGGAATTAGAAACTATAAGTATAATAAGGGATATATTTATGAGTAATTAACTATGAGATGATACATAAATCTTTTGAGATAGTTTTTTTCTATTTCCATGTTTCTAAATGCACTAGTCCTATGTTGTATTGAAATTCATAATAATGTTATTCACTTAATATTATTATATTATGATTTAATAACTATGTACGAAAAGTGTGTGTTTTAATATATAGTATAAAATAAATTCTTTTTTAACCTTCCAAAACATTGATAATTTTTTTTGATGATCACATATGATAATTCTAAGTGGATTAAAGTATCATGGGATTTTTTCCAAGGACATAGGAAGTTATTTTTGATCAATAAAATCACAATATATAAACTACAAGTGGAAATTGTTATTAACCATGTGATCCTTATCGTAATTACTATTAAAAAGTTGTGTTCAGTTTGAATTCAGTGTAACATGGTACATGCCATCTTCCCTTTATGTGCAACTAATTTTACACTCCTGGGGATATGAATAGATTAACCCACATTTTATTAGTGAGCTATCATTTATGATTTGAATAGATGATAACCATTAATAAACTATGTTAACCTGAAGGTACCATAGATTGAAAACAAGGTTTCATGATTTATACTTCCTTTAAATGATTTTTCATGATAATGAGGTTCCCCACTATGATAATAGTTGCTTACACTATTTATTTTGGACTTATTTAATTACATGAACTAAAAGGAATTAGGTTAACATTAAATGTGATAGGAAATGTGTTAACAAAAAACCAAATTTTATTATTTATAGAGTAAAATATATTCTGATTATTTCTAATCATTTATCATGATATATGATTAGAAACATGCACCTTAACTGACACTTAGACACATTAATGATAATAATGATTATTTTTTCAAAGAGCTTTGTGGTGGAGACCTTGGAAGAAACATGATTGAGTTTACTATATGAACATAATTTCAAAATAAGAACTCTAGAGAATAACTTTAAGGAAAAAGTTATATATTTTATGCATGAAAAAAGGGAATAGTGAATGAAATTACCAAAATGGAAATGAAATAATTATTTAACTTAATAGATTGTAATGATGGTCAATTTAATGTATCATCAACTGATGAGTGATTTTAATGTGGAAATTATGTTCATTTTGGAAATTTATGTATTAAGGGAAGATGAAGAATATAATCATTATGGTTTTATGAGAATGTTATTTTTTGATGATGACGATAATACTAAAATTAAAAAATTAAAGGAATGAGTTATTAATTAATATGTTGATGAAGCCTAGTTAATTTATTAAAAATGATATGGGATGATTGATGTGTTTATGTTTTAGATATAGTGAATTTTATAATATGAATCACGGAATATATAAGGATAAATCTATAAATGTTTTTTATCAGTGAATTTATAGACAATGATGAATGGTAATAATGAGAAGGAAAATTGATTTAGTGGAAAGGTGACATTTTATGTAAAAATGATGATTAAGCCGAAAATATCACTAAATATTCTCTTGGTTTTGAGATAATGGTATTGGGATAAATAGATGATGGGTATGGGTTTTGTAAAATGGATAGTATTTATTACCATGTAAGTGCTTAATGATTTAATGTGAAATATTTTTGTGTTATCATTGATGGAGTTCAGAATTTTTATTTATTTATTTAATGTATTCAACAATCTATGATTTTTTTATAATTGAGGGAATTGTTAATTTTTGAAAGAAAATATGTTTAATTATGGTTTAATTAATGTTTTGGATATTACCATGTTTCAGAATACTATATTGTTAATGTATTCACATTTATGATAAGTGAAATTAATAGATACATCATGTTTTTGGTTGATTAGTGATACTTTCAACTTAAAAATTTTATTACCTTTTTTATAATTTTTTTGATTTCAATGTTAGTAAGACATGGAGGTTCCTTAAGGATAACTATTAATAGACTGGATTAGGATTATATATGGGTTTTACTGGATAAATTAATCTCAATATTTAGGTTTTGGTAAATATTTAAATACTCATAGAATTAAAAACGAATCTAAGGATGATTTTATCTCTTCAAGTATGAAAAATTAATCATGAATATTCGTTTCAGGGATGGATTGAAAATTAATCAAAAAAAGTATGAATTTTTATTGTGACCAAAAGGATAAATGTTTTGTAGTTAATTGGGTCCCTTATAAACTCTGAATCATATTAGATGGTATATTATCTGTTGGTTCATAAACCGATCCATTCTCAAGTTCACAATGTGTTCCTTTTATATCTCTTAAGGAAGTACATTCTTTACCAATCACATGTACTGAACACAGAGTTGCAACAGCTAAAGAATGATTATAATTTTTAGTAATAACCAGGGGAGATTTTAGTTAGTATATAGAAAATTATATATAATGAAACCACTCACCTGGTCAGAGTTTTTTTGGAAATCCCACCCATTTTAGATGGCTACGTGGGATCCTGACGAAGTGATGAGGAAAAACAATCATCATTTTTTTGTATCAGAGCAAATAATTTTTAGGTTGACATCCATTTTAAAGGGGATGATTGTACCACCTCTATATTTTATGTCATATTATTTTGAATGAATATAGTTTCTTGGTAGTTTGTGTTATAGGAATCATCATGTTCTAACGAAGTGAGATATAATACTAATATTATTATTCAAAATTTACAATTATATCCTATCCATCAAACATGGCTATATGAATATGAATAAATATATATTAAAAATTAATTATAAAAGTTTTATATAAATTAAAAATACGTATAAATAAGTACTTAGTTTTCGGTAATCATTATATGCTTCAAAAATAAATTTTTGTCCCAAAAAAACAATATTCAATTCGTTTCTATAAAATTAATGAAAGTATTTTTTTTTCAAATTTTGGAAAAAATATAGAAAAACATAATTTCATTTTTAAATCGTAATAACAAATTAAGTTTCAAATAATTTTATATGTATTTTGATAAAAATATTTATTTTCCAATGAATAATGCAAGATATTCATTTTTATTGAAAATAACTTTTTCAATTAATGAAATTATAATATAAAATACTAATATAATTTCATTTAAAAACTAAGTTTTGTTCCAAAATATATTTAATAATATAATTTTATTCATTTGAATAAATTTTGACATAAATTGTTTTATATTTTATAATATTGTTTCATTGGAAAAACTTGTGTCATTCCATCTTTAGGTTTATTTTAGAATTAATTTTGTCATTTTATGTCGATGGAATTTGAAAAAATGGATTTAAAATTTGGAATAATAATTATTAATTTTACATAATAAGGTCAAATTAATTATTTGTCAAAATAGATAATAAAAATAGTAACAAATACTTATCTTAGTTTAGGTTAAAATAAGTTTACCGAGGGTTAAACTAAAATGACAAGGGTGTGATTTCCCCGAAAAGTTTCTAAATCCTATTTTTAGTAAATATATAAATATTTACCTTATTATCATATAATTCAAAGAAATTTTTAATAGTTTTATTTGGAAGTTAATTCATCATTTTGGATTTTTTGGAAATTTATAGGTGGGTTCCTAGTGGGTTCATTTCCCATTGTATAAAATGACATCTCTTATCCTATCCTCTATGCACTTTGAGATCATTTTTTTCTTCCATTCCATACCAAAATCCAATCCATACCCCCCTCCATAAATCTTATAATAATTTTTTTAATTATGAATCTTTTATATGATTGCTTAAGTATAATCCTAAGGGGGATCTCTAAAGAAGAACAATAACTCATATCCTTGCATCATCATATTATTTCTTCTTCAGTCTCATTAAAATCATATTCAAAATAGATTATATAATAGACCCAATATCTGATGTATTATAGAATGATAATATGTTATTTTATTACATGTATCTATCTTCTCTTACAAAAAAATTGAAAAGAACCATTAATCTTGTATACAAAAGACTACTTCTTCGTAAACCAATGTAATTAATATTCTATCACCACTAATCCTGTATTAGTTTAATGATGTATAATATATATGTATTAATATTATTAATATATTTATTCTTCTAGTAATAGGTTATTATATATTCCTTCTTATTTTACTTTTTATTATTGTACGATAACGTATGACCTGTATATGGTGGACCACCACATCATGAAACGATGTGATGCATTTTTAAAATACACATTACATACAAGGTAATACTGATAAATATAATGAAAATATGAAATATATATGAAATAGAAATTATTCTTTAAAGTTAATATATTATTTACATTTCATTTGATTCATATGTTGAGAAAATGGAATGAGCGTACATGCGTTTGTATGACCTACCATCTATATGAATGGTGTATTTTATTTCCTATCTCTAAATTTAACAGAATAATATAAATATTTCTATAATGTTTATATATTATATTAATATCATGATTATAATTATCTAGATGATGAAACTATGATCAAATTAAATGGGAAAAAAATAAAAAATCAAAACATACATGAAAAATCAACTTAGTTACTACCCAAAATGTTATTTTTACCTAAAATTGTTAATAAATGATTAATTACAGGTCATAATTACATTATATGTGGTATGATATATATTTGTGTATGTGTGTGGTTCTGGAATATATGAAAAATATATTTTTATTTATTTAATTTTATTTTTGAGTGTGTTATATGTATGTAAAGACATACGGTAAGGGATTTTGAAATCAATATGGACTATTTGAATATTACATTATTTCAAACACCTATCAACATTTTTGAGGTGTTTATAAATCCCCATTAATAGGTAATATCTGGAATTTACTAACTCTAATGAAACTTTATGTATCATCCAATTTTATCATTTCATCGGTAATACGATAAAAAATTAAAAAACATTGTAAGTGTTATATGATATAACCTCATTATTTGTCTTAATTACCATTGTTTATATTTTTTATAATGAAAATTTATGATGTAACTCCCATGAACATCATGAATTTTATTTATCTCTAACATTTTCTTGAGAATAAATGTTTTCCATTCATTTTTCGCAATTTATGTAATAAATATTATAATATATTTTTTTAGAAAATCAACATTATTTCTATAGTTGGTCAAAAAAAAATTTCCTCCATATCAATGATTTCTTATAATGTTTTCAAATTATTTAAATATGTTACTAAAGAAATTTTTTTCGTTGTTTTTTTAAATAATTTTAAAGGAATCATAATTTAGTTTTCAAAACATGAAATTTTTTTCTTTTAACAAAAATGTGAAAGGAATATTTGTTTCAACAAACACAACATGAATAATATTTCCTACAATAATGGCCAATAAATGATTTCAATATTTCTTTATATGTTATGATGTTTCATTTTAGTGAAAGCTTTTTCCTAAATATTTATGAAATTTATAGTTATTAATTAAATTATTTAAAAGTTAAAATATAGTTTCCCCAATTAATATTCCAAGGGATATTTCAAAATAATCTTCCATATAAGATAAAGTTAATTTATATATCACATGATTTATTAGGGATAAGATTACATGATACCATATTTATTATTTTCCTAAAGAGTTTATATTTTTGATTATAGGATGTTTATGAAACATATTTATTTTCCTTGTGTTATGCTACAAATAATTGTCTATGGAACCCATTTCATTTATTCATTTATGTTGTAATAATTTTTTGGTAATTCTATTTTTTAATAAGTTCTGATATTATGATTTTTTTATGATCTTGTTGAATGTGTACATTTGATTTTCATTTTGTGACGGGTGGGAACTATATCTCCCTCCAATGCATTAAATAAATATCGATATCTAATGAGATAAATTCATCTAGAATATGGAGCTATCCAAGATCCTCAAGTGATATTATACTGTATGATATTCTTGGGAAATAAAATTTACTACATTAATGGGTTAGGGTATGTACCGATTCAACTATGATAGTCATGGTAATATGACATGACAAATATGGAAATCATTTTCTATTATTTTTTTGTGTGCCACAATTCCATGTATTATGCTAATGTTATTCTATCATGGCTCTTGTTCATTAATTCCATTAGGATTCAGGTCTTATTTTCCTCCAATATTTATTCCATAACATAGTATTTGGATTGTTTATATAAAGTTTTTGTTTCTAAAAATTAATTTTTTAGAATATAAAATACTTTTTCTCATGATATATTTATTATTCTCTATTGACTACCCATAATAAGAATCTGATCTCACGCTTTCATATGTTTCCACTCCCTAGGTTATGAAGAAATATAGTATATATGAATTGACTAATATTGGATCTATTTTTTGAAAAACTAAGTGGGATATGACGTGGAATTCGTATGATTCATATGTTTGTGATTAGAAGTTTCTAATGGAACTAGACATATATTATTAGGGAATGTATAATTATATTATGTAATAAATATTCTTCTGTTAAGATATAATATTAATATATTAAAAATATGGGTAACTATATAGTGTATAAATTCATGGGAAAATGGTAATTTAATATCAAAAAATCAATGAACAATTTTTCATGTGGTTGAACATTGTTGTTACCCTACATGGAAAAAGAATGAAGGATTAGTGGGAAATTAGGTTTACTCTGCGCAATGATGGAGATACTATGCTAGACAGTGACCCATATCTGATTTAGAGAAACAAATCATATTATGAAATGGGAAGTATTTTCATGGCCTCAAAAATGGTCGAACTTTTCCTTGATGAAAAGAGAAAACAATATAAAAAATTCCCCTTGAGTTTGGTTTACAATGTTATAATTTTAAAATTTAAATCATTTTATCTCACTAACTATTTAAATGGATTAGATTTATACAGGGTAGAAGTATCATATGTGATATTTCAAAATAAAAAAAAATTATGATTTAATATTTCAAATGGATATTAGGGGAATTAAAGGAGGGATATATTGGGTGTTTTTGGAACCCCTTATTCCTACAAATATAAGGAATGGGAATTGTGAAGCTGAATCAATATTTTAGAGGGCACTCTCACCGACATGTTACTATCTAAGAATATTTCTGAATCATTCTTCTTTTCTAGATGTTTTATTTAATTTTTCATCCCCAAAAGGATATCAAGATGTGGTATCTTTCAAGTGTTCTAGGGGATATAATTTAATGTGATTTTTAGGGATGATTTCTATGTTTGGTTCATATTTGGATTATTTATATTTTAATCTAATTATCATATTATTTTTTATGAAGTGACCATTCCCATTCGAGTTATGAAGTATGTTTTGAATGAAAAACTTGTCACTCCAATCCATGCATAAACAATATATGGGTGAGAGTGGTTCTATTTACCTACAACATTAAAACAACTAATTTAAGAATGGAAATGTGTAGTTGAACATGTTAATAGTGAATTTGATGTATTAAAGGTAGATGATCAAGATAAATTATCATCATTGAATTACATTTGACAATATCATGACCAATTAGATATAATTATAATTCCCCTCGAATAATAACCAGAAATTACTAAGAAAGGTACAACATCATCAATTGATTTCTCAAAATTTTTATTTTGTTATTTTGTATCATTACTTCAATTATCATAATACAATATAGATATTAGTTATGGGTTATAAAATCATTCTTACTAAATAAAACATTTATGCCTTTGGTATCTTAATTAATGAAATGTTTTTTTTATAAATTTTCAAATTTCATAAACATATTAGAATTAAAAACAACCATGGAGGATGTCAATTGTTTTCCCCATCTATGGGGATATTTATATAAATTTTTAAGATTGTTAAAAATATTTAATCATATTTTTGTTTTTTATAGTTATTTATTCCATTCTTCCATTCCTGGAATAAATATGAATCCCACGTATGTAACATTATAAATATACAAGGAGGTTTTATAGATCAATATATAGAAACAAAAAATGTTCTAGGCATAGTAAAATCATGTGATGGGTCATTCCCAACTTTTTATTTTCCTATGGATGATTCTCAATATGATAAGTACACAAAAATTAATGTTATAATATTTCTTATTGAACCAATGAATATAGAAAATTTATAGAACACTGGAACAACGAGATGGGATCATCACAAATTATTTATAAATAATTTTATTAATTAAAAAATTACATTGATGGAAATATTTTTTCATTGAAGGATCTTACAACATATCTCCATTGTTACATTTTTTTCATTTTAGTAATAATGGTGTAATACATCTAGTGGTGATCCAAACATGTACCAAATATCTTTGAACATCTCTATTGGAATCATTGTGTGATATCACAAAAGATACTAGCTCTTGTGTTTCCATCCTTTGATCGCCTTCAGTACCTTTTCCAAAGCGTTCTCTTATATCTCTTATTAACTATAGAGTGGGATGTAAAGGAAGTTTCCTCTCTTTTATTAGGAGTGTTATTATAGAAAGGATATCTCTATGTATTGACATAATTCTCCAAATCTATTGTGCACAACCAAACTAAATGAATTGGATTATTGAGAAGATTATATAATTAGGATTATAATTCACTATAGTTAAATGAAAATAGTTACATAGGAGCCCTTTATTATTTATATAATCCATATGGAATCCCATGCCTTATAATAAAGTTATTATTATTTCTCAACATGCGATTAACTTGAAAATTAAATTATATATTACACATTCAAATAATATTCAATATTTTTTATTTCTCACCTGACCATTAAAGTAAGTCATCCATTCATTCCAAGAAAATTTTAGGGCCTTGAATAATGAATTTTTATTTATTACATACATATCACTATATTATTCTATAAAAATATATAATTATTATATTCTCTAAAGAGATATTAAATTATTATATTTGATCAATAATACATCAATAATTATTAAACCACTTCAAGGAATAATATTTATTCATGTTTTTAAATAATAAATAATAATATATTATTTAACTAAGATTCCAGACACACATTTTTCTGTGACCATCTAGGTATCTTTCTTAGTGGAATTAGGTTAATTTTCCTAAACACCAATGTTATCATCTAGCAACAGACAGTGAAACCCATAGAGAAATAAGTTAATTCCATAATGAAATGATACCTCATATGAACACTTACTCTGTGATACAATCATTTTATCATGATATCTCAAATAAAAAAGGGTTATTTTATCTTTCAGTTACCTATATGCTCAATGCATAATTCTTTTACTTCTCGTAAATTAAACATTCTTATTTTACAACATATTATTGAATTTCATTATGTTATATCATTTACATAAAAGTGACCAAGATATCAACATCAATTAATTAACAAAATAGACAATTATTTTCTTTAATTATTCATTAATGAATATTAACTCAAGACACAACCAATGTATCCCACCTCGCTTCTTGCATCAAATGTCATGGATTTCATCAATACCTCAAAGTGAACAACTCATAATACTCAATAATAATAATCATAAATTATAAGGACCAATATACACATCTGGAATTAGGAACATTTGATGACACATATAAATGTGTATTTCATACTAGAGGGCCACGTTCTCAAAATATCCTACTAAATATTACCATCGGCTTACACCATGATAAGGTGCATTAAAGTCCTATTTGTCTGCACCCACAATAAACTATATAATTTGGATCCTTAAAATCATATTATCCATCTATATAATATATATTTATGGATATTTGTTTAGCACTTCTATGTTCACATCATAGTAGGGGATTGATATGAAATTTTAGTGAAACAACCACTCATGGGACCTTACCACATACTCTATATATAGAAGAATAATCATGATGTAATAAGATGTTTCCTAATATTAACATATATGAATATAGGACATTAAATAGTATATAGAAGTTGTATATAGGGAAAACCCAATAGACTCCTTGTTGGACTAGGTCGAACTACTAACAACCTTCAGTCTACTATCTCTCACACGATAGCCATGTTTTGTATGAGATAAGACTTTAGTCAATGGTTCCCCTACATTATCTTCCATGGGTACTCATATTACTGTAACTCTACCCCACTGATGAAAATACCTCAAGATTGGATACTTTCAGTGTATGTTCTTTGTCAATTTGTTTTTCCCTATCTCTTTTTCAAGATCCACCACCATAGTATTATCACAGTACTATGTGATAGAGTATTTACTTCAAGGTACCAAATCATTCTCTTGGAAAAATTCTAAATCCAAACAGCTTCCATGGCTACATCAGAAGATACTATATACTCAAAACCCGCTACAAAATCAGTCCCAACTATTTTGTTTTGAACTTGTCTAGCTCACAACTCCTTCATTGAGATAAGAACTATATCCTAGTTGTAACATGAGATAATTATGATCTATTTGAAAACTAGAATCATCATAAATCATGATGACCATATCTACTATTACTCCACTCATCTGGAACATATCCTTCTTCTATAATACTTATGGTTAAAAATAATAATAGACCAATGTAGTTCTCTTGGATGTTATTGATATCTTCTGACCCCGATAAATGAATAGTAAATATAATGTCTACCTTATATCATGGCATAAATAATCTATCCTCTCACATAAGCTTATGAGATCTTCCCCATTCTCTATTTCTCTTATTGTGTCTTAGGAAAACATTACCTAGATTGAAGTAAACCACATCACACTCCAACCAATGCCCTCTTGGATTTTTCTATTCTAAATATCTTTAGTGGTCAATCAAATTATGTTCTTTGACATATTCCCAATACCCTCTTGGATCTATCTTGAATGATTTTGATCCCTAGAATATTGGCTTCTTCACCTAAGTCCTTCACGGGGAAACACCTATTTAACATATCCCTAATAGAATGTTGGACTATAATGAAATTTCCATTAACCCATATGTAATCAACATATATTACTAGGATGAATACCAAATTTCCAAAAAACGGCATGTAAAAATATGGCACATTTTCATTCTCAAGGGGAAAAATTATTTTATAGCTTTATCAAATTGAATGTTCCCAAACCTAGATTCTTTCTTCAATCGATAAATGGATCTCTGAAATGTGAATATATTTTTTGAATCGCCATGACTGACAAATCCGCCAATTTGTGTCATATAAACATTCTGATGAAGTATAAAATTATGGAATGTATATTGGACATCCATTTTCTAAATCACATAGTCATGGTAGGCGACCATAAAAAGTAAAATTATGATGGATTTAAACCTGGAATCTGGTTAAAAGGTTTCATCTTAGATAATTACTTGATGTTTTTTATACCCTTTATCCACTAGAAATTATTTATATTCATTTACATTACCTATAATGTCAAGTTTCCTCTGGAATACCCATTTGTATCCAAAAGTCATTACATCAACAGGTGCATCAACCAGAACCCAAACATGGTTTTGATACATGAAATCCATTTTAGATTTAATGGATTATTTCCATCATTCAACTTTTGATCTCTCTACATATTCCATATAAGATATATATTCAACAGTGTAAACCAATAATTATTCACCATATTCAGTGACTAGAAAACCATATCTGTCTGGTTCTCTTACCTATCATATGCTTCTACAATTTACTTGTGTTTCAAGATCTACATCTTTTTTGGGGACCTATGAAATTTTATCTTGTAACAACTCTTGTGTATGCTGATCATCAAATTCATCAATGTCAATCTTTCTCCCACTATCAATTTTGATGATGTGCTCCCTATCAAGAAATTCCACATATCTGGTGACATTCACATTCTTGTCTGAGGGGTTGTATATGTAGTATATCTTTGTTTCTATGTGATATCCTATAAAGATATACTTTATTCTTCAACGTGCTAGTTTTTTACTAATAATTTCTTAATAAATTCCTCACAACCCCATACATGTGTTTCAAAATAATGGGCTTCTTTCCACTATAATTCTTGAAAGAAATTTTATTCACTACTTTAGATGGAACTCAGTTTAATGTGTATGATGCAATATGTAATAAATATCCCCAAAAGGATCATGTAAGATTAACATGACTCATCAATGACCGTACCTTATATAATAAGGTGAAGTTCCCCTTATCTCTAACACCATTCCATTTTGGTGTGTATGGTTCAGTGTGTTGGGATAGAATCCCAAAATCCCATTGAAAGTCAATGAAAACATGGTTAATACATTCACCACCTCGATCTGATAAAATCAACTATATCTTCATTACATGATGATTATATATATCATTCCATAATTGGGGGAATTTATCAATGGATTCATACTTATACATCATAATGTTGATATAGACATATCTAATCCAGTCATTAGTAAATGTTATGAATTAAGAATACCCACCAATATCTTCTAATATAAAAGGTCTATACACATCAATGTGTAGAATTACTAGAATCTCTTTGGCTCTTTCACCGTGTCCACCAAATTGTTGTTGTTCATTTTCCTTGTAAAAAAGTATGCGATCATTCAAGTGGTTCTAGTTGATAAGACTCTAAATAACCCCCTTGAAAGATTTTTTTTGAAACACTTTTCATTTAGATAACCATGATGGAGATTCCAAATACTGGTGTTATATTAATCATCTAAACATGATTCCTTATCAGTGGACAATACATGGAATTAATAATTTAAAACAAAAATCACATTATGCAAATGATCCATACTATAAAAATATTGTATTTATAAATAAAACAACATTTATTTCCAAACATGAAAATAATCTCATCGGTGTCTATGCTTGATATTGTAATAATGTTCTTGGTAACCGTAGGTACATAATAATAATATTTTAAATCCCAAATCATTTCTATTTATAATGAAATGTAGTAGTCACCAATGGATATGGAATGCAAACTCACTCCATTAGTGTCTCTCAGATCTACCTCTCCTCTAGAAATAATTCAAACTCTACATGGTTTATACATTTGGATATTGATGTGAGCCTCACAAGCTTAATGTAATATTCAATGTGTTGATATTGAAATATTACATATAATAATGAAAATACCTTTTTCTTCCCCAATATTCTACGTGAAGTTCTTCTTATTATGGCCTACCTTTCCACACACAAAACATACTACAAAAGTTTCCTTTGTATACATATGGATTTTCCAATTCATGGAAGGATGGTGATCAGGTGCTTTATAATGTTTGTAGGTATTAGGACCCTTTTAATTTTTCTTCTGTTTATTATTCACTATAAGGGGAATAAATTTATCAAAGACCCTGTCCTTATCCTCTTGGTGAATCCAAGTAAAATGTATGGAAATAATATTCTCATTATTTCTTAGGTTTAATAAATTATAAATTTTTTAAAAATTGTTGGGTAGTGATAAAAGTATGAGATCCGTCTGAAAATCCTCAGGTAATTTATTCCCTATGGTGTCTAGGAATTCAAAATGTCATATAATATTGACTACACGAGGCCCTATAGGCACAAAATCATTAAGATTCGTTTTAAAAAAATAATTATAGATCTCATACCTCTCTTTTTTCTCCTTATATTGACTGAGATTTTGAAGGTGAGATATCATGATATAGGTATATGTGTCCTTGTGTTGCTCTAGAAGATCATTGGACAAGGACGATATCATGAAACATTGAAAATATTTGGAATCTTTAAACTATTTCTCATAGATTTTTAACACTTCATCCCTAGCCTCATTTAAAATTTATTTAGGAGAATGATATTTCACTACATATAATTTCATTTCTTGGTTAAGAAAGACATATAGGGGCCTTTTTTATTCTTGTCAATTTGTTTTAGTGAGACGTTTTTCCTTCTCAATTATCAGTCGTAATGATATATTTCATGTCATTTTAAATATATTTTTTAAAAATACGATAAGAATAATTTTTTTACATGTCAGTTAAATATAATCAAATAAATAAATATTATATTTTTAATCTAAAAATATAATATCAAAACCCATTATCCCTCACCATTAGCATTGGAATATCATGTGGCATAGATATTTATGTGGAAATGATCCATATTCAACTTCTCATGACACATAACTTTGTTGGTCAAGAAACATGAATGGTTTTAGGTAGCCATTCCAAATTCCAACTGTATTAACTAATAGTTTCATCATCTTTTGTGTGGAATATGCAATACTAAAATACTTAAATAGGATTTCCTCAACCGTTTCCTCTCAGTTACTCCATGTCCTACTTTGGTAGTCAAACCTTAATATAAACTATGTTAATTGAATCAAAATCCTCAAATTAGAATTCTCCTGTAATTTAAAGAACCACACCATCTGTTGTTCTATAACATTAAACAATGGTTTAATTTTAACTGATGTAGTGGAAGTCTTTATAGACTTAATATATATATATATATATAAATGAGGTATTTTATCCTTTTATGCATAAATTTCCAATTTTTATATTTTAAAAATTATTGTTCATTGTAAGTGCATTTACTTATGTGGTTAACAATGTATTAGATAATATTGATTCACAATACAATTTATTTTAGTTCTATATTGCATGCTCATTAATTTCCTTAAATTATTTGAGGATAAAAAAATATAAATAATGAAATATCCATGAAACTTGATAGAAATTAAATAATAAATTAGTTAGATCATGGGTGTTTAAAAATGGTTAGTTTATCTAGGGTTTGATAAACTAATTACTGACCTCTTGGAAGACACATTGAACTAATTAAGGTTATGTTGCAACATTCCACCTATCCACCAATGTGTCTCTTTGGGTTGTTTTCATCTCAACTCCAAACCTGAACAACCTCCAGTATCATGGGAGCTCCATCCATTATATATGATATCATGCACACATTGGTGAAGGAAAAAGGTTTTACATAAAAGAAACCATAAGCATTCAATACCAATATAATATGAGTATAGAAGGATTGTAGGCCAAAAAATTAATTAAATAATAAATTCAATGAAACCAATCACATACAAAGGTCAGTTCTATGATCATGAACATACACATATATAAAAAAAGTTATGTAATTAATAGAACTATAATTCAATTTTTGATCTCCCTTATTAATTATAAATCACACATGAATCATTTAATTATTATATTTAATAAATAAATTTGTTTATCTTAATTATCATCCAAATATTCCTGATATTATTATCCATAATAATATTTTAAAAAATTAATAAGTTTTTTAAAATTAATTGTGCACATTAAATATAATTTGGAGGAAACAAGCTTAATTTCCATCTGAATCCACACAACATGTATTATAACGGTTTAAATTTTAACTTTTTTAACATATAACATACATGAAAAATCATGTTTAGTTATGACATATACATTAAAATAAATGATTACATGAATTACATAATTTTTTGGTCACTTGATATGCTTCGATAAACATAGAGTAATAATTGTAATACAATTCATACATGATATATAGATCTTAACACTACATATATATTAATTATATATATGTAATTCATATTTTGTGTCTTTTAAACTTAATGAACACACAAGAACATGTCTCAAAATTTACATAGTTTAATAAATAAATTTTAAATCTTTGTAATTTGGTACAAGTACATAGTATATAATGGAGAGATTAATGGAATGTATATCTATCACCATCTATATGAGGTACATGCCTAGGAAGTCAACATGTAAATTGTAACTAAAACATGGAGTACATGGTTTGTTAAAGGGACTACATGTCATGTGGACTCCAAGATACATGGTCACTGGTCAAGCATGCCATGTATAAAACACATATCTAATATATGACTAAAAGTGACTACACACCATGTTTGTGTGTGACATGGAATGTAATCTGGATGATTGTGCACCAAGATGGACTTGTCAATATGAGGTGTAATAATTAACTACACCGTGAGTAATCAGTACACACAGTTTAAGTAATTGTCGAATTAACTCATTGTGCATTAAATAAAATACATCATATGTATCTTTTATTACACAAAGTGTACTCATGTGTTTTCCATCCATAAACCTCAAAACACATATATTAGTTCCTTCATTTTATTTTATTCATAAAATTAATCATCTCAATTAGATCTATGATAAAAAAAGGAGGGGGAAGAATATCTAACAATTTAGATTAAAAAATGATTAAACATGAATTAAAAATATGAATAAAAATGTGTCATTAATTCAATGATATTTAAAAAAATGTAAATAATTATGTTACCTCCCTTTGATATCACATTATGTTTCTAGGAATAGAAGAAGTGTGCAATGGGTCATTCCCAAATTTCTTTTTTTCCATGGTCAATTATCAATTAGGAGATTTACACAATGATAAACATCCTGATCAAAATAATTGAATCAAATAATATATATAAAGGATATAATACATAAACAATGATATAGGATCATCAGATATAATTTATAATTAATTTAACAAAATAAAGAATTTCCTCATTAGAATTCTCTCATCATTGATGCATCTAAAAATAGATTTGTGTTGTTATATTGTTGTGTTGTACGAATCAAAGTAGAATACTATTATCTTTGATCCACACATGTTCCAAATATCTCCAAAAAATCTTCATAAGAATGTCAATGTGGTAGCATGAAAGACCCTAGAACTTGCATCGTCGGCCTTTAATTGTCTAGAAAATTACTTCCAAAGCACTCTATTGGATCCCTTCATGACTCGTGAGTGGGAGGTGGTGGAAGATCACTCTCCATTCTTAGTAGGGTTATTAGATAATGGATTTCAACAGGGAATCAGATAATTCTCTAAATAAGTGGTGCACAAAAATACCAAATGAATTCACTTTTTGAAGAAATAACATAATTGGTTTCTTATATCGATTGGGTTAAAATAAAATAATTACGCAAGTTTCCTTTTTTATTTATTTACCCATTTGGAACCCCATGTCAAATAATAATAACAATATAATTTATCAAGATATAATTAACTAGAAAATTAAATTAAATATTATTTAATCAAATAATATTAAATTATTTTTATTTCTCAATATACTATTAAATTCTGTCCTCTATTCACCCATAATATTTATTGGTTCTTAAATATTTACTATTCATTTATTAAATAAATATCACTTCATTATGTGCCAATAGATTTGAAAATATTATATTGACTAAATAAAAAACAAAATTTTATTTTAAATCATGAATAAATTAATAATTATTACACTAAATCATTGAATAATATTTATTCAACTTTCTAAATAATAAATAGTAATATTTTTATTAACTGAGATTCTGGATGCAAATAGGGTTTGACCATATAGGCCTCTTTCTCAATAAAATTAGGCAATGTAGTATAATATACGAGCCTAGAGAGTAGAATCAAACAAAGGAATTTATAAATAAATATGTTAATGCTAAAATTGTATGATACCACATCTGAATTCTTACTTTGTAATATAATTTCTTTATCTCAATATCTCAAATTAAAGAGGGTTCATGATGGTGACATGAACCTATATACTTAATGTATATTTATTTGAAATTTAAATATTTAACATTTATATTACACACCATTTAAATGGATTTATTTAGGCTATATCATATTCATAAAAGAGTTGGAGATATCAACTTCCATCAAAGAAAATAAGGGAAAAACCATTTATCTCATAATTCATTAATGCAATATTACTCAAATGTATCTGATGTATCCTACCTCACCGAGAACATTTTTCATCAATGCTTCCATCAATATATCAAATTAATTACTCATAATACTCATTAAAAATAATATTAATGTATAAGGACCAATACATGCATATGAAGATAGGAACAACCAATAAAAAATATAAATGTGGATTTACTACTGGTGGTTCCCATTAATATAATATCATATTAGTTATTACCTATTGAATATGATATTAGAAGGTGCCAAAAAGTCCTCTACATCTCTACCCCTGATATCTTGTTTTTTTTGGGTCTGTTAAATAATATCATTCATATATAATTTTTTTAAGAATATTGTGATAGAACATTCGGGTTTTCATCATAGCAGGGAACTGTAATAACTATTTAGTACAGCAACACCACATGGGAAATTATTAAATCATATGATATATAGAAGACCGATTATGATGTGATAAAAATTTGTTTAACATTAAAAACTATAAATACATGTTATCATAAAGTAAATAGAAGTTGGTTCTAGGAAACCAACTTCAATAAAAAAAACATTTAGGTATAGAAACAGAATGGATGATATGTTTAAAAAGCATTAGGGAGATATCCTTGTGATAAAAGGAAGAAATATGGTGTAAAACACACTCATTATAAATGGATAAAATAATATAAGGATTAAAATTATAATTCATGCAAAACCGATACAGTAAAAACACTTTGAGAAAAATATAGCTATTATATAAATGATATCAAATTTAGTCAATTTCTATAGGCCACATTATAAGTATACAAATTAACATAGGGAGTTTTCCTAATGGTTGTAAATGTTTACATTTAAAAAACCATTATACTACCATGGTATTGTTAAGGTTACAATTTTTATATGTAAGATATATGGTTAGGAAATGGAATCTAGGTTTATTGCCTCATTCTATCAGAACATGCGATTATTTGGTATGAACTATTATCACCTATTTAATTCCACCCTCAAAATCAATGAATATACATACCAATATTTTCAATTCCTATGATATCAATTAGAAATCCATATATAGTACACGGGATAGGTGTAATGATATTACTCAAATGTTTCCACAAGATGTTATAGATATTTTTTTAGTAGTCCTAACTTCTTTATAATTGTTTATTTTTTGGAAATCAATAAATATATGATACTATTGTTAGAGGATCATTGATTAAGGAGTCACCATAGAGAAGATACACCTTATTGAATGATATTGTTAAAATAACATTTTTACATAAAGCTTAAGGGACACAAGGTATGGGAGTTCACTTAGTTGAAAATAAAGAATATACAGTGCACCAAATAGAAAAATTGACTACAAATATGGATGTGATAATGGAACTGCATAACCCAAAATATATGGAAAAATAAAATATAAATATTTTTTATTATAAAATAAAATTTTATTTTTATATATTAAGGCCACCACATCTATAAAATCAAGTATATCAACCTCAATCAGAAGGATAAAAATACATACAATTGGGTTATTGATCACCTCAAGGTCCTTCACTCACTAGTCCATTCCATTAATTATAATAGACCATGTTGAATTTCATTACCATACATTGAGTGAGTATCTAAAAGTATAAAACATATTCAGGAGATAAATCTAATGATAATAGAGGGCATATTTCTTAAAAAAAATAATGAGTATCTATATATAATATGTAATTTTTGGTTAGTTTAATCCCTGGTCATCTTTGTCGGAGAGCCGGGAAAAAACTACCATAATCATTAAAGGTCAACATGATTGGAGAGATAAATACCAAAAATATATTGGAAGAAAAATTAAAGGCATTTTTTAATAGTGGAGAAAAATCAATTAGAATAATGTTTATAAGGAATGTAAATTTTTAAAAAATATAAGCTAATGAAAATGAGAATAACATACATGTAAAATTCCCCTCACCATCTAATTTGATGTTAACATTCTTAGAGTGACTAGGGAAAGTAAAATAGTATTAAAAATTAGTTATATTTTTGGACATGTTTAAAAAACTCTATATTATCATTACCTAAAATTAGGATATAGAGAATATTATCATCTATGCTATGTTCATGAAAATTTTACTCTATAAAAAGATGAATCATGAATAATGATGTAAAATTACTCCATTTTGGGGAATTATTTGTGCTGGTTTGGTAGAATCTAATAATGATAATGAAATACCAAGGAACCTTTAAAATTTTTATTCACATTGGATAAATGATTTTGGTATGGATTATTATGGAAATTGAAGAAAACATGAATTTAATTTCATACACAACATCAAATATCTTGATACTAAAAGATATGAATCCAACAAAACATATACATAAACTACTATATACAACAGTCATACATCCATGAGGTTTACTCAAACGTTTAATTTTCAAAGTAAAAATCATATACATTATAAGGGATTTCCATGTGTTATTTGTGGATGTGTATATTACCCCCTAAACAATATTAAAGAACAATGCTAGTAGCTCATGGGGAAATTTTATTATTTATAGTTAGAGTATTATGATAAAGAGTTAATGGGGGAAGAGGTGAAAATCAAAAAACATTTGGAAATAAAAAAAATCAATAAAAAGTATAATGATTTTAGGTAAGACAACATAAATGGATATAATGGTTCTATAGTAATCAAAAAATTAGATGAGTATGCCCCTCAATGGTAGGAATGACGAGATGAAATAGTGGGAAAAAGGAGAGAGATGTGTTGCGAAGGATATTATATTGATGAGTAACAATTTTCAATGGATATATTATTAAAATATAATATGTTTGGGTTGTTCAAGAGTTATATTTTTATTTTTTAGAAAAAACATGCATTGATGGATTTGGAAAATGAACATGAACTATATCTTGCTAGGATGGAGGGTGAAGTTGAGTTTCCATAATGGGAGAGGACCCATTAATATGGTGGACTCCCAACTCTAGCTATTAATCCATCTAAACTGGGTAAGTACCTGATTATATTTAATCAGTTTATTTTTTTAGGTACGGAAGTGATTAAAAAATATAACTAATTATATTTTTAGGGGGAATCCAATTTTTTATGCAATCTAGGAAATTATGATATAATACCTACGAGACATTTATCTAGGAACTAGTATAGAATATGTTACCTATATCTATTTTTGTACATTCATGAGAATGTTTCTACACATTCATAATTTGAATTTTCTTATCCAGCCCATGATTATTCAGGGCACGAGAAAATTATTATGTAAGAAAGATTCAAAACGGCCAAGAGCATAATTTCATAGATATTTTTAATTAAAATTGAATACCTTTATACTCAATTTTTTTTGAAATTTGATTTATATAATTGACTAAAAAATTTCATACCCCAAATTTATATTTATTTTATATATTATTTACCTAGAAGTCTTGTGTTTATATCGAATCCAATTATGTCATGATTTAATTTTCTTGATGAGGTAATTAATAAAGTACAATTTGGAAGTTGATGGATTATTTTTCATCACATGAATTTGGATTCAAACATTCATGACATTTCATGTTAGTCCCATGTAGTCAAAATTTAACTTCCAATTTTCATTCATTTATATTATAAATTCATGGATATTTATTTATTATCATTAGAGATTCCATCATTCATTGACTGATATTATGTGTCTGTTTTCCTAAGACTAATTCGTATCTACAATTTCCAACACATTCTGAGTAAAATTAATTATGAAAAATTGGGTCATGAGTACTTTAAGGACATATATTTAATATTCCCATATATTTTATTACACAGATTCACATTAATAATGATTGGGTAATTTCTTTTAGAAATACCTTTTCATTGAATACCTACCATTAAATTTATGATAATTTTATCATATAATGACCATGAATGTTCTTTTTTGGGAATGACCCACAATACAACCCAATTTAATCAATTCATAATCCAATATTCAATTTTTCAGGATAAGTTAATTTATACATGTGGGGGATAGGATATCCATGGTGTTAGGGGATATTCATTATTGTTAGGTACACAAGGCTGAATACCCTTAGAGGGGGGTTGAATCAGGGTATGACTAATTTAAAATTAAAGCACGTTCTGATCTTTTTTCTCTATTAAGAAAAACTCTCTTCTCCCCCTTTCCTATTGCACAATATACACAGAAAGTAAAGCAAGCACATGCCACATCAATTTTTACTTGGTTCACCACTAAGGGCTACGTCCAAGGAGCATACGCCGACTGGTTGTTGGTCGTACCAAATTCCACTAAACATCACTAGCTGTGTATTATAAGGTTTGGGCAAAATCACTCTATCCCAGGCTCACTGCCTTTACTAGGTTTAGGGTCAGCTCACAGCTTTCCCAAGGGTCACTCCCTGTTTCCCTCTCCCTGGCTCACTGTCGGTGGAGAGGATCACCTTCTTCCTCTTCCTTCTATCACTACTCTAGAAAGGATCCACTCACAGTTTATATACTTGCAGGTCTCTTCATTATCTCTAATGAATACATCCTTTGTTGTATGTGGATGCTATGTTAAAGTCCAAATTTCACCCGTAGATGAATTTCTCTTTACACCGAAGGTATCAGGAAATCTTCCAGCTTCCACACTACCCAAAAACACTGTAGTGAATCAACCTTACTTTGCATGCAAGTATAACCCGACGCGCAAGTATCGGCATGCAGTTCACAACTAGCGTGCAGGTACACCTCAACCACCTGTGCGACACAACCTTCTTCGACTCCAAACCTTTGCGTCACCCTTCCTTTTATGCCCAACCCAATATTGGCTCGCAACAACCAACCAGCACACAACTTCAAACCCTGGTGCGCAAGTCCACCTACGCGACCACACACCACCTGTGCGACCACCACACCAGTGCGACGGGAGCTATGGTTTTTATATGTGGTGAACTCCATTCAAAATGAAGAGGGGTGGTCCAGTATTTATAAGCATTTTTTCAACCTACACATCGACGTGAAAGTCTCCCTTCAGCGTGTAGGTCTCGGCGCGTAGGTCTATACCCCTGCAAGTCACCTATGCGACCCTCGTTCCTTTTCCATATTACGAAGATCTGATATTGAAAAGCATATGGCGCCTAGCTTTTCAACCCTCCTAGGAAACGGCGTGTTGGTCCTTTCACGGTGCGCAGGTCACCTGCGCGACCTCACCAATACCAGCACGACCCTCTTTCCATTTCCATTTTTTAACCTTCTGATCTTGAAAAACATCAGGCGCGCAAGTTCCCTTTCCTTTAGGTACACGACGCGCAGGTCTCTTTTCCTAAACCACTTTTCTCCATTTGTTTATTTTTAGGTTCAAAAATTTGGAAAACACTGGAAAACGACACCACCTTGTATCTGTTCTTTTTGTACCACCTCCATACCATCCATTCCTTTGTCGACATTCTTAAATCAAACATGGATCATTGATCACTGCTCTTTGACTCGACATTCCACCCTGAAATCCCATTTTTCAACAAATTTGTATGTCATTGTTTTTCTTTTTCAACAATCACCACACTGATGTCCACTTTGTCAAAAAACACAATCACATCAAAAATACTTCAATGATACCTTGAAATATTTTTTCCAAACAATCTCCCCCTTTGGGTTTGTTGACAAATCTTCTATAAAAAGATACATCGTTATCACTTCAGCCACCATTTCCCTAATGTGATTCTAATAGCGATCAAGGATTTACTCAACACATACTCTAAGCCCACATGAGTAATCCTCAGCGTGAGAAACAAGAGTAAATAAAATGTTCATCAATGAATCACTTCATCTCTGACGCCCACTGTTGACATTAAACTGATACCAATTGTTACCAAAATGATACCAATTTTTGGGAATATTCTTACCACTGTCCAACACCACTCTTCTGCTTTTATCATGATCCTCAGTTGTCATGATATCTTATTCTTTGATCGATCACTTCTATAATCGTCAGATCTAATACTCTCCCCCTTTTTGCTCAGGGCATCAAATCTTGTTAGCTTAAAAACTTCTTTAACCCCAGTCCATGTGTTTTCCAAGCTATGATCTAGCTAAGAACATTTAACTCCCCCTATCTGGCTGCTCCACCTATCAGCTTCTCCCCGTATCTTTCAAGATTTCTCAAATAGCCACACTTTCTCCCCCTTGAACAATCACTATTTTCTCCCCCTTTGTCAATGAACCCAATGGACACTCCTTTGTAGTCTGTAAAAGAGTAGAGAACACATATCAGAAAATTAGGGAAAAACACATCATACCTCGGGGAGAGGGGGTGTGCCACATCCACACTCTTTCAAGTGCGGGAAGTTGATGGAACTCCCCGAGCCAATCGATTACTCTCAAAAGCTTCCTTGTGTAAGGCCTTTGTCAGAATGTCTGCAACCTGTAGCTCTATAGGCACATACTCCAACATCATGACTCCATGCTCAACCTTCTCCATGATGAAATGATATTTGATCTTAATTTTCTTTTTCCTTGAGTGATGGGTGAGAATTTTTCTAAGATATATGGAACTTGAGTCATCACATTGGATTCCAATCAGAGACATTACTTCAACACCCATATCTTTAAGCTGATGCTTCATCTACAATAACTGTGTGCATGTTTAAGTGGCTGCAATATACTCAGCTTCTGCGGTGCTCAATGAAATGCAATCTTGATTCTTTATTAGGAAAGAAATACACAATCCACCAAGATAGAATGCACCTCTTGACATTGATTTTATGTTATCTGCTGATCCGGCCCAATCTGCATCTATGTAACCCAATAACACTGATTGAGATTTGTCATTATACATCAGACCGAAATCCATGGTGCCTTTGATATACAAAAGTATTCTTTTCACTTCACGCATGTGGCTTTCCTTGGTATTACTCTGATATCTCGCTACTTGGAATGCAGAGAAAATAATATCAGGCCTTGAAGCAGTCAAGTACAAAAATCATCCAATGATTTTCCTGTATTCTCTTATATTAACTGCCTCTCCATCCTTATCTTTTGATAGTTTCATCCGGGTAGAAACCCAAGTCTTCATCTCCTTGGAATTATCCATTCCAAAAATTCTCAGAACCTCCTTGCCGTATTTGGATTGAGAAATGAAAGTTTCATTACTTAATTGTGTCACCAGTAAACCAAGGAAAAATGTTATCTCTCCAATCATTGACATTTAAAACTCATTTTTCATGAATTTGGAGAACTGTCTGCACTGATCTTCATCTGATCCGTCAAATATTATGTCATCGACATAAACCAACACCATCATCCTTTGATTACTATTGTTGTTGAAATAGAGATTGTAATTAACTCCCCCACGCTGGAAACCAAGCTTCTTCAAGTACTGATCAAGCCTTGAGTACTATGCTCTTGGTTCTTGTTTCAACCCATACAACACCTTCTTCAGCTTGAAAATATTGATCTTATCCTCATGAATGAAAAAACCATCTGGATGCTCAATATAAACCTCCTCTTATAGAGCACCATTCAAGAATGTGGATTTGACATCCATCTGAAACACTTTGAACTTTCTTTGCACTACTATGGAAGAAAATAATCTTATTTTCTCCAGCCTTGTAACCGGTGAAAATGCCTCATCAAAATCTATTCCCTCTATCTGAGAGTATCCTTTGCACACTAGCCGTGCTTTATTCCGAATCATTGTTCCATCTTCATTCATATTTTTTCGATAGAACCATTTTGTCCCGATGAAATTCTTCTCTGCTGGCCTCGAAACAATCTACCTTGTCTAGTTCTTCTCAATCTGATCAAGATCTTCATTCATAACCTGAACCCAATTTTCATCTTCAGCTGCATCAGAAAAACATTTGGGCACCACCAAAGTTAAAATCGTTGTTTGCTGTAATGATTTCATTCTTCGAGTCCGAACTGGAGCTTTCTGAACACCAATGATATTCTGCCTATAAATTTTAGCTCGACTCTTTGGCTTCATTGTAGACAAAGACTTGACACTTTCTTTTTCATCATAAATATCTTTTTCTGAGTAAGCCTCTTCCACTTTTTCTCCCCCTGTGTTGCTTACCTCATCATCACTTTTATCCAGAAAATTTTCACTAGGTCATTTAGTATTCTATTCATTTTCAACTATAGTGACATCATTGGTCTCAACAATTTTTCCCAGCCTTTTGTTGAAACATTTATATGCTTTTCTTTTCCCTGAGTAGCCAAGGAATATCCCCTCATCTCCTCATGATGCAAACATTCTGTGATTTTATTTGTTGATAATGAAGCACTTACTCCCAAATATTATAAAGTATTTCTTCTTTGGAATCATTCCATACAACATTTCATATGGATTTTACCTTATTTCGGACACAACAGAGACTTGTTCTAAATATAGACCGATGTAAAAACTAATTCCTTCCAAAATTTCTCTGGTAGGTCCTTTTCGATAAGCATTTTTTGGACATGTTGTTTATGATCCAATTTCTCCTTTCAACAAATACATTCTGTTGGGGAGTTCTCACTGATGAAACTTCATGCCTTATCTCATGTTTCTCGAGATAGTCTTCCACTTGACTGTTTGTGAGTTTTGTACCTTTATATGTACAAAACATCAAAATTTTCTACCCAATAATCCTTTCAGATTCCCTCCAATACTGCTTGATCCAACTGAACACTTTTTTCTTATGGGTAATTAAAAATACCCAATCCATTCTGATATATTCATCAATGAAATGAACATAGTACCTTTTCCCATTTATAGCTCGTGGTGAGATAGGTCCACATACATCAGCATGCACTTATTCGAGTACTCTAGTTGACTTCTGTTCCTTTGTCTTGTATGTCTTTATAATGGACTTCCCTTGTTGGCAAGAATCACATGTATGAGTGCGATCATGTGATAGTTTGGGAAGGTCTCTAGCATCATCACACTTTACCAGATCTTCCATGGATGGTTGGCATTGATGACCAAGTAGTTTATGCCACAACTGGTTTTCTTCCTCTCTGGATAAAAGGCACACACCTTCTTCCCTGCCTATAAGGCAAATATTTCCCTTTGTCCTTTTTCCCTGTAAAAAAAACTACTCCATCCTCTCCATTCACAACACACATCTACTTTGTAAATCGGATAGAGTTCCCAGAGTCACATAGCTGACTACCACTGAGTAAGTTATGACTAAGACCCTCTACTACCAAGACATCAGCACATCTCATTTCTTTTTCCCCAAACTTGGCTTTTCCCAAGCCAACAATCTTCAGGCCTTCATCATTTCCAAATTTGACAACTCCTTCTTTTTATATTTTATGCCTGTAATAGGATTCTTATTACCTGTCATGTGAGATGTGAAACCACTATCAAGGATCCATACACCAGATCGATCTGATGCTTTAAGGGCAATCTCTGCTACCACGACCTTCACATTTTTCTTCTTCTTGGTCCATACTTTTTCCTTCACACTCGGTATGGATTGAGACTTCTGTTCTTTCTCACAGTATGATGGACCTGCTTCATCTTGCAAAGCCGTAAATCTATTCTGCATTTTTAACTCACCTGTCGGTTTATTAATCTGCTTCTTGCGAACGTTTTGATTCTGTTTTGGCACATTTTTCTGAATTGTTGAAGTGAAGTACCTAGCCATGTACCCAAATCCTCTGCACCAAAAACAGTGTCATTCAATATATGTTCTGAAAAACCGTTCTCTATTTGGATTCCACCTTTGTTCTTCTTCCCTTCGATATCTCTTGGCTATGGAACACACATACTGTGAATGTCCCATCTTCCCACAACAATAAAACCTGATAAAAGTTTCATTCCTTCGTGTTACCTCAGCACCATGAGTTTACCCTTGGGATCTATGAATATTTTGATTCTGCTTTGTGCCTAGATTTTCCTTCAATCTTGGGACTGGGGCTTGTAGTCTGACTTCAATTGTCACAGATTTTTGTTTTTGATTATTCCCTGAAACAGCCTTAACAACTGAGCTCAATTTCTACTTCTTCCCAGCTGAACTACTAGGCTCCTCTTTTATATTTTCAGTCTTCATAATAACCTACTTTCCCAAGAATGTGTTAGGAATAAAAGGTTTTTCCTAGTCTTTGACTTTTCTCCACAGACCGACAACTTCCTCTTCAAACTCTTCGATACGCTTGACGTGATCTTTCAATTTTCTGTTCAAGTCATCTATCTCCCTTTTCTGTTCTTCAATCTTGAGAATATGCTCATCAACCTTTTCTGTGCTCTCTGGACTTGAAGACTTAATATTTTCTATTTCTTTTAGTATCTTGGACTTCTCTTCTTCCTGGTGTTTCATGTAGAGTTTGGCATCAGGTATCACCTTGTTGGATTTCTTTGTTTTTTCTCTCTAAATATCTATCTCTTCAAGTTCTGCTTCTAATTAAGATACCATGTCAAATGTCTCGTAAACATCTTCTTCTTATTCATCAGTGAAGGTTTCTTCATTTTCTTGAGCACTTCCGACAACAACCACCATGTAATTTTTTCCATGATCATTACAATTTTTAAACTCCTCAACCTCTTCACCCTCAGAAACATCTGAACTATCTATTTCTTATGAAAGAATATTCTTTTTCTTAAAGAAATTTCTCTTGAACATCTTCTTCCCTTTAACATAGGATGAAGATTTCATCTTGGTATTTTTAAATTCATCTTCGTCATTTTATTCTTGAAACTTTTTGGGGAATCTTGCACCAAGATGACCAGCTTTTCCAAATCTAAAGCAAGAAAGTGGAAGTTTCCCTTTGAAATTTCCTTTTCCTCTTTGAATATTTGAGGAAAGGAATGACACAACCTCATCCACCTCTTCTTCTTCCTGAGAACCATTAATGAAGATCTTCTTCATGGCCTTAAATACAATCGCTTTGGATTTCCCATTTTCCACAGCCTTGTTATCATCGTTCCTTATTTAATATGCAACCAAGGTACTGTGAAAATTGTCCAGTGTCAGCTCTTTGGGTTCATTATCTTCTAGTAATGAAACTTTCGGATTGAATAGAGATGGAATCTTCCATAAGATGCGCTTTACGATCTTTATGTGTTCAATGAATTCACCAAGTTCTCGCATATCTTCCACAGCAATATTTACCCTGTCAAAGAATTCATCAATATACTCGTTCAGGTTCATCATCAGATCTTCATACTTATTCCACAGTACTTTCAACTTTTCCTCTCTGACCTTTGTATCTCTTTCATATATATTCAATAGCTTTTCCCACATGGCATGTGACGTTTTTCATGACATCACCTTTGTATTAATGGGATTAGAAAGGGCTCCCCCTAAGGCATTGATTTCTTTGGCATCAGCATCCAACTCTCTATGATCATCTTCTGATAATGCACCACTATTAATATCAGCTGTTATACCATGCATAGCTGCTGAAAACACATCCATTCCCAAATATCGGAAATAGTTTTTCATTCGATTCTTCCATATCTGAAACTTACATCCATCGAAGATCGGAATCCCTTTATGATTAGTGACCTCCATTGGGAGAAGAAAAAATATCGACCTCCCTCTGATACCAATTGTTAGGTCCACAAGGCTGAATACCTTGAGAGGGGGGATGAATCAGGGTATGACTAATTTAAAATTATAGCTCGTTCTGATCTTGTTTCGTTGTTAAGAAAAATACTCTTCTCCCCCTTTCCTATTGAACAATATAAAATGAATGTAAAGCAAGCACATGAAACATCAATCTTTACTCGGTTCACCACTAAGTGCAACGTCCAAGGAGAATACGCCGACTGGTTGTCGGTCGATCCAAATTCCACTAAAGATCACTAGCTGTGGATTACATGGTTTGGGCACAATCACTATGTCCCAGGCTCACTGAATTTACATTGTTTAGGGTCAGCTCATTGCTTTCCCAAGGGTAACTCCATGTTTCTCTCTCTCTAGCTCACTGCCGGTGGAGAGGATCACCTTCTTCCTCTTCCTTCACTCACTGCTCTGGAAAGGATCCACTCACAGTTTATAGACTTGTAGGTCTCTTCATTATCTCTAATGAATACATCCTCTGTTGTATGTGGATGCTCTTTTTAAGTCCAACTTTCACCCATAGATGAATTTCTCTTTGCACCAAAGGTATCGGTCAATCTTCCAGCATTCACGCAGCCCATAAATAGTACAGTGAATCAACCTTACATGGCGCACAAGTCTAACCCGACACACAAGTATCGGCGTGCAGGTCACAACTGGCATGCAGGTATACCTCAACCACCTATGTGACACAACCTTCTTCGACTCCAAACCTGCACGACACCCTTCCTTTTATGCCGAAACCAATATAGGCCCGCAACAACCAACCGGCGTGCAACTTCAAACCCTGGCATACAAGTCCACCTGCATGACCACACACCACCTGCGCGACCACCACACTAGTGTGATGGGAGCTATGATTTTTCTAAGTGTTGAACTCCATTCAAAATGAGGAGGGGTGGTCCAGTATTTATAGGCATTTTGTCAACCTACGCGACGACGCGCAAGTCTTCCATCGGCGCACAGGTCTCAGCGTACAGTTCTCTGCCCCTGCAAGTCACCTGCACAACCCACATTCCTTTTCCACATTATGAAGATTTGATCTTGAAAAACATATGGCACACAACTTTTCATCTATCCTAGGCAACGTCGTGCTGGTCCTTTCATGGCGTGCAGGTCACCTATGCGACCTCACCAATACATGCGCGACCCTCTTTCCTTTTCCATTTTTATCATTCTAATATTGAAAAAAATCAGGTGTGCAATTTTCCTTTCCTTCAGGTACACGGTGCGCAGGTCTCTTTGCCAAAACCAGTTTTCTCCATTTGTCGATTTTTAGGTCCAAAAATTTGGAAAACACTGGAAAACGGTGCCACCTAGTATCTGTTCTTTTTTTACCAACTCTATATCATCCATTCCTTTGTCGACATTCATTAATCAAACATGGATCGTTGATCACAGCTCTTGAACTCGACATTCTACCATGAAATCCCCTTTGTAAACAAATTTGTATGTCATTGTTTTTCTTTGTCAAAAATCACCACAATGATGTACACTTTGTCAACAAACACAATAACCTCAAAAATGATTCAATGAAACCTTGACGGATTTTTTCCCAACAATTTTTGAGGATGTTCAAATGGGTTTTTAATCATATTTTGGGGAAGGGTTATGTTACCCTATATTGTACTACCATCCATTCATATCACATATAAAAAATTCATAGAAAGATTGTTTTCTAATTTTTAGGTCAAAAATCATCATTTACATGCCAAATAATTATTATAATTTGGGTTCGTGTGGTTAATATAAGGCATTTCATGATCATATCCTTCATAAAATGAACGAAAAAATAATGAAATTTTTTAAATCAACAGAACTCATTAATTATGCTTATATTAAATAAAGTACATTACTTTGAACCATGTGTATGAGTGTCTTATAATCATTTAGAGGATAAATTTAGACTTATTTACTTTTTAATACAATCCAAAATAATTTATAGTTAACCTCCTTTTTGAGACTAAATCATATTACAATAAATCATTCCAACCTTATAACTCATGATAATTTTATCCCAATGGCAAGGACATCAAGATTATGTATGGAATATTCTTCTTTAAAGTGGATTATATAGATCATATTTTGGTTCATGAGTATGGGGAATTTTAATAATGTATGAGCGTAACTATATTAAAATCATTACCGTGATTGATGATAAGAAAAAAAGAAAATTATAAAAAAATCATAGCTTCTCATGTTTAATAATAGAAAATTATTATGAATGAATGGTTTGGAGGAGGAGTTAAATCATTTTTCTTTGAGATAGTTATATATATTGTTGATTAGTGATGATTTAATGATGTTTTCATATGTTATACATAAAAATGTTTTCTTCCTCATTGATAATTGTTTTCTCAATTATGTATTGAATTTTCAATGTTGATGACATAGGTGCCCATTATTTTATTTTGAGATATTATGCTTGATTACATTCATATTTTTACATGTGGGGGTATTATATAACTCTATTCTATTCATTGGAAATAAAATAATATTTTACAATGTAAATTGTTTTAATTTTTATTTTTAGGATCAAATGGTTCATTGATATATAATATTGTTTTTTATTTTATTTTAAATGAAAATATTCTAAATGGATAAAAAATTTATATTTTAAAAAGTGGGTTTTCATGTGTATTGAATAAATGTAAATTTTACAAAATTAAATTTTCAATTTTACATAAAAAATACTTCAAGCATGGGCATCCCACAAACAAGAATCACGTAACATAAAAAACCATTAGAGCTTAAGACCAATATATAGGAGGGGATAACGAAACTATGATAGAGGGAATATTTCATTCTTTTTACACATAGATAGGTGCATCATTGCAAAGGTAAGAATTGGGTTGTGGGGGGAGGAGCATCTCACAGATGTAGGGAAGTTCATGGGTGTTGTAGTGTTTGTCTACACAATATTATATTTAACTGAGTTGATGTTTACATGTGATCTATAATTAATAACCAGCAGGTTAAATAATATTATGATGTGGTATGTGGTTGTTCATAATATTCACCTTATAAAAGTGACATTGTATCACATATGAATGTGTGATCCCCACATCTGACACATGTTTTAACCGCCTAATACCACTGATGCCACTATAGCTGCACTACCAGATTCCATAAAATACCATTTCCAGTTTGGGAGAGCTCAGGATTGATTGACGAGCTATAACTTATCCCAGGATCCACCACTAATGACAAATGTAGCTCCGATGAAACTATATGGTCCTTTAATAATTAGTATTAATCCCATATTTTAACTTAGTTTGACCACTATGATGTTTGTATGATGATGATAGACGAAAAATTCTTCTACACACTATAGTGAAGAAGACTTCAGGGCATATGAATACATTGAAAATTAACAGGAAGAAAATTTTAATGCGAAACCATTATATGTTTCATGAATATGATGAATCATATTATAGATTTATTATATTACATAGGTAAGAAGACTGTGGTGAAAATGATAAGGTTTAGCCTATCATACCCCCGAAAATTCCACAAATTCCTTGTTGCATCACATAGTCATGGTTCAAACATGCAAGTAGGGTTTCAAACAAGATATCACCTTAAGATAAGATGTTTTATATTATGTCACTGACACTTGTCAAATAAATAATGTAAAAATTTTATCACTTTTTCATGTTTGTGAGTGTGGAAAATTATTTTCATGCATTAAAAATAATGAATGATATGAAAATGAGATCATTTATTGACATGTTTGGGAAACCCATGGTCAACAGTGAGATATGTATGACTTGGGAAATAAAATGGATTATAAAATGGGAAGGTTGGGTTTTGTTTCATCATTGTTAATGATGACAATGGATTATATGAAAAAAATACTTTAGAATTGTCACAATGTTTTGGGATATAGTGTGGTGATGGTGAAAAATAAAATATTTTATCCTTCTGGTTAAATAGATGGTATGGATTCATATAGGGGATTAAAATAAAATGTGATAATTCACACTCAATTAATATAATGATTAAATATTTGAAAGACATGTAATGGGATATGTTTAGGGAAACAATTAAGGATATTTCATGAGGGTTTTTTCCACCCCTACTACCTATAAATATTAGGCATGAGTGTTGTGCAGATGTATCAATTGTTTATATGTGACTCTCACCCACAAGTTGATGATTAATAATATTATTTTTTCATTATTAATTAGTATTTTATTCTTTTCATTCCCTAATGGATAACATTAGGTTGTAAAGTTATAGTGTTCCAGTTGATTTAATTTAAAGGTATTGTGTTAGTGGATTCATTATATTTTATTTATTTGTTCGGGTTGTGTAACTCATATTCTATTTCTTGACTTCCTTTGTCTTAGGATGTAACCATAACTATTCATGCTAATTAGTAATTATTTAAATTCACAACTACTCACTTCAATCCATGTATAGTCACTATATGGGTATGATTGATTTTTTTTAATTGAATTATCAAATCACCTCATTTAGGGATAACCATGAGTAGTAAACACTGTGAATTAGGAAGTAGATAAATTCGATATTGAATAATAAGACAAAAGAAACAATTTAATATAACTCTGACACTGGAATTTCCATTTAGACTTAATAATTCCCCCATAGAAGATTAAAATCATTTTACTATACATGGTACATTAGTATCAATTGATTTCTTGGAATATATCATTTGTTTTAGAATAATTCATTTAATTACCAAAAAATATTATCCACATTCCTTATGGTTTTGAAACTCATACATGTTAAACATTATATTCAAATAGTTGGTAGTTTAGTCAAATAATATTTTTTATAAATATCAAAATTTATATGACCTATAATAATTATAAACACCCACCATGTCTATGATGTTATTCATAAGCTATTATGGAATTTTTCTACACACATATTACAAAATATACTAGTGTTATAGATATGTTGTCATATCAATCTTCATGCTCAACTTCTTATTCATGGTAAACTTTAGTAGCATCCACAACAGTCTCAAAAATGTTTTGGATCATCATATACTCAATAATAGAATATTAAATTTACATCAAAAGATGGATAATTTAAAGGATTCACAATATTGATGAGATACCAGTGCGGTTATTGAGATTCTCAAGCATACATTCCCTGATTATATTCTTTCACCCAATGTGTAATTATCCGACAATAATTATGGAAGTATGATATGGGGAATGTGGATTTTCTTTGATAATTTTTTGGTAATGTTAAAACAATTTCATTAATTTTTAGTTGATAAATGACCATTAATAGATAAATGCATCGATTATGATAATTACCATTTGAAATTATCATTCATTCAATGTGTTTTTAATTGAAAATTTATTTTTCGATAGAAATTGAAAAAAATATTCATTTAATTAATGTTCATTTTTATTATGAACAAATATTTCTTCATTTTTTAAACTTTTTGAAATTATATTTTTTTAGTGGTCAAGCTTTTGATTTTTTGTTTTTACAGTCTATTTATTTTATCATAAAATATATTATTTTTTATCAAAATAATGTTTTATCTATTAAAATCAAGGAAAAATCTTAAATTTTTACAATTTCATGTATTTTCATTATATATTTTCAAATTTAGTACATCTTATCCTAGTAGAGTTAGTAATACATTGAAATTTACTTTCCCAATTTTTAGCTATGTTTATGAGTTTTTTTCATGATCATAATACTTTTACATTCTATAATACAACCTCTTATTACATGAATATTTGAAAATATCTCATATTAATTTTGTATTCTCATGTTATATTCAGTTCTTAACATCCCAAGTCATTCCATACTATTTCATAAGTCTTCTAGATGACCTTCATATACCTATATTTATCATTTTTCCAATTTGTATTCAAAAATAAAATGATACTTGATCATGGAAAAATATAATTCCCTCAATAATTAGGATCACCCATTTTGTAAGTATGATCAAATATTGAGATAGAATTATTCTTGATCAAGTATGATAGTTTCATAACTGAATGTGTTTCTATAAAGATAAATTAAACTGAAGATATATAAATCCACTAAGACATCTATGGATTGAATAATCTAAACCCAAAATATAATAATAATAACCCACACATCCAAACCAAGTAGATAAGTGAATAATTAGAAACTTTTTTCCATTTTCAATGATATGTGACTAGTTGTCATAGTTTAGATCTTATTGGTTTATCTACGCTTTTCAATGTTAATTATTAATGTTGACATTTGTCCACAATGCTTTTCATTTTTTAGACTTCATGTAATGTTTTCAGTGTGAACCATATGTTCTAGTATATTCTTATATGATGTTTCATCTTGTTTATGATGGTTAACCATAGTTTCACATAGAATCTAAAATTTTTGTTCTTGTTATTATTCATGTTAGGACATAATCATATGGTCTGGTGACTATAAGACTCAAAAAATTTATAATAAAATCATTCTCAAGTATGAAGACCTCCCCAACTAAGAAGATTCTTGGGTTGTCTTGATATACTTGAAGGGGGAATAAGGATGATGATTCACAAGGATTCAAAAGCCTAAGAATCCAAACCATTGAAAATATGTGAAGATAAATATATATGAGTATGGATGATTATGGAGAATCGATGAAATGATCAGTTAATGAGATTGTTCTAATGAGATCATTCCATACACATGTGATGTTGATAACAGCATATTTATTATTTGAAATTTGAATTAATAAACTAAAAATTAGATTTGACGACAGAGTATCACTTGATGAATTTAATAGTACGGTTATAATTCTTGTTGTCATGTAAAATTATAAAATTATAGAAAGTAAATGAAGCACACATGTATAATTGATATGATGACTAATGGTTAACTAATTAATTTGGGATGGTTAAACTAGACAGTTTATTCACATGATCATTATTAAATTTTTTGAAAGAGAATAAGTCCCAAAGAATGACTAATTATCACAATCATTGGTAAAATATTTCAAATAAATTTTATAAGGTTGGGTAATATAAACTTTTTTATCCATTATTAAAATATTCAAGAATGATGGGAGAAGTTGATCAATAGGAAGTGGATATACCTTCCCTATAGTGGAAGAATCCCTTCTTGCCTCTTGTATATCTATAAAATTTCTTGTTTTATTTCTTGTTCTAACAATGTTTAATTGTAACATGGGGTTATCATATATTTCATTATGGAAAAAATATTTATCAATTTAAGTAAGAAATTCATGTTTTTATTTCATAATTGAGATGTCTATCAACAATTCCAACAATTTAAAGTTTGTAACTATGTAATTTTTTCATAATATTTTACTAGAAGATAATGAATTCCATTACATTATTAAAATTACTTTCCCAATAATATAAATTTAATGATTTAATAGTGAGACATCATGAGTAGACATTCATTGAAAAATTATTGTTTATTTGTGAATGAATTTCTATTTACTACACCATGGTGGACCCAATTTTCAAGAACATCAGGTCTATAATAAATATATTTAATTAGATTACCCATTACATTTTATTCACTTTTCTCTCCCATAATTTCATTCAATCATACATGATCATTTACCCATTCTTTGGACTCCATAATTGTTGTTCTATTTAATTATTCATTTCTCTCTATGAATATTATTTTATTCATTTTGTTACACATTGTATTTCTAAAATAGAATAATATATTAGATAAATCTCCCAATATTTTATAGGTTTGTCTGTAGAGACCCGAAGCTTATCGTACATGGACATTACATTACTTTTGCGGAATACTTAGTACATAACAAAAACACACACACAAGGATCGTAATAGTTTAGTGTCTTTGGAAACTCGGAACGTAATCTTCTAATCGTGGTGAAAGATCTTCAATATCTCCCATAAAGATCTTCCCTTTTTTTTTACCTATAAACCTTTCTTTATATCCTGGGGAAAAGAAAACATAAAAGGGTGAGCTCAAATTCTCAGTAAGGGTAAACAAAAGAAATATCAATCACATCATATACAAAAGAACATAGCTTTTTTGGAAATCTTAACCTGCAAAAGAGCTCATAATATCATAACATGGGATAAATCATAGAAGTGAAAATGAGATCCCCATAATCATAACATAAAACTTGAAACTTTGTGGAATGCACACATAATCATGGAAAATCATTTCTTGTTAGTCATGACTCATTGCCAAGACTATCTTAGTGGACAAAGTCCCTTTCTGAACCGAGTTCACTCCTCGTTTCAGTCCTGTATCACTGAACCGAAATAACCTTCCGTTCCAGCCATGTCTATCTCATGAGATATAAAATCATTACCCAATGCATTGGAGGGAGATATAGGTCTCACCCATCTTATAATGAATCCTTTCTTATGTGTGCCACATAATCATAACACATACATCATCGCATAACACATGTAACAAAAATGGCATTCTTGAAACATCATGACATCATAAATCAATTCATATAAGATAAAGGAATTCATAAACATAATTCCATCACAACATAGTCAAATCAATGTAAAAATATGGATAGAAACGAACCCTTTATTATCTTAGATGGAAAATAATTTTGATAAAACACTTGAATTGAATTCTTGAGGAAAATATCCTTTCTTCTTCAAAATCAATTTCTTTTCACAAAACATCATTCAATTTTAAAAGAAAGAGATTTTATTGAAAATAGTCATGAAATCTTTTAGAGGAATCTTCATTAAAATAAGGCTTTATAAAACAGTAGAAATCCGTTCGTGCCGTATAAGTTAAAAAAAACATTCTTCGTACTTTTGTCGGAAAAGTCAAAAAGTACCTCGTACGAAAAACGACAAAAGATTCCGTTCATACGTATTACTAAAAACTCACCGAAGGGTAAAAATGGATTTAAACAATTTTAGGTGGATGGAAATAATATTACATATTGAGTAAACATGGATGTGGATGATAAAATACACCCCAGTAAATACTTACGAATAAACAATCTCGGATAAAAATGAGATTGTGATATTTCCCTTACCTTAGGTCCGACTTGCTTTGTAAGTGTCCGAACCTCCTGTATAATGATTTAAATCATGTTATTGACTTATTAAAGAATCATATTCATTGTTATGATATCATATATGGTTCACTTATGACATTATATTACCCGTTCTTTTGTAAATTCCATGTTAAAGAAGCGTTTTGGGTAAAATCGTTTCATTTATCGTAGGTGTTTTTGACTTGTTGTTCTTGACATCATTATTACTTATATCATGATTTACTTACTTCCAGAATATAAAATATGATTTATATATCATATATATTCAGTATATATATATATATAATAGGTAGATAAATAAAATGAAAAACATCGTTCATGGAGACGGTAGTCCGTACGTACGCATGAACGCTGTTTTCCTTTCCTTATTGTCTTGAAATGGAAGTAAGTAGATGACATACATATGTATATATATACATAAATCCAGTATCTTTATAATTTCATATATTTCATTATTATTTCTTATATATACATTATAATCATTCTTAAATGGTTAACATGGAGAATGAATCTCATCGCGTCGTGGAGACGGTATTCCGTACGTACGCACGAGCGATGATATCATTTCTATAAATATTGAATTGAATTGGAGTGGATTATACAATATATCAGAATAAATATGATGTTGTAATAACTATGTATAGTTATTCTTTACACCATTATACCCATCCATGTAAGGTGGTGGTGGAAAATAGATTACACCACGGCGTGGAGACGGTATTCCGTACGTACGCACGCGCGGTGATTTCTTTTTCCGTAGGATGGATAGATGGTGAAATAGGGTTGTTTCATACTTATAATAACATATCAGTATATGAGTGATACTGATGTTATTACTTCATAATGAAACAACCTAAGAAGAAGAAGTGGAAGAAGAAATAAAGATGAAAGAATTGGTAACGGTAATTACCTCTTCTTTGAAGTGCCTCTTTGAGACCTCCTCTTAGGGCACTAAAATTGGAATTTGAGGAAGACCAGAACCTCTAGGATGTTGCTAGGGAAGTGGAGAGGAGAAATTGGAAGGGGTTGGCCGAGCTTGAGTGCTCAAATTGGTGTGAGGAGGAGGGGGAGGAGGTGTCCTTTTATAGGGGAGGAGAGGGGCACCTTAGGAATATCTCAAAATATTATTTTATATTAAAGTCAAAATCGGTTTATAATGGTTCCAAAGGGTCCTATTTCGAAGCTAAAGTGGGGATGGGTAGAAATACTATCAACCAATAATATTTAGACAAGTTTAGGTTCTTATTGTAACCTTATCAATTAGATTTAACTCTAAGTTAAATAATTTAACTTTTACCGTGTCTTTTTGTTTTCTTTCACTATATGGTTAATACACTTACTATAACATGCCAAAAGAACCCCAAATTGTATATTATTAATACATATATCCTTATCTAAGTCATTTGGCCGAACCTTAGATTTTTAGGAATAAAATAACAATTAATAATATAATATTTGATTTAAAAACTCTTTTGTGTCAATTTTGACACTATTTGATATATGATTTTTTTGAAAGTCATAACAGAATTATATGTTCGAACCAAGTTGATTAAATCAACAATAATATATCATAGTAACCTAGAAAATTAGTTTAATTCATAAAAAGTCTTAAATTACATTTATTTTGGTATTTATATTATCAATTATGTCAATATTTCATAAATAAGATAATTACTGCATCATCTTTGTGTCATACATAAATTATATTATTTGATGTCTAAAAATTACAAATAAAATACCATCATGTAGGAAATCTTTTTAGCTTTCTAATGAATATTTATAGTCGAATTTATCTGATGTATAACCCCATATTAAAAATGATTTACTTATTAAACTTTGATTTTAACTATTTTAACCCTTCTTTAAATAAATTAATAATAAATGTCCTAATCTAATCCAAGTGGGCCTAAATGGTCATATTTTATTCCTAAGTTTGTTTTTGGTCGAATTACACTTGTCCAATAGAATTAGGACATGTGTTAGGGTAATATTAATATCATATTTACCCTTAGTTACCCTATTTACTATTTACCGTGGTAAAAAAAAGTAAAAAGTTACTATTCACCAAAAAATTATTTTCATCTCATTGAATAACATTTTAGTCCTTGATATTAACCGTGTCTCTTGGATTTTCGAAATTCCATTCACAGAAGCGGTAAAATTAAGTTTTATGCAAAATTCAGTTTTTAACCTACCACTTAGTAGTTTCACTATTCATCAAAAATTGATGTTTTTCAGAACAATGCCAAAATTTCATCCCAAGCTATATTTCATATTCCGAATTCAAAAATGAAGTATATTTTACCAAATTCATAACATAAAAGTTGCATTAATTAATTTTATAATTAAATCCCGCTGTTAAAACAAATAGCGTGTTTTTAAGAAACAATATCTATCAAAAGATTGACACTTGTTTATGTCTAGTTTAAATGTGAAATTACATCCAATGACCAACATTGTATTAAATTGTAAAAATATATTCTAAATATACTTTAAAACTACTCAAATTAATAATTTATCACTATTAATTATTTCGATTAAAAAAGTTGTTTTTTAATTATAATTTAGTAATTTTCACTATTCATCAGAATATGAAAGTTATCCGAAATGTACCAAAATTTCACCTTAGGCTAAATTCGATACTCCGAATCCAAAAAAGAAGTTCATTTTGAAATATAAGATTTACAGAATTTTAAAAAGTGGTTATTACTATTCATAACGGCTAGTTTTAATAATATTTTAATAGCATATCATTGTTTCGTGAAACTCAGGATTACGTACCACACACGCTATCGAGGAAGGTTGCGATTGCGTGTAATGCAAGGCAAGTCAAGGATGCGTGTTATGCAAGCTCCTTTTGGTGTAGCGTATAACACAAGACATTAGTAAAATAAAAAAGAATATTTTTCATAAAATCTTGGGCTGTTACATTCTACCCCCCTTAAAATGAATTTCGCCCTCGAAATTCGTCGGGGTTTATAAATGGTTTACTATTCGAAAGTTTCTTTAATAGAAACCCACATCGTAAAAGGGAATACCAAAACTTGGCTTTAAAAACTAAAGTATGAAATGTAACGATTACCCAAATAAACTAATCACTGGGTTTCCAAATAGGTGAAAATATGGATATAGAAGAGAAATCTAACCATCATGTTCTGATGGAGAGTGGTAGAGAACATGGCTATGGAAAAGCCAGTAATCACAAATCCATAGATTTGTGATGATATAAGGTACCATCTGATTCATCAGGTATAAGATCACTAGGAAAACATTTTTTTGGTTTTCAAGATCATTTCCCTAAAGTTGAAAATTTGCTTAGAATAAATAATTACTTTATTTTGGTACAATCTCACTTTTGTTCGTGCCTTGAACAATTTCTACTTCATCTCTTAAATAAATGAAGTTGAATTTGTTATTCGTGAAGTGTTAGCAGATCATGTGATAGAATGACGAGTCATTCCATCTGTCTCAAACAAAGGTTAGTAAAAATTATATACATAAGTCGATCTATAGTGAGAGTAATCACATATGGTTTCTAAAATGGACTTATACTTCATATATCATACTGCTTAATATAATAAAACTAGTTTCTACTAAACAGGGACTTCCTGTAGGCCAGTGGTAGGAGATAAAGGCCAGTCGCACTTCGGTTGTGGGTTCGATCCTACAGCCTTGTCCGAAGCGATGGGCTGTCGCCCGTCCTGAAGGTTGTCCTTTTTCTAAAACTACGTTACTATAACATCCCATCAATAATATCGAAAATCTTCTATCCTTAAACAATACTAACTTATGTCCAACATAATCCAGTCTAATCTTTAGGCTTATACATAATACTGCAGTCCACTCTCATAATATAGTGACATCGATTACCAGAGATTTAATACTGTCGTTGATCCCCACATATCATAAGATATGTCTTGTTGGTCACATTCCAAACATTCAAAGTCCTTAATCGTGTATTCTCTTAAATACCTTAGTGAAAACATGAGTGCAGTTAAAAGTTAACACTTTCCACATACCAAAATCCTCAAAATTCTATATACTCAAACCATGATATCACTTAGTCCTTATATCAATCATGAGCTCATGAATACTATTAAACATTTCATTTTCTCGTCTTTATTATGCGCATATCATCTTATTTCCAAAAAATATCTCAATCACTTTGAATACCACATCAATAAATATTGCAATACTCAATGATACAACATTATCCCATTACATAAACACTTAATCATTCCACCACATCGTTGTCATATTCAACATTGCCAATAGTGATCGCATGTGATTTCCCTTTGTCCTTTGCCTTCAGTGGTTGCTCATGTTGATCATCACTAACCCTTGGATTAGGTCAATTATTAGCATAATGCCCCATTTCCTTGAACTTGAAGCATTGAAGTGTTGGCGGTGCGTTCTCTACAGTGTTTGCTTTATTCACATCATTAGAAACCCTTTTTCCATTACTTCGACACTCAGCTGCTCGATGACCTTCTTTTCCACACTTAAAACATTTTCTAGTCCCTTTAAGACAATCTCCACCATGCTTCTTTCCACACTTTGTGCATAAGGAAACATTCATCTTCTTTTCACCATTATTCTGAGATTTCTCATTGAACTCCATCTTTCGTTTCTTGTCAAAACCATGAGATGGATATGTAACACCAACTTCCATTTCTACCTTGATAGCACAAGGCACAATTTCTTCATAGCTACTGAAGTCTCTTATAGCTAATGCCCTTCGAAGACTTGGTTTTAAGCCACTGAAAAATCGATCAACTTTACTTTCAGGTTGGATGATAATTCCAGAAGCATACCTTGCAAGTCTTGTAAAATTTGCTTCATAGGTACCAACAGATTCATCGTCCCTTTGCTTCAGTTCAAGAAACTCTTTCTCCATCTTTGTTCGAAGAATACGAGGGAAGTACTTACTTAAAAACAAGTTCTTGAACTCGTCCCATTCCATGGACTCAATTTCATCTCTTGGCCTCGTATTCTTGATAAGATTCCACCATTGATCAGCTTCACCTTCCAAACGATATACTGCTAAGATGACTTTATCATGATCAGAACATTGAAGAACTGAAAATATCTTTTCAGTAGTACTGATCCATTGTTCAGCCACAAGTGGATCAGAAGACCCACTGAAAGAAGGTGGGCGTTGCCTCATGAAGGACTCAATAGAATATTGTTCCCTTCTATGCTCATTTGGAAGTCCAGAATGATTCATAGCTTGTGTAAGTATAGCAATAAGATTTTGCACTCCATCTCCCATAACATTTGCTTGTTCAGGAGGAAAATCATTGCATTGTCCATTGCATTGATCAACACGGTTCCTTCGGGTTACAGCCATCGTCTAAAACCCAAAAAGAATAGTGTGAGAGGAAAAAATCATGATAGGGAAAACAACATAATAAAGGGGGAGTACCTTCAATATCCAACATCTTAAGTTTAATTCTATGATCGTTAGCGTAATTCTATTACTATAACCTATACGTATACTTATCCCTAGGGACATCCCTAGACATACCTTAGAAATATCTCTAGGGATCTCACTAACGTTTTCGCATCCTAGTTTCCAAAGGTTGACTAAACCTTTCCTCTGATACCAACTGTAGAGACCCGAAGCTTATCGTACATGGACATTACATTACTTTTTCGGAATACTTAGTACATAACAAAAACACACACACAAGGATCGTAATAGTTTAGTGTCTTTGGAAACTCGGAACGTAATCTTCTAATCGTGGTGAAAGATCTTCAATATCTCCCATAAAGATCTTCCCCTTTTTTTTACCTATAAACCTTTCTTTATATCCTGGGGAAAAGAAAACATAAAAGGGTGAGCTCAAATGCTCAGTAAGGGTAAACAAAAGAAATATCAATCACATCATATACAAAAGAACATAGCTTTTTTGGAAATCTTAACCTGCAAAAGAGCTCATAATATCATAACATGGGATAAATCATAGAAGTGAAAATGAGATCCCCATAATCATAACATAAAACTTGAAACTTTGTGGAATGCACACATAATCATGGAAAATCATTTCTTGTTAGTCATGACTCATTGCCAAGACTATCTTAGTGGACAAAGTCCCTTTCTGAACCGAGTTCACTCCTCGTTTCAGTCCTGTATCACTGAACCGAAATAACCTTCCGTTCCAGCCATGTCTATCTCATGAGATATAAAATCATTACCCAATGCATTGGAGGGAGATATAGGTCTCACCCATCTTATAATGAATCCTTTCTTATGTGTGCCACATAATCATAACACATACATCATCGCATAACACATGTAACAAAAATGGCATTCTTGAAACATCATGACATCATAAATCAATTCATATAAGATAAAGGAATTCATAAACATAATTCCATCACAACATAGTCAAATCAATGTAAAAATATGGATAGAAACAGAACCCTTTATTATCTTAGATGGAAAATAATTTTGATAAAACACTTGAATTGAATTCTTGAGGAAAATATCCTTTCTTCTTCAAAATCAATTTCTTTTCACAAAACATCATTCAATTTTAAAAGAAAGAGATTTTATTGAAAATAGTCATTAAATCTTTTAGAGGAAGCTTCATTAAAATAAGGCTTTATAAAACAGTAGAAATCCGTTCGTGCCGTATAAGTTAAAAAAAACATTCTTCGTACTTTTGTCGGAAAAGTCAAAAAGTACCTCGTACGAAAAACGACAAAAGATTCCTTTCATACGTATTACTAAAAACTCACCGAAGGGTAAAAATGGATTTAAACAATTTTAGGTGGATGGAAATAATATTACATATTGAGTAAACATGGATGTGGATGATAAAATACACCCCAGTAAATACTTACGAATAAACAATCTCGGATAAAAATGAGATTGTGATATTTCCCTTACCTTAGGTCCGACTTGCTTTGTAAGTGTCCGAACCTCCTGTATAATGATTTAAATCATGTTATTGACTTATTAAAGAATCATATTCATTGTTATGATATCATATATGGTTCACTTATGACATTATATTACCCGTTCTTTTGTAAATTCCATGTTAAAGAAGCGTTTTGGGTAAAATCGTTTCATTTATCGTAGGTGTTTTGACTTGTTGTTCTTGACATCATTATTACTTATATCATGATTTACTTACTTCCAGAATATAAAATATGATTTATATATCATATATATTCAGTATATATATATATATAATAGGTAGATAAATAAAATGAAAAACACCGTTCATGGAGACGGTAGTCCGTACGTACGCATGAACGCTGTTTTCCTTTCCTTATTGTCTTGAAATGGAAGTAAGTAGATGACATACATATGTATATATATACATAAATCCAGTAGCTTTATAATGTCATATATTTCATTATTATTTCTTATATATACATTATAATCATTCTTAAATGGTTAACATGGAGAATGAATCTCATCGCGTCGTGGAGACGGTATTCCGTACGTACGCACGAGCGATGATATCATTTCTATAAATATTGAATTGAATTGGAGTGGATTATACAATATATCAGAATCAATATGATGTTGTAATAACTATGTATAGTTATTCTTTACACCATTATACCCATCCATGTAAGGTGGTGGTGGAAAATAGATTACACCACGGCGTGGAGACGGTATTCCGTACGTACGCACGCGCGGTGATTTCTTTTTCCGTAGGATGGATAGATGGTGAAATAGGGTTGTTTCATACTTATAATAACATATCAGTATATGAGTGATACTGATGTTATTACTTCATAATGAAACAACCTAAGAAGAAGAAGTGGAAGAAGAAATAAAGATGAAAGAATTGGTAACGGTAATTACCTCTTCTTTGAAGTGCCTCTTTGAGACCTCCTCTTAGGGCACTAAAATTGGAATTTGAGGAAGACCAGAACCTCTAGGATGTTGCTAGGGAAGTGGAGAGGAGAAATTGGCAGGGGTTGGCCGAGCTTGAGTGCTCAAATTGGTGTGAGGAGGAGGGGGAGGAGGTGTCCTTTTATAGGGGAGGAGAGGGGCACCTTAGGAATATCTCAAAATATTATTTTATATTAAAGTCAAAATCGGTTTATAATGGTTCCAAAGGGTCTTATTTCGAAGCTAAAGTGGGGATGGGTAGAAATCCTATCAACCAATAATATTTAGACAAGTTTAGGTTCTTATTGTAACCTTATCAATTAGATTTAACTCTAAGTTAAATAATTTAACTTTTACCGTGTCTTTTTGTTTTCTTTCACTATATGGTTAATACACTTACTATAACATGCCAAAAGAACCCAAAATTGTATATTATTAATACATATATCCTTATCTAAGTCATTTGGCCGAACCTTAGATTTTTAGGAATAAAATAACAATTAATAATATAATATTTGATTTAAAAACTCTTTTGTGTCAATTTTGACACTATTTGATATATGATTTTTTTGAAAGTCATAACAGAATTATATGTTCGAACCAAGTTGATTAAATCAACAATAATATATCATAGTAACCTAGAAAATTAGTTTAATTCATAAAAAGTCTTAAATTACATTTATTTTGGTATTTATATTATCAATTATGTCAATATTTCATAAATAAGATAATTACTGCATCATCTTTGTGTCATAAATAAATTATATTATTTGATGTCTAAAAATTACAAATAAAATACCATCATGTAGGAAATATTTTTAGCTTTCTAATGAATATTTATAGTCGAGTTTATCTGATGTATAACCCCATATTAAAAATGATTTACTTATTAAACTTTGATTTTAACTATTTTAACCCTTCTTTAAATAAATTAATAATAAATGTCCTAATCTAATCCAAGTGGGCCTAAATGGTCATATTTTATTCCTAAGTTTGTTTTTGGTCTAATTACACTTGTCCAATAGAATTAGGACATGTGTTAGGGTAATATTAATATCATATTTACCCTTAGTTACCCTATTTACTATTTACCGTGGTAAAAAAAAGTAAAAAGTTACTATTCACCAAAAAATTATTTTCATCTCATTGAATCACATTTTAGTCCTTGATATTAACCGTGTCTCTCGGAGTTTCGAAATTTCATTCACAGAAGCGGTAAAATTAAGTTTTATGCAAAATTCAGTTTTTAACCTACCACTTAGTAGTTTCACTATTCATCAAAAATTGATGTTTTTCAGAACAATGCCAAAATTTCATCCCAAGCTATATTTCATATTCCGAATTCAAAAATGAAGTATATTTTACCAAATTCATAACATAAAAGTTGCATTAATTAATTTTATAATTAAATCCCGCTGTTAAAACAAATAGCTTGTTTTTAAGAAACAATATCTATCAAAAGATTGACACTTGTTTATGTCTAGTTTAAATGTGAAATTACATCCAATGACCAACATTGTATTAAATTGTAAAAATATATTCTAAATATACTTTAAAACTACTCAAATTAATAATTTATCACTATTAATTATTTCGATTAAAAAAGTTGTTTTTTAATTATAATTTAGTAATTTTCACTATTCATCAGAATATGAAAGTTATCCGAAATGTACCAAAATTTCACCTTAGGCTAAATTCGATACTCCGAATCCAAAAATGAAGTTCATTTTGAAATATAAGATTTAAAGAATTTTAAAAAGTGGTTATTACTATTCATAACGGCTAGTTTTAATAATATTTTAATAGCATATCATTGTTTCGTGAAACTCAGGATTACGTACCACACACGCTATCGAGGAAGGTTGCGATTGCGTGTAATGCAAGGCAAGTCAAGGATGCGTGTTATGCAAGCTCCTTTTGGTGTAGCGTATAACACAAGACATTAGTAAAATAAAAAAGAATATTTTTCATAAAATCTTGGGCTGTTACATTGTCCCTACTAATTTGTATTTTATTATGGGTATGTTTATTAAAAAAAATTATTTTTTTCATTTTATTCAAGAAATAGAACAATTTAAGGGTAAAAATAAACATAATCATTAATTTTGTGTTTTTGGTTTATATTATGTTAATACATACTAGAGTTGTGCCTCCAAAACCCAAAAAAAATAGAAATCATATAAAAACCTATATATTTTTTATCTATATACTAAAAATGAATCAATCATGAAATAAATTTTAGTCGATATAAGTTTTAAGAATGTTTACAACATTTATTGTAATATTATAATTTACCAAGAATAATAATAAGAACAAAAATTATTTTGAAATATGTAAAATAATTACATAAAAATATAAAAAAAGAATAGTTTCAAATGATTAATGATTTAAATGATTTTTTATAATTTTCTAAGATAATGTAATAGAAATGAGTCATAAATAAGAAAACAATCCATTGAATTATAATTAATTTATTCTAAATGTGAAGTAGAAAAGCATTCAATATAATTAACTAAAAAAGTGAATAAATGAACTCTTAAAAATGTGATTTAAACCTAATGGTGGTGAAGTTGAGGATTTTAAGGGCGAAAAAAACATGATGAAGAATATCCCTTAGCTTTTTTTAACTTAAATTTGAAAAGAAATTATAGTATAGTAGTTTTGAGGTAACAGTGGATTTGGTTGAAGAAAAAATAAAAAACGAAGATTTTTCATTTAAAACCACATTATTTAGTTTCTATAAAATATTGAGGAATAAATAAAAAATGCAATTTGGGGAATTCGATGAAAATTAAGAAATAATTGGAAGACGTAAATTATGATAATTCTTATCTTTATTTGAAATTCGATCGTCTATAATTTCATATATTATACCCCAAAAAATCACTCAACTATTTCTAATAAGGAAGAGGGTCTATATTTTTAATAATGGTAAATTACTAAACTTTGACTACTTGGTCATTTAATCTGTGATTTTTTTAAATGACATTTCATTAAAGGGAAATTCAATATTTATTGTCATGGTAAAAAAGTTAAAATGTTAATTCTTTGAAATCTGATTTTCCTAAAACAAAACTATAGTATTTACGCCATAAACATACATTCAAACAATAAAATTATATTTCATTGGATCATGTTATTTTGTAGATCTATAATAAATATTTGAGAATAAACTATTTAGTTTTAGAAGAAATATTTTTTATAAATTTTTTATTAATGGTTGTCTCCTTCTAGATAAAGAAATTTAGGTAAAAAATATATACATAGTTAAAATTGAAATTAGAGATGAAATAATATCATTTTTTCATTTTCACTTTATTATTGAATTTATTTAGTTGATATATGAGAATTAAATGATAAATTATTTCAATGTAAGAAATATTTTTGTTACCAAATAAATCAATAAAGCACATTGTAAATTTTACAATTTCTCTACATGAATCTATTTTTAAAAAATTACCAATTTCCTTTAATTTTCATTATTTTATTCAATAAAATGAGTAATTAATATTTTGGAATCTTAGAAGAAATTGGTAAATACCATATATTATTTTGTCTCTAATCAAAAAAAAATTATTAAATTATAGAAAAATAACCATAATGGATTGAAATATATCAACAATTATCACAGGGTGTTTTCAAGAGGTTTATCTATTCAAAAGGGTTTTTATTATTACCACAGTTATTTATGTTACTGTAAAAACTACTTGAAAATAAAAAGTGTTTGTTAAATAAACATGTGGGGTTGTATAGATATAAAAAAACAACCTCTGATCGAATATATTTATTTTTATTATGGAAATGGGAAGAGGAAATTAAAACCAACCTTTTATGGGATGAAATATATATTTTTTAAATTGTAGTTTTTTATTTCATATTATAATATTTTTCCTCAATTTTTTTATGGCCCCTACAAACCCCTTTCCCAAAAATCCAATTTATTATTGTCATAGAGATTAATTAATATATACTCTCACTTTATTAGCTGAAAAATATAACACACATAGACTATTATTTTCATATTTTAGTTGGATATATTTTTTAAATATTATTTTGACCCCTTTGATAACATGGAATTACTAAAAATCATTTTATTTTATGAAAAATTATTTAAAATGTTTCTTAATTTTTTTATTTTATTATTGGGGAAAATATTGATTTATATGTGCAGAGATTGAATTATTTACAGTAATTATATATATTTATTAATGTAAGTGAAATAATACAACTTAATGTTTTCAAAATTTAATATTTTTATTCAAAAAATTTCATTTTAATTGATGATTAATTTTTCAAGATATTTTAGATTTGGTTTTCATGTTGAGTGGTTTGTCTACTCTAATAAACCATGGATTATATCATGTGATTCCCTTTATTTTATTCCAATGAAAAATGATAATTTTGGTGAAATTTTATATGTATATTATAAAATATTATATGAATTTTATCTTATTTTATATGGTTAAACTAGTAAGCATTACATTCCAATAGACTATAAATGATCCCTTAATCCAGGTTAATCTCATTATCTTTAACAGATAACTATTTTATGGGTTATTTATAACCATTGTAATTATTAGAATCACTCTTCCAGTATATTTTGTCTAATAATTATTTGATCTAAAAAAATTTGTTCAATATTTTTAGGAAGGTAAATTTTAAATTTAATTAAATAAAAATTTAATTTTAATGAATTAATATTTAAATTTTAAAAATTTAATCGTATTTCTAAAAATAGAACCCATATATTCAACAAACCCATTTTTTCATGTTGAAAATCATTTAATCATGAGAAATTTCATGGTGGAAAATATTTTTTTAATCACCAAATTATAATAAATATAATACATTGATTTTGATGATAGTTTGGCTTCTTAAATCTATCTCAATGATATATTAAGGATAATAAATGGAATTAGTGAGGGGAAATTTGCGTTGGTATTAATTTGATAAGTTTTTCTGATATTGTTCATAAGCAATTATTTTATTATTATTTATAAATTACTTTAGTTTTTCAAAAAATTATTTTTATCATTCCCATATGTTGTTTTTATTTATGTATTTTTGATAAAAATAATTGATTTGTTTCTAAATTTATTAAAATCTATATAAATAAATTTTCATTTAATTTAGGAATAATTTTTTTGAACATATATTTTAATTAAAAATTTTATGTTTTTGATTCATTGATTTTTCATTTTTATAGTTTAATTATTTTATTAGAAAATATGTTATTTGGAATAATATTTATTTTTTATCTACTGATGATTGTGATTTGTTAAAAATTATAGACATGTTTTAACACATTTATTTTCATAATATTGTATCCCATTACAAATTACTCTATATACTTGAGATTATTAACATTTTAATTTCACATATAACATTTTAGCTATGTATACGAATGTTTTATATTTTTATATGACTTTAGAGTTTCCCAATACTTTCCTTCAATATATAAGACATGAAAAACATCGTTTGTTATTTTTTATTTTTGAATGATATTCAATATTCATTGATATCATACTTACATTGGCTATATCTTTAGGCTATAATTCATAATAATTAATTAAACTATTTTTTTAAATAAATTGAAATGTTGAAGGATATCAGATCATGAAAAATGTTTAAAAATTCACTGGTGAAGATCACCAACATATTTATTGAGAATTAATATTAAGAAATGATTTTTTGGATATTGGAAACCAAGTTCAAGGGTTATAAATGTTTTTCTAATAATAATAATACTAATTTAAAATTATTCCACTGAAGAATCCATGTACATTAGGTTATGAAACCAAAAAGCATTAATAATTTCCTACATCGAAACACCCAGTTGAAGAGTGGATGATCACTCAACAGAGTTCACATTCAATTATCTATGACTAGTTATTATAGTCTTGTACTTATTTTTTTTACCTATTTTCATGTGTGAATTATTAAATATAGATTTGGACCTTCAAGAACCCTATTTGGACACATACAATTCATGGAATCTATGTCCACAAGATGATAGAGTAAATAAATCAATGATTTTTTTTGGTTTTGATTATTGGAAACTATATTTTAACATAGAATCACTAATGTTGGGTGTGGTTTGTAATCAATTAAAGATTTTAGATTGTGTTATAGTTGTAATTAGATGGAAATGTGAAAAAATTCAAGCCCACTTAATAATGAATTCTACCATTACATAAAAAATATAGGATATTTCTCAAATATCTTAATGGTGAATGGGGTTGCAGTCAGATTAGGTTGATGTGAAGATTTTAATATACACATATACAAACTAGTGGGGAGGTATAGATATATACATATGTTATGAAATAGAACTGATTAACAAGTCATTTATGCTGATTAAATCAATTAACAAAATTCATGATTACAAGATGCTTGATTAGGTCCAATTTTGTGTTGCAAATTTTGACGTCGTTTTTTACAAGAAATTTTTACCATAGGTATAACATAGAATTTGTTGGATATATAGTGATACTATTTAGATTCATATGGAATTATAAATGTGTTTAATTTGACTATAAATAATATAATTTTATAATTTTATTAAATAATGAAAATTAAATTAGAAACGAAAGTTTGTCAAATTTTCTATTTGATTTACAGTCATGTTCATTGGAGGGTAGTAAAATTTCATAAAAGTCGAAAAATTGATAAATTCATTAAAGTAACTTAAAATAACTAATTTATAGCATGGGAAGTCCAATTCGAGAGGCATGTGCTGAAAACTCAATAACGAAATAAGTAGTATTTCAATGGGAAGTTGATATTCCATTTAAGCAGGAAAAAAATTACTTCATAACTATTATTTCTCTACTTTATTTTATAAATTTAAATTTTTTTGACCTAATTTATCATCATAATATAATATTTATAAATTCCTTATCGATAATATTGTTCTATTAGTTTTTTAATAAATTCTCGTTATGTTTTTCTCATTCAATACAATTAACTACTCTTCATTTACTTTAAAACACTCAACTCAATTTTTGTTTTTATTGTTTTTTAGTAGAAGAAAAATTATGGTGACTATTTTGAACTATTTTACCCACAATAATTAATTAAAGTATTCAATAAGGATATTTCAATCATGGACCATCACATTCAAACAATGATATATTTGACAATTAATTTCTTATTATTAATCACAATTGAATCCATTTTTAGGAACCCAATAATTTTAATAAAAAAATTCAATTAGATTTACCTTTTAATTTTTTTTCATTTTCCAACCCATAAATTCATTCTAAAATTATTTATTTTTCATAAGATTCATAATAATTCATAATTCAATTTCAAATTCATTTTTAACTTCTCTCTCTAAGAATTTTTTTTCTATTTTTTTCTAATTTCAGAAGATAGAATATAATAATGCTAAAAAAAACTCGACGAAATTAAATTGGGTTCAATCATATGTATCACTATGGTAATATGTTTTTGTTTATAAATAAATAATTTGATAGTCCCTTCAACGCATATAAATATTTGAGGTATTGGTTATTGGTTGTAACATGAAAAATTGTTCTCGAAATTGGATGGTTGCAAATCAACCACATAGTCAACCAATCTAATGAGAAGCTATGTTTCATTATAAGATGATTATGTAGATGAATTTTCATGTTATTATCTAATAAATTGTTTTCCAATCATCTCACCATCATGCAAAACTTTCATATCAATAGTTATTTAAGCATTGTACTTAGATGTGGAACATTTTCCATGGGCTTGAGAGAATCACTAAGGTGCTCTAAAAGGAGATAGATAATGTGATTCATCTATGGAATCATTATATTGATCTACCAATCATATTTAATTAATATATAATAAAAAACACTTCTATTCACGGGGTTCATCTAAATTTTTATGTTTAATAAAGTTTTTTTCCATTATAGGGAGCAAACAATCAATAAATTTTTATACAATCTCCTGAAATAGAAGTCGACACACATTTATCTTATGGTTTTAGTGATACATTATATGATATTCCAAAGACCATTAGACATATGGGTTCCTTTGGGAAGTTATATTTTAAATGAATTATTTTTCAAATTCATTCATGCAATAATTATCATGTCTTCTCGATCAACTATTTTCTTTGAAATACAAACATCCAACATCTATACAGTATGGCTTGAGAACTACCCCTAGTATCTATAAAATTGTCATTATCCATGGTGGCTGAAAAATATATAAAAATTTCCTAATGAACTCACAAATGAATTTTTAACAATATTATATATTATAATATAGTCCTGAATGACAATATTTTTTTGATAGTTTGTCTGTGAAAACTATTATAAGTGAATAGTCTGGATAGTTCATCATAGAGCATATTGTTTCTTTTTTTGGTCTATATTAGTATGTAATTTTCTATGTGAAAAATAATTAATTGAAGAACAATCTCATCCCCAATAGAGTATTATTTTCCATTTGGATTGAAATTTCCTATTTTCTCTCCCAAATATAATCCATGATAATAAAGATTATCAAGAGACTCTTCTTGATGGAGCTTGTTCTACATGTCCATGGATACTCAAAACTTTTGAGAGGTTAGGGTCTCCATTATAGTGGATTACTTTCCTATTCAAAACTATGATGCTGGTGTAGGTTGTGTAAAACTATACCTTTTCATGGTTAACTAAAATATTCTTATAATTTATGTGCCCTCTTAGTGAACTATTTAAATACACCAGGGGAATTAAGAGAAGATAGATTCCGAACATAAATATCCCCTATATTATATATACTTATCCATAAATATATTTAAGCTATCTGTTGAATTTTGATAGATTACCATTGGCTTTTCAATCATGTGATGAAGCTGGTAACACATAATTCTATCACTATTTTTACATATAATGGTTAGTGAAACTCATCCTATTGATGTTGGAGATGAATTGATAAAGGAATCACTGATGAAGGTACTATGAATTAGGGATGGATACTGTTGCTATATTTCTATAACTAAAGATGGGAGGCCACTCTGGATTCTGATGGAAGTAGTGATGTAAGTATACCTCTTGTTTCTCTTAGGTACCACATGTTGGAAAACATGAGAAGGACATGTGTATGAGGTTTTACTATTGTAAAACCATTAAATTAAAAGAATCTAATCATGGTTTACAAAAAATTAATATCATATCACTGTTTTCCACCAACTCTTGGTATGAATTACCCTTGGGATATATAAAATCCATCTATGTCAACATTACATCCATGAAATTGATATGATCATTGATTATCACATCGTATGAGTCTTCCAAATTCATATCATTTTTTCTTATCTATGTCATGAATTTGATTTTTGAGGTCCCTATGGTGGGAATTCATGATCAACTATTTGATAAGGAGTTATAAGGCTTGTCGATATCTATCTTGTTTTAGTACAACATATTTTTTTCCACACCATTTATTCCACATAGAATTTTTAGTTGATGTTAATGAAAGGGTGGTATAATGGGGTGACCTCAGACCAATTTTGATCAACACAATATATATAGAGGATATAATTAATGATCTATTTATAACTATGAATCTCTTAGAGTAAATAGGTGATGTGGAACAGTGATGATATTATATTAGTAGGGTTAGAAATTCCAAAATTATTAGTTATTACCTTTCCTTTGTTGTTTTATCTATGTAAATTTATTTGTAGTATAAAATGAGGTTTCCTAAGGCCCAAGATATTCCATTTTTTATAATAGTGATTTCTTTAATGGTGATTCCCCGATCACTACGTACAATTTATAGGGATATTATTACATTCTATTTTAATTACTGAAGAGGTATCTTATGGTGTTGATTTAGTGAGCTACCCCGGGAATTTTTATAATTTTGTTTTTATGGTTTATCTTGAATGTGAGTAAAATAAATTTTTTTTTTCTGTTAAGAGGTCACCATATATTAATTATGACATCATCTATAATAATCCCTCTATGGTGACTATTATATGGTAGAAAGGGCTACCACACCCTAAATGTCCCCAACCACACTCGCATATGGGTAGGTGGTTTCATAAATATCATAGGGATGATTATGTAGTTATATGAGGTATGTTCCCCTATGATATCTTTGATATTGGGAGTATGTAAAAGGTTTGTTTTTATATCATATTATGTCCATTTTATTGTGAGAAAGATGAATTCCAGATCATAGAGGCTGTAATGGGAATTAATAACCATTTACTACACAACCATTATTAGGGAAAAAGGCATATGATGTTATGGAGTTGTGGAAGATATAATAGTCTCTACTTAGGAAAATGTTTACAAAATAATTGTATATAGAAATTTTTAGTAATTAATTGTATCATGGGAGACCCACTTACTTAAACACATATTATTTGTAGATAGAGAACCTCATCGAACATTTTAATAATTAAAAATAAAAAATTGTAAAAACTAAACATGAATATATGCTCAGTGTTTGTGGCTCCATATTTTACTAATATTATCTTTATTAAATAATAATAAATTCACATCAGGTTCACCACATTTATTTATAGTTATTCTGTACCAGTAAATCTACATTGGGTATTCCTGGATGGTCATGTTTCAGCCCCATATTCCCAATTTCCAAAGTGTAAATCCTATAAACATTAGAGTGATGATAATGAATATTTTGGATAGAATAGGGGTTATTGGTTATCATATCTCAATGGAGAGTTTTTCTCTTAGTATTGAACTCCCTTATAGATTTAATACTTTATCATTAATCCTATCATGATGATACCCTTGATGTGATTTCTAAATTAACCATATTTTTATTTATACTGTGACAACCACATAGTGAAATATATTGAGTGTATTGGGATTTGGGTAGGGTATATTTTCTTCTATTCAACATGTTAGAATGAGATTGAATCACATTCTTGTAACATATGATATAGATATTTATTTGGATTAGTTCTAGGATTGATGGATTTTTTAACATTATCATGTTAGAAAAAAACGGGATACCATACTCTTCATATAATGTATCATATACTCTTTATATAAGGAAATAAATTATCCTGATCTGAGGCATACTATAATCCTCATAGAATGGATCATGTTCCGATCTCACAATAAGTTTAAGGCTTCTTATATGAGGTGTCCCATATTTTTTCACATGATGCATAGAGTTCTTTACAATCATGGAATCCCATGCTCATAATAAGAGAAAGGTTGTATTTCAAATACATCGGGACGGTGGGTCATCATATGCCCATTACAAAGCACATCTTATAATCATCTCATAAGGAATGGAAGGGCCCTCTTATGTTCTAAACTTAATGTTTGTCGATATCCCTATATATATAATAATAGAAAATTTGACCCCTTATTCCAATCAAATCATGGTGGTTATGGTTTAATTTTAGTGGGGATTGTCATAGTTTAGAATCTAATGGGGAAACTCATGGGTTAATGTCTTGTATAAACACTCTAAAAGTAATTTTATTCTCTTATATGATGATCAATGGTTTTAAATACCACCCCAATAGGGGTATAAATACTATAATGATTTTATAATTTAACAAATTGTAGACTTCCTACATATCAAATGGGAAAAAATACAAATCATATATTGTTTAAGTTAATGTATTCAAGGTCATGTACCAAAACCAATCCAGAAAATTAATATATTTCAAAAAGAACACTAGTGTTGTAAATGTGGTTAACAGATTGGGTGGAGTGGTTTTATATATGGGCTACCCGAATCTCTCTTGAGATGAGGGATGATACATATACGAGTTATGAAAATACAACCCCATATATTCTTATAGAAAAAGGAGTCATATGGGGTACTTACACATATGATGTATCAAATTTGGAGATGTAGAGGGATTATATATAAAAACCTAGTATATCAGTTGTTCATATGGAGTATTCATGAAAAAATATAGATTTGGTGATTTTATTTCATAGGATAAATTTTTTTCTTGTTAATGATTACTTCATAGAGGAGGTATCAAATTGTTTCCCATTACAAACTCTAATGAATTGTTTGGGTTTCATAAGACATTGACTTATGGGTAAAATTATTCCTCTACATGAAGTGTGTTATTCATGTATATGGTGCTGTTGAAAATACTCTCAATAATTATCTAATATATAGAGTGTTTTTTTGAATTTATTGAACTTATATTCTCACCTGAAATAGTCTATGGTAATTTCATTGAAATTCATGTGGTGAAAAATTCAATATTGAATAAGATAATTCTCTATATCATCTACAAAAATTCCAAAAGAAAAATTAAAAAACACAAATTCTGTGATTTTTATTTGCGATTGGGTAATTATATTCCTCATTATTATTGAATTGAGTAAATAAAAAATTGGTGTTTTTTGTTTTTGAAACTATATACTTTCACAATTTCCATAATTACACATTAATAGAAAAAAAGGAAATTCATTCAGGGATTCTAATCACACACAACTCGATAATTATGTGATTAATCATGTTATTGGCTGACACAACATAGTTTATACAATAGTTTAAAAAATTACACTTAATTAGAATATATTATGCATACTTTCTCCTTGATCATTCCTATATATAGTTTGGTGTATCAATGGGTAATGTAATTGGATATGACATTACGGACTACCTAAATAATTATTTCATTGTGAGAAAATCCTAATACTGCTATGGAACTCACTTGATCACTAAATACACCTACTACAGAACTAATCATATCCAAAACACCCCTCATAGATAATTATATCCATGTTTCCTAATATAAATCCTAATACACATTACAACCATTTTTTTAGGACAACATATTGAAATTTCCCTTAATAGTTTTCACCCATAAATTCTTATATTATTGTAATAATTATTTAATGGATGAATTAGAAATGAGAAGCATAGTGAAGAAACATCTATCAACGAAACCATTATATTAGGGTGGTAAATTTGTTCATAACAAGTTAGAATTATGTTATTGTATATATTATGTTATTCCATAGTTTTTTATTAAATAATAATTTTATATTTTAATGGTACATGATTTTTTAGAATTTTTATTCTGTATTTGATAGTTTATATATTCATTCGATAGAGCGAACATAGCTACATAGTAGTAGTTAAGAAATATTTCAGGGTCATCTTGATTATATGAGATAAAAATAAATTGGTAAAACTATAATTTATTGAAACATAAAATGTCACTTATAAGATTTTTACTCAAAAATCAAATGGTCATTGAAACCCCACTTATGGGTTGATCATGGTTAGCATGCATTGAACAAATTAATGATATATTTCAATGAAAGTCAATGTGATTTTTTCTAATGATTTTCTAATTATAGGGAATATTTCATTCCTTTTTTACAATAGTAGATATATCAGATAACCATAAAGGAATGAAATAAATTAGATTCATAACTTATATATCAATATCTTTTTTAAGATTTATTGTGTAAATTATAGAAAGAAACATATCTTAAATTTAATAGAATTAATTTTTATCCATGGAGAAAAATCTTTAATATCAATATGTTTCACATGAAATATTTTTTTATAGTCATTTTCAAATATGTAAAAAAATATTATTGGACATATTACTGAATCATTCATCAAAGATATGTGTAATATCATAAATGTAAATTGTGTTCACATAAATAGGATATATTGATGAAGTGTGTATTTATTTTTGGTGATCATACATGGCATGATTATTCAATGGGAATATAAACCAAATTTCTTGGTAATAATGAGGAATTTACAATATATATTTATATATATATATATCAATTCATATAGAAATAACATGTGAAAAAAGTTTAGAGGTCCTGATACAATAATGAAGAAACCGATTCATAGAGGTAGAGGATGAATTAATTAAGATCGTTGACATATCATGTAAGTTTTAAAATAAGAGAATAAGAATATGATCTTGAGAAGGAGAAATATAAAAAAAAGAATTGATTCAATCCATATTCATAAAATATGAAGATAATATTACTAATTAGATCATGTAGATTAAACCAATTTAATTGAATTAATAATGATTATATTACATCTTCTTTAGGGATTGAGGAAGAAAAAAAATAAGAGATCTTGAAATCATAAAATATAGAAATTCTTTTACTGATCACATCAGATTAAACATTCCAAAATTATAGAGAATGATAATATTATAATATATTTTAACTATCTTGGTAGTATTATACATAGTGGGATGAATAATAAGTGACCCATGGATACTTGGTGAAATTTTCTAAAATTTCTTGTATGGGTGTTCCACCTCTAAGGTCGCGCATTCTGGGTGATGGTGAAATGGTCTGATTAGGATCATCACCCATCCCGCTTTCAAGAGATGATTTCCTATAGAATTTTCCATTTCTTTTGTTTCAACCCATTCTGTATCATTATTTTTTAGGAGATTATTGTATTAACCCCATGAGGACTCGACGATTCACCCCTTTCGCATTGCAAAGGACATTCCATAGTCAGCCACTCCCAGCGGGTGATTGCGTGGGGTCAAGTATGTGTGCAAGTAATCCTCCTAAGATATATCTTCCTCGGGTTGACTCTAATAGGTTTATTCGTGGAGACAAAAACACACAATTACCCTAGTATCCAAGATTCATGGATCGTCCTTCCGAAGGTAGGTTCTTGTTTATTGATGATTCAGCCTACAAAACTTGAAAACTCCATTGGTCGAGAGGATGAGATGTCAGGCTCACCTCACCCTTTAGGGGGAGGATTATTGTATGTTCTGGGACTCTTTTATATATTTATGTCATGTTTATATGTTCATGAATCCTTAGTTCATTCTAGAAGAGTGTGGCTATGGGATACTCTTGGTTTGAAGGATTGTCATATGCATGTATATGATTGATGCTATAGAGGTGATGCTGACATGATCTATACACTAAGGTGATATGGAGTTCATCATTATCCATGGGGGATGGAAGGTAACATGATATTTGGATTTAAATCATATGATGGGTTTCTTATGCATCCTTGAGGGTGGAATCAAAACCCATGTATTTTGGATTAGGATGGGGCTTATGCATCAAAGATTCCATTTAAGAAGACATGATTGGATAGTACCATTTTGGGAGGGCACTCTTTTGATATCGGGCCTTCATGTAGGCGCCCTAAATATCCTAATTTGGTCACGAATCAGAGTTCTCATAGTTTATATCATTTGGGCTTACGCATAGAAGCTTCCCATTTGAGGGGGGGTGATTGGGTGAACCCTATTGGATGGTAACCCTTTTGAGCGTGGGACATCGAGTAGGAATCCTACATATCCTTGTATGACCATTAATCATAGTTATCAAAGTTTTGATGTATGGATTTTCTAATTATTACAAACCTCTATGAACACGTGAGTCATGCTTGGTGTGAGAAATAAGAGGATGGGAAACATTCAACAAATAACATGCTTCCTATCCTGCTATTGGGAGAGGGAGATCCTATAATGGATGAGGCCTTGTTGACCGTGGGTTAGGGTTCTAAGCGAGGAACCTTTAATTGTGAAAAGACATTAAATTTCATGTGGCTCGGCCTCAGAAGATTGGGAACTTACCCTAGTATTAGGGCCCCAGAATGCCATTTTAGTTATACTGTAGTTTATAGTCATATAGATTGGATGATGACATAACAGTTTAATGTCATGCGGATAAGAATACATGAGGTCTTGTATTTTAGGGTCAAACAATAAGGACAACATGTTATATGAAACATGATTATATAGAATAAAATTATTTTTGGTTATTCTAATGTCCCTCAAGCATGAGAGGGATGGAATGCTTAAACCATGATTATGGAGGATCCCAGACTATGAGAAATGACATGAGACATGGAATACATTGAGGCATACAGAGGTAGGATAGGACTCTCCGAGGGAATAATTTTCCTTTGATTGACGGTCATCTTGTTGGCATCATATGCAGAGCCACTAGGGCATGTTGTGCATAGTCAAACAACCATGTCCACGAGTCATTGGCCTTCGATTTCTAATGGTCAGCGATGTTTATGAAGATATGAAATCACCAAGTATACTACATATTAATGTTATATAGCTTAAACGATTGTATCATAGTTTAATGTCATGTTGCATGGACTAATATCATACTATTTAATGTCATGTGGTTAGGATGAAAACTAATAGTTAAGGGACATAGAGTTTAGACAACTTTTTTATAGGAACCCATGATAATATATAGGATAATTGGGCTGGTTTGTTCTGACATTCCTCGAACATGAGAGATAAGGAAAGCTGAAACTGTGAATCAAGGGATTCTTTGATCAATAGAAATGATATGGGGCATGAAATCTATTGAGGTGTAAAGAGGCAGGAAATGACTCTCATGGGGAAACATTTTCCTCATGTTGACATGCCATTTTTGTGAGTAACATATGTAGAGACACTGGGGTATGATTTGAATAGTCAAGCAGAGGTGTCCTTACGACACTTTCCACCCTCTTTTGATGTCCTTGGAGGTTTATGAGGATCCAAAATCACTAGAGACACATAGTTTAATGGATGGAAAGGATGTGTTCGGGAAATTAAGAAATATTCCAAATGTGATTTTCCATTGAGTTATGGTTCAAACTAGCATAGGGGGAAGGTGATAATGAATTTATTAAGGTGCTTGGGGATTTTGTTTTATCATGGTATTTAAGGGAGATATATTTGGGCTGCATACGGTCACAATGGAAAATGTCCTCGACCCGACCTGAAACTGTCATGGTGTGAGTCTACATTTTTCATCGGGGTAAGTGACGGTAGTGAAGGGACTGACCATGGACCAAATCCTGACACTGATCCAAAGCAGGGGTGTGGGGTTGCAGTACCCACATAATGGATTGGTGGATGCAAACGTTTTTCTGCATAGAGCTTTCCAGGGAGAAGCAGGCCGCATAGGAAGGTATGTGGAATAACGGGTCGTCAAGGACTATCTGTGTACTATCATCCACATTTGGGAATCCACAAAATTTCTTCCACATATGGGCATCCACATACTGTCTTCTATATAGGGTAATCTGTGCACTGTCTTCCACTTATGGGCATATGTGTACTGGCTTCCAAATATGGGAATCCGCGTACTGTCTTCCACATGTGGGCATCCGTGTACTATCTTCTGTATCTGGGAATTCAAAATACTATCTTGTGCATATGGGAATCCTCATACTGTCTTATGTATATGGGAATCCGAAAAATCCCTTCTATATATGGTTATCTTCGTACTGTCTTCCGCATATGGGCATCCATATACTGTCATCCGCATATTGGCATCTATGTACTATCTTCCTCATATGGGCTTCTGCAAACTATTTTTATTATATTCTTTATTGGTTTGCTAGTTAGCTGCAGAGGGTATTCCAAAAAATATTTTATGGAATGAGTTAGATGAAGGGGCACACGCATATGGTTTGCAAGATGGAGTCTGCAAACTGCATATGGTTTTCGGGATGGTATCTTCCAAATGCTTCGAGTGCAATATGGAGTCCCACAAACTGATTCGAGTGCGCGGGAAATTTCTCCCACTACCTCTATATTATTTACCCCCTTCTCATCCATCCCATAGCTATATCCCCCTATTTTTCCAACCCTTATATGCTAAACATATATATAACTATGGAAAATCATATCTATGGGAATGCAACACCATTTACGAGAACCTATGAATATATTTTCTGATCCATAGGAGACTCGATCAACTGGGTTTTTCTGAGGTTTGGTACACCATTGGATTTCCCATATCAAATAACCACATCCATCATAGGGATGGTGTGTAGGGTGTACCTCTTTATGATTCTCTTTAGAGAAAATGGTTCCCAACGGCTTTGGTTCGCAAGTTGAAATTCACCTCAAATAGCTTCTTTCGCTGGCCAATGCCTCACGGGCCAGTGCATAGGCCTTCCCAATACCAGTGGTTTTCTTTTGAAGACATATGCGAACCATTCCCAATAATTGTATGAGTTTGGCCCTAATAACTTTTATAAATTTCATTTCATCACTCTTTTTTCGAATTTTCAATCAAATGTGTATCCATCATCATTACAAAAAATTTGGGAGTATTTACCATCTCTTTACTGAATTTTCATGACCCTATAATGGGTAGTGTACATTAACATGGAGTGACTATTTTATTAACATTTTATTCAATAATTAGTTTATGATTATGAATTTTTTTTCACCAAAAAATGTGTTTATGGATTATCTATAGATACAAAACTTTATTGAAATAAAATTAAAATCCATGATTACTCATGGTATTTTTTCGACCATTTTTATTACATATTCAATCTGTTTTTATATTAGCATGAGGTAGATTGAAATTATTCTAGTCTAATAAAGAGAAAATAATATTTCGTTTGTATATGTTAGAGACAAAAAAAATTAATTGGTTAGTATAAAAATTCATCACCCTCTAGGGGTACCTTATGTCCTATATGAGAGATCAATGGTGCCAACAATTTTTATAAATTCCCAATGTTTCTTATTTCGAAGTTTTAATAAATAAATCATGTTTCAAGATTTCATCTTAGATTGGATCATAGCACATGTATCTTTTTTTTTTAATTTTATGAAATTTATTATTTAAAAAATGGATATTATTTTCTTTCTATGGGACAATAGTGAAAATCATTTCAAGTATTCACGTGTGACATCTTGACCCTAGAATCCTCGAGATGGGGCATCATTTTATTATATTTTCATGATTATATGGAATCAAATACCAATGGAACGATTATTATAGAAGTTATATAAGTCCAAATTATATTCCTAGAAACCATTTTACACTTGGAAATAGAAAATAATAAATGATACATAATAAATGAAATTAACTGCATCCTTGAAATCTTATTCAATGATATCTTTTTCAAATCCTGGGGAAAAGAAAAATAATAATAGTGAGATCAAATTATCAGTAAGGATATGTATAAAAGATGTAATAAATATTCAATGAGAATAAATGAACATGTAAATTTAAAAAACAGAGAATACATTCCAATCACTCAAAAAAAAGTATCCATAGATATATCAGTAGATAATATAATCAAGGATTAATAACTGAATATAAATTATTGAAATTAATAATTATTGGATGAAATTATTCCTAGGTACATTTTACCTTCACAATAAAGACCATTCCTATAGCATTTTACAACATATCGTGTAAAACACCATTTGATTTTTCTAACTAATATGTCTTGAGAGACTACTGATGCATCAGGGGCTATCTATAATCGTCCCCACCCATGAATTACGGGTACAAATCATTTCAGATATATTGATTTATTTATTTAAAAATGTTTCATATCACATATATATATTGAATAAATGATAAATATTTTTCAATAACTCCCTATTTAATAAATTAATGTCCAAGGGAACATTTTGCGCAAAATGGTATACGACGTTAGAAATAATAAAAATCATTACATTAAAATATACAAGTAGAATATAAAAGTAATGAACAATACAAATTATCAAATAGAGGATATAATTTCATGTGAAAGTCAACAATAACATAATAAATTTTGATTGTAAAGGTAATCATTAATCACATTCATGAGGAAAATAATCTTTAAAATTCTAAAGTGTCCCATAGTACACTGAACCCTTTGATATAAAAATACCCATTAAAGAATAAAAATAAATTGAACATAAAATATCAGGAGAATAAGTAAATTTATTATAAAACATGTCAAAGGGATGTATATACAATTAGAAAAGTGAATTGGTGCATAACAACAAATAATATTCAATGAAATGTAAATTGAGAAAATAATCCATAACCTTATATTTCTATTTATTGTGAATTTCATTTAAAATCACCTATAACGGTATAAAACATGTCAATAAATAATAGTATAAAAAAAATGATATTTATAATATTATAAATTAACATTTTATAATATCTTATTATAAATGTTTTAGTAATGTTTAAATATATTCACCAATTCATGTTTTTAATCACCTAGTTTGTTGAAAATGTTTTGACTTGTTACATGTTGTCCATATTAATTCGATCATGGATTAATCATCTCTAGAATCTAAACCATTATTTAAATATAAAATATATCCATTAAATTTGTGTTCATAATAATCTATAATATAAGTTGATAAGAAAAAAAAATCACTATTCATAGAGATGGTAGGTCATATGTACACATGAACTCTGCTTCTATATCTTTATCATATAAAATGAATGAAAAGAAAATAATATATATATATATATATAATTTAGGTATCATATATATGTAATATTTGATACATATTTTTATTAAAACCATCCATTATATATTCCATGTATAGTGTGAATGAATCACATGGCTTTGAGGGGGCGGTATTCCACACTTCCACAAATGAAGTTACTGTATTCTCACCGGATGGAAGGATTAAAAGAATGTTTAATATATAAACAAAAAAATAAATATATTATAAATAAATATATTTTATATATAATTATATTTTCCATCATAATTTATTCCAGGAGAGGTGGGAATAGAGGAACGAATAACATCGTTTCGTGAGGTGGTAGTTCACCGTTGACATAAACGGTAAGTTCGTTACCCATTAGGTGGAAGTGGTAGGATGTATAGGTTCAAACCATAATATAAAAATATCACATTATATTTTGTATAATGTTTTGTTTAAAACATCATGTAATAATTATAATTTAAAGAGCTAAATAAAAAATAAAACTAAAGAGAATGAGGAAATAAGTTACCTCTTCATCAAGTAACTCCTTTCAGATTCCATCAAAGGGATTCCTAGGATTGAGTTCAATCCAAGATGAGGATTCTAATTTGGGGGGTATTATTAGGATCTATTTATGCATATCGTGGCCAATTCAAAGTGGCATGAGAGGTGTGAGGAAGTGGTAGTAGATTAAGCCTTTTATAGTGGAGGAGGAGTGGTCATCTTGTAAATTAATGTAATGTGAATTTCTCCCAGATTTTTCTTCTAGAAAGGTGACGAAATAATTTCCCAAATTTAATAAAAAGATGTATACGTTCTTAATATTACTTTAAAATGGATTTTGGACTAGTTTATAAGTCATTTCCCCCTTATGTTTATGGTTTAATCCTTTGATAACTTTAATTTCACCTTAAACGTTGTAATTAATTGTAGTTAAATTCAATAATATTTTTAATAAATGATAGTTTATCTTACTCTAAATTATAAATTATTATGATTTAATTTGTTGGATCTGTTTTTCCTATTTCTATTGACATAATTTTCAAAAATTAAATTAAATTTAATCCTAAATATGGGATAACAATATAAGTTTTTAAAGTAAAAAATGTTCCAATGATTTATTTGTTTTTATATTCAATTTAAAAGTTAAATTGATTAAAATGAGATAAATTGGATTAATTTATAAAAAAATTATTAGATTAGAAATTAGTACCAATTTTAAATAATATTTAACAGTATATATATATATGTTAAAAAAGAAGCATTGAGTTAAATTTTGGTATTTTTCAATATTAATTAAAAATCAAACATCACAAAAAATACAAAATAATCACCCCAAGATAATTTTGTATTCCTGTTTCAAATTTGAATTATATTTTGACTTTTTAATTTATTATAGATTAATTAATTATTTTAAATTGGTTCTTTATTAAAATGAGATAAAACTACCTTTATAAAAATATTAATTTTTTACTTAAAATTGGGTTTTTTATTATCTTATGTGTATCAAATCAATTTTAGGAATTTAAAAATAATATAATATATAATGTATGTATTACATTAAAATCACTCACTAATTTTAATTATTTTTTTAATTATGATATAACACCTCTGTGAGCATAAGAATAGTTTTATATAAAAACATGCCCCTTATATTCAATTGGTTTATATATATTTATTTAAATTAATTTTTATCCAATAAATTAATATTAAATTTTTTTAGGAAATATATTTTCATATGTTGGATAATCCTATTCGTAACCACTAATTTAAAATCTAGGTTATGTTTTATTATATTAAATAATAATATGTTAATAACATATAGTTTTTCGACTAAAACATGATATTTCATGTAACAAAAACTATAAAACAAGGATTTTATTATGTGTATGGGAAGATAACATTCTTTTTGGGTGAATTACTTGATATTTATTAGTTTTAATATATTTAAAATTGAAATTATATTTTAATATCTTATGATATTATATTACCTTACAGACTTGTTAGAAAGACCCAGTCTTAATATGTTACATAATCCTGAGTTTTAGATAGGAACATATATTTTTCCATATTTAGGATCTTGTTGTGTTAATATTTTTATAGAATTTTGATATATTACATACACAACCCACCAAATTCATACAAAAAGTATACTACAAAAGAATATAATTTTTTTTTCCAAAAATGAAATATTGGATATAAAAAATAATTTCTTGACAAATCATCACAACATTCATCACGAGTCCCTTTTCTCTTTTACCTATCTTTATATCCTACTAAAACACTTTAAAATGTTGGTATGAGTACTAAACTCATTAAAGTATATAAAAAGAAAGAAATCATTGGGTAAATGTTAACATAAAACCAATAAAACCCATAACATAAAAACTCAATGCATAGAAATATTATGTAGTTTCCTTGGTACATATTTACCATATCACTCTTATAATATCCCTTACACTTTAAATAACCATTCAGTCAACTTCAATCTTTGGAGTACCCAATGCATTGGAGATCTATAATGCGGCTCACCTGTCATATCCTGAGAAATAATGGGATCAACCAAAAATATCATGAGCTATAATAGGTATCACCCATCATATCATGTGGTATAATGTACTCAACCCAACATAAATAATGTCTATGGAACATATCACGAACAAAACACTTCATAAATCATTTACACCCTTGAGTAAGAGGCATTTTCATTTCCAAACACACTTTTTTCAGAAAAATCACTTTCATAACATACAGACATCTCAAAATACAATAAAATATTTATATTCAAAACACATAAGATTGCAACACTATAGTAAAATTATATCATGAAATCATAAGATTACACTCAGGCCATAAAAAAATAACAATATATTTTGGTTTCATAAGGGATATATTTAAAAAGATTTTAGGAGGAAAGTCTATTTCAAATACTATAACATTGAAGAGATAATTGATTAAATTAAGGAGATATGTCTATATAATTTAAATACACTTAATTAAACATTATATATTAAAATTATATTTCACTTGTAATTTAGAAAGACAAACTCTTGAAGTTGAAGAATAACCCAATGAATGGAAATTGGGTTTAGAATTTACTTATAAAATTTCGGCATGGTTTTGTGTGTAAATTGGTGGGATTAATGAGAGAGAATGGGTTAACACATTAATAATAAATTATAAGGTTAGTATGAGGTAGCTGAAAAAATATTCCCCATCCGTAGGAATAAAAGAGAACAACCAAGTGGAGATACTTGAATACAATTGAGAATGAGGGGATCCATTACCTCAGGTTCAACTTCTTCCAAACCCATTTAAAACTCCTGTATGATGGTTAAAATAGTGTTATTTATATTTTCCAGAAACATATTGAGGTTTATAACACCTCTAATAATCATTTTATGACATCATTCCACCCATTAATTAATAATATTTTGTTAATTCCATTATTTTGGGGTGATTTTTCACATGGTTTCCATAATCCATTCCTGAAGGATATACTTTCCCATTTGAAGTGAAAATACAGAATTGGAATGGAATGGTATATAGATATTTACAAAGACATAAATTTTTCCATTTATCATTTTTAATTCTGACATGTGGATGATTTATAAGTTTAGATATTATTGATATTTGTATGGTCATTTTCTTGATTCTTTGATCATAATGAACTCATTTTGATTTATAAAATAATAAAAACTGTACAACTAGATTACATAACCTCATATAAGATATAATACAAAAATTCAAATATGGTTTAACCATAATAATGGTTTCATGACTAGTTTTGATGGTAGTAAAATAAATTGAAATCTAATTGTCCCTGATGTCGGTAAATCGACACATCACGGACAATGATTTAATTTAATGAATTAGTGAGAGAGGATAATTGTCACGACCCGCCCTCGGGGTCCGTGCCGTGACTACCCCAAGCCCGCCTTCCATAGGCCAGGGGCTGGCGACTAGCACCAAGGCGTAAATCCCAGAAAAAGGGAAGGCATTGCCTTTGTAAAGTAAACAAACACCACAGAGTAAGCAAGCGGAAGTAAAACACTAAGTACAAAAGAAGAGCTGAAAAGTAAAAAGGGGCCGGAAATACAAGCCCAACTGTAAAGTACAACTCGAAAGGGAAAACAGCGACTGAAAAGTAAAGCTGCTACGCTGAGATGTCCACTGGAAATCCCACCTGAAGGGTGGGTAAAGATAGCTCCTCTGCTCTCCGGGTCCCGCCATCCGCTCCGAGTATGTCCCGCCCAGTGGTCCACCTCCGGGTACCGCCTCGTCGTATAGTTCACCTCCAGGTACCGTCAAGTCCTCGAACCTTCGGCTTCTGTCAGCTCTGTCCGTCGTCTGCAACCAACACAACGAGGTGCGGGCATAGCCCGTGCAGGGGTGAGTATAACGATACTCAGTAGGGACCCCGAGACCCTCAAGGTCTCACTAAAACCAACAAGGATAAACACAAGAAGATCTCAACAGATAAACCCTACATAGGTATATGCCCATACATATACCTAAGTTATCAAGTAACCCATCTCAATCATGAGGAAACACAAGGATTGTGAAAACGAAGGATAACCACTACCCGGGTATATGCCCATACATATACCAAAGTTAGCAAGTGACCCATCTCAATCATGAAGTAAACACAAGGTCAAAAGTCTCAGCTCAAACCAGGATTTTCATTATCGAAACCGTAACTGCTGAAGAGCTCCGTCTCTGGAGTGTTCAGTGGTCCTGTCACGACTCCGAGGTACTGCTCACTAACCTAAGACTGCTGAAGTACTCCTCCTGTCGAGTACTGCGGGCCAGCCACCCAAACACAGTAGTGCTTCCCGCCGAGGTATGTCACCCAAACACCGTAGTGCACACCCCCTAGTAGCCTGCTGAGGTACTCTCCGGACGAGCACCGCGGGTCTGCACTGTCACACAGGTAGTGCTCCGTCCGCCATGGGTCTGCACCTCAGAAAGTAGTGCTCCGTCCACTGGGCTAGTCGACTCACTCCAAGTCGAGTCGGTCAAGCAGTCGTCAGGTCTCAGCCAGCTACACGGTCTCCGTACATCGCACGCTCGTCACTGGGAGGGTCCGCTCCACGAGCTACAGGTCAATACTCCAAGTATCTCAAAGTCCCGCAAAGAAGTATCTCAAAAGTCCGTTTCGTCACAGGGGTCTCAACGCAACAGACGACACGTCGATCGGACGCCCGGTCTGTGAGTTATTAGCCTTTTCGTCCCAGGGGCCCGGTTGGTTTCGAGTGCGAACCAATCCCGGCCGTATCTCAACTGTACCCCGAACTCCCATAGGGTATACTCATAGGGACCGTTACTAAACGTAAACACCAACGCCGCTGACGGTTCGTCAAACGGATGTCCTGTCTGAAAGATATCAGCTTTTCCGTTCCAGGGGCCCGGTTGGATTTCGGGTACAATCCAACCCGGCCATACTCCGACTGTATCCAAAACTCGGGCGGAGTATGTCAAAAGTTCCGTCTCATCAAGAGGAAGTCAACGAAACAGACGGCGCGTCAATCGGACGCCCGGTCTGTGAGTTATTGGCTTTTTCGTCTCCGGGGCCCGGTTGGTTTTTAAGGCAAAACCAACCCGACCGTACTCCACCTGCGTCCAAACCTCGGGCGGAGTATGCCAAAAGATCCGTCTCATTAAGAGGAACGCAACGCGACTGACGGCACGTCAATCGGACGTTCGTGGCTCAAGATATGAGCGTTTCCGCTCCGAAGGCCCGGTTGGTTTCGTGAACGAACCAACCCGGCCGAACTCAAAGTAATCCGAAACCTTGAGTGCGATATACCGAAACGACCGTCTCGATCCAAGGATCGCATTGCCGCAGACGGTTCGTCATTCGGAGGTCCGAGGCTCAAGTTATGAGCTAAAAACTAATTCTGGTTCGAAACGGGGGGGTCCGGGTCCGGGCCGACCCGGCCCGACCCCCCCCTGGACGGCGGCGGCGGCGGCGCCTGCCGCCGCACGGGGTGGCAGCACGCGGGGCTCAGCCCCGCGGTTCCTGAAAAAAAACGGTGCGGCAACTGCCACGCCCTTGATTGAAACCGCCCCACGTGGGGCCGGTTTATTTAAGAGAGCCAGGGGGGCCGGCTGCCCCCCTCCTTCAAGAACCGCCCCCCTCTTTAAGAGGGGGGTTTTTAAAGGTTGGCCGGGGAATTAAATTCCCCGGTTTTAAGTCATCCGGCCGGCCAGCTGGCCGGCCGTTTTTCTCAAACGGGACCGGAATTTCCGGTCCCCTTCTTTGGCTTCCGACGCCGGCGGCCCGGCCGCCGGTCTTCCCTTCCGCCGCGGCCCGGAACCGGTCGCGGTCTCCTCGTCCCGCCGCGGCCCGGAACCGGCCGCGGTCTTCTCGTCCCGCCGCGGCCCGGAACCGGCCGCGGCGTTCGTCATCCGGCGCGGTGCGACAGCACCGCGCCCCTTCGCCGTGTTTTGATTCTTTTCAACGCGGCGCGACGGCGTCGCATTCTTGAAGTTTCTACCTCGGCGTGGCGCGACGACGCCACGTAAAATAAACGCACGGTAATCCGCGTGGTGCGACGGCACCACGCCACTTTGCTTCCATCGCAAGAATTAAACATGAACGATGGAGGGGGGTTCGGCCGTGTTCATGCGGTCTGGCCCCCCTCACGTTAAGCAATAAATAACTCAAGTTAAGAATCAACATCCTCACGTTAGTCATACAAACCACGAGCAAGAATGAAATAATTAAAGAATTAAACAACCCCTACCTCGGGTTTAAGATTCGAAGAATCGTCTACGTTCCGCGGAAGACGGCGTCGCAGAAGTCGGGCGTCGCGGTCGTCGTTCGTCAAATCCGTTGACGAAGAGATATGCCCGAAGAGATACGTCGTTGGCGAAACTTGCACGCCGACGAAGGTTGTCCGAAGAAGTGGTGGCGTCCCCTTCGTTGTCACGGTGAACGAAGAAAGGAGGTGCGGCGTTCTTCGTCGGAAAAAGAGCGTTCCTCGTCAAGTCTTGAGGAAAGTCAAATAATAAAGTAAACAACGAACTCAAGAACCCCTACCTCGATAATCACACGTTGACGTAGTCGTGGAATATCGGTGCCGATTCCTTTGACGTCGGAGGAAGAGTCGTTGTCGATGGCGTTCGTCGCGGAAAACCGTCGCGGAAGAGATGACGCAGAAGAAGTACGTCGCGTCGCGGATGCGGCGTCGCGGATGGATCGTGTTCTTCGGCGGAGAAGTTCATCGTTGAAGAACGACGTTCTTCGCGTTCTTCGTTGAGTTTGAAGAAGTAGAAGAGGAGCTCTCCACCTCTCAAGAAGACAAACGATCAACCCAAAATAAAATAAGATAACATCTTATTTTATTATTACAAAACATTAAGGAATTTCAAAAGTTTGAAATTCAAAAGAGTTTAACCCCCAAAATTAATTAAGTAACTTAAGTCAATTAAGAGGGGGTTAAGGGAATTTGAAAAGTCTAGGGGTTCGTGTGGGCCCCACCACACTTAATCCTCCCAAGGGAGGTTAAGTGGGTGTGGGTCCCACTTCCAACCCCCTTAGGTAGGTTTTTAACAAACTAAAAATAAAATTTGTCTTACACAAATTTTATTTAACTCAACTGAAAACCCCAAAACTAACTTTTAACTCGCAACAAACGCAACTCCCGAAAAGGTCTCTTTAAGCGAATATCGGCGCTGCGAGTTCATCGGTGCCCTCAGATTTCAATTCCGAGCACCGGATCAAAAGTTAGGAATACCCGCTCGTTCGTTCACTGAACGTACCCGAGCCAAACTTCGGAAATTAATTCCGGGCACTCCGGGCCTCGGAATCAGGTGCCGTCAGAAACCGCGCTCTTGTAAAATTCTAAAGAAAATTAAGAAAAAAAATTTCCCTTGAATTTTACGGGTCTTTACATTACTCCCACCTCAGGGCTTTACGTCCCCGTAAAGATACAACAAAAACTAGGGAAACAAAAGAGGGTACTGAGCACGCATCTGAGCCTCCCGCTCCCATGTGCTCTCCTGGAGATTCCCGTGCCGCCATCTGTTGCGCACAAGAGGAATCGATCGTCCATGTAGGACCCGCTCTTGTCGATCCTCTATCTCCACCGGAACCTCCGTAAAAGTCACCCCATTGTCAACGTCAAGCTCCCCATGATCAAAGATGTGCGTCGGGTCGTGCACGTATCTCCTCAACTGAGACACGTGAAAGACGTCGTGCACCCGGTGCAACTGAGGTGGTAGAGCCAGGCGATAAGCCACCTCACCAACCCTGTTGAGGACTGGAAGGGTCCGATGAAGCGCGGAGATAACTTGCCGCCTCGGCCAAATCTCCGAATACCACGTCGAGGTGAGACCCGCAAGAAGACGTGGTCACCATCCTCGAACTCTAGTGGCCTCCGCCTCCTGTCAGAGTATGACTTCTGCCGGCTCTGTGTTGTCCTCATCCGCTCCTGGATGACATGGACCTCCTCTGACGTGGCCCGGACCATCTCTTGTCCCACAAGAGCTGCGAGATTTCTTCTTTGCCGATAAGAGAAACCTGGTCTCATCCCCTGGATGAACCACATTCTTTGCCTAAAACAGTCAATCCTAACATGGATGATACTAATCCATACCAAGGATGACGTCGTAAGGCCTCGACGCTACTACTAAGAGATCCAACCGTTACTCTCGCCTCCAAGGGTTGAGTCACACTGTCGGCATCAGTGTGTGGTAACTGGGTCTCCTCCAGTAGATGTCTCACAAGTGAGGGTCAAGTCAACAGTCAACTGGAACCTCTTAGTAACATCACAAAAGAGGACAGGAAAGAAAACATCACAAAGGTATGCGTCTTTTATTATTGCAGCTCATATTACAAGACGCTACACAAAAGCAACATCAACATGGAACTAGAAGTACAAAAGACGTATCCACTAGTTCCTCCCCTGTCCACCTGCTCCCAGAGCTCCAGCATTTGTCGCTGCCTCAACCTCGGTGGCTCCCTCCAAGCCTGCGGATCGAGGAGTCGGACAGTCACGTGCCAGGTGACCCTTTCCGCCACAGGAGTAACATTGTCCGTTTCTGGCACGCCTGGCTCTGACCCCACCTCGGGTGCCCCGCACCACTGGTCCTAAAACCCGAGATCGCCCAACTGCTGGTCTGGTCCTCCTGGACCTCTGCATCATCTATCTACTGCCCACAGATGACTCGGCTTCTGATCGAAAAACACGCGGTAAAGGCAGAATCTCCTGTACACGCTCGGGGTGTAGAGATACTGGCACAAACTCCACCCTGAAGAAGGTCTCGAAGTCTTCCCATGCGAAGTTCATCTCATCGCAAAACTGAAACAAGTGGCTCCACCACCTACCTGCTGCTGCCTGAAGGAGGCTGGTAGCAAATATCACCATGAAGTCTGCCGGCGTCCCCACTAGCCTGAAGACTCTCACCACAGCCTCCAGCCAAACCTCAGCCGCCTGCGGGTCCGTCTCTCCCCGGAACCTGGGTGGCCTCTGGCGCTGGAACTCGTGCAGCGCGCTCAAGCGTCGTGCATCGCCTACTGCTGGGGCTGGTGGCATCGGTGGCCCAACGTATGGTAGTACCGCTGGTGCCTCCGCTGGTGTCTCAACTGCAAGAGGGCCCTGTACCGAAGCCTCGTCGCTCGACAGACTGTCAGCACGCTCATCCCTCCGGGCTCTAGCTGGTCGTCTGAGAAAAGACATCCTGAAAGAAACAACGTAACACGATCAAACGATTATACCTGGTGAGCTGACCTGGTTTGACCTGTTTTAAGGGGAAAACCTTTGAAAACACACACACAATCAGTGTTTTCGTGCACAAAGTCGGAAATCAGTTGTCAGGGTCCTGGTGTATGGATACGTCGGCCGCCCGCACCAACACTGGACTCCCTGAACTGAAAACCACACTCGGTACCCTTAACACTATCGCTTCACAGAAAGAAAGATCAGAGTTATAAGTTCTGCGGTAGAACCGAACTCCTTTGATACCACTTTGTCACGACCCGCCCTCGTGGTCCGTGCCGTGACTACCCCAAGCCCGCCTTCCATAGGCCAGGGGCTGGCGACTAGCACCAAGGCGTAAATCCCAGAAAAAGGGAAGGCATTGCCTTTGTAAAGTAAACAAACACCACAGAGTAAGCAAGCGGAAGTAAAACACTAAGTACAAAAGAAGAGCTGAAAAGTAAAAAGGGGCCGGAAATACAAGCCCAACTGTAAAGTACAACTCGAAAGGGAAAACAGCGACTGAAAAGTAAAGCTGCTACGCTGAGATGTCCACTGGAAATCCCACCTGAAGGGTGGGTACAGATAGCTCCTCTGCTCTCCGGGTCCCGCCATCCGCTCCGAGTATGTCCCGCCCAGTGGTCCACGTCCGGGTACCGCCTCGTCGTATAGTCCACCTCCAGGTACCGTCAAGTCCTCGAACCTTCGGCTTCTGTCAGCTCTGTCCGTCGTCTGCAACCAACACAACGAGGTGCGGGCATAGCCCGTGCAGGGGTGAGTATAACGATACTCAGTAGGGACCCCGAGACCCTCAAGGTCTCACTAAAACCAACAAGGATAAACACAAGAAGATCTCAACAGATAAACCCTACTTAGGTATATGCCCATACATATACCAAAGTTATCAAGTAACCCATCTCAATCATGAGGAAACACAAGGATTGTGAAAACGACGGATAACCACTACCCGGGTATATGCCCATACATATACCAAAGTTAGCAAGTGACCCATCTCAATCATGAAGTAAACACAAGGTCAAAAGTCTCATCTCAAACCAGGATTTTCATTATCGAAACCGTAACTGCTGAAGAGCTCCGTCTCTGGAGTGTGCAGTGGTTCTGTCACGACTCCGAGGTACTGCTCACTAACCTAAGACTGCTGAAGTACTCCTCCTGTCGAGTACTGCGGGCCAGCCACCCAAACACAGTAGTGCTTCCCGCCGAGGTATGTCACCCAAACACCGTAGTGCACACCCCCTAGTAGCCTGCTGAGGTACTCTCCGGACGAGCACCGCAGGTCTGCACTGTCACACAGGTAGTGCTCCGTCCGCCATGGGTCTGCACCTCAGAAAGTAGTGCTCCGTCCACTGGGCTAGTCGACTCACTCCAAGTCGAGTCGGTCAAGCAGTCGTCAGGTCTCAGCCAGCTACACGGTCTCCGTACATCGCATGCTCGTCACTGGGAGGGTCCGCTCCACGAGCTACAGGTCAATACTCCAAGTATCTCAAAGTCCCGCAAAGAAGTATCTCAAAAGTCCGTTTCGTCACATGGGTCTCAACGCAACAGACGGCACGTCGATCGGACGCCCGGTCTGTGAGTTATTAGCCTTTTCGTCCCAGGGGCCCGGTTGGTTTCGAGTGCGAACCAATCCCGGCCGTATCTCAACTGTACCCCGAACTCCCATAGGGTATACTCACAGGGACCGTTACTAAACTTAAACACCAACGCCGCTGACGGTTCGTCAAACGGACGTCCTGTCTGAAAGATATCAGCTTTTCCGTTCCAGGGGCCCGGTTGGATTTTGGGTACAATCCAACCCGGCCATACTCCGACTGTATCCAAAACTCGGGCGGAGTATGTCAAAAGTTCCGTCTCATCAAGAGGAAGTCAACGAAACAGACGGCGCGTCAATCGGACGCCTGGTCTGTGAGTTATTGGATTTTTCGTCTCCGGGGCCCGGTTGGTTTTTAAGGCAAAACCAACCCGACCGTACTCCACCTGCGTCCAAACCTCGGGCGGAGTATGCCAAAAGATCCGTCTCATTAAGAGGAACGCAACGCGACTGACGGCGCGTCAATCGGACGTTCGTGGCTCAAGATATGAGCGTTTCCGCTCCGAAGGCCCGGTTGGTTTCGTGAACGAACCAACCCGGCCGAACACAAAGTAATCCGAAACCTTGAGTGCGATATACCGAAACGACCGACTCGATCCAAGGATCGCATTGCCGTAGACGGTTCGTCATTCGGAGGTCCGAGGCTCAAGTTATGAGCTAAAAACTAATTCTGGTTCGAAACGGGGGGGTCTGGGTCCGGGCCGACCCGGCCCGACCCCCCCCTGGGCGGCGGCGGCGGCGGGCGGCGGGCCGCGGCGGCGGCGCCTGGCGCCGCACGGGGTGGCAGCACGCGGGGCTCAGCCCCGCGGTTCCTGAAAAAAAAACGGCGCGGCAACTGCCGCGCCCTTGATTGAAACCGCCCCACGTGTGGCCGGTTTATTTAAGAGAGCCAGGGGGGCCGGCTGCCACCCTCCTTCAAGAACCGCCCCCCTCTTTAAGAGGGGGGTTTTTTAAAGGTTGGCCGGGGAATTAAATTCCCCGGTTTTAAGTCATCCGGCCGGCCAGCTGGCCGGCCGGTTTTCTCAAACGGGACCGGAATTTCCGGTCCCCTTCTTCGGCTTCCGACGCCGGCGGCCCGGCCGCCGGTCTTCCCTTCCGCCGCGGCCTGGAACCGGCCGCGGTCTCCTCGTCCCGCCGCGGCCCGGAACCGGCCGCGGTCTTCTCGTCCCGCCGCGGCCCGGAACCGGCCGCGGCGTTCGTCATCCGGCGCGGTGCGACGGCACCGCGCCCCTTCGCCGTGTTTTGATTCTTTTCAACGCGGTGCGACGGCGTCGCGTTCTTGAAGTTTCTACCTCGGCGTGGCGCGACGGCGCCGCGTAAAATAAACGCACGGTAATCCGCGTGGTGCGACGGCACCACGCCACTTTGCTTCCATCGCATGAATTAAACATGAACGATGGAGGGGGGTTCGGCCGTGTTCATGCGGTCCGGCCCCCCTCACGTTAAGCAATAAATAACTCAACATAAGAATCAACATCCTCACGTTAGTCATACAAACCACGAGCAAGAATGAAATAATTAAAGAATTAAACAACCCCTACCTCGGGTTTAAGATTCGAAGAATCGTCTACGTTCCGCGGAAGACGGCGTCGCGGAAGTCGGGCGTCGCGGTCGTCGTTCGTCAAATCCGTTGACGAAGAGATATGCCCGAAGAGATACGTCGTTGGCGAAACTTGCACGCCGACGAAGGTTGTCCGAAGAAGTGGTGGCGTCCCCTTCGTTGTCACGGTGAACGAAGAAAGGAGGTGCGGTGTTCTTCGTCGGAAAAAGAGCGTTCCTCGTCAAGTCTTGAGGAAAGTCAAATAATAAAGTAAACAACGAACTCAAGAACCCCTACCTCGATAATCACACGTTGACGTAGTCGTGGAATATCGGTGCCGATTCCTTTGACGTCGGAGGAAGAGTCATTGTCGATGGCGTTCGTCGCGGAAAACCGTCGCGGAAGAGATGACGCAGAAGAAGTACATCGCGTCGCGGATGCGGCGTCGCGGATGGATCGTGTTCTTCGGCGGAGAAGTTCTTCGTTGAAGAACGACGTTCTTTGCGTTCTTCGTTGAGTTTGAAGAAGTAGAAGAGGAGCTCTCCACCTCTCAAGAAGACAAACGATCAACCCAAAATAAAATAAGATAACATCTTATTTTATTATTACAAAACATTAAAGAATTTCAAAAGTTTGAAATTCAAAAGAGTTTAACCCCCAAAATTAATTAAGTAACTTAAGTCAATTAAGAGGGGGTTAAGGGAATTTGAAAAGTCTAGGGGTTCGTGTGGGCCCCACCACACTTAATCCTCCCAAGGGAGGTTAAGTGGGTGTGGGTCCCACTTCCAACCCCCTTAGGTAGGTTTTTAACAAACTAAAAATAAAATTTGTCTTACACAAATTTTATTTAACTCAACTGAAAACCCCAAAACTAACTTATAACTCGCAACAAACGCAACTCCCGAAAAGGTCTCTTTAAGCGAATATCGGCGCTGCGAGTTCATCGGTGCCCTCGGATATCAATTCCGAGCACCGGATCAAAAGTTAGGAATACCCGCTCGTTCGTTCACTGAACGTACCCGAGCAAAACTTCGGAAATTAATTCCGGGCACTCCGGGCCTCGGAATCAGGTGCCGTCAGAAACCGCGCTCTTGTAAAATTCTAAAGAAAATTAAGAAAAAAAAATTCCCTTGAATTTTACGGGTCATTAAAATAATAAGTATAATAGTGAATCCTCCATAAGCATGATAAAATACAGAATATATATAATATTATACATCATTGATGCCTCTTGTATATAGGGTGGTGAAGAAAGAAGATTAATAGGAATGAAAATAAAAATAAAATAAAGAAAAAAAATATGATTTTCAACTTTAGATCTCTTCTCCTTAAGATCCTCCTTATGGCCTTGGGATTTTTCTTTTTATTGAGACAAAAATGTATAGGATTTGGGGAAGGGTATTGGGAGGCGTATTGGAAAAATCATAGGTAAGGCTTAAGGCTTGATAAGTGTGGGAGGAAGAGGAGGAAGTCGGTGGTATTTATAGTGGATAAGAGGCAGAGTTTTACATTATTTTAATTATTATTTAATTATTTTTTTTCAGAAGTTATGAAATAATAATGATTAAAAGAAAATATATATTAATAAGTGCATTTTAGTTAGAACCAAGTGTTCAAAAATTAGAAAAACATCATCCATGACTCCATAAATGAAGTATTTAACTTTCTTTTTTAATTATCTTATTTCATTTTTCATCAAAAAATCATGTATTTCAGGAAATTACAAAAAATTTACCCCAACCATAATTTGATCTATTGAATAAAAAAATTAACTCCATTTTATCCAAATAATATTCTAAATATTATAAATTTGATTTTTAAATAGAATAACATCTTATTCAAAACATATCAATTTTAAAAAATTTATTTACTTATTCCATGATATGGATATATCATACTTTTATTTAAATATTATGTATATAATATTATAGGTGATTTTAAAATTCATAAGGTTATGTTACTATTCATAAGGACTACCTTACTATTCATAAGAGTGTGTTACTATTTACCCAAAAAATATGTTGGTTTTATCAGACTCTAAATAACATACAAATTGCAACTGTGTATATCCATTTTTTAAAATTAAAAACACTAAATTGGGAAAATTAAGTTTAATGTCAATTAGTATATAATTACATTGGTTTTTACCGTCTTCCCACCATCTAAAACTTTTATCCTCACAATTTTATTTACTTATAAAACAAGTGTAGATACCTTTCCAATATAGAATTCTCAGAATACCATGTTGCTTCTTCAATAATGTAGTTTCCCCAAAAAAACCTTTACTCGGTGGATTACCTTATTCCTTAATACTTTGTCACTACGGTCATGAATATAAACATGTTTTTCAAAATACTAATGTTACTCTTCCAAAAGATCCAATTCTGGTCTCAAAACATGACATGAATATGTAACATACTTTCTCAACATAAAAACGTGAAAAACATTGTGTGCCAGAGACAGACTCAGAGGCAATGATACTTGGTATGCAACTAGTCTAACTTTCTCCATGATTTCAAAAGGACGGATGAACTACATACACATTTTTTATTTTTTTACCAAAACACATCACACTTTTACATGGATATATTTTAATGAAATCATGGTATCCTACCTTGAAATAGAAGTCCATCCTTCTGTTATTTTAATATAATTTTTTCCTACATAGAGTTTTCCACATCTGTTGCGGGATCACCTTGACATTTCTGCCACTTCCTCTACAAATTTTATTTCCATCAACATCGTTTCCCAAAAATCATACCAAAAAGCTGGAGTTTGAAACCACTTCACATACAATTCTTCAAATGGTTCCATCATTATACTAGAATGATAACTATTTTTATAAGAAAATTAAACTAAAGTAAAATGTTGATCCCAAAATCCCTAGTAGTGGATTCAACAAGCTCCAATCATATCATCTAATGATTGAATCATTCATTCTGAATGCCCATCCAATTGAGGATGAAAAACAATACCAAAATTTAATTCTGTATCCAAGAACATCTGAATTCCCATGAAAAAATTAAAAGTGAACATGGGATCCCGGTAAGATACAATGGGAAGAGGCACTCCATGTAACCTAACAATCTCATTCAGGTATAATCGGGAAAGCTGATCCAAATACATTGTATTGTGAATATGGAGAAAATGTACAGATTTAGTCACTTGATCAAAAATAACACATATTTCATTGTTACCTCGAAAAGTATTTGGTAGTCTCACAATGAAGCCCATTGATATATTCGACCATTTATACTATGGAACTAGCAAAGGCTGGAACATCCCCTTAAGTAACCTCCACTCTTCCTAAACCTGTTGACATATCAAAAATTTATTTGTAAAATCAGCCATATCAATTTTGATTCTCTACCCCCTTTAATATTCTAGAAGGTGTCTGTACATCATAGTACTGGCAGGATAAACTAAAAATGGAGAACAATAATATTAACACAACAATTATTTCTTCAACTAAGAATCACAAGGCACACACAACATTTTCCAAATAATAAGACACAATATTTATCAAGGTTAAATTCTGAAAACATACCGATTTTAGCCACTTCTACATTTCTCTGTAGCTCCCCATCTGCCTACTGTTCTTGCTTATTTTTTTGACAGTGATGAAAGCACTAAAAATCGAAACAAAAAAGAGCAATTTTTTGTACCAATACCTTTCAAAAAAAAATTCATCAAATCATTAACCAAGGGATCTTGCTCTAAAAGTTACATAGTAAATGATTAATGATGTTTTCGACCCATGGAATCTTCTACTTTGTTTGCATTTCTAGGATGTTAACTAATCATGAAATAATAATCCTTTATTAGTTCAAGAAATATTCTCTACCTCATGTTTAATTCCTTCTAATTGAATATATACATTAGCATTTGATGGTCAGTATATATATGACAATTTTCTCCCTATAAATAATGCCGCATAATTTTTTAAAGCAAAGACCATAGCTTCCAATTCCAAATAATTGTGGGATAATTTAACTCCTAAGGGCTAATTTGTCTTGAAGGATAAGAAATTACCTAATCATTCTGCTTCAGAACACAACCAAGTCCATTAAATTAAGCATAAATGTAGATGAAACACTCACAATTTCGAGAAGGAATGTCCAAAACATAATAATTCACCAATCTCTTCTTTAGTTCTTAAAAACAAATATCACATTATTCTGTCCAAATAAATTTAACCCATTATCATATTAACATAGTTAGTGGGAAAGATAACCACAAAATGTATTTAAAAAATATTCAGTAATAATCTACTAACCCAAGAAATCTTCAAATCTTGGTAAAAATTTTAGGTCTTCACCATTCATCAACCACTTTTGTTTCACTATGATCCACAATTATTCCATCCATGTTTACAATGTGCCCAATAAAAGAAATTTGTTGCAACTAAAAATCAATCATTCTAAATTTTAAATACATTTTATAACCTTTTAAGGTTTAAAAACAACCCATTGATATTTTTCATGCTTTTTTTTCTTTTATAATATAACATAATTTAATCAATAAACACAACCACAAACTTATCCAAAAACTCATGAAATACTCTATTAATAAGACCCTAGAATACAGTAGATCATTTTTTTAACCCAAAAGTAATAACTACAAATTCCTAATGACGATATCTAGTATAGAATGCAGTATTCGGGATGTCTTCACCCATTAATTTCAACTGACCGTATCGGGACCATAGAACAACCTACGAAGAATATTTTGGTCTAAGAATATGATCAAATAAATCATCGATATGAGGAAAAGGATAATTTTTTAAATACAAATGTTTTCAAGGCTCTATAATCAATGAAAAGTCTCATGGAACCATCTCTCATTTTTAACAAACAAGACAGTAGCACCCCTTGGTGATGTGATAGGTTAGATAAATCATTTATCTAATCATTCCTCTAATGGATTGTTTAATTTCAGAAGATCCATTTGATCAATTTGATAAGCTGGTTTATAAATTGGATTTTCAATAGGATGTAAGTAAATAGTAATATCAGCCACTTGATTAAAAATACCACTTGGATGATCATCAAGAAAAAAATATAGGTATTCATTTACCACGGGTAAATCATTAATCTTTATAGTTCCATTATCTTCAAAAATATGAGCCAAATAACTTTCATTTTGATATTTTATTAGTTTCTTAGCTTCATGATATGTTATCAATTGTATGGATTCATTCTAGTACACAAAATAAAACTATTTCTGGAAAAAAAAAAAATTTGGCTGCAATCTATATGAGCATAAAAATAAAGCTAGTCCATATCCAGAACAACACCAAACTCTATTAGATGGAATAAAAAAAATTTTGTTTGCAAACTCCTTCCACAGATATTGAAAGTTAGATTCATATAATTTCTTTGTTCCAAAATATTTCATCTAGGTGTTTTTACAATGAGTTCTGGTTTTATTTCATGACATGGAATTCCCAATATTTTTTAAATTTTATCATAATTGAAGGAATGTAAAGACCTTGAATTAAACAACACATTTTCGAAATCAACAAAAACAAGAAATGCACCAGATACCACCTCATTTGACAGCTCAATATCTGCTGAGGTGGATGCAAAGGATTTTTCCACACCCTTCCACTTCCAATCCTACTAATTTCATGCTTGAGTGACTAGAATTGAACAAACATTAGTATAGTGACCCATTACCTTATAGATGAATCATATCACCATCAGCTTCACATTATTTTTCGTATCCTATTCCTTTCACTCATGAGACATGTGTCCAAAATTTCCACATCGATATAATTTCCTAGAATTTATAAGACACTCACTAGAATTTCTTTTTCCATACATTTCATATGAAGGGAAATTGATATTCATAGCTCTACGTTACAAAGAAGAATTTATCTTGAAATCCTACAAAATTGACATATTATTATTATTTCTACCACAAGGTACTTATATGTCATAAAACATCATCTCAACTTTTTTAGCATACTGAACAATTCTCTCGTAGCTTTTAAACTCTCAGGAAACCAGTGCACTTTGTAGAAAAGGTATCAAATAAGAGTAAAATCTATTAATTTTAGTATCACAGTCTCGTGTAAAATCTAGTACATACCTGAACAGTCTGGTATAATTGTCTTCATATCCAGCACAAAATCATCATCGTTCTATTTTAGTTCCATGAACTGTTTATCAATTTTATGTTGAACTATTTTAGGAAAATATTTTCATAGAAAAATCCTCTCAAAATCATCCCACTCCATACTGTCAAGTTCATCTATTTCTCTCGTATTATTAACTAGTGACCAGAATTGATCGAATTATCCTTCCAAATGATAAATGGATTATATTAACTTTTGATGTTATGAATATCTCATGGCATGAACTATCTTTTCTAGAGTGATGATCAATCCTTCAACTATAAATAAGACTTTGTTTCTACTAAATGTTAGTGGATGTTGCCTCAACAAATGCTAAAAAATACATGAATATTCATGGTAGATTATCTTCTTCTTTAGAATTGATTCCACCAACATTTATTGCTTCAGTAAACCGAGTAATTTCTCTCAAAATCTACTCAGTTCTGATTCCCACAATTCTAGGCTATAGATTCAGATAGACATCATGCACTAGGTGCCTTCCTACATCAGCTTCCATGTTTGTTCTATGGAAGACCATTCTGAATAGACATATCTTAGATGAAGAAACAAGTTAATTTTTAAATTATATATAATTTTATATTACAATATTGTAAAAATCATTTATAGTATTCTTTTATCGTCATCATAACCCATGATTTTATCTAAACCATGCAATGATACAAACTATATGGACCTAACCTTAATATATTACATAATCTTGAGTTTTAGACAGGAACATGCATTCTTACACATTTAGAATATTTTCATGTTTAGAGTTTTATAGAATTCAGAAATCAAACATACATAACACACCACATTAATAAAAAGGGGATACTACAATATAGTTTCAATTATTTTTTAAAACATGAAATATTTGAAATAAATGAGGATTTCTTGACAAAACATTATAAAATTTATCATGAGTCACTTATATATATATACTACCAATCATTATAACCTGTGAAAACATTTTAAAATATTGGGATGCATACCAAACAAATTAAGGGATATAAAATCAATGAAATAATTGGTCAAGTGTTAACATAAAAACCAATATTATCCATAATATAAAAACTCAAATGCATTGAAACATTATGTAGTAACCTTGGGAAATATTTAACATATCACTTGTACACTCACCCTTACACACGGAATAACCATTTTTTCAACTTCTATCTCCAGAGTACCCAATGCATTGGAGAGCTATAATGGGCTCACCCATCATATCATGATCTATAATGGGCTTAAACCAACATATCGTGGGCTATAATGGGGATCACCATTCATATAATGTTTTATAATGGTTCTGACCTAACATAAATAATGTACATGGAATATATCATGAATTAAACACTTCATAAGACATTTACACCGTTTATCAAAACACATTAACATTTCAAAATACCCTTTTTTCATAAAATTCACAATAAGAAGAGAACAATAGATCAAAATATAATAAAATAGTTATATTCAAAAATAGTAATTTTTATACTATGGTAATAATACATCATGAAATCAGAAGTATACACTTATTTCATAAATAAATAACTCTCTCTTTTGTTTTTGTGAAGGTGACATTTAAAAGTATTTTAAGAGGAAAGTCCTTTACCAATACCATATCATTGAGGGGAGAATTGATTAAATGAAGGTAATCTATATATATACAGTAAATAAGAAAAATAAAACATAATATAATCAAATTACATTTCACTTTTCATCTTATCATTATAAAACTCTTGAAGTTGAAGGATAACCCAAGGAGTGGAAATTTGGTTTAGAATTCACTTTCAAAATTTCAGCAAGGTATCAACGGTACATGGGAGGGTTTAATAAAAGAGTAATTGGTCTATCATAATTAATACATCATAAGGGAAGTATGGTGGAGGTTTCCAAATATACCCCATCCTTTGGAATAGAAGATCCCAACATTGAAGATATTTTTTAAGAAAATTGGGAAAGAGATGATCCCTTACCTCTAGTTTGACTTCCTTAAAACGTGTTCAAAAATCTTATATAAAGGTTGAAATATTGTTATTAATTGGTTATAGAAAAAATTTCATGTTTATAACACCATTAATGATCATTTTATAACAACATTCCACCCATTCATTTATAATATTTATTTATTCCATTTTTTCATGTGCATTTTCCACATGGTTTCCATGATCGATTTATGATGGATATAATATTCGATTGGATGTGATACTCCTAAAAATGAATTTAATGGTATTTAAATATTTTCAAAAAAAATTATACAATTTATCATTTTGAATTCTTACATGTGGATTATTTATAAGTTAAAAAGTTATTGATATTTGGGTAGATCATTTTGGTGATTCTTCGATCATAATGAAGTCTTTATGTTTTATAAATTAATAACATGTGTAGAATATGATTCCAAAACCTTATATAAGATATAATACATAAATTATAATCATTTTCACCCATGAAAATGGTTTTATTACCAATATTGTATGAATTTAATGAAAATAAAATCACATCATCCCTATTGTCGGTAAATTGACACATCGTAGGCAGTGTTTTAATTTTTAGAATTAGTGGGAGAGGAGAAGAATTATAATGGATAATATTACATATACATGATAAAATATTAAATATATAAAATATTATCAATCAATCATGAATCACGGATAAGTGGTGATGAAAAATTATGATGAATATTAAAAAAACGTAAAATAAAATAAAGAAAAAAAGAGTATGTTTACCTCTTGATCTATTCTCCTTTAGATCCCCCTTAAGGCCTTTGGATTTTTCCTTTTGATGAGACCAGTATGTCATGGATGTCAGGGAGGGTCTTTGGAGGAGGATTGGGAAGATCATTGTTATTGATCAAGGCTTGAGAGGTGTGGGAGGAAGAGGAGGTAGAGGGTCATTTTTATAGAGGAGTAGAGGAGGAGTTGTACATTATTTTATTATTTTCCCACAATACAAGAAATAGTTATAATTTCGTGACCAAAATAGTAATAAGCACATGTGAGTTTGAACCAAGTGTGCTTACACCAGCATAACATCATCCATAACTCCATTAATCATGTATTTATATTAATTATTAAATTATCATATTTCATTATTAATTAAAAATTAAAGTATTTCAGAAAATTACCAAAAATACACCCCAACCATTTTTGAAAGTGAAGAATTCAAAACTGAACTCCATTTTATAAAAATAATTTTCTAACTATGTGAAATTAAATTTCAAAAAAAATATATAATATTTGAAAATTAAAATTTTAAAGCATTTATTTACTTATTCCAAGATATAGGTATATTGTAATTTCCATTAAATATTATATATATACTATCACAGGTGAGGTTACTTTTAATAATTGTAACATTACTATTAATAAGGGTATGTTATTATTCCCTAAAAATATATTGGTCTTATCAAACTCTAAATAACATACTAATTTTAAATGTGTTTGTCCTTTCTACAAAATTGAAAACACCGAATTGGGAAAATTAAGTTTAATACTAATTACGTTATAATTATCTCAATTGTTACACTTCATGTTGCATGTAATACATGCTATTTAATACGATGTTATTAATGTAGAATTATGGTGTGCTAAATTCTACACTCCTTAATTAAATTTCATTTGACCAATATAAATATGATCTCTGTAATCAAGGGATTGATATTTTAAAATATTATTTTTGAAAAAAAGACATCAAAAATAGTGTAAATAAGACATATTCCTTTTGAGATATAAATGAAAATAAATAGTTAACCAAAAAATTATGATTTTTAATAGTATAATGTTTGAGGAAACATTTTCGTAGAAGAGAAATCTCTCTATTATTTTGTAATAGAGGTGATAAAGAAAATATTTAGATTAAAATTGTTGACCACATAACCATAAACTAGATGTGTAAATAATAATAATTTATATCCTCAAAAATTGTGATAATAGGGAAAAATATTTGTTTCATGACCCTTTTCCAAGAGTTATAGAATTCATTCACACTAAAATATTATAAACATTTATTTTTATTATGACATGAACTATTTATGCTTCATCACTTATCCCATGATTCATCATACGGTGAAGTAATACATTAACCTCTAAAATATCATCTAATGATAAACATAAACCGCATATTAAACTATTTACATTTACAAAATATTATGATCCAAAACTTTTGATGGAAAGTCACTAAACATCCAAAATAAACTTATCGTTATCCTTAAATATAAATGTGGTTGATATTAAATCATCCCACACCAAACATGTGAATAGATTTAAAATTTATTCTCATAAAATATGGTTAAAAATTGAATTTACATAATACATTATTGGGAACATTCATTATTCCATATTTCATAAGTATGAAACATGTTTTTGGATATATTCCATAAATCCAAAAAATTTGTAAAATACATCCATGATAGTGTAATAAATTTTTAGAAAAATAATTAATTAGCTAAAAGTTAGTAATAACATATCCATATCAATCATTTCATTATCCAAACAACATTATATCCACATTACTGATATATTAAGGCTTCTCATTCCATTAACCATGTATTTTTTTAAACATTATACTGAATAAAGTTTCTTGGTACTATTCAACATATGATTTCCAATATTGAATGAAAAAATACTACAATAAATTAATTACATATTTTATAACTCATATGATGTAAAAAACATAAATAATATATTGTCACCACATATTTCTTAGATAAAAATATAAATAAATTTAATCATTCCACTTTGGATGTGTTAATAACATAATCTTGACCATGATCCCTTAGCTTCGTCAAAGGTATATTCCCTTGTTGCTTGGGGATTTTGTTTGTGTTTTTCCACATGTCCTTATAGTTATAACACTAAATAATAGTGTATTCCTTAATCCCATTGAATTATTTATTCATGGTGACTATTTTATATACACATATTGTTGGATCAGGATATACCAAATATACACAAGAGGGGGATGAATTGTTTCTTTTACAAATTCTTTATGAAATCGTGTTCTGCCTTTGACTTTAATTCGATGAATTAATTCAAGAGAAATTTAAGTAGCAGGGACACACGAGGTATAGTGGTTCGGGGAACATAAGGCCCCTAGTCCACTCCACCAACTCTCTACTCGACGAGCATTGTTATTTTCACTATACGGTCCTTGTGTCAACAGACCATTCCACAACCGTGTACAGGAAATTGACACCATTACAGTAAAAGACCAAAAAAGCATTCTAGTTCACTCATTGAACCAATACAAATTATTACGAGAAGCCGATCACTCCAAAATATAAAATAAAGGTATATGTGATTTGAAAAGACTTTCCCATTATTCTTTACAATTTCAACATAATGAAAATGACAATAGATGGATCGTCATCTTTCGAAATAATGATCCTCCAAAAATAGTAGTTATGAGTCAATCTGGTTGCAGTAGATATAGAAATATAATTCACAACTTCAGCAGCAGTAGATTCATAGTAGATCTTCGATGTAGAATGAGTGAATCTTCTATAATAATTCTTCTCTTTCCTTAATAAATAGAGCTTTGACACTTTAAATCAGCAAATCTGTGTTCTCAATAGTCTCTATTTTTCTTCTCTTTATAAATATTCGACGTTTCTATTCAGAAAAACATATATATTTTCTCTGTGTAAATATCACATCTATATAATAATGACAAAAACTTCTCCTGTAAATTTAGGTCCACAAATGTAGCCTTATGACTCACAATAATAAAAAACTCAAAATAACAGAGAAGTCTCAACTTCCCTGAAGTTTCAATATAAAAAGCTCCTTTTAAATTGATCCTTTGAATCTTAAATAAAACTCCTTCGACTCAGTCAACAACTTGATTTAAAAATCAGATTTTAATCCGGCTTGAAGTTAGCCTAATAATCCTTTTGTAGTCTGTTTCATAATAATAACATTTTTAATTCTCTGATGACAGACATATGGTTGAACTGTATAACATTAAGATTTCAAACGTAATGTTCAACACAAATGTAGGGTTAATGTTGTATCCTTCAAAAGTAAGGTTGATTACAAACATTGGGTTGATGAACCATAATTTTCTTTTAAATAATAAAATGTATGATAAATGATCCATACATTTAAAATCTTTTAAACGTAAGGTACATGATCCATAATTTTGATGAAAAGTAAGGTTGATTAAAAATGTATGGTTGATGAACAATACTTTTCAATATCACAAACGTAGGGTTCCTTCCTAACGTAGGGTTCCACTTCCATAATTTTTCGATAACATATGGTTGATTAACCATACTTTTCTGATAACTCATAAATCATACACAACAATACATCCTTACGCTTTGTTTCTCCACATAGTGTATGAACAGTTATTCCATAACACGCTTATGCAAATAAATCTCGTTTCTCAAGAACTTAAATATTTCTTACAAAAATAAATATATAATGAATAATAAATTAATGAAATATACTTAAAAAATAAAATAATTAGAAAATAATTAAGGGTATTTGTGATCATCAAAATCATCATAGAGATAAAGTACAGTTCTCAATGATCTCAACTATTTGAAATAATAATAGTATGTATTATTGAAAACAACACTTACTCAACAGTCTCCCCCTTTTTGATGATCAAAAAACCCATAAAATAACAAATGAAATTAACATACAAAATTAATTACATATAGTTTTGAATTTTGGAAAGATAAATAAAATATTAGATTTAAATTAATTTCCCCCTTAAAGGATTAAGATAACGCTTAATATTTCTCCATATTTATTGAAAAGAAAAAAAATGTGAAATAGTTAAAATAAAATGTTGTGTTTATCCAAACTTCTCCCCCTTTTGTGATATAAAAAAGAATGATAGAATATCGAATAGAACACATTTTAATATTGCAGTGAACATAAGTAAATGCTATTATTAACCGTTTGTCAATAATTTTATGTGGATTATTGGCATATTTGAATAGGGACAGTAAAACCAACAAAAGTACACAAATATATAATGAATCAAAATTTTCATTGATAACATGGAATAGGGAAAATCAGGATGAACACTATAATGACCCTAAATTTTGAATAAATTATGTTGTACACCTTTGGGTACTATTTTATTTTATACTCAAAAAAACTAATTCTTTTAATAAAATGAGTATAATTAAAATAAGACCGTTGGGTTTCTACAGTTATATGACCATTGGTCAACAAGACTGTTGGAAGTTAAATGATGTGATTATGGTCTATAAATACAAGTGATATTAATTAATTAATATAGAAAGAAGCTTTGATGGCCCCATCTAGTAGTCTTGGGCCGATCGAAGCCCATCTAATGGAACTCGGGAAGGAGGTAGCACCTTTGGGCTTTGCTCTGGACCAAAACCAAGCTGAACTTCATCATGTGAAGTTGGAACGGAATCTCCATCATGAAAAGTTCTAGCTAATAGAAATCACTCCTCGGGCAATGTTGGCCGAGCATCCCCAAGATTCAATCACCCTTGAACACCTTACTATTAGTTCTTATACTGGTGTTATAAGGGGCTATGTAATGAGACTGTAACTGCCTTGTGTAATCCTTTGATTTAAATAAAAATTGTGATTTCTTCTCATGAAGAAGTTTGTGAATTTTCAAATGTCCAGATAAATATAGTATGCATATTATTAATTTTTTTTTTATAAAAATGATATTTTAAAAATATTTATGGAAACCTTAAATAATTAAAAATGTATAATGATTTTCAAAAAATGGTCTTCTAAAGTTGTGTTCAGTAAGAAATTTAGCTTCTAATAAGATAAAATTAATTTTTGATAAATAGTAAATTATGAATAGTTATTTTATGCTTAGGATTAGTAATGTGACCAAATAGATTAGTAATCTAACTTAATGAAAGTATTAATATAATTTAGGCACCTTGATTAAGTAATGTGATTCAATAAAATTGGGAAAAAACTGTTTCAAAAAATATTGGTTAAGTATTAGTTTTTTGGGTGAATAGTGTTTTTATTTAATAATTATATTAAAAATATTTTGAAAAATATTTTAATAAAATGGAGTTCATTTTTGAAATCAGAGCATCGATATTTGGTTACAGTGAATTTTTGAGATTTTTCTGAAACGGTTGAATTTTCAGTGAATAGTGTTTTTATTTAAAAAATAAATTAAAAATATTTAGAAAATTATTTTAATAAAATGGAGTTCATTTTTGAAATCAGAGCATTGATATTTGTTTAAGGTGATATTTTGGGATTTTTCTGTGAAAGTTTAAATTTCGGTGAATAGTAAAAATTCAGTTTTTTAGTTTTAGGTGTTTAATGACATCATTAAGGATGTAATGATTATTCAATAATTCTGGTCGAATTATGAATAGTAAGATAAGTTACGAGGTTTCCCAAGTGGCCAATACCATGGGCAAATACCATGGGCAAGCCCATGGTTTTTTCAATAGCACCAATGAGGTGTCCCTTGGCCATTAATGCCTTGTTCCCTCACATCCCCTATAATTACCAAGCCTCTCCCACATTCATTTAATTTCCAAATCATCCCCAACTAAGTTGTGGTCTCTTTACCTATCACGTATTCTTTTCATGGTTCCCTCAAGCCTTCCAAGGTCCCGACTTTCATGCTTTTAAAGTTACTCTTCAAGGTCAGGGATCCTACCACTCTCTTTCTTTTCAAGTACTTTCGTTTATGTCATTTCTTTTAAGCCCCATGTTCTTATGTTGGGGTTGTTATTTTATATTCATATTACATTAATTTTCATATTAATATGATCATACACCCCCTCTTAATCTCATCATTTCATTTTATGAATGTTTATGAGTCGTCATTATGTTGCCGAATTTTTTGTAAGTGATTCTTTCACCCTTCTCATTTTCAATGTTCTATTTTAATGTCAAGTCTCTCAAGTTACTTTTTATTATGTTGGGGTATGATATATATATCCATCATAATATCATATTTATGTTTATTTGAATAGAGTCCCAATTTGATCTCATCAATACATTTTTTTATGTTTTAAGGGACGCTGTTAGGATGCTGAATGTTGATAAGAGAAAACATATTTTTGTATTCCTTTCATGTTTTTCATTTCATATGGTATGTCCTTAAAATTTAATTACCTTGTTATTATATCATTTATATTATGTCCCTATACTCTTTTATGGATCATTTATTAGTGGTTGACCTATGTCCCCTCTCTTTTAAATATTTTCTAAAACCCTGCAACACAGCCGTTATACTGTCAAATTTATGTTTCAAAATGTCTCTCTATTTTCATCAAATTATTTTATTTTATTAATTGAATACTAAAAAATATTTATTCTACAAGGTTATTCACATATATACAAAAATGTTCTATTTTAAATTCTGGGAGTAACATACATGAAACCTGCTTTCCATTTCCGTGGGTTTAAAGCGACATAAAGATCATGTCTTTAAAGATTTTTTTAAAATGTTTTTATTATGAAATGAAACCCATTTCATTTATGCTATATGGGTTATATATGAAATGTTTGATGATTATATATGTGGATCACATGATAATAAAGAAAAAGTTAAGGGTGCCCCCTGATAGCGCTCCAATGCATTGGGTAAAGACTTAATCTCTAGAGATGACCATTTTAATGAAACCTTGGTGAATAACCTTGGTAATTTTTTAATGAGACCTTGGGGATGGACCTTGGTGATACGGAAAAGATTTTATATTTTTAATGTTGTATCCACATCTTCAAGTCATGAAACACGTTGTTTTTATTATGATATGCCTCATGATCTCTTTCTCAAGCCTTAAAGTTATTTATCATGACTTTATTGATGTATCTCAAGTTCACATGTAAACTGTTTCTCTTGTTTCCCTTATTGGGCCTTCTGGTCACCCTTTTCGTTGATGTATTCTCCCAGGTTATGAGATCCTAGAATGAAAATAGGATGAACAATGAAGAATCCTTTCAAGTGTTTAAGAAGAATGTTTTATGTTTTTCTCATTTTTTATGTTCCTGATTTCTAAGACACTAGACTTTAAAGATCCTCTATATGTAAAATGTAATGATAATTTATGTATTAAAAAGGAGAGATTCTATAGTTGGTATCAAAGGATAGTTTAGTTATTTATGTAAATTAGGCTGTGAAAACATTAGGAAGAACTCTATAAAAAAGTTAAAATATAGGAAAACTTCCTGGTATTTTGGTGAGTATAGAGTTAGTGGTTTATCAAAAAAATACATCCCTGTCTGGATATGAGCAGGTAGATGTGGATTTGGCATAGATTCACATAGGTGTAAAACCTGAAAACACAACTTTGCGCTAGACTCAAATGGGAACTATTACACTACAACGGGCCTTGATGCACTCTTTGTTATGACACTCCCGAGGATATGTTTGGTTAGTCACAAGATTTTTATGAATCATTATGACAGAATTATAGAAAAATGTTATTGTCTAAGCATGAAGTTTTAAGACATAAAATCCTTTTTAGTTTAATGATTTTTAAATTAAAAAAGTTTCCCATGAAGGATTTATTCTTTTAGAAAATGTCCCCATCATCTAGGAATACGTTGACGTATTTCCTGAGGAGTTACTCGGAACTCCCCCAAAAAGAGAGGTCGAGTTCTCCATTGAACCCATACCTAGATCTCATCCAATGTCAAAGAACCCCTATAGGATGGAAAATGTGGAGCTAGGGTAATTAAAGAAACAATTCTGAGATCTTTTGGAGAATGGATTTATCTGACCATGTGTGTCTCCTTGGGGAGCCCCATTTCTCTTTGTGAAGAAGAAGGATGGATCGATGTAGATATGCATTGATAATAGAGAACTGAATAGGATCATAGTGAAGAAAAAATACTCTCTTCCTAGAATTGATGACTTATTTGACCAACTTTGTGGGACTCAATTCTTCTTTAAGAATGATCTTCATTCGGGTTATCATCAATTGAGGGTGAAGAATGATGATATTCCAAAAAATGCCTTCCAATCAAGATATGTGCATTATGAGTTTGTTGTTATTCCCTTCAGACTGACTAATGCACCTGCTATTTTTATGGATCAATAATATATTGATTTCAGAAACATATGTTTTATCAAATGGATATCCTCTGTATAGGAAAATGATTTGGTGATTAAATGATAAAAGTTATTTTGGACGATATTTTCTCTTTTGGAGTACTATTTTCTTGATGGAAATAAAATACCACAGTATTTAAATTGAGGATAAATGGTTTATTTTTTTGTAAGAATTTATGAATTTATTAAGGACATATGGTGATTTGGATTATTTCTAGAAAATGATGAACCCAACATAGAGAATATGTGAATAGGTTAATTACACTTTAGTATTAGACTTTAATAGTAGTCGATGTTATTTGGAGTTAAATGATAAGATTTTTTTTGTGGAAGACTATGTGATTAAATCCTTCTGATTTTTGGGTTCCAATATTAGTTTGGTTTTTTCTGAAGAATTTTAATGATGGTTGTGTATTGAATAGTCTTTCTCGAGCTTTGAGGACTTTTGTTGAATTTTGGAGATTAATAGTAATATTTATTTTTATAAAGGATTATCCTTTTGGGGGATTATATTATATTGTACTAACCTTTTTAGTTTTAGATTATAAATAAAGACAAGGAAAAAATATAGTTATTCTTTTGTGGATTATGTGATTCTCTAGAAGATGATTCTTGTGCTTTTGATGAGACTAAGTCTTTTTGAATGCACATTGTTTGGAGAAAAGATTTGTCTTTCTGGAAACATATTAAGGTATGAAACTATACATGAAGGCATGAAAATTTCATTATGTTTTTTTTCTATGTAGTAAATTAATTCCTCAAAATTATGAAAAGGAACGTAAACCAAAAATGTTTTGGTTTATGTTTCCCACTGGGTAATCAAAGGCTGTTTAACAAATATTATGTTTTTGATCTTCTTGTGGTTAATTTTCTCCTAACCATGTTTTCTATCACTCTCCCTCAGAACTTGACCCTTTGTTTTCTCTTCCATATCTAGGTTTTCTTACATGGAATCCTAGTATGGTTTAACTTGGGTGACCATTGTACTTCTATTCCTTTCTTTTAAAGAAATAATTTCCCTAAATCTTTTTCCGATGTGATACCTTCAATGAAATTTCCAAGCCCAATTTTAAAATTGTGAGGACACAATTTCTTAAGGGGGTAAGATTGTAACAACCAAAATTTTTGAATAAATTTTGTTTCCTAAATTTTTGTGTTATTTTATGTTATACTCAAAAAACTATTTTATTTAATAAAATGAGTATAATTAAAATAAGAAAGTAGGATTTCGACTGTTATATGACTGTTGGTCAATAAGACCATTGGAAACTAAATGTTGAAATTATTGTCTATAAATACAAGTGATATTGATTAATTTATATATAAATAATCTTTGACATCCCCATCCAGTAGTCTCGGACCGATCGAAGACCATCTGATGGAACTTGGGAAGTAGGTAGCACCATTGGGCTTTGAATTTGACCAATCCCAAGCCGAACATTATCATGTGAATCTAGAACAAAATATCCTTCGCGAGAAGTTCAAGCTGATAGAAATCACTACTTGGGCAATGTTGGTCGAGCCGCCCCAAGAGTCTATCACCCTAGCACACCTTACTCTTAAGTTCTATGCGGGTGTTATAAGGGGCTATGTAACGAGACCATAATTGCCTTGTGTAATCATTTGATTTAAATAAAAATTGTGATTTCTTCTTATGATGAAGTTTTTGAATTTTCAAATGTCTGGATAAATATAGTATGCATATTATTGATGAATTTTAGAAAAATGATATTTTAAAAATATTTATGTAAACTTTAAATAATTAAAAATGTGTAATGATTTTCAAAAAATGGTCTTCTATAGTTGTGTTCAGTATAAAATTTAGAGTCTAATAAGATCAACCTAATTTTGGATGAATAGTAAACTATGAATAGTGATTTTATGCTTAGGATTAGAAATGTGACCAAATGGATTAGTAATATCACTTAAAAAAAGTATTTATATAATTTAGGCACCTTGATTAAGTAATGTTATTCAATAAAATAGGAAAATAACTATTTTATAAATTATTGGTTATGTATTAGGTTTTTTGGGTGAATAGTGTTTTATATTGAAAAATTAAATTAAAAATAATTAGAAAATTATTTTCATAAAATGGAGTTCATTTTTGAAATCAGAGCATCGATATTTTATTACAGTGAATTTTTGAGATTTTACTGAAACGGTTGAATTTTCAGTGAATAGTGTTTTTATTTAAAAATTAAATTAAAAATATTTAGAAAACTATTTTCATAAAATGATGTTCATTTTTGAAATCAGAGCTTCGATATTTGGTTAAGGTGAAATTTTGCGATTTTTCTGAGAAAGGTGAATTTTCACTAAATAATGAAAATACAGTATTTGAGTTCCGTGTGTTTAATGACATCATTAAGGATGTAATAATTATGAAATAATTCTGGTAGACTAATGAATAGTAAGATAAGGCATGAGGTGTCCCAAGTGGCCCATACCATGGCCAAATACTATGGGCAAGCCCATGGTTTTTCCAATTCCACCAATGAGGTGTCCCTTGGCCATTAATGCATTGTCCCTTCACTTCCCCTATAAATACAAAGCCTCTCCCTCATTAATTTCATTTCCAAATCCTCCCCAATGAAGTTATTGTCTCTTTACCTACTATTTAGTCCTCCCATGGTGCCTTCAAGCCTTCCATGGTCTGGACCTTCATGATTTTTAAGTTACTCTTCATGGTAAGGGATCATACCTCTTTATTTCTTTTCAAGTACTCTCATTTATGTCATTTATTTTAAGCCCCATGTTCTTATGTTATGGGTGTTATTTTATATTAATATTACTTTGTTTTTCATGTTCATATTACGAGATACTCTCTATTTCTCTCATCATATCATTTTATGAATGTTTAAGAGGCGTCGTTATGCTGTCGATTTTTTTGTAAGGGATTCTTTCACCTTTCTCATTTTCAAAGATCTATTTTAATGTCAAGTATTTTGAGTTAAATTTTCTTATTATGGGGAATGATCTTTATATCTATCACACTCTCTTCCTTATGTTTAGATGAGGAGAGACCCTATTTTATCTCATCAATACATTTTTTGAAGTTTTAAGTGACAACGTTAGGCTGCCGAATTTTCATAAGAGAAATCTTATTTTTGTCTTCCTTTCATGTTTTTAATTTCATATGGTATATCCTTAAAATTTCATTTCCATGTTCTTATATAATTTATATTCGGTCCCTCTACTATTTTATGGATCATTTATTAGTGGTTGATCCATGTCCCCTCTCTTTTCAATATTTTCTAAAACCCTGCAACACAGTCGTTAGGCTGCCGAATTTTCCTCTCAAAATGTCTTTCTCTTTTTTCTCAAATTATTTTATTTTATTAAGTGAATAATCAAACCTATTTATTCTACAGGGGTATTCAGATATATACAAAAATGTTGTATTTTAAATTCTGGGAGTTACATAAATGAAACCAACTTTCCATTTCCATGGGTTTAAAGTGACCTAAAGATCATGTCTTTAAAGTAGTTTTTAAAATGTTATGATTATGAAATGAAACCCATTTATTTTATGCTATATGGGTTATTTATGAAATGTTTGATGATGATATATTTGTATCACATTATAATAAAAACAAAATTAAGGGTGCTCCCTGAAAGCACTCCAATGCATTGGGTAAAGACTTAATCTCTAGATATGACCATTTTAACGATACCTTGGTGAATAACCATGATATTTTTTTAATGAAACCTTGGGGAAGGACATTGGTGATATAGAAATGATTGTCTAAGTTAAATGTTTTAGCGATATCTTCATGTTATGAAACATGTTGTTTTTATTATGATATCCCTCATGATCACTTTCTCATGCCTTAATGTTATTTATCATGACTTTATTAATGTATCTCAAGTTCACATGTAAAATGTATCTATTGTATTCTTTACTGAGCCTTCTACTCACCTTTTCCTTTGATGTATGATCCCAGGTTATGAGATGTTGTATTGAACATTGGATGAATAATGAAGAATCCTTTCAAGTGTTTAAGAAGAATGTTTTTTGTTTTTATCATGTTTTATATTCCTGATTTCCAAGACACCAGACATTAAAGATCCTCTGTATGTAGAATGTAATGAAAAATTATGTATTAAAAAGGCGAGATGCTATAAACACCAAAATCAATGTGTGGTAAGGGTACGAGATAGGTTCTATCTCCTCTGAATTACTGGTTTGATTTCTATCAACTACTCCCTTAGTCTTGTCATCATTCCATCTCCCAGCTTGATAATAAGATCTCTATTCTCGTGAGTCATATGAATATATTATACCATATTTAATATAAAAACTCATGAAGTCTATCTTGATTCTCTATAAATAGAGTTATCTTTTATGTGAACCGATTCAGCACAGTTTTAATACTTGGTTCACTCGAGGTCAACTGGTTAACAAAAAATCGATGATTATCTAATAGAACTGATAGTCGAGCACTATTGCATTGCAAATAATGCAATATATTATCCAAATTGCTCATAAATGTTGTGATAGACTAAAATATTCTGATTAAATCAGGTGAAGTACTTGATCCACTAGATTCACCTGGCTTGAAAGATGAAAACTCTGTCTCCATATAGTCTTTAAACTCTGACTAATATGACTTCATCAGCATTTCTGATTTCAACTTAAATACTTCTGTCAACATTCTTTTCTTAAAAGTTTCAACTTCTATCCTTGAAACTATACTTTCTTTAAGTATCTGAAATTTTAACTGTTCTTTTTATAAGGATCTCCTCAGTGCTATATTTTCAGATTCCAAAATAGACAACTTTCTTTACAGTTTTTCTATTTCCTTATTCATTGAATCAGAGGCACCCAGTGCTTGATTCTAATTTTCAGTTTGTACTTGATGTAGCGGTAGTAATGGAAAAGAGTATACATCAAATTTTTCTTTTGCTTCCTCCTGAGCTAGCTGGTCCAGAGACTTTTCCTCAGAGGATTTTTTAGACACATCCAAAGAAAAATCCCCATGAATTACCTCTGTTTGAACTTTTGAAACATTCTCACCATGAACATCAGTAAGCATTTCTTCCACTGGATTTTCTAAAATTATATCTTCTTGATGTTCCAGAGGACTGACCACTTCTTTATCAGGAACTTCCTCTTTTTCCATTTCAATTATAACTGTAGTGTCAACTACAATTTAAGGTCCATTTTCAGTTACAACCATAGCCTATTCCTGAGTCTCAGTTTCATCTTCTTCTTGAATTCCATTTGGTACATGAGGAGTCACTTTAATTTGAGGAGTATCCTCTTTTTAGGGATTCTCAACAGCTTCTTCTCTGAAAAAATTGTATGTGAGTAAATATTTGGATGATAAAACATGTGAACCATGTTCCTCATCAGCTTTAGAATTTCGTTTCCTTTGAATTTGAATTCCTTCCTGGCTGCTATATTTTGGATCTTCTTTAGTTTCAAATCTTATTCTTCTTACAGCAGTGTTCACTCTTGATTCAGCCTGTCCCTCCTTAGATTTAGCTGATTGAGCCTGATCACTCTCTTCCTCTTCTTCACCTCCTACTAGAAAACTTTTTCTTTTCAATATTCTCCAGAAGTAACCAATCTTTCTTGGGGTTTCATCACCAAAAGTGTTATTATAATGGTATCTAACTCTGGCTTCCACCAGCCTTACCATATCCCTTTTTAACAAAATTTTTGAGATGAATCAAATCAATGGATAAAAATTCTTGCAAGTTTCTATTTGAAAACAATAATGAAGGTACCTGACCATGTAACTATGAAAATTATATTTTATATCACTCATCAACAGATACATTATATAAATGTATGGATAAAATATTTTCTCCATCTCAGACATCCTCGGTGAAATCCCTGTTTACATAAAAATCCCTAGGATTTTCTGATCCATCTCCAAATCCTTTATGAATCTTCCTTATATATGTAGAACCAAAAAGAAAAGACATAATATTTTTAGAATTATGTACTGAATATCCTATATTCTTCAAATCAAAATTAAAGAATCCCTCATGAGGGCACTTCAAAATCTGACCAATCTCTGTAGAGGATATCGAAACATCTCGATCTTCAATCCTAGCTTCCATGGTATCCTTATCATTCCCCAAACTAAACTGAATAGATTTAAATAAATAAAGAAGTTCTACCTCATATAGAAACTCTGTAAAATCTCTATTAAACATCTGTTCATGGTTTTGAAATGCAAGATATTGCATCAGCAACAAGTTCTTCTGATATAACCATTCTAGATCTATGACCTTTCCTTGCATAATTTTCCTTCCTTCGGTGAGATGTCTCTTGGTAGTACTAGTATCATCCTCATCGGTTCTCTTGGTCTTGGCCATTTCTATCGAAAAATCTCTAAAGTTTTGAATGAGGATTAGGGTTTCGAAGTTTCAGGTTCTAATAGAGAAAGAGAGGAAAAGTATCACAGGTTTGAAAGGATTTTTGGTATAAATGAAATGATTCAGAATTCAAAAGGTTTCTAACAGCCTTGATTCCCATTTCATCAATAATTATTACATATATTTTAAAAATAAATAATTTATTACGCGAAGAACAAAAACATAATCTATTTGAAAAACAAATAACTAATTTATATTAAATAGTATTAAAATAAAAAAACAAAATAATAAAATAAAACTTTATTTGAAATTAAATAAACCTAGCACCCCCTTAATAAAATCAAACCACATAGTGGGAAGTGGTTTGGTAAAAATATCAGCTAATTGAATTTTAGTACTCACAAATTCTAAGAATATATCCTTTTTATGAACATGGTATCTTAGAAAATGATGTCTGATATCAATATTCTTAGTCATAGAATGATTAATAGGATTTTATGAAATATTTTTAGCAATAGTATTATCACATAAAATAGGCGTACTATTAAAACATAGTCTGAAATCCATAACAATATATTTCATCCAAAATAATTGTGCAGAACAACTGCCTGCAGATACAAATTCTGCCTTGGTTGTTGATAGGGCAACTGATTATTGTTTCTTACTTGACCATGACACTAAGGATTTTCATAAAAAGTGACAAGTACCCTATTTTCTTTTCCTGTCTAATCTAAAACTTCCAAAGTCTACATATGAATATGAAATTAAATTAAAATCATACTTTTTTGGATAAATAATAGATTGAGAAATAGTTCCTTTTAAATATCTAAAAATTCTTTTAACAGCTGTTACATGGGTTTCTTTGGGATATGATTGAAATCTTGCACAAATACATACTGAATAAATTATATCTATCCTACTAGAAGTATGATATAATAAACAACCAATCATACCTCAATATAACATGTTGTCAACTGATTTTACAGTTTTATCCAAATCATGTTTTATATTAGTACACATAAGAGTTGTATATGCCTTGCTGTTTTCAAGTCCAAATTTCTTTAGTAAATCTGTAATGTACTTTCTTTGATTTAAAACATTTCAAAAATATTTTTGATAATTTTAAAGACATAAAAAGAAATTTATTTCACCCATCATACCCATTTAAAATTCTTCTTGCATTATATTTGAAAACTCATGATAAAGAGATTTATTAGTTGATAAAAAATTACATCATCAACATTAATTTGAACCAATAAATTTTTTGAATTTACAGTGTTCTTAAATAGTTTTGGATCTTCCATTCCTACAGTAAAATAATTTTTCAAAAGAAAAGAGCTTAATCTTTTATACCAAGCTCTAGGTGCTTGTTTAAGTCCATAAAAAGCTTCTGAAAGTTTAAAAATAGAATCTAGTTTTTGAGAATTTTCAAAACCAGGAGGTTGATCAACATAAACATCCTCCATTAAATTACCATTTAAAAAGGTAGACTTAACATCCAACTGAAATAATTTAAATTTTATATGAGATGCATAGGCTAAAATGATTCTAATGGCTTATAATTTAGCTACAGTTTCAAATGTATTATCATAATCTATACCTTCTTCATGATTATATCCTTTAGCAATTGATCTTTCTTTATTTCTAGTTATTATTCCTTGACCAGTTTTTTTATAAAATCCAATTTGGTTCAAATCACTGTATAATTCTGTGGTCTTACAACTAATTTCCAGACTTCATTTCTCTTGAATTGGTTTAATTCTTCTTGCATTGCTACCATCGAGATTTCATCATTTAGATCTTATTCTATAGACTTGGGTTCTAGTTGCAATATAAAATCAAAAAACTCAATAAGATTTACTATGTTCCTTCTAGTTTTTATTCATATTTATAATTCTCCTATCATAGTTTATAAAGGGTGATTCTTTAAGGGCCTTGATTGTATAGGTAGTACACTTATAGGTTCTTCAGTGTCAAGTTCTTATGGACTGGACTGAATTTCATTAATATCTTATTCAAAATCATCTTTTAGGTTCTCCATTCTCATGTTATTATTATAATCTGACTCCTCTATTTGATATGTCCTTTTCTCAAAAGGATCAGTTTCATTAAATTTCACATGAACTGGTTCCTCAACAATCCTTGTCTTTTTATTAAAATATATATATGAGTTGGAAGTAGCAGAACATCCAAAGAAAATGCCTTCATCATTTTTTGGATCAAACATACCATGACTATATTTGGTGTTTAAGGTATAAACCTTGCATCCATAAACTTTAAAGTAATTTAATTTAGGTTTTCTGTTATTCTAGAGTTCATAGCGTGTCTTTTTTAAAAATGGTCTTATTAATGAACGATTCATTATATAGTAGGCTGTACCTACAACTTCTTCCCAAAAATAGGTAGGAATATTGTATTCATTTAGCAGAGTCCTCGACATTTCTTGAAAACTGCTATTTCTTCTTTAAACAATTCCATTTTGTTGAGGTGTTCTTGGTGTAGAGAAGGTGTGCTTAAAACCCATATTTGAAAAAAAGGAATTGAATTTTAGATTCTCAAATTCTCTACCATGATCACTTCTTAATGAAATTAATTTAAACCAATTTTAATTTTGAACATCTTTGAAAAAACATTAAAATAACTTAAAATATATATTTTAAAATTTTAAAAATAAAATCCCTGTATATCTAGAATAGTCATCAACTAAAGAATATACATATAGTTTACCAGCCAAGATTTCTACTCTTGATATTCCAAACAAATCCATATGGATGAGTTCTAGAGGTTTTGATGTAGAAATTTTGTTGACATAAATGAAGGATGATTTTTGTTGTTTTCCAAGTTGACATGCATCAAAAAATCGATCACTCTCAAGCCTAAGACTAGGTAAATCATAAACATGTTGTTTCATGGATAATTTCTATAAAGAATAAATATTGTAATGTCCAAGTCTTCTATGCCAAATCTAGGATTCATTTATCTTAGAAGTTAAGAAGTTTACTTGTTGTTTACACAAGGAATTTAAATCCAGGGTATACACATTGTCAGTTCTAGGTGATCTAAATTTAAGCAGTTTATTTTTGAAAATAAAACAACAATTGTTAGAAAAATCAGCAGTATAACCATCATCACCTAGTTGAGAGATACATATTAGATTGGGTTTCAATCCGTGTACATAATGTACTTTGTTGATTGAGACATCTTCTGTATCTCCAACCGGTGTAATGCCCATCATTTTCCCTTTGGCATTGTCACTAAAAGTGACAAGTCCACCATATTTTTGACTAAGTGTAGAGAAATTTGAGGTGGTTCCACTCATATGGTTTTAGTAGCCACTGTCCATATTCCATATGGTATTTTTGATTCTATGACCTACTTCCTACAAAGGAATTTAAAAAAGTCTCTTTGGTACCTACATTATATTGGGTCCAGTTGTGTTAGCCAGCAAAGATCTGGGAATCCAGACTTGCTTTGTTTTTCAAAAATCAATAGAAACAAATAAATTATTTGAAACAAAAGCTTTCTTAATACCACTTATTTTATTTTGATTAAGAAACCGTTTTCAGAAATATGTCCCCATGTTCCACAGTAATTACAATTTAATTTTTTGAACTTGGAATAAAATAATTCTTGTACAACTTAGGTTTCTTACCCTTGCTGCCAATTTCAAATCATTCTTTCTTAATGACATAGTTCCCAAGAATTTCATTCAAGTAGTTTTCTCCATTATTATAAATGAGGGTTTCACTTTTATATGTTTCTACTTCAAATTGAAGTGTGTTTATTTTCACATCATGATATGTATATTCAATGTTAACTGAATTATACTTATCATTTAACTCCTTAAATTGATTTAGTATTGTATGTATTTCATCTATAACATCGTTGTGAATGTTCTTTAATGACTTATTCTTCTTAATAAGATAGTAATATTTTTATACAAGCATGTTGTAGTAGGCTGCATGTTTTCTATTAGAATAGCTTGTTTTTGAACTAGAGTCAGAGTTAGAAGAGTATTATGTTTGTACCAGAACTGTATCGGTTATAAAGCACATGATGGCTTTCAAATTTACTTCTATCTTCTCTGAGTATGATTTTGAAGGACTGTTAGACTCTTTGGACACACTCCATGTATCTTTCATTACTTTCTTATCTTTTTGCTCATAATCATTCCTTTTAAAGAACTACTTTTTCTTGTCTTCTTTCAACTGAGGACTGTCAGGTCTGATATAAACCATCATCTTGATCTCATAACATCTAACTTCCTTTTCATTATTTGTGAATGTTTTTCTAAAACCTTTTTTTTTGAATTTACTAAACTTTCTGGATAACTGAGCCAGTTCTATTTCAGAACATGATGAATCAGAACATTCTGATTTCACCTTCACTTATTTTTTCTTTAGATTTTTTTCTTTTACCTTGATATGAAACTTTTAAGGTAGGGTCTTCTCTTTTGATCAGAACCCTATTGTCATTTTTTTATCTTGCATCTCGTCTTCATACATCATAAGTGTTCCAATCAACTCTTTCATGGTTAAGTATTTGACAGGTGTTGACTGTACGATTGTAGAAGAAATTCCATTCCATTTAGTAGGCAGTACTCTCAGTAGTTTTAAAGCATGATCATCTTGTTTGGTTGGTTCTCCCAAGGCAGTTATATTGTTGACAATTTCTATCAATCTTCTATATATTTGAGTAATGATTTCACCTTCAAAAATTATTAATGTATCAAATTTAAGCTTAGCAGTAGCATATCTCATTTTCCTAACATTGTAATTTCCTTCATAAGCATCAAAAATAGTTTTCAACATCTCATATGCTGTTGGGCATTGAGATACTATGTTAAATTCATTAGGTCCTAGACCACATATAATTTCATTCATTGACTTTGAGTTGATATCATGTTCTGATTCAGTAGCGGCACTCCATATCTTATGTTTTTCATGTATTTATTAAAGATCCAGAATCATAGAGTATACTCTGTATCCAAGAATTATCAAATATATTATAATTATTGATTTCCAGCACCCATTATTTTCTCTATTGATGTATGGTGCTCTGACCATTGAAATTCCTTCTCTTGTAACAGTCATCTTGCTCTGTGAATAATCTTTAATCACTTTTATCTTGTTAAGGATTTATCAGAGAGCTCCTCCTCTGATACCAATTGTTGTATCGGGATATACCAAATATATATTAGAGGGGGGTGAATTTTTTCTTTTGCAAATTATTTACGAAATCATGTTCTGTCCTTTGACTTTAATCAGACGAATTAATGCAGCAGAAATTAAAATTGCAGATACACACGATGTATATTGGTTCGGGGAACAGAAGGCCCCTAGTCCACTCTACCAACACAGTACTCCATGAGCTTAGTGATTTTTAATATCTGATCCTTGTGTCAACAGACCATTCCACAACTGGGTATAGGCAGTTGACACCTTTACAATCTAAGAAAAAATAGAGCCTTCTCGTTTACTCACAGAACCTATACAGCTTAGTATGAGAAGCTAATCACTCAAGAATTGAAAAGAAATGTATTTTTACATTGAAAAAACATTGCCATTGTCTTCACAATTGCAACAGAATGAAAATGATAATAGGTGGATCGTCGTCTTCAAAAATAATGATCTTCTAAAAACAGTAGTTCTGAGACGAACCAGTTGTAGTAGATATAGAAATATAATTCACAACTTCAACAGCATTATATTCATATTATATCTTTGATGTTGAATGAGTGTATCTTCTATCATTCTTCTTCTTCTTCTTCTATACACAGAGCTTTGACACTTTTAAATCAGAAAATCTGTGTTCTTGATCACCTCTATTATTATTTTATTATAAATATTCGACGTTTCTGTTCAGAAAAACAAGTATATTTACTCTGTGTAAATATCACATCTATATAATAATAATGAGAACTTCTCCTGAAAATTTAGATCCACAATAGTTTCCATCTGACTCGCAATAATCAAAAATTCAAAATAACAGAGCCGACATAACTTCCCTGAAGATTCCGCATAAAAATATCCTTTTAAATTGATCCTCTGAATTATAAACAAAACGGCTTTGACTCAGTCAAAAATGTGCTTAAAAATCATCTTTTAATCTGGCTTGAAATCATCATAATAATCCGCTTGGAGAACACGGAATAACAATATCATCTTCAATTCTCCTATGCGAAACATAAGGTTGAACTGTATAGCATGCATCTTTCAAACGTAAGGTTGAACACAAACGTAGGGTTAATGTCACATCCTTCAAACGTTAGGTTTATTACAAATGTGGGGTTGATGAACCATACATTTATCTTCAATAATCTAACGTATGATAAATGATCCATACTTTTAAAATCTACTAAACATAAGTTACATGATCCATACTTTTAATGAAATGTAAGGTTGATTACAAAAGGAAGGTTGATGAACTATACATTTCAATAAGCCAAATGTAGGGTTCCTATTCCATACTTTTCCAATAACATATGGTTGATTAACAATACTTTTCTGATAACCCATAAAGTATAAAATGCATTTCATCCTTAATCTACGTTTCTCTATGTAGGAAACAAACATTGATTGAAAAACACACTTAAGAAAATTAAATCTCATTGATCAAGAGGTTAAATTTTTAATCTAGAAAAAATTATAATGAATAATTAATGCCTGAAATATACTTAAAAAATAAATACATTGGTAAAACATTAAGGGTATTTGTGAGCATCAAAATCATCATAAAGATAGAGTATTGTTCTCAATGATCTCCCCCTTTAAAAATAAAAATATAATGTATTGTTGAAATCAACACTTGCTCAACACATATTACAATCTCTCAATCATTTCATGAATTTACAAAGGTTATTATTTCCATAGGTATCACTTGTATGGAAATACATATTTCCCATTTTAGAATTATATGTTATTTGATCTTCCTTTCCCCCATTCTTATTCTTCCCATTAAATCCAAAATACATGGGGAATTATTGCACTTTATTGAAAGCACCTATAACTATTTTATTATATTAAGAAATGTTTTGAGATAGTAGTTCCCTTCAGTGGCTTGGAGTTATTCCTTTAAATAATGGGTCAATATTGCACACCATGTTGTATATGAAATCTATAGAATACTCTAATAAACATGTAAGGGTATCTCCATACTTCGTCATTATCTCTTCCTCTTGTTGGATTAAAATAAGGAATTTCCTCTTCAACTATGATATTTGGTCACAAGGGAAGTATTTCTACAAGAATATATCCTTAAAAGTCCACCATTACATTAGTTGTACTTCTTATTACTTTCTTGTATTTTATATCAAGTACCACCATTAATCTTCATCTCCATAGATACAATACACTACAAGTACAACATTTTCCTTTTCACCACATCCCAATTCCATAAATATCTTCTCCAAATACTTAATACATTTATCTACATAAACTAGGCTAGTACTAAAACTAAAATATGGGGGCCTCTATCTCATAAATAAATACAACAACAGAGAATCCCAATGTAGAATAGGTTTTTCCGTCCATACATGTTTATGTGTTATAACCCAGTTAAGATACCCAAATATTTCCATAATTTTCTCAATTCTAATACCACATGTATTGGTTTATTCAGTATGAAAATATATTAATTTTTCATGAGTATTGATACCATTATTCCTTTAAGGTTACATTTCTAAATGATAAAATATACTGTATTAAAACAAAACATTAAGATATATAATATATAAGCTAAAAACTAGTGAAACACTAGTAATAAATTTAAATTGTTTCCTAACTAATAACATTATAATATACATTGTTCATTTTGGGATATAATTGCGTTCAAATACTTCATTATGATTTGGAATGAAAATTGGAACTTTCCTATGTGTATCTCCTAGGAGTTGCAGAGTAGTTGCTCTGTAAGATCTATTTTTATGTAGCAGGTTGCACTAACTATGGACTAACACACCTTGTTATAGTTGTTACTCATAGGTCCATTTCTTCCAGAACCACATCCAATTGTTGTATCCAAAAAGGGTTGTATTTCTTGTAAGACCCACATAATATCTACCTTCATAAAATTATATGATTTTATTTTGTACATTTCCTCAATTAATCTCTTAGGATTTTGATCCCATATCTATTTTTAATTAATCTAGTTTCCAAGGTTAATGGTAAACTTACTATGATACCGACTATAATTCCCCCACACTAGAAGCCCGGAGCCAATGCATTGTTATCAAATTTTAATGATTACAAAAAACCAAAAAATAATGTACCGATTAGTGTAGTATTTCGGGAAATCTATATTAAATACATGGAAACCAATTTAAATTGGAAAATAAAAAAATAATCATGATACCCAATTAAATGAAATAAAATGCATCCTTGAAAGATGATACAAACACTTCTTCATAACCTGGGGAAAAGAAATAAAATAAGGGTGAAATTAAATTATTAGTAAGGGTATGTAGAATAGATCTAATAATTAAAAATGATAATAAATGAATATTAAAATGTAAATAACTAAGAATTCTTTGATATCAATCAATAAACCGAGAATGAAATGTATCAATAGATATATCAATAAAAAATATCATAGATGAATAATAACAGAATCTAAATGAGTTAAATCCTTCATTATTGTATTCCTTGTTTCATAGGTACATGGTTCCTTTACTTTCAAGACCTTCCAAAAGATAGTTTAAAATATATCAGGTAAAAACGCATCAAGTTTTTCCATCTGATTCATCTCAAGATACTATCGATGCATTGAGGGGATATTTATAACTGGGACCTCCTTATATCATACCAATCATAATCATTAGTTATATATAAAATATTATATTTAATAATGTGAATTATCAAATATCTATATTTAATAAAAATATATTAATTTTTTAATAATTCTCATGTCAATAGAAAAGCATTAAATGTGATTATCGAATATAAAATGTTATATGGTTTATGATATTATTATATTCATTAGATGATAATCTGAATTTAAATGATAATTTAAATGAAAAAATGATCCAAAGAAAGTGATTGTTTCAAAATTATGTTAATAGTTACAAAATAATGTGAGATATAAATGTTATTTATTATACACATTCTTGGCAAAAATAATATTTAAACATTCTATGGTGGCCCATACCACATTGAAACATTTGAAATCATAATCTAAATGAAGGAATAACATTAAATGGAATAAAAAATATCATTAGAGTAAGTAAATTCATTATATACTACGTAAAATGGTAGTATATACACCATATAAATGTGAATTTGTTCATAAAAACAAATAAGTCTTAATAGAATTTAAATTGAGATTAAATCCCATACATTGTTTTTCTTTTTTGGGGTAATATACTTTAAATTCATGTATAATTTTATTAAAAATGTATATATATTATAAAAAACATATTTATTTTTATAATATCATATATTAATATCTTATAATATTTTATTATCCTTCTGTGAGTAATCATTTATTATATCCATTGTTTTTTGGTATTTAATTTCAATGTTAATTGAGTAGGTTTTGCCTTTTTTACTTATTTTTCCTATTAATTAGATCATTGTTTCAAAATATATTCAATATAAAACATGATTTAAATTTCATATGTATTTAATATATATTTGATTATAATTATCCATATTGTGTTAACATAATAAATGAAATGCACCGTTCATAGAGACAAAAGGTCATACATAGGTTGGAACACTACATGCATCTCTTTTTCATATTAAATGAATGAAACATCAATTAAATATTTTTATATTATAATTTTAGTATCATATATATGTCATATATGTTACATAGTTTTATTAAAACCATTATTTATACATTCCATCTATAGTATGTACGAATCACATCGCATTTAGGGGTGGTAGTCCCTACTTCCACAAACGATGTTATCTTATTCTACCATGATGGAAATCATACAAGTATGTTATATATAAAACATATATAAGAATTAATACATTTTAAATATAAAAATATATTATATATATATATATATAGAGTTTCTTCTCAATTCCCACCATGCTAGGTGGTATAATGTGAATGAATAACTTCATTTCATGCGATGGTAGTTTGATGTACTCATAAACATTATGTTCGTTACCCATTAGATAGAGGTATATGTAAGAATAGGTCAAAACCTTAACATAAAAACATAGTATTATATTTATTTTACAACTGTTTTTATATAATAACTGAATAATAATGTTTTAATGAGTGTAATAATAAAAAAAACAAAAGTGCTTGAGAAAAGATCTTACCTCTTTATCGGGTAACTCCTTTTGGTTTGAACCAAAGGGATTCCTTGGATGGATTAATGACAGAGGTGGGACTATTTTGTTTTGGGGAGGTATGTTGGGGAGCTATTTGGGATGATATTGGTCGAGAAATATTGCCATTAAATGTGTGAGGGTGTGGGAGGAAATGAGAACCTTAATAATGGAGGAGGAGTGGCACTATTGTAAATTTTTTGAATGGGAATTCCACACATTTGTGTCTTATGAATGGTAAATCAAAGAACATTAAAAATTAGATAGATGGTATTAAGGAGTCTAAATATGTCATTCTTTGGGATTTTGGACTAGTTTTTTGGTTTTTTACCATATGAATAAGGTTTAGACTCTTTTTAATCTTAATTTTACCTTAATCATTGATATTAATTTCAATTACCTTCACTAATATTTTTCAACAAAAACTAAGAATAAATTATTATAAATTATAAATGATTGTTATTCTAAATATCAAAATCATTTTTTGATAATTTAATACACATAATACAAAGAAATTAATTTAAATTTAATCCCTTTTATGGGGTGACAATGTGGATTTTTAATATAAAAATGTTCAAAATATTTCCATGTTTTTATATTCAATTTCAAAATGAAATTGATTAAAATGATCTTAATTATATTTATTTATAGATAATTTCTAATTAATCATTCAAATGAATTTAAAATATTATTTATAATTATATATATATTTGATGAAAAGTTGTTTTGTGATAAAATTTATTATTTTTCACTATTAATTAAAAAGTAACTTCACAAGAAAATACAAAAATTATGACCTAATGTAACTTTTATGTTTTCCATTCAATTTCAAATTTTATTTTGACATATTAAATTTATACAAGACTCAATAATTGTATTTAAAACATGTTCTCCAATAAAAGGCACTAAAATTACCTTTATAATAATATTTGTTTTTATGTCTAAAATTTGATTTCTTCTTATCATTTCCCACAAAATCTATAAGATGAATATTAAACATATTTTAGTGAATATATCATAAATTTATTACATTAGTATCACTCAATAATTTTAAATAAATTAATTTATTATGAAAAAATAACATTGTGAGGAAAAAAATATTCTCTTTAAAAACATTCCCTTTATATTCAATTGGTTCTTATATATATTTATAATTACTTTATAACCAAAAAATTAAACTTTTATTTTTATAAACCATATATTTTGATAATTTTTTTAATCCTATTCATAACAACTATTTTAATATCTAGGTTACATTTTAATATAATAAATAATAATATTTTGATAATATATTATTGATCGATTAAAACATGTTCTGGCGTATAACACAAATTATTTAAAAAAGTTGTTATTTCTTGTAAGGAAAGATAACATAGTTTTTTATGTATTTCAATATATATTATTGTTTCAGTTTTTTAAAAATACAAATTAAATTGTAATGTCTTAGGATACTATATTACCTTACATCCATGGTGTTGTGTGTCGTACATGCCATTAAATATTTTTTTCTTATTTTTTTATTTATTGGTGTTACATCATATCATTTCACTAATTTTAAAATCCATAGTTATAGTGATCATGATGAAAACCCTAAAATTATCTATGTTAGATCTGTAAAAAATTATATACTATACTTGTTTATTCATTGTTATATTTCATTTTTTATATCTAGTGATATAAATTTTTTTATAAAATTCTTAAAATAAATATATTTTTACATTTTTACTTCATTATAAGATTATGAATTTGGTTGTGATGAGTTAAAATTTAAATTATTGAGAGAGAAAAAAAATAATAGTGAAAACAAAAGAAGTGGAGGAAATGCAAAAAAACTCTATGCATATAGACCCACAAATATGGGTGAATATTTTTATCCAATTAATATATTTGAAACTAATATTTTTTAAAGGGTTCCTATTTTTCTATAATAATATATTACACCTTGTATATTGGTGAGTAGGTTGATCGCATAGAGTATGTATCAGTTGAATAAATTCATCAACCATGAGGATTTTCGTTTACTAATAATGGTGTAATAAAATCCTTGAGTGAAAATGTTTGCAAGTAAAACCTCCACATTTATTTTTAAATAAGATTCTAAATACATATTATGGTAATATTAATAGTGTAATTTAAAAAAAAAATGATAAAATGGGTAATGAATGCGATGGGAAAGGTTGGTAGAAACCATAAAAGTAAATGGTGTACCGTCTAAATGTAGAGACTATGAATAATGTAAAGTTTATCATGGTTTAAGATTTCAATAAATACAAAAATGGATAACTAATAATATATCAAAAAAATTATTCATTTAGACCTAGAATTTTGTGAGTCAACATAAATGATTTAAATACATTTAATGCAATGTTATTTAATATATTTCATGCTAATATGATATTTAAATTGTGCATATAGTGAAAATTTTAGTTTTTATTAAAAATGACTATATATTGTACATGTACATTTCATAAATTTATTATTATTATTATTATATTTTAAATGATGGGTATTTTTTATTTGGGTTTTATATTTTTAATTGGTAACACTAGGAAAATAAATAAAAAAAGTTAATTGAAATAATAATTCTAGATAATTTTAATTTAATAATACTTTTATGCCAACTAGCTAGTAACCAAGTGGTATAGGCTCCTTCTTGGCATCCAAAAGACCCAAGATCAAATCCCGGTAGGGGAAGAATTCCTGATTACTATTGAAGCAATATAGTTGGTTGTATATCATAAATTTATTAGTAGAGGTAATATAGAAGTGTTGGCACTATAGCGGTGGTGGTACTGTAGTAGGAACTGTAGTGGTGGTGGTACTGGAACAGGTGCTATTGTATCCTAGGTAACATAGTAGTACTATTCACTAAAGGGCCCTTTAGGCTAAATATGATCTTTCAATCCTTGTATTCAAGCCACTTGGCCTTAAGCCTTTCGGCTACGTATTGGATCTCTCGCTACGATGACAAAAATAGTCTTTTTTATTAATAATAAAAATGATGCTTCGACCTCAACTATTAAAAAAAGTAATAGTACTTTAATAAAAAAAATTTAATATAAATATAACATTTTATTTAGTATTTTATAAATTTTTGTAAAACCCCATTTCCATCATTTATATCTCAAAACCCATATATGAATTGAATATCTCATAATCTACCGATCACCCTCCCAATTCATCAATGGTGATACATTGAGGGTTGTTCAAGGAATGTTATTTATTCTTTTTTCGGTCTTTTACATTATTCTTCACCAGCATGTAATCCTTCATCTGTCCTAGTATTTATTTGATAAAGTATTTTTCCATGTGGAGGAAAATATTATTTTACAATATCGATTTTGTTATTAAATGTGTTCAATCATCATTCCAAATTATTTTCATTTTTTGTCATCTTGAAGTCATCATTATTGGAATCGATTCCAATTATATGTTTTAATTCATTTTCATTAGTAAATCCATTCATGTTTCAGTATTATAAATTTTTATCTTACCTATAGAATCCTTCAATATATTCCCTATGATGAATTTTGGAATTTTCTTCATGTTTTAATATGATGATTTCAGGAAATATTAATTGTTTATTGTGGAGTTTAAGAATAAAATATTTTCACCCCTATTTTTGTGAACATAATGTTATTTAAGAAAATTATATGATACATTTTTATTCAAAATATTATTTATTAATATGAATTTTAATCATAGATTACTTCTGAATAATGATTTTTTATTTTAGTTTTAATGTATTAGTTGATAAGAAATTTTTTAGAATAAAAAATATAAATATTACGTTTTTTTAAATTTTCCCAAATATATCATTATTTCCCACATGCCTCATATATTTGAAAAAAAGAACATGCAAAATTAATTTGGTTAATTTTCTTTTATGTTTTCTCAGATTATGTATTTTATAATATACATTGAATAATTTTTAATTAAATTTAAGGAAATTTTATAAAAAATTAATTATAGTATTTCAATGATTAACTATGTAACATCACTAAAAGCATACATTAATTATGTAATTTTATAAAAATAATCATTATTTTCAATTATTTTAAAAATAATATAACAATTCTATTTGATTATTATATAACTTTTATATTATTATTTTTTTTGTATCCTTATCCTTTGATTCAGTAATTTCTACTTAGATATGTTTAAACAATTAATATCCAAAAAAATCCACACTAAATCATATTCAATTTAAGAGATTGTATCACTCCTTATTGATATAATCACATTGAATAAAATGAAGATATTTTTTTCATTGATGACAAGAATTTGAGATCAATCTTGAAGAAATGGTTTAATTAAAATAACCATATAATAATATAGAAACTAACTAAATGATTTGAACTTCCATTTGTAATAATTTTATGATTTATACATAGATATTTCATTTGTTAATTGAATATTGTAAATGTTATAAGTCTTTTATTTTAATCTTTTTTGGTTCCCAACAGTTAGGAAACATTTTATACGACAAAATATTTAATTTTAAAAAAATTCAGATTAATACATTTATAAAATCAACTATTCTTGACATAAGGAGAGCTGTGTTCGGAGAAAATTATCAATAATTTGAATTTATTCGATGTGAATATTGGGATAAAATTCATGAATTATTTATGATGGTTGTTAGTAGTAATAAATTTCATTATGAAAAAAATTTTATGGATAAACATCTTGATTAAAATGTTGTATGTATACTTCCAATGGTAAGAGAGTCTAAAAGAGAAATAATTTATGGTATATAGGAAATTATATACTTGATTTTATATGATTTGATTGAAAAATAAATGAATTGAGAGAATACACTAAAAATTTATTCAAATAATTAAACATTAAATACATAGTTCCTTTTTTTACAACTCACATATCTATGAAAAACCATCCCAAGCAATCCCTCTTTAGTATTCCTAATCCTTCCAAAAATATTATGGGATAAACCATTACTATGTAGTGATTCCTTAATTACCAAGAACTCATGTCAACCTGTCATGATTAGGAAGGCCCTTTAAGACCTGATGGGGATAGGCTTGGGAATCTAATAGAGGGAGATTAGTGTTGGTTCCTAATAAGTGATATAAATATTTGATTAATTTCTTAAAAGATAAGTACATTAGAATTTAATTACAAGATATGTTTAGATGTTTGTAGTTTAGAATATACCGACTGAGGGTACTAAAATATTTCACGATTCATTATTTAAAAATTGATATTCTATAGTTTTCAATATAATTAAATAAAATTTGGATATGAGAATATTGATTCATTAGTTATTTTCTCTTATGAATGAATGAATCATAGTCACATTAAACAAATAATTATTTTGTAAACGAATAATGATAATGAATCAAAAATATCAATGAAATGAAAATGAAATAATAATTTAAAAAATTTTATACATAGTGTGTGAGTTAATATTATATTACCCATTAGTATTCTTTTGATATTGACAACAGAAGGGAGATAACATTTATTTTATCTATATCTTATAAGAATATTTTTTTTGAGGTGGAATGTTACATTTAGTTTTATTTTATAGCTGTAACATGATTCAAAATATTCATATATATTAAATGTTTGAGGTTATGGGTCAGGATTTTATGATGAGATGAAGAGTTATTTATTCCATGTAGGGTATCTATATTATAGAATATTTAAATGTATCATGAAAAGAAAATGATATATATATTTATATAAATAAAATTTAAAAATTAACTCCTGAAACGAGTGATATACCAATAGCTATTACAACCACTAATGATTGTGATGAATTTTTGATGGTTATGTTTATGGATGATAGCTTAAATAAAATTATTTTGAATTTTAATTGTAAAATTATATGATCAATCAACTATTATAGATAAATAAATCTGAAAATAATATCTTTTAGAGTAGGATATACATCTATAAGAAGGCCATTTTTAAAAAAAATCATTTTGTACCAAACAATAGAATATTTTTGTCAATATTTTATAGAGTTATACATTGGTTGTATTATTTTTCTCTAAAAAAATGTAAAACCTTTATAAATGTGACTTTTTTATGGATCTTGAAACTATTAAGTGTAATGTGTTTGGATATATATCCATACTGAATGTATTGTTTGTAAATTTTGTCTACCAGAGTAGGTTTAGGTAAAGAACTTTTTTATTCATTCAAAAAAAGAAGTTGTGTACCAATAAGATAAACAATCAATAATTTTTACTTCTACATATTAAAATTATATATTATAAATATGAACACATATATCTTACATTGTAGATTTATTTATGATTTTATTACATTTATATATCATTTCCTTACATATAACTAATATTTCATGCATTAAATGTTTTTCTTACTATTTTTATAAATCATTAGGTATATGGATAATTATTTGGATATAGAAGGCTAGATAATTTATGATATATTCATGAAATATAAGAAAAAATCATTATTATATCTTTTGGAACCATCTCTATAAAAATGACATCTTTATGAATCATAAGATTAATTTTAGAATGTTTCTAAATTTTAACTTAACTTACAATTTTATGAAATTAATATGTTTCTTTTACATTTATTATTCAATATATTATGTATTTTGATAAAAGATATTTCACGAAAACATAATTTCAATTGTAGTTTTTATATTATATTCATGTATTCATTAATTTTTATTGATTGATATTTAAATTATTTTTTAAATTTTATCAAACTTCCATACACTACTTTTTATATCTCAAAATTCCATGTTTTTAATTTTTATATATTTTGAAAATATTAATGTAGAATATATTTAATAAATGTGTGTTACTAGAGAAGGATATTTTTTAGTATGGTTTTGTTTTTATTTTTATGAGGATTATTTTATATTTATAAAGAACCGGCCATAAAACATTACATAATCTTGAATTAAATGAATAATTCACATTGAGGATCTTTTTAGGTTTAGAGTTTTAGAGAATTAGGACATAACTTTTACATCTCAAAAAATACACAGTAGACACATCTACTCAATTTCCATTTCTTTCACAAAATATAAACTCTTGAACAAAAGAGTCATGTATAGTTCCATGTTTTAGAAATCATGACATTTCTTGGATCCCATCCTTCACCGTATTCCACTTTAAGTCCTGCGGAAAATATTTCAAAAACATCGGATGAGCATAAAAATCTCAGTAAGGGATATAAAAATATGGAATGAAAACATTAGTCCATGTATACAAAAGAATCAATGAAATCATACTTTACTCATAAAACATACACACTTCAACATACCTCATGAAATCATAAGATTTATGAATAACTCATATAAATCATAATACTTAAAAGTAACTTGAGGAATTCATAACATTATTACGTAGAGAGAAACCCTCATGGTTACATTTGGAATACCCATCACAGTATATTCCCTAAATCTCTTTAGATAAACCCTGGCGTCTAACTCCTTCGAGTTACGCAATGCATTGGAGAGCTATGTCGGGCTCACCTGCACATTGTTTATCACGGAACCACCCGATTTCATAAACATTTTCCAAGAACCATAACATAATCATAACACAAAACTTAAGCATAAAAGAAAGACAACAATCCAACATTGAAATAAAAATATAACATTTAAAGATATTGAAATAATAAATCCATTCTAAAAACCATTTTCAATACCAAAATACGTAAAAAGAGTATATGGTATTTATTTTTCTTTTGAAAACATTACGACTTGTAAAGGAAGCCATAGATCAAATAATCCTCATGGGGTCGGAAAAGGACATTGTCACCACTTACATTAAAAAAGAAAGATTATTTATTGTCATTTAGTAAAACACTTCATAGATAGAATATTCGCTTTAAATGAAATGAAAAGTCAAAAGGGATTTATACACTGTATAAAAATAAAGTCGTGTAGAAATCAAAAGATTCCTCAATGAAAGAAGATTGAGACGAAGTCCCATACAAAGACGGTATCCTCAGATTAAGGATAAATCAATTACATAATTATGTGTGACAAATATAAATACACCCAAATATAAGTGGATATTAAGTGTAAAACAATCATAGGTCAGCCACACATATTCATAGAAAGACAAAATCAAGAAGTAGAGGTTTAACCCAAATAATTGAAATTGTGTTATGAAGTTACCTTGAAAAAATTTGATAGCCTAACAGCGTCACATTAAAATTCATAAAATGATTTGATGAGAGAGAAAATAGTATCTCATCACTCGGACATAAAATTTACATCAATAAGGATATATAAGAACATATCCCAAAATAATAATATTTAAATTAAAATACTTAACAAAAGAAGTCTTTTAAAAATAGGAGGATGGAAGGTTCCCTTACTGATTTGGGTAACTTTTGAAATGTACACCCCATGAAAGAAGGGTCATTAAATGAAGATGTAAATACTAGTAAATTAAATTATATTACACAAATAATATAATAATGGGCAGTAATTACACCACACAAAAAGAAATAGTGTCAAATGTAGCATGAATCTCATGGGAACACAAAGTGAGATAAAAACCCCTTACCTCGTTGTGATCAATTGAGTCGTATGACCAAAAGAAAATAAACACTAAATTAATCACATAATACCATGAATATAAAAATAATCCTGATAATTTATATTAAAGGGAAGTAAAAAAATAAAACACATGAAATAAATAAGTGTAGAATAATTGAAATCTCACAGAATTAAAAGTGAGATAAGAAATCCCTTACGAAATTTCGGTAGCCTAACAGCGCCACATAAAAATACCAAAAAAATGGTTTGATGAGATAAAATAGGGTCTATCATCATATGAAAAAAATAGATTAATAGTAATATAAACGAACATCCACCAATATAAGAAAGAGGATCTTAAAAGAAATGACATAAAAAAGAGTACTTAAAAAGAAAGAGACAGGTAGGATCCCTTACCTCAAGTCCGACTTGTCTTGTTCGTTTAGTAATATTCATGAATAATAAACATTGGTCAATAAATAATTTATTAAGGACCTCATTTAATGTTTATTATTCAATTAATATCACATATTATAATGTTATAATAATTAATTAATTATGTGAGTTCATATCAGACGTTTTTTTCGATGTTCCGTACATAAGTAAAAAATGAACTTGTTCGAAAAGAATTTTCCATGATGTTATAATTAAACCACATACAGAATAGTATTAATGATTTAAAAATCATATATATCCAGTATATATTCAATTTATACTATTACATAACATTTGAAGATAAGAAAAATGAAATGCACCGTTCATGGAGACGGTAGGCCTTGCATACGCATGAACGATACTTTCATTTCTTTGTCACATTAATAAAATTAAAACTAAATGAGATATATATATATATATATATATTATAATTAAATTATAATATATATGTTATATAGTTCACATATGTTCATTAATTTCATTCTTTCTACATTCCATGTATTGCATAAACGAGTCACATCACTTGAGGGGACGGTAGTCCACACTTTCTCAAATTAAATCATCGCATTTGCACAACATGCAAAGCATAAAGGTATGTTTAAAATGAAAAATACAGAAGCATAGAGAGGAAATAAATATAATATATATCATAAATAAATATATTTCCATCATAATGGCCGCCATGAGAGGTGGTAGGAGAAGATAGAACAATCATCGTTTCGTGAGGCAACAATTCGCCATCCACGAAAACACTATGTTCTTTAACCATTAAACAGAGGTTTGTGTAAGTTTAGCTTGAATCCATCTCATAAAAAAATTCTAGTATATTTAAGATACTGGTGTTGTTACAAAATAAATTAATAAAAACAGTTTATGGGGTTGGAGAAGCAAAATAAAACAAAAGAACATAAGAGAAGACATTGCCTTTAAATCGTGTAACTCCCTTTGGTTTGAACCAAAAGGGTTTCTTGAAGATAATTTTACCTAATGTAAGGATTCTAGTAATAATAGAGGTATGTGGATATATATAATGTGAAGATTTTGGTCGATCGAATGTTTTGAGAGGTGTGGGTAAGGGGGTACAGGTTGGGGCCTTTTATAAGAGGGAGGAGGGGCACTCTTGGAATGTTATAAAATGTTACTTAATTATAAAATGCTTTTTTCAAATTTTAAAGTTCCCAAAAAGATATATTTCTAGGCTAAGGTGATAAGGGATTCAAATTTATCCATCCAATAGGTTTTAGACAAGTTTAAGTCTTAGATTTTACCTTATCTTTTCATTTTATTTAAATTGTTCTTTAATGAGGTAATCACTGCATCATCACGGTGTCATATATTATTTTATTTATATAATGTCTAAAATTTTTAAAAAAATTACCATCATATAGGAAATATATTTATCATTCCAATTAATTTTTATAGTCAAAGATATGATTTATTCAATCAAATTTAATTTTTTTACTTAGGTGATACATACTTTGGTTACATTTTCCTTTCTTAAAAAAACATGATGAAAGGGCACTATCACACTAATGTGATTAAATGGGGTCCCAAGGATGGAAAAAGGCATACCATGGTTGACCATGACACCAAAAATAGCATTAGGACATATGTTGGGGTCATTTTATTTTTTTATGATATTATTTTATTACCCTTAATTACCCGATTACTAATTAAACATGATAATTAAAGATAATTATCGTCGTTACTATTCATAATGTACAAAAAAAGTCTTAATTACATAATTTGGACCTTCTAATTCAAAATATGGAATCCATTTTATAAAATTCCAAACACAGAAATTGCAGTAATTAATTTAAAATAATTCTCGTTGTCAAAACAAAAGACGAGGTCTTAAGAATTAAAATCTATCAAAAGATTGATTTTTTTACATCCAATTTAAAAGTGAAATTACATCCAATGAAAAAAATTGTATTAAATGATAAAAAAAATTAAATTACATATTAAAACAAATTAAAATGACAATCTAACTATATAAATAAATTGGATGAAAAAGAATTTTTGAATTAAAATGCAGTATTTTTCACTATTCATTAAAAAAGAAAATTTGTCATAAAAATACCAAAAATTTACCCTAACCTATATTTGATATTAAAAATTTAAAAATGATAACAATTTTACAAAATTAAAAACATAGAAGTTGAATTAATTAATTTTATAATCAATTCTTGCTGTAAAAACAAATAACGTGTTTTTAAGAAACAATATTTATTTAAAGATTGACACTGGTTTATGTCGAATTTCAAAGTGAAATTAATTAAAATTACCACAATTAGATTAAATGGTAAAAATATATTTTAATTAAACTTTAAAATCAATGAAAAAGATTATCTGACCATATAAAATAAGTAGACTAAAAGGAGTTTTTGAATTAAAATACAGCATTTTCACTATTCGTTAAAAAAATAAACATTATCGAGAAAATAACAAAAATTTACACAATGTAAATTTTGATGTCGTGATTATAAAGAAGGATTTTATTTTGTCAAATATAACATATAAAATTGTCAGAAATTGGATTTAAAAAGGGTTTTCCATCAAAAGGCGGTTAATCGACCTTTTAAAAAATATTAGAATATTTACGCTTAAAATTGGATTCATTTGCATTTTAAGCCTCTAAAATTTATTGAATAAATATAAATATATTTGACAAACATATATAATAAGTTTTTAGTTAGTTTTGTTAATTCCCTCCATTACATCGGCTCGGAGTTTACTACCATCTACAATAATATTATTTTATTATTAGCGTGCAACATATGATTTCAAAGAAACTCATTGTTGCGTATTGGGTACGACATCGAACATATCATCCCCTTTTAAGTAATATTAATATTTTATTCACAAATATTAATGTATATGAACATTTCATATTCATTATTTACCTGGGATGTTACATCCTTCCTCCCTTTTGGGAATTGCGTCCTCACAAATTTAAAATTGGGCTTGGAAAATTTATTGAAAGCCCCACATCGGAAAAGGAGTCAATTAAACTGTCACTTTAAAATAAAGGGAAGTACAAAGGTCACCTGAGTTAACCCATACTAGAATTCCATGTAGGAAAACATGTACATGGAAGAGAAAACAAAGGGTCATGTTCGGATGGAGAGTGATAGAAAACATGACTAGAAGAAAGATAACCACAAGAAAATCACAAAATTGTGATGGGTTAAATAGTATTTGATTCCCCTATAGGAAAAGTTAACAGAAAATTTTTTTGTTGGAAGTTACTCTTCATTGAGGAATTTATTTATGTGCTTAACTAAATCCTAAGGAAACATACTTACTTGTCATGTATACTTTCATCTATTACTAAATTTCTTACACAAACTTATATTTTCTCCAAAAGACGAGTATTAAAGATGAATTGTTCACATTAAGAGCGCTATAATCAACTTATAGAGAATCACCTAATCCACAAAATTGAACTATATATTTCCCATGTCTTTAGACCAAAACCAAAACCAAAATTGTTAGTACAAGATCAGATAATACAAAAAAAGGATAATCCGTTATAAAAAAAAATACTACTCTTAATCTCTAAAATTTCTCAAACATTTTCAAAAGTTCAAAAAAGACCATTAAATAAACAGCTGTCCAAAAAATTCTTCAAAGTAACCCAAACTAAGAATTAATCCCAAATATCCTAAGGATTTAACCACATAGTATTCCAGGATAAATCTTAACATTTATCTCCAAATAACATCAGTTACTCTTAAAGTATCATACTGAAAAGTAATTAACCTAATCACATATCCTCCATGATAGGCTAATAATTTCCATAGATAACCCAAAATCAACTTATTACTGATTCATAAGATTATATAACTTAAAAGAATTAGTTATAATAACTAGGTACTTCACGTAGTCCAGTTTTAGGTGATAAATACCAGTCACACTTTGGTTGTGGGTTTGATTCCCACTGCACTGTCCGACGTGACGGGTTATCACACGGTCTGCATGTTGTCCTTTTTCCAAAACTATATAATTCTTAAAAAATTCCACAAAAAGAGATAAAATCATCAAAAATAACCATAACATAAATTAACCACAATTTTATCTCATTCCTTTTATATTTCATCATATTTTAACCCATAATTATCTCAAAAGTAAGGATCATATAAACCCTAATGGTTATCTTTATAATTATTACATGAACTTCCACAATTAGTTGGTTATCATGTACATTATGCATTAGAGAACTCACCAAGGCTCAAGTGGTTAATCACGACTCCAAATATTAGGTTGAGTTAAACCACAAGAGTTCTCATTGCATCTCCCATATCATTAAGTTGTTATTTTAGAAAACTGTCACAGTTTTCTACACCTCCACTGTTACTTTGGTGCCTTCTAGATCTAGACATTTACTAAAACCAAAAAGGTCAGTGTGAGTATATCCGAAAAATCATCATATACTAATGAGGAAGATAAAAACCAATATATACTTATCCAATTTATCTCAATATCATTCTATCTTTCAAAAATAACAATGACTTCAACTAATATACTGACCATTGTGGTTATATACAACTTGTCACTTGTTCTTAAACAACACTCTAACCTCAAAAGTTATCTAAAACGAACTTTGATACCAACTATAAAGACCTGGCCTTAAAACATTACATAATCTTGAAATAAATGAATAATTCCCATTGATGATCTTTTTAGGTTTAGAGTTATATATAATTAGGACAAAACTATTACATCTTAAAGAATACACAGTAGACACATCTACTCAGTTTCCATTTTTTTCACAAAATATAACCTCTTGAACAAAATATTCATGTCTAATTCAATGTTTTAGACATCATGACATTTCTTTAATCCCATCCTTGACCGTATTCTACTTTAAGTCATGTGGAAAACATTTCAAAAACATGGGATGAGCATAAAAAGCTCAGTAAGGGATATTAAGATATGGAATGAAAACATTAGTCCATGTATAAATTAGAATCAATGAATTCATACTTTACTCATAAAAAATAATCACTTTAACATACATAATGAAATCATAAGACTTATGAATAACTCATAGAAATCATAATAAATAAAGGTAACTTGAGGCATTCATAACAATCTTACGTAGGGAGCAACCCTCATGGTTTCATTTGGAATACCCATCATAGTATATTCCCTAAATATATTCAGAGAACCATATTGTTTAACTCCTTCATGTTACCCAATGCATTGGAGAGCTAACTCGGGCTCACCTGCCCTTTTTTTATTATATAACCACCCGATTTCATAAACATTTCCCAAGAACCATAACATAATCATAACACATAACTTAAGCATAAAAGAACGATAACATTCCCACATTGCAATAACAATATAAAATTTTATGATATTGAAATAATAAATCTATTCTAAAAACCATTTTCAATAAAAAAATTAAGTAAAAATAGTATATGGTATTTATTTTTCTTTTGAAAACATTACGGCTTGTTAAGGAAGCCATAGATCATATAATACTCGCGGCAGCGGAAAAGGTCGTTGTCACTGCTTACGTCAAAAAAGAAACAATCCTTTTTGTCATTTAGTGAAACGATTCCCAGATAGAATATTCCCTTTGAATGAAATGAAAAGTAAAAAGGGATTTATACACCGTATAAAAATAAAGTCGTGTAGAAATCAAAAGATGCCTCAATGAAAGGAGATTAAGACAAAGTCCCGTAGAAAGACGATATCATTAGATTAAGGATAAATCAATTACATAATTATGTGTGACAAATATATATACACCCAAATAAAAGTGGATATTAAGTGTAAAACAATCATAGGTCATCCACACGTATTATTATCATGACATAATCAATAAGTAGAGGTTTAACCCAAATAATTGAAATTGAGTTAAAAAGTTCCCTTGAAAAAATTCGACAGCCTAACGGCGTCACATTAAAATTCAGAAAATGAGCTGATGAGAGAGAAAATGGTATCTCATAACTTGGACATAAAATTTACATCAATAATTATATAGAAGAACAAATCCCAACATAATATGATGTAAATTAAAATACATAACAAAAGAAGTCTTTTAAAAAGAGGAGGGTGAAAGGTTCCCGTACTGATTTGGGTATCTTTCAAAATGTACACCCCATGAAAGAATGGTCATTCAATGAAGATGTAAATACCCATAAATTAAAGTATATTACACAAAGAATACAATAATGGGCTCTAAATACACCACACAAAAGGAAATAGTGGAAAATGTAGCATGAATCTCACGGGAACACAAAGTGAGATAAAAACCCCTTACCTCGTTGTGATCAATTGAGTCATATGACCAAATGATAATAAACACCAAATGAATCACATAACACCATGAATATAAATAGAATCATGAAAATTTATATGAAAGTGTAGTACACAATACAACACATGAAATAAATAAGTGGTGAAGAATTGAAATCTCACAGAATTAAAAGTGAGATAAGAAATCCCTTACGAACTTTCGGCAGCATAACAGCACCACATAAAACTTCCAAAAAATGGATTGATGAGATCAAATAGGGCCACTCATAATATTAACATAAAAAGTAAAGTAAGTGGAACATAAAAAAACATCCCCCAAGATAATATAGAGGTTCTTGAAAGAAATGACATAAAAAAGCGTACATAAAAAGAAAGAGAGAGGTATGATCCCATATCTCATGTCCGACTTGTCTTGTTCATTTCTTTATATTCCTGAATAATAAACTTTGGACAATTAATAATTTCTTAATTATATCATATAAATAATATTATTCAATTCATATCAAATATTATAATGTTATAATAAATATTAAATTATGTGAGTTCATATCAGACGTTTTTGTCGATGTTCGGTATATGAGTCAAAAATAAACTTGTTTGAAAAGAATTTTCCATGTAGTTATAATTAAACCATCTCCAGAATAGTATTAATTATTTAAATATCATATATATCCAGTATATATTCATTTTATACTATTCCATATCATTTGGAGATAATAAAATGAAATTCACCGTTCATGGTGACGGTAGGTCGTACGTACGCATTAACACTACTTTCATTTCTTTGTCACATTAATAGAATTAAAACTAAATGATATATATATATATATATTATAATTCCATTATACTATATATGTTATATAGGTCACATAATTTCATTAATTTTATTCTTTATACATTTCATGTATTGTAAGAACGAGTCACATCACATGAGGGGGCGTAGTCCACACTTCCTCAAATTATATTATCGCATTTGCACAACATGAAAAGCAAAAAGGTATATTTTAAATGTAAAATATAGAAGCATATAGTGGAAATAAATATAATATATATCATAAATAAATATTGTTCCCTCATAATGGCCACAATGAGAGGTGGTAGGAGAAGATAGAACAATCATCGTTTCGTGAGGCAGTAATTCACCATCCACGGAAACAATATGTTCTTTAACCATTAGAAGGAGGTGTGTGTAAGTGTAGCTAGAATCCTTGTCATAATAAAATCCTAGTATATTGAAGATACTAGTGTTTTTACAAAAGAAATAAGTAAAAATATATCAAGGGGTTGGATAAGAAAAATAAAACAAAAGAACATAAGATAATACATTACCTTTAAATCAGGTAACTCCCTTTCATTTGAACCAAAAGGGTTTCTTGAAGAGCTTTCTGCATAAGGTAAGGATTATATGATGAAGAGAGGGATGTGGAGAGATAAAATGAGCAGATTTTGGTTGATCCAAAGGCTTCAGATGTGTGGGTAAGTGGGTAGAGGTGGGGCCCTTTTATAAGAGGGAGGAGGGGAACTCTTCGAATGTTATAAAATGTTACTTTATTATAAAATGATTTTTTCAGATTTTAAAGGTCCCAAAAATATATATTTTTACGATAAGGTGATAAGGGTTCTAAACCAACACATTCAATATGTTTTAGAGAAGTTTATGTCTTATATTTTACCTTATCGTTTCATTTTATTTAAATCGTTCATTAATGAGGTAATCACTGCATCATCACGGTGTCATAAATAAATTTACTTATTTAATTTCTAAAAATTATAAAAAAATTACAATAATGTAGTAAATCATTTTATATTTCCAATGAATTTTTATACTAAACGAGATAATTTATGTAAACAAAATTAATATTGTTTTACTTAGGTGATACATACTTTGGTTACATTTTCCTTTCTTTAAAAAACATAATAAAAGGGCAATATCACACTAAAGTGATTACATGGGGTCCCAAGGTTTGAAAAAGAAATCCCATGGTCGGAACTGACACCACAAATATAATTAGGACAAATTTTGGGGTTATTTTATATTTTTATGATATCATTTTATTACCCTTAACTACCCGATTACTAATTAAACACGATAATTAAAGATAATTACCATCGTTACTATTCATAATGTACAAAAACAGAAGAGTCTTAATTAAATAATTTTTTACTTCTAATTAAAAATATTAAATCCATTTTATCAAATTACAAACCAAAAAATTTCAGTAATTAATATAAAATGGTTTCCTTTGTCCAAACCAAAGAGGAGTTATTAAGATGTAAAATCTATCAAAAGATTGAATTGTTTTTACATCCAATTTAAAAGTGAAAATACATCAAATGAAAAAAATTGTATTAAATGATAAAAAACATAATTTAATTACACCTTAAAACCAATTAAAATGACAATCTAACTATATAAATACATTGGATGAAAAGGCAGTTTTGAATTAAAATTAAGTATTTTTCAATATTCATTGAAAAAGAACATTTGTCAGAAAAGTACAAAAAATTCACTCTAAGCTATATTTGATATTCCAAATTCAAAAATGATATCAATTTTAACAAATTAAAACCATATAGGTTGAATTAATTAATTTTATAATCAATTCCCGCTGTAAAAACAAATAGCGTGTTTTTAAGAAACAATATCTATTAAAAGATTGACACTCGTTTATGTCCAATTTCAAAGTGAAATTAATTAAAATGACCAAAATTGGATTAAATGGTAAAAATATATTTTAATTACACTTTAAAACCAATTAAAAAGATAATCTTACCATATAAATAAATTAGACTAAAAAGAGGTTTTGAATTAAAATACAACATTTTCACTATTCATTAAAAAAATGAACTTTATAGGAAAAATAAATTTTTTTTGCACAAATAAATTTTGATGTCTTCATTCTAAAGAAGGATTTTATTTTTTCAAATATAACATATAAAATTGTCAAAAAGTGGATTTAAGAAGGGTTCTCCATCAAAAGGCGGTTAATCGACCTTTTAAAGAATATTAGAATATTTACGCTTAAAATTAGATTCATTCGCATTTTAAACCTCTAATATTTATTGAATAAATGTAAACATATTTTATAAGAATATATAATAAGTTTTTAGTTAGTTTTGTCCATTCTCGCCATTACATCGGCTAGGAGTTTACTACCATTTACAATAACATTATTTTATTATTAGTATGCAACATATGATTTCAATGAAACTTGTTGTTGCATATTGGGCACGCCATGGAACATAGAATCCCCTTTTAAGTAATATTAATATTTTATTCACAAATATTAATATATATGAACATTTCATATTCATTATTTACCTGGGATGTTACAATATTAATATTATTTCCTATTTCATTTTCTATAACGGGGATAGTGTGAAATTTTCATTACATGTACTAAAAGGGGAAAAATGTAGTCACATGTTATTGAGAGTATTATTTTAATTTATTTATTTATAAAACATACATAGTTTATGTATATTGTGAATACAAAAAATAGTAAAATGTTTATTTTATTTCAAAATAGTACACTTTATTATAATTAGTTTAAAAAAAACACACATATAAAAATATTTTTAGATAATTTGTAGATTTTGCATGTTTTATTTTTTCATAGTAATCACATTATATTCACATTTTTTTAGTTATATACGTTTGAAACATTAATTTCCAAAAAAAATAAAATAGAACTGAACTAAATTCGTTGCAAGATACTTTATCATCAATTTGTATAATTGAATTGAAGTACTCATATATGGTTATTGAAACATAATCTATAAATTGATATTTATATTTAGAAATAGAATGATATTGAATCATGATACACTATGTTTTAAACTATCATATTTTTAAGCATATCCACATGAAAACATTTTACCATAATATATAGATCATTCATGTTCAAAATAAATATTTAAAAATAAATATGTTTTTAATATTTATTTTTAATTTTATTATTCATGATTGATATGGTAATTGCTATTTGGATCATAGTTCATCTAAAAAAATATTTTGATGATGTTTGATGTAGTAACTTCTTCCAATATGGTTGATCGTAGAGGATCTTTAGGATAGATCTGATTTCAGCATATACATTATCAATGATGTTTTTGGTTTTTAAAAAGGTATTTTTTAATATAGTTCATAAAAAAAGTTTTAGGTTTGGGAATTTAATCACATGGATCATGGTACTAATGTTCTTACCTCTTCCGATTAATATAAAAAAATTCATGTGACTTAAACTATTGGTAACATCCTTTATTTATATTCTATAGTATTTCATGTATTTTTTTACTAAATATTATATAATGTTTTGTTTTTTAATAATATTATATTGGTTTGTGTCAATCTTCAAATGTTTATAACTTCTATGTTGTGTAATCTGTTTGGAAATTTTTTATTATACTCTATTTTGTTCATTGTTTCTAATTTTTAAAAAATATAAATTCTGTATTGGGAAAAATTATATTTGTTTATAATTCAATTCCGTCTCACTCTTAATGATTTCATACGTGGGATGACAATACATTTTAATTATACATAGTATCTATTATAAATGTAAGAAACTTCCCTTCAAATATTTTTTAGTAATATAATTTTTTTTCAATAAGGGAGTTTCATTCATAAAACATATGTGATTATTAAAAGATTTAATCTATAAATGTTTTTAGTTAATATAGAAATTAACATTATTAGAAACATAATGGATATATTACCTTTGATACAAGGGTGATCTATATGGACTGAGCATGTTATCTCCTAGTTATTATTTGAAATTAACCATGGTGTATAGTCTTGGAATGATTCTAGAGAATCCATTATAAGTGTTCTTCTAGTTTAGGACAAGACACTTTGTAGAAATATAGGAGTAGTTGTTATAGATTATTATATCAACGTAGAAATTGTTTATTGATTTTTTATATCATGAGCCTCATATTTCTATAACTCTTTATCCCTCATTATATTTTTATGATCTTAAACAAAAAGTTATAAATATAAAATTATTTCATTTGAGTTGATGGGAATTACATTATTAAATTACATATATTTATCACAATGAAGCAAATGAAGGAATATTTGTTAACATAGAAATCATGTTGAATCAATTAAAGAGGAAATAGGGATCGTGGGTAAGTTGTAATGGATGTTTAAAAATAACATAGGTAATATAAAATGGTTAAATGAAGGCATGTATGGAAATAAAAGCGACATAGTAGTTCTAAGAGAACTTAATGTATCACCATCTACATAGAGAAAAGCCACAAACTAGCTGTAGGTGATGGATAGAGCCACCATGTTGTAAAATTACACCAACAACATACTAGAGTAGCCCCAACCATATACTAGTAGTATAAAAATCCCTGAATAATATTATATTTTTATTAGGATCATCTTTCTAGCTAGTGGGATCATCCATCTTTGTCTATGAATTTGATTCAATGAGTCAATATTAGTTAATTTGATGGAACCCGTTGATCTTAAAATCATATTGATGATGCTTAATGGAATTGAGGAATGAAAAAATATTCCTTCACTAATTGAAGACTATGAATATGTATCATTGGTGTCTTGCAATATATTTCTAAACTTACTCTATTGAACCAGTTAACTATGATATACAAATTCCATCTCTAATCATTGATCAATTTTGGTTAACCAACCATGAAGCTCTATATGATTTTCATGAATATAAATGTTATCCAAATGATACAACTTCAATTGTTCTTCAATATATTAAGATATATTTTTCCATCATCTGTCTGTCAAACATCTCATGTTTACAAATCCATATGATATATTAGTTAGATGATTTGTAAGGGAATCGAACTGATAAAATATTTATTCTTCTCATATCCATATAAAATGGTTGAACACTACTGAAAAAAGTGATGTATGGGTTTCATGGATACCGAAGCTACTCAAAAGGGTTCTCAAAAAAATTTTCTTGAATGAAATGTTTCTTTATCACTTCCAAGATCAAGGGATTAATAATAAAATGCCCTCAATTTGATGGGAGGATACATGGGGGGTAACACAAAACTATTGTTAGAATCTATTATCTAATTCTGTTTTCAATCTCTTTCAATGGATGTTATTCATCATTGAAACTCGAAATGCACAATTTTATACATTTGGTTTGTATACTTATTATGTTCATAATATCTCAATTTATATTGAAATTAATTTTTAAATATGTATCAAAATTATTGGTTTATTATTTCAATACCTTTTAGATTTGAATATATCATTTGTAGTTGAATTATTTTACAAAAGAGAAATTTCCCCTATCTTTTATAAATAAAAAAAATTCATCAATAATTTCATTATGTTTTGATCAAAATTAAAATTATTTTTGATATAATACATCTTGTTCTAAATATTAATCGATTTTAATTTTTGATATTTTTATTATGGCATCTCATTCTTATGTAGATGCTCCTATTTTAGATGGAACAAATGAAATCTATTAGAATAATAAAATATCATTTTTTCAAGTATTATAATCTTACAGATATATATAACTGTTATGAATATACATAAACCAACTAAATAACCATAATAATAGAGGAAATCAGAGTATATTAAAGTCTTTCGGCATTTTAGAATGTATATAATACACTATAATATGTTTCTAACAAAAATAAATGTTACCATGTTTCTTCATGAAACGAAACCCATGAAATATTGAAATATCTAGAATTATTGGGGGACTAAAAATGATATTCATTCTATACTATAGATTTATGTGAATTATTTTATTTTGTGAAAAAATTTTATTTCTATAATAGTTTTCTTTATTTTTTTCATTTGTTTTTATGAACTGGTTATGCAAGATATGTTATAAATAATATTTTAAACATCACTCTTAATAAAACTAATTTTTAAACGGTAACATAAAAGTGAACTTAAGTGGTATATTTGAATAAATATTTATAAAATGCCATTGAAAATAAATTTCCACATCAGATATGTAGTAAAAATGATGTGTAAAATACATAATGGAAATATTAATGGCTGTTTTTTGTAGACTAGTCATCCAGAGCCCCATTATATTAATGATTAAAATTTATAAACACTTTTAGAGTCATTTAAAAAAATAACATTGAAAAAACCCTTCAAATCCGTAATTAAATAAAAGCAATGTTGAAAGTAAACATTAGAATATAGATTAGGGATTTTAATGTATGATATATATAATAAAATATTTTGAATGTTTCTTTCAACATAAATTTTATTTAACAACCAACGATGAAAGTATTCAGTGATTAATTTTATAGTACCTTTTAAAAAACCATTGTTTAATGTTCAACATTTATAATTTTAGGTCATCTTATAAAAACTAATGTGAGAAGTTTTATTTTTTATAAACAAATTTAATGGAATCACATGTAGCAAAATCTGAAAACCTGTAAAACAACAATCATCATGGATACAGGATATAAGGTAATGAATATACATGAAAAAAATTAAATACTTATATTAGAAAAAATACTCTAAAAAATAATTTCTTAAACAATAATAAAAACATACATACTTGATATCTGATAATTTGACCATATATTTTATGTCCATAATGAATTTCATAGATATCATTATGTTGATATAGCTTTCTAATGAGTTAGGGAGAATATTAAATAGGCTAAAAAATTGTAAAGTCAATTAATAAAAAAGAACTGTTGGGAAAACAAAAAGGGAAACTTAATTGAATTTGTTTAATTGAATGTGTAAAAATAATTAATAAAAAACTAGAGTAAAAAAAGATCAAAAAACAAAAAAATAGTTTATTTACATTGTTTAAGAAGTAATTATTTAAACTATGTTGCATGATCTGTAACTATTATGTAAGTTGAAATGATATTTTTTATGGTGCCTCTTAATAATTTCAATTATAAACATTTATGAGACATTGTTAAACATTAAAATTCTCATATTTAGGGTGATATTGATCTTCTAAAAACATTTTTTGATGGGTTATACTTATTTTAGATCTTATCTTATTATAAAAAATTATATATTCCAATGATAATCAATATAAAATTATTCCATTTTTATAAATGATAGGAAAAATAATATAAATTCACACCCACAATTCTTATTTGGGTATACTACACTAGGTTCAAAATAGGTTAATTGGTTTTGAATCCATATCTAACTAAAATTAAAATAAATACACCAAATATGGTAAAATAACCTCAAATAAAAATTTCCAAGCTAATTCAATAGACCAATCATTCCCTACTATGATATTGAAACACACAACCGAGAAAAGATAATTAAAATATTTTAAAAATAAAACATAATTATATAACCTATTTATGTATAAATTCATATCCATAAATAACTTCATTACACAAAGACAAATAATGATCAATTTTCCTTTTATAAAAAACAATTACAATAATATTAATACTCAATTGGTATTAAGAATCACAAATGAGAATATATACCCTTTTACTCAATGTAAATTTCAATATCCATCAAACTAAATTACAAATACTTTGAATCTGTCACTAAACTAATGAAGTAAATTTTTTTATTTTAAAGAATAATATATAAATTTAAATTAAATTAAGCATAAAATTATGTATTGAAATACTATTTTTAAATTTAAAACCAATTATTTATAGGGTAAAACATTATAGATAACCATAAATTTTTCTTAATAGTATAAGACATTAAAAGGATCACATTTTAAATATATTAACCCAATAATTCATCATGTTCATAAATTTATTTCAAAAAATTATATAACCAATTTCTATATTTATGTTACTAAAAATTGATAATATATAAAAAAAACATATGTATTTAATCCTACTAAACATATCATTATTATTGAAATGTTTTTTCTTATAAATCTATAACAAACTCAACTAATTTAACATAAAAGTATAGAATCATAAAAATAACACTTCATTTAAATGTTTATTTCAATTATATGAATCACTTTTTAAAACAAAAAAACTAATTTTTTTCCACATTTTATTTTTAAAATGTAATATTTATCATAACAATTAAAACATTAACTCATCAACCATAAAAAAATATATAAACATTTTAATGTAAATAAAATGGAATGATATTTACAAAAATAATCACATTACAGTGGGTTATATAATGAAAAAATTAACACCCAATTTATTTATCATAATGATAATTTAACTACAACCAATAACGACTATATATTATTAATACTTTTTCATAAATTTCTATAAAATATAGTATACTTGAATACATGAATCTTAATATTTTTTAAATTTATTTATAAAATATAAAACTTGAGAAAATATTAGGTTTTTCATCTTGAAATTGTCACATTCCATCAATACTAACATCAATATAATTTTAATATTTTTTCCATTAAATGTGTAATTAAACCGTAAAACAACTAATTAAGTCACCGTTTCTAGAGAATCCATTTTACAAACATGAATATTTAGTACCATTTAAGAAATTCTCTTAATATGAACGTTATAAGGTTAAAAATAACGAATCCCCAAAATAGAATATTAATATAAATAACCTTTTCAAATTCAATCATCATCTTATTTTTAATATCTAACAAATGAATCATTAAAAAAATCACTACTTTTCACTATTACTTTTTTATAATGATGTTACATGTATGAAAAATTAATGTAAAAATATAAACTATGAAACACACACAAACACACATATATAAATATATATATATATATATATGTAATAAAAAAATATTATCCTATATAAAATATATTCATCACTAATTTCATGTAGTTAAATTTATTATCCTTCTGTATCAGCAATTGATCATTACTAAACATTTTCCATGACAATTATTTTAATATATCAATTATCAAAATAATTCTGTAAAATAATAATTAAAAATAAAGAACATATAAAAGCAATTAAATATAATTATTTATAACAATTTTCAAAAATATTACACACTCTGCCTAATTAAATATCCTAAGGAAAAATCCAATAAACTGAAAAAAACATATTTCATCAGAAAGAAGAAAAATATTTATATAAATACTAATTTCATTAAAATTCATTAAAATATACATACTGGAAACATCTAGAACCTTTTAAAAATAATAAAAATGAAAAATATAATCCTAAAATTATTATACAATTTCTCATTTTTTAATCATAAATTATTATATTTTTAACTGTTATTTTAAAAATTAACCACAAGTGAAAAATAGTTTGCAAATAGGAAACTTATAAAAACAGAATATTCCATCATTAAGTGAATAAAAATTCAATGTTACTAATTTTATAAACATTAAATAAAAGAGTCAAAACATATAATTTAAATGTTAATAATGCTTAAAAATAGATTGAACAAAATTGAGGATATGTAAGTTCTCCATTTTTATGTGACATGACATCAATGAAAATATACAATAACAATAAATCTTTTAAGATTAAAAAATAAAAATATTTTTAGATAAAACCTAAATTATTAATTTAACTATCCTTATTAATTTGAGTCGTCATTGTAGTTGCGATTATCTTAAACGTGAATATTAAAAAAAATATTCCACTCTTCCTATTTTATGATGAAAATATTCTTATGAATCATTAACATCATAATAAAAAATAACACACACATATATAAAACAAAATATATGGAATCTAAAATAAAATATTTTTACTAATAATTTCATTTACATGAATTTAATTTTATTTTTTGTTGATAATTGATCATTGATAAACCATTTCCATGACATTTATATTAATATATCAACTCTCAAAACATGTTTAATCAATAATAATTATGAATAAATAACTAATAAAAAATTACAAAACACACTTATTAAAAAATTTGATAATTTATTTACATTTTCATCTTAATACAACAACATAAAGAAAAAAACCTGTAATATCAAGAATAATCTACCAACTAAAAAATAATTTGTTGAAATAATTTTTTAAATAACATTAATCATCATTATCATATTTATTTCATTATAGAGATAAGATTATAATTCTTCCAGAGAGACCCTATTAGTGTATCTTAATATCGTGAAAGCCAAGGGTATTCCCCCTAAAAAGATAACCTCCTATGGGGGAACAGAGTTCAAGAAACATAATATAGAAATGTATATTGTGTGTCATACTGAAGAATAAAGAAAATAATCTACCTTTCTGCCTTACCTCTAGGTGTGGATGATACTCATATTGCAATTAATAATCCCTAGATACATTAAAATCATTTATGTGATTGACCATGGAGGCCTATCATTTCGTTTTAGTGAATCATGGAGGCTATGTGATTCCATTTCCACTGATTCTAAGTAAAGAATCTATTGATGACATCGGTAGAGACTTGTGAGGATTTCCAAGGATTTATTTTCTAGATAATAAACCTTTCTAAAGAAATCAATAAACAAAAAAATCAAAGAACCTTTGAATTCATAGACCCCACCGCCTCTTCTAATCACTCCCGAGTTACAGGAACTATCATTGTTTTGTTTGAGTCCCAAAGGAGGGGTTCCAAAAGAACTCAATTCCCATGTAAGAAGTTATACATGGGGGGATGATGATAAACTTTTTCAGAGAGGCTTGTGAGTGGGATCATCCTCCCAATTCTTCTTAATTTTAATCATTTTATGTAAATGGTTTTTGTTGCAGATAATCAGTTCCCCTACTTAGTTCATAAAACCTTCAATTAGAGTGGAATTCTATGCCTTCCATATACTCCAGAAACCTACAAGAAAAGTTATGGGTCTCTCATTAATTTCCGAACATTCAACATCCATTCCATGAAACCTCCACTCAAGTAATGTATAACCTATAAGCTTCAGGAAAGCTAGACTAGTGAAATCAACAAAAATTCACTATATTTCATGGGCCAAATCTCATTCAAAAACGATGTGATCCAATGTATCAAATATGATTTTTCTACAACATGACCATCTGGAGGCTAGGTGAATTCCCATGTGTTAGATGTTATGATCAGTATTTATAACATGGTTCTTGATCCTCAACACCTAGAGATTTTATTTAGAATGTTTCTCCCTTCTCCAAAGGATTTCCCCCACTCATCAACGCTCTCATATGATTTCTACACCTTATGACAGTTTTTTATATAGAATGGTCTTAATTTGGATGCCATGAAAACACATTAATCTTTCTACTTGTTAGTCTAAATGGTGCCTTAACACTTCACTGTTCTGATTTAAGAATGGAATTGATGACTCTACGATAATATTTCACATCCATAATTGAAATGTCTGGAGTGGGGCATCTAGGGAAACAAATAATAAGTATGTGACAATTATGATATTAGAACGAGATGTAACACTTTCCCATAATCCATCATGATTGTTGCTAAAGAATATTGATATGGAAAATTATCATGTGACATATGGTGGTTGTGTCCCCCCTGAGTCACTAAATTTTTCATTGTGTTTCACTTTCATGTGTTTCCCCAATAGTGTTTCTTCTACCGAAAATTCTTATGTGAGATTTTCATGCAGGAAGCATAGTGTATTCATAATGTTTATCATGTTGATGTCTTCCTCTCTCATTGGATTGGATATACTCTCCCCAAAATCCTAGTGGTTTTTTCCTTCTAGTCGAGTATACCCTAAAAGGTATTAAATACTTCAATCCTTGTTAGAAATAACACATTATGGATCCTTATAGAAGATAACTCAGGAACTATGATAACTGTTAGAAAACTATTGATGAGAGTTATTCTTCCTCCAAATGAAATATACGTATTATTCAATTGAATCTTTTCCTCATATTATTATAGTTTTATAATTAAAGTGTTGAATTTTATTCATCTTTAGTGAGATATGGGATCCCAAATAGTCTATGGGAAATTTCTTATGCTACTTGTTCAAGATGTCGATTATAGAGAAGACATGATTTTTCGAGAACCTAGTAGAGATAAAATAAGTTCCCTTCATTTGATTAATTAACTCTCTGCTACACTTTTTGTATTCTTGGAGAGACTTGAGTATTCCCTAGATCAAAACCTTGTTGGAATTCAGTAATATATTAGTATTTTATACAAACATGATATTACACACCCTATTTCGATGCATCCGATATCTACAAGGCAGAATGATTCCCCTAATGTGGCTCCTGTTGATGAGGAGGATGGGGACATCTAATGAAAGAATGATGATTATAGGGGATACATGTCTCTCGGTCTGAAGTTATAAACATACATGAAGAAGTCGTGGCTTTTCCCCAGAAATGTACTTGATATCCAAGTAGAACTAAAACATCGAAATTTGATATCAAAAATCATGTAGGAGAATCTTATACTAGTTAAAACTTCGAGACTCAAATTAAATAGTATTTTAGCATATTCTTTGTACATATCATGTTTGATCCCCATATTTCATCCACTATCATTGTAGTTTATGTCACTTATATGATCGTGTTTCAATGAAATAACACCTTGAATTAAAATTCTCTAACAAAACATATGCTTCTCTATAGATATCCAGTGAGGTATATGAGTAATAAGCTAATTATTAATTAAACCCTCGAGTAATTTGTAGGTGAAGTTTCATATGGTAACTAGTCTATAATGAATAATGTATATGGGATCTTTAATTTTTGGTAAGATAACTAAGGAATTGGAACAAGTTACAAGAAAGAGAGTGCTACCTCAAAAGGAATCATACACATCCTTAACCATCTCAGGTCTATCAAAACTACATGACCGTCTAAAAAATGAATATGCGAATTCATCAGGGCCGAGATCACTTTTTGGGTTAATCCCTATTATATAATCAAAAACACCTTGATCATATGGTGTAGGTTCAAACAATTTGTTTCCACAACTATAAACAACGTGGGGGCGACACATAGAATCTCATCAATGCCTCTTAGATATACTTCAAACCTATGAGGATTATGACCTGCAATAGGTTCACTAATGTGGAAGAACATCATAACACCAACCAATTATATATTATCATTGTAATATCCATCAACAAGAATAATATTGGGCCTTAAATATATTCTTTCTTCTTTAATATAGGATTCTAATATGTTTTGTTGTGGTCACCCACATTGATCCATTTTGTCCTCTCTTTCTTATAGGACAATTGTTCATGACTAAGATTCATGTCTGTAAAAATATCCTTATTAATATAGTGATCACAAAAAAAGTTCATCCCAATTATATTCAACGGAGGATTTAAGAAACTCACTTTCTGATTTTATCTCATCCAAGTATTGGATGGTGGGAGATGCGATAAGAACCAATTAATATGGCCATCCATCAGATGCAGAAATTTATTATTTAAGATTATATATAAGGTACCTTGAATAGGTTTGTTCTATGAATCCTACACTCATTGATGGTAACCAAAAATGTCAAACCATAGGCGGGATAATGAGAAGTGTCCTTATATTTCTTTCATTCATGTGAGGGATACAAGAATTAGGGAATGATCTGAAGTACTATGATCAAGATGTATTACCTTTGAGTTATATAATTTTAAGACCAGATGATTCTTCTCTGGAAAATGATCAATGTATCACCATGTGTGGTTATTTCATTTTATGTTATTACACCTATAAAAACAGTCACCCAATATACCTAGGTCCATGAGCCCTCTATGATCCACGGAAAAGATGAATTAAACCAATTATTTCTGGGGAAAAGGGCCTCTATATTTTTTTCTATAGAACAATAATTATATTAAATTTAACCACCAAAATTAATGCATAATTCCCTAGGCTAAATGTTTCAAGGTCATTCCATAAAGTGTATCTGATTATCACCTTGCATATTCCATTAACTAATGAAAAAAATGCATCTTCGAGAGTAATATGAGACCATTATAGTCATATATTGATCTGATGCAAAGGTAATCTCTATAGAGATGAAATAATCCTTGAATAACCATATATGCATGTTTTAGGGGTTTGTATGTAAAAATTAACTCATCCTAATCTTACAAGCATACTCAAATATCATAGAGGGACGTTTCATGGGATATAACACTTCCACATGGTAAATTTTGGGTTTTTTATTTTTAGTCGATATATAGTCAGATTTAACCAATGACCCAAGATCATGGTCATTACATAGGATAAAATTGATCATTGATCTTGAAAGAATCTGGATTTGGCCCTAGAAAAGTGGCTACTTTAATCTTGGAGTCAGAAGGAGGCAATTCTTGGATGATCTATAATTTCTCCCTCATGGAAACACTATTATATAGTATGATGGTATCTTTCTAAAGATATAGTGGATATATTTGGGTTTATAAATGATGATTTACTTCGAACATTTAGAGAAATATGAGAGAGATATGTATCATGATCATTCCTAGTTGAAGGACGTGATTCTACAACTATTGGGTGGGAGATAATAACTCTTTCTTCTGAGAGAGTGTCTTCTATTAACTTTGGTCGATATAGCTCTTCAAAAGACATTGCTTCTCCTGAACATAAAATTACGCATTGTAAAAAGAATAAGAAGAAACAACCAATGCATTTAATGGACCTGCATCACATGGAATAAGTAAATTTCCACATGTACAAATGATCAGATATTTACTATGAACTAACCTAATAGAAAAAACCCATATATCCTCAAATATGATAATCAGTTGTGATACCGACAGAAAATAATGAACCATATCCAAAGAAGGTGAAAACAAATAGATAGGTAGGGAAGAAGTGTCCAACATTGAATAATTATTGAGTGATCTGGTTGGGGATAGATCATTCAAACTAGATCCAACCCTAGATTCCCTTGACCCCTAGTGACTAAGAATATTCTCTTCTTAGGTACTCAGAGAGGGGAAATGAGCTTTTTTGATGAAGTCCACATCCGGCCAAGAAACACATTCTATCTTTTCTTATGAAAAATAGGTAAAGAGTTCCCCTGAAGCTTAAATAAAGAGAAATACCTAGGGGAGATAGTTAGACGAGGTGTTTGATCCAATCCATTGAGTTTTAAAAATTTAGTTTCATTCGACTTGTGAGTGGTTGGGAAATTTCTGTTTCAATGCCAATTTATGCAACTAAAGATTATTACAATCAAAGACTCCAATTTTCCATGAATAGAAAATTTTCAATGTAGTTAGAAATGGCTCTCATGAAGGATACATCGTGGAAGGGGAGAGGACGCCCTGAGGGGCATGTTGACACTACAACAATGTAATAATCTCTCCCTTGATGGACCTCCATTGGTCAATAAGAAGGTTGAAACACAACTTAAAAAGGCCACTAGGTGAATTTACGGAGTCCTTGATAAAATCATCATTAAAATCTAAATCTATAATGAAATATTTTTGATTTAGGGATGAAATGATAGGGAGAGATACCAACACCCATGAATCGAAAAAACCAAATAATATCTAAAGTGGGAGCTTTTCCGCATCGAAGCACAACCCATGATTCATGTGGATATGTTCCCTGGATTCAATAAATGCTAGTGCACTAATTTCAATTATAGGATGATTTCTATAACCGATTACACAGTAGATAACAAACATATAAAAATTAAAAAAAATGTACCAATTTAAGGAAAAAAATTATTGTATTAATACACATTTTTCTATCCTTAATTAAAAGTTACATACAGAATATTTTAAATTATAATTATACATAGCATTTAGTTTTAAAATAAATTATGAAGAAGAGTAATTTTTTCATTAATATATGACTAAATATCATTGAAAATATACAATAACAAGGACTGTTATAAGATTAAAAAAATCGATATGAAACATAAAATAATTAATATAACAAACCTTATACAATTTAGTATTTGAACTAGTTGTGAATATCTAATAAATAAATCTTAAACCATAATAACCACATTTCAACATTCTTTTTTAATGATTAACCCACTATTATAAAACCTTAATTTGAAAATAAGAACATATATATATATATAACTATATTCTCTCTGATATAAAATATATTAATTATTATATCCACGTACTGCATTGAAGTTGGTTTATTTTTCAACAAATTATCTTTTATAAGCTTTTTAATGGCCTGAAAGTTTATATATATCAACTAAAAAACATGCATTGATAATAAAAAATAAAAATAATGATCTTGTAAAAAACAATATGGGTCAAATTTTTAACAAAATGGTATATTTTTTATGTATATGAAATAATAAATAGAATAAAAAATATAACTTCCATTCATATGGAAATAATATGCCTAAAATCCAATGAAATATAAAATATAAAATTTTCAAAATTAATAAAATTATAATAAACATTGATTCATAAGAAAATTAGTGTTCCTAACCAACAATGAATGGAAAAATACTGAATTGAGTTTTTTTATTTGTAATCTATCAGATATATCTAAAAATCTAGCAAGAGTTTCCACATATTGCGTAGTCATTGAAATGAACTTTAGATCTATATGACCATAAACACTAGTGGACTCATATTGAATATAAATAATGTGTATAAATCTAAATAAATAAGTAATATAGTATTTCACTTGAACAGAAGTATTTTTAAATAAAGTAAAATAGAAACATAAATTTACTTCCATAGAAAACAAATACAACATTGGCACAATGAGATCATAAAAAAACAATGTATCCATGATATATTTCATAAATATTTTCAAATATTTGTCTCTTCCATAGATATCATATTTCATATTAAACACATAAATTTTATCAACGGTCAGTGAAACGAAGGAAAATATTTCTATCACATAATAAATCTTTAAAATATCTAAAGTTGTTAGTGTCTGAACCTTTTATTTTTTAATACTAATTATTTGGATTTTAGAAACTCCTTTATAAATTAAATTGTAGGAATAATTATTATAACATCCTAGAAATTTCTAATGGATTAATAAATGAATTATAATTCAAATAATTTATGTTATGAAAAAACTTCGATAAAACATAATGATTTTATTTAATCAGGATTTGTTTATTTTGATTTTTATTTTTTAAAAAAATACATCCATTATTTTACATGATTGAAAATTAAATATTAAATATTTAATTATGGTTATATGAAAAACATTATTTTCAAATAATATGTTATAATTGTGTTAAATGATTTATTAATTTCATGAGAAAATATTTAACAGTAATTTAATATTCAAAAATTATAAATCATTATTTCATATAGTTTTATTTTGTTAAAAATAATATTTTATTATAATTATATTTTTTTATTATGTTTATAATATATAATTTATACCGTTAAATAAAATTTAATTATATACCTATAAAATATATAAATATGTTTTAAAATAATACATACCCTTACAAATTTAAATTATTTCCATAACTAATGTTAAATTTTTTGTTAGCATAAAATTAATATATATATATATATATATTATTCATAATATAATATTTTATGGTAATTATAATTTATCTCTTAAAATTATTTTTAGATTATAAATACATGAAATTATATTATAATATAAAATAAAAGATAATTAATGAACCAATATGATTTTTAAATAAAATTAAATAGGTATTTTTTATAATATTAAATGTTATATAATAATTTTTGAATAAAAATATACATTATTAATAGTGTTGTTATATATAATTATAATATATGAATTAATTTTATGTAATTTTGAATTATATATATATATATAATTATAATATTGAAACCAAATTTCATTTAAAAAATTGGATCAATGAAATAAGAAATTAAATGGGATCATATCGATCAGAGGGGTTCGATTACACAAAATGGGAGATCAACCAGTATGGCTTCGGTGGATCTGAGGCTGAGTGGTCCTTGATTTGATGTCGATAGAGGGGGTTGATTTTCATATGGATGGAGGAATTTACATGGATAAATTGTTCGAGGATTGGTCAATGAGGATTGGCCACCAGATGAGGACTGAGCACCGATAAAGGAATCATGGGGCCAATTAATGTTTTGAATGTTGACTAGGAAGGCGTGGTGTGCTTCATATTCAGATATATGTGAGGTAGGTCTTTATTATAATTTGTATGTGTCCAAATATATTGATATCATATGCCTAAAGTTTTTTAGTTTATTGTTTTCATCACCTGTGTTTTTTTCTTCTGATCAACTCTGTTCATCTATGATCAATATTTTAAAAGGTTATGTGTATGATTTATCAATTTTTTCTATGGATTAATCATATCTTCATGGGTAATATTTGAATAAAATTATACCCATGATTTTTTAATACTAAATATCACTTTCAGACCCCTTTTCCATCTTCATCGATATTTTGAAACACCAATAGTGAAAATTTACTATAAAATAGATATATATATCACATAATTTTGAAAAAAAAAATTCATTAACTATTGTTTTAGTAGACTTGTTGAAAAACATTTTAATGATTTGAATTTATTCTATATATGTCATTTCATCTATAATATAATACATATATACGACCGATTCATTTAAATTGTTCCACTTCTGTTGTTGACCAAACATTCATATTTTTTGTCCACTTTCAATCATGGAATTATCCAATACACTTATATTGTGAAATTATATATATAAAGTATATAAATAGTAATTTTTAGTTTATAAGTAGTTGTTCCATTGGTGATAAGGACCATTGCCTCTCTGTTTTCTAGTTTTGAGTTTTTTCACACCTTCCCCATTTTTTACACATCTTCTTGAGAACTATACTATATTATGAACCAATCATGATTTATTTCTTGTGTTTCCATGCTTTCACAGAAGTTGGTATAAATTTAAGGATAGGGAAATTATTTTTAATATATCTTCAAACATTTCATTGTATGATTATTTCAAAATCTAACATGTTTTTAGTTTTAAAATTATTCATGTTATGTTTATATTTATGTTAGGGAAGTATTATTATTACTTTTTTAAATCAATATCAATGATTCAAAAAATTAGTTTTATAGATTCATATATTTGATTAATGAATCTATTTCTAGTTTATAATTTTCACAATAATTAAATTTATAAAGTATATACTGTGTTTTGAAATTTTTTTATAGTAATCAATCATTAATATTTTATATTTATTAAATATTTATTTTCTATATATTTATATATATACACACACACATTGGGATATTATTTCATGATTTTTAATGAATGAACAATTCATTTCAAATCATTGTCTTACTCAATTTGATATTTCTAGTTTGAGAAAGGATGGTGTTTATTTTCAAAAAAGATACTCTTTAAAATATTTTGTGTGTTATTTAATTTATCATGCTTATTATTATTTATTCATTATTTAATGTGAAGATAAATATACAATATCAATTAAATTATTTAAACGTTTCTTGTATTTACTAGTTTATCTTATTTATAAAATGATATTGTCAATCTCATATTCTGAATTATATAAATGGATATTTAATATATTTTTAAAGGATGAGTTTTAAAAGAAAATATTTAAATTTTTAATGAAATTTAAATCAGAAGAATGCATGAATATAATGATGCTTATTAATCCCTTAATTAATATTTCATATAATGAATTATGTCATTAATTTTTATACTAAATTTCAGAATTGATTTCCAATGAAAGCTAATATTTCTATATTTATTTGTAATAAAATATTTAATTTTCATTTAATGCATGGTTTTTTTAATGAAAAAAATCAAGTAGAAAATGTATATATATGTAAGGATATAATAAAATATTTTTATAAAATTAGGTGCTTTAACTTTGTTAAAGTGGTAGGGAAATGGGGAGGGAACACATCCTTGATGAATTTGAGTAAGGCTAGACATCCTTTATCATTTTAATTGGCCTAATGGTTTTTGTTTTCCAAAATCTTAAATGATGTTTTTTCTAAAAATCAAAGGGTTATTTTTAATTTATTTTTTAAAGAATAAGTATTTTTTAAATAGTAATATAGTATTTTTAAAATAGTTCTATTTCCAAATGATTTAAAAAACCCCATCACTAAGAAAATTAATGATCACATTATTTTTTTATTAAATTTTTACATGATCATTAGATGTCTCATAGACTTTGTCATTGCTTATATAGTTATCATGTGCATAGTATTTCAATTAAATTCAAATTTATAACTCTTAAAAGTATTATTTTTCATTCTATTTCTCAAAAACCTTGATTGGAAAATGTCCTAGAGGATAATATAATCTCTGTATTATTAATTTTTCTTTTAGGAAAATGAAGAAATATACATCCATTTTATATGATGAATCTGAAAGCATGGGTTTGGGGAAACAGATATGGTACGAGAGTGAAAATCAAGACAAATTTAGAGAGTATATGTTTTCATGTGAGGAAATTATAAGATGTATAATATAGACATATATAAATTCTAAGTTTTAATGATTTTGAATATGGGAATCCATAATTTTCATATGTCTGACTAATGAACTTCAAGGAAATAAATACATTTAATGGTGGGATGTAACATCCTAGAAATTTATATGTGATAATATAATGAATTTTATTTTAAATAAATTCAATTATTAAATATTTTTTATAAAACTCAGTGATTTTATGTTATCAAAATTCATTTATTTTTATTTTCTATTATTAAAAATAAATGATATTTATTATACATGATGAAATATTATATTATTTAATAATTTTTTATGAAAAAAATATTTTCAAATTAGTTTTTTATAATATTGTAAAATAAATTTGTAATTGAAACAAATAATATTTTCATTTCTTTTAATATTCAAACTATAGTCATATTTTTTATTATAGTTTATTTTTAAAAAATAATATTTTGTTATAACTATAAATATATTATTATTTTTCAAATATATGTTTTATATTAGAAAATGAACATTTTATTAAATTTTTATATGAAATAGATGTTTTTTTATAAATAATAAGTTTCTTTTGAAATTAATTTGATTACAATTATTAATGATAAATTTTTATTATAATATAACCATATATATATATATATTCCAAAAAAAATATTTTATCTGAATTATAATTTAACTCCTAAAATGATTTATAATTTTTAAGGACATAAAATTATATAATAGTTTTAAATATAATATAAATATTTAAATAATCATATTTTTAAATGAAATATAATATTTATTTTATAAAAACATTAAGCCTAATAAAATAATTCAATTTTTAAATAAATAATGTTAATAATTATTAAATTCATTATATAAAATTATAAATTATGAATTATTGATATGAAAATTTTAATTTATATTATATAAAATTATATTAGTTAAAACAAATTTTATGTTTTAAAAAATATATCGAATGATCAACAAAATAAATCAGATGCATTAAAATAGAATAGCGGGGTTCAATTTCACCCAATGTGGGGTCAGCTATTAGGGATCCAATTGAGCTAAGGACGAGAAGACCTTTAGTTGAGGATGATATAGGTGGTCGATTTTTATTTAGATGGAGGCCCCAACATAGATGAATAGTTCAAGGCTTGGTCGAAGAGGATCGACCGCCAATTGAGGACGAAGCCTCAGGGAAGGATATCGTATAATGGTTAGGGTCCTAGATATCGAAGAGGAAGCCATAATATTTTTTGTCTTAAAATATATGTGGGTTAGGTTTTTTAATAATTTTAGATGTCTCAAGTATATGAAATAATATGCTTAAAATCGATCTTTTACCTGTTTTTCGCCATCTATGTTTCATTCTTCTGATCCACTCTTTTCATCTCTGAGGTATATATTAAATTGTTATCTGCATGATTAGTAAATTTTTTATATGTATTATTTGGGACATTATGAGGAATCTTTGAATAAAATGATATTCATGATTTTGTAAAACTACATATAACTTTTGTTGACATTTATTTCTTACATTGTTACTGTTTTCGTTTCACCAATAGAAAAAATCATCTATAAAATAGATATATATTTTTCTTCATTTTGATAAAAAAAAATTACATCTAATTTGGTTAGATTTAACATGATGAACAACCTTGCATCGATATATTTTGGTCCATAAATTTTAAATTTGTCATAATATAACACACATATATATATATATATATTTTATTTCTTCATTTAAAATATTCTACTTTTTATGTGGATGAAACATTTATAATTTTTTATTTAGTTTCAATGACTTAATTAATATTCTTCTACTAAGAAATTATATATTAATTATATATATATATATATATATATATATTGACATTGAGTTTATAAATAGGTGTTTCATTAGTGTTAAGAACCACTACCTCAATGTTTCATATTTTTTAGTTCTCCATACCTATCTCAAGTTTTACATGTTTGCACGAGCACTGCATTATATTCTACATGCTTCCTACTTTGTTTCTAGTGTGTCCATGCATTAATAGTAATAGGTATGAATTTATGTTTAAGAAATTTATATTTCAAATATCTGGAAAATAATTTTTTTCCTTTATTTCAAAATATAACAAGGTTTTAGTTTTATATTTTGTGTTGTATAGTTTATATTTTACTTAGTGAACCAAAATTATTATCTTCTTAAATCTATATCAATTTTTCAATTGATCTATTTTTTATTAAAATTGTTTCTTTTTGAAAATATTCCCATTTATGTATTTTTAATGTGTGTCAATTTTTGAAGTATATATTGTGTTTAAAAATATTATTTATTGTAATAAATAAGTAATAAATTTATTGATTAAATATATTTTTTTCATGAAAATACATGTATATATATGCACACATTGGTATATTGTCACATGATTTTAATGAATAATAATTTCATTTCAATTCATTGTCTTACTCAATTTTATATTTCCACATTTTGTAAGGATGAAATTTATTTTAAAAAAGAGAGTCTTTAAAATTATATATGTTTTATATGTTTTTTTAATTCTTAATATATTTTATCTATAATTTTATTTAAATAGAAATTTACAATTGAAATTAATTTATGTGAAGGGTTCTTACATTTAAAATATTTTTTTTTTATAATATGATATTTTCAAATATCCAATTCTAAATCAAGTAAATGGATATTTAATATATATTTTTTAAAGATAAATTTCATAAGATAAAGTTTAAGATGTTAATAAAAATTAATTCATGGGAAATAATTTATATATGGATGTTAATTATTTTTTATTAATATACCATTAGAAGGCATATGTCATGAGTTTTGGTTGTACCAAATATCTCAAGTGATTTAAAATGAATGCTCTTATTTATATATTTTTATATAAATAAAAGTGTTTAGGTGTTTTTTATTTCATGATTATGTTTTAAATAAAAAGCTATAGTGAAAATTTTAAATATATGTATGGATAGTTTAAAAAAATTCATAAAATCAGGAGCTCTAAATTTGTAAACATGTTAGCTAATGGAGAGTGAACATATCCCTTAAGAAAATGGGTTGGACTTGATATAACGTATCATTTCAAGTGGACTCATGTTTCTATTCAAAATTCATGCCAAATGATTTCTATAAAATCACTATATTATTTTTAAATCATATTATAGAGAATAAGTATTTTTTAATAGTAATACAATATTTTAAATTGCGTAGTATTTAAAAATTATTTCAAAAAACTCTTACTAATAAAATTTATGACCACCAAATGTTTTTTATTAAATTTTTTCATGTTTATTATATTTCTCATAGATTTTAACATCTCTTATAGAGTTCTCATGTGTGAAGCATTTAAATTATAATATTTAATTTTTTTTATTGATTTGAATATTTGTATGTTTTTTTTCTAATAATCAAAAATATATACCATAAAAGATCCTGGAGTGCAAAATTCCCTTTGATTTTTTATTTGTATTTTATTAAAAATACAAAATATTTTTATTTACTGAACCTAGAATAACTGGTTTTGGGACTCACAGATGGAATTAGAGCAACATTCTAGAAAACAATAGAGGTTATATGTTGAAATTTGGGGAAAATATAAGCAGTAGAGTATAGAATTTTAGCAATTCTAACTTTTCTTTATTCTAATTATGGATATTCAGTTGTTTCATTAGTCCAAATATCGAATCTGAAGAGCATAATTATTTTATAGGAGAGAATGTAACATCCCAAAAATTTTGAAGTTATTAATAAATGTTTTGTATTTATATTAAATTATGTTATGAAATATAATATATAAAATTTATTGAAAGAATTATGTCAAAAAAAATTATTTTAAATTTTTTTAATCAAAAAACAATCACCTAACAATACATGATGAAATAATAAATTATTTAATTATGATTTTATTAAAATTTTAGTTTTAAAATATTTTGTTACAACATAATAAAAAAATATTAATATCAAGAAATAGGATTTAATTTTAATTTTATATTCAGAATTATGACCAAATAGGGTTTATTATTTTTATTTTTCTACATAATATTTTTCTATAAATATATTTATTTGAATATTTTTAAAATATATGTCTCATATTACAAAATAAATTATTTATTAAATTTTTAAAAATAATAGAAATTTATAGTAAAATAATAAGTCTCTTTTGAAATTAAAATGACTATCATTAATAATGTAAAATTTTTCATAGCATATAATTTGAATATAAACACATATTTTCCATTAAATTAGTTTTTATTACAATTATAATTTAACTCTTAAAATTTATTTATTATTTATAATTTCATAAAATTATATAATTATATAAGTGATGATATAATTAATGATATAGTCATATTTTTAAATTCAATATAAAATATATTTTATAATAATATTTATCGATATTTTAAAAATATTTTATATTAATAAATAATATTAATATTTATGAAATTTATTCTATAAAATTATCAATTATGAATTAGTTTTATGAAAATTTGAATTATAAATATATATAATTATATTATTAAAACTAAATTACATATATATCAAAAGATATAATGATAAAAAATGGAATTGGATGGGGTAAAATCGAACCAAGGAGTTCGATTAAACTAATGGGGGGGGGGGGGTTGTCCAGTAGGGCTCCAGTGGAGTCAAGGCCAATCAGACCTTGATTTATTGGAAATATAGGCTACAAATTTGTGTATTAATGGAGGTCTTGATACAAATAAAGGGTTCAAGTCTTGCTCGAAGGGGATCAACCACTGGTTGAAGACCGAGCACCATCAAATGATATATGAAGTCAGTTAGGGTTTTAGATATCAAGAAATAAGGAATAATGTTTATCATACTAAAAACAATATGAGGTAGGTTTTTTAAATTTATAGGTGTATGAATCATTTGGAACCCTATGCCTAAAATTGATTTCGGTTATCCTTTTTTCATCATATTTGTTTTCTTATTTTAAGGAAGTATGTTCATCAGTGATGAATATCTGACATGATATATATATTATTTATTAATTTTTTTTATTAATAAGGTATTTTCAAGAATTCATTGAATAAAACCAAACTAAATATAATCTAGTTGGATTTAACATTGTGAAAAAACTTGTTTTGATTGGGTTTTGGTCAATAAAATACAATTTGGCCCGAAATATATATATATATATATATATGATTTTTAACTATTCTGATTTTAGTGTGAACTAAATATTTATATTTGTTTTCTATTTTTTTCAATGGCATCTCCAGTACAATTCTACTCAGAAATTATTTTTTTAAATATTATATAAATGGTGATTTTTTTTATAAATAGGTGTTCCATTAGTGTTAATCAAAACTACCGCTCTGTTTTCTATTTTGGGGTTCTTTAAACCTTTATCAAGTTATCCATCACTTATTGAGCACCACACTATCTTCTACACCTTTCATTCTTTGTTTTTAGTGGGTTTATGCCTTGATAGTAGTATGTATGAATTTTATGTAAAGGAACTTATTTTTACAAAATGATCAAACATTTTTTTGTATATTTCCAATTCAAACATGTTTTTTGCTTTAAAGTTTTCATGTCAGGTTGATATTTAAGTAATGTAACTTCTTTATTACTTTATAAATTCTATATCAGTGATAAAAACAATATATTTTCTTTAAATTCAAATAGTTTCTTTATGAAAATATTTATTTGGGATTATTTTTAAACTCATACATTGTTTTTAGTATATATTGGGTTTAAGAAATTATTGTAACAATTCATTAAAATTTTCAATTTATTAAATATTATTTTTAAATTAGTATATATTTTTATATTTATTGGTAAATTATTTCATCATTTTAATGAATGATAAATTCATTTCAAATCATGGTACATATAAATTGTATATTTCCATGCTGATAAAAGTTGAAATTTATTTTATAAATTTTAATAATTAAAATTTTATGTGTATAATATAATTGTTAATTATTAATATTATTCAACCATTATTTATGTGAATATAAATTTAGAATTTCAATTATGTTATATGATGGTTTTTTTTGAATTTGATCGATTATTTTATCTATAAAATATTATTTTCAAATATCATATTATGAATAAATTAAATTGATATTTAATAACTTTATTTAAGGATGAGTTTTAAACGATAATGTTTAGAATTGTAATGAAATGAAATTCATGGAAAATCTTGAGTAGATGAATGTTAATTTTTATTTTTATTAAAATTTCATGTAATGGATTTTGTGATGAGTTTTTGATGTTACAAATATATGATTTGATTTCCAATAAATGTTCATATTTTTATATATATATATAAATTAATTTTTAATTTATATTTAATGAATAATTTGTTTTTAATTAAAAAATAAAGTAAAAATTATACATATATATAGGGAAATCTTATAAAATATAAACTTAAGCACCTGAACATTTAGAACAGGGTAGGGAAATGGGTAGTGACCCAATATATTAGAAACGTGTATAGGACTAAATAGCCTTCTTCGATTCAAGTGGCCTCATGGTTATTTTTTTCAATATATTGCAATATGTTTCTCTAAAAAATCACTGGATTATTTTTAAATTATTTTATATTGAATAAGTATTTTTTCAAAGTACTCTATTATTTTCAAAAGCATTGTATTTATAATAAATTTTATTAAACACCTTATTGGGAAAATTAATTATCCAACTTTTCTTCTATTAAATGTTTACATGATAATAATATGTCTTGTGGTGTTTAATATCACTTATCAAGTTTGAGCACATAAAGAATTTTAATTATATAATATTATTATTTTTTGTATAAATATGAATATTTTTTTTTATAATTCTCTAAAATATATTATGAAAATTTTCCTGGAGTGTAGAAAATTTATTATATTTTTCATTTTTCTTGTATATAAAAATACATTGTATTTTTATGTGTTGAATCTAGATGTGTAGGTCTGGCGCTTCACAATTTAATTAATTTTAAATAAAATGTATATAGTAATTTAAAAACAACTCATAACTCACGTGTCATGTAAGGAATAAGGATAGCCAAAAAAGTAAAAAATTACCCCTAAAATATCTACCTCTATTATTTTCCTCACTAGGAAATAGAATTTGACATTTTTGATTAATAATATCATGTATTGATATCCTCACCTGACCAAATTTCATCGCCTAGTGATGTAAAAAGTCCACCAAAATGTGTACGACTATGTATGCTAAAATACATACATGGGGATTACCATCATGAAACACACAATTTATTATCACGTCTGAAAAAGACTGTGGGGGATCTGACTCATGTGGATATGTTTGATAGGAAGAATGGGAATAATGGGTTGGGTCCATAGGCTAGGAAAGCTATGTAGGTTGTGACTCTTCTTATCAATTTTTCAAACATGGCTTACACATATGATTGAATTTTATTGTCCATAAACTTTTTCACGTGTTTCGTAAAATCTTTTATTAAATAAATTTATCAGTCTCCTTATTTAATAATTTTATGAAAAATAACATTTCTAATAGTAACACCCATCTCAATTCTTATTCTAGAGCCAGAGTATTCTTAATTTTCAAAAGTGATCGCTTGGATGTTTATCCAGCCCTTAAGGAAAATTTCCGTGTGTCTCAATATCTTAATGTTCATCCTAAAAAATGTTTAATTATATTTTTTAATTTCAAAATACAATCATTTATGGAAAATATAAATTAATTTCATATATCTTTTTTAGTTAATTTGTTATATTACATTATAATACACTTTTTATTTTCTCTCACTGAATTACATTTTTTACGTACTATGGAGAGATGGAAGAAGAAACTATACATATTAAGAAACACTAGTATATGGAGATAATAATTCATCAAAATATTTTGTAATCATTTTCTCATCTATTATATCATACACTGCATGTGATAAGGTATGTGGTTATATGTTCTGAAGATGGATATCATGTTGACATATCATAGAGTCTTATTATATGAAAATATAGTATTATGTAATTTTGAAGTATAAATGAAATATTATAATATAGAATAATTATCATACCATTAATTCTTTATCATGTTTGCTAGAAACTAATTCCTTCCAATTAATTGCATCTAAAACTCCATTCTTGAGACATGTGTTTTCATTATGTAACATAAAAAAACAATAATTTTTTCAATTTCATTTTAAAATATCTCAATCAAAAAATTGAAAAATATAGAAATCGATTATTATTATTTTTGTTTAATAAAATTTTAAAGTCATTTATAATTAAATTAATTAAATATTAATCATTCAAAATATATAATATTCAAAAAATGAGTCAAAATAAACAAATTTAGATTTTTTACCATCAAAGAATACCCTTGCTGCTATTTCACCTACATATCGTAGAACATATCATCAGGATATAAAATTTTAGTCCTTTAACGTTCAGTTATTGGGAAATAATTAGTAAACATCATTTTATATGTAATAGTTGAGTAATTATAATCATAAAAATTAATAGGTATTATTCAGTATCCATATGAATGTAATAGTTTTGTAAAACATGTAATACCACACTTACCATTTCTAGATATATATTTTTCTATAGAAAGTCTATACTCCTCTGTTTGAGGAACATCAGTTATCATGTAACTATATTTTTTAATTTAAATTTTGTATTCATTATAAAATTAAATAATTTAATATATAATATTATTAAAAAAACATGTTCCTCGATTAATGTTCTTCTTATACATTGTTTTCCAATAAAATGGGAAAATTTAATGAAACTCTAGGTACCTATATATTATAATATAACTAAATATCTAAAAAATCACTAATTAAGAAAAATATTATTGTAAGAAAATAGTGGAACACATTTGTATGTATAATGAAAATAATTATTTCATGATTCATAAACAAGAACAATATGCAAGTTATACTTATAGATAACAAAATTTATTATAAATTGATAGAAACATTTATAAATTCAAATATCACCACTATAAAAATGTTTTTTATATGTGTAAATTAAACAAAAAAATAATGAGCTATGTCTGGAATTCAAGATAAATGTGTTTATCCATAAATATAGAATATAAAATTTAACACAGAAATCATATAATAATAAAATATATTTCATTAAGCATCCATTAATGAATCAAAAATAGTGTTTTTGAATATAAAAAATTGGAAAAAAATATCAATATTTACCAGAAAAATTATGAGCATAATTTAGTGTTTTCACATACCCCATCACCATGATAATTTCATATACAATGAACTATGTTTTTAATATAGTCATTATTATTATCCATAAATCACACAATAGATGAATAATACTCAAAAAATTTATAGCGTCATTATAATACTCTTCTCCCAAATGAATATATTTCCATTGAAAAACGACAGACAACTGATCATTAATTGAATCAATGTCATAAAATATTTTTGGTCCATATACCATCATTATAAATTGATCCCTTTTAACCTAAATATTTTGAAATCAACCAGCCTAATACCATAATAATAATAGTTCACAACACTATTACTATCAATCATGTCGCACATATACAATATGAATCCAAATTTATTATAACCAATTTCTTATATATCGTTAATAACTTAAAATTATTTCATTGATGTATTGGTTTTTATATTTTTCACATGGAAAATGTAGTGATTCAGCGATGTCCAATACCCAACTATTTTGAAGATTACTCATATCATCATATTTTTTATATGTAAAATTTTGTACCCATAAATATCAAAACTAGAAAACGTGATCACACTAAGAGATGGTTCCCATAACAACCATTTCATTGATTCATATGTAAATAAATCTTTGATGATTTTATCTTTAAAATATTGATCAAATTTCTTTTAATTCTCAATCATCAACTACATTTCTTTTATATTTGGATATCATACTTTTATATCAGTAATCTGTTATAATATATTTGGTTAAACATCGTTTATATTTTTTAAAATGTATAATTGTGAATGCATCCCATCATCAAGTCAAATGGACATTACCATTATGCCATGAATACCTTTACCTTCATAATCAATTGTTAAATTCAATGTTATACGAAGAAAATATGATCCCATCATTAAAATAACCAATAAGTAATTAAATATCCTCTTCTAATACAACTTTTTGAAAAATAGAGTTCTCTGATTGTTGAATATTTTTAACGTATCCTTATAATATTATCACTTAACATTGGAAAGGATCTATTTAAGGTAAATAAAAAACAACATATTCTTATCACTCATGAAATATAAATCACATGAGGAGAAATTATATAAAAAATATAGGTGGGAAACACACTTCAAGTTGAATAATTATAATATTGACTTCATTATACAACACATATAATAAATTTTGATCAATATTTTTATTATAAATAGATTTGAAAATATTACATACCCAAATGTCAGTTTATTTGATATATGCATGAAATATGTCTTGTAATGCGGCCGGTAAAAATTATTGAGATAATACATGATAATTTAATTATATAAAACCTATTAATTTAATATCCATTAATGAAAAATATCATCAAATTTGATGAATATCCCCAAGGTACACTAAACCCATTCAGAAACTAAAAAAATTTATCTTCTCACTCTTGAAAAATATATTAGAAGTAGGAGGTAAATATGTTTTGTCTCATTTCATAGAGATACATAAGACCAAATGAATTCTCATTGATATTAGGTTTAATATTCCCTGCCACAAAAATTTCTATTTCCTTCTATGTCTTAAAACATTAATATCAAATTTCCACTTATATTTTTACCTTCATGAAAATTTAAATGTTAATTTTTACCATATGAATATCTATTAAGGAAGTTCGAGAAAGAAAAATTATCTCCCCCAGATTTTTTTGATGACCATAACATCCTTTCATTCTATATATGAAATCAATATTTCTCACCATGTTCTAATATTATTGAACTGATAAAGGTTGTGGGTGAATATTGTATTATTGTAAATTGTTAAATGCTTCCATAAATATAATTTATGGATAATCAGTTTGTAAAAATATCTGATGTCTAATGTACATCGTCTTCCTACCATTATATAATTTTTAATATGAATTCACTTCATCACAAATTGGACAAGATCTAGGACCCTTAACATGGTATCCAACATTGTTTCCAGGTGTGGGAAATAAGTTAATAGTGATCATTTCATAGTACACCAAATAAATTTCTATTTTTTGTATTCCTAAAAAACTATAACTCCTACCTCACATAGTAGTTTTGAATCTTCAATCAATGGTGAAAGACATATATCAATATCCTCTCATGGATATTTTTGTCTATAAATCATCATGATCATCATGAAATATTATTTGTTTATAAATATATGTGGTGAAACGTTTTAAAACAGAAAAAAAATTCCATGAACGTGGTTAGATATTTAGGCCTTAATGTGGATTCATTCCATAAGGGCAGAGTCCCATTATGATATTTCCATATTCACTTCCAAAACCAGGGAATTTGTTTTCAAATATCATCCACTATGGTTAATTAAAATGGGAACCTATGTGACCAAAATATATTTTCTCATTTTTCTGCCATCAAACCCTCTCTTCATCAATTGAATTAGAAAATAGACATTTCACAGAATACATTAATAAAAGAGACCAAATTTCATTAGTATGAGGTTTTATTTAGGTAACCAATAGTTAATTAGTGTTATATTATTTGTATTATGGGAATATAAAAACTTTATTTAGGTAGAGGTTTTATTGTCGTACCGAAGAGTTAATCAGAGTTGAATTTTTCAGGCATATTGTAGTGTGATACCCACCATTTAAAACAGTTTAAAAAATATTGATATTCAATCCAATATAGAAGATATTCAATACGGAAAGAATATATCATTTTTACCCTAATATAATCAGGAAAAATATTTTCCTTTTATTATAACTAGAATCTGGAAGCTCATTGCATTCGGTATGATTCAATTTTAAATGTTCAAGAAACATTGAGAATCATTTATCAATCCAAAAATTTATTTATTTAAAGTTATCTAGTCTTAGAACCACTAAGAAGACAATATATTTAGTGAGTCTTAAAAATATTATTTTTTCATAATCTCAATAAAATCATTCAATAGTTGATGTTTTTCGATGGCTTTAAGGCCTATTAAATGAATTAATCCCTTAAAATGATCCTTTGTCCAATTCTAATTATTTTATATAAGGATAGATGTTTGGTTTATCTTTCCTAGACCCTATTAGACTGAACGTGTATACTTATGAATAAAACCATATAAAATGATATGATACTAGAAATCTATAAAACATAACATTCACACATTTAAACACTTAATGTCTAGAATGAAATCCAAAAATCTATTTGAAGGATTAATTTATCAAATTCATATTGATTCTCAAATCATTCTTCATATTAATCAATGGTTGATAAATTTATCCAATTATAATATATTAAATACCTAATATCAAAATATAAATTATGAAAATATTAAAACATAAGAAATTTTAAAAAATATATATATAAATAAATTTTAATCATAATAAAATTGTCAAAAATATTGGCGACCATGAGAGAAATATCTAAGATTGTTATGGATGAAATAAAAAAGAAAATTACTCTAAAGATTCATCTTATTTAAATAACTAATTATAATTTATGTTTCATTACATTAATAATGGATTAAAAATACCATTTGCACGTGTATATTGATTTTATTAAATTAATTGTGTACATTACTAATTTTGATCTACCATGATCATTATTTTTATTGATCAATATTAATCTTTAGATATCCAAGAATAAATATTGTTAAATATAAATTCAAAATATTCATTATCAACGTCAATGGTAAATTAAATAAGTAAAAATTAAATTAAAATGATGTAGTGATTACAATAAACGAAATTAAAAAGAACACATTGGTTGAAATTCAAAAACCCATCATGGTATTACCGGAGGCAAATATATAAAGAAATCATTTTAACTGTAATATAATATCAAATAATTTTGAATAAAATTACTCTTGTAATATATTAAAATGAATAAAATTGAAAATTATTTATTTCATAATAATATTTAGGAAAAAATTACAATATGTTAATATGGGATTCAATAATTTCAAGATGTGATTAAAATATGATCATGTCATCAAAATATTTGATTAAATGTCCAAAACATTTATGATAAATTATTATTTACTTTAATAAAAAAATCGACTATTGTGATTATTATAAATCAAAATCATAAAATAAATTTAATTATATTATAAATTATAGTGGTTTTTATTAGTGTCCAATATTACATTTGGTTGAAATGATTGAAAAATTGATGTATTAAGTAGTAAACTTTTTAGTGAATTCTAATAAATATATTATGAAATATAAGAATCTATATATTCTTGATGTTTGTGATGATAATCTAAAAATATATAATTCGATTAGAATCAAAAATGAAAAGGGCCACTAATACTAGTTCCAAATGATATATATATTTAATTTTTGGAAGAACACCATTTCATAATTCAATCAAATAAAAAATTTATATAATTAAATGAACATTAGTTTAAAAAAATTTAAATAACTATAAAATGAATACAATGAAATATATAGATAAATAAAAAATTATACTAATAATAAAATAATTTTCCTTCAATATTTTAAAAAATAACATTAATAATTTTAAGATTGATAATGAAATATTGATCCTAATTATAGATTTAATACCATGTTTTTTGTGAAATTTTGAACACAACATGATTGAAGAAACATGTCTATAGAAAAAATAAGAAATAAGATCATAAAAATGATCATATACAATTGATGGTCTTCCAGAATAGTGTTTTCAAGAATAATATTTTTTGGGATCATGAAACATTAATGAATGATTACATATTGGGGATCAATAATCATGAAAGGATGACTAAATTCAACTAAAATAATTGTCAATGACTGTCAGGTGGATATCGTTTTTATTGTCAACTGGAATAGGATTTCTAGGAAATAAATAATTTTATTGATCATGAATCTATGATAAATGATATGAGATTGAGGATAAATTATCATCAAAATATGATTAAAATTTATTTAAATCAACTAAACTGGAGTTCAATGATTTGTGGGTGGCATTCGATGTCATTGCAGGTCGAGATAAAATCTTTTTTTAATAATTTTAATGAAGGATTTAATCTATGATTGTTTTTTAAAGGGAATTAGCATCAGTTTTTTAAAAAGTGAAATTTAAATTTTTTTTATTAATATTCTATATTATCTTTTAGAAACGGGCCCTAAAAAAAATTTATTCACTTTTAAAATCAGGTTATAATAAACCGGCATTATAACCATGATGTTAAAAATAGTATTTATTGTAGTGTTTGAATGATTTTCTATAAATCCAAATTAATTCATTTGTAGTATGGTTTCACAGTTTACTAACATATGTGATTTTCCAAAGTCTTAAAGGGATTATTTTACTATAAAATTTTATTTTGAAGAGATAATTTGGGAATTTATATCACATTGAGCACACAAGGTCACTAATTGATAAAAGAAAATGCATATAAACAATGATTATTTCAAAAATATTATTAGATATCTCATGATGAAGGAAATTAATATGAATCAATAAGTATAAGAATACAATGAATCCAACTATGTAAAAAATAGTTCAAATCTACCCTTGATGACTTATCTAGATTTGATGTTAAAAATTTTTCACATGTAAACTGAAACTTGAAATAATTCTTTATAAAAAGTTAATATTCTTGTCAAACTAAAAAAGTGTTACAGGATGTGGTAGGATATGAATCCCTAAAAATTTATCACATGAAATATAATTAACCCATCTAACAAAATTGGATTATATAAAATAAAAAATATATAATGTTACAAATTGATATAACTTTGAGTTGAAGAGATGATACAATGGACTCAACTTCCTCAACCCCTTCATGTGAATCGAGAGCTTGGTGCCTTATTGCACAAGATGATGAAGACAATAAGGTTAGTTAACCTCAAACCATTTCCTCCCCTTTTTCATCTTATGTTGTTACCAATTTAATGAAAGAATAAATATCATGCATATATATTAATATACTATTATTCTTAATGGAAAAAATTAAGTGTTTTCGAAATCAAAAATGAAAAAGTTTTAAATAAAATATTATCTTATAAGATTCAATTTTAATTTGTTACTAATATATATATTAGATTTTTTATTTTAAGAAATTATTATTATTTTTGAAATAATTATATCATAATTAAATAGGGAATACATTTATGATTTTTTAGAATATACATATTTTTCTATGAATAGTGAAAAATTCCAATTTTTTATAAAAGTCATTTCTTATCAATAAATTATTTAATATTAAAGTACCAATATTTATTTACATGATTTAATGTAACATTTTTATTATTTATTTATATTTAGTAGACTATATTATTTTTACTCAGCTTCATGTTGTATTTTAATATATGTTTGTTTTCAAGTCAAAAAACCAAATTTTTCAAAAAAGTAATTTAAAATGAATAATTTTTATCGAATTTAATTAATTAAAATAATACACACATAGATATTTTTTAAATTATATATATATATATATTAAATACTAGTTATTATTGATTATTATTCCCCAAATTATTATTATTAATCATAGAGATAGTATAAAACATTTTTTATGAGGTGTATATATATCCCCTTTGAAATGTTATATTGTAAATTTATATACTGTAATTATATTTAATTTTTTAACTATTATTATTTCATGCGAAAAATGATTTAAATATTTATAAAGTGGTTAGATACTTTTATTTTAAAAAATTCATTTAATATTATCCTTCTAACTCTATTTTTCTTCCATGACCATGTCCTAAAAAATATATTATTATAGAAATGAGAGTTTTATGAAGATAATATTTTTCATTATTTCAATGTATTTCATGAAAATGTAATCTAGGTATGTAATGTGTACCTTGATTCATAAACTAAAATAGGAGTATTTTACTTAAACGTATACTGTGAAAAATATATTTCAACCAATGTAACCATTACATGAATTTTGGAATCATTTTTAATATTTCATGTTTTATTCTAAAAAATATCATCATTCCCTTTTTGGGTTTTTTTTGTAATGAAAAAATTGGTTTTCTAATGGGTGGATATTTTCATATCTGAAATTATTTTCTTTTCAATGAAAAGAATTTTACATTATTGTGATGTTGAAAATTTAATGATTTTTTGTGCTATGATTATGTTATGGTACATGAAAACAATTTATATCAATATTTTGATAAGTTATAATACAAGGTTGGTCACATTATATACTAAGTATTGGTGGTTATGTTATTACCTAATGATGGGTTGTCACATTTTAATCCACTGACAGTTGGTTCTATGATATCTCTCAAATGCAATCGGTATTGAAGTTGACCATATGGTTATAAAATTTTTAACAGTGATATATAAAATTACATCGCAAGATACCTATAATATTTACCTATAATTCTTATAGTATTTAATCATTTTTTTAGAAAACATTTTCTGCTCTTTTCATGTGAAAATTAATTATTTATTTTTTTCTAAGAGAATTTATATAAAGGAAAACATGTCGGGGTTTTTTTCATGTTTTTGCAAGACTAACAGTTTCCTTTGTTCTTATATCCCTTAATGGTATTATGGTGATCATAAAAAAATTAAAACATTTTTTGTAGGGTTTTAGGAATTTTATGTGAAAGAAATAATCCGGTTTTAATGTCATGAAATATTTTCATAAAAATAAATTTTTTTTAATATTAAACATTTATTTTTTTAAATGGATACAAATCATAAGTGTCCATGATGAATTATATACTTATGTTATGAATTATTTGTGTCCTAATTCACTAAAACTATAAACATAAAAAGATCCTAAAAGGTAAGATAATGTCTTCTTGACATATAACCCAAGATTATGTAATGAATAAGGTATTGTACATCTATATTTTCCAAATTATTCCCATATACTTATTTTTTTATCCTCAAGTATCATTGGTATTGAAGACCATAAAAAAACTCCTAGTCAATGAAAAAAAATTTCTGAACAAAACACAATATAAAAATATCATTATATGAAATATTAACTAGTTCATAATTGAAAAGATAATATTTTAAAAGAGACGGAAGAAATACTTAAGGAAACGGATGAATTATGCATGAAAATTAAGAATCAAATGGAAGTAAATAAGCTCAAATATATAATCAAAAACCATAAACCTTTCTATATCCAATTCACTAAATGTTTTGTTCATCTAAAAAAAATTATTTCACATCATTATAGAAAAATATTTTTTATTATTCATTTTTCGAATCATTAAATGAGATTAATAAATTTATCAAAATAGAATATATTAAATGGTTTTTCCAATATATGATTTTTAATTATTTTGGGAATAACTTTTAATTTATTATATGAATGTAATTTTCTAGAATTAATGATATGAGAGTACAAAATAAATTCATATCTTATTGAAACATATAATATAAAATATCAAAATAAATAATTCTGGATATGTAAATCCTAATCGGATAACATTATCTGACCCCATTTTTTTAATACCAAAACCATTAGTTTTTTCATTTTATAGAAAATATTTCGTGAAATAATAACAGAAGAATTGATAAATAAATAGATATTGGTTTCTTAGGAAATATATTGTATACCATATTTAATTCAAAAATATCAATATACTATAAGGATTTCATGCTATCTTCTATGATGAATTAAAGTTCAAGGTAATCAGTGCATGTAAAATCGACATTTATAACTCGAATCTCATTAAAAATAATTTATTTTTTAAATTTTAAATAATAAATAGGTAATTTTTTTAAATTATTTGTTAATTTTTTTAATATATTTTTTAAAATAATTTTTGGAATGTTTTTAACTCAAAAGTAAATATTTTATTTGAAAGAACTTTTTTTGAAAATATTTATCCAATAAATAATTATAATCTCACTGGCCAAAAAATAAAAGGACTAATTTCACAATATAGTGATATGTGTCATTTTGCTACACCTTATGGTTATTATAGCACACAATTTTTAATCATACTCATCCATTGTCAACTAGTATGATATTTACCCAAACTATATTTCAAATAGTACATAGTTTATGAACAATGACAATGTGATATGGGAAAATTCATATTTTAAATCAAATGGTGGATTTATTATTCTAAAGGTCCAAAATTAAATCATAATTATTTAATAGGAACATTGGAAAATTGAAGTATTTGGATTTAAATAATAAAATTCAATTAATTCTTAAAACCATATAGGATTCATTTGGGATAATCTCATACAATTGAACTGTTCAATTCATTCATTAATTTTTTTGAAAAATTATGATTATTAAAAAGATTTTCATATTATTTTTACAGAAAATAAGAATTATATGGTATTCAAAAATAATAAATTTGATAATTTATGATATCCTCAAGGATACAAAAGTTTTCCTAAAAATTAATTCCCCCTTAAAACATGTTAGTTGAAAGGTGAAATAAAATAATCTAATAAAATTCTCAAACTATATTAAACAAATATGATTTTTCTAAATGTTTCTAGGATGAGGAGATAAATAATGAATTAGTTATCATTTATCATTATCTCAAAATAAATCTTCACCAAAATAACAATCATAATCTTTATAAAAATACAAAACACAATGTTTTATTTTTTAATGTTTTTAGATGTAAATATTTTTTAGACTAAACTCCATCTTAGAATAAGTGATTCAAAATATGACTAAATTATCTTTATTGTATTCTATAAATCAATAATGGAATATCAAGTGTTTAACTAGAGAAATAAAATATTATATTATATAACTCATATATTTTTATTGAAAATTTCTCTAAAAATATTAATCAAATTTTTTCTTCTAAAAATGATGTTTTAACATAAAATAAACTGTTAAATATAAATAAGATGATTTTAATCAAGAATAAACATAACATTATTAAACTATAACTATTAAAATACATAAATTATATTTACTTTAAAATATTATTGGTAATTTTCAAGCAATACCATGTATAAAAATACATTTCCAAAATGAGGTTGAATATCCTTCCTTTATTTCCTACAAAACCCCCAAAAAATATAATGATTACTTTAAAAAAAATCAATTTTTTCTCTAATCAGAAGATAAATTAAATAAATTCACTAGCAATAATGTATATACTATCATGGAAATTCTTAGGGATCATTCCATCATAGGAATTAAATTAGATTTTAGGAATAAGTTAGTTTAGATTAGCAATATCACTAGAAATAAATCACCCATCAAAGACATTGTTTATTAACAGTAAAAATTAGTTTAATATTTTGAGACCATTCCTATTTGTTCTTCTTATGAATCCATTTGAATCATATAACTATTTTCTAATCCCTATAGTTTCAAACTATTTGAAATGGATAATAAAACAGACCATTTAATTTTTTTTATTCTTTAAATTTTTTAGTGGAAGAATGAATTATTTAAATGTTTATTATTTTTACAATCATGTTTTCAAATAAATAAAGCTATTTATTTTTTAAAACAATCCCTATGGACATTGAATAAAAATTTAGAGAACTTTTTTTAATTAATTTTTCAATGGAGAAAATGGATTCGTCTTTTTTCTAAAATAAATCTAAAATGATTTTTTACCTATCTGAATTTATATTGATGATTTTATTTTCATCTAAACCAATTAATACTGTTGTTTTTAATTTATTAATTTAATGAAAATTGAATTTTAAATGTTATTTGTGGTTGAATTCAAATTATTTACTCATTTATAAATTTCAAAAAATATTGATTTTATTTTTCTAATCAATGAAAAATTAACTAATGAACTATTAAAAGGATTTATCATGGATCAGTATGTGGAAATTTCTACACCCAATATTAAAACATGTAATCTAAAATTATATGATTCCAATAAGATTCTATCAAAGATGATTTATAGAATTAGGACTAGTAACCTACTTTATCTTACTAAGATCTGAATGGAAATCATGACTAGTTTTTATATTTTTCTAATTATCATTAAAATCCAATTTATCCGCATCTAAACTATTTTAAATTTATTTTCTAATATTTAAATGGAACTTAAAATAGTTTTTCTATCTAATTGGAACTTATTGTTAATTAACTTATTTTTAAAATTTTGATTATGGTGGATACAGACTTGATATGAAAAGTACAAGTTGTACTTTCCAGTAACATAGAAAATCCCCCTTCTTATGTTATTTTATAATGAAAACATTTATTTCATTTTTTAACATCCCATTATGAATATATAGCCATCGATTGTTGTGATGCTCAAATAATAGGGATTAAAAAATCACTTTGAATTGGGGATTGTATATGCCCAAACCATATTAAATTTTATAACACAGGTTCTATTAATAACACTGAAAATCATATTCTACAATCTTTCTCACTACACATAGATCATTAGATCAATTTATATAGCGGCCTCATCCTAATGGGTGATATCATATTAAAATATTTATAGAAATGATTTCAACTCAACAATATCTCCACTAAATCTATTGATTTTGATCATTTTAATTGAATTAAATTTGATTTTGGAATGGTATGCTTGTGATTATTTATATTTTAACACAAATATCATTCTTAATCCATTTAATTTTATTTTCACCCTTCGTATTTTTAATTCATTTCCTATTTTTTCAAAAATCATGATGTTTTTTATTTAATTGTCCCTTAATTTTTTTATTTATCTCTTGTCTATGATCTCAGTACCTCAATTGTGTACTAATTTAAGGTGGATAATTATCTCTTTAATTCACAATTTTTTCATTAAGGGATTAATTTTTTATGAAATTACTAATTTTAAAAATTTATTATATATTATTTAAAATCATAAAACATATTTTATAAAAAATCAATTTTATCCTAATATTACTATTTTAAGAATTAAAATAAATGTGTTTTAAATCCTAAAAAACATTTTTTGTTTTTTTGTTTTAAATCTATTTAATATTTTATTTCAAAACTTATATGTATAGTAATATATATGATTCAATTTTTTTTTAAAATACTATATTATATCTCATAAGGTAATATTATTAATGATTAATAATGTCAATATATTCTTATCACCTTAAAAATTATTATATTTTATTTTTTAAAAATTAAAAGCATTATTTTGTTTTAAATTTTCACATATAAATAGTCTACAATAATATTTCTCAATAAAGGAATCAATTAATTAAGGTTAAAACAATCATTAATTTTTTCCTTTATTATTTTTTTCATATATAAATTTCTTTTCTGAAAGATTTATTTGCTTTCCTATCTTTATTTAATGCACTTATTTAAATATTTTTTGTAAGCTAAGATATTTTCTAAATTTTTTGTGTTCTTAAATTTAAAATCTATTTTTTCTTGAAATATGTTTTCAATATAAATTTTTTATTGTAAAAATATAATTAAAATTATATATTTATTTTCTCTTAAAATATATCATTTATATATTTTTTTATTAAATCTCCATGTTATTAATTTTTTAATCACAATGCTGGAGAAAATTATTGAACATTAATGGTAAATATATTTATAGAAAAGAGAGTATATATTTACTGAAATATATATGTAATATGTGTTATTGATTAATTTATTTAGAAAACTTGAGTAAATTTTTTTACTATTATTCGAAATATGTCATGTTTCTTTCATTTAATTCTTTGGAATATTGAATATCTTGTTCTAATATCTTGATTAAAATTCTATATATTTTACTCTAGATTTATAATTAGAATATCTTATTATTATAAGTGTTTTTTATTAAAAAAGGGGGTTATAATTGTACCTATATATCTCTCATATTTTAAATGATCAGAAAAAAAATTTATATATCATATGTATTCATTTTATTTGATGAGATTTTATTATTAAGAGTATATATATTGTTCTTAGAGAACAATGAAGGAATTGTTCTGATAATGAAGAACATTTTGAATCCATTGAAGAGGATTTAATGAAATTTTTTATGTTTTAATAGTTATAAAAAATCCATGGAATGATGATACAAGTATAAAATAGAGGAATATAAGGGTTTAAATGGTCCAAATATATTATTGGATCATTTTAGGTATTATAGGATATGTGGTGTAAATCCCTTGGATAACTAATGGTGAGAGATAAATCCAATCATGCAGATGATGTACAGTGGATACCAGGTGGAGGAGAAATATCTAGATGGTTGAAGTTAGAAGATCTAAGAATCCAATAGTAAGAGTACTAGGAACATATCTGGATGATTTGTCTAGCTTGTGGATTTACACCAACAAGTAAAAATTAATTACTTATGTGGACTCTATAACTCTTAAAATCTCATTGGTGATGCTTAATTAATCTATGAAAATTCAAACATTCCTTTAAACTATTGGATCCTATTAATATGTCCCTATAGTGTGTTGGAAAATATATCATGACAACCTATATTACAATTGTTAATTGTGGCAGCTCAATTTGTTTTGATCAATGATCAATGTTTTGATCACTAATGGCAAAGCTCTAGCATATTCCCTCCAATATCAATGTTCTCTGAAGGTCCTACTGAAACACTTACTCAGTAAATTTGGATTTCCTGTTTAAACATGTCGATATCTATTATCACAATTTTAAATATACTTATTTGATATTTGTGAGAATATTTGTAATGGTTCAACACTATTAAGACCAATATTTTTCTCATATCCTTTTTAAATGGGTATTCTGCACTACAAAAGTATGGGATGAGTTATTTTGATATTTATATAAAGATAAAGAAGGTTCACATAATAATAATCATGATGGATGATTTTATTGATTAACTACATTATCTATATATAATAACATCGAACGCCCTACAAAAGGAGAGGAAATATAGGATATCACACTGAGTATTTTCTAAATTACATTATCTAACAATTTTTTTCTCTTTATCTCATTTAATTAATGCTTTCTATATTTCAAAATTGACAATTTTTTTTTATAAATTTCAATTTTCAATTTTCATTATTCACACTCACTCAATTAATATTGAAATTTACAATTTAATGTATACCAAATTTAACTATTTATTGTATCAATACATTTTCTTTTTGAATTTATGTTTTGATTTTTTTTAAATTCCACCTATCCTTTCGTATTATATTTAACAACACATAGTTGTCTGATTCCATGTATCCATTTTTAGGTATCACTTATTAATTTTGAAGAAATTTTTATAAATCATTACATGATCTTGTTTTTTAAAACAAAATCATGTATCTATACCCTTATTCATTGGATATAACATTCTATTTTTAAATTTTATTTTAAAATTGAACCATATTTTACATTATTTCAATAAAATATAAAAAATCAGGTAATTATATTTATTTTCTGAATATAATTATTGTATTTCAATGTGTATTTACATAAATCATGGTGGGGCTTACTTTTAATTAATTTGCACTGTATACACACACACACCATTAGTATGTGTATATGTTTGTTTCTCATTATCTTTTCTAGTTGTATTTTCATATTATATGGTTTTAGAAATTTGTAACATGATTTAGGTAGTATTTATGGTGATAGTGGAATGGATGATAAGTTTTGTAATATATGAAGTTTGAGGTGTATTCAATATTCTATTATTATTTCATAGTTTTGTAAGCCTCATTTTTTTACAATTGTTCTAGGTAATAATATGGTTGATATATTTTTTTTGGATTATAATTTTATTTTTTCCCTAAATTTATATAGCTTATTAAAATTTAAATGTTTACAACTTAATTTTTTAATTAACCTAGTAAATAGTTGAAAGCCTTTGAATATTTTGAACAAGATTTTTGGATTACATTTGGATGAATCAGATACAAATTCTTGGTATATTTGGATGAATTTCTATAGAAAAAGTTTATATTATTTATATATTACAATATACATTTATTGAATAAATATGTTATATTAAATTTAATTTTTGTTAGATTTTTTTCCATGATGTAATATATTGGAAGAATGGGTGGAATATAAATTGAATAAGTTATCAAATTGGGAAATTATTACATGAAGTTAAATATTAAATAGCAAAAGATAAATTGAATTATAATAATTAAATCTATAAAAAATTAATTCATGAATAGGTAATAAAATACAAAAAATTACAAGGATATTCAATTTTGTTACCCAAATAATGGGGAGGGATACAAATATTAAGGATCTTCTAATGTGTTTGAAATCAATAAATAGAAAGGTAGATATATTTTCAATTAAATTATGAATAAGTGGAGAATATCATGTTAAAAAACTAAAATTATTGATTATGATTGTTGTTATATATAAATCATATACAAATGTTTCTCAAAGAAAGATATAATTAAATTGATAAAACAATTGACTTATTTCAAAAAATAGGAATGTGTGATTGAAGACCAAAGTGAAAAATAATGAATGGGAATCTATAGATTAATATTAAATGAGATAGAAATACACATTTGAGTAACTTACTGATAATATTCATTCTATTATTAATAAAATAACTCATTTTTTAAAATTACTAATTTTCTATGTCTTAGAATTGAATTATGTGTTAATATTATTGCACATCATGAAATGATATTGACTATAAAAATTATGAATAGTATAAGGAGATAAAAACCAATTAATAATAAATATACTATTATAAACTAACTTTACTAAAATTATATAAATAATTTCACACTTACCATAAAACTATAAAAAGAAAAAAATAACTAGGAATATTTTAGGAGTTATCAATGGAAGTGTATGAATTTTTTAGTGAATTATTTATTAATAATGAATGAGAATATTTGATTGTAAATTGTGTTTAATGGAAAAGTTACTATTAGTATCTTACTATTTCTTTACCATTGGTCAATATGCATATTATAAAATAATAATGTAGGGAATTATGGCCATTATAAATATATCTTTTAAAAACTGATCGTTGTTATTGTTGTATTTTATAGGCAACACTAAGATCTAGTTAATGTACATGGTAGATACCATGTACTCAACCTATTGGAACATCCATTATAATGTAAATATATTAGATATTGGGATGTAGACAGAATATGTAGTGTTCAGACTTGATCATTCCCATGATAATGTTCAATTACTAAGACATTTGCAAATCCTTTTAAAAGATATTATCATGTATAAAGAGATCACCACCCAATAAATATTTATTGAACCATTCCATTAGAGTAAAACCATCACAACCCACACCAATAGAGGGCATGGTAGTGTTATACTTGGTTTTTTATCTATACCTTAATAACTATTAATGTGTAGGTTTATAATAAAATGAAACAGTGGTTATATTTATCCTATATTTTTAGTAATACAAAATATAAAATGCACATGATTACAACATTACAATGATAAATAAATTTTCCACATAATTAATACGTAATTATATCTTTAAGAAATATATACGTCTAGTATTAATTATAAAAATTTTAGTGACATATTCATATATTTGTAAACAATTAAAAAAGTGTTTTAAGAAATATTTATTTGTATATTAATAAAAAAACAATTTAATGAAATCATGTTTAGTTTATCTATTAGATAAAAACATGGTCACATTATAAAAATTGATAAACATTAATAAATTGTATGTTTATATAAAATTATTTTATTCATTTTTGGAAAATTATTTTTTAAAAATAAATATTTTTTTAAAATATCTGATTTGAAATTATCTGTCGGTTATTTTTCATAATTTTTTGAGAGATAAAAAATTTTGTGTTAAATGTAAAATATGATATAAATATTTCTTAAGTATTATAACCATATAATGACTTCATTATGATGTAATAAGTACTATGATGTCTCTTATCGACTATAAATGTTTTTTATCATTAAAATATTGTCTTTTAAAATAATTATATTTTTCCAAACCTATAATGAATCTCCAGAAAACAAAACTATATATTACATTTTTAAGAATTATTATTTATAAATAAGGATATTGTGAACAACCAAAATAATATAAATTAAAGGGCATTATCTCATAAACTGTTAAAATTATAAAAACACTCCACCATGGTAATTACTATTAGCTAAAACCTAGAGAATGAAAATGTTTTTATATTTGTATAACATTGTATCCAAATCATATATATAGAAATTAATACATTGACCCTCCTTTTATCTATAATGAACTAACCAATATCTAATTTCTCTCCCCTAAAAAACATTGAGATATAATTTCATTTAATTTTTACTTATTAGAGTCAATTAAATGTGTGTATAGGGTTCTATTTAGGTCTTTTGAAGCTTTTGGAAGGCACATTGAATGTAAGATATTCTTTTCCCCCATCCATTTATTCAAGAAATTATTCTGAAATATTCCATTGTATTTTCATATTATAATTCCATAATAATTTCAAAATAATTTAATTATCTTAACAAATTTACCAAATAATGAAATAATACCATTATCTCCCTTTAATACCGATCTATAGAATATTGTGTGTATCCATTACTCTTCTAAAACCAAATATTTTATTTTCTATACCACTATATTTAGTTATGAGTAACCATTATAATTTATATTTATTTGAATTAATATATATATAAATTTACTATATTTATTTGGAATTAATATGAATGAAACTCACATTCCCTTCCCATTGGTTTTAAATTATGACAGGATCATGAATTTAGGCCCATATTAGGTAAATGTTTTTTATATGAAACATGTTATTATTCTTCTTGGGTTATTGATGAAATGATTTATTATGATATATGATTTATGTGTAACACTTAAATTTTTAGTTATGTTACTCAATATAGAAAAAATGAATTATGGAATTTTTTTATATCATGAGATACTATATACAGTTCATGAGTAGCTAGCCTGTAACATATTGTTATAATGTATTGGAAGTGATCCTTATCATATACTTATATACCCTTTTATTCAATTTTCCATGATTTCATTATCTTATGTTATAATATATAGTTTTATATGTTTTTATTTTATATCTTATGTTCATCATATTTTAAATATCATGTTATACCTCTTACCTCAATAGTTACATTTCAAAAACATGACTATTCCAATACTAAGATTTATAGCCCATCCATTTTTATATATATTCCACCATGTAATCCATTATTGTAATAGAATATCATTGGTATTTAGGAAAACCTTTTAGAAACAAAATAATGAAAATACAATATACCTTATGTGTTTTTAACCATTATTCTTATATCAAAAAACCACCTATAGGTGCTTGGTTTTATTTTTGTTAAATTGGATGGTAAAAATAAAGAAGTAAATATTTAATGAGTTTTTATTTATTATAATTAGTATAAAAGAAATATATATTTATTTTTTAAGAAAAATTATTTAGAAAAATTATTAAACCTCATAGTGATATATCAAAATATTGGAAACCCACATAATTTTTTTAGAAGTATAGAGTTTGTGGTTTCTTATCTAGGATATACCTAATTATAGATAAATATGTTTGATAAAATAGTATTAAAACATACACCTAGGAGTAATAATTTGAAATGAATGTTTTCGTATTATCCTGATATTCCCCATGTATATGAAAATATATTATATTACACGCCTTATTTGTCACTCACAATAGAGTATCATTCGATATTTCAAATTATCTTTATAAAAAATTATGATTTATTTTAGTTTATTTCTAAGATATTTTATGATTAATTATTAGAGTTACTAATAATTAAATGAACATGGAATAGCATGATTGAAACTTACAAATTAATTTGTTAGAGTATATGTGAAATTACGTCTATGTTAATTAGATTTCTATTTTATATTACTAATAAATCAGGTATTCTCATAAAAAACATTCATTTATTTTAGAATGTGCATTAGAAAAGAAATAATAATGTAAAAATTAAATGATATAGGAAATGTTATGATTACCCTAAAAAATTCCAAATATGATTGGAGAAATGTAAGATAATTTCATGATAGTAAATGTAATATATACTTAAGTTATGAGTAATTTTCTAAAACACATTGAACCCCATATTTATTTTAAGAGGCAAAAATGATATATATTGGTCCTTTATGAAAAATGTCAATATATTTTAGTATATCCTCTTATCCTAAACTTATTTATCAATATGTAATATTCATTTAAAAAAAATTTCTATCCTCCAATAATTTGAGTAGGATAAACTCACATTTTTTACATATTTACTAGAGGGAGAATATGGTCATTGTTGAACACTAATCAAGAATAAAAATCCCATTGAATAAATTAAATATATGGAATGATTTATATTAGATAATTTATTTTTCAATAAATATTTTCCCCATGCATTCCATTTTTAATGAGATAGAAAAGTCTTTATACTCAGGTAAAAGGATGGTGGATATTTTGGTTCTTATGTATAAAAATTCATATGTTCTGCATTATATGCCTCTAGTGTTGTAAAAGATATTTAATGTATAGTTTTTACTTCATTAGTGGGATGATGCTAGTTTGTTAATAACATAAGTGGTACAATATATTTAAAGTAATGTTTAAACAATCTATCATTACCATAAACTCTAGATATTGATTTTTTTTCTCAGTGGTCTAATTGAACTAGGGATAAGAAATGGAGAATAAAGTTTAAATCAAGAGTATAATTAGAGAATCATCACAATGATGAGAATATAAAGCTTACATATTTCATAAGTGTGGGAAGATGCATCTTTGAAACTACCTCAAGGGAACAATGAAGTATTTTATGTATGAAAGTGAAGGGAATAAAACAAATAAATACTAAAGGGAGATGAATAATAATATTAATTTGGTGGAAATAATAACATAATGAATCCTCAAGCATTAGTATAATGTTTCAACTATAATCAACATGGTAAATATTCAAATAAAATATACTACAAAAGGGTTATTGATGTTAACTGATGATAACAACCTCCAAAGGTAGTGGAACTGGGATAGGCATATTTGAATATTACTAATATGATGGATTAAGACAACTATGTTGTCACAAGTTTTCTCATTATTAATTTATGAATACAAAACATACTATTTTGTTCTAGTTCTAAATATTCCTTACTTCCTTTAATTTTTAGTAAAACTTTTCACACACATCCTCAAAATATAGATAGTTAGTTAGAATATTAAATGGAAAATGGAGAAGTTATTGGATTTTGAGTGCATAAACTGTCCCCAATTAACATTTTTGGAATAATCCTTCTAGAAAAAGATGTAACACTCCATTTAGTAGATTAAATTATTTAATGGGTTTGGATTGGAAATATTTATGTAGCTCTAACATCATCTTTCCAAGGAAGTAAATCACATTCTTCGTCCAAAATCATCCTCTGATTCTATACATGTGTAAGGATGAGGTTGAATATTTTTTGGAATCATGTTCTCATGTATGGATAATACCCTTTCAGTATCGTTTATAACTTTATAAAATAATGTTGAAAATGTAGAGTATGTCACTTGAAGACATGCAAACTATATGGTAATACTCTGATTTATTCCCCTAAAGTGTTTCATAGTCAACATAAAAATTTTAAAGTTGTGTAACAACCCAGATAATGATCAAATGAATCGTTTAATATTTAATCAATTTTTTACAATATTTATGTTTAATTTTAATTTTATAGAATTTTAATATACCAAAAAAATTATTTTTAAATTAATTATGTAAATATTATCTTATAATTTATTTTTGAGAATTTTCTATAAATATTTATTTTTTATGGACTAGTTAAAATTATATGTGTTATTGAATTATTTATTTTATTTAGAAGTTAAAAAAAATATAAGTTGGACTAGTTTAATATTATAACTATTTTATTTTTGGTTTAATATAATTATGTTTTAAATTGGTTTTATTCTTGAATTGAGTATATAATAATTTTATTCTTTTAAGAGAGACATTTTTTTTGAAACACAATTTTTCAGTGCATTTTATCAGTTTAATTTCAAAAAATATTAATCCACTTATTTATTTTGAACAATGTAAAATGGATTCTATATTTATAATTAGTGGTTCCATATTTAATGAATAGGTCCATTTTATTTTTTTCATTATGAATAGTAACTTTGCTAAATATTTATTTCTACGGTGGAGGGTAAATCGAGTATTTATGGTGATAAAATATAAAATTACTCTGATATTTGAGCCAATTTTATTAGATGATTTATGCTACACCTTTAACACATTTTTTATTATTGGTTATATTAAATGAAAACATATCCATGAAATTTAGTTCGATATTATTTAAATTAATGAAAAACACAAAATGTCACATTCTTTTTATAAAGCATCTCTTAAATATCCACATGGAGAAAATATGTTGTATCAATGAATATAATTATAAATTTTGATCTTAATAAACATAGTTTCATGGTATAAATGTATTTATTGTTTTTTAGTCCTTTTGGATGAGGATATAAAATTTATAATATTTTTTTTAAAAAAAATACAAAGGTTTCACATTTGTAATTTTAATGTCTATATTGTGTTTACAGTGGTGTTATTACAAATATGTATTATACTATATACATTATTTTTAAAGATAAATTATTTATCTGTACCATGGTATTATTTTTTGTTTAAAAAAAACTAATTTTATTAAATAGTTATACAATTATGATGGAGTAGTTATTTTATAAGAGAAATAATAAAACAAATGATATCAAAAATATGAAAATAAATATAATTTGAAATAAATATATATCTACAAGAATTTTCTATATTTAGATGGGATATTAGGGGTGTATTACAAGTTTTTTTTATTAAAGTTGTCTTGGTTTATTTTTTTATTAAAATCAATGTAATGAATATTGACAAAAATAAAAGTAATGATAATAGATAAAAAACAATTATAAAAAATTATTTAAAAATCTTTAAAAAATATTTAAAAATAATAATATATTTTTATTTTGTATTTTCTTTATTTTTATGATTCTTGGCCCAATTTGAATTTTATATGAAAAAATTACAACATTTAAATATTAAATAACTACTTTCCATAATTAAAATTAAAATAAGATAAATATGGTCAATAAATATGATATGGATTGAAATAAATGAAAATAAAAACAAAATTTTATTGGCTTATTATATTAAAATATTATCTCATCTTTTATTTGAATCTTTTTAAAATTGGAGGTATTTTGGATGTAAAATAAATTTATTATAATCTAATATTTTAGGAATTTCCAAAAGTGCCCCTCCCCTCAAATATAAAAGTTCACTCTTACATTAATTTCACAACCATGATTCAGAATAATTGAAAAAATTAACACCCCAATATTTCCCGGTACTCATTTCTTTGAATAATAAACTAACTCGTGTTGTATGCAACATTGAGTTCTAGCACACCATGACTAGTCAAACAAACCATTTAAAATGCAGTTATGAATAGTGAAAACCACTTTTTGAAATTTAATAGATTTTACTTTTCAAAATGGAATTCATTTTTTCATTTTGAATATCCAAATTAGATTATGGTAACTATTTTTTATTTTTCAAAAAACATTCAATTATTGATGAATAGTGAAAAGCAATGAGTTATTGTTTAAAACCGACTTTTTTATTAAAATAATTATTTTCAATTTAAATTTATTTTAAAGAAAAAATAGATACATAATATATATTATTTTAATTTAATTCATTTGAGTCATTTTATAATAAGATTAGATATAGAAAATTGTATTGAACTTTTTAATGTCTTTTACCCACCTTCTAGGCACATTTGCTAATTTGTAGAAAACATAATTTTACCACTTATGTGAATTGAATTTCATAAATCTGACAGACAAGGAATTCGTTAGTAAGTAATATTTTGTTCAATATGATGTAAATAATATTTGGTGAATTGCAACTTTTGAATTATATTTTCAATAGCTAAAATTAAATAGGGCAATTAAAGGTAAAAGTAATATTATAATAATATAAAACTACCCCAACACATGTCATAATTCTATTGTATTTCCTAATTCTATTTAATAAATTTTTATCAACGAAAATCAACCTTCATAAAAAAATATGATCCTTTTGCATCCACTTGGAATATATTAGGACCTTTATTATATTGTATTTAAGAAGTGTTAAAAGTGTTAAGTTTAAATTTCTATAAATAAAACATTTTTAATATAGTTTTACTCATAATATAAATTCAAATATCAATTTTAATCAGAATATTTAACTATTTCATACATCATAGTATTTTATTTATAATTTTTAGACATTAAATAATTAAATTTATTTATGACACAATGATGATCCAATAATTACCTTATTAATGACTGATTAAGATAATTGATATTGTAAACATTAAAATAAATATAATTAAAACTCATGATTCCATCCACAAGTTTTAAATATTAATATGAAATTTTAGTGTTTAGTCAATGTATTTTTTGAAGTAATCAAGTTTTTATGACTTTCCCAAAAACTAAATACTAAATAGTGTAAAAATTGACATAAATGAGTTTTTAAAACAATCAATATTTTTTCAAAAGATATAATTTTCATAAAAATATAATATTCAGAAAAATTACTTAGATAATTCTAAATATCTCATTAATGAACCACTTGAGGTTCTCTAGTCATTTTATAGTAACTATATTAACCATGTAGTGTAAATACAAGAAGAAATGGTAACAGTTAAACTATTCAACTAAGGGTTATATAAAAACGATAAGTTTGATAGGGTGACCTAAACATGTCTAAAAACTATTATTTTAGAGTATTTAGACCCATACCCATAATATCATACAAATAAATTGATTATGAGCTGTTAGGAAATGAAAATTATTTTATAAATAATTAATATTTCAATATTTTCATAAAGTGACCCTCACCTCTATTATAAAATGAAACTCTCCATCTCATAAATTCAAACCTCCAGACCCTTTTGGATCGGTCAACCCCTGATCAAATCCCCTCCAAACTACCCTGAAATCAACCTAGAGGCCTTACATTGGTTAGAATGCTACTTAAGGGTCCCTTTTGTTCAAATCAAAAGGAAGCACACGAAGAAGAGTTAATTTTTATTACATCTTTCAATGTTCTTTTATTCTTCTACGTTTTCTTTTTTATGTTGATTCTATTATAAAATAATAACTACAAAAATTTCTAAATATTTAGATGTTATTATAAATATGGTACAACCATATTCATTATTCTATCCATCCTATGAATGTCAATGTCATTATACGTGCATATGTATGGCTTACCATCTCCGTGTCGTGGTCTGGTTCGTTATTCCACACTTCATTAATTAGTTGGGTATAATAATGAATATAATTTATTTAAATAAAAAATATAACATGTATTTATTTTTTATAAATAATATACCATCCAATTATATACTATTTAACCATCAATATAATGATATTGTCTCTCATGCCTATGTACAGCTTACCGTCTCCATGACGCAATGAGATTTCATCCCCCATCATTACCATTCATTAATAATTTTACTTTGATGATTAAAAAATAATTTTTAAGGAATTAATATAATTATGGATATGAATCAAATACATCCTATCCATAAAAAACAAGATTTATGTAACAAAACATATAATGAAAAGAGAATCTATTAACACCCGAGACAATGATACTACTGAAATATTATTAACAAATCAATATTATAAGATCATGTATTATATCATATTTATGTATTTGGTTCTTTTATAATTTAATAAATATGCTTTAACCATTATAAAGAAGGTCAATATATCCTCCACTAATTAAAAGTACAAGTTAAGGGTTAATTTAACAATCTCTTTATTATTAGAGGTTGTTTATACATAAGTATATACTGAGACTTATTTCTCATACACATCAGTGTTTCTTAAAAATGTATTTCAAAACATTTTAAATATTTCCTATACCATGGGTTAATGTCATTTATAACCTTATTTTACTTTTTTTAAAATATTTTGAATGGAATATTTCCATCGTTTTCCAAATAATTTAGTTTATGACCTTTTCAGCAAATTAAGAAAAGAATGTTATTTTAACATATATGGGGTGTGCCTCTATTTTCCGTTATTAAAACACCTTCAAAGCTTACCATAAAATCATATGAGAATATTTTCAACAAAAATGTTTTAATTTATAATTATTTTACTTTTAAATGATATCAAATTAGAAATAGATATTTCTCTCAAATGGTTTTTGGATTGATTTCATCTATGTCCACATCTATTGTTGGATTTTATGTTTAAATGAAGTTGATTTATTATGATACAATACACCATATTTTATTGATTGTTTTATGATATGTTTCAAAGTGGGTGTGATATTTTTATGTCATTCATGGTTTATGGTTAATGTATTATCATTTCGTATGCTAGTTTAAAACGAATGATTATGTTATGTTTCAACTTTTTCATATGAGAAACACATTGGATGTAGTAAGGGAAGGGCGAGGCCTACTATAGCCCCTATATGAATCAGTTGGTATAACGAGACAAACATGTTTCTTAGAGCATTTCCATGAAAATATTTTTATTTTTATTCTTGGAACGAGGCCTCGACCATGTGGTTATGATGCCCGACATTATGCATTCCATCATTATGAGATTAGCTAATGATATTACAAGTGATTTTTCGACTTGTGGAATATCCATGTGAATAAGATAATGGCATTATTTGATTTATGATTTCCATATTATACTGATGTTTATGTTTTAAAGTATTGTGTTTTAGTCTTATACATTGCATTAAATGTTTATGCCTATTTATGATATTTTCCACTATATTGTTATCCTTACTGAGCATCTGATCTCACGACATTCATATGTTTCATTTTTTCCAAGACGAAAAAAGTATATTATAATGTAACTATAGGGATAGGATAATGTATACATGTGTGTTCATAGAAGGCACAATATTGATTATTCATTTGAAAATGTAACGTAAAACATATATATTTATCTAGTATTTACAAGGCTACTAAATTGATCAGACTTTTAGGACTCGATCTCTTATAATCCTTCTGATGTTATTTAATAATGCTCCGAATTTTGGTAACAGGGCTTTGGGAGTTACAGTTGATATCAGAGGAAGTATAGTACAGTCCATGGATACTATATTTTGAAAAACTTTCATTAGAAAACATTTCCATATTATAAAATTTGAGGATTTGTACAGAATAGATTTAAAAAATAGGAAATGTAGATATTATGTGGGATTTACCAAAAATACACCAGTGTCTGGATACTATATGCGGTCATGGTTTTGCCACAGATATACATAGGAGTGAAAACTCTGACAAGGTGTTTTGGGCTTGACTTGGGGGAACCTAGTATATGGCAACAGTCTTTACTACGCACCTAGTTTAATACTCCTAGGGGATATGCTTAGAATAATTCACATTTTTATTATAGACAATATAAAGGATTTATGAGTAAATAATTTCCCAAAGAAATCATTTTTATTATTATGGACTATATACCTAAACAGTTTAATTTTTTTAAATTATTTTACTAGTTTAGAATTTCGTATTGCGGTTCATGAACTAATCTAGTGTGTTCCATTCTTTAGAAATGGTTCCTAGTAAAAGGAATGGAAACCATATAAACGCATGTAATTCATATAAATATTTCCCTCCTATTAATGATAATTATAGTGGAGCTGGTGATGCAACTAGTGTGGAAAAAATTATAAGAGTACTGGGACAACTCAATCAGGATATGAATAATAAAATTACTTATATGAAACACCATGATCCACAATACGAAGTATCAATTCTAGAAAACATCATGAGGAAACAACCACCACATTCTATGGGACTAAAAATCCATTTGTAGGTGAGCAATGTATAAGTTCCATAGAAAAATTACTTCATTCTTTGGGGATTAGTTAAAGGTGAATGATTTTCATGGAAGTTCATCACCTCTTAGGAGATGCAGATCAGTGGTGGTCATTAATTCAAATCACAAAGGAGGATGAAGAAGTATAAAATATGGAATGTAGGGTGTTAAATATCATTTCTTTTTAAAATAATTTCCTCATGAACATCAAGTGCATACGGCAAAGAAATGTTTTGAGTTTTATGCAAAAGGAGGATGAGAATGTCACAATGTGTGAGGATAACATTACAAGGTTATCTTGGAATTCTATTGATTATACATGTAACTCAAGAAGTAATATTGATTAAATATTTTATGGGTTAAACCTATTTAACTAATGATAATTAGTATCAAAATCCTTCTCATCATACTAAGATATTGTCTCATGTGCTATCAAGTCATTAAAGGAATTCTCAAAGTCTTATTAATTTTAAGTGACACAAGAGAAGAAGTGAAAACTTTACACACTAGAAAATGAAATAAGGGGAAGACGGGAAAATATGATTTTTCAAACTACAGTAAATTTGGGAAGAAATGCCCCAGTACTTGCAAGAAGGGAATGTGATTTTGTTACCAGTTTTAGGAAAAAGGACACCAAGATCATGAATGTAATGGGAATAAATAAGATACTAATGTTCAAGGTTATAATATTAAAGATATTGGACATTAAGAAAATTACTTTCCTATGTGTCAAAAAAAATTCCCAAAAAAAGAAAATTGATAAAAGAAAATCTTATGTGATCAATACTTCTGAGGTTGAAATTCCAAATGACGTGGTGGAAGGTAGAGGATGTACATATTGTTCCAAAATATGTGGATTTGTTTCTAGATGATTTATCTCAACATTCCATAGAACTGAAAATTGAGTCTTCCATTGACTAAATTCCTTGTTTAAGGCCCATATCGATGAACCCTTATTGAATGTCCACTGTAGAATTTGTGGAACAAAAATATCAACTATTAGAAATTAGTAATAAAGTATTTTACTCCCTTGTATATCTCTATTGGGAGGACATGTTCTTTTACTTAAGAAAAATGATGGATCTATGCAGTTGTTCATTGACTAGAGGGAAATCAGTGCTATAACTATAAAAAAATTATCCACTACCTTGTATTGATGTTTTATTTTATCAATATTTTAAAGATAAATGTTTTTCAAAGATTGACCTTCGATTTGGATATCATCAGTTGTGTGTGAGTAAGGAAGACACAACAAATATGACATTTTGAACCCTGTATTGGAATTTCGAGTTTGCAGTCATACCTTTTTATCTTACTAAAGAACCATCTGTTTTCATGGATCTAATGAATTTTGTTTTCATGAAATATGTTGATGAATTTGTAGTGATATCTGTTGATGATATATTAGAATACTATAAAAGATACAAAGATCACGAAAATAACTTTCACACTATTCTGAAGACTCTTAGAATAAATAAATTATATGGGATGCTTAGAAAGAGTGAATATTCACTTTAGGATATTTTTTTCTAGGCCATATTGTATCTAAGATGGAATTTTTTTTATCCTTTAAATAAAAGGGAAATCCAAGAACGGACAACACAAACTATTATATCTAAGGTACACAATTTTCTTGGTTTAGCTTATTACTACTGGATTTTCATCCATAATTTTCTCACTTGGTTAACCCATTAATAAAACTCACACATTAAGGGGTAAAATTTGTTTAGAAAAAAGAGTTTGAAGAATTTTTTGGATAATTGAAAAGAATATTAGTCAATTATCATATCATGACTCCACTGTCGGGGAATGATGAGTTTGTTATTTATAGTGATGCATCAATGAAAATATATGGTCGTTTACTTATGTAGAATGATACAGTTATTGCACATGCATAATGATATCTAAAAAATCATGAAAAAAACTATCCAACTCGTGATCTTGAGTTTGTATCTGTAATCTATGATTTTAAGATATTGAGACATTATATCTATGGTGAAAATGTGAGATATATAATGATCCCAACAGTTTGAAGTATATTTTATCAGATAAATAACTCAACATTAGGTAATTTTGATGGGTTGAACTTCTCAGGGATTATGATTTCACAATGCACTACCACCATGGGAAGGAAAATAAGCTGGCAGCTGCTTTGACCAAAATGATCATGGATTTCTGAACATGATGACTGTTGAATGGGATCCAATGTTCATGGATCTAGTATAAATGGTTATGGGAATAATCATGTAAGGTGAAACAACAATACTTTTTCCAATGGTTTCAAAACCATCACTACTATAAAGGATAATATATTCTCATACTGATAATGAGAAGTTTCAAAAGAAAATTAGTGTTACGAATGATGGGAGATAGATTGAATTCGTATATGAAAATGAAATTTTGAAATTTTGGAAGAGGATTAGTGTTCCCGATATACCGGATCTAAAGAGGGAATTGATATATGACGCTCATATCTCTAATTTCATTATTCACCCTGGTAGCACTATGATGTATAGAGATTTGAAGGAATATTTTTGGTTGGACAACATGAAGATGAAGATTTCTGATTTTGTGTCATGATGTATTATTTCTCAACAAGTGAAGGCTAGAAGACAACATCCTAAAAGAGTCATGAAACCTCTCCCCATATCTATGTGAAAATGGGATATTATAATGATGGACTTTTTTATAGGGCTACCGCAAGCTCCTAGAAGGAATTATGAAATATGGGTTGTTTTCGATTGTCTTTGAAATTAAGATCATGTTCTTGCAATAATAGAATATTTATAACTAGAATGTTTAGAAATAATATATATTAATGATGTTGTAAGAAATTATGGTGTACCCCAATCAATTTTTTATGTTCCTAATCCTCGTTTAAAATCATGATTTTGGGAAAATCTTTAGATAGATCTAGATACTGAACCTTGTTTGAGCATTGATTACCTCCCTCAAACTAATGTAAAATCAGAACAGACTATTCAAACCTTAGAATACATGTTGAGATAATTCTCAATTGACTTTCAATGTATGTGGGATCAGAATTTACCTTTGGTAGAATTTTTCTATAACAAGACCCTCCATTCAAGTTTTAAGATGGACCCATATGAAGAGTTATAGGGAATGAAATGGAACAGACCAATATATTGGGATGCTTATATGGAAAGAATACTCATAGTGCCAAAAAATGTTGAGTAATTAATTTAAAAGGTGAATATTATCCAAACCCACATCAACACATCTGATAGTATCCAAAAAATATATGATGATAATCGAAGGAAGGATTTTTGATTTAAAGTGGCTGATCAGGTTTTCTCAATAGAATATCAATGGAAGGGAGTTATACAATTTGGTAAGAAGGGTAAATTATTTCATATGTACATCGGCCCTTTCTATGTTCTAGAATGAATTGGAGTTGTAGATTATTGTTTGGCAGTGCCACCGACTCTCTTCAAAGTTCAAGATATGATCCACATATCACTGTAGAGAAAATACATCCCTAATATAATGCATGTACTCACTGATGAAGAAATAAAACAATAACCCAACCTATCTTATGGTGAGGATCCTATCATGATTCTTGATATTAGAGAATAGGTGTTGATAAACCAAAGTGCTCATATAGTAAAAGTTATTTGTAAAATCCATAAATAGAAGAGGCAACGTGAGAACCTGAGGAAATTATGATGAAGAACCACCCGATTCATTTTATGTAGTAATATTTTATAAATATCGTGGAAGAAATTATTTGAAGGGGGGAAGAATGATACACCACTAGATTCTATAGTACACTTCTCTTTGAATAATACAATAGCTTGCGATGTATGAATATTCGATTTCTAGCACACCACGACCAATCAAACGATCCGTTTAAAAAGAAGTTATGAATAGGAATATCCAATATTTTAAATTTTATTGAGTGTATTTTTTAAAATGGTACTCATTATTGGATTCCTGATATCAAAATTAGCTTAGGGTTAATGTTTTGGTATTTTGTTGAAAACATTCAATTTTTTATGAATAGTGAAAACCCTAGGTTATTGTTTAAAACCGAATTTTTGTTTAAATATTTTTTTCAATTATATATATATCAATGTAAAAATATAAACATAACACCTATATTAGTCTAATTTAACTAATTGGATTCATTTTATAATAGGAATAGATATAAAAAATTTATTGACCTTTTTAATTCCTTTTACCACCTTCTTGGTACATTTTCATATTTCCATAAAACATAACATTACCACTTATGTAAATTAATATTTAAAAATCTAACAGACAAGTATTTCATCAATAAATAAAATTTGGTTTAAAAGGAGGATTTTTTTTTCTCGAATAGTAACTTTTGAATTTTATTTACCACGTTTAAAAGTAAATAGGGTAATTAAAGGTAAAAATAATATTATAACGATATAAAATTACCCAAAAACATGTCCTAATTCTATTATATAAGTTTATTTCAACCAAGGTCCCCATTAGGAAAAAATATGATCCTTTTTTATACAATGGGATTAGATTTTTACATTTATTATATTTCATTTAAAGAAGAGTTAAAAGTGTTAAAATCAAATTTTAATAACTAAACCATTTCTAATATAGGGTTATAGAGATAATAAATTTTAAAATAAATATTCATTATAAAGATAAAACTATTCATTTCATCATAGTATTTCATTTTTTATTTTTATACATTAAATAATTAAATTTTTTTATGACACAATGATGATTCTAGAATTACCTTATAAATGAATTATTAAAATAGTTGATGTTATGAATATTAAAATAAATGTAAACTGAGACTTTTGATGCCATAAAAGAATTTTTTATGTGCATATGACATGTTAGGGTTGATTCAATGTATTTTTTCAAAGTAATAAAGTTTTTATGACTTTTAAAAAAACCTAATAATAAATAGTGTAAAAATTGACATAAATGAGTTTTTAAAAAAATTCTATTTTTTAAAATGATATTGTTGGTCGGAGTGGATACTCAAGAGGAGGGTGAATTGAGTACCAATTAAAATTTCTGTTTTAAAAACTTTGTCTAAAAAACCCCCAAATAAAATACTGAATTAAACTGTAGTGAATTTATATCAAAGTAAGGGTTCGGTTGGGTTTTCAAGGGATTGATTATTTCTCAGTTAATCAAAACAGAAAGGTTGATTAACTTTTGAAACCAACTTAATGATTTACAACTGATATAAACACATGCGAATTTAATTATCAAAGTGACTTTAAAACAGTTTTGGTTTTAAAGAGATTAGCAGCAGAATAAAAGAATAACTTTGAAAGATATATCACAACAAATATAACCAAGAGGTTCAGTCTCAAGCTGAGACTTAGTCCTCTCAAAAGCTTTTATAAAAAGATGATCCACACCCTGGATCGGGGATAACAATAGCAACCAGCTGTCCAGGTCCAAGACCTCTACCACAGTTTTTTGTGGGAACAAACACAACAACAACCAGATGTTCAGGTCACATGACCTCTACCACTATCTCAGTGGGAAAGAAAAGGATGTAAGAGTGTTGAGTGAGGATTTACAAATCCCCCAGTTAGAGTACTGGAGACAGTGTGTGTGTAAAATACAACATATAAAACACACTGCTCAATATGTAAAAAGATAAATCACAAAGCCAATATTTAGAGTTTAGAAATGGATCTAGTGATTGTCGTGCAGTTCTGGACTCCTTTGACTGATCAGAATTCGCTCTGAGTCCTCTTCTGGTTTTTTTTTTCTGAAAACAGAGTATCGTCTGTTTCCTTGAATTCCAGGTGTAGAGACAGTCGATGAAGCTCTTGTGTTATGTTCACGTTCTAAGCTCTTCACTGGTAAGTAGTGATTAATGAGTTCCTCGTGTAAGTTCAGTCGTCTATTTTTGACAAAATAAGACGGATCCATTAATGATGGAGATCAGCAGAAATACAGGAGCATAACCACGAGGGAAAATGATTGAACCATAGAAAATCCTCGTAAGGAGGGCCAATGCCTGCCATCTTGTGAGCGGCTTCATTCGCTTCCCTTCTAATAAATGAGAAATTGCAGGAATTGAAGCCTTGTCTCCGCGAGTGAATACACCGGATAATGGGGCCGAAAGGTTGAAGCCCGCCGTCAGTGAGATTGATGGCATTGATAACAGTGAGACAGTCGGATTCGATGTGAACGGAATCCCAACAGCGATCTTTTGCAAAGTCTAACCCAGCAAGGATGGCGGCGGCCTCCGCGACTGAGGTCTCCCAAAGAGCATAACGTGTTTCGTATTTGGCAGCGATGAGATTTCCCAGGTTGTCTCGGGCCAGTAAACCAAGCCCAACTGGGCCATCCCTAGGGAGAGAGGCATCCACATTGATTTTAACTATCCCTTCCGGTGGGGGGAACCAATGTTGGGGAAGAGGAGGGGGGGTGAAAAGTCTTTGTTGTTCAGGGTGGTTCTGCCAGACCGCAATCCATGACAATGCCCGGTCAATCCAAAATCTGGGGGGCCTCCGGAAATGATTGAAAATGGCCTCGTTCCGCCTATTCCAGATAATCCAAGTCAAAATGCACAGGGCGCCTGCTTTAGCTGGCGAAAAGGAGGAACACCATCGCATCAGGAGAGATGTAAGATCAGCCGTCTCTTTGATTTCACACTTGGTTGTTTTTTCAGCACACCTTACGGTCTATCTATTTTTCTATGTGTCTCCCTCTCATTGCAGTAGCACATCCTTCCATTATTTAAAGAACGTGCTCCGGAAAAAGAAATGATTTCTTTTTGCAGGTACGATGTACGGTTCCCTGACATCCAACAACACACATTAAGTAAATGATAGAGCATTTAAAATATTCCTAATATGACCGTTGGTTAGATTAAATAAAGATAAAGAAATTCAAATAACTATTTATGACTATCAGTGTGTCAAGTGATCGGTAGGTCATCAGTATCAGCATCGGTGAGACATCTTTGGTTACTCATTTGATAAGCATCGGTGTGTCATCTTCGGTGAAGCATTTGATCAGCATCGGTGTTTCATCTTCGGTTACCCATTTGATCAGCATCAGTGTGTCATCTTCGGTGACTCATTCGATCAGCATCGGTGTTTCATGATCGGTGACTCATTTGATCAGCATCGATGGATCATGATCGGTGACTCATTTAAACAGAATCGGTGTGTCATCTTCGGTGACTCATTTGATCAGCATCGGTGTGTCATCTTCGGTGACTCATTTGATCAGCATCGGTGTGTCATCTTCGGTGACTCATTTGATCAGCATCGGTGTGTCATCTTCGGTGACTCATTTGATCCGCATCGGTGTGTCATCTTCGGTGACTCATTTGATCAACATCGGTGTGTCATGATCGGTGACTCATTTGATGAGCATCGGTGTGTCATCTTTGGTGACTCATTTGATCAGCATCGGTGTGACCGTTGTCCTTTTATATGGATCGGTGTGACCATTGTCCTTTGATATGGATCGGTGCGACCGTTGTCTTGTTTGATATAGAGGACTTCCAGAATACTTGTAAATCAATAACAAATTTATAAAAACATGATCCAACCAATATACACAGATTCACTAAGAGATTGTGATTATGTATATGAGAAATCCAACCAGATTAAGTAATTGATGATTTGTGATTATTAAAACAGAAATCATAGGAAGAATTTCAACAATCTTCTAGAGGGCTCAACAATCTCCCCCTTTTTGATAATCACAAATCTTAGCCAATCACAAAGCTTATCCACAAATAAATATAATATAGCATCAATAATAAGGCATAATAAGAATAAAAACATAATAAGATATAAATCTCCACCTGAATTTATGCTTTTAAATACTTATGCAAGCACTGACAGAAAAAGATATTAATCTCCCCCTTGAGAGATGCATCTCCCCCATATCCCCATAGATCCATAGATATACAGATTTCTCCCCCTTTTGGATAATCAAAAAGGAGGGAAAATAGATAAAGAAGAGATTAAAAGAAGGCATCAGTGAGAATAAAAAGAAAAGAGAATAAAGATTATAAGACATCACAGTATAATCACAACAGGGTTCACCCTATCAATAACAATGCACAACTATTTCTGGGGAAATAACGGGGCATTTCCCTTGTCAGAAGGATCAATGGTTGGGAAGTTGGAAGGCTTGGAGGTAGGTTGAACTGGGCGAACTTGAAACGGTGGTAAGATGACTCTGGAGGTTGGAGGAGAGGATGCCACCAAGATTTTATCTGGAGCTGTAGGAGCTGGGGGAGAAGATTGTTGAGGAACTGGTTGGAGTTGAGAGAGAGCTTGAGCAACAGAGAGCTGATTTGGAGCAACATCAGAGGCACCGAGAGGGTCAGCAGGAGGAATCACAATGGCAGTGGCTTGTGCATTCAGATAAGGCTTCAAAAGATTTATGAAATTCTGAATAACTTCTGCACCATACTGCATAGCCTTCTCAAAATCATCCTTATTTTCCATAAACCGTTCCAAGGTTGGAGTAAAATATTGCAACTGTCTAACTTGAGTCTTGAAAGAATGAGTGACTGGAGGTAGTCTCAGATTTTCAGCTAAAACTTTGAAATTCATGGTCATATCATGCTTGGTATAGATTTTTGAAAAGTAGTGATCAACCTTTTCCTTGATCTCTCTCTGAGATTTAGTGGCATTTGCTGAATATACTGTTACCATCTTATGAATGTGATCACTGTTCTCCTTCATCTTCCTCAATGATTCCAAATCAAGAACATGCCTAATGGCAGCCAATTAATCATGAACAATCTACTTTAGAGCCTCTAGCTCATGAGTAGTGATCTTGGTTAATTTGGTTGTACTGGCTTGAGCAACAATCTGAGTTATCTCAGCCTTCAACTTTCTCAGATCAGACTTCTTAAGATGTTCAATTAGATTTATCAACACTTCCATCATACCAGAGATGGTGGATCTAAATTCGTTGGATAAAGAAACTAACCCAGATTGTAGATCCTTCAGAATCTGATTTAGAGAAGCTATGTGCCTGCCAATAAAGTCACCAGTATTGGCCAAGTCTGGTGTAATAGCATTTGAAATTTCTTCTCTTACTGTGTCTCTCACAGCAGTAAGCAACTCACTTTTGAACTTATCAAAATAAGACTGAGAGACAGTAGAACTAGGTAGATGAGCACCTGTAGCATCAACAACATGAGTAGAACTTTCCTCAACTAGTTGGATTTTCATCATAACCGCAGTAGATTCTGATTCTTCTTCTTCTTCCTCATAATATTCTAAACCCAAAACAGCAAAACTAGGGTAATCATCCCAGACATCAACACACAGAGTATATTTCGGTTTATCATAACTTGCTTTTCCAATGTTTTCAAGAGATTCTCTCTTTCCATTGGCATCTGTTTCTGGTACAGTTTGATGTGTTTCCGTTGAAGGTACAGTAAGACCATCCACTGGTCGGTTATCACCATCACCATCATTATCATCATCATCTCCATTCTCATTTCCATTCTTCACAGAAACGTCACTGTCAGATACTTCAGTGTCACTAGCGTCTTCATCACCAAGAATTGGTTCTGATTCAGGTAAGGGTAAAGGTAGAATGGCCGATCCAAAGTCTATTCTTCTCTTAGGGATCACAGTATCAGGATCAGTTCTATCATCAGGAGGTGACATACTTCCTTCTTCTGTTTCATCTTCTTCCATCCCTTGTTTACCAGTCTCTTCAGTGTCTTTATTCCTTTCAACATTTACTTCTTCTTCATCATCAGAATAAATTGGCTCCCCATCTGATTTCAAACCAGGGTCTCTCAAACCCTTCAGCCTCTTTCCATGATCAGTGGGATTGTAAGATTCATACAACTTGTCCTCATCAGCAACCCATCATTTCTTCCATGGGTTACAGTTTATTTTCATCCGTTTACAAATTTCTTTTTTAACACAATAAGCACAATCAGATTCGGCTATCTCATCATCTTCATCAACACATTCCAGATTATTTAACATAGCAGATATCATTTTGGAATAGAACAGGGCAGTGGATTTCTTAGAAGGTTTCACCATTCCAGCTATGTGCACCATTAGATATCTACACAAATTTATCTTCTCATGGGTCTTTAGTAAGAACAATAGAAAAACATCCTCGTATCTTACAGCAGCAAAATCTCCTTTCCTGTGGAAAATTTGGTGCTGAATAAACATAAAGAGAATTCTACATTCACCATCCAGCTCTAAGGCTATGATTCTCCTTGACTCTCTGTTTCCAGTCAAAATCTCAAAAGATAACTCATAAGAGAAGTATTAAGTGGTTGGTGGAATGTTTCCAGCATAATCCTCATACCGACCCTCATAGGGTACATTCAAACATTCAGCACATTGTTTAGAAGAAAAAGATATTTTCTTTCCTTTCACTACAGAAGACATTCTGGAAGCCTCGACACCATCTAAATTAACTTGTAGATTTATATAAAACTCAGGCACTATCTTTGGTTAGTATACACGAGTGTTATCGGAGAACCAGGCTTTCCATCCTTGCGAATCTAAAACTTGTAACAACAGCGACTTACTTGTCAAATGCCAGGAGGAGATGACTTCCTTTTCTATAGCAACAATCCGAGTTTCTAGGTTTGGATTTACTGATCTTTGAGTGGTACTACTTGACTCGCCTCGAGCACGCTTTGAAGGTACAAGACTTTCTGATCCTTTCCTCGGTCTCTTCTGCTGAGCCATTTGATGATTCTTGGGAAAGCATGAGTTCGAAGGTTCGAAGTGGAGGAGAAGAGAGGAAATAAGGTTTGGCGGGAAATAAATTAAAGGTCGATAGTTTGGGGAATAGGAATAGTCACGTATCATTTATTTCATCATTTAGGGTTCCCAAAATAAAGATAAAAGTAGTTAGTTGATCACAAAATAAAAAGTAATATAATGAACGATCAGTTTCACAGATCAGTTTCACAGATCAGTTTCATAGATCAATTTCACAGATCAGTTTCACAGATCTATCATACAAAATTCTTGTTTAATAAAATTCATTCTTTGAGAGCATAAAGGCTTTGTAAAAATATCAGATAATTGAAGTTCAGAACTAATAAATTCTAGAGAAATGTCACATTTCTGATGATGATCTCTTAGAAAGTGATGTCTGATATCAATGGGCTTAGTCCTAGAGTGAGACATAGGGTTCTTAGATATGTTGATCGCACTAGTATTGTCACATTTAATTGAAACATGTTTAAAGTCAAATCCATAATCTAGTAGTGTGTGTTTCATCCATAGAATATGTGCACAGCAACTACCAGTAGCGATGTATTCGTCTTCAGCAGTAGACAATGAAACTGAGTTCTGTTTCTTACTACACCATGATACTAGGGATTTTCCAAGTAAGTGACATGTTCCAGATGTGCTTTTCCTATCTAACTTGCATCCCGCAAAGTCAGCATCTGAATAACTAATTAGGTGAAATGAGTGTCCTTTTGGATAAAACAAACTTAAATACACGGTATAGTTAAGATATTTAAAAATCATTTTAACAGCCAGTAAGTGTGATTCTTTAGGATTAGCTTGAAATCTAGCACACATACATACACTGAACATAATATCTGGTCGACTAGCAGTAAGATAAAGTAAACTCCCAATCATACCTCTGTAATTAGTTTGATCAACTGGTTTCCCAGATTCATCAACAACCAATTTACAGGTGGTACTCATAGGTATATCACTATCTTTAATACTATCCAAACCAAAACGTTTTAATAAATCATTAGTATATTTACTTTGATTTAATAAAATTCCATCTTTAGTTTGAAAAATTTGAAAACCACGAAAATACTTAAGCTCTCCCATTATGCTCATTTCAAATTCATTTTTCATAACTTCTGAAAAATCAGTACATAAAGAATTTTTAGAAGATCCAAAAATAATATCATCAACATAGATTTTTACTATTAAAACATCTTTTGAAATTCTTTTTATAAAAAGAGTGGGATCATTTATTCCTTTTGTAAATCCTTTTGAAATAATACAGTTTGAAATTCTTTCATACCAAGCTCTTGGAGCTTGTTTTAAACCATATAATGCTTTAGAAAGTTTAAAGACATGATTTTGAAAATGAGGATTTGTGAAACCAGGTGGTTGTTCTACAAAAACATATTCAACAATAAAACCATTTAAAAAGGATCTTTTCACATCCATTTGATATAACTTGAAATTCAGATGTGATGCATAGGCAAGTAAGATCCTAATAGCCTCTAATCTAGCTATAGGTGCGAAGGTTTCCTCATAGTCAATTCATTATTCTTGATTGTAACATTGTGCAACTAGCATAGCTTTGTTTCTAATAATGTTTCCAGATTAATCAACTTTGTTTCTAAACACCCATTTTGTGCCTATGGTTATAGTTTCCTTAGGTCTTTCTACTAATCTCCAGACTTTGTTTCTTTCAAATTGATTTAGTTCTCTTGCATAGCCATTACCCAAAATTCATCATTGATGGCATCATTGATATTTTTAGGTTCTAGCTGTGACAAGAAGGCTTTACGTTCAACCGAATTTCTAAGAGAAGCTCTAGTCTGTGTCCCTCTATCAAGATTTCCTACAACAGCATCTAAAGGATGATTCTTCAGAATCCTAGTTGGTCCTGGAAAGGTAGGGCTAGAGATTTCAGGTTCATCTACAGGTTGAGGTTCAACAGAAGGAGGGTCTGGAAAATTTCCAGAACTTGATGTTTTAACTACAGGTCCACTGTATTTATCATTAAGGTACAAAACAGATATATCATCTTCAAGATTTTCAGGAGAGGTCTTAGGTTCATGTGGATTAGTTTCATCAAATTTTATGTGAACAAATTATTCCACACATTTGGTTCTTTTATTGAAAACTCTACAGGCTTTGCTGGATGTTGAGTAACCTAGAAAAATTCCTTCATCACTCTTGGATGCAAACTTGTCAAGATTATCTTTAGTATTAAGAATAAAGATTTTGCAGCCAAAAACTTTGAAGTAGTTAACATTAGGTTTCCAATGGTTCCACAAATCATAAGGGGTCCCCTTAAGAACGGGTCTAATCAAGACTTTATTAATAACACAACAAGCTTTATTTATAGATTCATCCCAAAAGTAAACAGGGAGGTCATACTCATTAAGAATAGTCCTAGCGATTTCTTGCAGGGTTCTATTCCTCCTTTCTACAACACCATTTTGCTGGGGTGTCCTAGGGGCAGAGAAATTGTGATTATAGCCATTGTGTGAGAAGTAAGATTCAAACTCATGATTTTCAAACTCACGGCCATGATCACTTCTCAGAGTTTTAATCTTAAGTTCACTAAGGTTTTCTACAGACTTGGAGTATTTTATAAAGAAAAACCAAGCTTCACTTTTGTGAGCTAGAAAATATACCCAAGTATATCTAGAAAAGTCATCTACAAGAACATAGACATAGTGATTCCCATTTAAACTAGAAACTCTAGAAGGTCCAAATAAATCCATGTGAACCAACTCGAGAGGTTGAGAAGTTGAAACTTCTTTCTTTGATTTAAAAAAAACTTTATGTTTCTTTCCCTTTTGACAAGGATTACAAACTTTGTCTGCTGGAAATTCAAGTTTGGGTAGGTCTCTAACTAAGTTCTTCCTAGAAAGATTTCTAAGTGAATTCACATTGCAGTGTCCTAATCTTTTTTTTCTAAAGCCAAGACTCTTTATGAAAAGCATTTCAACAAGTAATATTTTGCTTTGCCAAAGAATTTAAATCAACAGCATAAACATTTTCATTTCTCAAAGCAGCAAACACTAAAACATTTTTAGAATTGAAAACATTGCAAGAATCATTTTCAAATGTAACATAAAAACCATCATCACATAACTTAGAAATACTTAACAAATTGTATTTATGTCCATCAACAAATAAAACTTTAAAAATTAGTACGGAGTGAGTGTTACCAATCTGGCCGAAGCCGATGATTTTCCCTTTAGAATTATCACCAAAGGTGAGAAAACCTCCATCAACTCTGACTAAGCTTTTAAAGCCTGAGAAGTCTCCTGACATATGTCTTGAACATACACTATCCAAGTACCAGGTCTTTTTAAAGGAGATCTTTAAGAGGGTTCCCTACAAAACAGATTTAGATAGGAAATGATTTTGGTACCCAGATCTTCATGGGTCCAGACAGGTTAGCAATCAGAGCTTTTGGTACCCAAATTTGTCTTATGGGTCTCCTAAACTTTATAGAATCAACATATTTTGAATGGTAAACTTTATTAGATCCATAACAATGAATATATCTTGTTGAAGCATATGATGTTTCAGAACTAGCTACATTCTGTCCAAATTTAGGAATGAATTTAGTTTTGGTAATCTTCCTTTGTCCAGGTTGGTAACCTATACTCGTAGTGTATCTAGGTGCTATTTGCTTACCTATCATCTGAGTAAGAGTATCTTTACAATTTGTAAATTTCTCTAAGTCTTTCTTGAGTTGCTCATTGGATAATTTTAGTTCAGTATTCTCTTTAAGAAACTAAGCATTCTTTTCTACTTCAATATCAATATCAGATTTATGTTTAATAGCTAAAGAATACTATTTCTTTAAACCGTTGTATTTGTCTTTCAGCTCATTAAATGTTTCTCCTAACATATCACAATATTCAAACATTTCATATTTAGACATGTTATAACATTCAGAATCATCTCCAGAATAATATGAATTAGAAGCAGGAGCTTCTGAAGTTACCTCAGAAGTGTTTGTCATAAAACACATGTTCGACTTGTTTCTGTGTTCAGTTTCAAGAAACTTCAGATTCACTAGAACTGTCCTCAGAAGCACTCCAAGTATCCTTCATGGCTTTCTTATACTTTTTATCATTGTATTCATACTTCTTCTTGTATTTCAGCTTTGGATAGTCTGCTTTAATGTGTCCCTTCCTTTTTCACTCATAGAAGAAAACTTCATCTGATTTGTCAGATTTCTTCCAATTCTTTTTCCAATTTCCCTTGCTATCATACTTACCTTTATAATTTGATTTTCTGAAAAACTTCTTCTTCCTATAAAACTTTTTAAATCTTCTGGCAATATGAGCCATCTCAACTTCACTATCAGAATCACTTTCACTGTCTTCACAGCTTGAACTCTCATTTATAGCATGAAGCTTCTCCTTATCCTTGTTCTTTGATGTTGAAGTCTTGAAAGCAACTGACTTCCTTCTAGGTTCATATTCTTCTTCTTTGTTAACCTTGAGTTCCTCTTCACACATCATCAACTTGCCAATTAGTTCCTTGACTAGTAGTTCACCTATATCACAAGATTCTATAATTGAGACAGAAGTTCCCCTCTATCTTTCAAGTAGACATCTCAGAATTCTTATAATTTGTTCCTTTGATGGAACATCCTTTTTTAGAGAAGTCATTGTGTTGAAAATTTCATTGAACCTGAGATACATGTCAGAAATGGGTTCAGCCGGCTTCATCTGAAAATTATCATACTTAATAGTATAATTGTTCAATATCATTTCCTTAACATTAGTTGTTCCTTCATTAGAAACAGCTAAGGTATCCCAAATTTCATAAGCAGTTTTACAGGTAGATATTCTATTAAATTCCTCATCTCCTAGAGCACAGTATAAGGAATTCATAGCTTTGTAGTTATTATTGTAGGCATCCTTAGTAGCTTCATTCCAAGTACATCTAACAGTAGTAGGAAGTTTATATTCTGATTCTATAGCAGTACAAATATCAAAACCCATGCTTTCTAAATGAATTGTCATCTTGATTTTCCACTGAGCATAGTTAGTGCCATTGAAAAATGGTGGTCTATTGGTAGAAGCACATTCAAGTCTATTATCCATGATAGCTTACTTAAGGCAATGATTTTAAAGATATAAAGATTTTGAAATAACAGAAATTTTAAGAACTTTAAAATACAACTAAAATCACAGTTGAAGAATAGAGTACTTTTAGAAAATATTTATATCTTCTTATGATTAAAATTGTTGGTCAGAGTGGATACTCAAGAGGGGGGGGGGGTGAATTGAGTACCAATTAAAATTTCTGTTTTAAAAACTTTGTCTTAAAAACCCCCAAATAAAATACTGAATTAAACTGTAGTGAATTTATATCAAAGTAAGGGTTCGGTTGGGTTTTCAAGGGATTCATTATTTCCCAGATAATCAAAACAGAAAGTTTGATTAACTTTTAAAACCAACTTACTGATTTACAACTGATATAAACACTTGCGAATTTAATTATGAAAGTGACTTTAAAACAGTTTTGTTTTTAAAGAGATTAGCAGTGGAATAAAAGAATAACTTTGAATGATATAGCACAGAAACTATAACCAAGAGGTTCAGTCTCAAGCTGAGACTTAGTCCTCTCAAAAGATTTTATAAAAAGATGATCCACACCCTGGATCGGGGATAACAACAACAACCAGCTATCCAGGTCCAAGACCTCTACCACAGTTATTCGTGGGAACAAACACAACAACAACCAGCTATTCAGGTCATACGACCTCTACCACTATCTCAGTGGGAAAGAAAAGGATGTAAGAGTGTTGAGTGAGGATTTACAAATCCTCCAGTTAGAGTACTGGAGACATTATGTGTGTAAAATATAGCATCTAACACACACTACTCAATATGTAAAAAGATATATCACAGAGAAAATATTTAGAGTTTAGAAATGGCTCTAGTTATTGTCGTGCAGTTCTGGACTCCTTTGACTGATCAGAATTCGCTCTGAGTCCTCTTTTGGTTTTTTTTTTTCTGAAAACAGAGTATCGTCTGTTTCCTTGAATTCCAGGTGTAGAGACAGTCGATGAACCTCTTGTTTTATGTTCACGTTCTCAGCTCTTCACTGGTAAAAAGTGATGAATGAGTTCCTCGTGTAAGTTCAGTCATCTCTTCGATTTCACATTTGGTTTTTTTCAGCACAGCTTGCGGTCTTTCTATTTTTCTATGTGTCTCCCTCTCTTTGCAGTAGCACATCCTTCCTTTATTTAAAGCACGTGCTCCGGCAAAAGAAATGATTTCTTTTTGCAGGTACGAGGTATGGTTCCCTGACATCCAACAACACACATTAAATAAATGACATATCATTTAAAATATTCCTAATATGACCGTTGGTTAGATTAAATAAAGATAAAGAATTTCAAACATCTGTTTATGACTATCGGTGTGTCAAGTGATCGGTAGGTCATCAGCATCAACATCGGTGAGACATCTTTGGTGACTCATTTTATCAGCATCGGTGTGTCATCTTCGGTGACTCATTTGATCAGCATCGGTGTGTCATCATTGGTGACTCATTTGATCAGCATCGGTGTGTCATCTTCGGTGACTCATTTGATCATCATCGGTGTGTCATCTTCGGTGACTCATTTGATTAGCATCGGTGTGTCATGATCAATGACTCATTTGATCAGCATCGGTATGTCATGATCGGTGACTCATTGGATCAACATCGGTGTGTCATCTTCGGTGACTCATTCGATCAGCATCGGTGTGTTATCTTCGGTGACTCATTTGATAAACATCGGTGTGTCATCTTCGGTGACTCATTTGATCAGCATTGGTGTGTCATCTTCGGTGACTCATTTGATCAGCATCGGTGTGTCATCTCGGGTGACTCATTTGATCAGCATCGGTGTGTCACGATCGGTGACTCATTTGATCAGCATCGATGTGTCATCTTTGGTGTCTCATTTGATCAGCATCGGTGTGACCGCTGTCCTTTTATAAGGATCGGTGCGACCATTGTCCATTGATATGGATTGGTGCGACCGTTGTCTTGTTTGATATAGAGGACTTCCAGAATACTTGTAAATCAATAAAAATGAGATAAAAACATGATCCACCCAATATACACAGATTCACTAAGAGATTGTGATTATGTATATGATAAATCCAACCGGATTATGTAATTGATGATTTGTGATTATTAAAACAGCAATCATAGGAAGAATTTCAACAATCTTCCAGAGGGCTCAACAATCTCCCCCTTTTTGATAATCAAAAATCTTATCCAATCACAATGCTTAGCCATAAATAAATATAATGTAGCATCAATAATAAGGCATAATAAGAATAAAAACATAATGAGATATAAATCTCCCCCTGAATTTATGCCTTTAAATACTTATGCAAGAATTTCCAAAAAAAAGATATAAGTCTCCCCCTTGAGAGGTGCATCTCCCCCATATCCCCATAGATCCATAGATATACAGATTTCTCGCCCTTTGGGATAATAAAAAAGGTGGTAAAACAGATAAAGAAGAGATTAAAAGAAGACATCAGTGAGAATAAAAAGAAAAGAGAATAAAGTGTATAAGACATCACAGTACAATCACAACAGGGTTCACCCTATCAATAACAACACACAACTATTTCTAGGGAAATAACGGGGCTTTTCCCTTGTCATAAGGATCAATGGATGGGAAGTTGGAAGGCTTGGAGGCAGGTTGAACTGGGCGAATTTGAAACGGTGGTAAGATGACTCTGGAGGTTGGAGGAGGGGATGCCACCAGGATTTGCTGTGGAGCTGTAGGAGCTAGTGGAGAAGATTGCTGAGGAACTGGTCGGAGTTAAGAGAGAGCTTGAGCAACAGAGAGCTGATTTGGAGCAACATCAGAGGCACCGAGAGGGTCAGCAGTAGGAAGCACAATGGAAGTGGCTTGTGCATTCAGATAAGGCTTCAAAAGATTTATGAAATTCTGAATAACTTCTGCACCATACTGCATAGCCTTCTCAAAAGCATCCTTATTTTACATAAACCATTCCAAGGTTGGAGTAAAATCTTTCAACTGTCGAACATGAGTCTCGAAAGCATGAGTGACTGGAGGTAGTCTCAGATTTTCAGCTAACACTTTGAAATTCAGGGTCATCTCATGCTTGGTATAGATTTTTGAAAAGTAGTGATCAACCTTTTCCTTGATCTCTCTCTGAGCTTTAGTGGAATCTGCTGAATATACTGTTACCATATTATGAATTTGATCATTGTGCTCCTTCATCTTCCTCAACGAGTCCAAATCAAGAACATTCCTAATGGCGGCCAATTCATCATGCACAATATGCTTTAGAGCCTCTAGCTCATAAGTAGTTATCTTGGTTACTTTGGCTGTACTGGCTTGAGCAACTATCTGAGTTATCTCAGCCTTCATCTTTCTCAGATCAGACTTCTTAAGATGTTCAATCAAATTTCTCAACACTTCCATCATACCAGAGATGGTGGATCTAAATTCGTTATATAAAGAAACTATCCCAGATTTTAGATCCTTCAGAATTTGATTTAGAGAAGCTATGTGTCTGACAATAAACTCACCAGTATTGGCCAGGTCTGGTGTAATAGCATTTGAAATTTCTTCTCTGACTGTGTCTCTCACAGCAGTAAGCAACTCACTTTTGAACTTATCAAAATCAAACTGAGAGACAGTAGAACTAGGTAGATGAGCACATGCAGCATCAACAACATGAGCAGACCTTGCCTCAACTTGTTGGCTTTTCATCATAACCGCAGTAGATTCTGATTTTTCTTCTTCTTCCTCAGAATATTCTAAACCCAAAACAAAAAAACCAGGGTAATCATCCCAGACAGCAGCACACAGAGTATATTTCAGTTTATCATAACGTGGTTTTCCACTGTTTTCAAGAGATTCTCTCTTGCCATTGGAATCTGTTTCTGGTACAGTTTGATGTGTTTCCGTTGAAGGTACAGAAAGACCATCCATTGGTCCGTTATCACCATCATCATCATTATAATCATCATCTCCATTATCATTTTCATTCTTCACAGAAACGTTACTGTCAGATACTTTAGTGTCCCTAGCTTCTTCATCACCAAGAACAGGTTCTGATTCATGTAAGTGTAAAGGTGGACTAGCAGATCTAATGTCTATTCTTCTCATAGGGATCACAGTATCAGGATCACTCCTATCATCAGGAGGTGACATACTTCCTTCTTCTGTTTCAGCTTCTTCCATCCCTTGTTTACCAGACTCTTCAGTGTCTTTATTCCTTTCAACGTTTACTTCTTATTCATCATCAGAATAAATTGGCTCCTCATCTGATTTCAAACCAGGGTCTCTCAAACCCTTCGGCCTCTTTCCATGATCAGTGGGATTGTAAGATTCATACAACATGTCCTCATCAGCAACCCAAAATTTCTTCCATGGGTTCCAGTTTATTTTCATCCATTTACAAATTTCTTTATTAACACAATAAGCACAATCAGATTTGGCTATCTCATCAGCTTCATCAACACATTCCAGATTCTTTAACATTGCAGAGATCATTTTGGAATAGAACATGGCAGTGGGTTTCTTAGAAGGTTTCACCATTACAGCTATGTGCACCATTATATATCAACGCAAATTGATCTTCTCATGGGTCTTTAGTAATAACAATAGAAAAACATCATGGTATCTTACAGCAGCAAAATCTCATTTCCTAGGGAAAATTTGGTGCTGAATAAACTTAAAGAGAAGTCTACATTCACCATCCAGCTCTGAGGCTATGATTCTCCTTGACTCTCTGTTTCCTGTCAAAAGCTCCAAAGATAACTCATAAGAGATGTATTCAGTGGTTAGAGAAATGTTTGCAGCATAATCCTCATACCGACCCTCATGGGGTACATTCAAACATTCATCCCATTGTTTAGATGAAAAATATATTTTCATTCCTTTCACTACAGAAGATATTCTGGCAGCCTCGACACCATCTAAAGTAACTTGCAAATTTATATAAAACTCATCCACTAGATTTGGGTAGTATACACGAGTGTTATCTGAGAACCAAGATTTCCATCCTTGCAAATCTATAACTTGTAACAACAACGACTTACTTGTCAAAATCTAGGCGGAGCTGACATCCTTTTCTACAGCTACAATCCGAGATTCCAGGTTCGGATTTACTGATCTTTGAGTGGTATTACTTGACTCGCCTCGAGCACGCTTTGAAGGTACAGGACTTTCTAATCCTTTGCTCGGTCTCTTCTGCTTAGCCATTTGATGATTCTGGGGAAATCAAGAGTTCGAAGGTTCGAAGTGGAGGAGAAGAGAGGAAATAAGGTTTGGTGGGAAAGAAATGAAAGGTCGACGGTTTGGGGAATAGGAATAGTCACGTATCATTTATTTCATCATTTAGGGTTCCCATAATAAAGATAAAAGTAGTTAATTAATCACAAAATAAAAAGTAATATAAAAAAAGATCAGTTTCACAGATTAGTTTCACAGATCAGTTTCAAATATCAGTTTCACAGATGAGTTTCACAGATCAGTTTCATAGATCAGTTTCACAGATCTCTCATACACAATTCATGTTTAATAAAATTCATTCTTTCATAGCATAAAGGCTTTGTAAAAATATCAGCTAATTGATATTCAAAACTAATAAATTCTAGAGAAATATCACCTTTCTGATGATGATCTCTTAGAAAGTGATGTCAGATATCAAAGTTCTTAGTACTAGAGTGAGACACAGGGTTCTTAGATATGTTGATTGCACTAGAATTATCACAGTTAATTGAAACATGTTTAAAGTAAAATCCATAATCTAGTAGCGTGTGTTTCATCCACAGAATCTGTGCACAGCAACTACCAGCAGCGATGTATTCTGCTTCAGTAGTAGACAATGCAACTGAGTTTTGTTTCTTTCTACACCATGATACTAGGGATTTTCCAAGTAAGTGAAATGTTCCAGATGTGCTTTTCCTGTCTTACATGCATCCAGCAAAGTCAGCATCTGAATAACAAATTAGGTCAAATGATTGTCCTTTTGGATAAAACAAACATAAATTCATGGTATAGTTAAGATATTTAAAAATCCTTTTAACAGCCAGTAAGTGTGATTCTTTAGGATTAGCTTAAAATCTAGAACACATACATACACTGAACATAATATCTAGTCAAATAGAAGTAAGATAAAGTAAACTCCCAATCATACCTCTGTAATTAGTTTGATCAACTGGTTTCCCAGATTCATCAACATCCAATTTACAGGTGGTACTCATAGGTATATCACATTATTTAATACTATCCAAACAAAAACGTTTTAATAAATCATTATTATATTTACTTTGATTTAAAATAATTCCATCTTTAGTTTGAAAAATTTGAAAACCAAGAAAATACTTAAGCTCTCCCATTAAGCTCATTTCAAATTCATTTTTCATAAATTCTGAAAAATCAGTACATAAAGAATTTTTAGAAGATCCAAAAATAATACCATCAACATAGATTTGTACTATTAATACATCTTTTGAAATTCTTTTTATAAAAAGAGTGGGATCAGCTTTTCCTTTTGTAAATCCTTTTGAAATAAGAAAGTTTTAAATTCTTTCATACCAATCTATTGGAGCTTGTTTTAAACCATATAAAGCTTTAGAAAGTTTAAAGACATGATTTTGAAAATTAGGATTTGTGAAACCAGGTGGTTGTTCTACAAAAACATATTCAACAATAAAACCTTTTTAAAAAACACTTTTCACATCCATTTGATATAACTTGAAATTCAGATGTGATGCATAGGTAAGTAAGATCCTAATAGCCTCTAATCTAGCTATAGGTGCGAAGGTTTCCTCATAGTCAATTCCTTCTTCTTGATTGTAACCTTGTGCAACTATCCTAGCTTTATTTCTAATGATGTTTCCAGATTCATCAACTTTGTTTCTAAACACCCATTTTGTGCCTATCGTTATAGTGTCCTTAGGTATTTCTACTAATCTCCAGACATTGTTTCATTCAAATTGATTTAGTTCATCTTGCATAGCCATTACCCAAAATTCATCATTGATATCATCATTGATATTTTTAGGTTCTACCTGTGACAAGAAGGCTTGATGTTCAACCTGATTTCTAAGAGAAGCTGTAGTCTGTGTTCCTCTATCAAGACTTCCTACAACAACATCTAAAGGATGATTCTTCAGAATCCTAGTTGGTCTTGAAAAGGTAGGGCTAGAGATTTTAGGTTCATCTACAGGTTGAGGTTCAACAGAAGCAGGGTCTGGAAAATTTCGAAAACTTGATGTTTTAACTACAGGTCCACTATCTTTATCATTAAGGTTCAAAACAGATAGATCATCTTCAATATTTTTAGGAGAGGTATTAAGTTCATGTGGATCGGTTTCATCAAATTTTATGTGAACAGATTCTTCCACACATTTGGTTCTTTTATTGAAAACTCTATAGGCTTTGCTGGAAGATGAGTAACCTATAAAAATTCCTTTATCACTCTTGGATGAAAACATGTCCAGATTACCTTTAGTATTAAGAATAAATATTTTTCAGCCAAAAACTTTGAAGTAGTTAACCATAGGTTTCCTATGGTTCCACAACTCATAAGGGGTCCCCTTAATAACGGGTCTAATCAAGACTCTATTAATAACATAAAAAGCTGTATTTACAGCTTCAGCCCAAAAGTAATCAGGTAGGTCATACTCATTAAGGATAGTCCTAGCGATTTCTTGCAGGGTTCTATTCCTCCTTTCTGCTACACCATTTTGCTGGGGTGTCCTAGGGGTAGAGAAATTGTGACTATAGCCATTGTGTGAGCAGTAAGATTCAAACGCATTATTTTCAGACTCACGACCATGATCACTTCTCAGAGTTTTAATCTTATGTCCACTAAGGTTTTCTACAGACTTGGAGTATTTTATAAAGCAAGAACAAGCTTCACTTTTGTGAGCTAGAAAATATACCCAAGTATATCTAGAAAAGTCATCTACAAGAACATAGACATAGTGCTTCCCATTTATACTAGAAACTCTAGAAGGTCCAAATAAATTCATGTGAACCAACTCGAGAAGTTGAGAAGTTGAAACTTCTTTCTTTGATTTAAAAGAAACTTTCTGTTGCTTTCCCTTTTGACAGGGATTACAAACTTTGTCTGCTGGAAGTTCAAGTTTGGGTAGGTCTCTAACTAAGTTCATCCTAGCAAGTTTTCTAAGTGAATGCACATTGCAGTGTCCAAATATTAAGTGCCAAGGCCAAGAATCTTTATGAAAAGCATTTAAAGAAGTAATATTTTTCTTATCCAAAGAATTTAAATCAATAGCATAAACATTTTCATTTCTCAAATTAGAAAACACTAAAACATTTTTAGAATTGAAAACATTGCAAGAATAATTTTCAAATTTAACATAAAAACCCTCATCACATAACTGAGAAATACTTAACAAATTGTATTTAAGTACATAAACAAATAAAACTTTAGAAATTATTACTGAGTCAGTGTTACCAATCTAGCCTAAGCTGTTGATTTTCCCTTTAGAATTATCACCAAAGGTGAAAAAACCTCCATCAACTCTGACTAAGATTTTAAAGCATGAGAAGTCTCCTGACATATGTCTTGAACATATAATGTCCGTGTACCAGGTCTTTTTACAGGATCTCTTTAAGAAGGTTCACTACAAAACAGATTTAGATAGGAAATGATTTTGGTACCCAGATCTTCTTGGGTCCAGACAGGTTAGCAATCAGAGCTTTTGGTACCCAAATTTGTCTTATGGGTCTCATAAACTTTGTAGAATCAATAGATATTGAAAGATAAACTTTATTAGATCCATAACTATGAATATATCTAGTTGAAGCATATGATGTTTCTGAACTAGCTACATTCTGTCCAGATTTAGGAATGAATTTAGTTTTGGTAATCTTACTTTGTCCAGGTTGGTATCCTATACATGTAGTGTATCTAGGTGCTATTTGCTTACCTAGCATCTGAGTAAGAGTATCGTTACAATTTGTAAATTTCTATAAGTCTTTCATGAGTTTCTCATTGGATAATTTTAGTTCAGTATTCTCTTTAACCAACTGAGCATTCTATTCGACTTCAATATCAAGATCAGATTTATGTTTAACAGTTAAAGCATACTGTTTCTTTAAACCTTTGTATTTGTCTTTCAGCTCATTACAGGTTTCTTCTAACATATCACAATATTCAAACAGTTTATATTTAGACATGTTATCACATTCAGAATCATCTCCAGAATAATATGAATTAGAAGTAGGAGTTTCTGAAGTTACCTCAGAAGTGTTTGTCATAAAACACATGTTCCCCTTGTTTCTGTGTTTAGTTTCAAGAAACTTCAGATTCACTAGAACTGTCCTCAAGAGCACTCCAAGTAGCCTTCATGGCTTTCTTATACTTTTTATCATTGTATTCATACTTCTTCTTGTATTTCAGCTTTGGACAGTCTGCTTTAATGTGTCTCTTCCTTTTGCACTCATAGCAGACAACTTCATCTGATTTGTCAGAATTCATCCAATTCTTTTTCCAATGTCCCTTGCTATCATACTTACCTTTATAATTTGATTTTCTGAAAAACTTCTTCTTCCTATAAAACTTTTTAAATCTTCTGGCAATGTGAGCCATCTCAGCTTCACTATCAGAAGCACTTTCACTGTCTTCAGAGCTTGAACTCTCATTTATAGCATGAAGCTTCTCCTTATCCTTGTTCTTTGAAGTTGAAGTCTTGAAAGAAACTGAATTCCTTCTAGGTTCATCTTCTTCTACTTTGTTAACCTTGAGTTCCTCTTCACACGTCATCAACATGCCAATTAGTTCCTTGACTGTTAGTTAACCAATATCACATGATTCTCTAATTGAGACAGAAGTTCCCCTCCATCATTCAGGTAGATATCTCAGAATTCTCATAATTTGTTCCTTTGATGGAACATCCTTTCCCAGAGAATTCATTGTGTTGACAATTTCATTGAACCTGAGATACATGTCAGAAATGGGTTCAGCTGGCTTCATCTTAAAATTATCATACTTAATAGTATAAGTGTTCAATCTCATTTCCATAACATTAGTTATTCCTTCATGAGAAACAACTAAGGTATCCCAAATTTCATAAGAAGTTTTACAGGTAGATATTCTATTAAATTCCTCATCTCCTAGAGCACATTATAAGGCATTCATAGCTTTGCAGTTATTATTGTAGGCAGCCTTAGTAGCTTCATTCCAAGTAGTTCTAACAGTAGTAGGAATTTTATATTCTGATTCTGTAGCAGTACAAATATCAAAACCCATGCTTTCTAAATGAATTTTCATCTTGATTTTCCACTGAGCATAGTTAGTGCCATTGAAAAATGGTGGTCTATTAGTAGAAACACATTCAAGTCTATTATCCATGATAGCTTACATAAGGAAATGATTTTAAAGAGATAAAAATTTAGAAATAACTGAAATTTTAAGAACTTTAAAATAAAACTAAAATCACAGTTGAAGAATAGAGTACTTTTAGAAAATATTTAAATATTCCTCTGATACCAATTGTTGGTCGGAGTGGATACTCAAGAGGGGGGTGAATTGAGTACCAATTAAAATTTCTGTTTTAAAAACATTGTCTTAAAAACCCCCAAATAAAATACTGAATTAAACTGTAGTGAATTTATATCAAAGTAAGTGTTTGGTTGGGTTTTCAAGGGATTCATTATTTCCCAGTTAATCAAAACAGAAAGGTTGATTAACTTTTGAAACCAACTTACTGATTTACAACTGATATAAACACTTGTGAATTTAATTATCAAAGTGACTTTAAAATAGTTTTGATTTTAAAGAGACTAGCAGCGGAATAAAAGAATAACTTTGAAAGATATAGCACAACAAATATAACCAAGAGGATCAGTCTCAAGTTGAGACTTAGTCCTCTCAAAAGCTTTTATAAAAAGATGATCCACACCCTGGATCGGGGATAACAACAGAAACCAGCTATCCAGGTCAAAGACCTCTACCACAGTTATTCGTGGGAACAAACACAACAACAACCAGCTCTTCAGGTCACACGACCTCTACCACTATCTTAGTGGGAAAGAAAAGGATGTAAGAGTGTTGAGTGAGGATTTAAAAAACCTCCAGTTAGAGTACTGGAGACATTTTGTGTGTAAAATATAGCATCTAACACACATTGCTCAGTATGTAAAAAGATATATCACAGAGAAAATATTTAGAGTTTAGAAATGGCTCTAGTGATTGTTGTGCAGTTCTGGACTCCTTTGACTAATCAGAATTCGCTCTGAGTCCTCTTCTGGTTTTTTTCTGAAAATAGAGTATCGTCTGTTTCCTTGAATTCCAGGTGTAGAGATAGTCGATGAAGCTCTTGTGTTATGTTCACGTTCTCAGCTCTTCACTGGTAAGTAGTGATGAATGAGTTTCTCGTGTAAGTTCAGTCGTCTCTTTGCTTTCACACTTGGTTGTTTTTTTATCACAGCTTGCGGTATTTCTATTTTTCTATGTGTCTCCCTCTCTTTGTAGTAGCACATCCTTCATTTATTTAATGCACGTGCTCTGGCAAAAGAAATGATTTCTTTTTGCAGGTACGAGGTACGGTTCCTTGACATCCAACAACACACATTAAATAAATGACAGAGCATTTAAAATATTCCTAATATGACCGTTGTTTAGATTAAATAAAGATAAAGAAATTCAAACAGCTGTTTATGACTATCGGTGTGTCAAGTGATCGGTAGGTCATCAGCATCAGCATCGGTGAGACATCTTTGGTGACTCATTTGATCAGCATCGGTGTGTCATCTTCGGTGACTCATTTGATCAGCATCGGTGTGTCATCTTCAGTGACTCATTTGATGAGCATCAGTGTGTCATCTTTGGTGACTCATTTGATCAGCATCGGTGTGTCATGATCAGTGACTCATTTGATCAGCATCGGTGTGTCATGATCGGTGACTCATTTGATCAGCATCGGTGTGTCATCTTCGGTGACTCATTTGATCATCATCAGTGTGTCATTTTCGGTGACTCATTTGATCAGCATCGATGTGTCATCTTGGGTGAATCATTTGATCAACATCGGTGTGTCATGATCGGTGACTCATTTGATCAACATCGGTGTGTCATCTTTGGTGACTCATTTTATCAGCATCAGTGTGACCGTTGTCCTTTTATATGGATCGGTGTGACCATTGTCCTTTGATATGGATTGGTGCGACCGTTGTCTTGTTTGATATAGAGGACTTCCAGAATACTTGTAAATCAATAACAAAGAGATAAAAACATGATCCATCCAATATACACAGATTCACTAAGAGATTGTGATTATGTATATGAGAAATCCAACCGGATTATGTAATTGATGATTTGTGATTATTAAAACAGCAATCATAGGAATAATTTCAACAATCTTCCAGAGGGCTCAACAATCTATCCCTTTTTGATAATCACAAATCTTAGCCAATCACAAAGCTTAGCCATAAATAAATAAATTATATCATCAATAATAAGGCATAATAAGAATAAAAACATAATGAGATATAAATCTCCCCCAAAATTTATGCCTTTAAATACTTATGCAAGAATTTCCAAAAAAAGATATAAATCTCCCCCTTGAGAGATGCATCTCCCCCATATCCCCATAGATCCATAGATTTACAGATTTCTCCCCCCTTTGGGATAATCAAAAAGGAGGGAAAACAGATAAAGAAGATATTAAAAGAAGGCATTAGTGAGAATAAAAAGAAAAGAGAATAAAGTTTATAAGACATCACAGTACAATCACAACAGGGTTCACCCTATCAATAAAAATGCACAACTATTTCTGGTGAAATAACGGGGCTTTTCCCTTCTCATATGGATCAATGGTTGGGAAGTTGGAAGGCTTGGAGGCAGGTTGAACTGGGCGAATTTGAAACAGTGGTAAGATGACTATGGAGGTTGGAGGAGGGGATGCCACCAGGATTTGCTGTGGAGATGTAGGAGCTGGTGGAGAAGATTGCTGAAGAACTGGTCGGAGTTGAGAGAGAGCTTGAGCAACAGAGAGCTGATTTGGAGCAACATCAGAGGCACGGAGAGGGTCAGCAGTAGGAATCACAATGGCAGTGGCTTGTGCATTCAGATAAGGCTTCAAAAATTTATGAAATTCTGAATAACTTCTGCACCATACTGCATAGCCTTCTCAAAATCATCCTTATTTTACATAAACCGTTCCAAGGGTGGAGTAAAATCTTGAAACTGTCGAACTTGAGTCTTCAAATCTTGAGTGACGGGAGGTAGTCTCGGATTTTCAGCTAACACTTTGAAATTCACGGCCATCTCATGCTTGGTATAGATTTTTGAAAAGTAGTGATCAACATTTTCCTTGATCTCTCTCTGAGATTTAGTGGCATCTGCTGAATATACTGTTACCATTTTATGAATGTGATCACTATGCTCCTTCATCTTCCTCAACGAGTCCAAATCAAGAACTTTCCTAATGGAGGCCAATTCATCATGCACAATCTACTTTAGAGCCTCTAGCTCACGAGTAGTGATCTTGGTTACTTTGGCTGTACGGGCTTGAGCAACTATCTGAGTTATCTCAGCCTTCAACTTTCTCAGATCAGACTTCTTAAGATGTTCAATCAGATTTCTCAACACTTCCATCATACCAGAGATGGTTGATCTAAATTCGATGGATAAAGAAACTAACCAAGATTTTAGATCCTTCAGAATCTGATTTAGAGAAGCTATGTGCCTTCCAATAAACTCACAAGTATTGGCCAGGTCTGGTGTAATAGAATTTGAAATTTCTTTTCTGACTGTGTCTCTCACAGCAGTAAGAAACTCACTTTTGAACTTATCAAAATCAGACTGACAGACAGTAGAACTAGGTAGATGAGCACCTGTAGCATCAACAACATGAGGAGACCTTGCCTCAACTGGTTGGCTTTTCATCATAACCGCAGTAGATTCGGATTCATCTTCTTTCTCCTCAGAATATTCTAAACCCAAAACAGAAAAACCAGGGTAATCATCCCATACAGTATCACACTCAGTGTATTTCGGTTTATCATAACTTGATTTTCCACTGTTTTCAAGAGATTCTCTCTTTCCATTGGCATCTGTTTCTGGTACAGTTTGATGTGTTTCCGTTGAAGGTACAACAAGACCATCCACTGGTCGGTTATCACCATCATCATCATTATCATCATCATATCCATTCTCATTTCCATTCTTCAAAGAAACGTTACTGTCAGATACTTCAGTGTCACTAGCTTCTTCATCACCAAGAACTGGTTCTGATTCATGTAAGTGTAAAGGTGGAATGGTAGATCCAAAGTCTATTCTTCTCATAGGGATCATAGTATAAGGATCACTCCTATCATCAGGAGGTGACATAATTACTTCTTCTATTTTATCTTCTTCTATCCCTTGTTTACCAGACTCTTCAGTGTCTTTATTCCTTTCAACATTTAATTCTTCTTCATCATCAGAATAAATTGGTTCCTCATCTGATTTCAAACCAGGGTCTCTCAAACCCTTCGGCCTCTTTCCATGATCAGTGGGATTTTAAGATTCATAAAACTTGTCCTCATCAGCAACCCAACATTTATTCCATGGGTTCCAGTTTATTTTCATCCGTTTACAAATTTCTTTATTAACACAATAAGCACAATCAGATTCGGCAATCTCATCAGCTTCATCAACACATTCCAGATTATTTAACATTGCAGAGATCATTTTGGAATAGAACAGGGAAGTGGGTTTCTTAGAAGGTTTCACCATTCCAGCTATGTGCACCATTATATATCAACACAAATTGATATTCTCATGGGTCTTTAGTAAGAACAATAGAAAAACATCCTAGTATCTTACAGTAGCAAAATCTCCTTTCCTGGGGAAAATTTGGTGCTGAATAAACATAAAGATAAGTCTACATTCACCATCCAGCTCTTAGGCTATGATTCTCCTTGACTCTCTGTTTCCAGTCAAAAGCTCCAAATATAACTCATAAGAGAAGTATTCAGTGGTTGGAGGAATGTTTCCAGCATAATCCTCATACCGACCCTCATGGGGTACATTTAATCATTCAGCCCATTGTTTAGACGAAAAAGATATTTTCTTTCTTTTCACTACAGAAGACATTCTGGCAGCCTCGACACCATCTAATGTAACTTGCAGATTTATATAAAGCTCTTGCACTATCTTTGGGTAGTATACACGAGTGTTATCTGAGAACCAGGCTTTCCATCCTTGCGAATCTAAAACTTGTCACAACAACGACTTACTTGTCAAAAGCTAGGCGGAGCTGAATTCCTTTTCTACAGCAACAATCCGAGATTCCAGGTTCAGATTTACTGATCTTTGAGTGGTACTACTTGACTCGCCTCGAGCACGCTTTGAGGTACATGACTTTCTGATCCTTTGCTCGGTCTCTTCTGCTTAGCCATTTGATGATTCTGGGGAAATCAAGAGTTCGAAGGTTCGAAGTGGAGGAGAAGAGAAGAAATAAGGTTTGGCGGGAATGAAATGAAAGGTCGACGGTTTGGGGAATAGGAATAGTCACGTATCATTTATTTCATCATTTAGGGTTCCCATAATAAAGATAAAAGTAGTTAATTAATCCCAAAATAAAAAGTAATATAAAGAAAGATCAGTTTCACAGATCTATCATACACAATTATTGTTTAATAAAATTCATTATTTCAAAGCATAAAGGATTTGTAAAAATATCAGCTAATTGATGTTCATAACTAATAAATTCTAGAGAAATATCACCTTTCTGGTGATGATATCTTAGAAAGTGATGTCAGATATCAATGTGATTAGTCCTAGAGTGAGACACATGGTTCTTAGATATGTTGATCTCACTAGTATTGTCACAGATAATTGAAACATGTTTAAAGTAAAATCCATAATCCAGTAGTGTGTGTTTCATCCACATAATCTGTGCACAGCAACTACCAGCAGCGATGTATTCTGCTTCAGCAGTAAACAGTGCAACTGAGTTCTATTTCTTACTACACCATGATACTAGGGATTTTCCAAGTAAGTGAAATGTTCCAGATGTGATTTTCCTATCTAACTTGCATCCAGAAAAGTCAGTATCTGAATAACTAATTAGGTAAAATGATTGTCCTTTTGGATAAAACAAACTTAAATTCACGGTATAGTTAAGATATTTAAAAATCTTTTTAACAGCCAGTAAGTGTGATTCTTTAGGATTATCTTGAAATCTAGCACACATACATACACTGATCATAATATCCAGTCGAATAGTAGTAAGATAAAGTTAACTCCCAATCATACCTCTGTAATTAGTTTCATAAACTAGTTTCCCAGATTCATCAACATCCAATTTATAGGTGGTACTCATAGGTATATCACTTTCTTTAATACTATCCAAACCAAAACGTTTTAATAAGTCATTAGTATATTTACTTTGATTTAAAATAATTCCATCTTTAGTTTGAAAAATTTGAAAACCAAGAAAATACTTAATCTCTCCCATTAAGCTCATTTCAAATTCATTTTTCATAACTTCTGAAAAACCAGTACATAAAGAATTTTTAGAAGATCCAAAAATAATATCATCAACATAGATTTGTACTATTAATACATCTTTTGAAATTATTTTTATAAAAAGAGTGGGATCAGCTATTCCTTTTGTAAATCCTTTTGAAATAAGAAAGTTTGAAAGTCTTTCATACCAAGCTCTTGGAGCTTTTTTTAAACCATATAAATCTTTAGAAAGTTTAAAGACATGATTTTGAAAATGAGGATTTGTGAAACCAGGTGGTTGTTCTGAAAAAACATCTTCAACAATAAAACCATTTAAAAAAGCACTTTTCACATCCATTTGATATAACTTGAAATTCAGATGTGATGCATGGGCAAGTAAGATCCTAATAGCCTCTAATCTAGCTACAGGTGCGAAGGTTTCCTCATAGTCAATTCCTTCTTCTTGATTGTAACCTTGTGCAACTAGCCTAGCTTTGTTTCTAATGATGATTCTAGATTCATCAACTTTGTTTCTAAACACCCATTTTGTGACTATGGTTATAGTGTCCTTAGGTCTTTCTACTAATCTCCAGACTTTGTTTCTTTCAAATTGATTTAGTTCCTCTTGCATAGCCATTACCCAAAATTCATCATTGATAGCATCATTGATATTTTTAGGTTCTAGCTGTGACAAGAAGGCTTGATGTTCAACCAGATTTCTAAGAGAAGCTCTAGTCTGTGTCCCTCTATCAAGATTTCCTACAACAGCATCTAATGGATGATTCTTCATAATCCTAGTTGGTCTTGAAAAGGTAGGGCAAGAGATTTCAGGTTCATCTACAGGTTGAGGTTCAACAGAAGCAGGGACTGGAAAATTTCCAAAACTGGATATTTTAACTACAGGTCCACTGTCTTTATCATTAAGGTTCAAAAAAGCTAGATCATCTTCACGATTTTCAGGAGAGGTCTTAGGTTCATGTGGATCAGTTTCATCAAATTTGATGTGAACAGATTTTTCCACACATTTGGTTCTTTTATTGAAAACTCTATAGGATTTTCTGGAAGTTGAGTAACCTAGAAAAATTCCTTCATCACCCTTGGATGAAAACTTGTCAAGATTATCTTTAGTATTAAGAATAAAGATTTTGCAGCCAAAAACATTGAAGTAGTTAACTTTAGGTTTCCTATGGTTCCACAACTCATAAGGGGTCCTCTTAAGAACAGGTCTAATCAAGACTCTATTAATAACATAACAAGCTATATTTACAGCTTCAGCCCAAAAGTAAACAGGTAGGTCATACTCAATAAGCATAGTCCTAGCGATTTCGTGCAGGGTTCTATTCCTCCTTTCTACTACACCATTTTTCTGGGGTGTCCTAGGGGCAGAGAAATTGTGACTATAGCAATTGTGTGAGCAGTAAGATTCAAACTCATGATTTTCAAACTCACGGCCATGATCACTTCTCAGAGTTTTAATCTTAAGTCCACTATGGTTTTCTACAAACTTGGAGTATTTTATAAAGCAAGAACAAGCTTCACTTTTGTGAGCTATAAAATATTCCCAAGTATATCTAGAAAAGTCATCTACAAGAACATAGAAATAGTGCTTCCCATTTAAACTAGAAACTCTAGAAGGTCCAAATAAATCCATGTGAACCAACTCGATAGGTTGAGAAGTTGAAACTTCTATCATTGATTTAAAAGAAACTTTATGTTGCTTTCCCTTTTGACAGGGATTACAATCTTTGTCTGCTGGAAATTCATGTTTGGGTAGGTCTCTAACTAAGTTCTTCCTAGAAAGTTTTCTAAGTGAATGCACATTGCAGTGTCCTAATCTTCAGTGCCAAGGCCAAGACTCTTTATGAAAAGCATTTAAAGAAGTAATATTTTGCTTAGGCAATGAATTTAAATCAACAGCATAAACTTTTTCATTTCTCAAAGCTACAAACACTAAAACATTGTTAGAATTGAAAACATTGCAAGAATCATTTTCAAATTTAAAATAAAAAACATCATCACATAACTGAGAAATACTTAACAAATTGTATTTAAGTCCATCAACAAATAAAACTTTAGAAATTAGTACTGAGTCATTGTTACCAATCTGGCCTAAGCCGATGATTTTCCCTTTAGAATTATCACCAAAGGTGAAAAAACCTACATCAACTCTGACTAAGCTTTTAAAGCATGAGAAGTCTCCTGACATATGTCTTGAACATCCACTGTCCAAGTACCATGTCTTTTTACAGGAGCTCTTTAAGCAGGTTCCCTACAAAACAGATTTAGATAGGAAATGATTTTGGTACCCAGATCTTCTTGGGTCCAGATAGGTTAGCAATCAGAGCTTTTGGAACCCAAATTTGTCTTATGGGTCTCATAAACTTTTTAGAATCAACAGATTTTGAAAGTTAAACCTTATTAGATCCATAACTATGAATATATCTAGTTGAATCATATGAAGTTTCAGAACTAGCTAAATTCTGTCCAGATTTAGGAATGAATTTAGTTTTGGTAATCTTCCTTTGTCCTGGTTGGTATCCTATACCCGTAGTGTATCTAGGTGCTATTTGCTTACCTAGCATCTGAGTAAGAGTATATTTACCATTTGTAAATATCTCTAAGTCTTTTTTCAGTTGCTCATTGGATAATTTTAGTTTAGTATTCTCTTTAAGCAATTGAGCATTCTTTTCTACTTCAATATCAAGATCAGATTTATGTTTAACAGTTAAAGCATACTGTTTCGTTAAACCTTTGTATTTGTCTTTCAGCTCATTACAGGTTTCTTCTTACATATCACAATATTCAAACAGTTCAGATTTAGAAATGTTATCACATTCAGAATAATCTCCAGAATAATATGAATTATAATTTGGAGTTTCTGAAGTTACCTCAGAAGTGTTTGTCATAAAACACATGTTCGCCTTGTTTCTGTGTTCAGTTTCAAGAAACATCAGATTCCCTAGAACTATCCTCAGAAGCACTCCAATTATCCTTCATGGATTTCTTATACTTTTTATCCTTGTATTCATACTTCTTCTTGTATTTCATCTTTGGACAGTCTGCTTTAATGTGTCCCTTCCTTTTTCACTCATAGCAGACAACTTCATCTGATTTGTCAGATTTCTTCCAATTCTTTTTCCAATGTCCCTTGCTATCATACATACCTTTATAATTTGATTTTTTGAAAAGCTTCTTCTTCCTATGAAACATTTTAAATCATCTGGAAATGTGAGCCATCTCAGCATCACTATCAGAATCACTTTCACTGTCTTCACAGCTTGAACTCTCATTTATAGCATGAAGCTTCTCCTTATCCTTGTTCTTTGAAGTTGAAGTCTTGAAAGCAACTGACTTCCTTCTAGGTTCATCTTCTTCTTCTTTGTTAACCTTGAGTTCCTCTTCATACATCATCAACTTGCCAATTAGTTCCTTGACTGGTAGTTCATCAATATCACATGATTCTCTAATTGAGACAGATGTTCCCCTCCATCTTTCAGGTAGACATCTCAGAATTCTCATAATTTGTTCCTTTTATGGAACATCCTTTCCCAGAGAAGTCATTGTGTTGAAAATTTCATTGAACCTGAGATACATGTCAGAAATGGGTTCATCAGGCTTCATCTTAAAATTTTCATACTTAATAGTATAAGTGTTCAATCTCATTTCCTTAACATTAATTGTTCCTTCATGAGAAACAACTAAGGTATCCCAAATTTCATAAGCAGTTTATAGGCAGATATTATATTAAATTCCTCATCTCCTAGAGCATTGTATAAGGCATTCATAGCTTTGCAGTTATTATTGTAGGCAGCCTTAGTAGATTCATTCCAAGTAGTTCTAATAGTAGTAGGAATTTTATATTCTGATTCTATAGCAGTCCAAATATCAAAACCCATGCTTTCTAAATGAATTTTCATCTTGATTTTCCACTGAGCATAGTTAGTGCCATTGAAAAATGGTGTTCTATTGGTTGCAACACCTTTAAGTCTATAATCCATGATAGCTTACTTAAGGAAAAGATTTTAAAGAGATAAAAATTTAGAAATAACAGAAATTTTAATAACATTAAAATACAACTAAAATCACAGTTGAAGAACAGAGTACTTTTAGAAAATATTTAAATCTTCCTCTAATACCAATTGTTGGTTGGAGTGGATACTCAAGAGGGGGGTGAATTGTGTACCAATTAGAGTTTCTGTTTTAAAAACATTGTCTTAAAAACCCCCAAATAAAATACTGAATTAAACTTTAGTGAATATATATCAAAGTAAGGGTTCGGTTGGGTTCTCAAGGGATTGGTTATTTCCCAGTTAATCAAAACAGAAAGGTTGATTAACTTTTGAAACCAACTTACTGATTTACAACTGATATAAATACTTGCGAATTTAATTATCAAAGTGACTTTAAAACATGTTTGGTTTTAAAGAGATTAGCAGCGGAATAAAAGAATAACTTTGAAAGATATAGCATAGAAAATATAACCAAGAGGTTCAGTCTCAAGCTGAGACTTAGTCCTCTCAATAGCTTTTATAAAAAGATGATCCACACCCTGGATCGGGGATAACAACAACAACCAGCTGTCCAGGTCCAAGACCTCTACCACAGTTATTTGTGGGAACAAACACAACAACAACCAGTTGTTCAGGTCACACGACCTCTACCACTATCTCAGTGGGAAAGAAAAGGATGTAAGAGTGTTGAGTGAGGATTTAAAAATCTTCCAGTTAGAGTACTAGAGACAGTGTGTGTGTAAAATACAGCATATAACACACACTGCTCAATATGTAAAAAGATAAATCACAGAGCAAATATTTAGAGTTTAGAAATGGCTCTAGTGATTGTCGTGCAGTTCTGGACTCCTTTGACTGATCAGAATTCGCTCTGAGTCCTCTTCTGGTTTTTGTCTGAAAACAGAGTATCGTCTGTTTCCTTGAATTCCAGGTGTAGAGACAGTCGACGAAGCTCTTGTGTTATGTTCACGTTCTCTGCTCTTCACTGGTAAGTAGGGATGAATGAGTTCCTCCTGTAAGTTCAGTCGTCTCTTTTCTTTCACACTTGGTTGTTTTTTCAGCACACCTTGCGGTCTTTCTATTTTTCTATGTGTCTCCCTTTCTTTGTAGTAGCACATACTTCCTTTATTTAAAGCACGTGATCTGGCAAAAGAAATTATTTCCTTTTGTAGGTACGAGGTACGGTTCCCTAACATCCAACAACACACATTAAATAAATGACAGAGCATTTAAAATATTCCTAATATGACCGTTGGTTAGATTAAATAAATATAAAGAAATTCAAATAGCTGTTTATGACTATCGGTGTGTCAAGTGATTGGTAGGTCATCAGCATCAGCATCGGTGAGACATCTTTGATGACTCAGTTGATCAGCATCGGTGTGTCATCTTCGGTGACTCATTTGATCAGCATCAGTGTGTCATCTTCGGTGATTCATTTGATCAGCATCGGTGTGTCATCTTCGGTGACTCATTTGATCAGCATCGGTGTGTCGTGATCGGTGACTCATTTGATCAGCATCGGTGTGTCCTGATCAGTGACTCGTTTGATCAGCATCGGTGTGTCATCTTTGGTGACTCATTTGATCAGCATCGGTGTTTCATCTTCGGTGACTCATTTGATCAGCATCGGTGTGTCATCTTCGGTGACTCATTTGATCAGCATCAGTGTGTCATCTTCGGTGACTCATTTGATCAGCATCGGTGTGTCATCTTCGGTGACTCATTTGATCAGCATCGGTGTGTCATGATAGGTGACTCATTTGATCATCATTGGTGTGTCATCTTTGGTGACTCATTTGATCAGCATCGGTGTGACCGTTGTCCTTTTATATGGATCAGTGCGACCATTGTCCTTTGATATGGATCGGTGCGACCATTGTCTTGTTTGATATAGAGGACTTCCAGAATACTTTTAAATCAATAAAAAAGAGATAAAAACATGATCCATCCAATATATACAGATTCACTAAGAGATTGTGATTCTGTATATGAGAAATCCAACCGGATTAAGTAATTGATGATTTGTGATTATTAAAACAGCAATCATAGGAAGAATTTCAACAATCTTCCAGAGGGCTCAACAGATATATTACTCCAAAATATATAATATTAGGCCAAATTACATAGATAATGTTAAATATGTAATTAATTTACCACTTTAGGTTCACTTGGAATTTTATATATTAACCATGTAGTATTAAGATACAAGAAGGCCTAGTAAATGTTTAACTATTTAACTGAGAGTTAATTATAAATGATAATGTTAATAGGGTGACCTAAACTGGTATAAAACTAATTGTGTGAGAGTATTTCTATCCATACCCATATTTTCCACAAAATAAATGAATTTCAAACTATTATAAACCGAAAATAATTTTACATCAAATTAATATTTCAAGGTTTTCATAAAGTGCCCCTCTCCTCTCTTATAAAAGAGAGCTTCACCTACTCTTAACATCACACCTACGAAGCCTTTTTCTTAGTCCAAATCTACTCATATGTCCTCAAAAATTCCCTATCATAAATTTAGAGGCCTCACATGGATCATAAATCTAAACTAAACAGCCCTTTGGTTCCAATCAAAAGGAAGCACCCTAAGAAGAGGTAATTATTTTATCACATATTTCAAAGTTCATTTCTTCTTATACATACTATTTATATGTTTTTTACAAACTAAAATAATACCTCCATTACCTATTACATACTGAGATTTTATTATAAATATTTTATAACCATATTAGTTATTATATCCATCCCATGAATGAAAAAGTCACCATACATGCGTACGTACATCTTACAGTCTCCACCTCGTGGTGTAGATTGTTAATCAAAACATATTTCTTTTGATGGGTATAATAATGAGTATAATTGTAGTAAATAATAAATATAACATGTTAATTATTCATTCTATATAATATACCATCAATTTACATATGATTTCACCATCAATAGAATTATATTGTCTCTCGTTCGTACACTCGACTTACCATCTCCAGGACGTGATGAGATTTCATTCACCATCATAACCATTCAAGAATAATGTATTAATTGATGAATAGAAAATAATTATTAAGGAATTAATATAATTATTTACATAAATAAAATAAATCATATCTATAACAAACATGACTCACATAACAAAACATATAAAGTAAAACGAATCTGTTAGCACCTGAAACAATGATACTATAGAAATATTATTAACAATACAATATTAAAGGATCACATATAATATCATATTTATGTATGTATTTCTATTATAATTTAAAAACAATTAATTAACTATTATACATGAGTTTAATGCACCCTTGACAATGTAAAAGTTCAAGGTAAGGGTTAATTTTACAATCTCTTTATTATCTGAGGTTGTTAATATGTAAGTATCTATTGGGACTTATTTCTCATCCACATTTTTGATTCTTAAAAATATATTTCAATACATTTTTACTATTTCCTAGACCGTGGGTTAAAGTCATTTATACCATTTTTTCATTTTATAAAATTATTTTAAAGGAATCTTTCAGTCGTTTTCTTAACAAGGTACTTTATGACATTTTCAAAAAATTAATTAAGTAATTTTTTTAAATTATATGACCGGTGCGGAAATTTTCTACCATTAAAACACCTTCTAAGATTTCATTACAATCTAACAATAATATTTCAAATATATAAGTTATCATTTATAATTATGTGACTTTTAAATAATTTCAAAGTTGAAAAAGATATTTCACTCAAATAGTTTTTATATTTATTATATCTGTATCAACATCTATTGTTGGATTTTATGTTTAATTTATGTTGATTTATTATGATACAGTACTCCATAATGTATTGATATTTTTATGATATGTTTGAATGTGGATGCTTTATTTTTATGTCATTAATGGTTTATGGTTAAAGTATTAACATTTTTTATGCTAGTTTAATATAAATGATAATGTTAGGTTTCACCCTTTACATATGAGGAATGTGTTGGACGTAGTATGAGACGGGATATGCCTGCTGTAGAACCTCAATTTATCGGTAGGTCTCATGATACAAAATATTGTCTTTTAATAAGTACTTGAAAATATTTTTATTTTTAGACTTGGAATGAGGCCTTCAATATGTGGTTATGATGTCCGACATTATGCATTCCATCATTATGATATTAGTTATTGATATTACATGATATTTTTTGACTAGTAGAATATCCGTGTGAATAAATAAATGGAATTACTTGATTAATAATTTATAATTTATGCTAACGTTTATGTTTAAAAGGTTGTAATTTTAGTCTTATACATTTCCTTAAATGTGTATGCTTATTTATGATAGTTTTTGCTACATTGGTATCCTTACTTAGCATTTGAGATAAACCATTTCATATGATTTATTTTTTCTAGGATGTGAAGAAGTATATTATGATTCGCCTGTGGGAATAGGCTATGGGATATGAGTGTGTTTAAGGAATACACAATTTTGATTTTTCTTTTCATAATGTAACATATAACATATGTATGTATCTATTACTTCCAAGTAAACTAAACTGATCAATATTTCGTGACGTGATCTATTGTGCTCATGCCAATTTTATGTAATAATGCTTTGACTATAGGTAAATGGGGTTGGGGTGTTAAAAAAACACTATTAATTTATCATATATTCATCCTAATTTAGGTTCTATATGTTATATTCCTTTGAAAACAACAACCATGGATCCCATAAAAAGTGATTAAATGATGTCGCACGAAAAGCGGTAATATTTTTTATTGACTATTTCTAGATTATTTGTTATTCCTTTTCTTCTTCATGTTGTTTGAATGATAATTTAATAAATATAGTATCATATCTATTATGAGATGATATTATATCTATGTTAAAACTATATTACCCCAATTATCTATCCTATGAAAAACAAAAGTAGTGTCTGTCCCTACGTACAATATACTATCTCTGTGCAGTGGTTTGATTTTTTTCATTAAGAATTTTAATATATGGTTATAATATTAGAATAAATGGATATAGATGATATTTATTAAATTTTATATATTGTTTATATTCATTATATAATCCACTTTTTTATTGTTTTACCCATTAGTGGAATGATACAATCACTCTTACATATGTATCGCCTACCATCTCCATGATGCAATATGAGTCATTTTCCATGTTTATAATTTAAAATGGTTATAAATATATATTATATTATTAATGATTATATTTATAACATTAATATAAATCTATATGTGATAGATCTATATCCAATGAAAATGAACTGGGATAGTCATGATAAAGCAATTAACACCTGAAATAAGGGTAATAAAAAATATTGTTATCAAATAGGTGATAAGATGATTTAATAGGATGATATATATTTTTTAGTATATTTATAAAAAAATTAATAAAAATATTTAACCAATTTTAGAGGATATTTGAACAAATTTATAGGAAGGAAAACAAGAGATAAGGGTAGATTATCTAAAAATACTCTTTAAGGAATCATTTTACAAAATTTATAACAAATGTTTCATAACATATGAAAAATGAAAATAATTCTACTTATTCGTATATATTTAATTTTTTTAAAACTAAATTAGAAGTTTATAATTTATTTTAAAAGAAAATGTTTTCATTTATCAGTTTTTATCTTTTAAAAATGAAAACTGACTTTAAAATGGAAATGTAATTTTCATCAAAAATGTTCTTTTAAGAATGATTTATTTGTTATGATCATTTTATAGTTCTTAAAAACTATTTATGATGAGAGGTGGTCCCTTGATAAACTAAGGGTGGGTTATCCTATTTTATCTGATTAATTCATTGGTTAAGGTGACTGAGTAAATTGATTAGGTTTCTTTTAAGATATTATGGAAATATACTTTGATGGCTATTTCAAGTTTAACCAAGATTGTTACTCCTTATGTTGCCAGGAGAGGAACTTTTTATCAAATAGTAATATAAAAATGATGCCACAAGTTACCTTTATGATTTATTATTTCAATATTTTTAATAGTAAAAATTGTATTTCATTAGGTAGTCTAAAGATATTATATTTTTTGTGTAAAAGATATTACATTATGAAAACATTTTTATTTGTGGACTAACAGTTTCTTTCATCCCTTTTATGTCACCTATTACGATTTTTTGTGATTATAACATATTTTAAATTTATTTTCAAAGGTTTTATTGATTTTTAACCTATGTTAAGCCTTTTTGTTTAACTTTTTGATATTTGTTATGGAAGGAAATCATGTTTTGTTTTAGAATTTTCATATTTTGAAAAAAATAGATATTTGGTAGAGGTGTATAATTTCAAATATATGAGTTGTTGTGTTTGAGGTTGTAACATTATTATGTAAAACAATAGAACTAAAATATATTTGGGAATGTATGAAATATAATTCTATTGGAACTAACAATATTATTTAAGTCTTAAAAAATTGGACATTACAGTTGGTACCATAGAACAGTTTATATAACATTTTAGATTAGGATAATTTTAATAGAATACCAATAAATTATTTTTAGATTATGGTTATGTAGAAATAATATAGAATTTAAATATTTTATTGTTTCTCATTATATGATATACCTTCATTGAATGGTTTAATATATAATAAATAGGGAATCTTATATAGGAATGCACTGAGAGGATGATAACCTTGCGAATATGCTTCCTAGAATAGTAGGAATTGGAACCGAGTAGTTAGTGATAGTAATGTCTTAGATGAAGGATGATATAAATGAAGCTATCAACAATGCACGATACTAAGTTGATTATCCATAGAATAATACGATAGTGGATAATCATTTTACAAGGAAACATACTCTAACTTTTAATATATATTATTACCCAGTGGTATATAAAGTATAGATTACATCCTTAGAAAAGATTCTTAATGTCATGGGATCTCCATAACATCAAAAGATTAGTATTTTTATTTACCATTTTGAATGTTAATATGGCCCATTTTTGTCAATGGTAAATAATATTGGAGATAGTGTGGAACTTTACTCTTTGTAATGTGATGAATTCCAAGAAAAATACCTTGAGAATTATTTTCCTAAAGAAATTTAATATAGGATGGAAAAATAATAGAATTGAGATAGAAGGTGGATTAAGTGGTTGGGTATAATGAAAAGTTAAACCAATTATCTAAGGTATGAAACAAATTTTATCTATGATATTGATATTAAAGTCAAACATTTTTCTTATGATTGAATCGAAAATATTTAAGGGAATTTGATTCTTTTGAAATCAGATGTTACAAAAAAATTGTTTTATGTGTAGAGAATGAGGAAATGAAGTTTTATAATGATCATGTGTTCTTTAGTAACCTATATATAAAGAGGTATATGTGTAAGAAGAAGGAGAATAATGCATCAAATAATTTTTAATAGAAAGAAAAATATGTTTTAAATTTTTTAGAATTGAATTTAAAAACACACATGGGAATTCTTTTTATTTTCTTGTAAGTGTTTATAATGTTGTATGTTTGGGCATATGGATCATAATTTTAATGAAAAAATTTCACGGAAGTGGTAATAACCTATATGATATATATATGAATAATTTTTAAAATTTAATAAGATTGGTCATTATGAAAACGACTATACAAAGAGAAACCTGAATGATTGGGAGAATCCATAATATAAGTAGAAAGTTGTGGTGAAATTATTTGAAAATACTTCTTAAAATAATTGGACGTAAACAAAAGTGGTATTAGTAACATTTATTATTTATTTGTATTATTATAATGTATTGTTTTATATAGTTTCTACACATTCTATCATTTTTGATAAATCTCTTTGTTAATTAAAAATTCCACCTCTAAAAATGAAGCTATAACATATAGTACAAAAATCATGTATAAATATTAAATAAAAATAATTTATAATAAACATATTTTAATTGACTATGGAAATAATTTACCTTCAAATATTTTTGACTTTCCCTTGGTATGATTTCAAGTTATTCTCGATATGGATTTCGTTTCTATTTACAATTATAATATTTATTGTAAAGATAAAGAAGTTGTATTTTAAAAAATGTTTTATTTTAGATACAAGAATCAACCCATACCATTTCTAAATAATTAGGATGTTGAGAAACATTTAGAAATTGAAATGAGGGTTATCATGCACTATTTGTTGAAAATAGGGGAACTATTTAGATTAAAGATGCATCAGTGGTAAATTAGTATCTGTATTCTTCAATATTTATTTTTATTGTATTATAACTAATAGGGAAGTTTAATTCAATAATGTTTTAGTTAATGATGCTGTGAAATTTTCAAAACCATCATATTTAATGTCTCAAGAAGAATTTATGGAATTTTAAAAGAAGATAAAATAGTTTCTATATAACTTTTTCATTCATCCGAGTGCATCACCTTCAATAAATCATATTTTTTTTTGATGAAAATAAATATGGTACCATGAGACTTTATATTTATTATAGAGAACTGAAAAGAAACACTATTAAGAACATGTATCATTTTCCTCATATTGACGACTGGTTTGTTCAGATCTTTTGAGCTTAGAATTATTCAAAAATTTATGAGGATTATGAAGAACATTTATTGGTTTTTTGGAGAACAATTAAATAATGTAATTTATATATAATTTATTATCAAATGTGATGATTGGTTACTATATTTTCATATCCTTTGACACATTGTATGTAACTATGGAATTAAAGTTGATTCCTAAAAAAAAAGTGGATAATGAATTTCCTAGACCATCAAATGTTACTGAGATTCTTATTTTTCATTGATTAGTGGTTTACTGTTGATAGTTTGTTGAAAACATTTATTGTGTGTTTATCCCCAAACTAAATTAACGTAAAATACAGTTCAATGTTTCTATTCAATGGAATGCGAGGATTTATTTCATGAATTTAAAAGTATATTGGTTAATGCAGAAACTTTTCCCATTCCCATGAAAAATATTGACTTTCTCATATAAAATGATGCTTCATTAATGGGTATTGGATTCATTAAAATGATGAATGACCCAGTAATTTCTTATTTATCATGGAATCATGAGTTAAATTTTCTTATCCATGATCATGAATTAGAAACTATTTTTTATCTTTTAAAATTTCGATGCATCATTTATATAGGGAAAGGTGTGAAACATATTCAGATCAAAAAAATTTGGAAGTACATATTATCAAAAATGTAATTAAACATGAGGAATATAAAATAGTTGGATCTGATAAAGTATTATGTTTTCATGATCAATTATTATTCGAGAAATCCAAAAAAAATGTTTTTGATTCCTTAAGTAAAAAAACATCACGCATTAGTAACCATGTAATGTATTGATAATTACCCACTGATTAAATATTTGATGATTTTTTTCCTAGAAGTTAAAAGTACAAGAATTTCCCCATTCTAGTTTCAGGTGTTAGTGTAACCAATGTTTTCATAAATAATTAAAAAATATCATAAAGAAATATTGAGTTATAGAAAAATGTAAACTGTTTTTTTATGGGTAAGATACACGAAATAAAAATTGATAAATATTATGTTTTTAAATTTTGGAATAGACTATGTGTGCCTTGTGATTAACATTTAAGGAAAGAGTTGTTGACTGAATCATAAGGTTCTCCATTATCAGTTCATCTAAAAACACTATGTTTTATAGAGACCTTTAGGAGTATTACAGGTTGGATGGAATAAAATGAGATATTTTTTACTTTTCTATGAGATTTATTTAATTGTTAATCAGTTAAAGAATAATATAAATTAATGAATGCGTTGATTTAACCCTATCCTATGCCAGAGTGGAAGTAGGAAAATATATCCCTATATAATGTAATGGAACACCCTAAAACATCATGATTTAACAATGATATTTGGTTTATTTTTTATCGACAAAACTAAATCATCTCATTTTCTTCCTATTCATGACAATCTATCTCTAGATCAAATTTCATGGATATATCTTAATGAGATATTAATGTTACATGCATATCCTATATATATATATTGTATTTTATAGTGATCCCATGTTAATATTTAAATATTGGAGAGGCCTTCAAAATTCATTAGTAAGTGAATTAAATTTAAACATCGACTTTCATCCCCAGTCTTACGGACTATACTAAGGAAAAACATAGACCTTAAAAGATATTATATGTCCTTTTATAAATAACTACCATGGATGTTTGGGTCAATATATTTATTTAGTTGATTTTATTATAATAAAATTTTTCAATATTGTATGTAAATGGATCTTTTTGAATTGTTAGGTGAGAATCAATGTCAAGATTATTCACTTTTGGATGAAATTAGGGAAACATCATTTTGGGACTACAATTGGATGAAAAAATAGTTAGAAAGTAAATATGATTAAACAACACATGAGGGTAGTACATAGTAGGAAGAAAATATATGCATCTAAACAAAGAATTTATATTTCTTTCTTCATAAGTGATCATGTTTATCATAATGTGTTTTCATATAAATGTGTAATGTGTTTTTGTATGGTAATGATAATTCCCTACTTCATTAGACTATATGAAATCCTAATGAATGTTCTCATTAGTTTCTTACTGAGTGTTCTTGCCTCTATTTTTATCCTTGGTATACAATTGTTTTCATGTATTGTTGATAATAAAATATGTTCTAGACACATCTAACAATATAAGACCCGAATTATTTTATTTGGAAGATAAAATTTCTTATGAGGAACACCCAGTTCATAATATAGATTGTATTGTGTATGTATTATGGAACAAGTTAATTCGCCATGTTAATGTTTTTTGAATATACCATATGGTTGAAGAAGAAACATGGTAATATAAAAATTCTATGAGATAAATTTATTATTACATGTTCGATATGTGAATAAAATTCAGAGGATGAAATTTCTAAAAGTGGGAGAGAATGGAATAAACCAATGTAATGATAGAATAAATATCCTAATATTTATTAATGATTTTATAATATTTATGTTTAATTTTCAAGTAATAGAATATTAATTTTAATTTTTTTTAAATTTAGAGTGCCAAAATTATATTACAATTAATTTTTAATATTTTTTTTAAAATATTTATTTCTTAATTAATGGTGAAAAATACTAGTATTATTGAAAATTGTTCTATATTTAAGAGGTAAAAATTATACTCTGAATTTGTTATAAATTATAATTGTTTAAATTTATTTTAAATACAATTATGGGTTTTAATGGCTTATATAATTTAATTCTGTGTTAAATATTACATATTTTTAAAATAGACATTGCCTTAAATAATTTTTTTTCATTGATGGTTTTTCCAAGGTGAACTTGGATGATTACTCATTTTGTTTGCATGATAGCTTTGTTTATATGTATGAGTCACATGAATATGATTCCAAAATACACCATTATGATTTAATATCACTATTTTTATCATGTAAAACCTATTATTTCATAATATATGTTAAATAGATAATTTTTAATGTGTTAAATTTTTAACTTTTTGAAAAAAATCATGAATGTACTAACAATTTGTTTCCTCATTTTTATGTCCCTTACTAATATTTTATTCATTCAATATTTTAAAATGATTTTCGCTGGGTTTTTGGATGGGTAATATCATAAAATAATTCATTTTTATTGGTGTGATGTATTGTTATGAAGGGAAATCATGTTTTTTAAGCATTCATATTTTGGAAAAAAATCGATATAGAGTATAACTGTGTACCTTTTGATATATGTGTTTCTATATATGAGGTTATGATCTAATTCTATAAAACTATAATCCTAAAAGATAATATGTAATTTAAAAAATTCTATTTTGGTTTAATTTACATTATTTTGTAATGTTTAAAGGTTGGTCCTTACAATATGATTTATTTATTGAACTAATACCGAAATATCTTCAAATATCCATGAAATCCTATATAATTTCAACATTTAATTGGGTGAACTAAATAATAAATTACATGAAAATCTAAAAAATGGTTTAATATGCTAAATTTCATCAACATAGGGTTTAATAGTCATAGTATGTTTTAATGCATCTCTTCATTGATTATCATCTTCTCAACAAGATCCGGGTGAAAAATAAGAATCCCCATTAGTAGATTAATGATGTTTTTGATCAACATTTAGGGGTCTAGTACATATTTTAATTGGATATACAGTCAAAAAATAGTTAATTAAATGTATTCAATGTGGATATTCTTATGATGTCATTTTATACACAATACAAGAAAAATGATTGTATAATGATTAAACATAGACTTAAAAATTCCAAAAAATTACTAATGAAATTAATGAAAATTGTTTTTAGAGAATACCTCAAAAAAATTAGTCATTATAAATGTTATTCTTATATACCCTAATATTTTGGTGAAATATGTATAAAATCTGAATATTGTGGTGAAGAATTTGAAAAATGAAAAATTATACATAAAGAAAATTAATTTTATTATTGGTAATAATAAGTTCCAATCATGGGGAGTTTTATAATAATAATTCTAACAAATAGGGATCCTTTGAAGGCATGGGTGTTTAAGTAATGGACCTGATAAGAAAATCTAAATGATAACCATTTTTTAGATTAGATAAGAATTATTAGTTATTTTTGAGAAACCTTTCTTGACATAAATACCATCTTACCAAGCTAACTAAGAATGGTGTAATCATTTTCTAGTCTGATGAATGTATATAGAGCATCAAAAAGTGGAATAAAAGTGTAATTATTGAACGTGTACACACACTGCCCACTTGTGGGGAAGGATTTTGGATCTATAGTTATTCTTTAATAAATTTATTATATTTATTCATTATTAAAAATGGTAAATAGATATTATATTACCATCAAAAATTAATATTGGATGAGAAGAATTATCCAATGTGTGATTTATATTTGGATATTTTAATCATCTCATTGGTGATTTGGAGAAATTATATCTATGGAATGATGTTTGATTTATAAATATATATAGAAAACATCATAAGAGCCTCAAATATTTAATCTCATTAAAATACCTCAATGTACACCAATGAGTATGGTTAGAGATAATCAAGGACTATGTTTTATTAATTTAATCCCATTATGAAAGGTTAATACAAGAGAAGACTATATAAAAATGAAAATTCTATAATCTTATCCATGATTTGAACAATGAATTATTCACCCTTCATTAAAATAAATTGTTTGTTTTAATGAATCATAAATTAAAGAACATCATCCTACCACAGACAAATGATTTGTTTACCATAATTTTTTTAGAGGATTTAAGAATCTCCATGGGTAGATAAGAACATATAAAAGACGGATGATTCTATATTCAATGGGAATCCCATGATATTCAACATTGATAAAGGAGAATTTGTTATATTATTTTCCTTACTATGCATAGAATCAAGTCCTCTAATAAATAATTATTTATTAAATGATGCAGATGGAGTGATATTTTCTTTTAATGTAATGCTCTGATATTTCATTATATATTATACATAAATCAAAAATATATTAAATAGGGTTTTTTCACACACTATTAAAAAATGTAATGAAAAAAACCATGATATATATTTAATATTAAATATGATTGCCAAAACATTAACATTAAATTAAATTGTATTAATTAATGTAAGTATATCCTAAAATCTGTAAATAACGTATGAAGAAATGGAATCTGGACAATAAAGTATTCCATATGAATCCAACTTTTCTAAGATTGTAAGTGAAGTGGATTCACTAAATATTACATATCAACCAGACCAATCTAATCTTAATAAATTTTAACATGAGTGAAATTATTTTCAAGAAAATATAAAACTTCTAAAACATAACATGAAATCCATGCTCGTGGAATCACCACAAATGACTTCCACTACCAGATAAATTTCCCTTAAATCTTATTAGGAATTTATATGGGTTTTTAAAATTATAAATTATTACATTATAAAATATAAAATTTTATTATATTATTGAATGATAATGTCAATATAAAATCAATTTTAGTCTAAATAAATATTCTTTTCCGATTTATGTATTCCTTTATTATAATGAACATATATAACATTTTGATAGGAATATACATGAAAATAATTTATTATAAATCCAATATATATTAATAGAAAATAAAAAAAAATTAATTCAATATATATATATATATATTAACTTTTTTTAAAAAAATAAATTCTGCATTATTCCCCTTTATATTATAAAAATTCTCATTGAATTTTTGAATTTAAAAAATGAACCTACTTTTTCATAATTATTAATTATATGATTTTATCATTATATAAAAGTATCATAGAAGTCAAAAAACATTGTACATAATCAAATTTTTGTTTAATAAATTAAATTATTCATTTTAAACAATTATTTGAACATAAAAAATGTATACCTAATATTTTTAGAACTAAATTAAAATTTTATATTAATAGAAATATTATTTGGAATATTTACATTGAATTATTAAATCTTATGTTGAAATTGGGTTTTGGAGCTCTTTTAGTGACCCATAATTTTTTTATTAATTAATATTTTTATTCCATGTCAAATAGTAGTAGTGAAAATTTTACATTATACAAAAATATTAATATGAAAAAAGTCCTTTCTAAAATCAATCATTTCATGAATATGTATGTGAGTTTAAAATTTTACTTTTTATACCTTTAGAATTTTTCAAATAAAAACTTATTTTAAAATATAATATAAGAAGGTTCATGATAGGTAATACGTTCAATTTAATCTTAATTCATTAAATTAATTACTAATTTTTAAAATTTGTTACAACGATAAAGAGTAAAAATGGAAAAAAATATTTTATTTAGTTGAAAATCCCAAAAAATTTATAAACATGTTTTTAAATTTATAATTGAGGTTTGGATCAACCAAACATAACCCCTATAATCAGTTATTCCTTTCTAAATCCCTTTAAACATTAATATTGATGTAAAATTATTCAAATTCAATTTAAATTTCAAAAATAACCCATATCTTATCTAATACAACTGGACCACATCCACCCCGTCTTTTAATAATCAATCCTTAAAACATATTATTGATACTATTGAATGATTATCTTCTTAGAACCCTCTCCCACATAAAAACTATTTTGGGAACCTGTATTTTTGTTAATCCTTTCATATATGTGAATCTTTACATGGAAAACTTATGATTCCTACAATGTTATGTTCATTCATTGAAAGTATCAAAAACAAGGTTTTCATTATTTAATAAAGTTTCTTTTCATTTAGTCCTATTGAATTTTAATTGAAAAATTTATTCATTATATGGGGTATATACATACCAATAATGTATTATGGTATAATACATGATTTAATTCAATGGATATTTGGAACCATTTTATTTCCAATATTCTAATTTTAGTGATTTAATAATTACAAAAGTCATTTTGGTTTTTTGATTCAAATTCCTCTTTTTAATATTTGTTTTTTATTATACTCTTATTTATTTTAAGGTGTTAATATGTTAAAAATTTCAGACTATATATCAAGAAATAACATTTACTAATATTAATGGATGTTTAATTTAAAAATATTTATCATTAAATAAGTATTGAGTTAAATGCCACTTATATTATTGGGAGTTTTCATGGAATAAAAATTTTCCTTTGGTAAAACTTACTTATCTATAACTATTATCTTTCAATATTTATCTATTATAATATATTTTTATTTTATGGTCTATTTCCCCATTCTATTATAGAGAAATAATGTTTTACACCCAATACTTATACCTTAATGATTCAATATTTTTATGATAATGTAATTTTATTAGTAATTTCTTCCATATTTTTAATTGATTTTTCTTCAAAATCCATATTTCTACTTACCACTAATGATCTTCCTTCCATAGTGGAAACTCAATTTTTATCTCTAATGATCAAAATAACTTCCTTTATCCATTTTATAACAAATTATTAATTATACTTAAATGATTTGGATTTCTCAATAAATGACATTCAAAATTTTCAAAAAACATTTTATCATTTAAAAATCCATTTTTGTTTCTTCCACATCAATTATTTTGATAACATTTATGTATTTTATGGATCATTTATTATGGAATTATTTATATTATGGTCTGAAAACTATCATTTTCACTTTAAATAACTTGTCATTGAAAAATCCATTGTTGTTTCTTCCACATCAATTATATTGGTAACATTTATGTATTTTATGGATCATTTATTATGGAAGTATTTATATTCTGGTCTGAAAAACTATCATTTTCACTTTAAATAACTTTTCATTGTAATTAATTCATATATTTATGATTCAAAATATTTTTTTGAAACCTTTTTGGTTTTCATGTATATTTACACTCTGAGGTGTCATTAATTATGCAATTTTTTAATCAGCCAAAATATGTTATTATAATATATTTTTTCTTTAAAAATTATCATTTTGATATCATATTATTTTTATGGTCTTATTATGTTATTTTTTTTAAATTTCATAGGAAATCCATTTCTTTTACACGTGTTCATAATGAGATGATGAATGTTTTTTTCGAACTCATTTGTATGGATGATGATGAATTGTGAACTATATCATAGTCTAATGAATTTGTTAAGTATTTGTTTCCCCTGGGATAAATATGTCAAGAACAATCATCTTTTTAATACCAACATGAATTGTGGAAATTTTTTTGTTCACAATATGATGCATGGGTATTTTTATGTTCAGAACATGAATACTGTAATTTTTTTATTAAAATCATGAAGAACAATGATTTTTTTTATTCCGTTCAAGTTTTGTGGGAATTTTTTTCCACAACATTAACAAAGTTATTTTTTTTCAAAATTTTATATTTTCCACACTTTTATATTTTAATAAAAATTATTCCATAGGTTATTTTCAACGTAATGATCCATTTCATTCAATATAGGTATGATTATTCTTCATTGATCATGTTTATTATCACCTTATTTAAAACTCTTTTTTTCATGATATATGTGGTTTATTTTTTATTTTATTTCTTTTTATCATTTAATTTGGAAGAATATTATTTTTCTATATTCATATAATAATATATTCTTTCCATGCTCATGTTTTTTGAAATCATTTTTCTCTAACCCTTGATAATTTAATGATTAGTATTCCCTTACATAGAGTACTAGGCCAACCATTTCTAATGAATAATTTACTCAACTTATAAATATGGTTATAAATTATGATATTTATAGAATTTGATCAAGTACATTACATATATTGAAAAATATACCTAAATATTTCAAAATAACATGTTTATTTTGCTCATATACAAGAAAATAAACCTTTTGATCCTTGGGGTGTGTGACTGTTTGTTATATGTATTATCTAAAACATGGAATGAATGCATTATTTATTTATGATTATCTTGGGTATCAATATTTTTTATCTGATAAAATGATTAGATATATATGGATATTATTTTAGAGACCTTTAGAGAAATAAATTTGTATATTTTTATATAAAAGATAACATACCATTATTTAGTAATGTAGTGATTTTGTGGTTTCCATTGAAAAATGGGTGCATGTCTTCATACCGTAAAGTGGATAAAAGAGATATCACAAATTCATATAGGGGAAATTACAATGGAGAGGGTTTGTTTGTTATTGAGTTAACCCTGACATAGTGCACGAAAAAGAGACCTCACATCAAACCAGGATAGATTATCTGTTGTTATATGATTTGATGGATCTTAATAACTTTATGTACAATTATTAAGGAGTTATTTCATGGCTAATTTGATGTATTATGTTGAAAAGTATAAGATAAAAACAATAAAAACAAACCTAGGTTAAATTAATATTGATATGGGTTAAAATTGTTGAATGCTTCAATGTACAATCCCTTTTATGTTATTTATTTTATTAATTTCCCATATTTTTAATGTTTGGTTACTCATGTCAACCCTTTTTGTTTTATTAATGGATAGTGCTCAAAATTTCCATGTTATTTAATGACTTGATAAAGAAAATTGTAATTTTATTTACAGGTAACCACGTGTTATGGAAACTAGTATTGAAACTATTATGAATATGATCAAACAAATATATCGATTTATGATTAAAATATGTGTATTGGTGAATATTTGAACAAACCAAAGAAAAGGGAAATAGTTTCAGAGAATATTTGATGTTGGAGAGTGTCACGACCCCCTCCCCACAAAGTGTACCCCTCTTGGGCGGACAATGTGAGAATAGAGATAATGAACCCCCAAGTCCTGCCTCCAGTATTCAATAGGATGGTGATTATCACTGAGGGTATTCTAAACACACAAGTGGGAGGCATTACCCTCTAAGAGAAAACATGTGAATGTGAGAGAGAAGACATTCACTAACCAACACCAAGTCAATGAATAGTATAAAAGAAATCCCAAGTGCATATATGTATTTTCATGCAAAACTACTTCAACTGAAAGGGGAAAAATGAAAGTACCCAAAAGAAAGTAAAAACTATTAAGACCATGAAGCCCAATCAGCTCCTACAACCCCATGCTAGTAGTAACCAGCCTGATCTCCAACCTACTCCAAGTGAACTAAAAATAGTTTATATATACATAGGGTGAGTATTATAGTATAACCAGTTGGAACCTCCCTAGATACTCTCGTGAAAAATTAATGAAATCATGTTAAAGCACAGTAAACAACAAGTGAAACAAACTCATCACCTAAATAGGTATACTATGTTTCCATCCTCACCATTTCTACTCTCACTAAGTAACACATAATAGAGTATATAATACAATAAAGAATATCATGGGTACCCTGCTACTACTTCCCCACTAGTTTTCCGCACTTCCCCAACATCGTGCATCCTATGAATCTCTCTCCAAAGACGCCTGCTCGCAAACACCTGGGCAAAGCACCACAACATGCACATCCTGCAAAAAACCCACCACGTCCACATAATCTAGGTAACCAGGTAGTTTCTAGGAGCCCCCACATCTTGCATAATGTGTAACAAACGTCAGGTATTATACCTCAACCCATTACATCCCATACACTGAGTAAGGATCCTCAATCCAACACAGCCTAAACATGTTATACCTATGGTAGTCCATAGGAAAAAATATCTATAATATATGTGTGTGAATAACCACATTCCATTATATAACTCTACAAACACATATGGGTAAAACTAACTATTGTGCCTACCAGCACAAGTAACTACCAAGAGAAGAGAGAGGGGCCAAATGGGGTAGTCAGCCATCCATCCTCCCACTAAAATGTTGGGGAAAACATCCCCTAAACTTAGAATCCATAAGGTGTCAGTTTCCCTAGCTTATGGGTCAGAGTAGAGTATAGAAACACGAAAAGAATAGAATATACTATAGCTCACAACAACACTATGGGAATACCCTAGTCATAGACTCAAATTTAGCTAATGTCTCTCAATCTCCCAACTGCCACTTCTAATACTAGGTATCCTATAAACTCACAATCATTTAAAGAATTTTGTACATTTCTCTATTCTCTTTTTATCAGTTTCACTTTTTGTTAATTAATTCTTTAAACATTATTTAACCATAAAAAATTTCCACATTATATTTCATTATCGTCAAACCTAAAGTCTACTGTACCTTTAATATTTTAACTTCATAATTGTGTCCCAAAAAGCTCTATACCCCCTGGGTTAACATCATTTATTCAATTATTTAGTTTCATCATAACATTATCATATTCCCAGGCATTCTAGAGAAACATTATATTCTACTAAAAAAAGGGGGATCAACATGGTGAATAGATGAACTACCCGTTGATTCATTGCCACCTATAGAATGAGAATAGACCCATCTTACCTTGAGACGATAAACACGGAAAGAATTTGGAATACCCCAAACGTCTTCGCCCCTTTCAGAAGAAGCTTAAGCAAGACCATCTGCCTTGAATATTGCTGAATGTAATGTAGATAAAAAACCAATAAGAATATGCCAGCACCCAAAAATTCACATCCTACTCCTTCCATCATCTATGATGTCCTCCTCGATGCCAACATGAATAAACCGATGCATCACACCACTCTAGGCATCAACTACTGCCAAAACCAATATGCCTCCATTCCCCAACATATCACAACAACCATCCAGGATCATATCACAACACAAGAAGCTCAAAAAAAAAAATTATATAAACTGGGATCTTGGACCTTATACATGTTAGAGGGTAACTCAAAACCCTACAATGAATTATCTTTGATAAAAAAAACCAGTTCTTTAATCAATCTTGGATTAACCGATTTTTTAATTATTAGGTCCCAAATTTTGGAAACCTAACAAGTACACTATCACAAATTGATTAAACATGCTTACTGCATCAATTTGATTAACATCAAATTATAGCAACAAAAATCAGATTCATTCACTTGCCTCTTTATCTCTAGCCAAAAAATTATCAATTAATTCCAGATTTACGTTCTTTACCAGTTTCCATCAAGAATGAAAAGCTAAATAATTCAAGAATAGGTATCACACTATCTAGGGAAGAAAAAGTAAATAACATATGATCGATATCATATTTATTTTTCTGGTTCAAATATTTATATTGTCAATTCCATTTTGATCTTGTGGGATAAAACATGATTATTATATAGTTGCATGTAACATAAAAGAGAAGAAACAAATCCCCTACCTCAAATAGTTCTTGAAATTTTTATAAGAGAATAAGACACACAAAGAGTTACAAACTCCTCCCATGTGACAACTATGTCCACTCGAGGATGCAGAGACACCACCACATCGGCCAACACCCATGAAAATTCCATTAGGAACATGGAGATAGAATTCCATAAAAGAGAGAGGGGAAACATAAGGAGATGAACCCAAAAGAATGATGATAGATCATACCTTAGATCAAAGACTGATCAATACTTCTTGGTTGCATCATAATAGAGTTGAACCAATCAATGGAGTAAAGTTTTATCTCAGAACTCCTACGAGACAGAATGGAAGGTTTCCGTGTCTCACACATGAGAATAAGGAGAAATAATTGTGGAAAAAGATATATCATCCCTTTAGATGAATTAATGAAGCAGTGGTTTAAGATATGATGGACTTCCCATTAAAAGAGGATCGCATCGAACCATGTTGAATAACCATGTAATAGAATCCTGAGCCTTAGGGAAATTAATATAGGAGTTATGACCTTTGAATATGACTTAGAGTCCATAAAAAATGCTTTAAATGCATTTTATGTCAAATGAAATGTCAAAGAGGTAAAAATGTAGGAAGCTGGGAACACTATTCATGAACTCAAAATTTGGAAAAGGAAATAGAGGTTGTAGTTGGAACCTCACCATTCTAGAAATATTATACACCCTACCATTCTGAAAACACTGTACACCCTACCATTATAGAAACATTGTTCACCCTTCTGATCTAGAATAACTGTACACCCTAGTGTTCTGGAAACACTGTACACCCTACCGTTCTAGAAACATTGTACACCATACCATTCTGGGAACACTATTCACATAAGGTTACCATTGCACTGTTCACTTAGGGCTGCCGATGACACTGTTCACATAAGGTAACCATTGCACAGTTCACATAAGGTTACCGATGACACTGTTCACATAAGGTTACCGTTGCACTATTCACCTAATTTTACTGATGTCACTATTAACATAAGGTTAATGTTGCACTATCCACCTAAAGCTACTGATGACACTATTCACATAAGGTCACCGTCGCACTATAAAAATAAGGTTACTGATGAAACTGTTCAAATAATGCTACCATAGCACTATTCCCAGAACTAAAGATTTGGAAAAATGTTGGGGATAATTCACCTTAACCTCCCAAAACACCTCATACACCATATTTTTGCGAAGGAATGTACCATAGTGGTTCGGTCCATTATATCAGATATCTCTCAAAACATTATCATCCTCCATAATTCTAAAATAACCCCAAAAGGAAAGAGAAAAGGATCCTGAATAACCACTCATCTTGATACCTTTCAATATAGAGCAATATAGAAGAAGCAACCAAATAAATCCATATCATAAACACGAATGGTCTATTTACACAAAGGGGAAATAATTACAAGAAAGAGTTATACCTCTAACATCTCTGCGAACAAGGAATGTATTTTTGACACACATTCCTAGGTACTATCCTCCATGCCACTGTGTCACCACAAGACACAATCCAATGGGATAGAATGCTCGCACAAAACCATCTCTTTACAGTCTTGGATCTCCACAGGTCTCTCCTCAAAGGTCACATCATCATCAAAATCAATCTCTCCCCAATTAATGATGTGAAAGTCATCATGAAGATAACGATAGAGCTGTGACACAATAAAAACATCATGTATATGACTCATCTGTAGGGGGAGTGCTACTCAATACACCATATCTCCAACATGATCAAACACCTTGAAAGGCCGAACAAACCACAGAGAAATTTTACTACCATGACCAGACCTTCACTCCCCACGACAGGGAGTCACCTTCAGAATCATGTGATCACCAACATCAAACTCTTAGGGTCTCCCCCTTTTATCGGCTTATGATTTCTAATGATCCTGCACTATCTTCATCCTCTCACGAATCACCTGAACCATCTCTATTGTATTACACTCAAGTTTCAGTAAGAGAATTGCTGACTCTCCAACCCCGGTCCATCACAATGGAGAACAGCAAGGATGGAAATACTTGGCATCAAACAGCACCATACCGATGGTGGAGTAAAAAAAACTGTTATTGTAAGAGAACTCCACTATGGGTAAGTGCCTTATTAGAGAACTTCCAAAATCCAGGACACAATATCATAACATGAATTTATGAGTTTGGATGGTTCGCTCTGTATGACCATCTGTTTGTGGATGAAAATATGTACTAAGGAATACTTGAGAATCGAAATTAGGTTAAAGACCTTTCCACACACTAGAGGTATACCGAGGATCTCTACTAAAATTGATCATCTTTGGGACTCCATGAACTCTCGCCACTTCATCCAGATATTGCCTCGACAAAAGTTCCACTATGCTCAACTCCTTGATTTCTATAAAGTGGGATTATTTTTTTAAATGATCCACTACCACCAAAATAGCATCATTTCCTCCCTAAGCTCGAGTAAAACTAGTAAAAATTCCATAAATATGACCCCCCACTTCCACTTATGAACATATAATGGTGGGAGCTGACCACCAGGAACATGGTACTCGACCTTCTCCTTCTGGAAGACCAGCACCGAGACACAAATTCTGTAACTGCAATATTTATCCCAGGAAACCAACACAAACTACTCAATGCTTGGTACATCATTGTCACACAAGGATGAACTAAAAAAGGTGAACTATGGAACCCTCTGAGAAACATCTCACATATCTCCAAAAGGAAAGAAAAGCCTTCCGTGATACAACACATGGTGTTGTTCATCCTCATAATAACCATCAGGGGCTTCACCATAGACAACTCAGTCTCTCCAGACCTCCACCTATAGATCCCCCAACTATGAATTTTCCACCTACTTTTCCAGATATGACTGCACTGTCATCTGAAAAAGACTACCTCTTCCCCCAACTTCTCCCATATGAACATGTAAAGCAAACTATTCATCCATTACTCTCTAGGAGTCACCAGAGTCATGAACTACATTACTACATGAATTTCGACTCAGTAAATCAGATACAACATTTTATATTTTAGGTGTATATGGTATTTTGAAGTTATATTCCTATAAGAAATCCATCCACTAATATTGTTGTATATTCATGTCACGCTGGGAGAAGACATAACTCGAACTATTATGATCGGTGAAAACCACAAATCACTCTTCATTTAGTTAATGTCTCCACATCTTTAGAGAAAACACCACAGATTCCAACTATAGATCATGGGTGGAATAGTTACGCTCAAGGAGATGCTACTATCGAGGCCCATAAGAAACAACTGATCTCTAATGAATCAAAACACAACCTAATCCGAGATGCAAAGCATCATAGAAAACATCAAACTAAAATCCATCTGTTGGAAGACAATGAACTGGAGCACTTACTAACTTCATATTTAGATACTAAAATGTTTCATGGCGTGGAATATTCTATATGAACGCATAATATTTCATAGTCCAAATAGTCTGAGGAGTCACAACTCGACAGAAATCAGCTACCAACCTCCGGTAGTAGCCTGTGAGACCAAGGCAACATCGCACCTATGACACTATCTGAGGGCTTCCCAAGACACAGCTGCTTCTATCAATGATGTATCCACATCTACTCCCTACTTGGACACAACATGCCCCATGAAATAGTCTTCTTATGCCAAGAACTCACACTTCGGCAACTTCCCAAAAAGATGATGTTGAAAAAGAACTCCCAAAATGGCGTGTAGATGTTCTTCATGATCCTCCTTATAAGTGGAGTACACAATGATTTCATTGATGAAATCCACCATGAACATGTCTAGGAACTCACGGAACACATCTTTCATCAATCCCATGAACACAGCTGGATCATTTTTCATGTCAAAAGGCATTACACCAAACTCATAATGCCCATGATGCGAATGGAAAGCAGTTTTCAGAATACCCTCATCCTTCACACGCTTATAATGATATCCAAAACTCAAGTCGGTATTTGAGAAAAACATGCACTCTTAATTTGATCAAATAAATCATCAATCCATGGAAGAGGAGAGTGATTATTAACTATAATTTTTTTAAGAAATGATAATCGATATAAAACCGCAAATTTCCATCAACCTTCTTTACGAACAAAACTAGTGTGCCCCACAGTGACACACTCAGCCGAACGAAACTGCACTGTAATAGACCATCAATCTATATAAGTAGCTCTAGTAACTCATAAGGGGAATTTCTATATGGATACATAGGGATTGGTGACTCTCCTGGTTGTAGCTCGATCCCAAACACAATCTCTCATCGAGGGGGTAATGCTACAACTTCTTGTAGAATGACATAAGGATACTCTTCTATGACCCTTGGAAACCTCAGCTATTTTACCTCTAAAGAACATAACATTTTCTCAGACATTATGGATGTTAAGGATGAAACATGCCTCTAACCCATCTGAGGTTCTTGCTCGCCAGTGAACACCACTGGATCTCCACCCGCATCAAAGAACACAACATGCCTCTTAAAGAAATCCAGGATAGCCTGCACTGAATACAACCAATCCATGTTGAGGATGACATCATTTGGTTGTATTTTTAAACATAGGGAATCTCCCAAATAGTTGTTCTTTCCCTACATTTTCTCACATTCTATACATAATTCATACATGTCAACTCGACCTCCAACTAGCATAGTCAACACCTAGGGAACTGGAAGCCTCTAAACCTCATGTCCCAAATCATGTAAAAGGGTTGGTGATAAGTAGGTGTGTGTTTCTCCTGAATCCAACAAGGCAAACACTAATGTAGAAAACAAGAAAAGGGTACCTCGAACAACGTCTGGATCTCCTGGCGCTAGGAATGCTAATGCATGAAGTTGACCAAAACCTCTTCTATAGCCTCTCTGACCCTGAAAACGACCATCAACTCAAGCATGCTATATTTTGATAGGATGGGGAGTTTCACGGGGTTGTAATCCTCCCACCCTATCTACCATATACTGATCTACACTGGTGAAACCTACTTTTTGCTACCTCGGTGGGAAATGTATTAATGGAGGAACCTGGAAGAGAGCACTTGGTGTATATTGACTGCTCTGAAAGGTCAGGCACTCTCTCTGCTAATGACCTCGACTACTATAAAAAAATAGGTGCCTGATCCCTTGGAATAGGCCTGAGAGCTGCTTCCTCTAGTGAAATGAGATACAAAGTGTTGGGACCAACCCCCGGCTGAACAAAAACTCCTCTTCCCCAAAAACCCAGAACCCTTTACCACAACTCAACTATGCGAGGAATCATGATAACTCCCCAATCATAGTGACCTAGTTCTAGAAAATTTCCTCTCGATGACCTTTTACCGTGCCATTAAGGTAAGATAGGTCTTCAGCATAAATGGGGAAACCTGGCGCTGAATCTCTAGATGCAATGCCTCCTCAAAATGACTCGCCCTAGCCTCCTCATATAGCAACAGGTCTGAAGCATATAGTAAAAGGTTACTAAAATAGAATCCTAACTCTCTCACACTAGATCTACCCTATTGAAGGGTAAGATGATCCTGGTGACTGGACGCTTTCACAGTTGAAGAAAGAAACTCAACTATAATTTTTTTTCAGAACTCCTCCCAAGTGATCACTGACTCCTCGCGATCCCTGAGGAACATAAACCACCAGCGTCTTACTACTCCATGTTGTATTGTCACAACCAAGGACACCCATTTCTCTTTCCGAGCACGGATCGAACTGAATCCTATCTCGACATCCTCCGACCAGTCTTCTATGACTATATCTGAAACAAAGCCATATTACTTTTGTAGACTCTAGCACTGAAACTCTCAGAGTGTCCTCTTCCAAGTGTATTCGTCGTCAACATCTACCTTGTGGCGATCTGTTGGCACAACTAGCTCGACATATTCTATGTGATTTTGATTAGCTCGTCGACCTGGAGCCATACCTATTAAAAAACAAATAGTTTGAGCACCTATAACTAGAATATGGTAGACTCAACATTAATTTATTAATTTTTTTCTTTTATTCATTTTAGGTTAACCTATCCCATGGTCTACCAATTCAAACACAGACATAAGGAAGTATGATGCATGATCCTTTCATAGGTGTCTACCCTACCACTGGTATCACCTGGTTTAGTTTCCATTGTAAACATAATGTTCCATGAATAAAACCATTGGGGGCCTTAAACGCCTTTGTCTCATCCGATATATAGTGTTTACATCACTTCTAAACATTAATAGAATCTTCTCCCTACCAACCCATGAAACCTCGTATGTGCCTAACATGATTCACCATCTTATCATTCAACCGGACCACTTATACACTTCTGTCACAACCCCCTCCCCACAATGTGTACCCCTCTTGGGTTGGAAATGTGACAAGGGAGATAATGACCCCCTATCCGGCCTCCAAGAGGCCCCGGGTTGGTGACTAGAATTGAGAGTATAGTAAACACACAAATGGGAGGCATTACACTCTAACAGAACACATGCGAAAACGAGACATAAGATAGACACCAACCAACTCTATGTCAGAGAATATTATAAAATAAATCCCTAGTACACTTATGTAATGTCATGAAAAACTACTTCCAATGAAAGGGGAAAACTACATGTACATAAAAGAATGTAATAACAGTAGCGACCACAAATCCCGAACAGCTCCTGCAACCCCAAGCTAGTAGTAACCAGCCAGATCTCTATCCTACTGTAAGTAACCTGAAAAACTATTTATATAAACATATGGTAAGTTTAATATTATAATAAATAGGATCCTCCACATATCCTCTAATTAAAAAGAAAATAATTCATGCTAAAGCACAGTGAAAAAAATGCTAAACTAACTCGTCACCTAAATATGTATACTATGTTCCCAGCCTCACTATGTATTTTCATACCATGTAAAGAATATAAGAGTATATAATATAATAAATAACATCATGGGTACCCCACTACTACATCCCCATTGGTTTTATTCGTTTCTCCAATATCGCACACCCTAAGCATGTCTCTCTAAAAAGGATTTCCGACAGACACCTGGGCGAAGCCCCACAACATGAACCTCGTGTGGAAAACCCACCACACCCACGTAAGACAAGTATCCAGGTAGTTTCTAAGAGCCACCATAGCTCGCATAACATGTATCATACGTAAGGTATTATATTTCAAGCCATTACAGCCCATACACCGTGTAAGTATCCTCAAGCCATCACAACCAATACACATTATACCTATAGTAGTCCATAAGAAACTATATCTAGAATATATGTGTGTTAATGACCATAAGCCATTACATCCTGCTACACACATATATGTGAAATACTAACCGTTCTGCCCACCAGCACATGTTACTACCCAGAGAAGAGAGCGTGGCCAAATAGGGTAGTCAGCCATCCATCCTCACACCAGAATGTTAGGCAAAACACCCCCTAAGTCTAAGAATCCCTGGGGTGCCCATTTCCCTAACTAACGGGGTGGAGTAGCATATAGAAACACAAAATGAATGGAATATACTATAGTTCACAACCACACTATGGAAAAAACATAGTTTTAGTCTCAACTGCAGCTAACATCTCTCAGACTCCCAACTGCAACTTCTAAAACTATGTATCCTATAAACACACAACCATTTAATGATATTTAATACATTACTCCATTCCCTTTTAATTAGTTTCACTCTATGTTAATTAATTATTTAAACATTAATTATCCATAAAAAATTTCCACATTATATTTCATTAGAATCACACCCAATGTCCATTGTCCCTTCAAAATTGTAACCTCGACATTGTGTCCCAGCAAGCTCCAAACCCCCTGGGTTAACTTCATTTATTCAATTATTTATTTACATCATTACTTTCACATATTCTTAGGCTTTCTAGAAAAATATTTTATGCTACTAAACACAGTTGGGCTCAATATGGTGATTTGATGAACTACCTGTCAAGTATTTTTTCGCATATAGCAAGAGCGTAGAACCATCCTACCATGAGAAGCTAAACACCGAAATTACATGGCATACCCCGCACGTCTTAACCCCTTTAGGAAAAAGGGTAAGAATGACCAGATTCCTTGAGTAGTGGGGAATGTAAAGTATAGAAACTACCAATAAGAATCAGTAAGAATCAAAAAATAAACATCCAACTCGATTCATCATCCCTGGTGCCCTCCCTGACACCCACATGCATAAACTGATGCATCTCGCCACTGTAGGCATCAACTACTGCCACAACCAATAGGCCTCCATGAACCCACATATCACAACATCCATCCAAGCTCCCATCACAACACAACCAGTTAGAAAACAAACATCATATCAATTGAGCTCTATCACTTAATAAAGCATGAGGGTAACTCAGAACCCTATAAGAAATTATCTTTTATCAAACAACCATATCTTTAATCCATATTGGATTTACCGATTTATTATTCATTGGATAAAAATTGGCAAAACCTAACCTGTAAGCTATCACAAATTGATTAAATATGATTACTGCATCAATCTAATTACCATCAAATTACAACAACAACAATTGTATTCATTCACATGACACTTTATCCTTTTCCAAACATTTATCAATTAATTCTGGATTTACATTCTTTACCAATTTCCATCACGAATTAAAATCTAAATAGTACAAGCATAGATATCACACCATAAAAAACCTAGAGGCAATAATATACAGTTGCTATCAATTCATTTACCTATTTCAAATATTCATTTTTTCAATTCCATTGTGATCCAGTGGGATAATACAAGCTATCTATAGTGTTTCACATAAAATAAAAGAGAAGAAATGAATCATTTACCTCAAACAGTTCTTGACATTCTTTATATGAGAACGATCCACACAACAGGTTACGATCTCCTACCCTGTGACAACTGTTTTTAACCGATGATGTAGAGACAAAGCCACATCAGCCAACACCCATGAAACTTCTATTAGGAACATTTATATATCATTACATAAAAGTGAGATGGGAAACCAAAAGAGATAAAACCAAAAGAATGACGATAGATCATACATTATTTCGATGATTGAACAAAACTTCTGGGTTACTTCAAAACAGATTCAAACTAATCCATGGAAGAATGTTTGATCACACAACTCCTAAGGGAAGTAATGGAAAGTTCGAGTATCTCACACACAAGAACATGAAGGAAGATTTAGGGAGGAAGATATATTGTCCCTTTTGAAGATTTAATGAAGCAATGGTTTAATATATGATGGATTTTCCATTAAAACAAGATCACATTGAATCACATGGTTGGACCATGTAAATGAATCTTGAGCCTTGGGAAAATTAATATAGGAGTTATATCCTTTGAATCGGCCTTAGAGTCCTTAAAAGAAGGCTTTAAAAGCATTTTACATACAAGAAAATGTCAAAGGGTAAAAACAGTAGGAAACTGGGAAACATTGTTTATGAACTCGAAATTTGGAAAAGGAAATAGAGGTTGTATGTACACCCAATGTATCCACAGTACACTTCTTTTGAAATAATACAGTAGCATGTGTTGTATGCAACATTGAGTTCTAAAACACCACAACCAATCAAACCAGCCGTTATGAATAGTAATACCCACTTTATAAAATTATATAAATTTTATCATTTAAAAATGACTTCATTTTTGGATTCGGAATATCGAAATTAGCTTAGGGGGAATTTTTTGTATTTTTCTGAAAACTTTCAATTTTTGATGAATAGTGAAAACACTGATTCATTGTTTAAAACTGAATTTTTATTTAAATAATTATTTATTTTATTTAAATTTATCTTAGGTCAAAATAGATACATAATACCTATATATGTTAAATTTAATTCATTGGATTCAGTTTCTAATAATTTTAGATATATAAAAATTTTATTGAACTTTTTACCGTCTTTTACCTACCTCCTAGGAGTATTGGCAAATTTACAGAAAAAATAATTTTACCACTTCTGTGAGTTGAATTTTGAAAATTTGAGAGACATGGATAATTTTATGGAGTAAATTGTGGTTCAATAGGATAAAAATAAATTTTTGTGAATAGTAACTTTTAACATTTATTTACCACGGTTAAAGGTAAATAGGTTAATTATGGGTAGAAAAGATATTATTATTACCCTAACACATGTCTTAATTCTATTGGGTAAGTATAATTATATCCAAAACAACCTTAGTAATAATATATGAACATCTTTGGTTCACATGTATTAGATTAGTACATTTATTATTTTGTAAAATAAAGAAGAGTTAAAAGTGTTGAATTCAATGTTTAATAACTAAACCATTTTTAATATAGGGTTACAAATAAGATAAATTCAACTATAAATATTAATTATAAAGATAAAAAATTCCTACATAATGTTATTTTATTTTTAATTTTTAGACATTAAATTATTCAATTTATTTATGACACAGTAATGATGTAGTAATTACCTAATTAATGAAATATTAAAATAATTCATATTATAATTATCCAAATCAATGTAATTTGAGACCTTTTATAAATTACACTAATTTACTAGGTTAATATAACATATTAGGGTTGTTTTGATGAAATTTTTCTAATTATTAATGATTTTATGAATTTAGAAAAAACATAATACCAAATAGTGTCAAAATTGACCTAAAAGAGTCTTCAAAACAAATATTATATTATTAATTGATATTCTTTTCCTCAAAATCTACGAATTTTAAAAAAGACTTATATAATGATTGGTGTATCATTAATGAAAAACATGGGGCTTTTTAGAAGTATATAGTATGTTTATTAACCATATAACATAAAAATATAAAGAGATATGGTAAATGTCAAACTATTTAACTAAGAGTTAAATCTAACATATATGGTTAATATAGTGACCCAAAACTATCTAAAACGTATTTTATGAGTGGTTTTTAACCCATAACCACCTTAAAATTTAAATAATGCACATTTTAGCCATTAGATACCGAAAATGAGTTTATTATAAAATAATATTTCTAGCTTTTCCTAAGGTGCCCCTCACTCCTCTTATAAAAGGGCACTCCCCCTTCTCTCTAATTTAGACCTTCAAAGCCATTCTGATCATCCAAACCCTACCCAAATATCCACCCAACATTAATCCCTTAATCTTAGAGGCCTTACTTTAGTCATAAAGCCAACATAAGGAGCACTTTTGATCAAATCAAAAGGAAGAAGCAGAAGAAAAGGTATATATTTCATCACCTCTTTCAAGTTACTTTTTCTTCCACTTCCTCTATCATTGTTGTTTCCATTATAAAATAATAAGTATACTATCTTATATATACTCTTATGTTATTATAAATATGGTAAAACCATATTTCTTATTATGTCCATCCTTTTAATGACATTTCACCATACGTGCGTACGTACGCCTTATCGTCTCCACGTCGTGGTGTAATTGTTATTCAAAACATTATTATTTTGATAGGTATTATAATTATGTGTAATTGATGTAAATAATTAATATAACATGATAATTATTCTGTATATATTATACTCCATCCAATTATGTATTACTTTAATATCAAAAGAATGATATTGTCGCTCGTGCGTACATACAGATTACCGTCTCTACGAACACGATGAGATTCATTCCCCATCGTATGTATTCAAGACTAATTTTTATTAGATGATTAAAAATAATGTTTAAAGACTTAATATCATTTTGAATATGAATAATATATATCCTATCCATAACAAACAATACTAACGTAACAATGCATATAAAGGAAAACGAATCCGTTAACACCCGAAACAGCGATAAATACTAAGATATTATAAACAAAGAAATGTTAAAAGATCATATATGACATCATATTAATGTATATGATTCTTTTATAATTTAATAACAATTATTTCACCATTATAAAAAAATTTAACCTACCCTCAACCAAGGAAAAGTACCAGGTAAGGGATAATTTCATAATCTCTTTATTATTCGACGTTGTTTTTACCTAAGTATCTACTGGGACCTCTTTATCATATGCATCCACGATTCTTAAAAATGTATTCCAAAACATTTTTACCATTTAATAGACTATGGGTTAAATTCATTTATACCATTTTTTTATGTTTATAAAGGAATCTTTCCATTGTTTTCCAAACAAGGTACTTCATGACCTTTTTGACAAATTTAAGGTAAGAATGTTTTTTTAACATATATGGTGAGTGCATCTTTTTTATTCCATTATAACATCGTCAAAGCATTGGTTATAATATTATATGAATATTTTAAAATATAAATGTTTTTTTATAATTATGTGACCTTTAAATGATTTCAAAATAGAAATATATATTTCTCTAAAAAGGTTTTGATTTCATCTATGTCAACATTATTTGGTGGATTTTTTGTTTTCTTGATGTTGATTTATTATGATCCAGAATTTCCATATTGTATTAAATGTTTTGTGATATGTTTGAATATGGATTTTTTATTTCATACCATTCATGGTTTATGGATAATGTATTGATATTTCATATTCCGGTTTTAATACGAATGTTTATGTTATGTTTAAACCATTTCATATGGGGAATCCATTGGACATAGTAAGTGATGGGTGGAGCCCGCTATAACTCCTCGATGCATAAGTAGGTCTCATGAGACAAACTAGTGTCTTGGAACAATTCCTTAACAAAATTTTCTTGTGTAGTCTTGGCACAAGGCCTTGACAATGTGGTTATAAAAGTCTGGCATTATGCATTCCATCACTATGAAAGTGGCTATTGATATTTCATGTGATTATTAGACTAGTATAATATCCATATGAGTTATTAAATGGAATTATTTTGATTTATATTTGAAATATTATGATGAAGATTATGTTGAAAATGATTTTGTTTTAGTTCTATACATTTCCTTAAATGTTTATGCTTATTTATGAAATATTCAGCTATATTGTTATCATAACTGAACATTTGAGCTCACCCCTTTATATGTTTTATTTCCCTCAGTATGCAAGGAAGTATATTATGAAATTCATGTTCGGATAGTCTCTAGGATATCTGTGTTGTCCATAGAAACAATGTTATTGTAGTTTTCTATTTAATGATGTAATGTAAACTTTATGAATGTATCTAATATAACAAATGCTACTAAACTAATTGGTCTTTTAAGACTTGATATTTTGTGGTCATGAAAATGTTATGTAATAATGCATCGACTCTGGGATTCTGGGGTCATGACATTATAGTTTGTAATAGAGTATTTTTAGTAGAGAGCTTGGAATCTAGATTTAGATAATCATTGATTAGAGCACATATCCCCAAGATATACTTTGAGGATTAGTATAGAAGAACTTCTCTAGAATTTTGGTATTGTAGAGATTTTGTGAGTTTTCCAAGAAATACATTCACATCTAGATACGAGCAGGTAGAGGTGGCTCTGGAACAAATGTACCTAGGGGTAAAACCCAAAAATGCCGCTTTGAGATAGACTCGAACGAGAACTGGTGCACGACAACAGGCCTTGCTGCACTCTTGGTTACGACACTCCCAGGGGATATGCTTAGAATAATTCTCATTTTCATTACAATCAATTATGAAGGGTTGATGAGGATATACATATTCAAATAAAACATTTTTTATGATTATGGATTGTATCCATAAACTTTTCAATTTATGTTAAGTGTTTTACATGTTTGTAATTATGTATTTCGATTTGTAAGCTAATCTAGTTTATTCCATTGTTTAGAAATGGTGCCTAGTGGACAGAATGGAAACTGTATCAATGCACGTGCTCTATTTAAGGATTTAACTCCTAATCAAGATAATTATAATGGATCGGGTGATGCAACTGGTGCTCATTAGCTAATCACCATACTGGGAAAACTCACTCAAGTTATGAATAATAACTTGACCTGTATAGAGCACCTTGATCCACAGCGTGGAAGATCAATGTTAGATTTCATCATGAGAAACAACCACAAAGATTAAATGGGGTGTACAAATTCACTAGTAGCTGATAAATGCATAAATTTCTTAGAGAACATATTCTACGCCTTTTGGAGTATCGAAAGGGAAATAGTTTCCATGGAAGTTTGTGCCTCACTAAAGATGCTAATCATTGGTGGTCATTGATTTAAAACACAAAGGAAGATGATAATGTATCAAATATGTAATGGAGGGTGTTTAAAGATTTTTTTTAGAAAAATACTTTCCCCATGACTATCGAGCAGATATGGAAAATCAATTTCTAAGTCTGAGGCTATAAGAGGATGAGAATGTTGCACAGTATGAAGCTAGCATTACAAGGTTTTCATGGCATGTTGTAGATTATATACGTAACCCAAGAAGTAAGACTGATCATTTATTTGATTGGTTAAAAAAGTTTATTCTTCGTACATTAGTCTCACAATCCTTCTCATCGTATGAAGATATTGTCTCATGTGCTGTAAAGATAGAAAAAGAATTCTCTATGTATTACGACTTTAAATCCAAGTAAGAGAAGAAGAGATCTGCTGAAAACTCTGCGAATAGAAATATGGGGAAAAAGGGAAAAGATGAATAGCCATCCTATAGTAAATGTGGGGAGAAACAACCTTGTACTTGCCTAAAGGGAATGTGAGTCTGTTATATGTGTGGTGAAAAAGACCACCAATCTCGAGATTGCAAGGGGAATAAAGAGTCTGCCGATGTTGAATGCTACAATTTTAGAGAAAGGGGTAATTATGCAAATGAATTTCCTAAGAATTAGGTGAAATTACCTCAAAAGAGGCCAAGGGATCAAGGCCATGTTTATGCTCTCACTACTATTGTGGTTGAAGCTCTGAAAGACGTAGTGGTAGGTAATTTAATGGTTTCCTCAAGTTTATCCAATGCTTTATTTGATTCTAGATCATTGCATTATTTCATATCATACCAGTTTGAAAATAAAATTAGACATTTCAAATTTGATTTAAAAAGGGAGTTTTCAGTCAAAACTCTTAAGGGGTTAATCATTGCTACAATGTATTGTGAATCAGTTCCCATTAAGGCATATAAATATCCTTTATCTGCTAATCTCATCATCATACCCATGATTTAATTTGATATAATCCTTCGGATGGATTGGCTATCGGCCCATGATGCAAAAATTTATTCTAAGAAGAAGGAAGTTACTATTTTTGATGACATTGATAAAGAACACCTTATCTTTAGAGAAGAAATGTCAACACCTCATTCTTATCAAGATCCACCCCTAATAGCTCAACTAAATTCAATTATTGGAGAGGAAGAGAATGAAATAACTCTGGATGGGGAAAAGAATGTTCAAATAGAGAATGTACCTATTATGCTAGAATAAGTAGATGTGTTTCCAGAAGATTTACCTGGACATCCTCCAGAACGAGAAATTGAGTTTTCCATTGATTTAGTTTGTTGTTCAAGGCCCATATCGAAGACCCCATATAGAATGGCCACTATAGAATTAGTGGAACTAAATAAATAACTAGAGGAATTGAGTAATAATGGATTTATTTTCCCTTGTTTTTCCCCATGGTGATCCCTTCTCCTTTTTGTTAAGAAGAAAGATGGATCAATGTGGTTGAGCATTGACTACAGGGAGATCAATTCTTTAACAATAAAGAACAAGTATCCCCTACCTTGTATTGATGATTTATTCGACCAACTTATAGGAGCTCAAAACCTTTCAAAGATTGACATTAGATATGGATATCATTAGTTGTGTGTTAAGAAGGAAGACATTCAAAAAACAGCAATTCGAAATAGGTACGTGCATTATGAGTTTACAGTAATGCCTTTTGGATTTATTAATGCATCCTCTGTCATCACAGATCTAATGAATACAGTTTTCAAGGAATATTATGATGACTTTTTTGTGGTATTTATTAAAGATAACTTTGTATAATCCAAAAGATACCAATATCATGAAAATAACTAGCTCATTATTCTAAAGACTCTTATAAGAAATGAATTATATGGGATGTTTAGAAAGTGTACACTCTGGCTTCAGGATATTTATTTTCTTTGCCATATTATCTCCAAGGATGGAATATTTGTTGATAATTTTAAGACTATGGAAATCCAAGAATGTCCAGAACCGACGAGTATAACTTTGGTACATTGTTTTATTGGTTTAGAAGGTTACTATCGACGTTTCGTCTAGAATTTTGCTATGTTTTCTAACCCATTAACAATGATCACATGAGAAGAGGTTAAATTTGTTTGGACAATAGAGTGTGAAGAATGTATTGAATAATTGTAGAGAAGATTAGTCAATGCTCCTATATTGACTCTACCATTGGGTAATGATGGTTTTGTTACTTATAATGATGCATCAATGATAGGACTTGGTATTGTCCTTATGTACAATGATAGGGTTATTTCCTATGCATCACGATAGCTAAAAATTCATTACCAAAACTATACTAATCATGATCTTGATTTAGCAGATGTAATCTTTGCTTTAAAGATATGGAGACATTATCTCAATTGTGAAAAATATGAGATTTATGTTGATCACAAGAGTTTGAAGTATATTTTCTCACATAAAGAAATCAACATGAGGCCAAGGAGATGGCTTGAACTAATCAAGGATTATGATTGCACGATACACTACCTCCCGGGAAAGGCAAATAAGGTGGAAGATGATTTGAGAAGAAAATATCATAGAGTTTTGAACAAGATGAGAGTTTAAAAGGATCTTATATACATGGATCTAGTAATGATGGATATGGGAATAAACATGGAAGGTGAAACATCAATTCTTTTTCAAATGGTTTCCAAACCATCTTTAATAGAAAGGATAAAAAGTTCTCAGGATGATGATGAGGAGTTTCAAAAGAAGATTAAAGCTGTGAATAATGGGAGATTGAGTGACTTTGTATATGGATATGAAATTTTGAAATTTTGGAAGAGACTTTTTTTCCTCGATATACCTGATCTAAGAACAGAATTTATGGATGATGATCATAGCTCCAATTTCTCTATACACCATGGGAGCACCAAAATGTATAGAGATTTGAAGGAACGTTTTTTGTGGGACAACATGAAGAGGGAGATTGCTAATTTTGGTGTCAAAATGTATGGGTTTTCAACAAGTGAAAGATAGAAGGAATCAACCTAGAGTAGTCATGTATCCTCTTCCCATACCTGAGAGGAAATGGGATAATATTACGATGAACTTTTTCATGGGAATACCAAAGTCTCCTAGAAGGAAAGCTGAAATATAGGTTATTGTTTATCATCTTACCAATTCAGCACATTTTCATTCTATAAGGGATGATATTCCACTTGAACGTTTAGAAAGACTATATATTAATGATGTTTTAAGACTTTATGGAGTACCACTATTGACTGCTTCTGATCGTGATCCTTGTTTTACATCAAAATTATGAAATAGTCTTCAGAAAGCCCTGGATACTGAACTTCGTTGCGCCTATCACCCCCAAACAGAAGGAAAATCAGATCAAAGTATTCAAACGTTATAATACATGTTGACATCATGGTCACTTGACTATCAATGTATGTGGGATCAATATTTTCTTATTGTAGAATTTTAATATAACAATAGCTTCCATTCAAGTGTTCAGATAGAACTATATGAAGCGTTATACAGAAAAGAGATGTCGCACAATAACCTGTTGGGATGATGATGGTGAAATAAAACTTGTAGGCCCAGAACTTGTGGAGGAAATGATGGAAAAGGTGAAGGTAATACAAAACCACATCAAAGAATCTCAATGTAGGCATAAGGGATATTCTGATAACTGAAGGCAGGATTTGGAATTTTAGGTTGGATATCATGTTTTCATGAAGGTATCTCTATTTAAGGGTGTTATACATTTTGCTAAGAAGGGAAAATTGAGTCCCAGGTACATCGGACCTTTCAAAATTCTAGAACGAATTGGGGATGTAGATTACCATTTGGAAATGCCACCAAGTCTTTCCAAATTTCTCAATGTATTCCAAGTATCATTGTTGATATAATACATGCCTGACCTAACGCATGTACTCACCTATGAGGAATTAGAACTGGAACCCATTCTGTCTTGTTGTGAAAAGCCTGTCAAGGTTATTTATACATGAGAACAAGTGTTGAGAAACTGTACGACTCATTTGGTAAAAGTTCTATGGTGAAACCATAAGATGGAAGAGGAAACGTGGGAAACTGAGGAACATATGATGAAGAACCACCTGAGTCTTTTTATGCTGTAATACTCTATAAATTTTGGGGATGAAATTAATTGAATGACGGGAGAAGATAACACCCCAAGATTTCATGGTATTCTTCTCTTTGAATAATATAGTAGCATGTTTTGTACGCAACTTCGAGTTCTAACACACCACAACCAATCAAACTAGCCATTATGAATAGTAACAATGACTTTTTGAAATTTTATAAATTTTATCATTCAAAATGGAAATCGTTTTTGGATTCAGAATACCGAAATTAGCTTATGGTGAATTTTTGTTATTTTTCTGAAAACATTAAATTTTTGATGAATAGTGAAAAACACTGAGTTATTTTTCAAAACAGAATATTTATTTAAATAATTATTTATTTTAGTTAAATTTATTTTAGGTCAAAATAGATACATAATACCTATATATTTTCAAGGTAATTTAATGGATTCAGTTTATAATAATTTTAGATATATAAAAATTATATTGAACTTTTTACTGTCTTCTACCTACCTCCTAGCAGTATTTGAAAATTTACATAATACGTAATTTTACCACTTATGTGAGTTGAATTTTGAAATTATAAGAGGCATGTTTAATATCAAGTAGTAAAATTTGGTCCAATAACATAAAAATAGTTTTTGGTGAATAGTAAGTTTTTACTTTTATTTACCACAGTTAAAAGTAAATATGGTAATTAAGGGTAAAAATGATATTATTATTACCCTAACACATGTCCTAATTCTATTGGATAAGTATAATTCTACCAAAAACAACCTTAGGTATAAAATATGAACCTCTTTGGTCCACTTGGATAAGATTAGGACATTTATTATTATTTAATTCAAAGAAGAGTTAAAGGTGTTAGATTTAATGTTTAATAAATAAACCATTTTTAATATAGGGTTAAAAAGAAGATAAATTATAATATAAATATTAATTATAAATATAAAATTAATTTCTACATAATGGTATTTTATTTATATTTTTTAGAAATTAAATAATCTAATTATTTATGACATAATGATGATGCAGTAATTACCTAATTAATGAAATATTAAAATAATTGATACTATAAATATCCAAATAAATGTAATTTGAGACTTTTTATGAATTTAAATAATCTTATAGGTTAATATGACATATTAAGGTTGTTTATATGAATTGTTTTCGAAGTCATAAAGTAGATATGACTTTAGCAAAAAACAAAATTCCAAATTGTGTCAAAATTGACAAAAAATAGTATAAAAAATTATTATATTATTAATTGAGATTCTATTCCTAAAAATCTAAGTTTCATCCTAAAGACTTATATAATGATAGGTGTAACATTAATAAACCACTTGGGGTTATCCTGGAAGTATATAGTATGTTTATTCACCATATAATATAAAAATACAAAGAGATGTGGTAAATGTCAAACTATTTAACGGAGAGTTAAATCTAAAATATAATGTTTATATAGTGACCCAAACCTGTCTAAAACCTATTGGTTGAGTTGTTTTCAACCTAACCCCACCTTACCCTTTAAATAATCTACTTTTTACCCATTTTAAACCGAACATGATTTTATTATAAAATAATATTTCTAGATTTTCCTACGGTGCACCTCACTCCTTTTATAAAAGGGCACTCCCCCTTCTCTATAATTCACACCATCAAATCTATTTGGGTTGGGAACCCCTACCCAAATATCCTCCCAACCTTCCTCCCTTAATCCTAGTGGAATTAAATTAGTCATAACTCCATCCTACGGATCCCTTTTGATCAAATCAAAAGGAAGAACCCGAAGAAGAGATAAATATTTAATCACCCCTTTCAAGTTCCTTTCTTCCTCCACTTCCACTTTCATTATTGTTTCCATTATAAAATAATAACTACATTATCTTATGTATACAATGATGTTATTATAAATATGTTACAACCATATTCATTATTCTATCCATCCTTTTAATGACTTGTCACCATATGTGCATACGTACGGCTTACCATCTCATTGTCGTGTTGTAATTGTTTTTCAATACATTATTATTTGAATGGGTATAATAATGATGTTTAATTGATATAAATAATAAATATAACATGATAATGATTCATTATATATGATAAAATATCAAATTATATATTATTTTAATATCAAAAGAATGATATTGTCACTCGTGCGTACGTACGGATTACCGTCTCCACGAACGCGATGAGATTCATTCCTCATCGTATCCTTCAAGACTAATTTTCATGAGATGAATAAAAACAATTTTTAAAGTCTTAATATAATTCTTAATATTAATACTATACATATTATCCATAACAAACATTACTTATGTATCAAAGCATATAATGGAAACCGAATTAGTTAACACCTGAAACGACGATAAATACTAGGATATTATTAAGAAAGCAATGATAAAAATCATATATGATATAATATTAATGTATATGATTCTTGTATAATTTAATAACAATTATATATCCATTATACATGAGTTTAACCTACCCTTGACCAAGGAAAAGTACAAGGTAAGGGTTAATTTTACAATCTCTTTATTATCCGAGCTTGTTTTTACGTTAGTATATACTGGGACCTATTTATCATCCACATCCATGTTTCTTTAAAATGTATTCCAAAACATTTTTACCAATTACTAGAAAATTGGTTAAATTCATTTATATCCTTGTTTTAATTTTAAAATATGTTTATAAAGGAATGTTTCCTTCATTTTCCAAAAAGGTACTTTATGACCTTTTCGACAAATTTAAAGTAAGAATGTTATTTTTAACATATATTGCGGGTGCGGCTATTTTATGCCATTATAAAATATTCTAAGCTTACCTTACAAGCTTATAAGAATATATTCAAATATAAATGTTTTCTTTTATAATTGTATGACCGTTAAATTATTTCAAAATATAAATATATATTTCTCTAAAATGGTTTTGATATCATCTATGCCAACATCTTTTGATGGATTTGAAGTTTGTTTGATGTAGATTTATTATGATAAAAAACATCCATTTTGTATTGAAGGTTTTGAGATATATTTGACTGTGGATGTGTTATATCACACCATTCATGTTTTATAGATAAATTATTGACATTTCATATTTCAGTTTTAATATGAAAGTTAATGTTATGTTTAAACCTTTTCATATGGGGAATGCATTGGACAAAGTAAGTTATGGGTGGAGCCGCTATAACTCTTAGATGCATCAGTAGGTATCTTGAGAAAAACTAGTTTCTTGGAACAAGGCCTTGAAAAAATATTATATTTAGTCCTGGAACAAGGCCTTAAATATGTGGTTATGAAAGCCTGGCATTATGCATTCCAACACTATGAAAGTGGCTATTGATATTGCATGTAATTATTCGACTAGTAGAATATCCATGTGAGTAAGTAAATGGAATTATATTGATTTATATTTGCCATATAATGATGAATTTTATGTTGAAAAGTATTTTGATTTAGTTCTATACATTTCCATAAATGTTTATTCCTATTTATGAAAGTTTCCGCTATATTGTTATCCTTACTGAGCATTTGACCTCACCCCTTTGAATGTTTTGTTTTCCCCAGGATGCAAAAAAGTATAGTATGAATGACCTGAAAAGATATTCTATGGGATCATAGTGTTGTCCATGGAAACAATGTTGTTGTATTTTTCTATTTTATGATGTAATGAAAACCTTATGAATTTATTTAGTACTTCCAAGACTATTAAACAAATCGGTCTTTCGAGACTAGATCTTTTGTGGTAATGCCAATGTTATTTAATAATGCACCAACTCTGGGCTTCTAGGGTTGGGGAGTTACATTGTAATTGGAACCTCACTATTCTAGAAATATTGTTTACCCTACCATTCTAGAAACACTGTACACCCCACTATTCTAGAAACACTATACACCCTACTGTTCTGGAAACATTGTACACCCTACCCATCTAGAAACACTGTACACCCGACCATTCTAGAATCATTGTTCACATAAGGTTACCATTTCACTCTTCACCTATTGCTACCAATGACACTATTCAAATAAGGTCACCATTTCACTATTCACATAAGGTTACCGATGACACTGTTCACATAAGGTAACAGTTGCACTATTCACCTAAGGGTACCGATGACACTGTTCACATAATGTTACCATTGCATTGTTCACCTAAGGATACTGATGACACTATTAACATAATGCCACCATTTCATTATTCACATAAGGTTACTGATGACACTTTTTGCATAAGGCTACCGTTGTACTATTCACAGAACTAGAAATTTGGAAATGTATAATGGATAAGTCAACATGAACTACCGAAAAACCTCGGACACCAGATTTTCGAAATGGAATGGACCAGAGGGGCCCCGACCATTACAAATAGGGTAAATAAAATATATTAATTTGTCATTTTTTGAAAAAAAAAATAATGAAATCAGATATAAAATTTGTCAAAAGGGATAACAGAATGATATATGTGAGTATATAATGACCATCGTGCTGAGGATATCAAAGGAGAAATGAAAAGGATGAAAAATTAAATTATGGGGATGAATATCCAATACATCAAATTTAAATTTATGGGTAATTATGATTTTTTCTTCACTAACCTACGATCTTACAAGGATATGAACTTCAGCGGCCTCCTAAAATAAGTGAGGTAGGGAAATCATTTGGAATCACAACTAAAAAGTCTGAAATGTAATGGAATGATGAAGGATGCACTAATATCTAACTCAATTTTCGTTTTCCCATAATTCATTTAATTCTAAACAACCCATTTGTAACCATATAATATTAATGATGAGTTTTCATGTTACCAATAAATAATCATATTGTAATGAAAATTACATACCGTGTCCACAATCCTGATCTTGTAAATGTATATGGGAATATGTGTCATTTGAATCCTATTTTCATTACATAGTAAAAATTTAATTTCACTATAGAAATAGAAAAATAATCTCTATATAGACTCTATAGTAACTAAATGGAGAGATGATGTTCCATATCCCAAAAAAAAACTATGATGTATTATCACTACAAAGTGGATGATGAAGACTCTATTAAAAAATGATCTTCTCCCATAGTCTATAACTCAAATCATGATGAGTATTTAGCCTAAATGAATTTGAAGAAATGATATATTCTATTATATCTATAATTGAGGAATATATTAGTTTCTTAGACTTACCCTTGTTATATAGGTTGATACCTCTTTTGAGAATAAATCCCAGGTAATCTATATCTTGAGGATATATTTATGTTTTTCATTAATAAGGGATAATTCAAATTGTGAGGTGGAAATTTATTTAATGGTGTAGAATGTCACAACCAAATATTTCACTATATATTTACTTCAATAAATAATATATCAAAATGGGTTTTTATATATTATATCCTACTGGAATGGAAAAAATCCTTGATATATTTGAAATATTAAACACAAATATTAAAACTAAGTCATTGAATTTATTGGTATAAATTTAAGTAATATTATATCAAAATCAACAATAAAACTATGAGTAAATGGAATCAAGAAGTGGAAGACTTCATAAAAATATATTTTCTCTAATCTCATGGAGAAGGTAGCATAATTAGTGTTTTATCTGGACCAATCATAAGTTGAGCTCGATCTATTATTTCATGAGATAAATCATTTGTTGGAAAATCATAATCTTGTCAAACTCAATGTGAAATATATGAAAGATAAATAATGGCATGTGACTGAAACTACTATTTATATTACACATAGATATTATGAAGAGTTTATAAGGGGTTTTCTAATATGAATTTGGTATAATATCAACAGCTAATTATTATCTAGAAAATCAATTCAAATGCCATTTTGGCATAATATCTTATCCTTTCAATATTTTTATAATATAAATATTAAAATAAAATAATATATCTTTTGGATATGAATATTAAAAATAATTATTACATAAAATATATATTGATTAATAATAAATAAGAATACATTCAAATTATACAAAAACAATTCAAAATATTATTGGTTCACGCAATGCACCATAATATTTATAACAATGTCAATTATTTTTACATTTTTAAATTAATCAAATGAAATTTAATTTTTGAACTTAGAATATCAAAATTTTGATGGCATGAAATTTTAATTTTTTAAAAAATTATTGAATTATAGTAGAAAAATAATATTTTTTTATGAAAATTAGAATTTTTGTTATTTTATCATTATGAATGTGTATCGTATATGTTTACACCACATTTTATGTAAACAGAAATATATTTTTTTAATAAAATTAATTATTTTGAAATATTATTTAAATGTAATAAGCCTAGTCCCAAACATTTTGAGCTAATATAAAATGTTACTTTATTAAATTCCCATTTTTTGGTCTTTTCTTTGATTCACGAATTTTTAGTGTGAAATTAAAATTTTGAATTATTTGAAATCCCATAAAATTTTATTTGATTTATAAAAAATAAATTTAATCACTTTTAATAATTAAAAATAATAATTTTTCATTACACAAAAAAATAAGAAAAAAAATAATTTGTTTGTGACATATTTTTACATTATTATTTTAATTTATTTTAAAATTAAATTTTGGCATAGTTATAAGTTTTATTTGATAAAATGTTTTTAAAATTTTAAATCATAATGTTAAAATTAGTAAATAATTTAAATGAGATGTGTTGTAATAAAAAATAATTACTATGTTTAAAAAAATGTTAACCTTATAAATATTAAAATGCATAATGGGTCCTTTACTAAGTATAAAAATAAAAAAAATTTGCAATCCTACTTCCAAATGGATGGTTAAGGCTTTAAATGAAGAAAACTCACCCCATTGGATCATTTTCCTTTTTTTAATCCTTATACATTCTAATAGTGAAGTTATAATTTTAAAACTCGACAGGTACTTCCAAAACTAATAATATTTGGACTTATAAAATGGGATCAGTTTACAACATAATGCTACACTAATTACTTCAAATTTATCATTGAAACTCTAAAATTTGTATGCTCCTTGAACACTATCTGTAACAAACTGACCAGGGTGTCACCCACAGCTTCCCCAAGATGGTTGGTCACTTGACCTAAATTGCGCCCCTCGTACGCTAGAGCCTTCTAACTAGTGATGATGGTCTAATATTGTTCATTGGGAGATTATACAATCTTTTTCATAGTAACACATCATAGAAAATATATATTAATAAAAACAACATATAACCCTTATTAGGATAATACAAATATCACATGATGACGATGACAAGGAATTCAATGTCATAAATGAATAGAAGATATGTCACGCTAATGTACGTTCCAAGTGTCAAAATGAAAACCTAAAATTAATGACAATAAAAAATTCCAAGAGGGTAATAAACCATATCTGGTTCTCTCATTCATGCTCATTCCCAATTCATCCATCGAATACATTGTCTTTTACGTTTTCATGTCCCACATACATGAAGTCTACTCAGGTACCGACCAAGCAGCCAGAGTAGGGTATGAGTAAAACTCAACAGGATATCACCAACTCCCTCTAAATAAATATCATGTATATAATAGTGTATGTGGTATTATAACTACTTAACATAAAAAATTATGGAAAAAATTTACATTTAATAAATTACTCTTTATTTAACCACATCTTTCCCTGGTTTCCTGAGGACCTAAGAACTCTCAATTCCTACTTTAGCCCATGTCATAGTCTGATCTATCCCAATGGGATATCATATGTATTAATTCTATTATTACCAATCATTACCTCAATTCACACCAAAATTCCATTGTTACCTTCAGTTCCTTAATTCACAAATTTATTCCATTGTAATCTTCGACATTTCAATTCATATATAAATTCTATTATTACTATTAATCATTTTGATCTATATATGAATTCCAATGTTTCCATTCATCATTTCTATTCACCTAATAATTTCATTGTTACCATTAATCTTTTCAATGCACATATGAATTCCTTGGTTACCATTCAACATTTCCATTCACAACTGAATTTCATTGTTATAATCCATCATTTCAATTCACATATGGATTCCATTATTACCATTCACCTTTTCAATTCACATATGAATGTCATTGTTACCATTTATCAATTCAGTTAATATATTAATTCCACTTTTAACAATCATTCTCTCAATTCAAATTTGAATTCTAGTGTCTCAACTCATTGTCTCAATTTACATCTATCACAATGTCACAATATCGTGATATAACGTATATAAAAAATTTATTATTAATTAATTCCCCAATTAATTAATCCATCCCAAAAAATCTATATTCATATCATTCTATTAGTTAATTGATGAATTATTTAATAAAATCGAAACTATTAATTATTCCAACTGTTCATTAATCACATCAATTCCATTAATTAATTAATATATTAATTAATTACATCAATTCAATTAGTTAATCAAATAATTAGGTAATCATTTTTTATCCCATTACCTTATTCATTGAATAATTAATCCCATAATTTCCATTAATTAATATAAATATTATTTAGTCAAATAAATTCCATTAAATAATTCAAAAATTACGAATTAGATCATTTACAGTAATTAGTTAAACAATAATCTTTCTCAATTAAACCCTCCCAATAAACCCATAATTAATTTGATAATTATTTATTTTAATTTAATCAAGTTCTTAATCATTAAAAATCATTAATTATTCCACTAACTAATTAATCCATTTTCACTATCTAAATAGTCTATTAATTAAATCAATAATTAGTTTACCTATTTTCCAACTAACACCAATTAATTAATTAATTCACTAATTAATTAATCCATTTCCATAATCACAACAGTCTTTTAATTAAAAAAATAATTAATTAATACGATTGTGAAATGAAAATAATCCATTAATTAATTTACCAATTAATTAATTCAATTATAAAATCTAAAAAAACCTATTACTACATTCAACCATTAATAAATCCAATTTGAAAATTTCATAATCACAACAATATATTAATTAATTCAACAATCATTTAATCCAATTCAATAAATTTCAAAATCACAATAATTTCCATTAATTAATTTACCAATTAATTTGTGTAATTCATTGAATTGTATAATCATAACCTTCCATTAATTATATCACCAATTAAATAATCTTATTCATTCAATTTCACTATCATAAAAAAAATCCCCAATAATTAATTCAGAATTAATTAATCAAATTCAATGAAATTCATAAAAAAACACCCACTATGTAATTCACCAATTAATTAATTAAATTCATTCAATTAAATCATCAAAAAATCTTGATTAATCAATTCACTAATTAATTATACCAATTCCAAAATGACAATGTCAAAATAATTTATTCAACAAATAATTATTTCAATTACACAATAAAAATATTATAAATATTAATTCAACAATTAATTATCCAAATTTCATGATATCAATATCAAAATAATTTACTCAATAATAAATTATCCCAATTCCACAATCACAATATCATAAGAAAAAACCCAACAACTCATTATTCCAATTTCACAAGCATAATATATCAATAATTAATTCGATGATTAATTATCCCAGGTTTAAAATTTCAATAGCAATTTAATTAATTAAATAATTAATTATCCCAAATAAATAATCACAATATATAAATAATTAATTAAATAAGTAAATATTATAAATTTAAATTCACAATATTTGAATACTTAGCTCCAAAATTATGTATCCGAGTTACCAGGTCTCAATATCACAATAATTAATTAAAAAATAATAATTTTTCTAATTCAATAGTCACTATATCATAATAATAAATTATAAAATTTAATATTATAATTTAGTATTCTCAATATTCAAATAATTAATTCAATAATTAATTATCCCAATTTCATGATCTCAATGTCTATGTAATGTATTCAAATATTCATTATCTCAATTCCATAAAAACAATATAACAATAAATAGTTCAATAAATAATTATTCCTAAATCCCATAATTTCAATATCCTGGTAATTAATTCATCAATTTTTTTCCCAATTCCACAATTTCAATATTCGGATAATTAATTATTTGACTAATTATTCTTAATTCAAATTCCCTCATTTAATAAATAAATAACATTAATTAATTAAATTTCAGAAAATCAATTTCTGAAGGAACCCTATAACTAATACAATTACCTACACATTATTCAAATCAAGACTATGGGATTTAAATAATACACCACCTACCTTGAATTGGTGATGAATGCTTGCCCACATATATCATTAATAGAGCAGAATAATCCGATTCACAATAGAGAACGATATCATGATTCAATTCAATGATCCAAGATTTAAATTAATCAAGATAAAATAATAATAGATCTAGATCTATATCAAATATCATATAAAAATCCATCTTTTATCTGGAAAGTGGAATGGGTGGGAGAGAGAAATAAATCGAGAAGAAATCACATATCTGGAGTGGTGTACATCTTCAACATATGAGTCAAATCATGAAGAACAGATGTTGGGAGCCTTAATAATTCATCTAGGAGATGAAAGAATTGAGAGGAATAATTTGGGGATGAGTGGGGGTCAATTTTTGTATAATATGGTGGTTTATGTATTTTAAAAAGTAATTTTCAATTCATTAAAACATGTGTGCAAGGTTTTCTGGGTAGGGAGGACAATTTCACAAACCTTTCACCAATTCTTGTGGGTGCATAATTTCTCCTAATATGGTCCATGGTTTGATAAATCATACAACAGCTGTGCCAACCCCCTCTATCTAGGTATACACAGTTTTCTGGGATGCGGTGCATAGTTTTTTAAAACCATGCACCAAATGTTCACTGCCTATCCTCCATCTAAAATATTCAAATTTCCCCCAAAATAACCCATGCAACAAACCCATAAAAAATTACTCAAAACAATAAAAAATTACACATCTAAAAAATCATTTGATACCTCTATAAAATGTTGGGATCTTACAATCACCTCGCTGAATAACTACTCATGCTCATGTTATACACCCGTGCATCACTATGTTTTTTAGTCAAAAAGATCTGGTCATTAATCCTTCATATCCTACTCTCTCCCATGTTTCCTCCTGCACATTTACATGTTTCCACAATACATGACCTATTGGAATGTTCTTTCCCCATAACACTTTATTACTATGATCTAACACATGAATAGAATGCTGCTCAACAGACACATTGTTCTCAAGCTCAACATCCAAAAAATAACTAACGTGTTCTAAACTCACCATTCCCAAAAACAAAAAAAACCACTATCTAACATTAGATATTATCTATTATATAAGAAACATGTAGAAATAACGTACATCCACCACCTCCAAGGCCCTATTGACCTTCCCCTGATGGATTTTATCATGCACCTTACAGGTTTCTCATGGGACTTCTGTTGCCAAACTTCCAACCCATAGTCTTTCTCGATGAATGTACTTCTAACACCTCACTCCCCACCGTCGGAGCTTTGTAAACACCAATATGTCAATATAATCAACCCCCATGTCCCATGATTCAACCATAATCTAAATCCAAAAACATTTATATAGCCTTTTATCCCTTTAGTGGGCACTAAAACAACATCTTCCAATACTTATTAAAATATTTTGAGTACGGAAACCATGGTATCCATTGACTACAAATGCCTCTTAATAATGTCACGCATAAACATTTTATATAGTCCCCCAACTATCATACTCCCAATATACATCTTCATAATAACAACCTCTAAGAACCACTGTATCAAACAAAAACATATTCATGGAGCTAGGAAGAAGGCTGGTACATCCTCTGCATACCTGGGTTAGTTTGTTGGAAGTGGATTTGATAGTCAGTAATTGCATTTATGTGAAGTCTTTGTCCCTAAACACCACCAAAAATCCCCCATCACTGATGTTACCTCCAACTATAGATACACATAATTCGACAATATGTCTTTTTACCCAAACCACACCACTTGGTAAAAATAGAGGCGTTATCACATCCCTTAACCATCCTACACATAGGTCATGGTTAAAAATGTGTATACTCATTATAATTATCTATTTTCAATTTAAACACATATTTGTTCCCATTTTAATAATTTTTTTTTTCAAATTACACATTAGGAATATTTTTTAATTTCAATTACACAAGAAAGGAAAAATTAATCAACTTCAAAAAAGTAACCATATATTGTTTCCTGTGTGAACCTAAAAATGATGTAGGTCACAAAAATATATGAGTTCCTCAAATGAGGCATGAAAACTCAACTTTCAGGACTTATTGGGCCATGAGTAAAATCTTTGATACTCAGAAACAATAATAACATTACACAAAAAATGCATCACTAGAGGAGTCTTATCATTAAACTATAACATAAAATACAAATAAAACATCCAACCAAGGTTACATGGTTTATCCTTAGTATATGGGTTAGTTACTGCCTTGAAATAGCTCATAACCAAGGAATAACTCTTCCTAGTCACCAGTCTACCTTTCACAAATAGTAAGACAAAGAAAATAAAACAAAAACTCCCCAATATTTCTTTGTAGAATCCTGATTCAGGTGCACCACACTGGTTCACCAAGTCATTCGGTCACATGACCTCATGCACATCTCCTTGTATGCCACAATATAACGAATAATGAAGATTATCAAATATCGATCATGGGGATAATATACCCTCTTTATGACAGTAACACATCAGCATTAATAAATAACAACAACTGATGACATATAAGCATAATTCAGATAATACAAATATCACATGATGAAAAAAATGGGAATACAATGTCAAAACTGAATAGTGGATATGTCATGCTAAATTACGTGACAAGTGTAAAAATGAACACCCAAAATTAAGGTAACTAAAAACTACCAAGTGGGTCCTAAATCATATCTAGTTCCCCCATCCTTGTTCAATCCCAATTTAGCCATCTTACATTAGGAATTTTCTTTATCACATCCTCTAAAAATGAAGTTTACTCGAGTGTTGATCCGTTCTCCCAAGTAAGATGTGAGAAAAACATAATTGGCTAAATCCAATGGAATCTAAAACAATATATAGTCAATAATAGTGTATGAAGTTGTAGCATGATTAGAAATAATAAATAAATAAATCAATTTAAATTTACAATATTACAGTTTATTTAACCACAACCCAATCTAAGTTCTTGAGGATTCCAAAACTCTCAATATCGAGTTCAGCTTATGCTAGATTCTAAAATATCCCTATAGTGACCTTGGATTTACATGCAAGGATGTTACATCATTTTTCATGAATAATTAGTATGTTTGAAATACAAAATCTTGAGAACCATAATAGTTTAGTGTATTTGGAAACATGGAACACAATATTCTAAATTGGTGAAATATCATCAATGTGTCCAGTTAAGATCATCCCCTCAAGTACATCAACCTATAACATTCCTTCATAAAATAGGTAATAGAAACATAAGAATGGGGTGAGCCCGAATGACCATTAAGTTTAAATAATGGAAATGTGTAAGGATAACATGAACATAAGGATATGATAACAATATAATGTTAATGAGACATGGCATAAATATTGGATTTTTATAAGACATAAATCATAAGGAAACCAATAGCACAATCCATGTAAGTATAACATATGAATAAGATATGGAATTGTGGAATACACATCAATGTATGACATCATGAACATATATTAGTAGAAATAAGTTAAATCATTATGTTAAGGAAATCAAATTATTCCCTCTAATAGACATAAAGACATGAAAATAGGTCCATGAATTATATTGTGAACAAGAAATCTAGTTCACATAGAACATTGTGAACATGTAACCAGGTTCAAGCATAACTTATGGACCTAAAACCAGGTCTATGAAAAATATTTTGGGTATTTCATCTGGTTCATTAATAACATTATAAACACCTAATAATTCTCACACATAACATTATGATAATGTAACAAGGTTCACACATAATCTTTTGGACATGTAACTAGGTCTATGCACAACATTATGATCATGTAATCAGGTTCACACATGAAACTTATACTCACGATTCATGCATCATTACCCAATTCATTGAACGTAGATATAGGTCCCATCTATCTAATTATAACATCATTCATACATATTCCACAAAATATAAAAAATCATAATATCATAACAAATAATAAGATATATGTTTTATAAATATAAAATAAAACGAATGAAATTAAATGGGATTCATTAAAATGTTATCGCATCATAGAATATTAAAATAGATAGTTTTTTTAATCACATCATGAAATCCTAACTCTTGAAAGGAAGCAGGATTCAAAAGCATATAACTCATGGAAGAATAACAGGTTTCATAAACATCATGACCTAAAATTATAAACCATTCATATAAAGAATATGAATTGAACCATTAGATCTAGAAAGGAATTAGTAATATCCACGTATGTCATCTTAAATGGAAAATATTTTTGAAATAAACTTTTTAATGAATTGAAAAAAAATACCCTTTATTTTTTAAATAAATTTTAAATAATAAAAACTTTTTTATAAATATTTTTATTATAATTTATAATGTAAACAATCAAAAAATATTGAAAAACATTTCAATTGAAAATTTATACAAAGCCTGTAAAGATATACTTAAAACATTTTAAAAACTATTTTCCATGAAAACATTATAAATGAATCTTGAAATAATTTTGAAAACTATTTTCCTTAAAATTTTATAAAATATTCTTGAAAACATTTTTGAAACCATTTCAGGGAAAATGAAATTTTAAAAACATTTTAATAAAAATTATCCCTTTAATAATTAAAAGGATGATTCTCATAAATTATGCTGGACAAATCTATACATGTCGTTTGAGATAAGAAACATTCATTTTTCATAGTAAAAATCATAGATAAAAGGACTTGTTTAGAAACTGACAAGAATATTTCTTTGAAATAATTGGTAAATGAAAAAAGTGGAAAATTTTCTAAATATTATTTTAGTACAATAATATAATAATTTTTGATACCTTTAATAAAAAATGGATTGGAAGGAACATTTATTTCTAACCTATGAGAGGGTAAGGTCGGGCATTCTTCAAAACACATTATTCAATATCTTATATACCAAAGAGTGGACTAAAAAACAATAAATTAAAATATAATGAATAATAAGGGGATAAAATATTTTTTTGATTTGATAAGAGATTTTTCATTATATTTCATCAATTGATGCACAAACATAAATAATCTCAAAATGCGGTGAGATTTTCTCAGTTATACCTTACCACATTGTAACTTTGAACTGTACTACCCATGTAGAAAAATGAAATTAAATGAGCCATAAAATATCATGAAATTATTTAGATTCATGATATATTATTTCAATATATGTATATACACCTCATGAAATTGTATTAGTTCATAACATTTCATATATCTCAGATAACAAAAATTGAGACACAATTACATGACCAGTTCGGTAACATTTGAAAAATAAACCACATAGAATAAATTTTGTGAAAATGGAAAGTAAAAACCTAATCTTTTAAGTATAAGAACAATATAATACATTCTGGTTATGCATACAAACCACACAAAAATAAATGGTTAGTGATTAAATCATGTATCTCAGAAAAATAAAAAAGTGAGATTAAATCCCCTTACCTTGTGTCTTGATTCTTAACGTACTCACACAGAACTCTAATATTATAAATATTTTTTTTATAAATATATTAAATAAACATATTATTATATATAATACCTAATACGATTTTATTATGACATTATATTACCCACTGGTTTACAATTCTATGATAGGGTTTCACATCAGGTAATATCTTCTTTCTTCTTTTCTTGTTACATAATTTTGTATATCATCGTTATTTATACTTATATAATGTTTTTATAATGAAGGAAATGATATATATTTCATTTATATTAATTTTATTTATATTATAATAATATATAAAATATTTATGTATTAAATGGAATACATAGTTCCTTGAGACGGTAGGTCTTGCATATGTATGAATGTTGTTCGCATTTAATAGTCGTATTGAAAAAATCAAGTAAATGGAATATGTGAATATATATTAATATAGATTATTATTGTAACACCCGAGAATTTTCTGTGAAATATTTTGTTTTTATTTTATATAAATCATCAAAGGAATCTTTTACTACACACAACACTATCTTGGCTTGCTTTACACGCAACCACGACCTTCCTCGATAGCTTGCGTCGTACGCAATACCGAGTTTCACTAAACAACGATATGCTACTAAAATATTATTAAAACTAGCCGTTATGAATAGTAATAACCAATTTTTGAAGTTATATAATTTTTATTTTTCAAAATGGACTTCATTTTTCGATTCGGAATATCGAAATTAGCCTAGGGTGAAATTTTGGTATTTTTCTGAAAACTTTCAATTTTTGATGAATAGTGAAACCACTAAGTGGTAGTTAAAAAACTGAATTTTTCATAAAACATAATTTTACCGCTTCTATGAGTGGAATTTCGAAAATCCGAGAGACACGGTTAATATCAAGGACTAAAATGTGGTTTAATGAGATGAAAATAATTGTTGGTGAATAGTAACTTTTTACTTTTATTTACCACGGTTAAAAGTAAATAGTGTAATTAAGGGTAAAAATGATATTATTATTACCCTAACACATGTCCTAATTATATTGTACAAGTTTAATTTGACCAACATCAACCTTAGGAATAAAATATTACCATTTAGGCCCACTTGGATTAGATAAGGACATTTATTATTAATTTATTTAAAGAAGGGTTAAATAGTTAAAATCAAAGTTTAATAAGTAACTAATTTTTAATATGTGGTTATACATAAGATAAATTCGACTATAAACATTCATTAGAAATCTAATAATATTTCCTACATAATCATATTTTATTTTTAATTTTTAGACATTAAATAATTTAATTTATTTATGACACAACGATGATGCAGTAGTTATCTTATTAATGAAATATTGACATAATGGATGTTATAAATACCCAAATAAATATAATTAGAGACTTTTTATGAATTAAACTAATTTTATAGGTTAATATGACATGTTAGTATTGATTTAATTAACTTGGTTCGAACTAATCATTCTGTTATGATTTTCACAAAAATCAATTACTAAATAGTGTCAAAATTGACATAAAATAGTTTTTTAAAAAAATATTATATTATAAATTGTTATTTTATTCCTAAAAATCTTAGGTTCGGCCAAATGACTTATATAAGGTTATATATATTAATAATAAACAACATGGGGTTAGTTTGGCTTGATATAGTATGTTTATTAACCTTATAGTATAATAAAACAAGAAGACACAGTAAAAGTTAAATTATCTAACTTAAAGTTAAATATAAATGATAAGGTTAAAAGTGATACCTAAACTTGTCTAAATTCAATTGGATTAGAGTCTTGCGACCCCTACCCACCTTATATTCGAAATATATCAATTTGGAGCTATTCAGAACCGAATTTTACTTTATAATAAATTAATATTTTTAGTTATTCCAAAGGTGCCCGTCTCCTCCCTTACAAAAGGGCACCTCCTCCCCCTCTTCCTCACACCACTTTGAGCCTTCAAGCTCGGCCAACCCCTGCCAATGTCTTCTATCCACTTCCCTAGAAACATCCTAGAGGTTCTGGTATTCTTCAAAGACCTATTTTAGTGCCCTAAATGAGGTCTCAAAGAAGCACTTCAAAGAAGAGGTAATGTCCGTTACCGATTCTTTCATCTTTATTTCTTCTTCCACTTATTCTTCTTTAGTTGTTTCATTATGAAGTAATAACATCAGTATCACTCAAATACTGATATTTTATTATAATTATGAAACAACCCTATTTAACCATCTATCCATCCTACGGAAATAGAAATCACCGCGCGTGTGTACGTACGGAATACCGTCTCCACGCCGTGGTGTAATCTATTTTCCACAACCACCTTACTTGGATGGGTATAATGGTGTAAATAATGACTATATATGACTATTATAAAGTTATATTGATTCTGAAATAGTATACATACACTCCAATACAATTCCATGATCATAGGAACGATATCATCACTCGTGCGTACGTACGGAATACCGTCTCAACGATATGATGCGACTCGGTCTACATGATCTTCATTTCATAATGATTATATAAATGAATTGAATGAATTAATATGATATTTATTACACTAATACCATTCTGGAAATAAGATATCTATAACCTAAAGAGAATAATAAGAATTTATTCGACAAAACACGCATAAGAACAAAAATTTATAAACACCCGAATAACTAGTGGAAATGAAATATTACTAATAAGAAGCTAAAAATATGACCATATATGATATCATAACAATAATTATGATTCTGGAATAAGTCAATAACATTATTTAAATCATCATACAGGAATTTTGGACACTTTCGAAGCAAATCAGACCTAAGTTAAGGGAAATATCACAATCTCATTTTTATCCATGATTGTTTATACTTTGGTATTTACTGGGCTATATTTTATCATCCACATCCATGTTTCTTCAATATTTAATATTATTTCCATCCACCTAAAATTTTTTAAATCCAATTTTACCCTTTGGTGAGATTTTAGTAAAATATATGAAAGGAATCTTTTGTCGTTTTTCGTATGAGGTACTTTTTGACTTTCTGAAAAAAGTACGAGAAGAATGTTTTTTAACTTATACGGCACGAATGGATTTTTAAAACATTATTTCCAAGAAGCTTCCCTTAAAATCTTTCAAGTTTATTTTCAATCAACTTCTTTTAGTTTAAAATTGTAACACATGTTAAGAAAGGAAAATGTTTTTGAAGTAGAAAGCATATTTTCCTCAACAATGGAGTTCAAGTGTTTTATCAAAATTATTTTCCATCTAAGATAATATAGGGTTCTGTTTCTATCCATATTATTATATTTATTTGATTATTTTGTTAATGAAATATTTTTATGAATTCTTTTATCTTATATGAATTGTTTTATGAAGTCATGATGTTTAAGTTTCCCATTTTTATTACATGGGTTATGCTATGATGTATGGTCTATGATATTGTGGAACACGTAAGAATGGTATCATTATGAGATTGGTGGGACCTATATCTCCCTCCAATGAATTGAGTAAAGATTTTATATCTCATGAGATAGACATGGTTGGAACGGTTGGTTGTACCGGTTCAGTGAAACATAACTGAAACGAGGAGTGAACTCGGTTCAAAAATGGACTTTGTCCACTAAGATAGTATTGGAAATGAGTCTTGACTAATAAGAAATTATTCTCTATGATTATGTGTGTATGACATAGAGTTTCATGTTTTATGTTATGATTATTGGGATTCCAATTCACTACTATAATTTATCCCATGTTATGAAATTATGCTCTCTTTTGCAGGTTAATAATTCCAAAAGTTATGTTCTTATGAATATGATGTGATTGATATTTCTTTTGTTTACCCTTATTAAGCATTTGAGCTCACCCTTTTGTATGTTTTCTTTCCCCAGGTCAGGAAGAAGGTTATTAAGTAAGATATACCAAAAGGGACTATAGATATGATGAAATAAATGGGAGACAATGTAGACGCTTTATGAACCAGTTGTTTATGTTTCCCTGTTTCTAAAGACACTATACCTATTAGGACCTTTCGTGGTTTTGTTATATGATATAATAAGTACGCTTCAATTTTTATGTATTAACAATGTATGTAAAGTATGGGTCGTTATAGTTGGTATCAGAGGGAGGTTATAGTCAACCTTTGGAAACTAGGATGTGAAAGCCTTAGTAAGAACCCTAAGGATAATTCTAAGCATAGAACACAATCTTAGTGTTTTATAAATGGCCATGAATAACCTAGGATAAGATCTTAAGTGTGAAATTTTATTCTTGATTATGTGGTTTTCCTATTATAATTAGTGTTTCTCACACTATTATTCTTGGTTTTAGTCAATGGCTGGAACCCGAAGGAACTGTGTTAATGCGGAATGCGACGGGCAAAGCAATGATTGTCCCCCTGAGCAACCAAACGTTATGGGACCTGGAATGAAAAATCTTGTAGCCATGCTCACACAACTTTCTCAAGATATGAATCATGCAGTACTTCCAGACAAGAAAAGGAAGGAGCAACATTCTGTTGAATCCTTCATGAGACAGCGTCCTCCTTCATTCAGCGGGTCTACTGATCCATTAGTTGCTGAACAATGGATTAGTACTACTAAAAAGATATTTTCTGTTCTACAATGTTCTGAGCATGATAAAGTCATCTTAGCAGTGTATTTTTTGGAAGGTGATGCTGATCAATGGTGGAATCTTATTAAGAATACAAGGCAAAGGGATGAAATTGAGTTCATGGAATGGGATGAGTTCAAGAACTTATTTTTCAATAAGTACTTCCCTCATATTCTCCGAACAAAGATGGAGAAAGAGTTTCTTGAACTGAAGCAAAATGATGATGAATCTGTTGGTACCTATGAAGAAAATGTTACAAGACTTGCAAGGTACGCTTCTAGTATTATTATCCAACCTAAGAGTAAGATCGATCGATTCTTTAGAGGCTTAAAACCAAGTCTTCGAAGGGCCTTTTCCATATGGGACTTCAATAGCTATGAGGAAATCGTTCGATGTGCTCTCAAAGTTGAGATGGAGATTGGAGTAACCCATCAGTCATATGGGTTTGATAAGAAGAGGAAAATGGAATTCAATAGAAAATCTAAAGAGCACACTGAAAAGAAGACGAGCTTTCCAGTATGCTCAATGTGTGGAAAGAAACATGGAGGGAGTTGTCTTAAAGGGACAAGTAAATGTTTCAAATGTGGAAAGGAAGGTCATCGGGCATTTGAATGCCGCGATGATGTGAAGAAGATGTATAATGATGCAAACAAAGGAAGGGATACACAGAATGAACCTACTACACTTCAATGTTTCAAGTGCAAGGAGATAGGCATTATGCCAATAAATGCCCTAATACAAGGGTTGATGATGATGGTCGATGTCAACAAACTCTTAAGGATAAAGAAAAAGGAAAGTCACATGCAATTTCTATCAGCGATGTGGAGTACGATAACGATGTGGTGAAAGGTACAATTTCCATCCACACTAAAGTAGAAAATGTTTTATTTGATTCTGGATCCACCCACTCTTTTATTTCTGAAGAATTTTCTAAGGGTATCACCGTATTACCTCAACAATTATATTTTGAGTTTGCTGTGACAACACCTAATGGCACAACAGTCGCATCAAAAGTTTATAATTCTTCTCCAATCGAAGTATGTGGAAAAGTGCTTCCTCCAAATCTTGTGATCCTTCTTATAGTGAAATTTGATGTGATTCTTGGCATGGATTGGCTTTCTTTATATGGAGCTCATATAAATTTCCAAATAAGGGAAGTCACATTTCATATTCCAGATCAATCTATGATCGTCTATCAGTGCAAGGATGAACATAACCTTCCAGTGGAAATTCCTTCTACCTTATGGGTCTTGATTCCACTAAATGAAGGTTATTTATCTCAAATGGTTGGTGAGAAACTCACGATTAAGAATATACCCATTGTACGGGAGTTTTATGATGTCTTTCTAGAGGAATTACTAGGTCTTCCACCAAATCGTGAAGTTGAGTTTTCAATAGAACTCGTACCGGGTGCTTTGCCTATTTCAAAGACACCTTATAGAATGGCCCCAATTGAGTTGTAGGAATTGAAGAAGCAACTCCAAGAGAATCTTGATAAGGGATTCATACGCCCTAGTGCGTCACCTTGGGGAGCACCTGTTCTATTTGTTAAGAAGAAATATGGATCAATGAGACTCTTCATTGATTATCGAGAACTTAACAAGATCACAATCAAGAACAAATATCCTCTCCCACGCATTGATGACTTATTTGACCAACTACGCGGAGCTCAATACTTTTCCAAGATTGATCTTCGTTCAGGGTATCATCAATTAAGGGTGAAAAGGGAGGATATACCAAAGACGACTTTCGTACAAGGTATGGAAACTATGAATTTATAGTGATGCCATTTGGTCTTACTAATGCCCATGCTATCTTCATGGATCTGATGAATAGAGTCTTTAGAGACTATCTTGATCAATTTGTGGTAGTCTTTATAAATAATATTCTTGTCTATTCAAAGAGAAAGGAAGAACATGAAGATCAGTTGAGAATTATATTGAAGACCCTGAGAAAGGAGAAGCTTTATGCCAAATTTACCAAGTGTGAATTTTGGCTTCAAAAAGATTCATTTTTGGGTCACATAATCTCAAAATAGGGGATATCTGTGGATCCAGCAAAAACAGAGGTTATCGAAAGATGGTCGAGACCAACTGAGATCCAAAGTTTTCTTGGTTTGGCTGGATATTATTGACGTTTTGTGAATTATTTTTCACTATTATCTAATCCACTCACCAAGTTGACTCGGAAAGGAGTTAAGTTTTTCTGGACGGAGGAATGTGAAGAGAATTTCAAGGAGTTGAAAAGAAGGTTATCCAGTGCACCTGTGCGCACACTTCCTTATAGTGGAGAAAGGTTTGTGATCTATAGTTATGCATCCAAGAAGGGATTGGGGTGTGTTCTTATGCAAAATTATATGGTGATAGCTTATGCCTCACGACAGTTGAAAATACATGAGAAAAATTACCCAACACATGATTTGGAGTTAGCTACGGTAATCTTTGCATTAAAGATTTAGAGGAATTGTCTTTATGGTGAAAGGTGTGATATTTATACTGATCATAAAAGTTTAATGTATATTTTTACACAAAAGGAGCTGAATATGCGTCAAAGAAGATGGGTGGAGCTGATTAAGGATTATTACTGCTCAATCCATTATCACCCTGGGAAAGCAAACAAGGTGGCAGATGCATTAAGTCGACAAGACCATGCCAGTTTTTCCATGATGAGGATCACAAAAGATCCAATATTTATGGATTTACAACGGATGGATCTTGGAATTATAATGGAAGGGGAAAAATCTTATCTTTCTCAAATGAATGTTCAACCATCTATACATATGAAGATTAAAGAGGCATGGAAAGAAGATGTCGAGTTACAAAAGAATGTGAGAAATATTCCGGAATTCAACCTATATTGTGATGGGATAATACAGTTCCGGAATCGGGCTTGTGTTCCTCCCATCCCCGAATTAAAGAAGGAGCTGCTGGATGAGGCTCATAGTTATTCATTCTCTATTCATCATGGAAGCACGAAGATTTATAGGGACCTGAAATAGTACTTCTGGTGGGATGGCATGAAAAGAGATGTTGCTGAATATGTCTCTCGATGATTGGTTTGTCAGCAAGTTATAGTTGAGAGACAGAAGTCTAAGGAGATGTTACAACCATTACCCATAGCTGAATGGAAATGGGAAAACATCACTATGGACTTTGTCACAGGACTTCCTAAAACATCCAAAGGAAATAATGCTATCTGGGTCATAGTTGATTGTCTTACCAAGTCTGCACACTTCATTGCTATTAGAGAGGATTTCTCTCTAGATTAGTTTGCCATGATATATGTAAAGGAAGTGGTAATATTGCATGTAGTACCACTTTATATTATATCTGATCGGGATCCGAGATTTACCTCGAAGTTCTGGCGAAGTCTTCAGCATACTCTGGATACAGAGTTGAGTTTCAGCCCTTCTTATCATCCTCAGATAGACGGTCAGTCTGAGAGAACAATTCAAACCCTAGAAGATATGTTGAGAGCTTACTCTATGGATTTCAATGGTGGTTGGGATGAACACCTAACTTTGGTGGAATTTTCTTATAATAATAGCTTTCACTCCAGTATTCAGATGGCTCCTTATGAAGCTCTCTATGGAAAGAAATGCAGGACTCCAACTTGCTGGGATGAAGTTAGGGAAAGAAAGCTATTAGGACCTGATCTTGTTGATGAAATGGAAGAAAAGGTCAGATCTATTCAACAACACATAAGAGCAGCTCAGAGTCGACAGAAAAGTTATGCCGACAACCGAAGAAAAGACCTAGAGTTTGAAGTGGGTGATAAATTGTTCTTACGAATATCTCCCTGGAAGAGAGTCATGAGATTTGGAAAGAAGGGGATGTTGAGCCCTAGATATATCGGTACTTTCAAAATACTGGATCGTGTTGGGAAGGTAGCTTACCGATTGGAGCTTCCACAGAATCTCTCTCAAGTTCAAGATGTGTTCCATGTATCTCTCCTGAGAAAGTAAATACTGGATCCTTCACATGTACTTAGCTCAGATGTTGTACTCTTGGAGCAAGATATTTCTTATGAAGAATAGCCGATAGAGATTCTGGATCGTAGCGAAAAAGTCCTACGAAGCAAGACCACTCGATTGGTGAAAGTTTTATGGAGGAACCACCAATTAGAAGAAGCTACATGGGAGCTTGAGGATATGATGAGGGAGATGTATCCTCATCTTTTTGTTACAAAGTGACAAATTTCAAGGGCGAAATTCATTTTAATGGGGGTAGAATGTAACACCCGAGACTTTTATGTGAAATATTTTGTTTTTATGTTATATAAATCATCAAAGGAATCTTTTACTACACACAACACCAGCTTGGCTTGCTTCACACGCAATTGTGGCCTTCCTCGATAGCTTGCGTCGTACGAAATACCGAGTTTCACTAAATAACGATATGCTATTAAAATATTATTAAAACTAGCCGTTATGAATAGTAATAACCACTTTTTGAAATTTTATAATTTTTATTTTTCAAAATGGACTTCATTTTTGGATTCGGAATATCGAAATTATCCTAGGGTGAAATTTTAGTATTTTTCTGAAAAATTTCAATTTTTGATGAATAGTGAAACCACTAAGTGGTAGTTAAAAAAACTGAATTTTTCATAAAACATAATTTTACCGCTTCTACGAGTGGAATTTTGAAAATCCGAGAGACACAGTTAAGATCAAGGACTAGAATTTGGTTCAATGAGATGAATATAATTTTTGCTGAATAGTATCTTTTTTACTTTTATTTACCACGGTTAAAAGTAAATAGGGTAATTAAGGGTAAAAATGATATTATTATTACCCTAACACATGTCCTAATTCTATTGGACAAGTGTAATTCGACCTAAAACAACCTTAGGAAAAAAATATGACCATTTAGGCCCACTTGGATTAGATTAGGACATTTATTATTAATTTATTTAAAGAAGGGTTAAACAGTTAAAATCAATGTTTAATAAGTAAATCATTTTTAATATGGCGTTATATATAAGATAAATTCGACTATAAATATTCATTAGAAAGATAAATATATTTCCTACATAATGGTATTTTATTTGTAATTTTTAGACATTAAATAATTTAATTTATTTACGACACAATGATGATGCAGTAATTATCTTATTAATGAAATATTGAGATAATTGATGTTATAAATACCCAAATAAATTTAATTAGAGACTTTTTATGAATTTCAATAATTTTATAGGTTAATATGACATGTTATTATTGATTTAATTAACTTGTTTCGAACTAATCATTCTGTTATGATTTTCAAAAAAATCAATTACTAAATAGTGTCAAAATTGACATAAAATAGTTTTTAAAACAAATATTATATTATTAATTGTTATTTTATTCCTAAAAATCTAAGGTTCGTTCCAATGAATTATATAAGGTTATATATATTAATAATAAACAACTAGGGGTTATTTTGGCTTGATATAGTATGTTTATTAACCTTATAGTATAAGAAAACAAGAAGACACGGTAAAAGATAAATTATCTAACTTAAAGTTAAATCTAAATGATAAGGTTAAAATTGATACCTAAACTTGTCTAAATTCTATTGCATGAGAGGATTGAGACCCCTAACCACCTTAGCTTCGAAATATATCAATTTGGAGCTATTAAAAACCGAATTTGACTTTATAATAAAATAATATTTTTAGTTATTCTAAAGGTGCCCCTCTCCTCCCTTATAAAAGGGCACCTCCTCCCCCACATCCTCACACCACTTTGAGACTTCAAGCTCGGCCAAAACCTGCCAATTTCTTCTCTCCACTTCCCTAGAATCATCCTATAGGTTCTGGTCTTCTTAAAAGACCTATTTTAGTGCCCTAAAAGGAGGTCTCAAAGAAGCACTTCAAAGAAGAGGTAATGTCCGTTACCGATTCTTTCATCTTTATTTCTTCTTCCACTTCTTCTTGATTAGTTGTTTCATTATGAAGTAATAACATCAGTATCACTAACATACTTATATGTTATTATAAGTATGAAACAACCCTATTTTACCATCTATCCATCTCACGGAAAAAGAAATCACCGCGTGTGTATACGTACGGAATATAATCCATGCCGTGGTGTAATCTATTTTCCACCACCACCCTACTTGGATGGGTATAATGGTGTAAATAATGACTATATATGACTATTATAGAGTGATATTGATTCTGAAATAGTATAAATACACTCCAATACAATTCTATGATCATAGGAACGATATCATCACTCGTGCGTACGTACGGAATACCGTCTCCACGATGTGATGCGACTTGTTCTACATGATCTTCATTTCATAATGATTATATAAATGTATTGAATGAATTAATATGATATATATTAAACTAATAACATTCTGGAAATGTGTTATATATAACCTAAAGAGAATAATAAGAATTTATTCGACAAAAGACGCATAAGAAAAAAAAGTTATAAACATCCGAATAACAAGTGGCAATGAAATATTTCTACTAAGAAGCTAAGAATATGACCATATATGATATCATACAAATAATTATGATTCTGGAATAAGTCAATAACATTATTTATATCATTATACAGGAGGTTCGGACACTTTCGATGCAAATCGGACCTAAGGTAAAGAAAATATCACAATCTCATTTTTATCCGAGATTGTTTATACTTTGGTATTTACTGGGCTGTATTTTATCATCCACATCCATGTTTCTTCAATATGTAATATTATCTCCATCCACCTACAATTGTTTAAATCAAATTATACCCTTCGGTGAGATTTTAGTAAAAGATATGAAAGGAATCTTTTGTCGTTTTTCATACGAGGTACTTTTTGACATTCCGAAAAAAGTACGAGAAGAATGTTTTTTTAACTTATACGGCATGAATGGATTTTTAAAACATTATTTCCAAGAAGATTCCTTGAAAAGTTTTCAAGTTTATTTTTAATCAACTTTTTTTAGTTTAAAATTGTAAGACATGTTAAGAAAAGAAAATGTTTTTGAAGTAGATAGGATATTTTCTTCAAGAATGGAGTTCAAGTGTTTTATCAAAATTATTTTCCATCTAAGATAATATAGGGTTCTGTTTCTATCCCTATTATTATATTTATTTGATTATTTTGTGATGGAAATATTTTTACGAATTCCTTTATCTTATATGAATTGTTTTATGAAGTCATGATGTTTATGATTCCCATTTTTATTAAATGGGTTATGCTATGATGTATGGTTTATGATTTTGTAGCACACATAAGAATGGTATCATTATGAGATGGTGGGACCTATATCTCCCTCCAATGAATTGGGTAAAGATTTTATATCTCATGAGATAGACATGGCTAGAATGGTAGGTTATACCGGTTCAGTGAAATAGGACTGAAACGAGGAGTGAACTCAGTTCAGAAATGGACTTTTTCCACTAAGATAGTCTTGGCAATGAGTCTTGACTAATAAGAAATGATTATCTATGATTATGTGTGTATGACACAAAGTTTCATGTTTTAAGTTATGATAATTGGGATTCTATTTCACCACTATGATTTATCCCATGTTATGAAATTATGCTTTCTTTTGCAGGGTAAGATTTCCAAAAGTTATGTTCTTATGAATATGATGTGATTGATATTTCTTTTGTTTACCCTTACTGAGCATTTGAGCTCACCCTTTTGTATGTTTTCTTTCCCCAGGTCAGGAAGAAGGTTATTAAGTAATATATTCCAAAAGGGACTATAGATATGATGAAATAAATGGGAGACAGTGTAGACGCTTTATGAACCAGTTGTTTATGTTTCCCAGTTTCTAAAGACACTATACCTATATGGTTCTTTCGTGGTTTTGTTATATGATGTAATAAGTATGCTTCAATTTTAAAGTATTAACAATGTATGTAAAGTATGGATCGTTATAATTATTTCATTAAAATTATTTTGTTTTAGGTTTCATATATGTTTCCTAAACCCTTCCTTAATACATTCCTTGTAGTTTGTGAGTGAATCACATCGCTTTGATGTGGTGGTACTCCGAACCTCCACAAAGAAAACCATGTTTACAAAATTGAATGAATAAAGATATATTTTGAAAAAAAAAATTAAATAAAATATATTACATAATATATTTTATATATAACATATATAAATATCATTTTCATCATAAATTCCCCTTTGATAAATAGTAATGAAAAATTAACAATCGTTATTTTGTGAGATGGTAGTTCACCGTACATATAAATAGTATGTTCATTAACCATTAGATGGATGTTTCTATAATTATATATAAATACCATATAATAAAAACCTTTAATTATATTTATTATACTGTTTTTGTTATAATATAATGGAATAACGTTAGTGGAGGTTGTGCATAAATAAAATAAAAGAAAATTATATCGAGAGAATTCATCAACTATTTATCAGATAAATTCTTTTGGTTAGTTCCAGAAGGATTCCTTGGATTTCATTATAAAAAATAATAAAAAATTAAGTCTAATTGTGGGATTTTAGGAATTTTTTTGGTAATATATTCTCTTAAACAATGTGTTTTGAGAGGTGTTCATAAGAGGGAGAGGTGGTGTTCAATTATAGGGAATGGAAATGATACACTTTGAATATTTGAAAAAATGTAAGGTGTACCAACTTTTTTACCTTAAGAGTCATAAAAATTCAATAAATTAATGTTAATGGCCGAATAATGGCCATCAAAGGGGTTTTCACAAGATTCTAGGCCATTTTGGTGATTAATAGTAAGGTTTATTACATTTTTATCCACATTTTTCTCTTAATTTTTGTGATTAATATTAACCACATTCGCTAATATTTGTGCTAATAAACAAAGAAAAACATATTAAACATTATAAATTATAATGATTCCAAATATGGAATCATTTTTCCTAAATTTTAATCACATAAATTTTAAAAATTAAATTAGTAATAATCTCGTTGACGGGACGTCGCTGCATGTTTTTAAAGAAAAAACGTCCAAATATTTTCATTGTTTTTATAAACAACTTCAATGTGAAATGGATTAAAATTTCTTATATAGAATTAATTTAAAAATTCATTATATTATTAAGCCTTAAAAACAGTTTAAAATATAATTTAACCTTGTAAATTAATTAGATGAAAAGTATATTTGAAATAAAATTCTATATTTTTAACTATTTATTAAATAGAAACCTTATATAAAAATACCAAAATAAAATCCTAAGATAAAGACTATTTTTTTCATTAAAAGATTATGTTTATTTAAAAATATTATATACATATATATAATTTCCAAAAAATTTATTTAAAATGGGTTCTCTATTAAAATGAGAAAAAACTACCATTATAAAAATATTGGTTTTTAATCATGAAATTTGTTTTTTTCTTATCTTATATCTATAAACTCTATATGTTGATTTCAAAAAATAATTTTCTGAATATATAACATATAAATTTAATAAATATCATTCACTATTAGTTAATAATTTAACTTAATAATATAAATTTTCCTTTTCATATAGATATTGACTTTTATAAAATTTGTCCCTTTATTTTCATTTGTTTTCTATATTCATTTCTTAACATTAGGTAACCAAAAAATTAAAATATATATATTAATAATATATTTAATCATGTAATATTTATTTTAATATCAATGTTATATCCTATTAAATAATATTATTTTAATAATGAATTATTGTTCGGTAACACTCAGTCTTATGAGTTACATAATCCATCGAAGGAAGTCAGTCTTCATTATAATGTAAGCAACCCAAGATATTACATGTATAGAAAGTTAAAATTTATGATGTTTTTAATGAGTGATTAACTTGTTGTTGTGTATAATGAAAGATAAAAACAATTTTTTAATATAAAATATTCTAAATTCAGTGTTGTGTGAAATGAAACATATTAAAAATATTAAGTTAATTAGAAAAAATATTTCACAAAATATTGATGTCTTACATTATACCCCTCATAAAATGATTTTCTCCTTTGAAATTCATCTGGTTTTTCAATGGTTTAATATTTAAAATTATTATTCATAGAAACCCACATCAAAAGATTCAGTACTAAAACAACCTTTAAAAAGGGATGTTGGAAACATAACATTCACACATAGTAACATATAACTGGGGTTTCACATAGGAGAACATTGGTTTAATGCGAAAACATGGACTTGGAGGAAAATCATAAATATTCATAGGGGTTGATTGAGGCCATCAATCAAAAAAAAGTAAAGGGTCAATTAAAATTTTAGGGCCTCAAATTTATAAATATATGATGATTTATAAGGCCATCTGTTAATCAAAAATTATCATATGAGGCCAAAAAAATTTATCATTGTTTTATTGTTGAGTAATTATTTTTTTAAAAAGAATGTAAGGAAAAATATATTCTTTTTATGTTTCTATAAAAAAATTTCATTCATTATTTGTGCTTTTATCTATTTCTAATTTAGCCATTACATGAACAAATGGATGTTAGGAAAATAGCATTGATGACCGAAACAATAAAATTAACTTTTAGCGGATCTTTTTCCCCATAAAAGAATGAAAAGTAATATTATTTGTCTCCAAAAATAAATAAAAATCAATATGGTTAATACATTAATCCCTGAACATAAAAATTAATAGTAATGTTTCACCATGAATAATTATTCATCCAAAATAACTGTATAGTAAGCATAACATCACATAGGATAGTGGTAGTTGTGAAACACTTAAAATAATTTATTCATGGTTTAATGACCAGAGTAATTACCAGATTTGATTTTTTATCACCCAACATACATGATGTGTTTTTCTAAAACCACAGTAACATAATTTCCAAAATAAATAAGATGGACTTCCATAAAATAAGGTCAATCACTAAATATCTTTTTTACCAAATTTTTTTAATGCGATATCAATATAAAAATACTTCATCCAATGATTAATATGAACATTTAATTAATGGTTAACCTTTTAACCCACTGGAAAGATGAAAATCCATAATTTAGAAACAATTTCACAAAAGCATCTAAACAATGATCACCACTATATGAAAATGTAGATCTTGGTTGCCATATTCCAAACATGTGAATACCCTAATAATATATTCTCCTGAAAATGGTAATAACATGAAATGCAATTAATACTTCTAAAAAACATGTATTCTTCTTTATTCCATTCATTAATTGATATATTCAACAAAACAAAGATGTTTCAAACTTGAATCATGATTTCATAAACGACTTCTCATCAATTCCATAATTACATCCATGGTATTCCATATCATCAAATTTATATGTATCCAACATATCATTATCCAAAAAACATTATTGTAACATAAAATTAATATTAAGGGTTATCTTTCCCATAATCATGTGCCTTATATGGACATAACCTTTCCATTAAATTATTTTTCTATTCTATCCCACCCTTTTAATGTAATCTTGTAAATCATTATTGAATAAAAAATTAGAAAATCTCTACTTATTTCACTATTCGTATACCATAATTCCAAAATCCCCAATACATAATATCATAGATTATTCATGTTCATCCATAATCCATATGTATAAAACCTCAACTAATTACATAATGCATCTATCATTTGACATTTCAACTTTTGTATCATCATTATTAGAAATTTATCCCTTACTCACCCCACCATTATGATTCCCTTCAGGATAATTCATCGTGGGACATTAAGATTCGAAACGATCATTTATTCCAATCATAATAATCATATTCTTCCATGAAGTATTAGGGAAGGAAATATTATCATCCATTTTTTGAAATAAACCCTTTATTTTTCCCTTATAGTCAGATGATTTATGTCATTATTTTCTATAATAAAATCATCTTATTATATCTCTAGTAAATTCAATTAGGTGATTATTTCCAATTTTTTTACATAACAAAAACCAAATACTATTTCCTCCATGTTCTCCATTACAAATACTCATTGAGAAGTCTTTATTTATCTACTTTGGTGAGTCTCGTAGTTAGTTAAGGACTACATCGTAAATAATGTTCCTTGAAAACTGATTTGGACACATTATAATATTTTTGACTCCCATGACCATCCCACTTGACTTCTCATCAGAAAATAGACCATCACATTGTTTCCAACGGTTTCTGCTAAGTCACACCACCATGTGGGTCATTGTGTTGATGCTCGCTGATGGTGCACTATGTCCCACATTCTTGCATTCCAAATTTGGGATGCATTCATTCCTTATTCAGAGACATATCATTCTTGATCAAAACATGATGATGGTATGTTTTTTTCTCCATCCATGGATTCCTCTTTATAACTAATCTCCTAGTATGGGTCTCCCTTATAGATTATGTCATTGTTCGTGAAACACGTTCCTAGTGCCATAAGCTTGTGGACGCTGGATAATTACGGCTCCTATGTCAGGACATTCCCATGGGTTAATTTAGGGTGGAAAACATTAGTCAAGAAAGTATTCACACTAGGAATCGATTGTATTTGAGGATGTTGAAACATTGGAACACATATATTCCTCCTCATTTGATGGCTTTTCAAGGGTTCATATACTGAAGTCTTCCCATGATGATCATTGAGTATTTTTTTAAATAGGGATATATCTAAGGTTTTTTTGGCATCCCATGATTAACATGGGTCATGCCTCAAGTTTAACATCTAGTGGATATGTATAATATTGACCAAAACACCTATGATTGAAGATCAGATATGAAAATCCCTAGGAGGGAGCACATGGAATGTTTACCAAATGGAAGGATCATAGATACCATTGAGAACAAAATTGGGAGTGGTGTGTCCCATTATGGGAAGGTATCACACTATACAAATTGACATGGACACCATTATGGGATGATCACAGAAGGTGTTCCTTAATTAATGGAACACTAATGTTTTCCATTGGCTAGGATTGAACCTCATGGTGGCTTCCTATGTACCCAGTGTAGAAGAATGTGATCCAAACCCACGTAGTTTGAAATGATGAATTGGTGATTACACATGGTTTTATTCCCTTCACAGGAATACCAATATTGTCTAGATGGAGATGACATTTCTAGCTTAAATATAGTTATCATACCATGTACTACTAGGAGTAGCGAGGAAGCAGGCGGCATGATCTCACCAGTATGTGGATGGTTGGGTAAGAGTTGGGATGTATATGAATGATGTGATAATTAAATGAATGGACTGTGGAATATGATGGGCTTAGATATCTGAGTGGTTTCTTACCCATCATACTTCCTGGAAATCAATGTTCACATTGTTATAGAAGTGGTGTGATGGGACACCGATGGAGGCATCTCTTGAGAATTAATGCATAGATAGGGACCTAAAGGGCGTGACAACTCAATTTTAGGTCATGGTTCTCAGAAGACATATAGACCATATAGAAATATAGGTATGTGAATGGATGATCGGATTGAACCACATAGTGGATTCCAATGTACCCTATTTTAAAGGCATGGATCAATGTCCATGAAGTTCTGTACGAAGGAATATAATTGAGGAATACACAATGGAAAATGACCTAGAGATTTGTCAGGGGCTTACGCATGGTTAGAAACCGGTCACAAGAGGATCACCCTTTTTTGGATATTTTTAGTGAAGTTTGGGGATTATGAATGGCTAGATGCCTAATTATATTGATCAAAACAGCTTGAATAGATCTATCCATGAGATGTGTCCCTAAGTGGGAATATTCCATTGCTGGAGGGTACATCCTGAGAAGGGAGGACCATAATTTACCATTAGTTGGGATTAAACTAGAATGAGGCTTCCTACATATCCAAAAAGGAATAATACCCTATGTATATTGGAATGATAAAGTGGCTCATAGTTTAACATCATGTGGGATGACAGTGAAGTGATGTGGAATAGTCAAAAGAGATGGAATTTGGGGAGGGGGGATTGAACCTTGGAGAGCCTTCTTGTGTACCTTCTTTGGAATGTAGGTATCAAATTCTACATAGTTTTGTAAAGAGGGGCATCGGTATTACACATGGCTTGTGGCCCAAAGTCATGTACGGGCTAATGCACGGTCAGGGTCCCATAGAGGAACTCATTTTCACTTTAACTCTTAGATCATGTGGGTCATTCTTTGTGTGAGAACAAAGAGGTAATAGTAGACATGACAATCATGTAATGAATGGTTCTACCATGAGGGATAATGTGGGGAACACACATCGCTAGGAGTCTAGGGAGATGGAAATTGGGATTTACTCAAGAAGGGATTCCTGGAGTGGCAGTCTAGGGATTATGTGAAGACATATCAAGGAACACATGATGAAAAAGACAATTGATCGAGAGATGAGAGGTTTCTGTTTCCCATATTCTCTATGGTACTCTTAGACATTCCACTCATGAGAATATCATAGTTTAAATTCATGTGTTTTGGATGTAGGTTCTGGGTATTTTAACATCAGACATCTTAAATGATGAGGGATCCCTCCTCATGACATAGACATACATAACTTTTACCAACCAATAATTCAAGAAGGGAAGACACAAGTAATGCCATCTAGGAGTGAGGTGGAGGAGTGGTCAATCGAGGGATCCACGTTAGTGTGGATATTCAAATACACAATAACCATTCGTGTACCTACTAGAATAAGAAATAAGTAGATTAATTCCACATGTTACACTGTACGAGGAACCATTAAATCTCTAAATAAGAGCCTTAAGGATCGCATGGGAGAGGCTATCGTGAAGTAGAAGGCCTCTCTAAGTGTGTCTTCATGATGCTATGGTGCTCTACGAAGAGGAGGATTCTAATGATGGAATGTGCTTCATGAAGCATAGTAAAAAGGGTCTCATTGAAGGATGGTTCTTCACAAAGCATATAAACCCAACCGAGGTGTGGAGTCTACAAGTGATTAGAGGGTGCTTCGTAAAGGATAAATACTTTGAGATTTCCTGAGTGCCAAATAGGTACTCATACCATCGCAATGTCCATGGGGCTCCACAAAGGGTATCCTCAATTTTTTAGAGGAAAATTGGAAGAATGTGAATGTTTGTTTTTGATGCTTAAATACCATGGGTGATGCATCATCTACTAGGTCCACGAGGCTAAGGGAGTTTCACAAAATTGGAGCTCAGAAGGTGGACGGTCTAGGTAGCTATCTTTGGTGTGGGGGGTGATGCATATTTATAGGTACCACGTATTATAATTATCAGCATTGTTCCATGATGGAACTCAAGCGTCATGAACATAGGAAGATCCTTTTTACCCAAGGGGTATTTAATCACTACTTTGTGGGTTTCACGAGGATTTTCAGATATTTGGAGGCATCTATCAGTGCTTCACATCATTCATCTATCCTTAAAAGCTTAGATAAGCATCCATCAGTCGTTCGTGGAGTTTTCAGAGCTTGTTGTATTTACAGACATGTATGTCAGTTCTTCAGGGTGTTCACATTGTTGATGGGCATGGTGATGGAGAATTGTGATGTAGGCCACATTAATGATTTATGTGGATTTTATGGGTTGTTGTTTTCAATCATTAATCCATCATGGTCATGGGTTCCCGTGAAAATAAATGACCCCCCCTCAAATTGAGAGCCTATAAAGAAGGGGGTCGTATTTTGAGGGTAGATCACTGGAAACATGTAGATCATGATGTTTTCTTGTGATGAGGGATCACGAAGTTATATCACCATGAAGGTCGTGAGAGTTGAGGGAATCACGAATATTGTGAGGCCATCACCTATAAATTCATCATGAGGGCCCTACTTTTGTCTACATCAAATCTCTATGAATTTGTGCTCAAGATCATGAACCATGAAGCTCCATAATGCCTAAGAACACTTATTCAGAACTAGATTCATCTGACTTGTGCTATGAAGATACTACATAGCGAATCAGTTCATCACGACCTGGATTCATGAAGGAGTATGAAAGTTGAAAAATCCTTGGAATAAATTTCAAATAATTAAGTCTCTCGATATGCCTTGATATATTCTTCTCGAATAGTGTACATGATAAAACACATCATCATCAGGGCATGTGTGTAGAGTAATTATGACTAGAAGTCCTTGGTGTCACTTCATTCGGAAGTGAAAAATGATTACCCCCTCTACAAGAAATTGTGATTGTTCAACATCGGTTTAAGGGATGACATTCATATCCCCAACAAAATTATGGATGAACCTAAATACTATTTCAGGGGAACATCATGTCAATACCAATGGTACAGAGCTATCAATGGACATACAAATAATGACCATATGACTATCCCAGCCGACTTTCTATACAACCATGTCAATGATGTTGATGATAAATCATTGAAACAAGATTTATCTCCACAGTAAAATCACACTTTTCTAAAGGAGGGTTTATTGAAACCAATGAAAGGGGGAAACGATGAATGGGTTTTATGAGAGGGAAGACAATTTATATACTAATAGGCATGGGCCTACTCTGTATATTTTTCATATGTAGAATTATGTGCATATTTGAGGTGGGTAGGCCTATATGAGGCTACCTGGTCTTTTCAATTTTACATTTATGAACTGAAAGGAAAAATCATAGAACTACAGAGTATATGGTCATTGAGGACCAAAAAATTCCAATTATTTTAGAGGAAGGATGGGTTTAGCCTTCACTACCTCCACCATATTTCAGGGATTCTAATTCTAGGAGAAATTTATGGAGAATTACTCTCTACGGAGAATACATGGGAGGATATAGAGCATATTCCACTGCTATCGAATACGTTTTTGGTCCAAGTGTTGGGGGAAGATAAAGATATGCATATGGTGAGGGATTTAAACGATAAAAGGAGGTTCAATCATTTCTTGAATTAAATATATAGAATCTTATTGAGGGAGAGAGGGATCCCATGAAACTACATGTGACACCTTGTACCAACCCAAGAGGAGCACAATGCAGTAAGGAATGTTCTTACTAGAGGATATTGGAGGACATCCAATTGCAGCTATGGCTGTACAACATCAACACTGAGCATCAACATGTGGTTAGGTTGGATGGTTTTATCTACTTACTCATTTTTTATGGATATCTTCCGTCAGGGATTCACACATCGGTGTGCAGTTGAGCACATTTATTAGGGTGGCCATGTTGGTGATGAGGAAGTTCATAAAACTGGGATCTAGTTTTGGAAAAGTTATATAATTTGCTTTATCACATCAATGTGGTGTATAAGCCAAAATGTGTACGTATAATTCTCCAATTTTTATACAGATGGGGGTACTGCACATGAGGGAATATGAATAGTTGAACCCTGTTTCCGCTACTATGTTAGACTGTTGACTGACTATTGTGATTGTGGTGGGGAGTTTCCCAATAAACATGAACCTATTGATGGTGCATAAAAATGTCTATAGGTTGGAAAAAATAAATTTTCATCTATTCCATCTTCCAATGATCCTATTCACTGAAGATGGTGTTGGAACATAGGAGAAACTACCATATCTCAAGGCCTTTAAGGAGGTGTTCTAGTGGAGTTGTTAGACTGTGAGAATATCTGTGATGCCTATATTCCACGTTGCTTCATGAAGAAGTTATTTTGTATGTAGAGCCTTACCTCAAAAATCTACCTAGGGGTTCTCTGTGAGGATCATCCATGCATAATAAGGAAACATTGGATTATGTTCATAAGTGAATATGGGAAGATGCAGAATGAGATTCCTCCACCTACCGCCGCATACAACCTATTTGAGGAGTACCTGAAAATTTATGAGGTAGACTACATGGAAGAGATTCTAAACCAACAGACTACCTGATTTAACAATGGGTTTCGCCCTCAACCCTAAGGATAGGTTCAGACAATGGAAAAAGAGTGTTGTAGTGGTAGGGCTGATTCACATAATGGTGGGGGAGCTACAATAGTAGGGGAAAAAATTCCCCTACCAACACCAATTGTTAGTGAAGCAATATAGGTGGAAGTAGACCCTATGGATCAAACTATGAAGAACCAAGGGGAATAGTATCATCCATAGGCTTCCGTAATATGCCTACTGATGCTCATGAGATGAGCCTTCTTTATGTAGATATACCTGAGTATGTTTTCTATCCTGAGGATTGGGCATGATGGGACATCAGTGAAAAACTATTCATCCCTTGTGAAATATGGGATAAACTCAACCAGTTTAGAATGGAAATTCTAAGCATTGGCTATGTCAGGTTTTCCATTCTACTATCATATATAGAGGGTGGAATGATTTGAAACTGAGCTAGAGGACACTGTGCACTCCCAAGGAACCCCACATCCAATGACATATTTGATGAATGTACTACTTAACCTAACATCAATACCAAAAATTCATTCTCTTGAGATGGAGGAGATCTTAAATATTCTAAAAATATTGAAAGGGTCATGGGGAGAATATTTTGATAAGGGGATCCCTTTATAGGAAGTTGAGGTTGTGGAATCTGTGTTGGGATAATTCTACAAATATATTGAGGTAAGATATAAGACCTTCCATTATATGATCTCAAACATGTTATCATGGTTTCATAAGAGACTTTTTTTTCTATATATGTTAGCCTAATAGATAATATTTCTTCCCATGTAAAAAAAGATATTGAGGGAAAAACTCTAGGACTTATGTTTCAATCAATTGTGATCACATGGTCCTAATGTGTTATGGAAATCACAATGTTCTTTCAAGAATCTTTGAAGCTCCTAACCATATATGGGGGGTCCACATCATGGGATTCTGATAGCGACAACTCAAGGGCCTGAGAAAATACCATAGGATCTTCATAAAACTTCTTCCACATAGAGTCATAATTGTTGATTACCATACCATTCCTACTGACATAATCATTATCTGAACATTCCTTCACGTAGCGAGAGTACTGTTAGTGAGGATGGTCGAGGATCCCGAGACTCCTTTTCTGAGGGGAATTTTGATTGACAAGTAATCAGGTTCCCCATATGTCCAAACCATAGCGATCACTATTATGAGTATAATACCTGATGGTGTAGAACTCATAGTTGACAGGGATGATCATATCAAGGTGGGTTCTAGTGATGATGATCAACCACATCACATAGAGCCTATCCCATTTGATAAAAAACCAGAAGAGGATCCTATTGACGAAATCCTATAGGTGTTCCCTGGATACAAACCTGATGACCTAAAGGAGCTATATGAGTCCAATTATATTATGGAGGACATCAAGGCGGTCCATAATCATTCCTAAATGTTGATAAAGTTCTTCATCGACAACACCCCCAAAATGAAAGCAGATAATATAGATGAGATCACCTCACCCTCAGATGCATGATCTATGCACCAGATGAGTATATTCACAAAGTCCACATATGTTTATCTGGAATTACTTTTTTGAGAATGTACTGGAGAGAGACAGTCACTAAACTGTTTCCTTCCACCAGAAGAAGACTGTCCACACTCGAATACAATAGGAGGATGAACCAGATATCGAGTGTTTAAAAATATGGATTAATGATCAATAATCATTCCACAAAACCCAATAATAACTCATATCACGATTAAATATCCAGTTGGAAGAGGCAAAATAACAACTAAGGCATGTATTTTGGGAATTATTCAATCTCCATGATGAGAAGGACCAAGTGCAGATCAAGGCCGATGGGCTTCTCAATAAGAAGAATGTGAAAAAATGTGAGCTTATATAATGGCATGAAACCATAGATTCTATATTCCAAAGATTAGAAGAGCTAATATTCTCCATCAAATGGGAAAATCCAAAGGGGTTATGTTTTTCTGAATGAACAAACAGATTTTCATTGTTTCGTGTTAACATATAAATGCATATAAATTTATTGAATGATATAATTTATATCTCCCCCTTAATATCAGGGGAACAACATATTCTCAATCCCTAAGCTCACATGGGTCCTGACCATAGTGAAAAATAATTCATGACCACATGATTTTTCAATTCATATGAGAGGGCCAGATAATCATCGAGTGCTTAGGGTCTAAAATTATTGACTGGCCACCTGGGGAATTCATGATGACCAAGGTTGTGTCTAGAGATCAAGGATCTTAGAGAATCTAACATTTTTTTCCAATGTGTTCTAGTGCATGAGTGGGGAAGCACCAAGGGAACTGGAATCAATCCGAACAAAGGGTAGATATGAATTATGATACACATCACCAAAATTCAGAAACAAATGAGGGTGTCATGATGAAGGAGGATTATAGATGACCATATTCATGACACATTATCAACACCATGTTATCATGAAATTTTTAAAAAAATGAGCGCCAACCTATGATCATATTCAAAAAAATGAGGACCAACTGAAAGTGTCATCCAAATTAATGTGGGTCATTGGTCCAAAAATGTAGGCGATCCAAGGTGGAATGAGACAATTCTGTAAGGGGTCCATTCAAACATAGAAGAGGATGAATACCCACATAAGGGTAACTGAATGCGTGGGGTGGAACTACTAGAAATTTAGTTTATATCCACAGTTATATTGTCCCGGTTTATAAAAACCATGAATACAACATAACATACAACAATGGGTCAAAATATACCTATGGAACTAAGCACCCTCCCACCCTTATCATGATTCTCCACCCAACTTATGCCTTGGTCACAATATCAACTCCATGCTAGTCTGTGAAACTCCTCACCTAATCCGGCCACCCAACCTTCCACTATCCTCTAAAGATGACGCAAACTACCTAACCTAGAGATGATATTATGATGAATACCTGAACTCCCAACCTCTGCATAATATACTTCTTTCAACAAGGATCCGACGCAGCTCCATCTCTACCTATGCCATCAGGACACTTCCTCCCGACTCACCATTGCATCATGTTTTTATAGCCTTCACACATTTTAGGACCCTCCACATCTCATTAGTGGTCCATTACTCACAACATTTGGGTATCCAGTGGTAGGATACATTAGGGTTCGTTTGCTACTTTTTCAAATATCATTTTGATTTATGATATCGGGGTTTCAATTAACTATTATTTTCTCCAATACACTAACACATAATCATATAATATATGAACTATGGTGGTTCTAATTAGTCACATTCGTTGGGATTTCTCCTATGGAGAATGGTTTCTTTTATTTTAATCCACAGCCTCTTAAATTTTCATTGGGTAAGATTTTTTTTTATTTCTAATCTTCTAAATTGTGACATTATTCATGGATAAGTATTATTTGGTTTCAATTATTTCATTGGATATGATATCATTGATTTGTGGTCTTATTTTCATTGGGTTTGATTATTTTATTAGCTTCTATGATTTTAGATGATAAGAATAAGAGTCATAACTATTAAATAAAATGTTTCATTATAATGATAAAATATAAAGAACATTATATTATAACATTTGATGTTTGGTATATTAATAACAATAAAAAATATTTTTTGGATTATCTTTTAAAATAATGATAATTGGGAATGACATTAAAATATTCATGTTCATGTTTTTGTAGAAGTGATAATTTAGGATCTATAAAATAAGATGATGTTGAGCGACTTTAAATCTTTAAATGCTAGAAATCATAACATATGATGTTATGATTTTAAGATGAATGAATATTCTATAGTGAATTAAAAAAATCATAAATATATATTATTCATTTATTGTTAATACATTGTTTAATATAAAACTATTTTTCATAGTGATGAATATATATCATATCACGATATTATTGCAGTTGGCGATTAAAAGTAATGTATAAGGGATTTACTAAATTGAATGATGATTTATCAATTTCTTTTTATATAAAATAATTTTCCCATATTAATAAAACCAATAAAATTATGATGTGTCACATAAAAAATGATTGTTCTAAATCAATGATGCGATAGATGCATAAGATATTGGTATAATGAAAGGGTGCCCTTGCATAGTAAGAATGAATATAATACCATAATATTCTATAAGAAAATATACGATGAACCATATTTCATTAGACAATGGGAGAAACAATGAATTTTCAAAAACTAATTTCTATGAACCTAATCGATGATCCATATAAAGAGGCCATAAAAGTATCATTTCATATTCTTAATAAATACAATATTTTCAATTCCCAAGACACACCTTTAATAATAATTTTTATTAAAATATTTATATTTTCTCATAGTCTGTAATAAAATTTATTAATATCATTTTTTCAATAAAACTCATAATCATGATTGTAAATTTTTCCTTTTGAATTTATGAAATCCATAATTCTACTATATTGATTTACTCTAGAAATATTATTTATTTCTGGAAAATTTCTTCATGTATATACTCTTAATGTACTTTTCTTTTCTCTAAGATCTAGCCACATTCTATTTTAACATCTTCATTGTACAACCAACTTTCAAATAATTATTAACATGATTTTTTGGTTTATTCTTTCACTTAATTTAGAAAATATTTTTCTATGAACCATGGATTCTTTAACTCTAGAAGCAATTAAGTCTCATTATTCCTATTGATTAGGTCATATTTCCCAACTATTCAAAACTATGTTGGCTACTTTTCTTATTTGTAAATTTTTTTAAAAATATAGCTCATGCACCTTGATCTAATTTTATACTCCATTGATGTCTATGAATAGGGGTCTCAAATATTCCATCTTATTTTTATGATTTCTACCTTATTCGAACCTTTTTTCATTTTTTATGATTTTAAACCATCCTGAAATTCAATTATATCTTATTACATCATTTATAGATCATTAACTCAAATTCATTCATTACTTTTTCATAAATAATTGGGTTCCAAATGTAGAAGTTCAGTGTCCATTTCCTCATATATATTTTTCAATGAAATATTTCCCAAAATCTAGAATTTTTATATTTGTTTCTCCCAAAACAGCTCATAAAGTTATTATGGCCTGACATTACTTGTTCCATTTCCATGTAAATATGACTTTATTCCTAAATTTTTAGTGGGTCATTTATCCATAAAATCTCATAAACACAATCTACTGGATTTCATACTTCAATATCCTTTCCATTTCTTATTGCGATTTCTAGGAAACTTCTTAAGTTGGGTATCAGTTTGGATTAATATAAATTATTTCCCCCTTTAAAATTTACATATGATAAGCATATCCTCATGATCATTAAATCCATTTATACAAAATTGGTTGTTATTATAGATCTTATTAATCCTTGTTTCCATAGATGAGAAGTTTTATTGACGTCACATGATGTGGTCCTTAGTAATTTTATTCTTCCTTCTAGTCCTTATTGTATGAATGTATTTATATAAATATAATTTTTAGTATATGATCCATCAGTAAGCATGTCATACAATTTTCAAAAACTAATCCAACTATACAAATCAATATGAATATTCTTTGTTCATTGTTTTTTATTGAGGCATGTATCATTTATCATTAACAGTTGAAACTATAATAACATACATGGAATAAGTTTTATGTTTATGATATCTTTATAACATTATGTTTCTTGGGGATGTTGGTGATCACTTCTATTTGACCTTTTTTTCCTACATTACTCAGTTATTTTGATTTTCTATTATTCAATACGAATATTTTAGATTCTTTTTATCATGTCAAGATGCTATAATTTTTACATGAATCAATTCTTTGTAATCTATAGTTCCTATGATTTTATTTTTATGAATCAATTTGTATAGATTACATTTTATTAGAATACATTTTAGGAGCAGAATTATTAATGTATTCATGAATAGAACTATTTTTTGAAAATTTTAGAAGAAAAATTAAACCCACACATATCATTTAGTTATTGAATGCTGATTTCCCCACAACCAAACCCACCACAGAAATAAAAACAAAACAAATTACATAAGTTATATGATTCAGAATTTTTTTATTTTATTTCACACATCATAAATAATATAAGAATAAAATTATATGAATTTCCCACATCATCAGATATATAATTTTTAGGGATAGATAGGTTAATGATAAATTATTGATACAATACTATAGAAATATTGAAAAAAAATATATTAATATAAAAATTCATTTTAATTAAAAGATATAAATGAATACTTTTATTTGTACTACAATTGAGCACTAATAAAAGCATATATTTGTCAAGGTTATTTTAAAAATAGATAAAACCATAACTTTATTAGTTTTTGTTTTATTTATAATAAAAGTTAATATTTATCAGTGATAAATCAAGAGGTAATACAATATTTACATTATAAAATTTTCAATTAATGTGTTATGGCATGATCCCACTAGGACTCCAACTTGGTTGGCTGTGAAAACTAGTGGAACCCCTGAATCCCACCTCAAATAGGGCATGGGTTAGAATCTATCACTAAGGGTATACAATAGAAATATATGACATGGATTAACCTTATAACTCATATGAATATGAAATAACTTCTAATAAGAAATATAATTTAATGGGTAAGCCATCCCAACACACATTCAATGTCGTACGTAACTAAAAATATAAAAATTTAAACACCCAAATGAAAAATCTTATGAAATAAACTCAGAAATCATTGAATAAATCCACTAACGTCGATGCATTATAAAATATTAGTCCATTTATTCATTCCATCCCATAACATTGGAAATAAACACACACACTCACTATATGGGTGAGATTTCAATTTTAATTATTAGTATCCTCCCCAAAAGCTCTCATGGAAATATATAAGAAGCGCGTTAAAGAATTAATGAAAAAAAAAATGAATCCAAACTGGTACCAAAACAAGGTCAAATAATTTTCTATAATCACTATAGGTATATCACCAAATATCTCATAAAAACAAATGTAACATTGTATTGAAAAGATATATAATTAGAATGGTACATCACATAAACATTCCCACAAAACAAGTCACCCATAACCCAAATGTCAAATATCATGGAACTCCCATATCCCATATAAACCATATCAACACAAAGCAAATCAGAATAATCACATCCATATTTTCATAATCATAGACACATCACCATAAAATCCATGTTATCATGGAAAACAACCAACAATAATTACATCCCTCTCACACACACATATCACCATCAAATCCTCATCATCCTCTTATTATACTCCTTTAACTTACTACTTCAATGAGTTCTATAATGTATCATTTTTCACTTCTGGTGGGTTAGGGGAGCCTAGTTTAGGGGGAGGATGGTGATGTAGGGGGTGGGGGTGGGAGAGGTTGTTGTAGGGGAGGCTGGTTCATGAGTGCATGATAGTGTAAGGGTGCATTCTTGTACACGGGGGAGGTGGGGATGCTGTAGGGAAGGGGGAGGGGCCAGTGCGGTTCAGGGGGAGGTGGGAGGGTTGGTATAGTTTAAGGGGTGCTAGTGCGGTAGGGGTGAGGGGGAGGGTCAGGTACCATAGGGGGAGTGGGGAGGGGCTGGTGTTGAGTAGGGGAGGGGACAGTTTTTTTAGGGAAGGGATGTGGGGGAGGGGCTGGTGTAGTAGGGGTAGGGGAGGGGCTCGTGTAGTGCAGGGGGATAGGAGGGGACTGTGGAGTAGGGGGATGGTGCACGATTGGGTGGGGGTGGTGTAGTAGGGGGATGGGGAGGGCTGGGGCACTGTGGTGGAGGGGTAGTGGATGGTGTCGATTATGGGGGAGCTGTAGGGGATGGTGAAGTAGGGTGGAGGGTGTGGTGGGATAGTATAGTGCATGGGTTAGGGGTGAGGTCGGGATGGTGCAGTAGAGGGAGTGGGAGGGGCTAGTGCAGTGCATGGGGGATGGAGGGCTGGTGCAACAGGGGTAGGGGGAGGTGGAGGGTTCGATGTAGTATGGGGGGAGGGGCTGGTGTAGAGTAGAGGGAGGGGAAGGGGCTTTTGCATTGCGGGGGGGGGGGGGAGGGGGAGGGGATGGTGCATCAGAGGGAGGTGAGGGCTTGTGCAGTAGGGTGAGGAGGTGGGGTTGGTGCAGTAAGAGGGAGGGTGAGGAGCATCTGCAGTGCAGGGTGGCGGTGGATGGGCTAGTTTAAGGGGGATGGTTCAGGGGGAGTAGGGCAGAGGGTATGGGAAGGTGGGGGTGCCTAGTTTAGTGGGGGGGGGGGGGGTGGGTCCATCGGGTTGGTGTTGGTCACCTTACCTAAAACTAGTAGTGGAGAACAAGAAATGATAAAACAATAATAAATACATATTATAACATAAACCCATATAAAAATACTACCTATTTCTATATCTTAATCCAATACAATTATATCTATTAAAACAAATTGGTAACCATATGTGGGCATGTGTATGGTCCTTTCAACAATGCTTCTTGGAAAAATGACTATGGTCCCAAATATCCTTATCTCAGGGGAAGTACGTCAATATGTCCTTTCACAATGTTTAATTTCATCCAAAAAGTGTGATGTGAACTTTTTCAACCCAAATAATTAATTTTTTATATGTCGTATGCTCTTCAAAATAAATTAAGGGATCCACTATATAAAAGAATATAAGAATCACATTTTACCAATGTGGAATCAGCTGAGAAACAATTTACTCATTAAGTTAGACTTATTTTTTTGTTGTGATATTTTTTATTTTTTCCATATTTATAATTTTTCTTACGAAGGAGAAAATATATTTTGTGTTTAGATGTCTGGGAATCAAACATAAAAATGTATTGATATTCAATTATCTAATGTGAAATTCGATGTGTTGGATTATAATTTTGAAAACCAGTAATAATGTTATAAAACTGGAGCTGTTACACTATTCTTTGTAATATGATCCTATATTTACATAAAATTATGATATGTTGTATCTATATTGATTGATGTAGTTGGAATAATAATCATAGTTTTCACTTAAATTTTTTTTCTCTATTATTTCCTCTTCTATTGTGCTACCTGATGATCTCTTTGTGATAATATTAAATACATTAAACAATGAGGAATATATGAATATTTAATACATAACAACATCAATATTCATATTATAACACATATATAATCATATTTTTTTAAAATATAATGATTTTTCTCACCGTTATGTTATCATGTTGGGGTTTGTGTTGTATCATGATTTAGGATACAACTCTGTGGTGTATGTATTTAATGAAAATGGATTTGATTTAAAAAAAATACATTATTAATGATCATGTAATTCATTATTGGGATGTACATGTCAATGTGAATATTATTTATTCACTCTTCTTTATCGAGTCCAAAATCATTTATCATGTATAGCTAACTCACTGATCACATATATATAAGAAGTTGTTATATCTCATTTCATTTCCAATTATTTACTTATAAGTGGTGTCTTATGATGTAGTCGGTTCTATCCACCACCCTTCAAGGTAGTGAATTTGACATTGGATTTAGCTATTGTTTCATCTATTTTTATTCTTTTCCCAATTATTAATTAGGTATTTTTTGATTTTTTGGTTCCCTATATTTTTTCAGTGCATTTTGGATCTCGTTGAGGTGGATTCAACCAGTTATTTGTGTAGCTGGATTACATATGTATTCATAGGTAGGCATATAAAAATATAAGTTCCTCCCTTATATATTTTCAATCATGGGCATATAAACATATATATTGGGGCAATGTGTGATTATATATAATTATGAAAAATCCATACATGTGTTAGTGAAAAAGAGAATATTCATGTATATACATGTATCTAATGACCCCCTTGTGCATATTTTTCCATGAAAATATGTGAATAGGGGAAATGATTCCATATATATGTGTGTGTGAAGGTGTATATGCATCCATGAATAAAAAAGAAATATTTTAGTTTTCATCCTCAAAAGCAGCATGCCATGAGCATGAGGTATGTTCCTTTTGCATGACCCTTTAATTTTAATGATATAATTTCATGATTTTTTTATTATTTTTTTCTATATGAGTTAACAAGCCGTTGTATACTAGGTCATATCTCAAGGGAAGTGTCAACTGCATTGTTATTTCCCTATAGGATGGGGTGTCGACCACTGGTTTCTATAAGAGGTAAAAATCTGTTTTTGGTGCATAAATCTAGAAATAGTCATCTAAAACACCCAGAAAAACTTCTCAAGTTCTGATGTTGAGGTAGAGAGTGAATCTGGAGATGGCAGAGAAGACTGCGTGAGAAGAACCTGAAATAGAACCTAATCTTCTTCCTTATGCATATACTTGCATACGACATCGTGGATCCTGTGCATCTCAATTTATAGGAGGATGAAGCTCACAGACTAAGTTCATTCACGAAATGCTGATGTAGAGGATCCGAGAAAAGGTTCCTTCCTTGAGTTATACTCCACATCAGAATATGTAAAGAAGGCTGGGTTGATGATGATATGGTTTTTCTCAAAGTACATTCTCTAATGATGAAGGTGAACCCTCTGACCCAGTGATGATTCATCATGGAATTGCAGATCATTGACATGTAGAGGACCTCAATGTGGGCTGTTTTTGGATCGTGGAGGACCTCCTCTTAGTGTTTTTGTGAAATGAGGAGGACCCTCGCAACTCTTTTCATTGAAGTGAGGAAGAACTCCACTCTAGCATTGGTGAGCTCGGGTGAGTGGAGCACCTAGGCATTAGTTGAAAAAACCATGGGGGGAGGGGTCCTTGGTTTTTGTATCCAAACATTAGTGGAGGACCTCTATGAAAGGGAGTGATGGAGCATGGAGTGCCTCTACTAGAGCTATCTGGAACATATGGAGGACCTCAAGGTTTTCCATTTGTGGCATGGGGGGACCATTCATATCGACTTGAAAGGATAGTACAAATATGGATTTAATACTGATCAAACAAAAAATTAGAAGGAACACTATTTTCGAAATCAATGAATCAAGGAGGTCCTTATCATTGAGAATTGATGGAGTGGGGAAGAACACTGCTTGAGCTTGTGAGAACATGCGGAGGACCTCCTGCCGACGAGTGACATGATAATGAGTTCCTTCACTCATTTTGATGATACTACTTATATGACCTTATCTAGATGTGGTGATGATGTGAGAATGTCTACCGTGTTGATAACATGAGGTATGGGAAAAATCTCTAACCCTAGGATCATGGGAATAAGGAGAACCTTTATGCTTTATTTTAGTAACATGGGGATGGACTCTAATTGATTATATTCTTTTAACATAGGGAGTACCTCTATGAAGATCAAGGGAGTGTTGGAGTCCTCTACTGTGGATGAAAATGGTACTGGGAGTACATACATAATAAATTCTATCATCATGGGTTGGCCCATGATGGCCGATGTTTGTTATGGAAACTAGAAGAGTCATCCAATACTATTTGTGGGGTGGCTGAGGTTTTGATCCTGGTAAGGAATAGAAGTTCCCCTACTCTATCAAAATAGGGAACTGATTGTATATATATATATATGTTTGTGTGTTGGCATGGACCACTAATGATTTAGATCATGATTCCCATGACATGAGTTTTCTTGAGAATGTGCCTCACATTGACATCAGGTATACTAGATTGGAGCAAGTGGAACATTAGTGTTGATGACCTACTCCTCATCCTGAAGGGTCAAGAATTGTTTGAACTGATGAGGCCTGGTGGGAGCCCTCCTTAGCAACTCTCGGGTGGTATTTATCACCATGTTGAATTTGACGTCTCTCACCACTTCAGTGTTGGGGAATGAGTTTTAGGAGGATTCTAGGGTGAGGCTCAAGAAATGGTTGGTTGTTGGAGTGGGGAGAAGTGTCTTTATACACAGCCCATGTGGGAAGCAAAGACATTGAGTTGAAAGAGCATCCTCATCTCAGTGATCAATATCCCTCATGTGAATGACCCCCTCGTATTCATATCATTTAAATAAAAATCATCACCCTCCTTTGAACATCTTTTGATGGTGTGATAGGGCCTCGACACCCAATAGATGCTAAAGTGGATGATGTTGTGGAGGAGGTGGAGCAGTGTGAAAATGTTGTAGTATCATTCCTCCAACCATTGCATCTGAAGGTGGTGGTGATTGGTTTCATATAGTTGTAACTTGGGTCCAACCATGTAAGAAGATTCATCTTTACTTAAGGATATTAGGAAAGAAATTCCCAATTCCCTAGCACTGTCCAGTCTTCCATGGTTAAATATAATGATCCTTGCTGTCACTACCATAGACTGGAATGCTATGATATTAACTACACCAAATTCTAGTATGTTTCACACCAGTTCCACTATTTTATTCTCAGAGTTTGACATAGTATAAATGATCGGGTGACTTTATTCTCTGTTTATGTCTAGATCTCTAATAATTCCCAAAGTTGGAGGATAACAAGCTCACATAGGGATCCCCATTTTTCTCTTTCCAATGCTTTCTGGTAGTGTGTTCTACCATTCGGGCCATCATGTCAATACTCAGTGATTGTTCTATATGCCCCTCATTACCACATTCTAATAAAGGGTAACATTCCTCACTAATTTAGATATGTCATTCCCTTAATCGAAATAGTATAATGAGATGTCAGTTTCTCCTTGCGTGGGTTCCCCCTCCTAACTCATCTCTAAGTATGTGTCTCCCTTAGAGATTAAGACATGTTCTGGAAACATGTTCCTGGTTCCAAATATTGGTGGATTTTGGTTAATTACACTTATTCGGTAAACAAATTACAAGGGTTCATGTTAGGGTAGAAACCTTTGGTCAGGAGAGTAGTCACACATGTCATATATGGAATGTTCAGATACTGAAACAATGGATAACATTTATTCTTACATATTAGAGGGATTCTCAATGGCATTGAAACACGAGGCTTCTGACCCCTATCATGGGGTATCTAATACCATATCCATGTCTACAATGTTTTCCATAGCTTCCGAGTATTAACACAAGGCATTCCACATGTTTAAAATATAGTGTAGATGGATCAGACTAATCAGAACAAATTTGAATGTGGGTTATATAGGCACATCCATGGGAGGAAGCACCTGGATGGTTTACCAAATGGATGGATAAAAAATCTCAATAATACAGGCTCATGAGTAGTGTGTACCATAAATGGATGGATTGAAAATATTTAACATGATCTCGAAAACACTGAGGGTGGATCTTGGAAGGAATGACCCAATGCGAGGAACAGCTAGGTTTACCATTAGATGGGATTAAACCTCATGGAATATTCCAATGTACCTTGTAAAGAAGATAGGGATAAAACCCATCATGGTTCAAAAGGGTTTTTTGGGGCTTACTTGTGGTCAACTTCCCTTTGAAAGAGTAATACTCTTGGTTTGATGTATATGATTCATGGGTTTTACACATGGTTAGAATAATGAGTGGTGCTATGATAAGAGAGGAAGTGGGAGGAATGATCTCACCAGGATGTTGATGCCTGGGTAAGAGTCAAGATGGATAAGAAAAAAGTGATGAGGAAATGAATGGTGTGTGGAATGTGATGGGATTGAACCTTAGAGAGGAATCAAACATTTAACAATGGATGGGGATAAAATTACACATATTTTAGAAAGTCGGTTGATGTGAAACCTATGGAGGTGGCACGTGAGAATGAACACATGGATGGGGACATAGAGGAAGTGAAACTTCTAGGTTGGGGAATGATAATCCTATGAAATAAAGACACTGGGGAAATATTGGGATGGGAAAAGGTAATGGGATTGTTCCTCTGAGAGGCATCCTATGTACCATGTTTGAGAAGAAGAGATCAAAGACCATGTAGTGTTGGATTGAGGAATGTAATGAAGTCACAAATAATGTACAACGACCCAAAGACGTGTCACAGTCTTATGTGTGGTTAATGGTCCTTCACAAGAGAATAACTCTTGGTTAGAGGATTACAGTGATGTGCATGGATTATTCTTCACTAGTTTAATGAGTGTATCGATCAAAACGCCTCGAATATATGGATTTGGGAGTATTGTACCAAAAAGGAAAATGTCACAGCAGTAGGGTTCGTCCCTTGAAGGTAGCACCATAGTTTTCCATTTGTGTTGATTGAACATTAAGGAGGATTCCTACATACCTAGAAGTGGATAAAAATATGCATAGTTTAGAAAGTGAAAGGGGATGTTAGTTTAACATCATGCAGAATGAAATAAAGCCAATTTGAAATAGTCGGAATAGATGGAATGTGGGGAGTGAGGTGATTGACCTTATAGAGGCTACCTACATACCATGTTTGGAAGACATTGTTCAAATTACTTGTAGTTTGTTAACGAGGGGCATGGGGTTTATGCATGTCTATTAGCCGAAATTCAGGATGGGGATACCTGTGGTTAGAATCCTGTAGAAGATTTATTGGTCATCATTACTCTAAGACCAAACTAGTAATGTTTGTTGTGAGAAACAAGTTGTAACATTAGACCATACGATCATGTCGCAAAAGGTGCGTCCACAAGTGATTGTATATGGAATACACATGGACAATGGCCGAAAGAGATGGAGAATGGGACTTTCTCTAGAAGGGAGGCCCGGGTACCGAAAAGGTACCCCTAACATCAAAATTTCAATGGATAATCATGAATATATTCCCACATTTATTTGGATGTAAATGAGAATAATGGGAAAGCTGGTTCGCAATGTTCAAATTCTTTTGGGGATGCATTTTCTCCCTTGTTCATGGAGCTGTGGGAGATTCACAAAATGGGGGAATTGAAGGTGAAAAGTATGGGTAGAGATATTTTTGAGTTTTGGTGAGCTATATAATTATGGGCACTGAGTATCATGATGCTCCGTAGTGTTCTATGAAGACTTTCATGCTTTTGCGAATGGAGGTGGGTCCATCAGATTCTCGGATCATTTTGTCACTACTTTTCATTGTTCACAGATCCTGTCATTCTCACCAAGGCATCGGTCAAAACATAACATTTTCTAGGATCCCATTAGACTCACTAAGGATTCCATTAGTTATTTGTGGCATTCCCAGTGCTCATCATACATATATAGGCATTCATCAGTGCTTCACAGCATTACCGGTGGGGAAGAGCTTGGTGATAAAGCTTCACAAAGCATGTCACTTTATTTTTGTGTGGATCTTAATGGTTGAATGTTTTTCCAAACAGTTTTTCCTCCTTAATCTATCTTGGGCATGGATTTTGGTGCTAACACACATTCATCATTAATCCATCTCCTTCTAGTTATTTCCATTTACTAAAACTAGAATCATAGTGTGATCATTACATATTATAGATGAAAACAACATAATCATGAAAAATAATTACATATGGTATTACAAAATAATCACTCCTTATTTAATATATTTTACCCTAGGTTCATCCTAGGTTATTAATAGCCTACAAATATTTAAAACATTCATGATGTTTCATGTTGATTTTTTGAATTCCCAGAGCATATCCCCCACGAGTGTCAAACTAGGTGTGTTGCATGGCCCATTTTCCTATACCATATTACCCCAAGTCAATCCTGGAACATATTTTTGGATTTTTTATCCCTAGGTACATTAGTTCCAGGGCTAAAAGAATTATTATTATCTAGAATGGGATTTATTTAAAGGAAACCACTCACTTGTTCCGTTAACTAAATTCCATGAAAGATTCCTATACTTTTTCTAATACTTAGACTTAACCTATACATTTACATAGGGTTATTACTAAGTTTTTATCATCCTATCTTCGAAAGTTGGACTAAATTATTCCTTTGATACTAAATATAGAGAACCTGACTTAACATATATGGATATTAAATCAATTTTTATGAATATTCAGTATATTAAAAAAGTACATGCCTGCAAAATAGTATTATTTCCTTGGATTCATAGAAAAAAATATTCTAAAATGGTGAACGAACATCAATTTATCCAGTAAATATTTTCCCCTATAGTACATCAACAAAAAACATTTTTTCATAACCCATGGAAGGGAAACATATGAATGGGGTGAAGTTTAATTCTAAGTAAGTTTAAATAAGATAAATTTTTAACCATAACATGAACATAAGGGTATGAGAATGAGACCATTACATTTAATGGTCATACCCTGCATATAAAATATCATAATCATGAGACATTTCATAGATATTTGGAGTTCATAAGAAATGAATCATAATTAAATAAAGATTATAATCTAGGGAAGCATCACATATGAATTAGGCATGGAATTGTCTCATACACATCAACGTATAACATCGTCAAAATATATAAGTAGAAACTAGTTCACACATTATGTTAATTATATGAAATTGACACCACATTTAGGATTCTGGACATGAAACTATGTCCACAATTAATGTTGTGAACATGCAAATAGGCTGACGCAAAACATTGTGACAATGTAATTAGGTTGACACCTAAACTTATGGACATGAAACCAAGTCCAATAATAAAATATGAATATGTAATCACGTACACTCATAACATTATAAACACATAACAAGGTTGATTCATTACATTGTGAACTTGTAATAAAGATCACACATAACCTTATTAACATGAAAATATGTCCATTCATAATCTTATTGACATGTAATTAGGTTCATTCATAACATTTATACTCATGAGTCATCCATATTTTACCAATTAACTAGAGGGACATATAGGTCCCACCCATCTCATGATGACATAATTCATACACATGACACAAAATAAAACATTCATTATAGAATGAACCATTTAAAGAGATATTTTTTTTAAACATAAAATCAGATCCCATTAAATGAAATGTGTATCATTAAAATTTCATTACGTTATAACCTAATAAAGTGTTAGGTTTAAAAATAACTTCATAAAATAATAACACATTAAAATAAAGGGATTCATTGTATATAGATTTGGGAATAGAAATAGATTTCATAAACATCTTGAAATCAAATCATAATACAATAAGAGACAACATATGAATGGAACCATTAGATCACATCCTAGAAAGGCATGAGTAATATCAATGCATTCCATCATAGATGGAAAATAATTTTGAAATAACTTGTGATAACTTTTCATGAAGAAAATATTCTTTCTTTTATGTGTTTTTTATAAATAAATCAATTTGAAAACAATTTATCTAGGAAGTTTTGAAACCATATTCAAAACCATTTAATTTCTAATCTTCTTCAGAAATTATAATGAACATTTTAAAACATTTTGAAATACATTTTTCTTTTGAACATCATAAAATAAGTTTGAGAAATTTCCAAAAAATTTCCATAAAATATATATTGGAATATTAAAAAACATTTTAAAAACATTTCTTTGAAAACTACACTCAAAATCATATATTATTAAAAAATACCTTTTAAAAATTAAACGGAACCTTCATATAGATTTAAGTTATTATTTATATACACTATGTAAAAGTTAAAAATAACATTCCTCTTTCATTGTAAAAATGATATATAAATTGACTTGTTCAGAAAGATGCATGAATATTCCCTTGAAATAATTATTAAAATACAGAAGGGTAAAAAATTAAATCAAATATTATAGGATAATAGGATAATATTTTATAAAAACTTATAGTAAACATGGTTTTGAAGGATCTCTAATTTTTGACCATTGTGTGGTCAATGTTGGGCTTTCTTAGAAACACATTCTGAAGAAAATTATGTAAAAAAGAGTTAAAAATGGTTCCAATACATGAATATATCATGAAAAAAATATTGGAATAAAATTAATGTGATTTATTAAGATATTTATCATAATATTTATTGAGAGTAATCATAAAAATAAAAAATCTCGAAAAGTGATGGTCTTTATTCAATGAACTCTTACCAATTGGTAACTTAGAACCATACACACATTAAAAAAAATTAAAATACATGATGCTTAAAATATCTTTAAAATAATTATATTCATGATATAACATTTTAATGGTATAATATAGACCTCATGGAATAATATAGTTTCTTAACATGGCATGTTTCCCAAAAAATGAAAATTTAGACAACATTAAGTTACTTCTTGGTAGATTCTGAAACTTTAAGCACAGAAAATTAATTTTATAAAATGGATTTTAAAATAAACATAAATTAATGTATATGAATCATATAATACACCCATGGAAAGATTACAAACCACACAAAATAAATTTCTAATTAATAATGAATTTATCTCACAGAAATACAAAGTGAGATGAAGTCCCTTTACTGTATGTCTTAACTATTGTCATACTCATAATAAAATACTATATAATAAATTTATTTTTATTATAAATATATCAAAGAATCCTATTTGTATATATAAAACCTTATATGGTTTTATTTTTACTATATATTTCGCTGTTGATAACAATTCAATTTTAAGGCTTCAATTCAGGTAATATCTTCTTCGTTCTTTGAATGTGTCTTGATTTGTTATACCTTTTATCCTTATACTTATATGATGATTTAAAGAATGTAAAAAATGATATAAATATCATGTATATTCATTATATATGGGTTATAATAATATATAGAATACATAAGTATGAAATAGAATACGTCGTTCATGTAGGCAGTAGGTCATACATACGCGAGAAAGTTATTTCCCCTTAAAAGTCATTTTGAAAGAAAGTATGTAAATGAAATATGTGTATATATATTAATATTTATAATTGTTATTGAATAATTATTATATTATATATATATATATCATATATTTTAACTAAACCAATCCTTATTATATTCCATGTCGTGTGTGAATGAATCATGTTGCTTTGAGGGGGTGGTAGTTTACACTTCCTCAAATAAATTTTCTATATTAAAAAAATAGAATGTATAATGATATGTGTGGTAAAATAATTACTGATGATTAAATACATACTAAATATAAAATATATCATATATATACATATGTTACTTCATTACTTCCACCATTTTATGTTATAGTGATAAATGAACAATCATAATTTTTGGAGGTGGTAGTTCACCGTACACATAAAAAGTTGGTTCATTACCCATTTGATAGAGGTGTGTGTATATTTATTTTGAACCCTTAGAATGAAAAAATAATAATATATTTATGATAAATTTTTATACATCAATGTAATAATTAGTGTGTAGTGGGTGGATAATGAATAATAGAAAGGATCTTGAGAGAAGCCGTAACAAATTGACTGGGAAACTCCTTTTGGTTTGTGCCAAAAGGCTTCCTTAGATTGATTTATTCCCAATGGTTGATTTATAGGTAGAATTTAGGTATTTTGGGATGTTTATTGGGTATATATTTGTTGATGCAATGTGGTTTGCGAGGTGTGAAGATGAGGGAGAGGTGGTGGATTTTTATAGAAAAGGGAAAGGACACAGTGTAATTTTTTAATACAAGTTACATATAACAACATTTTAACATAACAAAAAGTCATTCCAGACCAAAAAAACACAATAATGGAAGTTTAATGTCTGAATAATGACCACCCAATGGGTTTTGAACAACTATATAGGTCATTTTGAATTTAAATTTAATATTTAGTACTTGGTTAACCAAATTGTTCTCTTAATCATTGTAATTAGTTTTAATCAATTTCAGTAACCATTTTGTAAAAAAAATATTGAACATATTAGAAAATATAATTTTTTTTAATTACAAATATGGAATCTATTTTTCCAATTTATAATCACAAAATTGGTAGAAATTAATTTAATAATAAACTCACTTACAAAACGACGTTGTGGGGTTTTAAGGTATAAAATTCTAAAATTTAGCTCAGTTTTTATTCCAAATTTCAAAGTGAAATTTATTCTAATGACCAAAATTGTAATAATTTATAAAAATATTATATAATTAAACAATAAAACTAATTTAAATTATAATTTATCATTATAAATGAATTAGTTTAAAGATGAGTTTTGAATTAAAATTCAGTATTTCAAACTATTCATTAAAAATGAAACCTTATAGAAAATACCATAAATTTATCGTGACCAATATTTTATGTTTTCATTTAAAAAATGAAATTTATTATGAAATTTAAGACATATAAATGTTTAAAAAAAATATTTAAAATGGGTTTTCTATTAAAAGGTTGTAAAACTACATTTATAAAAATATAGATTTTTAATGAAAAAATTGGGTTTATTCTTATCTAATATCTATAAAATCTATTAAAAGACTATAAAAAATATATTTTTTATTATATAGAATATATATTTAATTAAAATAATTAAATTTTATAAATTTAATTAACTATCTAATATGAATAATATTTTTCACATAAAAATAGACTTTAATATAACTAGTCCCTTTATATTCATTTGGTTTCAGTGTTATTTTATAATTATTATGTAACCAATAAATTCAACTACATATATTAATAATTTAGTTAACACTATAACATTAAATTTAATGGAAATGTTTTATCCTACTAAATAATTTTATTTTAATAATTTATTATTGTTCGGTAATAATCGATAATTAATGTAACAAAAGTCATAAAGAAAAGTCATTATTTTTTTTTAAATATACCAACCTCGATGTTCCATATAGAAATGAAAAACATTATACTATGTGTAGTGCATGATTATATTTTTGTTTCAAATAACAATAGATTAAAATAGTTCATGAATTCAGTATAAACTCTTTTTAATGTTGCTTGAAATGAAAAATATCAATAAAATTAAATTAATTCGAAATACTATTTTTCACAAAATTTCAGGGTGTTATAGTCTCTAAGGGATATCATATATCTGAGTGACATTATTACCATTCATCATCCAAATTCACACTTGAATTCCATTATTACCATTCATTTCCCTATATAAAATAATAATTCCATTGTTACCAATCATTATTTCTATTCACATGTGAAAACATTGTTATCATTCATCATTTCAATTCACATATGAATTTCATTGTTATCATCCATCATATTCGTTCACATATGAATTCTAATATTATCATTCATCATTTCAATTCATATATTAATTCAATTGTTATAATTCATCCTTTTAATTCACATATGAATATATTTTTTACCATTCATCTTTTTTAATTCCCATATAAATCTGATTAATAACATTAATATTTTAAATTCAAATATGAAATAAATTTTTACTATTCATAATTTCCATTCACATTTGAATTCCATTATTTCATTCATTTTCTTACTTCTCTTATGAATTACATTTTTTCCAATAATTGTCTCAATTCCCATCTATCACAATATCACAAATATAACATATATCATAATATCACAATATCATGTATATAACAATATCACCATTAATTAATTAAATAATTAGTTAATCCAACTCAACATTTTCATATTCATATCATTAATTTAATTAATTCAATAATTAATTAATCATATAAACCCATTAATTAACCCAATAATTAATTAATAATACGAATTACATTTATTAATCTAATAATTAATTAATCACATAAATTATACTAATTAATTCAACAATTAATTAAACATATCAATCCCATTAAATAATTCATAGATTAATTAATCACTTAATTTCAATTAATTAAGTCAAAAATTATTTAATGAAAACCATTCCATTAAATAATTCAATGATTAATTAATCACATCATTTCCATTAATTAATTCAACAAATAAATGACCTAATCAACAATACCAATAACCATATAATGAATTAAACAATTAATTATTCCAATTTATTGAATTTCATAATCCTAATAATAAATCAATTAATTTTTCAATTAATTAATCATATTTCAAAATATCATGAATTTATTAATTAATTAATCCATTAGTTTACCTAACTTCACAATCACAACAGTCAATTTATTAATTCACTAAATAATTAATTTAATTCTATAACCAGAACAGTTTCTTAAAAAATCTAATTACACAATCACAACAACCCAATAATTAATTCACCAATTAATTAATAAAATTTCATAGAAATAATAATAATCTATTAATAATTTAAAAAATTAATTAATCCAATTCCTCAATCGATTAATGAAAAAATTCCATTACAAAATTCGTCAATTAGTTAAACTAATTAAATCAATTACATAATCACAAAATTCCCATCAATTAATTCACTAATTAATTAATCCAATTAAATGAATAGTATAACCACAACTTTCTATTAACTAATATAATAATTAATTAATTTAATTCAATCAATTTCTTGATCAAAATAATCCCCGTTAATTTATTTACCTATTAATTAATACAATTCAATGGATTGAAATATCCCAAAAATCCACACTAATTAATGTAAAAATAAATTAATTCAATTCATTAAATGTAATTATAAAAACAGTCTGCATTATTAAATTAACCAATTAAATATTCTAATAATAATATCAGAATATTACAAAAATTAATTCAATAATTAAATATTGAAAATTCATAATCACAATACATCAACAATTAATTCATGAATTAATTATCCTAATTTTAAGATATAAATATCATAGTAATTAATTCAAAAATTAATTATACTTATTCCAAAATCACCAAATCACAATAATTAATTCAATAATAAATTATTTTTATTTCAAATTTATGATATTTAAATAATCATTTCAATATTTAATTATCCCAACTTCCTGGTCAATATATCCCAATATTTAATTGAATAAATAATTATGTCAACTCCATAATTAAATTATCAGTATAATTAATTCAATAATTAATTATTCCAATTATAAATTCATAATATTTCTATAATTAATTCAACATTTATTTATCCAAATTTGATGATATCAATAACATAATAATTGATTCAATAATTAATTTTCCCAATTTTTCCATCACAATATCACAATAATATATTCATCAATTAATTATTTCGATTTCACAGTCTATATTTTTCAATAATTTTGTATTTAATTAATTATCACAATTTCGTGACCTTAATATCTCATTAATAAGTTCAAAAATTAGTAATATCAATTCCACAATCGCAAAATCAAGATAATTAATTCTACAAATATTTTTTCCCAAATTCCAAAATATCAATATCCCATTAATTAATTCACTAGATAATTATTCACAATTCCAAAATTTTGTTATTATGATAATTAATTCAATAATTAGTTATTCTAAATAGACTATCAAAAAATTAATTAATTTGATCTATGAAAATAAATTTCCAAAAAAACTCTAGGAATTCCACAATTACATAAATGTAATTGAAATTGTTACAATTGGATTTTAATAATAGACCTCATACCTCAAATTAGTGACAAACACTCCCCAATAGATATCCCCAATTGAATGTGATAACCCTAATCATAACTAAGAATGAGACCGTGATTCAATTCCTATATCCGTGATTTTAATGAATCAACATCTAATAAATCAATATTCATATCTAGATCCAATAGTGGATAAAAATCACACTTTTATTTGGAAAGTGGAATGAGAGAGAGAGAGAGAGAGAAAGGGAGAGAATCAATCAAGTAGAAACCACATACCCATATTGGTGGATGTATTCAATATGGGCTTTACAATGTAAAGAATGAAGGTCATTAGCCTTAGGAATTCATATGTGAGCCTCCAAAATCTATGGGATTTATAAGGGGATGAGTTGGGGTTTATTTGGGGTTAATATCGGTGTTCTTTTATTTTGGATACTAATGTTATAGCTAATTAAAATGGTTATTAATGGTTGACTGGGTAGGGGTTTCAGGTTTTTTAAATAGTGTACCTTAATAATGTGCCTCTTCTAGGGGGTGCACGATTTCCACTAATGGGGAACACATTTTTACAAACCATGCACCTACCATGAAAATCACCTCATCTTTTAATCACATGTTTAGTGGGATTGTAGTATGCAGTTTGGGGAAACAATGCTCCAACTGTGCACTACCTCACCTTCTCTAAAATTTTCAAATTTCACCCAATCACAGCCATGCTGCTACCCAAAAATATACACAAAATATGGAAAATAAATGCTTATAAACAAGCATATTAAACCTCTAGAATAGGTGAGGATCTTGAACTATCCCTATTCCATAATATTATTTTCAACCATATTTTTTAATCCCTTCAAATCCAATGATTTCTCTATTATAAAACACAAGATTCGAACAAAGTTAGGCGTGTGAAAAGATAGAATCATATAGAAGGCATGGGGTTTTCATCAAAATTTCTCTTCATTAATTCATGATTAAATGTTATGTAAACAATTCTTATTTATATGATGTATATAATTCCCAATAATTTATTTTGGTATATTCAGAAAATTTAATTCTTTGGATTTACATAATCAATCGATTTTCATGCTTTCATTGACTTTTTATTCAATATTTACTAATGTCAAAAGGGTTTTTTGAATCAAATTAATTTATTTTATATAAAATTTCTATTAGGGAACCAATTTATTTTTATTTTTATATTCCCCCTAATTTATATTTTTGTAATGAAATAACATTTATTCATATTTATTTAATTTTAATTGAATATTATCCTTCCTCTAAGAGGTTTTGGAGTTAAATACTTCTCAAACAGTAAGGGTTATTTCAGACATAAATGTATTTCTTAAGTCATAATAACTTATGATTTAATATTCTCTTTCATTATTGAACTACTATAACATCTGATGATGGTATGTTTTATTTAAACTTTATTTTATAGGGATATATCTTCCATAAAAATTTCTTCATCCATGATGATTATATTATTTTTTTGAAAATTATTTTTTGTTATGAATAACTCCAAAAATTTTAAATTTATTTTTAATTCATATACATATTTTTTACGTTCAAAATGTTTATTTTTTTCTATAGTGAAATCTGTTTTGTTTATGTCTAATAATCTTAACAAACATCATTCATCATTTTAAAACAATATTTTTTATCCTTTTAATGAGGAGGGTTTTTCAATAAACCCTCTCAAAAATATTACAAAGGGGTATCATCCATTAAAAATTAAATTTTTTTATCATACACTGAATTCTTTTTAAAAAACATTATATATTTTCAATAATATTTCAGTTTACATTGTTTTTTAAAAAATTAAAATTATTCTCTTTCCCTTCATAAAAAAAGAATTGAAAGTAATTTTTTAAGTCAAGGTTTTCAAATGTTTTGTGAAAATATTTATATATTTACATATATATAACCAAAATGGTTTATAATTTATTGAGTGATGCTTGGTGACCCTATATATCTTATGATGTTGTTTTTATTTTGGAAAATTATATTTTTTATGACATATTATTACATAAGTACATGTAATTGGATTTTATTGATGTTTTATGGCACCCATTATTTTTCCATGGGTTCTTTACTATATGATTATTTTTTGTTTTTTTGTGACACACATATGTATTGAGAATGATGGATAATTTCTTATGTCAACATATAATTGATTTTTTATGTATTTATATCTCATGATATTAGAATATTTAGAGTGGAAATTTTTTATTCATCATATAAAATGTTTACATTTTATTTGATTACAACATAATGTTTGGGACTTTGTTATCACAATATTATTTGTGCACAATTTATTTGATAAAAAATTGAGCCATGGTCATTTTTTTATTCACAACATAAATTTTTAGAGTTCTTTTCTTTCACAATATAATGAATTTATATTCTTTGTTCATAATGTTATAATTTCCCCTGTTTTTGTTTGATCCAATGTTTTTCGTACTATATTATTTGTAAATGTTTCATTTCAATTACATTTTCCTATGATTTTTCTTTATGTATCATGTTTATGATCTTCTAATTTATCAATTTTTTCATGTTAAAATTTTTCACTGGATATTTCATGTCCGTTTATCATGATTTATGAGAGAGTCTTATTATTACAAGATCAATCAGTGTGATATTACCTCCAAGACCATGTTTTCTCAAATGATTATGTTATAACCCTTGATAACATATTGAATATTATTACCTTACATGGTTCTTGATATCACTCATTTTTTATTTTTTTCATTCTCTAATTTATAAACATGAGTATAACATAGGTTATTTATATAAGTGGATCTATTGTAGTCCATATGTGGTGAGATGTATACAAGTGTAATGAATTAATTTGTTTATGTGGATAGTCTAAATCCCACTAAACTATTAAATCATCATGTTTTTTGAATTTTTGTGAGATATATTACATAATTAATTGAATGAATATATAATTTATTTATATTTATATTCAGTGATTTTAATCCCACCAAGGAGAACAAATATTCATATAGATATATAAGATAACTATTTGTGGTATAATTTTATGATGTAGATTGAATAATATACATCATTGTTTTAGAATGTTAGAAAATGAATTTGAAAAGGTATTATAAATATACGATGCAAATATTACTCATACCCATTTTTGATATGAGAGAAAAACATCACAAGATTTTTCATAGGTCAAATAAATTCACCCATGTGATATAATCCAATAGTTTTTGTCCTCGAAATAAAACAAAGAATGTTCATTTCATTTCAATTTGGGAAGATGTACCACTTGATCATCATGGTATAATATTCATTAGAGAAGTGGTGAGGCTGTAAGAAACACCACAATCAATGGAATCTTATCAATTTCTAAGATTCACCTAATCAATTTGAAAGTGTATACTAAAGATTCTAAACACATAATTGAACATTATTTTGGAATATCACCCACATATTCATGCATGATCTAGGTATAAAATCCATACATATCAGAATATATTTATTTTCATCTCAATGGACTTCAATAGTGGATGGTATGAATATATTATTTTGGTCAAGTTTTGTAAAATATCTCTCTCATAAGAGATATCATATGGGTCCATATGTATCCCTATATGAAAATAAAAACATAAATCCATCTTCTTTTAAAAAAAATTTATTATAGAATCTATTTTCACATAAACTGTTAGAAGAAATGGTTGACAAGGTCAATGTAATTCATAAAAACATCAAGGAAGAAAAATGTCAAAAAAGTGGAATGTTTATTATATTAGCACAGACCCAGATATTGAAGTTTAATTTAAAGGATTTCTTCATATATCTCATTGTATGAGAGTCAAAATATTAAAAAAGTAGGGAAATCATAGACCCATAAACATTTTCCTCTTTTTTATTCATTATCTCATTGAATATGTAGTTAATCAACTAGAAATGTTACCACAATATATCTTAATTAAATGATGGGTACTATGTATCCATTTTGAGGAACTATATAGATGATCCCTCACATGTACTAACTCCAGATGAGGCATAGTTATTGAATGATCTCTCATATGAGGAGTAGACAGTGATTATCTTAGACTATAAATAAAAATTTTAATTTAATAATGGAACCAATGTGGTCAAATTTCTTTTGTATAACCATAAGTATAAGGAAGAAACATTGGAAATAGATTATGTATTAAGTTTTATATAACCTAATTTGATTTTAACATATTATATTTAAAAAAATGTTGAAATTTAAATTTTTTAATGGGTATAATGTAATATAAATTTTTTTATTTCATTACTAAAAAAATATAACAGATTTTATAAAGACTATTTTATTATGTTTTAGAACTAAATTATATAGTAATTCTATTAAAAATGAAGAAATGATATTGAATATTACGGATGAGAATTGTATAGGGAGATAAAAATAAGATAATAAAACACATGCTAATATAAACTCATAGGCTGGAGTTCTCTCTTCAATATCACTCTATCCATAGAAAATGTAATAAAAAACACATGAATATGATATAAATTATCAAGGGAGGTTTAGGGAATTAATAATTGAAGTAGTGAATAATGATTTATGATAATGGTGAAATATTTATAGTTTTAAATGAGCATAGTGAATATGAAATTATAAATTTCACTTAGTTATTGGTTAATATAATCATTGTAAATGTCAGTATTATAATGTGACCATTGTGATTATTGCATACAAAGGATAATAATGACAGATAATTGATGTATAATGGAACTACCATTACCTTAAAAAGTATCAACATACCATATAATGTGCATGTAGAATAACTTTGGATAAAGGTCGCATTATTGGGGTTCACCCTTAACCATGGCCAAATAGATATTCAACGACTAAGGAATGATAAAATTTATTTATAAGAGATTTTTTTGTTTATAAATAACCCTTCCAGGTAATTTTTACTGAGCCACCTCATTAGAGTTCCACTATCAAACATCTCACCCCTAAGGATTATTCTATTGTGATAAGGGGTTATGTATTTAGAATAGAAGTATTACTGGTGTATAAATTATTTTAGAAATGAAATAATGATTACAAGATCCCATATTTTTCATAAAGGATTCATCCTTATATAAAATATCAATTTACATTGTTAAAGGATTAATGTGATAGAATATATATTCTAAACCAAGAAACCATAAATAAATTTTTGAAAAATATATATTCATGATTTTTGTTAAAAAATATTTTTATCATAAAATAGTAAATTTAATATAAAAATCATTTTGTAAAACATGTTCTAAAGATAAATATTAATTATAATATAACTAATAAAAAATACATTTAACAATATTTAGTTTCTATACAGGTGCGAAACATTATCATTGTATTGAAATTTATATTTTTTAGTAAATTATAATTGTTTTTAAAATTTTTTTTATCATATTTAGAAAAAATAAATGATAAAATAAATATTAATTTTTAAATTCAGAAAGAAAAAATTATTTAGGGATTCATTTTTCATAATATTCAATGATAGATGAATTTTTTGGTTAAAAGTAAAAAATAGTATAAATATATCGTAACTATTATGAAATAATAAAGATATGAAAATGATTTTATGAATAATATTAGGCATTTCATGACCACATTTTTATTCTATAATAAATAATTTATTTGAATATGATTGAAATAATTTCCCATAACTATAATGAATCTTATAAAAAACGTTGTATTTAATGTTTTTTAAAATAATAATCGTTGAAAAATAAACATTCCCAAATAAAAAATATATTAAAGCGGGATCAACTCATAAACTATTTAAATAATAAAAACACTTCCCCATATAAAATATAAAGTACTAAAACTATTGGAAGAGAAATTGTTTCTAATTTTTTATAACTTACAATAAAAAACATATGATTGTAAATTAATAAACCAAACCTCATATTTTTTTATAAACCTACTCATTATATTATTCTTATCCACTAATATGATTGTGATCCTAAATTTTCTCTCATATTCCATCTATAAAGACTCTTTAATGATCACTTCATAGGATTTAGGAATTCACATTGCAAGCAAGGGATTCCCTTTATCCTTTTATTCATGTTCATAATTTATAATACAAATTTTCATTTCAAATAAATTATATATTCATGAGTTCATAATCATTACTTTTTATTGCAACATATTATATATTAATGAGTGAATACCATTCTTTTCCATTAATAACATTCCATAAACTATTAGGAGTACCCATTATGTCATCGAATTTATTCATGGATTTTCCAAGACACAATCTGTCTATATAAATACCATATATTTTATCCATTCAATGGTTTTCATATAAATGTAATTTCAATTTAGTTTTATGTATTTATATTTATAATACTCGTATTACATTCCCATAGGTTTAAAATTATTTAAAGACTAATTCCATTAAGCTTATATGGTTTCATTTATTTATATATAAATCATCTCTACATTATTATTAAGCTAATAGTGAAATTATTTCATTTGATATATGATATATGTGACAAATATATATATATATATATATATATATATATATATATATCTGTGTGTGTGTGTGAATGGTTCACCATGAGATAACTGAAATTAATTGTGTCATCTATTTATATCAGGATCTACAACATATAGTGTATGGGAGGATAACCTAAATACATTGATATGATGTCCCGGTATTGAGCCTTTCCTAATGATTATGTTATCTAGTTTTAATTTTTTCCTAATTTTCCATAACTATATGATCATATAATAACATATTTTTATGGTATGTCTTCTTTTGATGTTATTTGATCTTTTTTTTACGATGTCATCACATTTATAATGTCTCAACAGTTACATTTCAATGTTATCTTTGTTCTCTTGTTCGGATTTATAGCACCTCCATTCTTTATGAATTTTCATACATTGTCCATTAAGGTATTACAAGTTCATTATGATTTAAGAGGCCCTTTTAGGGATAAAAAACAAGGATTAATTTTATGTTTATGTTTTTATATCTGTGAGTCTAATGTTCCTAATACACTATAAATCTTGATCTTTGGTTTGAATTTTATGATATTTTGTTTTAATAAAATGAAATTTCATATGTCTTTTTTTGGGTTGTTATATGATATAGTATTTTATTTGGATATTTATTATTTAATCTAGTTGTAAAAACCCTTATATTATTAAGTATTATTATTAAATTTATTAAATGTTTTAATTACGTAATTAAAAAAATTATAATAAAGTCAAAAAAGAAAAAATATTAATAAAAATATATAACATTAAATAAAAAGTCTATATATACACTGGGAGAAAATTAAATATATAAAAATTAATAATAAATTCAATGAAAAAATCCTCACCACCTCCCATGAATATGAAACCACTAAATAAAAAAATAAAAAAAATAAAGAATAAATATTGATGTAGTTTCTATGTTGAAATAATATAATATAAGGGTCAGTTCTTTATTGGAAAAAATATGACAGTTGTGGGTAGTCTTTATATCTCTGATAATGTTTTTATTGTACAGTCATTACAAGACCCATAGAAATGAGAGATAATATTTGGATAGAAATTTTTTAAAAAATTAATTATTTATTAATTTTATTAATTTTCATGTTATGAATTAAACCATTCTCATTTGGATGTCTCATCTCGATTTATTATTTTAATCCATTCCTGGTAGCAATGATGTGGTTTTTCAAGGTCAATCATTAGATCCATCCTCTTCTTCCATGATCTTGTCAGTCACTACTCTGACATGCATTTTTTCTTTCTTTCCAACATCACCCCCTCCATTACTCTATAATTAGTGTATCAATCACCCTTAAGATATGGGTTTCATCCACCTTCAACCCACGAGGCTCTTCACATTTTTTTCATCTAATTTTTTTTGGTCTTTCAATGAGGTTATCTCCAAGGATATATTCCTTCAATGGTCCTTGCATCCTCTGATACACTGATTCCAATGGAGGTTAAGTATTATGAAATAGAGTTTGGCTGCCTAGTTGTACCAATATCATAAAGATATATGAAAATAAAATTCATCCTATCATCACGTGTATGTAATAAAATAATTTGGTACTTCCCAACCATCTTTAGATATCACCAATATATTTTTCTTTTTATATTTGGTTTTTGTCCAAACTGTTATCTCTACTATCAATCAGAGTTCCATTTCTATTCACCACTTCTATGATACAAACATCATCAGGGCTAATCCTAGAGATTATTAATATTGTGATTGAATAATATTTATTTTTAATCATTGGTCCATTGAAATTTCATGATGAATGAATTCAACTTAGTATCCATATGGATAATCCTTTCTGGCCTTCCCCTTCCCTTATAAAACCCATATATCATTAACAGTATCAGATACCCTTTTGAACATTTACTATATATTGTTCAAGATAATCTTCATATGCAATAACAAATTATGATTTTTTTTGATATTGATGTAACTACTACCCTTTACGTAGGATCCTTCTCTATGTGAGAAGTCACATTTCATTTAGAAAGTGAATATTCTTCTTATAGACTGTAGGTTATTTCTATCAATATGATATTTAAGGAAAATCATACCCAGGGTGCTAAAATAAAGTTGATAACTATTTTTCATCCAATGGTATTTAGGATTCACCCTCATGATCATCTCCAAAATACCACTCAATTATCACAATTTGTAGCTAAATCCCCAATTATAAGAGAAAATGATTCTATATTGAATGGATTAGTGGATCAAATATTATTAGTAAAATTATATAAATATTTATTCTTATCTTTTATAGATCTATACCCCTCCTATGATGGAGTGTCATACTATGGGGATCTAGAATTCACTATAAATGAAATATTTATCAATTCATCATTTATTGAGAAAGATTTTTTTACTCTTTGTCTCTATGTATTCCAATTTGTTAAAAAAATTTATTCCTTAGTTTTTGTTTCTAGTATAGAGATTCAAGAACCTAACAAAACCTCTATAAAGAGTGGTCCTCTATATGATTCACAAATTAAGGAGGCTATTTATGATCCCTCTAGAGATCCACTTTTTGACCCACCCAATTGTCTACAGATGGAACTTCTACCTCCACTAATAAAATGATCCTTTTCCCCAAAATCCATTGGTATTATTGTTTTTATTAGTGAAAACATTTCTCTATACCTCGTGTTAGTGAAATCTATATGGAACTTAAATATATCTCACCTTGTATCATGGTGACATACTATTGTTCTATAAATAACTCCACTACCACTAAAATATTATTCCTTTTAGGATATCAAGAAATATACCTCAATTCCTCAAAATTTAATCCATTATATAGAATAAAATGGGAATATGAGGTCCGAAAAAATTGATAATATTCACAAGGTAATCTACATTAATAATGTATCAATTTTCGAAGTCATCAAGACCATTTTCAGGGCTCAGCTTATTAAGGATTTTGAAAACTAACATCATGATTCAAGAATTTTGTATAAAAGTTCGTATAGTACTACAAATTGGATATTATTGGAAAATTAAGTGAAAATTGAACATATATATTCCTTTCTTTAAAAAATCACAATCACATTATGAAAAGCTAATCCATACTTTTAAAAAAAATTAATCAATATTTGATGTTGATCAATTAAGGGAACTGTAGGAGGCCCATTCAATCTATAACTCATTACAAACTCCTAGTTTATAATTGTAGACATCAACATTATTCCCTACCAAAATATGAAAAGTAAAAAGGAATCTATAAAAATATTAAGATAAACAAAATAATTTTCCTTAATCAAAATTTATTTTGTCATATGGGGTATTTTGGATGTAATTAAACATGGTGTAATAATAAATATTCTTCATACCATATCTTTATATGGTAGGAGAGAGTTCTGGGAAACCAGCAATCCATTTTAATCAGCTTAATTTCATCAAAAAATCATCATTTATGGTATATATTTGATCGTTATCCTCTGATCATAGATAATCATGGGTTAGATGATCCAGATAGATGCATCCTTTTTTATAAAAACTAGAAAGAAATAGATGATTTAAGATATATTGTATGTTTTCTCTAACATCCACCTACTCTAGACCTAACCTAAGTTGCATATAAAGAAAATTAAATAGGATTAAAAGAGATAATATTTTTTCAAGGAAGAATCAACATATCCTTATTTACAACTTGTATTATCACCATGATTGATTAATTAATCAAGATATTAGTTTTTAATTCCATTGAAATGGTTAAATACCTCCACATTGGTCTCTTAAACAATAATAAATAGCGAATAAATTTCCATTTAAATAAACATTACCAAGAGAATGATATAGGAAAAAATGGCCAGTGGAATGTGGTGACAATAATTATTATTTCAATGTATGTATTATATATAAAGGGTTTACTAGGAAAATCAACATGAATTTTGATAATGGGTTACACTATAGGGATATCAACTTAAAAGGTATTCTTGTGGATACTTATTTCATTGATTTTATTTTAGGACATAGATAGTAACAATGATGGGGTTTGGGGAAGGTGTGGGATGAATATATTTTCACCCACATAGATATATTTGCATCTAACCAACTTAACAGTTCTTTTTAATCCATTATGTCAGGAAAAAATCTAGATTATTTCAAAAGTTTCAATCTGAATATTGCTTTGAGCCTTTATGGTTTCCCATGGTATATTTATGCTTCAATTTAGGGAATCACCTAAAATGATGTTATCAAATTAGAATAAAATTGTTTCAATTGGGTACACATCCCATAGTTACCACCACATAAATTATTTCTTTATTCCAAAGGTTATTCATACAAATTTATTTGTTATATTTTCACGTATTAGTCTTTGTAACATTTCAAACATTATATTTTCTACTTTTTGAAATAGTATCTGTGATAACCAACTATATATTATGATAAAAATGTACTGTATGGATTTCATATTAGGTGGATAATCCAAGGATCAATTGGCCTATAAAAGGAGATTAATTTTAAAATTGATAGATTATGGGTTGGATATAATATTATTTTATTGTTCAATAATATTCTCAAGCCTCCATTTTCCATTTTACTGTGTTTGATGGTTTAATGAAAAATTCATAAATGTTCTGAAAATTTATTTTATAATATATAATCTGTTTATAATAGGGTCTTACATTTATTAATGTTACATCAATGTTTTAAAAGTTTATTTGAGTTCTTAATTTTTATTTTTTAAAGTGATTCAAAAAAATTATCATAGCCTAGTTCTAATAGTAATACCTATGGGTAATATGTTTTCCCAAAACCACGAGTCAAGGTAAAACCTATTTCTTTGATCTACTGTGTAATGTTAGCATTGAAATATTCATGTTTTGTAAGGGTATATGGATATTTCTTTATGTTTTGTATGGGTTTCCTCGCCCTTTTGTTAGGGAACTAATAATTTTATGGTACCTATTTAATTTTAGAGAATAGTTTCCATGGAGAGCGTTAGATAATCCACATATCCTAAGGATCATTGAAGGGTATCTTGAATTTTATTAAGCCCATGTAAAGGTAGTTAAATATATAATTGTAAATACATATTACCATGTCATAGAGTTTTTGAGTTCTGTATGGATAAAATATTATCTCGTAAAATATGAGTTTTCCTTTTTTCCATTTATAATGTAAATCCATTTTCAATGATTTAATGGACTAAAATAGTTGTAATTAAATATTTTTAATCATTTAGAACTAAATATGATATTTTTGGAAGATTTAGAGAATTCACTATTATTATATTCCTAATAATATAAACATATGGTAGTTTAATTGGAAGGTTGAATATTTAGGTATTTCTATATTCTGGTAAATGTTATTTATGTTTTAAAAAATATATGAACCTACTCTACCGAAATAGATTAAAAATAGCTTATGTTTGTATGATGGAACCTATTCCAAGGTTAATTACGAGTCTTATGTATAAATTCTGATCCACCCCTAGCTGTGAATTTGAAATTTGGGATATTTGAGATTCCACACACTCGTCTATTTTTTTGATGCAATATGGATTCTTATTCTTTTCGTGGAAGGGGATGTAGGTTACATCATTTATTTTTATAAATATGTTATATTAACATGTTTTTTATTCTTTTTTTGGTAGATAGTAATAGTAAATATAATTAATATAGATAATTATACATAAAAAAATTGATTAGAATAGGGATTTTGTCCTATATTTTAAATAATTTCAATATATTTCATATCATTTTTCCAAAATAAATATTATCTCTAGAGAAAAGAATTATTCTTATTATTATTTAATCTTTCATTAATTGATATAATTTAAAAAATTATAATGAAAAGTGAATGTGAATATCTCATGAATATAAATAATTTTGTTTATATTACTGGCCAATAAATTTTTTTTATTATTTGAGATATTATACTTTGACAATTTGGGAGTAAAAAAATAAATGAATCGTTTAAAAAAAACTAAAAATAACATTTTCTTCATTAAATAAGTAGGTGTGTTTCCCATTTTATATGAAATGAAATAATGTGATTGTATGTTTAATGGATGGAATTGGGGGGGGGGTGAATTTTTTGTTGACTTTTACTTCTGGGGATATGGTGATGATTTATGAAGTGGAGAAATATAGTCGATAATGGAATAATTGATGGAAATTATTTTTGGCTTAGTGGTTTCCCATTGGTTATGAAATAATGAATCAAAATGGACTTTGGATGGTAAATTAATTATCATGGGATGAAATGAAATATAATAATCTGAAGAATTATATTTTTGGTAATGGGATTAAATATATTGAATGTTGGATGAATGAGTTGTAATAATTTGAAATCTAATGGTTTAGTATTTCGGTAAATTGTGTCAATTTTGAATAATAAATGCTAATTAATTATTGTAAAAATTGTTCAAAATTTCTATGAATAAATGTGAACTGAAAATTTTATGTTTTTTGTTTTTATAGATTTTCTTCCCTATTATATATTATTTGTGAAAGTGATATAGATATGAGACACACATTATGTAGTGAATGTGGTATTTGGGTGGTTTTGGTTGTGTAAAACCTTATATTTGTCATGTGTGTAACTATTGTATTTTAATTTCATTGTGATTTATATACACACCACATTGACATAATGAACTATTTGTTTACGCCCAGATGGTTTTTGGGGGATTTTCTAAAGATCCATATAGTGAGGATTGATGGTCAACTACCTCATTTTCCATTCTCACTCTTCTTGGAATGTTTTATATGAATAGTTTGATATGAATAAAAGTGAAAAAGGTATTGGTTATGTTTTATAAAATTAGTAAGTGTTTTATGATTGGTGTATTCATCATTAATGACCGGATTGAGGTTGATGTCATTTTTTTCAGGATACCTACATTTCTGGATATAATGTTGTGTTTGAGATACATACTAATGGCCTAGGTGTCATTAATAGAGATGTGATGTGGTTGCCTATGTATATGAAGGATAGATGTTGTGTGATTTATTATGTGTCTTTATATGTGATGTGGTAGATAGTTTCATGTGGGATTCTCAGTGGATTTTATTTTTCCAGTGTTTTTATTCAAGAATCTACACATGAGATCAGAGAAGCATGACATAGGATGTTGTGGTGTGATAATATAAAATTACGGGGAATGTAGTGTGAGGTAAACTTTTATCGATATTCCCCCATATTATTTTACTACATCTATATACATTATTTAGTTAGCATACCATGGTGAGGATAATATTGACTAATTAACATTTTAATGTTTTTTTCTTCCCTTGTATTATCACTAGTGTATTATTATGCTATTTCCACATGTTCATGAAAGACATTTGGTATGATCGTACTGATTATACATTTAATTCTCATCCAATGTGTACGAATATTGTTTTCTAGGTTTTAATGAGGACATCAAGGACTGAGCTAGGAATTACTATACTGGGATTTGGTATTATTTTTTAGTTACCAATACAAGATTTTAATTTGTGTTTTACTTGGATATATCTGTTATTATCCATATGAAAACACACGCTTTGTCGCATTTTCTTTTTCATTGTTATATGAAGTTGATTTGTTTTTGATATTATATCTCTCTATCATACATTCTATATTAATGGTAACAACTCCCATATGTGTGAGTTTCATTCTAAAATTGATTCTCATTTCCATCTCAAAGCATACTTGAGGAAAGACTCAAGGATTATTTTCTCCATTTCTCTATATTTATCCTGAGACAAGTATTTTTGGAAGGATTGTGGTCGTGAAAAAGTGGTATCTAATATAGTTTGAGAGATATGATGGCGTTTGGAGTTAGGAATTGTGGGGATCATATATTTTGTTAGGGAAACAATATTAGACATGCTTGAGGTGTAATATAAGATGTAGAGAAGATATTAGATTTTAGAGACCCATAATTCCATTGGAGTACTATAAGCCTACTGAATGACCAATTTCATATGTACTTCAGGAAAGGTTAATACCTATGAGAGTTATATAAAATATCATTGATACTTATTTTGATTGGAAACAATTTTTCTTGGAAGGAATTTAAATAAATAAATCAAAAAAATTAGAAATAATTCTATATATTCTGTAACTTTTTTTTCAAATGATCTATAATTGTTTCTTAATTTTTCATATTACCTACATGTAATATGTAAAATTATGAATAACTAGATTGAAATGTTTTTTAAAATGTTTATTCGATATTTATGTGTTGTTTTATTTCCTATTTTTTCATTATCATGTAAGAATTAAATTTTATTTCCATTTTTAAAATACATAATGGGTAATCCTAAATCCATTACACTTGAATTTTTTAATGAATAATAATTATTATTTTTGAATAGCTTTAGTATTTTGAAAACTGATTGAATCATGTTACATGGAGTAGATTTCATAAATCCTTAATTCAATGATTGTTTTGAAATCCATTACTATGAGTATTCCAAAATCCATGTGAGTTAATATACCATGCATCACGTCCCATTAATATTTTATCATGAAATTATGTTTTGAATTTTTTCTAACAAATTGTTTTGGAGGTTTAAAACATATAATTTTTGAAAAACATGACTAGCATTCTGGTTAATAATTCATTGAAAATATTAAATCATTTACAAGAATATCCTTATCCTTCCTTGTTGGTATGATTATAGTTTCATAGAATTACTATTTTCATTTTTTGGAAGAAGGTGTTGGTAATTTCCTACAATTATGTACTTAAATTATTATATTAATATTCTTGGAATTTGGTAAGCATGATTTTTAATATCATATTGAGACATGATACTATTTTCTTGATTTAACCTATACTTTCTAAGACTATAAAAAATTATATTCCTCCAATGTGAAGACATTTTCAATAATTTTTAATAAATTTATATTATATTTATATCATTATCATGAATAATATTTTGAATATTTTAATTTGATTATGAATTCTTATGTTGTACTAACCTTGTAGTATTTAAATGTGGATGTAAAATAATGTTGCGCATATTACATTATATAATAATATTTTATCGACCATTCAAAATTATTAAGTGATGTTTATTTAGAGCATGATTAGCCTATAACATATTAATGAAACATGTTTTTTTTAATTTTTATATATAAGGGTATGTATTATTTTATGAAATATTAAATCATATTGTATATGTAATTGAGTATTTGAATTGAATACAAGAACCTATCATGTAAACAAATGGTATGATATTGGATGTGTGATTCCATGGTTACAAGGTGATCCTATATTATTTGTCTGCGATTTATAGTATGTTGGAGGAATGTTTTATGTATAAAATAATATTAAGAGATGGTAACTGATTCCCTCATTAAGACAAATTATGTTCCAACACATTTTAAAACTTTGTGGGAAAGTAAGTGCCACACAAAACAAAAAATATCATGGTGTAGTGTTTTGGTTACATCTATTTGTATACATGATGAAACATAACATATATTGAAATATGTGAGTGTGCTAGGTGAGAAATTTTATTTGAATTTCTTGCAACAAATTTCTTATAGCTATAAGAAATAGAAAATATAATGCTAAATCCAGTGTAATATTTTCATAAGTTGTCTCCTGGTCAAAAATGATTCGTTATAATTCTTGGAAACATTTATAGTTGTGTCATAAGGATTGTTCTAACCACATTTCATGTTTGTGATTCATTTTATATGTAAAAATTGGTTCTCTAATTTTGACATTATGTTATGAAATTAATATAGTAATTTACATAGTAGAGTTATTTACTCCTGAAAAAAAAACTTTGGAAGGAATTTAATATTTCATGTTATGTAAGTTATTTGGAGAAGCATCATAAATACGAATGGATTGATATCATTCTTGTAGTATTTCAGTTTTTTTATAATTCATAAAAAATGATATAGAACAAGTTGGAGTTTTAAATTGCAAAAGTGTTGAGTCAATAAGGTTATCCTTATGAATTTTCCTTTCCTTCTTTCAAGGGGGAGATTGTTAAGTCATTAAGGCTTTCCTTATGAATTTACCATTCCTCTTGTTTTGAAAATCAAAAACACCTTATCTCAAGTAAAATCCCTTTTTACTCCATGTTTTACTTCCCTAAGGAAAGTTTCCTTCCCCAACGAAATTTATCCTTACCATGTTATACTTAGTTCCTTATCTTGTCTAAGTATAAAATTCAGTGTCATATCTAAATCCTCAGAATCATATAATACTTAGATATGGCACATTCTGTTTAAGACACCGAATTCTGGTTACGAACTCTCATGAAGTTCAACTCCGAATTATGGATATAAACTATCATGAAGTTCAACTCTGAATTTTTGGATACGAACTCTCAGGAAGTTGAACTCCGAATTCTGGTTATGAACTCTCATGATGATCAACTCCGAATTTCTGGATATGAACATTATGAAGTTCAAGTATGAATTCTGGATACAAACATTCATGAAGATCGACTCCTAATTATGATTACGAACTTAGGTAATGTCCGACTATGAATTCTTTTTACGAATTATGGTTACCAAATTTTCTAATGTTTTGAGTCTGAGTTCTCTATATTCAGACTCTGAACTCTTATGAGTTCTGGATTTGAATTCTGATTAACTCAAACTCTGAACATTGTATGTTCAGGTTCCGAATTCATGTGATTCCAGACTCCTAATTTCATTGAAATTCAGACTCCGGAGTTCTATATAATTTAGGTTCCGAGTTCCTAGAAAACAGAATATGAATCTCTTTGTATTAAGACTCTGAATTTCTTTTTGGTTAGACTCTGAGCTCTCATTTACTTACATTCCAAATATCAGATTTTGGGTATGCTTACATCTGTTTTGTTAGAAAATGATTTCATGAATTTAGTTACTAAATAATTTTTGTTTGAGTGACATGTGTAGAGGTCCCTCCGAAATTCAAGTAAAAATATGATCGTTGGAGGAGGGACCTGACTGTTGAAGTCGTGCCTATAAATTGGGGCTCATTTGAAAGAGCTCATAACTTTTTTCAGAACTTTTGACACTTAACTTTGACAACTGTTCTTACATGCTATTGAAGTGATTTATAGAGATAAACGCTCTTATAAACTCTTAGGCTTCATGAAAAATGTTTGAATGACTTGTTCAAACTTTGATTTGTGCATATTTTCTTAGTGGAGTGGTTCGATTTCCTTAAATTCAGAGACTTTGGGTTGTGAAGTCAGAGGTGCCGATTTCCTTACAAATCGAGGGCTAGCAGGGATAGTAAGAAAGATATCGATCTTCGGATTGAAGGCTTAACTGGGTTTGGGTAATACATACTTTCTTGAAAGTATAAATCAAGGGAACTCTTAACCAGGGTTGTTGGATACCCTCCTCTTTGGGATAAAAGAGTTTCTACTTGTTACTTGTAGTGTTACTACATTTTTTTCCACTGTGTATTTTGGTTGTTAAGGAAAGTATAACTTTCATATACTTCCTTAATCTTGTACTATGATTTTGTTGGATCCTATACACATTAAGGTAGAATCTTATCTGTTGTAATCTTTTGTTAAGTTTCATTTCCGGAATCATTTTTCCGAAATCAAACAAGTTATTAGAACTTAGAGGTGTTGTGAGTTTTGGTTATCTGTAAAAGTTCCAAAGGAATTTTTAAAGTATACAATTCACCACCCTCTTGTATTTGTATCTCATTTAACATATTCAATCCTACATTTTGTATTATAGAGTATTTAATACTCAGATATACCATCTCATCAATTGGTATCTAAAGAATTGGTTCAATCTGAATTAAACTCACAATTAGATTCAGAAGAGAATTCTTGAAATCGATTTTCCAGATTCATAATTTTTTGGTATCTATTTTTCAGACACATAAATTTCGGATTCAGGTTTTCCTAGATATACTATTGTTTTAGATTTTACTTAGGAATATTTTCCTTGTTTACTAACAAATTCTATTAACATGTTTTGTGTAGATATAATTTTCTAAAGGATAGCAGGAATCAATGTTGGTTCCATTGAAAATATCAATCCGACAAGACCACCTATTTTTGATGAAAATGACTATGAATATTGGAGAGATTTAATGAAGACATTCATTATCAATACTAGTGTTGATAATTTTGTTATGCTTACTGGAGGATATAAAATCACTAACAAGGAAGTTAGTACCTTTACCAATCAAGAAAAAATGAATATCAACTGAATTATAAGTTACGCAATACTTTGATTCACTCAATGATTAGAAATATATATGTCCAAATTTCATCATTTGAAGTAGAAAATTATATATGGAATGAACATGAAGTTACTCAATTTCAAACTACCAATGTTATCAAAACTAGAGGATCTATTCTTAGAGATGAGTACCATGGATTTAAAATTCCTTATGGAGAACCCATATGTAAGGTGCAACAAAGGTTTATGACTAATGTGAATAGATTAAGGTATTTGGGAGAAAAAGTATTAGATGATGAAGCTCTTATTGAAAAGATCATAGAAAACATTCAGAATGAGTGGGTGTACAAGAGAACATCTATTGATGAAAACAGGAAAGTCACTCAGATTTCCTTAGATGAGTTGTTTATAACTCTTCTTCAACATGAAACCAGAATGAAGAGAGATGCTGAAAACGTTAAAAAGAAGAATGTAAATGGAGGAGTTGATTTTACAAACACTTATATACATATGAAATCCAAGACCCCAGAAAGAGTAACTAGATCAAAGACAAAGAAATTCATTATTCAGTCAGAATATATTGACACAGAAATGTCTGAGAATGAATTATCTAATCTTTCTCGGAGAATGAACAAGATTTTAGCTCAAAAGAACCATCAGAATAAGTACAAGAAGAAAGACTACAGAGTTAAGAAAGATGGAGAAGTTAATTGTTATTAATGTAGAAGAACAGGTCATATCAGACCTGATTGTCCTTTGTTGAAAAAATAAGGAAAAGAAGGAAAGGAATTCAGAAAGGAACAAGAAGAAATTCTATCAATAAAATCACAAGAAAAGCCTTAAAGCTAATGATTCATGGAGTTCTAGCTGTGGAGACTCCTCAGAAAGTGAATCTTCTGAATATAATTTATCAGCACAGAAGAATATGGGATTCATTTCTACTACTTCTTTCCCCAATACATGTCTTATGGCCAAGGTATGCTCTGTCAAGGCTTTAACAAATTTATCTCCTGTTATGAATTACAATTCCGAAACTAGTACTTCTAATTAAGATACTTAATCCTGGGAAAATGAAGAAATACCTTCATATGAAAAAAAAATTTAGATTTTTCAAGTTACTTGAAGCAAGAAATTGTAAAATTTTTATGAAATCAGACAAGTAAAATACTAGGGAATAAATTCATACAAAATTGATTTCAGATCATTCTATAGATCATAGAGATAAATAAGAGCATTAGGAAAACATTCTAAAGACCTTGAGAAAGAAAATTATATTGAGGAAGAACTTTCTAAATAGAATAAGAATGCTATTTTAGAGATAAAAGTTTTTGAGGAAAAAATCTAACTCTAAAGAAATGATTCCTGAGGATAGGAATTTAGTCATTAGACTAAAATCCAAAATATTTTCTCTTAAGAAGCTTCTTTCAAGCTTTACCTATGGGAAGGAAATTTTTGACAAGATGTATTTTCAAATTAAACCACATGGAAACAGTACTGCAGTAGGTTATACTCACCAAAAACCAGTTTTCAAAAACAACAATTTTATTCTTTCTAGAGCCCCTTTTTGTACTAAATGTCAAAGTGGTGGGAATTGGAAGAAAAATTGATCCTTGAATAAAGTTCAAAATCTTGTGTTTCATACAGATTATTTTTCTAAACAAATGTGAATAACCAAAATATTATCGTCTAACAATTCCGGATCCAAGCATGTTTGGATTCTGAAAACCTATCATTTTCTTATTTTCAAGAAAATAGAGAAGGTACCAACAACAATACATAGTACATGGATAGTGGATGTTCCAGGCATATGACTGGTAACAAAAACTAATTTGAAAATATAATCAAGATGAAGGTGGAAAAGTAACTTTTAGAGATAATGCTAAGGGAGAAATTGTTGGTATAGGAAACATCATTATTCTTAGGAAAGCATTGATTTCAAATGTTTTATTTGTTAAGGGTCTTAAGAACAACCTCATTAGCATAATTAAATTATGTGATGAAGGGTACGTTGTGAATTTTAGGAATGACAAGTGCTAGTACACAATTCCAAGGAAGAGTTTATTCTTTTTTCCCATAGGAAAGAGAATGTTTACACACTAAAATTTGAAGACCTTAGGAGCCAAGACTTACCTTGCCTTAGTAAAATGGAAGAAAATTCATGGTTGTGGCATAGAAGGTTAGAAAACTGTAATCATAGGAACTTAGGAGAACTTTCTAAGAAATGATTAGGTAAGGATCTACTAGAGCTTATATTTGATTCTTTAAAAGTTTATGACCCTTTTCAATATGGAAAGTAACATAAATGATGTTTTAAATCAGTCAGTGAAGTCACAAATACTTATGAATTATAGTTAGTGCATATGGATCTTTTTGGTCCAACACAAACATGAAGTATTGGGGGAAAGTAATATGTATTTTTTTATGATTATAATAGATTTACGTGGCGCTATTTTCTAGAAAAGAAGTCTGAAGCTTCTTCTTCTTTCAAAAGTTTTAGAGCCCAAGTTAAAAATGAGAAAAACCATCCATTGAAATCTATTCATAGTGATCATGGAAGAGAATTTCAAAATTATGATTTTCAAACGTTTTGTAGTAGAAAATGGTTTACTCACAGCTTCTCAGAACCCAGAACACCTCAACAAAATGTTGTTGTTGAAAGAAGAAATAGAATTCTTCATGAAATAACTAGAACCATGTTGAGTGAGTATTCTCTAAACAAACATTTTTGGGCTGAAGCTGTAAGTACTTCTTGTTATACTATAAATCGAGTTTTGATTATACCTTTTCTTAATAAACCTCTTTATGAGTTATGGAATGGAAGAAAACCTAGACTTTCCAACTTTACAGTTTTTGGTTGCAAGGTATTCCTTATTAATACTAAAGATAATCTACATAAATTCTCTCCAAAATCAGATTAATGAGTTTTCCTAGGCTACTCCAAAACTACTAAGGCTTATAGATCTTTCAATAAAAACACTTGTACTGTTGAAGAGATAGTACATGTCAAATTTGATGAAACTGATCCTTTTGTTTTTAAACAACCCCAACCTACTTCCTCGGATGTGTTTTCCAAAACTAATTATCAACCTTTGATAAAATATCCTTCTGATAAAAAATATTTCCAAGAATATACTTCTAAAACATTTACCCTAGAATAATTTCTACCCTATGTTGATGAACATGTTTTAAAAAACCGAAACTAGTTGTTTCTCAAGAATCATCCTAGTGATAGTATCATTGGTGGTGTGAAACAACCTGCGAGGACTAGAATTTCCTTATGAAATGAAGTAGAACATCTATCATTCCTTCCCCAATTAGAACCAAAAAGCACTGATGAAGCTTTAGGTGATGATGATTTAATTAAAGCCGTGCAATATTAACTAACTGAATTTGAAAGGAATAAAGTCTGGACCTTGGATAAAAGACCAAATGAAACTTCTGATATTGGTGTAAAGTGGGTTTTCAGAAATAATTGTGATGAAAATGAATTCATTGTAATAAAAAAAGCTAGATTAGTTGTTAAAGGCTATAATCAACAAGAAGGAATAGACTATGAAGAAACCTATGCTCCAGTAGATAGACTTGAATCTATTCGTATTTGTTTTTCCTTTGCAGAATTCACCAATTTCAAACTTTTTCAAATGGATGTGAAGTGTTCTTTCCTTAATCATTATGTTCAAGAGGATGTTTTTGTTGAAAACCTCCTGGATTTGAAGATACCAAACATCCTGATCATGTTTTTAGACTTACCAAAGCTTTGTATGGTCTTAAACAAGCCCCTCTAGCTTGGTATTATATACATACGTGGTTTTTGCTTCAAAATAACTATGTTAAGTGAAATGAATATCCAACCCTTTTTATAAAGAATGAAAATAAAATTGTTTTGATTGTTCAAATTTATATATATGACATTATACTTGGTTCAACTCAGCAATCTTCAACTGATTTCTTTATGGATCTAATGAAATCTGAGTTTGTAATGAGTATGATGGATGAGTTAACATTTTTTCTTGTCTTTCAAATTTCTCAAAAACTAGAACAAATCTATATATTCCATAAAAATTATATTAAAAAACATCTTAAAAAGTATGGATAAGACAACACTAAGATTATAAGTACTCCCATCGGTCCCTGAATCACACATGATCTTGATGAAGCTGGGAAACCAGTAGATCAAAAATCTTTTAGATGTATGATAGGTAGTTTACTTTACTTGATAGCTAGTCATCCAGACTTAATGTTTTTTGTTTGCTTATGTGCAAGGTATAAATACAATCCTATAGAATCTCATTTAAAGGCAATGGAGAGAATTTTTCTCTACTTAAAGGTACCATGGATTTAGGACTCTTTTATACTTATGGAAATGATTTTGTTTTAAAAAAAATTCAGATACTGGATTTGGTGGATATAGAATGGATAGAAAGAGTACATCCAGAACTTTTAATTTCGTAGGAGATTCAAAAGTCTCTTGGACATGCAAGAAGAAACACTCTATAGAATGTTCCACTACTGAAGCTGAATATGTAGCAGCTGGAAGTTGTTCTGCTCAAGTGTTGTAGATGCAACACACACTCACAGTCTATATCTTGAGTTTTACCAAAACAAAAATTTTGTCTGATAATACAAGTTTCATTCCCCTTATTATAAACCCCGCACATCACTCTCGTGTAAATCACATAGATATTAGGAATCACTTTCTTAGATAGCACACACACAAAAGGAGACATCATTCTTTAATTCATCAGAATGCAAGATCAAATTCCTAACATTTTCAAAAAATCATTATCTTCCGATAGATTTGAATAATTTAAGTAGATGTTAGGAATGATATCCATAAGTTAATCCTTATAAATTAACATCCTATTGAACTAGTCTCCTTACAGAAATAAACTCCTTTCTATAGGGGGTGTACATTTGCTTTGAAGTCTTTCATATTTTTTTTCTTAATGATGTTTTATTTAAAAAAATTCATAATAAAGTTTTTCAAATATTTCTTAATGAAAATTTTTGTAGTTGGTTTATCAACTTTTTCATAATGAAAATTTTGGTAGTTGGTTTTTTAAATTTTTTTCGAAATGAAAATATTTGAATCTGAAATTATTATAATGAAAATCTTCAGACCGGAAGTTTTCATAATGAAAATCTCTTGATCTAAATTTTGGGTAATGAAAATCTTCAGACCTGATGTTTTCGTAATGAAAATCTGCAGATATGAAATTTTTGTAATAAGATTCTTCGGACCTGAAATTTTCATAATGGACATATTTTGGATATGAAAATTTTTGTAGTGATTTTTTTTCATATTCAAGTTTATTTAGGAATCCAAAGTTATTAAAGAAGAATATTTCTCAGTATGAGTAATCATCCTAGCAATCTGAAAGCTATTATTATTTCTTGAGTTTTTTGTAATCATCTTTTACATGCTATTAGTTTCTTTTGTTGTTAAAATTTCTCAGATTCTAGTTTCCTTAAATATGTATGTTTTCCTTTTAAAACCTCAAAAGATCGGATTCAACAAATTTTTTTTTCATGCGGTTATCATTTCAACCGTTAGATCAGACCTAAAGAATTGTCAACCATCAGATTCAAATGGGAGTTTCAACCGTCACTTAATCGCCTATATAAAGAGGACCCCTGATGGTTCTTCCACATTGGTTTTCAAAGCTTGTGAGTGTCAAATCTTTGCCTCTCTACAAATGCCCATTCAGAATCCTTCAAAAGTGCTCAAGTCTGAATGTCTGTTGAAGTTCCCTCTCATGATATGTCTACTGGAAAGAAGATTTCAGAGTGGAAAATATACAGGGAGAGGTTGGTAGACCCAAACTTCTTCAACAAATATAACTATATTATCTCCAAGAACATCATGATCAATGGATGGGAAAGTGTATCTATTTCAAAGATAGGAGCTCAGGATGTTTTCTATCAGGATCTACTCATAGAATTCTATGAATAATTTTTCTTATATAAGGAAGAAGTTAGAGAAAAATTCTCCTTAATGAGTTATGGAAAGAGATATAAACACTCTTACACCAAGGCTGCGAGCTTAGTGGGGCTATCATATGAAGGAGAAGCGGAGTTTTGCTCTCACAAGCTACTAGAAATTCAAGGAAGTTTCATCAAGGTGAAGGCTATGGAATTCCTTGGTCTTACTGATCTAAATACAACAATTATTTCCCATCTATCTACCAAAAATCGGATTCTACATTTATGGGTTCAGGGTCTCATCGTACTAAGAAAGGGTGACAAGGTCACTCTTTAGAAAAGTGACATGTAAATCTTGTATTTTTTTGGTAAACCTAAGAAAGGTGAACCTCATGAAGCACATTCTCATTATGATTGAGAACATCAAGAATGGGAATATGAGAGCTCAAATTATTATCTATCATTCTCTTATCTCCAAGGTCACTGTTCGGTGTCTTGATTCTTTCAAGATCCCCGTCAGTTCTATGCTGAGGAATTGCAAGGTGATGCTTATCAGTGATGATAACCTCAAGAGGATGAAAGTGGGTTTTTCTAAAGAGTCGGGTGAGTTTTATGATTTACCTGAGGATGAGGTAGAGGCCATTCCAAAATTTTTTGAAGAAGCCAAACCTTCAAATAAAGCTGGAAAAACGAGGAAATTAAAGGAAGTTGAAGTAACCGAAACCCCCCCCCCCAAGTCTAAAGAAGATCAATCCGCACCTCCAAATACCAAAAATTAGAAATCTTGTCCAGGTGAAGTGGTTGAAAAATGAATAGAGGATAAGGAAAATAGGAAAGAGGTGGAGCCACAGTTTGGCTTGGACCCTGCAGAGGCCAAAGCACAGAAAGAAAATGCTGCTAAAGAACTAGAGAAGCAGGCCAAAGGGAAGAAGCAAAAGAAGAAGATGTCAAAGGGTGAAATTTTTCAATGCCTTTTGAGGGATACTGAAATTTTATCTGAGAATATCCATGTTCCGATGTCTTTCCTGGTGGAACCATTACCTGAGACTCCAGGTAAGAGGTTTATAACTCCAGAAAATCCATAAGAGAATATTGTGGAAGATAAAGAAGCTTCAGATAAAGTAAAACAAGCTGAGACTAGTGGTGGCTCTAATGATGTGATTAAGAAAGTTGAATATTATCATGAAAAGGACTGTTCTTCAGAAATGTTGTCAATCTGGACTTCTCATGCCGGATCCTCAAAACTTGCAACTCGTGGAGATGATGAGAAGGGTGAAGAAGAGGAAGTGAATAAGTTTTCAGAGTAAGAGATCCATAATAATGACTTCATTATTCCTAAATATGTTGAGGCTGGTGATGAAAAAGAGAAAATTGATGAAGATAATATTGTACAGTAATCCGAAAGTGAGCATGAGTCTCCTGGAGAGGAGGATGTTCTGAATATTGATAAGGGTAAACAGGTGGTTGTTGATACTCTAACCAAATATATTTTGTGGAAGAAAGAATCTAGAGGAACCTCTAAGAGAAACCTGGTAGAGCTAGATGAAGAACCATCTCTGAGTAAAATGTCTGATTCGGAGTCATCATCCTTAGGACATGATTTTGTGGTTCAGTCTCTGAAGAAGTTGGTGGATACCATTCTGATCTTTCCAGAAATTGATTCTACATTTCAGATGCTTCAGCATAGCATGAATCAAAAGTCAGACTCTCTATCCAAGGTGATGGATAGATGTGTTAAGATTGAGTCTGATAACAAATATTTTCTGATCAATTATGAAGCTCATAGAAAATCTTGCAAGAAAATGACCAGATGGTCTAAGAAAATTGTTGTAGATCTGGAATAGGTTGATCAATCTCAAGTAGATGTCAAGGAATCCATCGATACCGAAGATACCAAGGTCAAGGATCTTATGAATAGCTTTATGGAAAAGATGAATCTAGAACAAAATACTCAGATTCAAGAGGTGAAAGACTTGAATGGGAAGCTGAGTTATTTTGTTTAAAATGGAAAATATAAAAGGATATTTGGATCAAGATTGAAGAAAATAATATGAAGAAATATGACTTGATGAAGGCTCAAGAAGAGGCCCTAAAGGCTTAAGAGGATAGGATGACAACCCTAGAAAATCAAGCATAGGAGGATCACAAAGAACTGAAAAAGCTGAAGACAATTGTGTAGAAGATGATGACTAAGAAAAAAGAAGGAAAATGAACCCCACTCTAATATTTTGTTGTATCTGTTTTCCTTGTATTAATACTTCCAATCATAATGAAATAGTGGTTGCTTGTTTTGTCTGGATGTGTTTACTAATATTTCAGGTACCATATTTTTTTCCATTCCCTCATACTCTTTTTGAAAATCACAAAGGGGGAGACGGAAAAATAATTCTAAAGGGGAGAAGGAAAAAAATTTCTAAAGTATAGAAGAAATATCACTAAGTAAGGGGGATTCTATCTAATGGGGAGTTCTTATTAAAAAATATTTCAACATTCAAATAAAAATTCTCATTCCGGAAATCTAGAATATGATCCATAATGTTCCAAATCCTAAGGGGGAGTTAGTCATATTCACCATTGTCCATATATAAAGGGAGATAGGTTTTATTTTCAACGTGTAGAACATTTTTTTCTTGGACCCTATATTCTTTTTTAAAAGGATGTTTGTGCTTTCCAAAAAGGGAGAGATTATTGAGTCAATAAGGATTTCCTTATGAATTTTCCATTCCTTCCTTCAAGGGGTAGATTGTTATGTCATTAAGTATTTCCTTCTGACTTTACCATTCCTCTTATTTGGAAAATCACAAACACCTTATCTCAAGAAAAATCCCTTTTTACTCCTTGTTTTCCTTCTCTAAGGAAAATTACCATCCCCAAAGAAATTTATCCTTACCATATTTTACTTAGTTCCTTACCTTGACTATGTATAAAATTCGGCGTCATATCTAAATCCTCAGAATCATATAATACATAGATATAAAGATTTCTGTTTAGGACTTAGAATTATGGTTACGAACTCTCCTGAAGTTCAACTCTGAATTCTGGATACAAACTCTCATGATGTTCAACTCCAAATTTCTGGATACGAACTCTCATGAAGTTCAAATCTGAATTCTGGATACGAACTCTCATGAAGATCAACTCTGAATTTCTCAATACAAGCATTATGAAGTTCAAGTTTGAATTCTGGATACGAACATTCATTAAGTTCGATTCCAAACTCTGATTACGAACTTATATAAACTCCGACTATGAATTTTGATTACAAATTATGGTTACAATATTTTCTAAAGTTCTGACTTCGAGTTCTCTGTATTCAGACTCTGAACTCTTTTTAGTTCTGACTCCGACTTCTCATGAACTTAGAGTCCGAACATTGTAAGTTCAGGTTCCGAATTCTTGTGAATCTAGACTCTGAATTTCCTTGAAATTCAGAATCTAGAATTTTATAGAATTCATCTTATGAATTCCAAGAAAACAGAATCTAAATCTCATTGTATTATAGACTCTGAATTAATTTTTGGTGAGACTCAGAACTCTCTTTTACATAAAATCCAAATATCAGATTTTGGTTATGCTTACAACTGTTTAGTTATAAAAGGATATCATGCATTCAGTTACTCAGTAACAGTTGTTTGAATGACATGTGTGCAGGTCCCTCTGAAATTCAAGGAAAAATATGACCATTGGAGGAGGGAGCCGACCATTGAAGTCGTTCCTATAAATAGAGTCTCATTTGAAAGAGCTCATAACTTTTGACAGAAGTTTTGACACTAAAATTTGAGAAGTGTTCCTACATGATGTTGAATCGATTTCTAGAGGTCTAGGCTCTAATAAAATCTGAGGCTTCATGCAGAATGTTTGAATGACATGTTCAAACTTTGCTTCCTGTAGATATTTTTAGTGCATAGGTTTGATTTCCTTAAAATCAGAGACTTTGGGTTATGAAGTCAGAGGTGCCGATTTCCTTACAAATTGAGGCCCTGCAGGGATAGTAAGACAGAAACCGATCTTCAGATTGAGGTCTTACAATGGTTTGGGTAAGACATAATTTCTTGAAAGTATAAATAAAGGGACCTCTAATCCAGGGTTGTTGGATACCCTCCTCTTTGGGTTAAAAGTGTTTTTAATTGTTACTTCTAGTGTTATTACTTTGTTTTCTACTATGTATTTTGGTTGTTAAGGAAAGTATTGTTGAGTGAATAAGGTTTTCCTTATGACTTTTCCATTCCTTCTTATTTTGAAAATCACAAACACCTTATACTTAAGAAAATAATATTTTTACCCCCATAATGAAAATTTACTTCTTTAAGGAAATTTACCTTAACCTAGATTTTCTTATACATAGAAATATTATTCTTAAATTCAAAAACCGGATTCATAACCAAATTTCAAGTGCCATATAATGAAAATATTTGGAGCTTTCTGTTTTTAGGATCCGAATTCTGGATTTGATCTGTAATGTAGTTCTAATCCAAATTCTGTACTCCGAACTCTGAAGAAGTTCAACTCCGAACTCTTAAGCAGTTCGACTCCGAACTCTTTAGTAGTTCGACTCCGAACTCTGAAGAAGTTCGACTCCGAACACTGAAGCAGTTCGACTCCGAACTCTTAAGAAGTTCGACTCCGAACTCTGATGAAGTTCGACTCCGAACTCTGATGAAGTTCGACTCCGAACTCTGAAGAAGTTCGACTCCGAACTCTGAAGAAGTTCGACTCCAAACTCTGAAGCCGTTTGACTCCGAACTCTTAAGAAGTTCGACTCTGAACTTTTAAGCAGTTCGACTCGGAACTCTTAAGAAGTTTGACTCTGAACTTTTAATCCAATCTCTGTTGAAACCAGACTCCTAATTCCTATAAAACAGAACCCGAACATTTTTTAACATAGACTCCGAACTTCTTTTTTGTTAGAATCCGAACTTATTATTTTTCTTACACTCCGAACGATTGATTAGATTTCACTCACATATTCTTTGTTTCAAATCGATGTCGTGCATTCAGTTTTACATGGTTTGTTCTAAAATGATGTCGTCTTTTCTGTTTCTAATTAACTGTTGGTTGAGTTACACGTGTACAGGTCCCTCCGAGTTTCATGGAAAATATGACTGTTGGAGAAGGGAGCTGACCGTTGGAAATTTGCCTATAAATAGGAGCTCATTTGAAAGAGTTCATATATACACAACACAACAACATAGAATTTGATCGATCTAGAAACCACACGCTGCTAAGGTGATTTCTAGAGAGAGAATGCTTTTCATGCCTTGTGCGTACTGAACCGCTTGTTCATTTTTTGCATCGTGCAACTCCGAATGTTGGTGATTACATTCGAGGAATTCCGGGGATAAGAAGAAAGAGGTGCCGACTACCTTGAAGTTTGAGGGCTTCCTTGCTAAGGAAGACAGAGGTTGCCGACTACCTTGAAGTTGAGGGCTTACGGGGATAGCAAGACAGAGACTCCGATCTTCGTATCGAGGGCTTACCCTGGTGTGGGTAAGACCGACTTGCTTGAAAGTATAAAGCAAGGGACCTTTATCCAAGTTTGTTGGATACCCTTATCTTTGGGTTAAAAGACTTATATCTTGTTACTTGTAGTTTTACTACTTTTTTGTTTCAGCTGCATTTTGTATTATAAGGAAAGTATAACTTTCTTATACTTCCTTAATTGTAATCTATTTCATTTAGATTCTATAAGCTTTTACAGTAGAATCTCATATTGTAATCTTTTGTTAAGTTTCAATTTCCAGAACCATATTTCCGGAACCTACTTTAGGAATATCTTCCCAGTCTTAAGGAAGTTCATAGGACATAAAGTTTATAACTTTATTCCTTTTTCAAGTTTTCAGTTGGTGTTAGAGGTGTTGTGAATTTTCGTAGTTTAACTTTGTTAAACATAGCTCTTTCCTTTGTTTAAAGGAATTTTTAAAGTATAAAATTCACCCCCCTCTTGTATATTGAGCATGTACATCATTATTTAGATCCTAAAATTAGTATTAGAGCAGGTCTCTGAAATACTTATACTCACATATAAGTTTTTCTTGTTTTTTTTTGTCATTCCAAACTTTGTCATTCTAAACTTTTTCATTCTGAACTTTTTCATTCTGAACTTTGTCATTCTGAACTTTGTCATTCCGAACATTGTCATTCTGAACTTTTTCATTCCAAACATTTCCATCCCGAACTTTGTGATTACGAACTTTTTCTACTAACAAGTTTGTGTACCGAAGGTTGTTTTATGTATGGCAGGAATCAATGTTGGTTCCATTGATAATCTAAATCCTACAAGACCACCAATATTTGATGGTAATGACTATGAGTACTGGAGAGATCGAATGAAGACTTTCGTTATCAATACTGGAGTGGAAAAATTTGTTATGCTTACTGGTGATTATAAAATTCCTGATAAGGAAGATAGAACTTTCACTAACCAGGAAAAGCAAGAGTATCAACTCAGTTATAAGCTACACAATACTATACTATGTTTAATGAATAGAAATATATATAGCCAAATTTCTTCTTGTGAAGCATCCAATTGTATCTGGAAGAAGTTAGAGGTTACGCACTTTGGAACTTCTAAAGTGATTGAGACTAGGGGAGCTATGCTTAGAGCTGAATATCTTGGTTTCAACTTTCTGTGTGGTGAACCAATTTGTAAAGTTCAATAGAGATTAATGACTATAGTCAACAACATACAGTCTATGGGAGAAAAAGGATTAGATGATGAAGGACTTGTGGATAAGATAATTGATATTATGCCCAATGAGTGGGAATCCAAAAGAACTGCTATAGACGAGAACATGAAGGTCACTCAAATTTCTCTTGATGAGCTATTTGGAAATATTCTACAACATGAGACAAGAATGAAGAGAGATGCTGACATTATCAAGAAGAAGAATGGGAATGGTACTATTTCTTTTACAACAACATCAAATCAGATGAAAGCTATGACTCTAGAGAGAGTAACCAGATCCAAGTCTAAGAAAGTTATTTTCCAATCTGAATCTAGTGAGAGTGAAATCACTGAATATGAGTTAGCAAATCTTGCTCGAAGGATGAAAAAGATAGCTGGCCAAAGAAGCTTCCAATCCAAGTATAATAAAATGGAACGAAAAGATAGAAAAGATGGAGAAGTCACTTGTTATGAATGCAAGAGAGCTGGAAATATTAGACAAAATTTCCCTTTGCTTAAAAAGAAAGTGAGGAATGAAAGGAATTCAGATAGGGATAGAAAGAAGTATTATAAAGCCAATTCTAAGAAAATTTTGAAAGCTAATGATACCTAGAGTGCTAGTGGTGGTGACTCTTCAGATGAATCTTCTGATTATGAATCATCAGAACAGAAGAATCTTGGTCTTATAGCAAGATTACATATTGACAATATTTGTTTTATGGATAAGGTACGAAATGATGAATAATTGACAAATGTATCTTTAAATTCTAATGATAGCAAGTTTTATAACTCTTCTGATGAAGAATCTTCTTCTGATGAAGAAAGTATTTTACCTACTTATGAAGAAGTTTCTAGGTTTGCTGAACTTCTTGAGATTGAGAATTCTAAACTCAATAAAAAACTTGATAAAAAAAAATCTAGGAATTCTATTCTTACAAAAGAAATATCAGATCTTTCTAAAGATCTTGATAGGAAAAATGATAATTTTGAAATTATCTCAAAAAATCTCGATGAAGTAAGTTCTGAGAAGAACAAACTTGCTAAAGAGTTAGAAAAAGTAATTTCTAAGAAAATTGTTTTCGAGCCTAGATCTAGTTCTAAATCTAATGATTTTGAAGATAAAAACTTGGTTATAAAACTCAAGTCTGAAATTTTTTCCTTAAAGAAGTGTTTATCAAACATTACCCATGGTAAGGAAAATTTTGATAAAATGTATTCCCAAATACAACCTTTAGGAAATAATCTGGAATTGGTTATACCCATGCAAAACCAATTTTTAGTAACAGTTATTTTGTTCCTCAAAGTGCCCCATTTTGTACCAAGTGTCAATGTGGTGGTCATTGGGAAAAGAATTGTTCCTTAAACAAAACCCAATCCATAGGTTTTCATAAAGCTTATTTCTCAAAGAAGATGTGGGTTCCTAAAATTTTGTTTTCTTGAAATCTCAGATCCATGAAAGTTTGGATTCTGAAAGTATAATTTTCATCTTATTTTCAAGAAAATAAAGAGAGTACCAGCAACAATACGTGGTACATGGATAGTGGATGTTCTCAGAACATGACTGGTAACAAAAGCTATTTTGAAAAGATTATCAAAACGAAAGGAGGAAAGGTAACTTTCAGAGATAATGCTAAGGGATAAATTGTTGGTATTGGTAATATTGTTCTTCTTGGTAAAACCATAATTTCAAATGTTCGGTTTGTTAAGGGTCTTAAGCACAACCTCATTAGAATAAGTCAGTTATGTGATGAAGGATACCTTGTGAATTTTAGGAATAATAAGTGTTTAGTTCATAATTCCAAGGAAGAATTTATTCTCTCAGCCAATAGGCAAGATAATGTTTACACTTTGAACCTAGAAGACCTCAGGAGTCAAGATTTACCTTACCTAAGTGCAATGGAAGATCATTCCTGGTTATGGCATAGAGGACTAGGTCACTGTAACCTTAAGAACTTATAAAGACTCTCTAAGAAGAAACTAGTTAAGGATATACCGGAGTTTAGATTTGATTCTTCTAAAGTTTGTGATCCTTGTCAATATGGAAAGCAACATAAATCTAGTTTTAAATCAATCGGTGAAGTCTCAACAACTGATGCATTACAGTTAGTTCACATGGATCTTTTTGGTCCAACACAAACTGGAAGTGTTGGAGGTAAATACTATGTGTTTGTTCTAGTTGATGATTACACTAGAATTACTTGGGTCTATTTTCTAGCAATGAAGCCTGATGCTTTTTCTTATTTGAAAAGTTTTAGATCTCAAGTTAAAAATGAGATAAACCTTCATTTGAAAACTATTCATAGTGATCATGGAGGAGAATTTCAAAATTCTGATTTTGAAACTTTTTGTAGTAAAAAAGGTTTTACTCACAATTTTTTAGCACCTAGAACTCCTCTGCAGAATGGTGTAGTTGAAATAAGGAATAGAATTTTCAAGAGATAACTATAACAATGTTCAGTGAATATTCTATAGATAGACATTTTTGGGCTGAATCTATAAGTACTTCTTGCTATAATATAAATCAAGTTTTTATTAGACCTTTTCTTAATAAAACTCCTTATGAGTTATGGAATGGTAGAAAACCAAGACTATCCTAATTAAAGGTTTTTGGTTGCAAAGTCTTCATTTTGAATACTAAAGATAACATACATAAATTCGCACCAAAATATGATGAAGGGATTTTCCTAGGCTACTCCACAACTTCTAAGGCATATAGAGTTTTCAATAAAAATACTTGTATTGTTGAAGAAACAGTGCACATAAAATTTGATGAGTCAAATACTTTTGTTTTTAAACAATCCCAACATACATCCTCAGATGTGTTTTTAAAAACTGATTATCAACCATTGATAGAAGATACTTCTGATAAGGAAAATGTTCAAGAAGATAGTTCTGAAACATTTACCCTAGAAGATTTTCTACCCTATGTTAATGAACATGTTTTACAAAACCCAAATCAGGTGTTTCATAAGAATCATCCCAGTGATAGTATCATTGGTGATGTAATTAAACCTGTAAGAACTAGAAGTTCCTTAAGAAATGAAATAGAACATCTAGCATTTCTTTCCCAATTAGAACCAAAAAGCACTGATGAAGCTTTAGGTGATGATGATTGGATCAAAGCTATGCAAGATGAACTAAATGAATTTTAAAGGAACAAAGTATGGATCTTGGTTGAAAGTCCTAAGGAAACTTCTGTTATTGGAGTAAAGTGGGTCTTCAGAAACAACTGTGATGAAAATGGTGTCATAGTAAGAAATAAAGCTAGACTTGTTGCAAAAGACTATAATCAGCAAGAGGGAATAGACTATGAAGAAACCTATGCTCCAGTAGCTAGAATTGAATCTATCCGTATTCTACTTGCCATTGCGGCATTCTTTAATTTCAAACTTTTCCAAATGGATGTGAAATGTGCTTTTCTTAACGGTTATGTCCAAGAGGAAGTTTTTGTTGAAAAAACTCCTGGCTTTAAAGATATAAAACTTCCGGATCATGTGTTTAGAATTACAAAAGCTTTGTATGGTCTTAAACAAGCCCCACGATCCTGGTATGATAGACTCACTGGATGTTTGCTTCAAAATAACTCTATTAATGGAAATGCAGATCCAACCCTTTTTATAAAGAAAAATAAGAAAAATGTTTTGATTGTTCAAATTAATGTTGATGACATCATATTTGTTTCAACTCAGCAATCTTTAACCGAATCCTTTGCAAGTCTAATGAAATCTGAGTTTGAAATGAGTATGATGGAAGAGTTAACATTTTTCCTTGGTTTTCAAATTTCTCAAAAACTAGAAGGAACCTACATATCTCAACATAAGTATATTAAAGATCTTCTCAAAAAGTATGGTTATGACAATACTAAGAGTATATGTACTCCTATTGGTACCTCAAACTCTTTCTATCTTGATGAAGTTGGGGAACCAGTAGATCAAACATCTTTTAGAGGTATGATAGGAAGTTTACTTTACTTGACAACAAGTCGACCAGACATAATGTTCTTAGTATGCTTATGTGCAAGATATCAATCCAACCCTAAGGAATCGCACTTAAAGGCAGTAAAAAGAATGTTTCCCTACCTTAAGGGAACCATGGATCTAGGATTGTTTTTTACTTCTAGAGATGATTTTATTCTAAAAAGATTTTTTGATGCTGACTTTGGTGGATGTAGAATGGATAGAAAAAGTACATCCAGAACTTGTCATTTCTTAGGAGATTCATTAGTTTCAGTGTCTTGCAAGAAGCAACATTCTTTAGCACTTTCCACTACTGAAGAAGAATATAATATAGCAGCTGGAAGTTTTTGTGCTCAAGTATTGTGGATGCAACACACACTCATAGACTATGGCTTGAGCTTTACTAAAACTCAAATTTTTTGTGATAACACAAGTGCTATTGCCTTAAGTAAAAACCATGCACATCACTCTCGTGCAAAACACATAGATATTAGGCATCACTTTCTTAGGGATAACACACAAAAAGGAGATATTATTCTTCAGTTTATCGGAACACAAGATCAACTTGATGATATCTTCACAAAATCATTACCCTCCGATAGATTTGAATACATTAAACAAAAGTTAGGAATGATAACTGTAATGTAATCATTCTTCATTAAATTCTTGTTGAAAAATTCTCCTAACATTAATAAACTCCTCTTCATATGGGGAGTACATTTGGTTGTTAGATTATTATTATTTTTTAAAAAACTATCGGAACTGAACATCCGGAATGGAAATTTTTTAAACTAAACTTTCCGGAATGTGAATTACCGGAACTGAAATTTTCAGAACTGAAATTCTCATAAGGAAAACTTCCGGAATGGAAGTTTTCATACTGAATACTTCTGGAATGGAATTTTCATACTGATAATTTTCAGAATGGAGATTTTCGGATTGGTATTTTCGTAACGAGGTTTTCCTACTACAACTTTCGTAATGAAGTTTTTTTCCCTTTAAGAAGAATATTACCAATTACAAATAATATTTCTTGTTAATCCTTAAGTTGTGATTTTCTTACTTATAGTTTTGTAATCAAATTTTTGTTTACTGGTATTTTCCTTGTTTTTTTAAAAAAAGTTCAGATTATAGTATTTCCTCAAATCCAAACTTTTTCCTTAAAAACCTCAAAAGATCAGAGATAAATTTTCCTTGAGGGAATGTTCTCAACCATCAGATCAGGTTAGAGATTTTTCAACCGTTAGATGGATTTTGGAAGACCAATGGTCAAATTCTTTGCTTATATAAAGGGGACCCCGAGACTCGTCCCACATCAGTTTTTCAAGCTTTTGTGTCTCGAAGCACTGCTGCCCTTCTTAAGGCCGGTTCTGAACATTGTGAAGTCGATCTGAATCTTACAGTTTACTTCATTCCAAATGTCTGTTGAAGCAACCTCTCAAGATATGTCAACTATCAAACCAATTTCAAAGTGGTTAGTTTACAGGGAAAAGTTAGTTCATCCGGATTTTTATAAGCTTGATTCTCTTATTTCGAAGAATATTAGACTGAATGGATGGGAAGATGTATTCATAGCAAAACCAGATAAACAGGATCTGGTTTATACTGACTTGTTGATAGAGTTTTATGAGACTGTTTCATTCCTAGTGGAAGATGGCAGAGAAAGGTTTTCTTTCAAGTCATATGGGAAGACTTATAAAAATTATTACACTAAGGCAGCAAGCCTGGTTGGTATAGCCTATGAGGGAGAAGCTGAATTCTGGTCTCACAAACTTCCCGATGTGTAAGGAAGTTTCAATAAGGAAAAGGCACTGAAGTGTCTTGGGCATAAGGATGATTCAACAACTAAGATTTCTCGGATCACTCTGAATAATAGAATACTTCAACTATGGATGCAAGGTTTTCTGGTTCCGAGAATAGGAGATAAAGAAAATCTGAAGAAGAGTGATATCTATGTCTTAGATTTTTTGGAAAATCGAAGAAATATAAATCAAATGAGGCATGTCTTGGTTACGATCAAGAATATCAAAGAAGGAAATCTGAGAGCTCAGATTATGATATTTCCTGCCTTACTTTCTATGTTGATTGTTCGATGATTAGAATATTTCAAAGTTGCCTGCAAATCAAAGATTCGGAATTGCAAGCTCATGCTTGTCAGTGATGATACACTTAAAAGAATGAAGATGGGATTTTCTAGTGAATCCGGAGAATTTTACCCCCTATCCGTGGAGGAATTTGAAGCAGCTGAAAAAGAAAAACAATCTCCGGAACCTTCAAAAAAGCAAAGGAAGAAGAGAAAGGATAAGGAAGTAGTTACTGATGAAGAATTTCCTCAGCCTAAGGAAACTGAATCTGCACCTCCCAAGCCGAAGAAGCAGAAAATCTATACAGATGAAGTTGCAGCAAAGTGGAGGAAAGATAAAGAAATGAGGAAGGAATGGGATCCTCAATTCGGACTGGACCCTACTGAGGCTAAGGCATTAAAATAAAAAGCTGCTTAGGAACTAGAAAGACAAGTGAAGGAAAAGAAATTTAGAAAGAAGATGTCTGATGATGATCTAGTGCGATCTTTGTTAAAAGATACAGAGTTTGCTTCTGAAAGGCATCCAGTTCCGGAAACTTTCGGTGTTGAACCTTCATTACCAGAAACTCCAGCGAAAAACTATGTCACTCCGGAAAAGGACAAGGGTAAAGAACCTGTAGTTGAAGCTGAGAAAGAGGTTGCTGAAGCAGTTGAGGAAAAGTTGAGGTAGAATAAGAAGAATAGGAGAGTGAAGATCTGATACCTTGATCAAGAAAGTACATGATTACAAAGATAAGGATGAATCCGCAAAGATAGTTACATCAGGCAAGGGAGATGAGGAAGCTAGCAAGAAACATCCAGAAGAAGAAGAAGAAAATGTGTTTTATGATGAAGAAGAATCCTATGAGAGGAATTTTCTTGAGGAAGGTCAAGAATGACAGAAACCAGATGAAGATCAGATTGTTCAAGTTTCTTGAATCTGAGGAAGTATCTCCTAATGTGCAATCCATTCTGAAATCTAATAAAGGGAAGAAAACTCTAATAGAGACACCCATTAAAGATGTCATTAGAAGGAAAGAGGTTGGTGGTACCTCTAGAAGGAACCTTGTGTCAGTTGAAGAAGAGGAATCTCAAAAAAGGTTTCTGATTCAGAATCATCATCCCACGGGCATGATTTTGTGGTTCAATCTCTGAGAAAGTTGGTAGACACAATTCTGATTCTTCCAACAATAGATTCTAGATTCCAGTTGATGCAATAATCTATGAATCAAAAATCAGATTCTTTATCCATGGTAATGGATATGTTTGTGAAGTTGGAAGCTGAAAAGAATAGTTTTCTGATCGATTATGACGTGCATAGGAAATTATGCAGTAAAGTAACCAAGTGTTCTAAGAGAGTTGATGAAGATTTAGTTCACTTTGAGAATTTTCAGGATGAAGTTAAAAATGCTTTTGAAATGGAGGATAAAAAGGTTAATGATATTTCTGAGAAGTTGACCCAGGAGAAAAATTTCTGGATTCAATAGGTCAGGGATCTTAATGGGAATCTTAACTCAGTATCTCAAAATTGGAAAACTGAAAGAGATTTCCGGATTGAGTTTCATCGGAAGATGGAAAAGAAAGATGATTTGTTGAAGATGCAGAAAGAAGCATTAGAGGATCAGGCAGAGGTTTTAAAAGATCAAGAAGAAAAGGTAAAATCCTTGGAGTGGAAAAAGAGGAATATCAAAGAGACTTGAATAAACTCTATCCTTATTAAAGCAGCTCATTCCGAAGGAAAAGGATGACAAATGAACCCACTCCGATCTTTTGTTATAGTTGTCTTTCCTTGTTAAATTTCTTTCCCTCAACTAAAATGAAATGATTATATGGTTGGTTTGTATATTGTTATATACTAATGTTTCAGGTACCATACTTTGTTTTCCATTCCCTTCAATTCTTTTCAAAAATCAAAAAGGGGGAGAAGGAAAAAGAACTACTCCTAAGAAGGAGAAAGGGAAAAATTTCTAAGAGAAACATCCTTAATGAAAGGGGGAGTTTCCCACTATGAAGTTTTCACTCTTATATTATTGAAAACTCCACTCTGGAAACTCAGAATACAATCCTTAGAGTTTCAATACCAAAGGTGGAGTTAGTTATATTCATTTGTATTCATGAACAAAGGTAGATAAGTTTAATTTTCAAAGTCTAATGAAAATTTTCAAAATCCCTATATGCTTTTTCAAAAGGATGATTGTGCTTTCCAAAAAGGGGGAGAATGTTGAGTCAATAAGGTTTTCCTTATGACTTTTCCATTCCTTATTGTTTTTAAAATCACAAACACCTTATACTTAAGCAAATATTATTTTTACCCCCATAAGGAAAATTTTCTTCTTTAAGGAAATTTACCTTAACCTATATTTTCTTATACATAGAAATATTATTCTTAAATCCAAAAACCGGATTCATAACCAAATTTCCGAAGCCATATAATGAAAAGATTTGGAGAATTCTGTTTTTAGGATCCGAATTCTGGATGTGATCTATAATGTAGTTCTAATCCAAATTCTGGACTCCGAACTCTTAAGCAGTTAGACTCCGAACTCTTTAGTAGTTCGACTCCGAACTCTGAAGAAGTTTGACTCCGAACTCTGAAGCAGTTCGACTCCGAACACTTAAGAAGTTTGACTCCGAACTCTGGTGAATTTCGACTCCAAACTCTGAAGAAGTTCGACTCCAAACTCTGAAGAAGTTCGACTCCGAACTCTGAAGCAGTTCGACTCCGAACTCTTAAGAAGATCGACTCTGAACTATTAAGCAGTTCGACTCCGAACTCTTAAGAAGTTTGAATCTGAACTTTTAATCCGATCTCTGGTGAAACCAAGACTCCGAATTCCTATAAAACAGAATCCGAACATTTCTTAACATAGACTCCGAACTTCTTTTTGGTTAGACTCCGAACATATTATTTTTCTTACACTCCGAACTATTTATTAGATTTCACTCACATATTCTTTGTTTCAAAATGATGTCGTGCATTCAGTTTTACATGGTTTGTTCTAAAACGATGTCATCTTTTCTGTTTCTAATTAACCGTTGGTTGAGTTACACATGTACAGGTCCCTCCGAGTTTCATGGAAAATATGATCGTTGGAGAAGGGAGCTGACCGTTGGAAATTTGCCTATAAATAGGAGCTCATTTTAAGAGTTCATATATACACAACACAACAACATATAAGTTGATCAATCTAGAAACCACACGCTGCTAAGGTGATTTATAGAGAGAGAAAGCTTTTCATGCCTTGTGCGTACTGAACCGCTCGTTCAGTTTTTGCTTCGTGCAACTCCAAATGTTGGTGATTACATTCGAGGAATTCCAGGGATAGGAAGACAGAGGTGCCGACTACCTTGAAGTTAGAGGGATTACTTGCTGAGGAAGACAGAGTTTTCCAACTACCTTGAAGTTTAGGACTTGCGGGGATAGCAAGATATAGACTCCGATCTTTGTATCGAGGGCTTACCCTGGTGTGGGTAAGATAGACTTGTTTGAAAGTATAAATCAAAGGACCTTTATCCAAGTTTGTTGGATACCATTCTCTTTGGGTTAAAATACTTATATCTTGTTACTTGTATTTTTACTATTTGTTTGTTTCCACTGCATTTTTTATTATAAGGAAAGTATAACTTTCTTATACTTCCTTACTTGTACTCTGTTTCATTTATATTCTATACGCTTTAAGGTAGAATCTCATATTGTAATCTTTTGTTAAGTTTCAATTTCCAGAACCTGATTTCTGGAACCTACTTTCGGAATCTCTTCCTAGTCTTAAGGAAGTTCATAGGACTAGAAGTTTATAACTTCATTCCTTTTTCAAGTTTTCAGTTGGTGTTAGAGGTGTTGTGAATTATCTTAGTTTAAGTTTGTTAAACTTAGCTCTTTCCTTTGTTTAAAGGAATTTTTAAAGTATAAAATTCACCCCCCTTGTATATTGAGCATCTACATCATTATTTAGATCCTACAAGTATAACTTTCATATACTTCTTTAACCATGTACTCTGATTTAGTTAGATTTTATATGCTTTAAGATAGAATCTTATCTGTTGTGAGCTTTTGTTATGTTTCAATTCTGGAATAATTTTTCTAGAATCAAACACGTTATTAGAACTAAGAGGTGTTGTGACTTTTGGTTATCTGTAAAAGTTCCAAAGGAATTTTTAAAGTATACAATTCACCCCCCTCTTGTATTTTTATCTCATTTTACATATTCGATCATACATTTGTTATTATAGAGTATATCATACTTAGACATACCATCTCAACAAAAATTTAGTTGGTAAATTAAATAATATTATGTTTAGTGGATTAAATTGGTTAACCTTTTGGTGAACAGAGTTGTTTAATTTTAAATTAAATATTTTTTGAAAATAGATTTTAACCTTTTGTATTTTAGAACTATATTTACACTTAAAACTTTATAATATACTTCAATGAGACCCCATTTCAAAAAATGATTTTTTGGAAACATGTTTTCTTTAAAAACTACCATAATTTCATTATAATATTTTAATTTATTTAAATATAAGTTTTTAAAAAATGAAATGGAGGTGTTTTGACAATATGTTTTTTTGATAAATATCTTACTATAAAGGAGTATATTGATTTTTATTTAATTTTATTTGATCTTTTTAGGTTTTAAATGAAAAAAAGGAAAAAAAAACATTTTACCTTTTTGCTTTTGTAATTTAAATTTTTTTAATATGTGATGTTGGGATTCATTACTAGCATTAAATTAATCATTTATAAATATTTTTATATTTAAAACCACACTATCATATTTCCTTAATGATATTTAGTAAGTATAATATCTATATTTGTTAATAAATTGTTATAAATAATGAGAATTTAATTAGTTCACGAAATTTTAAGCATGATATATTTGTGAATTCTATGAATTTAAATGTTATTCAGTGATAGATAAGTATAAAATGGTATAGGTTTTCGTTTTATCACATGTCCAAATGATGTTATTGAAGTGTTGGTTATAACAATTTTTTCAGCAACATGATTTTCTAGGACTTTGATTTAATGTGATTAATTCTAATGATATTACCTTCTATTTTTTTTAGTTTTAATTTTTTTATTGTTAAATATTTAATTCTCGAATTTTTATGGCCATATATGTGGTATTTCTCTTATTTGGTAGGTATATTCTTGGAAGTATATTTTTAGATTTGTTTTTGTTTTATAATTTTGGTGAAGTACTTGAGAGGTATTTCCAGAGGTGCCCAATTTATCCCCCAACCATTCCAACTTCATTATGGGGTTATTTTACTTATCAATAATGAAAATTGTTTTAGAGGTATCTAATTTAATGTTTGTAATTATTTTGGATCCTTCCTTTTCAATTCTACGGTATTTGGTGTTGTGGGTGATAATTACAATAATTTTAATTAAAATTCAATTATAATTTGTAAACATGGTTTTATTTTATTATTACTATTAATAAAGTAATACCATTATTTAAAAATTTATTTGGGAAATGAATATAAACTTTTTAAAGTGATACAAATATTATATAATTGTCTGAGGAATTTTAAAATAAATTAATTAATTTTAGAAGGGTTTTGGACTTTTTTTAATGATAATAATTCCATTTCAAAAATTATTTATAAGTTAGTTTTGTTGGATCATTAATATCTTCATTAATATTCAAACCTATACATATGATTTTGATGTTGTGTTGAGGAAAATAGTTTTTACCAATTCTTATGTCATGGTATCCATGTTTGAAATAGGATATGTTAGGATGATGTGTTGTTTTTGAAGCATGAATAGAGGTTTAAAATCCTTTTGAATTATTCTTTAAATGAAGCATTTAAATTCTATAGTTGATTAAGGGTAATTTTACATCAATAGAAACATTTTAATGGTATTTTTTCCACTATTTAATGGTACCATCAAGTATGTTATATCAGCATAATGTTATATCCGTGTTTCTATAGCTCAGATAAGGGTACGTCAGAAATCCTAATGTTCATATAAGGGACCATGAGATTTTTCAAAACCAATGAAAACATGTCCATATTCATAAGGTTAAAACCTTATATCCCCTACATATCATGTTTTCATTAGTCAGGGAGTTATATTTTTTTTAAACCAAATAATTATATTCCATTTTTTCAATAAGAACTTCATTAAAGTCACTGAAGAATAAATAATTGAAATTAAATGCTTTTAATCATTTAATCTTAATTATAATATTTTTAGCATTTATCCATACTTCTATTATGTTTCTCTTTATAACCTATTAAAATGGTGTTTTGATTAAATGAATGATTTATATGGTATTCCTACATTATTTTAGGCATTGCATCCATATTATAAATACCTAAACCACCACATCCAAATACCCTTCTAAATCTCTTCATTTTGGATTAACTAACCACACCCTTGTAGTTTTTATGTTTTATGTATCATTTTTTTATCCACTTTGGTTGTGAATTCTAGATACGATAATATGAATTTTCATCACTCTTTCTCTCCCCGCTATTTTTGGATGTAGTGTGGAGACTCCATTATTTACAAGTAGGGTATGTATGTTATAACTTTATTTTATATTCATATATGATACTATAATAATTTTTATTCCTTTAAGATGGATAATAATTGTTATAATAAAATATAAATTAACCATACATAATAAAATAAACGGGAATATGGGCTTCTCTTCTGTTTTACAAAATTTCTTCATATTATATATGATTTATTCATAGAAAATATTATCTTATATATAAATAAATTTTCTTCTTATTTTATCATATAGTGTTAATATAAATAACCATTTAATTATACTGAAAATATAATGTGATTATCTGATGAATGTAACTAATGTTCTTAATATTTCATTAAAATAAAACAATGGAATTCCATTTTGGATTATTAATTTATGACAAAAAAAATTAAATAATTAATGTATAATTATTATCACATGTTGAAATTAATATTTCGTTCATGAAATACAACTTTTTGTTTTACCATGCCTATAATGTTTTTAAATTTAATTGTTTGTGTAATGGAAGGAATAATGTTTGTAGTTTTTGCAGAGTTTGACTAATGGGGTATTGGGTTTGATGTGTAATGCATAATTATATAGTTGATATCGGAATATATTAGGGAATTTATTATTGATATCCTATTCCCCAATAGATTTGAAATGTTAAAATTTAATAACATGTGTAGGTGAATAAATAAACATGGGACGAAATTAAGTATAATAATTTTAGGAAATTGATGTGTGTAAACACTTTTAAATAATTTGATATTTAAAAAAATGAATTTTATTCATGGAAAATAGAGGGACTTGGTAATTGGGTTAACAATTATTAATTTTAATACATAATGTTGACTAATGAATTTGAAAATGGTTTGAAATTTATGTTGTTAAATGAGATTTATAAAAAAGTTATTGTGTCGATAGTTTGTGGATACTGTGTGGTGATATTCCTTAGTTTTTGGATACGATTTTGTTGTGTGATAGTGGGGATGTAGATTTTTTGGGGTATTAGGTGTTTTTTATGTTGTTGACCCTTAGGTTTAGTTTTTAGGTAACTATTAAATTTTACATTCAATTTGATTCAGATATGCACCCCACATACATTGAGAATCATGTAAGGAACCAAAATTTTTTGGTGTGTTTTTTTCTACATTAGTATGGTGATCATAGTATTTTGGATACCCCCTCTTACATGATCTCTCTTCCTGATGAGTTTTACATTTATGAGATGTGACTGATATAATTGAAAATTCAACTAGTTGTGATGTTTTATGAGTTGTTGAGGTTGTTCATTTAACTGTTGTTCATGGTATGAAGAGGTAATGTGGTTTATGTATTTTATTTTCATGATACCATACTATAATGGATATACTATTGTAGTTTGTATGTGATGTGATAGACAATGATTCTTGGGGGGAGATGCAAAGTGGTGGCCCATGTGTCTATAGTCGAGATATAAGGCGATGGCCTAGGTTTTTTCAATCCAGATATAGTGACCTGTTTCACACGAGGTTCATGAAATAATGATGTTTTCCATTTGGATCAATATAGGAATATATAGAATATATATGAGAACCAGGAGGTATAACGTCCGATTTGGAAATTAGAAAATTAGTGGTAATGTTGTGTGGTGTACCCTTGTATCTATGTGACTCATATTATGTTATAATACCTTATTAAGTGTTGATTGTTCCTTATTAAGGATTGGATTGGATAATTAACCATCATTGGTTTTGTTGGTTGAATTTTTTAATCATGCATATATTAATATGATCTTTTAAAGTCATCACAAGAAAATATTTTCTTGATCCTACTGAGCCATCTGGTTTTTATCACTCTAAATATATACAATCTATTTTTCATGTTTCATGGAGGTATTCAAGGACTAATATGAACATTAATAGCCTATGTGGCAGAGCTACTATTGAGTTGTATATGTCATATTGATTTTGGGGTTTCACAAGGGTACACTCATTTGTTTTTTTATGATATTTCATGCATTGTGGGTTATCCATTTCATTTTGATATAGAGTTGTTTTTGTGATTTAAATCCTCTCTCCAAGAAATACATTTCCTGCTAAGGGAAATTTCTCCCATATGGGTGATATTCTTTATACCATTAGTTATAGTTAGTAACTTGAGTCCTACTTGAAATGGGACTATGGGATCAATATCTCCCTTTCTCCCATTTCATTCAAAGAGGGGTATATTGGGAGGGAGTGTATCATGATAATTATAGTAAAGGATTGTAATTATAAGGGTTATGATTTATTGGAATGAGGTTTCATTCTCAACGAGATGAGAAGCTGGGGTTTCTCAGAGTGGGTTTATGTTTTCTTATTATATTAATTGTTTTTAATATATATCATTATCTAATATATGGGAAGAGATTTGAAATCATTATTTTTATTATAGGTCTTTTCCATGTGGATCCCCTTTTACTGAGTCACATTTTGTTGACACAGGATGTTCTTAATTGAAATCCTAAAAAAAGGAATTTCTGTTTATTTAATCTTTCTCTTAAATAATTAGTATGTTTTTATGTAATATATCATTTAGTTTTCAATAATTTAATGTTTTTTCATAACTAATATAAGATTTAAATTTAATCATTATTTCACGACTTCTTGGAATTCTTATTATACTAGTAGTAAAAAATACAATTACATTGTTAATTATAGGGTCTTTATATACAATAAATGAGAAACCATGACATCTATTATTTGGTAGAGTTTTGGTATGGATAAAAGTAATTTTAAAATGGAATATTTGGGGGGGAATAAAAATGGGAGATTTTAAATTCCTCACATTGAATGTATAGTCAATAGAATCACTACTATAAATCTAAATTGGGAAATATTATTTTTTATCATTAAGAGGTAGGATCATTTTTGTTAATAGAATTATCTCAACAATTTCATGCATATTTATTCTATTTATATATATTTTAAGATTGTCATTTGGAATATAAAATATATTTTCAACAGTAACATCTAGCATTCCCCCCAAAATGGTCATTATCCATAGGGAAGCTAGGAATGAATTCCTAAACTGACAAAGTAATAGTACGTTGGCCTTAAGAGTGTGTTAGTGAATATAGGAGAATTCCAATGAAGTGATCTAGTAATATTTTGTAGTAATTCATCTTTATTATGATTTTATCAAGAAGAATTAAGGGAATGCACTATATTTATGGCTTGATTTATCACTTTCCTGTAATATTTGATGAAAACTATAATTGTTTTATGATAATATTATCTAAAACTCCAAATATTTGAGTATAAAATGTTTCATATCATTCTGGAAAGATACATATATGGTCACCCCCATCATCTTCCTAATATGTCCATTCCCGAAAATTAGCTTCATGTAGTGTTTATCCCACCTCTCATTGATTATTGAAGTCCTCAATGATATCTATAAGATAATTTCCCATGTAATATTGTTTATTTGTGTTCCAATGATTCTCATTTACTAACCCACTCATTTATAAAAAATTAATTTATCTTATTTTAGGATGTTCTTTCATTTTTATCTTATTGTTCAAATTTTTAGTAACAAGTTTTGGTGTAAAGTTATTATAGCCCAAAATCAATTTTCATATTTGATGGATCCAAAATCTATCATTTACCAATGATTTAGGTGTCCTATAAAATTTAATTCAAACTATATCTAAATGTATGTGATTTATGATTCCCAAAATTGAGTTTGTGTTACACGTGTTCCCTCTATAAGATTGGGTTATTCGTTATTGGTGTTCCATGGGGGTCTTTTTATTCCATTTTTTTGGTTTAATATAGATGATTATTGCATGTTGGAATAATTTTATGGAATAATGGTTTGTATATCTCTCCTCTAAATCACTTTTTTTAGTATAATTATGATTTTTGATACTTTGAGAAATATGAATTTTTTCTTTTCATCATGGATAGAAACCTACATAATCTTATTTTAAAACTAAAATTATATAAATGATATCATCAATTTTTTTATAAATGATGGATTTAATCCATCATATCATTCATGGATAATATTCAGGGACAATATCCACCACTATAGGTTACCAATTTGGTGGACATGGAACATGAGTATTATAGAAGGAGCCAAGGTACATGATCCCAAAAAAACATTGATGGATTATTTATACCAGATTATGTGAGAGTATTGGGTATTTTATTAGATTTTCATGGATCCTTCTCGATTACCTTTTTTATTATTTGGTTGTGGAAGATTTATCCAATATAAATACTATGAAATTCTCACATGTATCAATCATTTATAGGTGAACAATAATGATCATTATATTGTTGAATTAGATTATCTCATGGTTATCATTTTCTTATTGGATATATCCAATAATACCTATAATATAACAAATTATATTAGATCCTATTGAAAAAATCTAAACAGAAATGTAGAAATTATGCCCACCTAGAGTGAAGGTGATATGAAAGATGATATTCTCATATCCAAAGGTGATCAGCTAGATAGATTGATCAATTTTACCAAATTCGGCTCTAACTAGATGGATTATATGGATGCTATCAATGCGTATTCCCTTATTATTCATCACTTTTACCCCCATTAGCTTTGTTTCAATAGTTATTTCCAACATAATAATAATAAAATATCCAACTTCCAGTCCGTATATAGGTTTCTTCAATGATCCAAAAGATATTATATAATTAGATTCAAATTTGACACATAATATTATTATGTTCAATAGATGAAAACATTTGATTTTTTTTTCTTTGACTGTTTATATTATCAATTGTGATCTATATAATAGATTATTTATTCCAGAGATATTGATAAATGAATATTCAATTTAATTTTATTAATATTTATTCCCCGAATAAAATGGAAATCTATTTTTTCAAAAATAATTTTTTATCTATATTAATGTATTAATTTACAATATTATTTTTATATTTCACATTTTATAATAGATAAGAGGAATTATATATCATAAAATTAGATTATATGTTATATGATGTCAAAAATAAATTTATAACCACACATTCTTAGTAAAAAGTGTACATAATTTGATGTTTTCTAAAGTATAAAACGTTATATTTTAAAAAAAAATTATATATTATAGTGGGTTCAGAAATTTTGGTATTTAAGGAAAAACATGTTATATTTATAATATTTTTCTATATATAGACCATAATGAATTGATTAATTTCATTGATTACATTTCTTTATAAAGTAAAATAATTTATGCAATGAAGAATCATATATATATGGATAATAGTACATCTTGACATTACTAATTTATTATTATAGTGTCTAATAGATATCAAAATTTGGTTTTCTCATTATGTTATTTTAGTGCTCCTTCCCGTAAAAATAATATTTTCTATTAACTATAAAATCACACACTTATTCATTTCTTAAAAAACAAATCACACTACAATTTTATAAAGTACATGACTATCTCTCCCTCACATGAAATGAACATCACCTTAAATAATGTAGATTAAGTTAAAAAATTATTTTTGATTCATTATTATGCTCAATTCAATGAATACATACTTTATTATCGATTGGCCTAACATTCAAATCTTTCTTTCAGAGTATCATCAATTTCTAAAACTAGTAAATCTGATAAATTCATTACTTCAATATGGGGATATGATACCCCTTGATTCATATTAAGTTAAAAATTTATCGCAATTTGATATTTTATAGAGTAAATGACCCTTATATATTACATTAACTAAAAATATGATCCTTATATATCGATTATATTGCAAAGTAATTTACTTATATGTTTTTTCCATTAACCTTTACGTATATAGGGCGTCACAAGATTATTCCATTTTTATATCAATTTGATCATGTTGGATTTTACATGTTGTTACAGTGACTATTATAAATTATATTACACATTAAATTTCATAATAAAAAAACAAACAATGACCCATATATATCTGTGTTACATTGATGTATTTATTTTACTAAAGTGGGGAATATTATGTATTGATCATAATTATAAAGACTCTACCTTTTTAGATTACATAATCTTGATTTTAGTCATGAAATCACTTCCTTTTACATTGAGGATATTTTCCAGTTTAAAGATTTAGTGAATTGGGACATAATACTTTCATAACATTACACACTGTTTGACAATGGATATCATAAAATTACTTTACATTTTTTTCAATTAATAAAACATTAAAGAATAAAACATGACTTCATTGAAAATTATTAAAACCTGTAACTTGGCTTCCATATTTGTCTTAAACATTCTTATGACCTATGAAAACAATTTAAAAAACATTGTATGAGCACAAAAAGCTATGTAATGGATGTAAATTAAATAAAGAGCAAAATTACTCCATGAATACTTGACAAGTATGAAAACATTTTTAAAAGACATATGCATCACACACATGTATATAATTTTTGAAACATGGGATTTCCACAATATTTAAACAACACATAAGAACATTAATATAACAATAAAGTTAGCCTAGGGCGTTACATACATATTCTTGTAACCCTCTCAGCTACCTTATAATTTGTAACCCTCAAAACTAACTTACAATTTGTGTAACCATCTTATTTACACTTGGAGTAACCATATGCCTGAACTCCAACATACACATACCCAATGAATTAGAGAGATATATAGGTCCCACACTTAAAAATAAACAATTCCCAAAAAACCATAACATAATCATATAACATGAATAATAGCACAAAAAAATTTCTTTTGAATTTTATAAAATAAAATTTTAAAAGAGGATTTTAAAAGGAATGTTCATCATAAATATCATAAAAATGGAGGATAAACATAATAGAGTGGATGGAATAAGTATATAAACTAAAAATTAACCTAATTCAACAAGTTATTTTCAAAACTAATCACTCAAACAATTTTAATACCAAATAAATAATGAAGTAGAATGATAACCCAGTGAATGGAAATTGGGTTTAGAATTCCCATACCTCGAGATTTTCATTCATAAAACTTGTTTAAACCTCCTATAAAATGGTTAAAAACTATTATTAATATCATAAAAAAGCATATTCACATTTATAACACCTTATATCATAATTTCAATACATTATTTCACCCTTTAATTGTTATTATTATGTTCCTTGTGCTGTTTTTGGGTGAGTTCTTTACATGATTTTCATGATGGTTCATGATGGTTATTCTTGCTGAAAGGAAGTGAAACTCCAGAATTTGAATGTAGTGGAATTTAAATATATATAAAACCATAAATTATACTAGTTATCCTTATGAATACATATATGATTATTTTTTATAAGTTAAAACATAAATGATGTTCATTTAGATCATTTTTGTGGTTCTTTGATAATAACTACCTCATTTTGTTTAATAAATTAAAACCATGTGTAAAAAATAATTACATAACCATGAATTAGATATAAAAAAAATATTATAACCTTTTTCAACCATAAAAATAGTTTCATGACTAGGCACTATGGAATTAATGTAGATTGAAATCACATCATCCATAATGTCAGTAATTCGACACATCATGGACAATGTTTTAAATTCCATGAATAAGTGAAGAAGGAGAAGAATATTGATGAGCAATTTTCCATGAACATGATAAAATCCAGAATATACAAGTTTCTGGAGTTTTCTACCTCTTGGATAATATGAGGTGAGGAAATGTGAATAAAATAATGAAACTCCAAATAAACTAAAATCTACAAAATCTCTTATGAAAATTCGGAAGCCTAACGGTGTCACATAAAATTTCATAAAAGAGTTTGATGATATAAAGTGTTATCTCCTCACTCATACATAACTAGGAAATTAAGGGGATAATTTAATTAAATATCCCAACATAATACAAAGGGAATGAAAAATAATTACATAAAATGAATGAAAAGAATGAAAATAAAAGAGGATGTTTACCTCTTTACATCTTCCCCTTGAGATCCTTCTTAAGGCCTTTGGTGTTTGCCTTTTGGTTAGACCAGTAGCTCTAGGACGTGGGTAAGAGCATTTGGAGGAGTATTGGGCAGATCATAGGCATGGATCAAGGCTTGAGAAGTGTTGGAGGAAGAGTAGAATGAGGGTGGTGTTTATAGTGGAGGATAATGGGTGTTTTTCATTATTTTAATCTTAATTATAATATTTTTTTCTCAAGACTATGAATAATATAAATTAATGTGGAGAAAATAGTAATAATGGAATTTTATTTTGAACTAGGTTACCTTACATCATTTATGATGTCATAAATATAGTATTTTACTAATAATTTGAATATACGGTATTTTATCATATTTCACTATTCATCGAAAATTCATGAATTTCGGAAAAATCCGAAAAAACCACTCTTACCAATTTTCAAAAAGTAGAAATAAAAAATGAAATCCATTTTTTAAAAATATTTCTTAAAATATTATAAATTTAATTTTTATATAAAATCATACTTAATTCAAAAAATTAATGGTTTAAAAATTATAAGTGCTTTTATATCACTTGGAAATATTAACCAAGATGTCATTATCATAAATCCTTAAGAAAATAAAATAATTATACAATTTAAAATTCATTATGTTCATATTACTATTTATAAGATAATGTTACTATTCACCAAAAAAATATGTTGGTTCCATTAGACTCGAAATGACATACTGAACACAATTGTAGGTGATCATTTTCCAAAATTCAAAACATAGAAGTGGAATTTTTTTTTCTAATTGATAGTTATAAATATCTACATAAAACCATGTTTCATGCATTTCCATTTATTTTTTTTAAAACTGTGGGATGTTACATTATCCCCACCATCTAAAAATTTTGTCCTTGCAATTTTATTTACTTATTAAATATGTGAGGGTACCTTTCTCTCATAACATTCTCAGAGTCCCATGTTTCTTCTTCTACAATGTGGTTTCTCTGAAAAACTTTTACCTTGTGAATTACCTTATTCTGCAATACCTGTTTTCATCGATCAAGGACCTAAAATTGTTTCTCTTCATAAGAAAGGTTCTCCTCCAGCTTAATTGATTCTTGGCTCCATACGTGCGATGAATCTGGCACATACATCCTTAACATCGAAACATAAAAAACATTGTGTACCTAAGAAAAACTCGGAAGAAAATCTACTCGATATTCCACAGGTACAATTTTCTCCAGGATTTTCAATGGACCGATGAACCATAGACTTGGCCTTCCTTTCTTACATAAACACATCACACTTTTCCAAGGAGATATTTTAAGGAAAATATGTTCACCTACCTCGAAAGAGAAATCTTTCCTTCTGTTATCTACATAACTTTTCTACCTACTCTGAGCTATCCTTGTGTGCTGTTGGATAATATTAACTTTCTCAACTACTTCCCCTACAAGTTCTGGACCAATCAAATTTCATTCACAGACTTCATCCCAAAACGCTGTAGTCCAACACCGCTTTCTATAAAATCCCTCACAAGGTTCCATATGTATACTAGAATGAAAACTACTATTATAATAAAAATCAACTAAATAAATATGTTGAACCCAACATCCTTGGTATTCCATTGAATAAGCACGAAGAATATCCTCCAAAGATTGAATCATTCGTTCTGACTACCCATATGATTGATAATGAAAAGATGCAATGAAATTTAACTTTGTTCCCAACGACTTATGATGTCCCTTCCAAAAGATAGTAGTGAATCTAGTATCCTGATCAGATACAATAGAAAGAGTAACTCTATCTAACCTGACAATATCTTTGAGGTATAGTCGATAATGATGATCCAAAGGCATTGTATCTCGAATAGAAATAAAATTTTCAAATTCTTTCAACTGATCAATAATAACCCAAATCAGATTGTTTGCTCGATAAGTCCTTGGTAGTCCCACCAAAAATTCTATGGATACATTTTCACATTTCCACTCTTCCATTGGCAATGGATGAAGCACCCCCTTTGGTAACTGTGACTCCGATTTAACCTATTGAGATGTCAAACATTTCATTGTAAAATAAATAATATCTCTTTTCATTCCATCCCATAAATAATACTCCTAAAGGTATCTCTACATAATTGTACTGTAGGGATGAAATGAAAATGGAGAACAATGAGATTCACACAAAAAATCATTCTTCAACTAAGAATCACAATGCACGCATAACCTTTTCCCAAATCATAAAACAAAATCATTATCACTGTTAAATTCTAGAAACATATCCATATTTAACAATTTTACCTTTTGTGTGGCTCATGGTCTTCCTACTATGCTTACATAATTATGTTTGATAACTATGAATACAATGAAACCTAAGACAAAATAGTTGTATTTTATACACCAACAACTTGTAATCCAAAATTCCTTAAATCATTAATTAAGGGATCATTTTCTTAATTTACCATGCTTAATGATTCAGGATGTTTTAGAATCTAGGAATCCTCCACTTTGTTCCCTTTTATGAGATGGTAATTGATTGTGCAATCATAATCCATTGTCAATTCAAGCAATACACATTATCTCATGTTTAATTCCATATAAATGAATATATACATCAGACTTTTATAGTCTGTATATATTTGAAATTTCTTCTCGTATAATGAAGCCTCCAAATTTTCAATGCAAAAACAACAGGTACCAATTTCATACCATGTGTGGGATAATTTAACTCATGATGTTTTAGTTTTCCTGAAGCATAAGCAATTACCTGACCATTTCTACATCAAAACTCAACCAAATCCTTTCAAAGAAGTATCAATATAGAGGAAAAACTCAAAATTTCAATAAGTTAAGGACTAAGTTGGAGCATTCACCAAACTCTTCATTAGTTTCTGAAAACAACCATCACATTCCCCTATCTAAATAAATTTAACCCCTTTTGTGTTAACATGGTTATTAGGCTAGATAATCATGTAATTTTATTAACAAAACCTCAGTAATGACCTACTAATCCCAGAAAACTACGAATCTATTTATCATTTGTAGGTCTTGTCCATTCATGAACCACTTTTGTTTTGGTAGGATCAACTATTATTCCATCCGATTTTAAAATGTTCCCAAGAAAAGAAATCTATTTCAAGAAAAATCACACATTCTAAATTTCCAAAACAATTTCTTTTCTTTTAGGGTTTGTAAAATAACATTTAGATGTTTTCATGCTCTTCTTTACTCTTAGAAAATACCATGATGTCATCAATAAACACAACCAAAAACATAATTGAAGAACTCATGAAATATTTTATTCATAAGATTCAGGAATAAAACATGTGAATTAGTTATCCCAAACTGAATAAGAACAAATTCATAATGCACATATCTAGTACGAAAGGTTGTTTTCAGGATGTCATCCTTCTTCACCTTTAGCTGATGGTATTTGGATCCAATGTCAATCTTGGAAAAGTACTGAGATCCCTGGTACTTATCATACATGTCATCGATATGAGGAAAAGGATACTTGTTTTTAATATTTATTTTATTCAAAGCTCTATAATCAATGCAATGTGTCATGGAACCATCTTTCTTTCTAATGAATAAAACCGGAGCACCCCCTGGTGAAGTTCTAGGACAAATAAAGCCTTTATCAAGAAAATCCTATAACTAATTTTTCAATTCAATAGGTTCTATTTGAGCCATATGATTGGGGGGTTTTGAAATTGGGTTAGAATTATAGAATTAAGTCAATTGTGAATTCAACTTCTCGATCAGGTATGACAATATGGAATTCTCCAGGAAAAACATCAAGGTATTCGTTTACCATAGGCACATCATAAATCTAAAAAGTTCGATTATTTTTAATAATATGAACATGATAACTTTAATTTCCATCATTCAAAATTTCCTCAGCTTCCCAATATTTTATCAATTTTATTGTATTATTATTGTTTAAAAACTGAAAATCTTTCTTAAAAACAACTTCTTTTCCTCTACAATCAATCTTATCTTGATACATAAAAACTCAATCCATTCCCAGAATAACTTCAAACTCGAAATAGGGTAAAACTAAAAGGTTTTCAGGTAATTCCTTTCCATAGAACACAATATAAATATTCTTATATTTTCACTTTATTATAATATTTTCCACAAGTGTTTTAACAACATTTTCTAGTCTCATTGGTTGATGTGATATTTCTAAATTACAAGAAAATTCCTTGGAGATGAAGGAATTTGTAGACACCATATCAATCAAAACTATAGCAAAATCTGAGTGAATGAACCATGTACATGATAGAACTTCATTCGATGACCTAACAACTACTGAAGTAGTTTCAAAGGATATCACTACACCTTTATACTAATAGACTTTCTTTATTTCATCATTTGGACCTTTAATTGGGTAGGAATTTTCATTGATACCCATATCAAAACATTTAATACAATTTATAGTTTTCTTATCATGATTAGTCGTTGGATAATTTCGTTACAATCTTGGGCTGTATGTGTAGATACCCAAACCTGACGTACATATATATTACATTACTTTTGAGGAATATGTAATACATTACAATAATAGAGGCCCAATTACCGAATTAGTTTAGTGTCTTTGGACACTCGAAACATAATCTTCTAATCAGGGGGAAAGATCTTCAATATCTCCCATAAATATCTTCTCCTTTTGTTTTCTTACCTAAAACCATTATTTATATCCTAGGGAAAAGAAAAAATCAAAAGGGTGAACTCCAATGCTTAGTTAGGGTAAGCATGGAGAACATAAAAACAATCCATAAACAGTTGAACTTATAAACGTGAACATGGGAAATGACATAAATATTTGGAGTATATAAGTCATAGATCATAATAGAACATTAATCATGATAAAATATCATTGGAATAAAAAATATAATTGTGACAAACCATTAATAACATGTTATGATTTCCATAGAATCCAAGGAATTATTTCAAAGACCCTCATAGTGTACAAAGTCTATTACTGAACCGAGTTTACTTGTCATTCCAGCCCGGTATTACTGAAGTTTATTTTACTTTCTGTTCCTTCCATGTCTATCTCATGAGATATAAATCTTTACCCAATGCATTAGAGGGAGATATATGTCCCACCCATCTCATAATAAAATCATTCTTTCATGTGCCACAAAATAAACATAAAACATTCATCATAACCCAATGAATAAAATTGGTTTCATAAACATCAAACCATCATAACATAGTCCATATAAAATAAATGGAAATCATTTCTTCATAAAAAAAATCAAAGAATGTAAATAATAGATACATTAAGATTGAAATATAATCATACAAAATAATGTAATCTTATATGGGAATTAGTTTTGACAAAACACTTGAAATGAATTCTTTAGGAAAATATACGTTCTTCTTCCAAATCAGTTTCTTTTCACAAAATGTCATACAATTTAAAATGTAAAGGATTTTTGTTGAAAATAATCATGAAATATTGTAGATTAAGCTTCATGAAAAATAGGCGTTATGAAACCATAAAAATCTGTTCATGCCATATCATTTTAAAAAAACATTTTCCACGTACTTTTGCTGGAAAAGTAAAAAAGTACCACGTATGGTAAAAAAAAATATATTTCTTCCATACCTTGTGGTAAAAGTAAAAATAGGTTAAAAATGACTTTAAACATAAATTTAATAATAGTAAATACTTTATGAAAACATTTTTATAAAACACAGGCATTAATGGTAAATATAACCTGAGTAAATACTTACATATAAGCAATATCTGATAAAAGTGAGATTGCAAAATTATCCCTTACCTTATGTCCAATTTCTTCCATATGTGTCTGAGACTCATTTATATTGGGTTGAAAAATATAAATAAAATTTAACAGAACCATAATAATATTTATGATATCATATATGATTCATTTATGACTTTATCTTACCCTTTCATTTGTAAATTTCATGTTAAAGACGCGTTTTGGGTAAAATCATTTCATTTATCTTATGTGTTTGGACTTGTTATTTTTGATATTATTATTACTTATATCATAATTTAATAACTTCTAGAATGTAAAAAAAGCTTTATATATCATATATATTCAGTATATATATAATATTTAGATAAATGAAATGAAATACACTGTTCATGGAGACGGTAGACCATACGTACACACAAACACTGTTTTCATTTCCTTATTAAATTGAATGGAAATAAGTAGATGATATATATATATATCCAGTAGAATTATAATTTCATTTATTTAATGATTATTTATTATATATATACTTTATAATCATTCTTGAATTGTTAACATGGAGAATGAATCTCATCGCATCGTGGAGACGGTAATCCGTACGTACGCACGAGCAATGATATCATTTCCATAATTATTGAATGGTATTGTAGAGGATGATATAATATCATATAATTAGTATCATGTTATAATAATCATATATAGTTACTCTTTACACCATTATACCCATCTATGTAAGGTGGTGGTGGAAAATAGATTACACCACGACCTGGAGATAGTATTCCGTACGTACGCACGCGCGGTGATTTTGTTTTCCATAGGATGGATAGAAGGTGAAATAAGGTTGCCTAATATTTATAATGACATATCAGTATATTTGTGATACTAATGTTATTACATTATAATGAAAAAAAAATAATAAGATGTAGAAGAAGAAAAAATTTGATAGAATCGATAAAAGATATTACCTCTTCTTCAACACGCCTCTTCTAAACCTCCTCTTAGGGCACTAAAGTTGGTATTTGAAGAAGACTAGGACCTCTAGTATGTTTCTAGGGAAGTGTAGAAGAGAAATTGGTAGGGTTTGGCATGCTTGAAGGCTCAAAGTGGTGTGAGGAGGAGAGGGAGGAGGTTCCTTTTTATAAGAGAATAGAGGGGCACTTTTGGAATCCCCTAAAATATTAATTTATAATAAACTCAAAACCCACTTAACAACCTCCAAAAATGACTCAAATCCGAAAATTAGATGATATATAGTTGTAATAGCATCAAACAATAATATTTAGACATGTTGGTAATTTATTTTAAACCTTATCAATTTGATTTATCCTTATTTAATCTATTTAATTTTATTTTTGGTAATAATATTCCATATTTTAAATTGTTATAAATAATTACTTATTTGTTGTGAAGTTTCCGTAATTGGATACTTTATGAAATTTTAGACCTTATAAATTTCAAATTATAATTTTTAAATATTTTTTTGATTTTTAAACCATTTTATAATATGATAGTTTTACAAAATAATAATAGTGTCAATTTTGACAATATTCATTTATTTGAATTTAAATAAAATCAACAAAGAAGATATATTCAAAAAAAATATTTAATAGACTCATAACATTTATTATTAATCTAAAAAATACGTGGAGAACATTAATTAGTTCATATAATATTTATTTTAATATATTTCAAACCATTTAATTGATATATCAATCAATAAAATAATTTCAACATCACTATTGTGTCAAAATTAATGATAATAATTTTATCCCTAAAAATTCTAAATAAATTTAAATGATTTTGATAATTTTTTTATCTTTATGGAGACTGTTAATGTCCAAGGTTTTATGAAGTCTATCACTAAATTAAAATTATTACACTTATAAATATAAAAGAGTGACATGTTGTCACTTTATTTGGTTTTAATAATAATTATATAATTTTCATGGTACAAATTCCATGAAAAGAATCTATTCTGACCCTTAGGTGATACAGGTATACTTTTATACATCCAATATAATTTTTTCAGGTGTTAGGGTAATTTTATAATCTTATTTTTACCCATAATTACCCTATTTACCATTAACTGTAGTAAATAAAAATTACTATAGTTACTATTCATAACATAAAAAAAATAATAGTAAGCTATTAACATAATATGAACCCACTAAATCCAAATATGGAATCAATTTTTCAAAATTCAAAACACAAAAGTTCCAATAATTAATTTAAAATTAATCCCGTTGTTAAGAAAACGGGTTTTAAAACATAAAACTTTGTCAAAGATTGAAATGTTTTTACCTATGAATTCAATGTAAAATTAATTCTAATGACTTAAATTATATTAAATGGTAAAAATATATTATATTTATACTTTAAAACCATTCAATATTATAATTTATTCATATAAAGTTTCTCGATGAAAATGTTGTTTTTAATTAAAATTTACCGTATTTTAACTACTCATCATAAAATGAAACATAAAAGAAAAATATTAACAAATTAACCAAAGTAAATTTTTATATCCTTATTGAAATAAATTATTTTATTTCATCAAATTTAACTTATAAATGTGTCAAAAAAACTTGATTTATAGTGGGTGTTCCATCCAAAGGTAGCAAAACTGCATTTTAAAAAAATACTTATTTTACCCAAAATATTAATTTTGGTCTCATACCATGTTCTAGATAATGTGTAAGATGAATGATAATGTTATAAAATTAAAAATTTGGTTAATACTATTAATAACGACTAGTTCATAATAATATTACAAAATATATAGTTGTTTAGTGAAACTCGGTATTGTGTTCAACTCATACTATTGAGGAAGGACGCCCTTGCGTGCAACACAGGACAAGAATAGTGTTTTCATATAGTAAAAGCTAATAAGATTTTTTATATAGTGCAATCTAATCTTGGTGAAGTGTACAACACAAGACATCAAAGAAATTGAAAAGAATCTTTCTCATAAAATTTCGGGGTGATATATTTTACCCCACTTAAAATGAATTTCTCCCTCGAAATTCGTCGGGGTTATAAATGGTTTACTGCTGGAAGTTACTATTTTATTATATGACTTTATAACCCAGGGATACACGTCACGGAGGAAGAAAGTAGTGAAGGCCAAGGGCGTCCTTCCGGATTACATTGAAACATTCGAGTGGTAAAGAGTTAAGACTATCGTACACTATCAAAGTCTCCTCTGGCCTGCCCCCACGGGCCATCATATTAGCCGCAAAGTTGGATTCTCATACACTGTGATGGATCAAACTACCCTGGTTGGTCTCCACTTTCCACATTATATAAATATATATCAGATTCCAAGCAATGTCACAAGTCCCCTGGAGTGATCTGACTAGGACCTCTGAATCAGATTTGATCTCCGACACCCAAAGACCCCTCCTCCTGCAAAGCGTTACACCCGAGAGAAGGGCTCTAAACTTCGCGGCCATAGAAGAGCCTGGTTCATAATAAGCACTGAACTCTATGAGTACTGATCCCCAAAAATCCTGGAGAACACCACCACCCCTCATGATCCCCCCATGCATGAACCGTCTATGTTCAGTTTCAACCCGCTAGCCGGAGGCAGCCACCTTACCCATCTTCCTCTCTGCACGGTCTGAGTGAGCCGACCCTTAACAAGGTTCCCCAGAATACCTGCATGAACTCCATTCTTGAAAAGAGGATCAAGTTCAACGATGGTCAACCGCATACAGACCTTAAGAGCCAACAAAGATCTCCTTCCTCCTAACCGCACTTGGTTACGAGCTTCCCAAAGGGTCCAGCAAATAGCTATCAGGATGATGAATCCTGCCGAACGTTCCTCTGTTCTGTTACCAAATCCCGAAAACCAAGAAATAATATACTCGCGAGCCGAGAGATGTTCCCCAGACGAAAATATGTAATATGGAAATTGGGACCAAAGGAACACTTCCCATCTCCCCTAAAAAATCAAATGTCACGTTGCTTCCGATTCCGGTCTCTCGCAGCAGTAGCAACGTGATGCCATAGAGATCCCTCTCTTCTGAATGTTTTCCTCTGTTGGTAACGCTCGGTTTTGAGTCCTTTACATGAGGAAATGCATTCTTGTTGGGATTTCTTTACACCACATGAGCGTCTCCCCTACCACCCCATTACCACTCCTCTGCTCAATTCTCCTGAAACCATTCAAATTAAAATGCCTCGATCCAACTTCTGTAAAACAACACCGGTCTGGTTCGTCACTCATGACAACACTGTTAAATAGATTAAGTTGCGATGGGTTAAGGTTATCTTGTATAAAGTCATACCTCCCGCACGCCTCCCTGAAGGATATGTCGGGCAGAGGGCATCCCTCAAAACAGAGCCTCTCTTTGGTCCAAGCATCCTTCCAAAAACTGATCTCCCCGCGTCCTATCACCCACCTGGTGTAATCCTGTAGCACCTCCATATGGGAGGCAATACACTTGGTGAGGCCCGTCACGCCGCGCATGAAAGGTAATCCATGGACACCATATCTTGATCTGAAAAACTTTTCCCAGAGAGTTTTACCGGCAATCACCTCCCAAGCCAATTTTGCTTGCATTCCCCGAATGGATTCGTGAATATCCTGAAGACCAACCCCACCCTCTTCCACTGGTCGGTCCATCCTCTTCCAAGATTCCCAGTGGCATCTCCCCTCCCTCTTCGCATCCCAAAAGAACGACGTGATAATATGTTCGATCCTCTCCACAGTGCCCTTCGGGGGTTTGATGATGGAAAATACGTACATGGGAATCGACAGAAGAACGCTGTTAATAAGCATGATCCTACCCCCAAAGGAGAGCATCTTGTTTTTCCAGTTAAAAATTCTTCCCAAGATACGATCGAGAATCTCGTTGAAGTGGTTATTCAAAATCCTCCCACTCGACAAAGGGACTCCTAAGTATATAACAGGAAGTTGTCTCTGTCCACAACACAGGGTCTCCTGCATGAGTCTGCATCTCCGTCCCGAGCATTTTTTGGATATGAACAGGTGACTTTTCGACCGATTGATTGACTGCCCACTTAGTTCTCCATACTTAGACATAATTCCCTTCATAGTGTTCAAGGATATCTTCCCTCCATTAGAAAACAGTAAAATGTCATCTGCAAACATCAGGTGAGACACACTCGGTACATTCCTTCTACCGTAAAAAGGCCTCAGCCTTCCCTCTGCCAAACCCTTCATCAAGTTTCTGGATAAGGAATCTTGGGAAAGAACAAATAAGGTAGGGGATAGTGGGCCTCCATGTCAATCCCCCCTCACCGATTTAAAAAAACCAAAGCACCTCCCCAGCAGAGATATTGACATCCAGGGGGAGGCAAAACACCTGAAGCAAATATCACAAAACTGCTCCTGGAAGCCAAAACTCCTCATGACTCGTAAAATGAAGCCCCATTCCAGATTTTCATAGGCTTTTCTCATATCCACCTGCCAGATGACATTGGAGCCTACAGTCTATTTGTTTAGATCATGTACCAGCTCGCTTGCAATTCCTACTGCTCCCTGTATACCCCTCCCTTTAATAAAATTGTGTTTCTCTTCTCAGAATAACTTAGGAATCACATTGGCTAATCTTCTGCCAATGACCATTGCCATAATTTTATAAGAAACATTACACAAAAAAATCGGTCTGAAGTGACTAACCAGCGTGGGGTCATTGATCTTCAGCACCAGCACCACCCTAGACGAAGAGATCCCCCTACATAAGGAGGCCCCCCGAAAGAAGTGTTGTATAGCTTCCACCATGCATGGTCCCACGAATTACCAAGCGGCGCTGAAGAAATACGCCGTGAAGCCATCAGGTCCGGGTGCACTCTCTTTCGGCATGCTTCCCAGGGCCTCCCTAATCTCCTTTTCTTGTGAAATAATAGACATATACTCACTCTCGGATTGGGTTATCATCGCAGGTAGACCCTCCAAGAAGTCAGAGTCCCCTAAAGACTCCCTACGGAAACCAGATGAGACCTCCCCTGCCCATATACCCTCGAAATGATTCAACATAGCATTGCCAGCCTCCATTATGTCTGAAGTGAAAACTATGTCCCCCCTTTTAATATTAATCTCCATACTCCTCCTCTCTTTGATACATGCCTGAAAGAAGGCAGTGTTCCGGTCTCCCTCCCTCAGCCATCGCACTCTGGACCGTTGAAGATAATCTCGCTCCATATCCAACAGTCTCTCAGCCAACACCACATTTTTCTCACAAAGGATAGCAAAAATGCCCTCATCCCAGGACATCTGGAGCTGTTCTTCCAGCCTGCTAACCTCTTATTGTAAATTAGTTACCCCGTTGTGCCAATCTGGTTGCTCCACAAGACACTATATGATGCTATGTTTGATCCTTCTGAGAAGATTTACCAGGCCTCCCCATGACCCCTCGCTCTCATCCAGCAACCAAGACACTTTCATCATCTGCATGAAAGCACTGTCTTTATGCCATTCACTCGAATAGTGGAAACCCTGGCCAACCACCGCTTGACGTTTAATCTCAAATAATAGTGGAGCATGATCCGATAGGATATGAGGAAGATGTGTGACTGAGGTCTTTGAGTACATATCCAGCCCATGCAAGTTGGTAAGCCATCTGTCCAGACGACACCTGATCATGTTCTGCCCTCTCCGGTTATTGCACCACGTATACTTTGACCCTCCAAAGCCTAAATCCAGCCGCCCTTCATGTAACAAGCACTCCTTGAATTCCATCATTCCATCCAGAATATCACCCCTTCCTACCCTCTTCTCAGCAATGTCCACCACCGTGTTGAAGTCACCTCCCACGAACCACGGTAATGAGCCAGCTTGAACCATCTTCAAATGAGTCCATAGCTCCCTCCTTTCCAACGCCTTGTTACTCGCATACACAAGAGAGATGAGAAAGAAGAAACCACCCACCTCAATCTTCATGTCCATGCACTGTGGGGTTACACTAACCACCTCAACCGAAAGATTCTTCTTCCATCACACCTAGATTTGAAAATTAACAGGCCCACCGTGAAAATATCCCGGGAAACCCATTTTCTTCACTACTCTCAGAAGCTTGCATGCATCCTGCTTCGGCTCCAAAATCACCAATAAATAAGCCTTGGTTTTCCTACACTCCAAAGAAATGAAGGCTCTCTTAGCCTGGGCCCCCAGACCTTGAGCATTCCAGACAATGGTAGAGAACATCACTATATAACCTTACGAGGTTTATGGACCACTGAAACTTCCAAACTGGTTTGCACCAGTACTCCCTTCCCCTTAGACCTCGATCGAGTGATAGGCCCCCGACACGCCATCCAAGTCATTACCCCGAGTCACTGCTAAAGCCCCTTCCTCACTCAGAGCATCCAACTCCTCCATTTGAGGTCGCCTGCCAGAATGAACACGAGGTGGCTCCGCTTCCAACTCTCCCTCGAACAGAGATAGCAACACCCTTCTCTGCGGGGACCAGCAAGAGAACATCACTTCCTTCGCCACACCCTTTTTCCCGCTGAGAGACTCCACATAATTTCTAGAGGAAACCAAAAGCTTGTTCACAAGGCTATTCTGAATCGCCTCTGGAGACAGTTGCATCGAGATACCAAAGGCAGAGGGGGAGGGAGAAAGAATTTTGGCCAGATTACCCAACGAAAAAGGTGTTTGAACCTCCACCTCCCTTACCGACACGTCTTTCTCTCCCCGGGGAGGTGTTTTCCTTTGCGCCACCTGCCCCGGAGACCAAGAGATGAGATCCCGACTCCTAGAGGAAAAATCCGACCGAGCCTCAGTGGTGTCAGACCTCGTTTCCCCATAGGGATTTCCTGATAAGCCAACTCTACTATGTATATTAAAATTTGGAACCTCTCGGGGCCTAACGGTAGGATCCAAAGTTCCTCCCCCACCCGACTCCATTAGATCCTAACCCGGTTTCCCCGCCAGATCGCTACCGAAGGTCTACGCCACCTCCCTCCGTCGCCGGTAGCTCATCACTTCATGGCCATGCAGACCACATAGCACACAGAAGCGGTGAAACCGACGGTAAAACAACTTCTGCTTCCAAAAAAACTCATCTTCGGATTCAAGCTGCACCATGGATGGTCTCTTCAAAGACAAGTCCATTTCAACACAGATCTGGGGGCTCAACGCCGCCTTGAGCCTCCTAGTGTCATCATCCACACAAAGGAAGGACCCCAAAGAGTTGTCGACTTCTTTCAAGATCGTCGGGTTTTGAAATGGCAGAGGAAGACCAGGTAGCGATAACCACACCGCCTCATAAGAGGATTCATTCCCATGGTGGCAATCCAACGACCACCTAGACAGAGAGAAACTCCAAGCACCACATCTACGAGCTCCCCATGCCCAAGCTTTGACAAAGTCGTCTCTAGAGGCAAGATGAACACAGAATGCTACCCTCGACAGGATAGAAACCGCCGCTGGCTGTGACAACCCCCAGAAATCAACGAAGCTCCTGAAAAGACTAAGGGGAGGTTTGGAACACACAAAACACGCCACCAGAGTGAGCTTATGGAAATCCTCCGCCTCCTGTTTCTCACATGACGAAAAGCTAACCACCGGGACCTCCGAGACCACCTTAGGAACCTCTGGTCCCAACACGGTCGGCGGGACCTCCAAACAATCCCGTCGTTCCGGCGAAACCCCACCTCCATGGATACCTTTACACAACACATCCTTGAAAGAGGCCCCTGGAAGATCTCGAACCCCAACCCCCCCAAAAATAGCCTCCAAAACTCCTGAAGAAACCGCCGCCGAATCCTCACCTTCGGGAAGCTGAGCAGGATCCATGTGAGTGTGGTCGTACCTACATCCTTCCTACTTGAAAGTTTCTATCATAGAAACCCACATCGTAAAAAGAAATACCAAAACATAATTTTAAAAACTAAATTATGAAACATAACGGTTACCCAAATTAACTCATCACTAGGTTTCCACATAAGAGAATATAGTTGAAAATATGGATATGGAAGAGAAATCCAACCATCATGTTCTGATGGAGAGTGGTAGAGAACATGGATATGAAAAGGCCAATAATCACAATGGAATAAATTGGTTATGTTCTAAGGTACCATATAATTCATCAAATATGAGGGTACTAGGACAACATTGTTTGGTTTTCAAGATCATTTACCTAATGATGATGAATTTTTGTATAAGGATAAGGACTTACATGATTTCAGTGTATGTCGTTGTTGGTCATTCCATGAAAAATTTCCACTTAATCTCTTATTTATTGAAATGAAGTTGAATTTTCCCTTCTTGAAATGTTTCCATATTGTTCAATAGAATAATAGGTTATTCTATCCATCTCAAGAAGTTAGAAAATGTTATTAAATATACATAAGTCCATCTATGGTTGGATTAACTGTATATGACTCCTAAAATGGACTTATACTTAAACTATAATACCGATTAATAAAATAAAACTAATATCTACCAACCAGTCAAATCCTGTAGGCCAGTGGTAGGCGATAATGGTATGTCACACTTTGATTGGGGGTTCGATTCCCACAACCTTGTCCAACGCGACGGGTTGTCGTCCATCCTGTAGGTTTTCCTTTTTCTAAAACATCACCATCATAACATTCCAGAAATAATATCGAAAAAAGGTTCTATCCCTAAACAATAATATTTGAGGTCTAACTTAATCCATTCCAATCATTAGGCTTATCCAAAATACTTTCATCCAATCTCATAGTATAAAGTAAAAAATTACTTTAAATGTCATCTACTGAGCATGTGAATACCATCATTTATCATACGATATATCTTATTGGTCGCATTCCAAACATGTGAATACCATAATCATGTATTCTCTTGAAAAATGAATACCCATTGAACCTTAGTGAAAACATGAATGATGTAAAAAGTTAACTCTTTCCACATACCAAAATACCAAAAAATATATATACTCAAATCATGATTTCACATTGTCCTTTTATCAGTCATGAGCTAATGAATACTATCAATCATATTATTTTCTCCTTATCCCTTCATTGTGCGTATAACATATTCTTTAAAAAAATATTTCAATCACTTTCCATGTTTACCGGTACCATAATAACAATGAAAACCACAATAAACCAATATATAGATTTTACAATATTCCACGATACTATAAATGAGATACCATAACATTATTTTTGAATATAATTACATAAACGCTTAATCATTCCACCACATTGTTGGCATACTCAACATCACCAATAGTGATAGCATGTGACTTCACTTTGTCCTTTTCCTTATGTGTTTGTTGATGTTGATCATCATTAACCCTTGTATTAGGCATTGGATATCATAATTCCATATTTCCTTTCACTTGTAGAATTGAAGTGTTGGTGGAGCATTCTCTATAGTATTTTCTCTATTCACATAATTATAAACCTTTTTCCCATTAGTTAGACACTCAGCTGCTTGATGACTTTCTTTTCCACACCTGAATCATTTTCTAGTACCCTTTAGTCATTCTCCACCAGGATTATTTCCACACTTTGAGCATAAAGAAACATTCACCTTCTTTTCACCATTGTTCTGAGATTTTTCCATGAACTCCATCTTTGATTTTTTGTCAAAACCATGAGATGGATATATAAAACCAACTTATGGTTCTACCTTGATAGCATAATGCACAATTTATTCATTGCTATTGAAGTCTCTTATAGCTAATTCCCTTCTAAGACTTGGTTTTAAGCCACTGAAGAATCTATCAATTTTACCTTCAGGTTGGATGATAAAGCCAAATGCATACCTTCCATTCCTTCTAAAATTTGCCGCGTATATACTAACATATTAATCATCCTTTTTCATAATACCAAGGAACTCCTTTTCCATCTTTGTTCAAAGAATATGAGGGAACTACTTATTGAAAAATAAGTTCTTAAACTCATCCCATTCCATGGATTCAATTTCATCTTGTGGCCACGTAATCTTAATTAGATTCCACTGCTGGTCTGCTTCACCTTCTAAATGGTAAATAGCTAGAAAGACTTTTTCATGTTTTAAACAATGAAGTATGGAAAATATCTTTTCAATGGTACTGATCCATTATTCAGTAACAAGTGGATCAGAATACCCACTGGAAGAAGGTGGACATTTCCTCATGAAGGACTCAATAGTATATTGTTCCCTTCTCTGATAGTTTGGATGTCCATAATGATTCATATCTTGTGTAAGTATAGAAATAATATTTTTCACTCTATCTCCCATATAATTGGTTTGTTCAGGAGGATAATTTTTTCATTTTCCATTACATTGATCAGCACGATCCCTTTGGGTTCTAGCCATCATCTAAGACCCAAAAAGAATAGTGTGAAAGGAAAAAATCATGCTTGGAAAGAAACATAATAAATGGGGAGTAACTTCAATATATAAAATATTTGGTTTAATTTTAATATCGTTTCCATAATTCTAGGACTATAACCTATACTTATACGTAACCATAGAGACATGCCTAGACATACCTTAGAAATATCTCTAGGGATTTCACTAAAATTTTAGAATCCATGTTTCCAAAGGTTAAATAAACCTTCGCTCTGATACCAACATTAGAGACCCAAACATGATGTAAATTGACGTTACATTACTTCTGTTGAATACTTAATACATTACAAAAAAATACGCCCAAAGACCGTATTAGTTTAGTGTCTTTGGAAACTCAGAACATAATCTTCTAATCATTATTAAAGATCTTCAACATCTCCCATAAATATCATCCCCTTTTGTTTTCTTACCTAAAACCGTTATTTATATCTAGGGTAAAAGAATACATAAAAATGGTGAGGTCAAATTCTCAGTAAGGGTAAACATGGAGAACATAAAAACAATCCATAAACAGTTGAACGTAAAAACATGAACATAAGAAATGACATAAATCTTTGCAGTACACAAGGCATATATAATAAAGGAACATTAATCATGATAAAATATCATGGGAATAAAAAATGTAATTGTGGAAAACCATTAAGCACAAGTTATGATTTCCATATTATCCAATGATTTGTTTTCTAGACCATCATAGTGGACAAAGTCCATTACTAAACTGGGTTTACTTGCCGTTCCAGCCCTGTATTACTAAACTGGATTTTACATGCCGTTCCAGCCATGTCTATCTCATGAGATATAAATCTTTACCCAAAAAATTTGAGAGATATATATGTCCCACCCATCTCATAATGAAACAATTCTATCGTGTGCCACAGAATAACATAAATCATTCATCATAACCCAATCAATAAAATGGGTTTCATAAACATCATACCATCATAACATCATCCATATAAAAAAATGGATATCATTTCATCATAACAAAAATCAAAACATGTAAATAATAGAGTCATTATTCTTGAAACATAATCATACTAAATAATGTTATCTTAGATGGGAAATAGTATTGACAAAACACATCAAATGAATTCTTGAGGAAAATATCCTTTCTTCTTCAAAATCACATTCTTTTCACAAAATGTCATTCAATTTTAATAGAAATTGATTTTTTTTGAAAATAATCATGAAATATTGTAGATTAAGATTCATGAAAATTTGGCGTTATGAAATAGTAAAAATTCGTTCATGTCGTATAAGATAAAATAACATTCTTTTCATACTTTTTCTGAAAAAGTCAAAAAGTACCTTGTATGGTAAAGAAAAGAAAGATTCCTTCCATACCTTGTTGTAAAAGTAAAAAATGGTTAAAAATAAATTGAAACATAAATGGAAAAAAAGTAAACACTTTATGTAAAAATTCTTATAAAACACGGACATGGATGGAAAATATAACTCCAGTAAATACTTAAATATAAGCAATCTCGGATTAAAATGAGATTGTAAAATTATCCCTTACCTTATGTCCAATTTCTTCTATATGTGTCCGAGAATCCTGTATAGTGGGTTTAAAGATATTATAAACTTGTAAAAAATCCATAAAAATATTTAATATATCATATATGATTTACTTATGACTTTATCTTACCCGTTCATTGGTCAAATTCATGTTAAAGCCGCTTTTTGGGTAAAATCATTTCATTTATCGTACGTATTTGCACTTGTTGTTCTTGATATTATTATTACTTATATCATGATTTAAATACTTACATAATGTAAAAATGATTTATATATCATATATATTCATTATTTGTATATAATTGATAGATAAATGAAATGAAATACACCGTTCATTGAGATGGTAGACCGTACGTACGCATAAACGCTGTTTTCATTTCCTTATTGAATTGAATGGAAGTAAATAGATGAAACATATATATATATATATATCCATTAGAATTATTATGTCATATATTTCATTATTATTTATTATATATATACTTTATAATCATTCTTGAATGGTTAAAATGGAGAATGAATATCATCATGTCGTGGAGATGGTCATCTGTACGTATGCATGAGCGATGATGTCATTCCCATAGTTATTTAATGGTATTATAGAGGATGATAGAATATATTATAATTATTATCATGTTATAATAATCATATATATTTACTCTTTAAACTATTATACCCATCCATGTAAGGTGGTGGTGGAAAACAGATTACACCACAGCGTGGAGATGGTATTCCGTACGTACGCACGTGCGGTGATTTTGTTTTCCATAGAATGGATAGAAGGTGAAATAGGGTAGTTTCATTTTTATAATAACATATCATTTTCTGTATGATACTTATGTTATTACTTTATAATGAAAAAAATAAATAAGAGGATGTATAAGAAAAAATAAATTTGAAAGAATCGGTAATGGATATTACATCTTCTTCGACACGCCTCTTCTAATCCTTATCTTAGGGAACTAAAGTTGGTATTTGAAGAATACTAGGACCTCTAGTATGTTTCTAGGGAAGTTGAGAAGATAAATTGGTAGGGGTTGGCCGAGCATGAAGGCCGAATGTGGTTTTAGGAGGAGAGGGAGGAGGTGCCTTTTATAAGAGAGGAGAGGGGCACTTTTGGAAACCTCTAAAATATTAATTTATAATAAACTCAAACCCCACTTAACAACCTCAAAAAACGACAAAAATCCGAATATTAGATGATATAGGGTTGTAATCATATCAACCAATAAGATTTAGAAATGTTGGTAATTTATTTTAAACATTAGAAACTTGATTTATCCTTATTTAATCTATTTAATTTTATTTGTGGTAATAATATTCTAAATTTTAAATTGTTATAAATAATTAATTATTTCTTTTGAATAGTCCATAATTAGTTACTTTATCACATTTTAGACCATATAAATTTCAAATTATAATTTTAAAATATTTTTTTGATTTTTAAACAATTTTATAATATGTTAGTTTTATAAAATAACAAATGTGTCAAGTTTGAGACTATTAAATTACTTGAACTTTAATAAAATCCAAAAAATTATATATTCGAACCAAAATATTTAATAGACTCTTAACATGTCATATTAATCTAAAAAATTTGTGGAGAACATTAATTAGTTCATATAATATTTATTTTAATATTTTTAAAATCATTTACTTGATATTTCGATCAATAAAATAATTTCTCCATCAATATTGTGTCATAATTAATGATACTTATCTAATCCCTAAAAATTCTAAATAAATTTAAATGATGTAGATAATTTTATTATATTTCTAGAGAATATCTAAGTTCTATGTTTTATATATTTTATCATTAAATTAAAATTATTAAACTTATAAGATATAAGAGAGTGACATGTTGTGACTTTCTTTATTTTTAATAAAAATTATATAATATTCGTGGTCCAAAGCACATGAAATGAATATATTCCGAACCTTAGGTGATATGGGTCTAATTTTATTCATCCAAGTGAATTTTTTCAGGTGTTAGGATAATTTTATAATCTTTTTTTACCCTTAATTTCCCGATTTACCTATAACTGTATTAAATAAAAAATACTGTAGTTACTATTCATAATATCAAAAAATAAAAGTAGCCCATTAACATAATTTGGATCCACTGAATCCAAATATAGAATCCATTTTTTAAAACTCAAAACAGAGAATTTGTAGTAATTAATTTAAAATTAATGATGTTATTAAGAAAACGGTTTTCAAAAGTTAAAACATTGTCAATGATTGAAATGTTTTTACCAATGAATTCAATGTAAAATTAATGCTAATGGCTTAAATTATATTAAATGGTAAAAATATATTCTATTTATAATTTAAAAACATTAAATATTATAATTTATCAATATATGTTTTCTCGATGAAAAAAGTCATTTTTAATTAAAATTTTGCATATTTTCACTATTCATCAAAATATGAATGTTAATAGAAAAATAATAAAATTTATACAAAGTAAATTTTTATATCCTTATTGAAATAAATAATTTTCTTTCATCAAATTTAACTTATAAATGTGTCAGGAAACTAGATTTATAGTGGGTGCGCCATCAAAAGGAGGCAAAACCGCATTTAAAAAGAACTTATTTTACCCAAAAAAATTATTTTGTTCGCATACCATGTTCTGGATAATGTGTAAGATGAAGGATAATGTTATAAAATTAAAAATTTGGTTATTACTATTCATAAAATCTAGTTTATAATAATATTAAAAAATATATCATTGTTTAGTGAAACTCGGTATTTTATACAACACACGCTATTGAGGAAGGTTGCCCTTGCGTGCAACACAAGCCAAGAATAGTTTTTGCATATACAACAAGATAATATAGTGTTGTGTATAGTGAAATATAATCTTGGTGCAGCTTACAACACAAGACATCAAAGAAATTAAAAATAATCTTTATCATAAAATTTTGGGGTGGTATATTCTAACCCACTTAAAATGAATTTCGCCCTCGAACATTGTTGGGGTTATAAATGATTTAATACTTGAAAGATTCCTTCATAGAAACCCAAATTGTAAAAAGTAATACCAAAACTTAATTTTCAAAACTAAAGTATGAAACGTAATGGTTACCCAAATTAACTCATCACTGGGTTTCCACATAAGAGAACATAGGTGAAAATATTGATATAGAAGAGAAATCTAACCGTCATGTTCTGATAGAGAGTGGTAGAGAACATGGATATGAAAAACCCATCTATCACAAAGCCATAAATTTTTTATGTTATAAGGTACCATATAATTCATCTAATATGAGGTTACTAGGACAACATTTTTTGGTTTTCAATATCATTTATGTAAATTTGATGAATTTTTGCATTAGGATAAATACTTACTTGATTTCAGTGTAATGTCTTCATTGGTCATTCCCTGAAAAATTTCCACTTCATCACTTATTTTAATAAATGAAGTTGAATTTTTCCTTCTTGAAATGTTATCATATCATGCGATAGAATGATACGTTATTCCTTCTTTCTCAAAAAGTTAGCAAAAGTTATTAAATATACATAAGTCCATCTATGCTAAGATTAACCGTATATGATTCCAAAAATGGACTTATACTTCAACTATCATACATGTTAATAAAATAAATGTATTTTCTACTAACCAGGGACATCCTATAGGCCAGTGGTAGGCGATAAAGGCATGCCGCACATTGGTTTTGGGTTCGATTCCCAAAACCTTGTCTGATGTGATGGGTTTTCATCCATCCTGCAGGTTTTCCTTTTTCTAAAACATCACCATTATAATATTCCAAAAATAATATAAAAAAAGGTCCTTAGCCTTAAAAAATATTATTTGACGTCCAACTTAATCAATTCCAATCTTTAGACTTATCCAAAATTCTTCTATCCAATCTCATAGTATAAATTAAACGTTTACTATAAATGTCATCTATGGAGCATGTGAATACCATCATTTATCATACGATATATCTTTTTGGTCGCATTCCAAACTTATGAATACATTAATCATGTATTATTTTGAAAAATTAATACCCATTGAATATTAGTGAAAACATGAATACTGTCAAAAGATAACTCTTTCCATATACCAAAATTCCAAAAAATCTATATACTCAAATCATGGTATCACTTCGTCCTTTTATCAGTCATGAGCTCATGAATAATATCAATCATATTATTTTCTCATTATCCCTTCATTATGAGCATATAATCTTCTTTACAAAAATATTTCAATCAATTTTCATGTTTACCAGTACCATAATTATTTGAAAACCCAAATAAAACAATACATAGATATTCCAATATTCCACGATACTTTAAATGAGATACCAAAACATTGTTTTGGAATCCAATTACATAAACACTTAATCATTCCACCACATCATTGTCATACTCAAGATCGCCAATAGTGATCGCATGTGACTTCCCTTTGTTCTTTTCCTTATGTGGTTGTTGATGTCGATCATCATTAAACCATGGATTATGGCATTAGTTATCATAATGTCCCATTTCCTTGCACTTGTAGTATTGAAGTGTTGGTGGAGAATTCTCTATAGTATTTTCTCTATACACTTCATTAGAAACCTTTTTCCCATTAAATCGGCACTTGGCTGCTCGATGACCTTCTTTTCCACACCTAAAACATATTCTAGTACATTTTAGACAATCTCCAGCATGCTTGTTTCCACACTATTAGCATAAAGAATCATTCACCTTATTTTCACCATTGTTCTGATATTTTTCCTGGAACTTCGTCTTTAATTTTTTTTCAAAACCATGAGATGGATATGTAACACCAACTTCCAGTTCTACCTTGATAGCACAACACACAATTTCTTCATAGCAATTGATGTCTCTTATGGCTAATACCCTTTTAGGACTTGGTTTTAAGCCACTGAAGAATCGATCAATTTTACTTTCAGGTTGGATGATAAAGCCAGATACGTACATTGAAAGCCTTGTAAAATTCAACTTGTATATACCAAAAAATTCATCATACTTTTGGTTAAGATCATAGAACTCCTTTTCCATCTTTGTTCGAATAATACGGGGGAATTACTTATTGAAAAATATGTTCTTGAACTAATCCCATTCCATGGATTCAATTTCATCATGGGGCCTCGTATTCTTAATTAGAGTCCACCACTGGTCTAATTCACCTTTTAAATGGAAAATAACCGGAATGACTTTTTCATGTTCTGAATAGAGATGTATGGAAAATATCATTTCAATGGTACTAATCCATTGTTGAGTAACAAGTTGATTAGAAGACCCACTGAAAGACGGTGGATGCTTCCTCATGAAGGAATCAATTGAATATTGTTCCCTTCTCTACTCATTTGGATTTACAAAATTATTCATAGCTTGTGTAATTATAACAATAATATTTTTCACTCCATCTCCCATAACATTGGTTTGTTAAGGAGGAAAATTATTGCGTTGTCCATTACATTGATCAACAAGGTTCCTTCAGGTTCCAACCATCGTCTAAAACCCAAAAAGAATAGTGTGAGACGAAACAATAATGATAGGAAAACAAAATAATAAAGGAGGAGTACCTTCAATATATAACATATTATGTTTAATTTTATGATCGTTTCCATATTTCTAGGACTATATCCTATACTTATACTTATCCTTAGAGACATCCCTAGACATACCTTAGAAATATCTCTAGAGATTTTGCTAATGTTTTCACATCCTACATTCCAAAGGTTAACTAAACCTTCACTCTAATACCAATTGTAGAGAACCAAACATGACATACATAGACATTACATTACTTTTATGGAATAACTAATACATTACAAAAAAAGACGCCCAATGACCTTATTAGTTTAGTGCCTTTGGAAACTCGGAACATAATCTTATAATCATAGTGAATGGTCTTCAACATCTCCCATAAATATATTTTCCTTTTGTTTTCTTTCCTAAAACCATTATTTATATACTGGTTCAAAGAAAACATATAAAGGGTGAGGTAAAATTCTCATTAAGGGTAAACATGGAGAACATAAAAACAATCCAAAAATAGTTGAATGTAAAAACATGAACATAAGCAATGACATAAATCTGGGTAGTACATAAGGGATAGATCATAAAGGAACATTAATCATGATAAAATATCATTGTAATAAAACATGTAATTGTGGAAAACCATTAAGCACATGTTATGATTTCCATAGTATCCAAGGCATTGTTTCCAAGACCATCATTGTGGTCATAGTCCATTATTAACCCGGTTTACTTACATTTCAAGCCTTGTATTACTGAACCAGATTTTACTTGTTGTTTCAGCCATGTCTATCTCATGTGATATAAATCTTTTCACAATTAATTGAAGGGATATATAGGTCCCAACCATCTCATAATGAAATAATTATTTCGTGTTCCACAAAATAAACATAAATCATTCATCATAAACCATTGAATAAAATGGGTTTCATAAACATCATCCCATCATAACATAATCCATATAAAACAAATGGATATCATTTCATCATAAGAAAAATCAAAACAAGTAAATAAAGGATACATTATGATTGAAACATAATCATACTAAATAATGTCATCTTATATGAGAAATAGTTATGATAAAACACTTGAAATGAATTTTTCAGGAAAATATCCTTTCTTCTTCAAAATCAGTTTCTTTTCACAAAATGTCACGCAATTTTAAAAGAAATGGATTTTTGTTGAAATTAATCATGAAATATTGTAGATTAATCTTCATGAAAATTAGGAGATATGAAACCCTAAAAATTCGTTCTTTTCGTATAAGTTAAAAAAACATTCACCTCGTTCTTTTTCCAGAAAAGTCAAAAAGTCCATTGTATGGTAAACAAAAGAAAGATTCCTTCCATACCTTGTGGTAAAAGTAAAAAAAGGTTAAAAATGACTTTAAACATAAATGGAAGAATATTAAACACTTTATGAAAACATTATTATAAAACATAGACATGGTTGGTAAATATAACCCTAGTAAATACTTACATATAAGCAATCTCAGATAAAAAAAGAGATTGAAAAATTATCCCTTGCCTTATGTCCAATTTCATCCTTATGTGTACAAGAATCCTGTATAGTGGGTTTAAAAATATTATAAACTTGTAATAGATCCATAATAATATTTATGATATCATATATGATTCACTTATGACTTTATCTTACCTGTTCATTTGTTAATTTCATGTTAAAGACGCATTTTGGTTAATCCTTTCATTTATCGTAGGTGTTTGGACATGTTGCTCTTGATATTATTATTAATTATATCATGATTTACTTACGTACAGAATGTAAAAAAATTATTTATATATCATATATATTCATTATATATATAATGTATAGATAAATGAAATGAAATACATCGGTCATGGAGACGGTAGACCGTATGTATGCATGAACGCTGTTTTCATTTCCTTATTGAATTGAATGGAACTAAGTATGATGAAATATATATATATATATATATATATCCAGTAGCATTATTATTTCATATATTTCATTATTATTTATTATATATATACATTATAATCATTCTTGAATGGTTAACATGGATAATGAATCTCATCGCGTCGTGGAGACGGTAATCCGTACATACGCACAAGCGATGATATCGTTCCCACAGTTATTGAATGGTATTTTAAAGGATAATATAATATCTTATAATTAGTATCATGTTATAATAATCATATATAGTTACTCTTTACACCATTATACCCATCCAAGTAAGGTGGTGGTGGAAAACAATTTACACCACGACGTGGAGACGGTATTCTGTACATACGCATGCGCGGTGATTTTGTTTTCCACAGGATGTATAAAATGAGAAATAGTGTAGTTTAATATATATAATAACATATCATTATATGTGTGATACAGATGGTATTACATTATAATGACACAAATAAATAAGGGAAGTAGAATAAGAAATAAATTTGAAAGAATCAGTAAAGGATATTACCTCTTCTTTGACGCGCCTATTCTAAACCGCCTCTTAGGGCACTAAAGACGGTCTTTTATGAAGACTAAGACCTTTAGTATCTTTTTAGGGAAGTGTAGAAGAGAAATTTTCTGGGTTTGGATGAGCATGAATTCTCAAATTGGTGTGAGGAGGTGAAGGAGCAGGTGCATTTTTATAAGATAGTAGAGGGGCAGTTTGGGAAACCTCTAAAATATTAATTTATAATAAACTCAAACCCCACATAAAAACATATAAAAATTACTAAAATAGTAATATTAGATGAGATAGGGTTGTAATATCATCAACCAATAGGATTTAGACATTTTGGTAATTTATTTTATCCTTATCAACTTGATTTATCATTATTTAATCTATTTAATTTTATTTGTGGTAATAATATTCTAAATTTAAAATTGTTATAAATAAATACTTATGTGTTGTAAATTTTTCATAATTCGATACTTTATAACATTTTAGACCATATTAATTTCAAATTATAATTTTTGAATATTTTGTTTTGATTTTTAAACAACTGTATAAATTTTTAGTTTTATAAAATAACAATAGTGTCAATTTTGACAGTATTCATTTATTTGAATTTAAATTAAATCGACACAGAGGATATATTCGAAAAAAAATATTTAATAGACTCTTAACATGTCATATTCATCTAGAGAATTTTTTGAGAACATTAATTAGTTCATATAATATTTATTTTAATATTTTTAAAACCATTTACTTGATATATAAATCAATAAAATAATTTAAACACCAATATTGTGTCAGGATTAATGATAATTATTTAATCCCTAAAAATTCATTAAAATTTACATGATTTAGATAATTTTATTAGATTACTGGAATCTATTCATGTTAAAAGTTTATGAATTTTATCACTAAATTAAAATTATTACTCTTATAAGATATAAGAGAGTGACATGTTGTCACTTCCTTTGGTTTTAATAATAATTATATAATTTTCTTGGTCCAAAGTCCATGAAATGATTCTATTAGAACCCTTAGGTTATATGGGTAGACTTTTATTCATCCAACATAATTTTGGAAGGTGTTAGGGTAATTTTATAGTCTTATTTTTACCCTTAATTACCCGATTTACCATTAACTATAGTAAATAAAAATTACCGTAGTACAATTCATAATATAAAAAAATAACAGAAACAAATTCACCTAATTTGGACCCACTATTTCCAAATATAGAATCCATTTTTAAAAATTCAAAACACATAAGTTTTAGTAATTAATTTAATATTAATCATGTTGTTAAGAAAACAAGTTTAAAACTTAAAACATTGTCAAAGATTGAAATGATTTTTCCTATGAATTCAATGTAAAAATAATGATAATTACTTACATTATATTAAATGTTAAAAATATATTCTATTTATAATTTAAAACCATTAAATATTATAAATTAACCATATAAATTATCTCGATTAAAAAAGTTGTTTTTAATTACAATTTAACATATGTTTACTATTCATCAAAATATGAAAGGTAACTTAAAAATATTAAAAAATTGTCCATAGTAAAGTTTTATATCATTATTAAAATAAATAATTTTATTTCATAAAAGTTAACTTATAATTGTGTAGAAAACTAGATTTATAGTGGGTGCGCCCTCAAAAGGCGGAAATACTGTATTTTTTGAAAAATACATATTTTACCAGACAAATTTATTTTCTTCTCATGCCATGTTCTAGATAATGTGTAAGATAAATGATAAGGTAATAAAATTAAAAATTTGTTTAATACTATTCATAACAGCTAGTTCATAATAATATTACAAAAATATATCGTTGTTTTGTGAAACACGGTATTGTGTACAACACACTCTATGAGGAAGGTCGCTCTTGCATGCAACACAAGCCAAGAATAGTGTTTGCGTATACTACAAGATAATACGGTGTTTCATTTAGTGAAATCTAATATTGGTGAAGCTTACAACAAAATACATAAAATAAATTAAAAATAATCTTTCTCATAATTTTTTGGGTGTTACAATATGTCTAAATTTACCACATTTAAAACACTTCCCTTTTTTGCAACGACATTCCCTAAGGTGCTTCAGGCCACACTTTTCACAAAATGGATACTTGATTTTCTTACCATCAGATTTTTTTGATTCTTACCCATTTATTACCATCTGGATCACTTTTTCTTCTTGTTTCCAAAATTCACGTGATCATCAGAAAACTACACATCTACCCTCTCAGCACATCGTACAAGTTTCTCAAATCATTTTAATTCATAGGAGGCCAACTCCCTTCGATACCATGGCTTAAATATTGTGTAAAAGTGTTATATTTTTTTATCCTAATCATTAATAATATTTGGGACATACCTCTCCAGTCTGGGGAAGTCCACTTCATACACAACCACTAAATATTCCTCCTTTTTCCTCAATTCATAGAATTTCTTCTCCATCCTAAGTAGCACCACCATAAGAAAATATTTTTCAAGGAAAATTATTTTTAAATTCATACCATTCTAAGGAATAAAAATCCAATATATCTCTAATATTCCTAACCATTTACCACCACTAATAAGATTCACCTTCAAAATTATTATGGGAAATACATAACTTTTTATAGTCACAACATCCCAAAACATCGAATATCATTTCAAGGGATTTAATCCATCCTTATGCCACTACTGGGTATGAATATACATTGATAGGAGGATGGTGTTGTCTCATAAAATTTTCAACTATTTTAATGTTCCATTGGGGTACGTTTTTTGATCTCTTTCATGGATTACAACACCATTTATTACCTACATTATCTGAGCCATTACTGTCACAAACTTCTCTGTTCCAATCCCTGCCATTCTGAGCTGCAGATTCAGAAGGATGTCATTCTGTTGGTTCGTGTCCTCTTCGGGTACCATGTTAATTCTACAGACAACCATTATGAACAAAAATATTATATAATAATAAACATGGATATCTTTAAATTCTATAAAATTTAAAATTAATCATAGGAAAAAAATCATTTATGGTATTTTTTTACATCATCCTAACCCCTAAAGTAATATAAACCATCCTCTTATACCAACTATAAGGACCCGACCTTATTACATTTAATAATCAAGATTTAAGTCAACAAATAACTACCTTTTACCTTGAGGATATTATCATGTTTTTATCATAAGATAATTGGGACATAATACATCCATAACATTACATATTGTTATAGAGTGGATACCATAAAAACAGTTTCCATTTTATTTCAATGTATAAAACATTAAATCTTAAAACATGATTTCATTGAAAATTTTAAAAACATTTCACTTGGTTTACTACTTCAACTTACAACTCATTATAACATGTGAAAACTATTTAAAAAAACATGGGATGAGCACATAAATATTAGTAAGTGATGAAATAGAAGGAAATAGGACATTAGTCAATTAATATTTGTAACAGAGGAAAACATCTTCAAAAGCTATAGTCATAACACATATAAAATTACATAGTGAAACGTGATATTTATACATGATTAAAATAGTTCATAAGAACATAAATATAAAAATAAAATATTCTTGGTGCATTAATTATATAATCTTCTAACCCTCTCTGCTACCTTATAATTTTTAACCCTCACAGGAAACTTACAATTTGTGTAACCATCATAGTTACCCTTGGAGTAACCATATAGCCGACCCCCAACATAAATATACCCAATAAATTAGAGGGAGATATAGGTATAAACTTGATTATAAAAAATTCCCAAGAACTAGAACATAATCATATAATATTAATAATAGAACAAAAACATTGCTTTTGAATTTTGTAAAATGGAATTTTAAAAGAGGATTTTAAAAGAAATGTCTGTTATAAATATCATATAATTGAAGTGAAACTTAATAGAGTAGATGGAATATGTATATAAACTATAAATAAACCTTATCCATCATATCACATAAAAAACTTATCACACAAACAATTTTAATATAACATAAATTATGAAGTAAAATGTTAACCCAAATAATGGAAACAGGGTTAAGAATTCCCTTACCTCAGGCATGTTTTACATAAAAAATCTTTAAACCTTAAATATAATGGTTAAAAAGTGTTATTAATATATTAAAGAAATACAACAATTTTTATAACAACTTATATGATCATTTCATTACATAATTTTATGCTTTAATTTTTAGTAATTTGTTCCTTGCACAGTTTTGAGTGAGTTCTTTACATGATTTCCAGGATTGGTGCACGATGATTGTTCTTGTCAATTGGAAGTGAAACCCATGAATTGGAATAGGGTAGTATTTACATATTTCTAGAACCATGAATTATGTAATATATCATTTTTAATTCTTTCATGATGATGATTCATAAGTTAAAACATTAATGACGTGTGTTTAGATCATTTTAGTGGTTCTTTGATAATAACGACCTCATTTTGTTTTATAAAATAAACCCATGTGTACAATAAAATTAAATAACCATGAATGAGGAATAATATATATATATATATATATTATAACCTGTTTCAACCATAAAAATGGTATTATGACCATCCAGGACGAAATTATAGCATATTGAAATCACATCATCCATGATGTTGGTAATTTGATACCTCATAGACAATGTTTTTAATTCCTTGAATAAGTGGGGGAGGAGAAGAAGATTGAGGAGGAATTATCCATGAAAATGAGAAAACACTTAATATACCATATTTTGGAGATTTAATTCCTCATGTATAAGAGGTGGTGTGTAAATAATAAGAAAATAATGATACTCAAAATAAAAGAAAATTTATGAAATCCCTTTAAAAAATTCATTAGCCTAACGACGTCACATAAAATATCATAAAATCGTTTGATGAGAGAAAGGGGGTATATCATCAAACTATCATAAAAAGAAATGAAAGGGGGATATTGAATGAAATATCCCAACATAATCCAAATATAATGAATAATAATAACATTAAATGAAATAAAATAATGAAAATAAAAGAGGATTTTTACCTTTTGTTATATTCTCCTTGACATCCTTCTTATGGCCTCTGGTTTTAGCCTTTTGGTGATACCAGCATCTCTAGGATGTATAGAGATGACTTGGGATGTGTATTGGGTAGAAATTAGGTTTGGGTCAAGGATTGATAGGTGTGGTAGGAATAGGGGAATGACAGTGGTATTTATAGTGGAATAGAGGGGGTATTTTTCATTATTTTAATCATTATTATAATATTTTTGCTTAATACTATGAATAATCATAATTCATGTTACCTAGAATAGTAATAATGGAATGTTGTTTTTAACGATGTGGCTTTACATCACTTATGATGACATGAATATTGTATTTTACTGATAATTTGAATATACAGTATTTTACCGTATTTCACTATTCATCCAAAATTCATGAGTTTTTAGAAGAAAAAAAAAATCACCCTTACCATTTTCAGATGTGTAGAATTAAAAAATTGAAATCCATTTATTTAAAATAATTTTCTAAATATTATTAATTTTATTTTTAAAATATATCATTCTTAATTCAAAAAGTAATAATTCAAAAATAATAACTGCTTTTATATCACATTGATAAATTAACCAGGATGCCATTATCTTAATTCCTTAAAAGAAATAATTACAAAATTTACTATTAATTAGGATCATATTACTATTCAAAAGGGTATGTCATTATTCACCAAAAAACAAGTTAGTTGAATTAAACTCCAAATGAGATACTAGAACCAATTGATGATGACCATTTTTCAAAATTCAAAACAAATAAGTGGAAAATTTATTTCTAAAGGTAAGTTATAAATATATACTTAAAAAAATTTCATGCATTTCCATTTATTTTTTTAAAATCCTTGAAGGGTTACAGTAATACCCTTATGAATTGTAGTGCTCTAGTAGTTTGACACTTTTCAGAACAATTCACCAATGGGGTGGAAGTACATTTAATGACATGATAAACTTGTCAACAATATTTTATTTTATAAAATAGTTCAATATTCATAGTTTTTGAAATAATCAATTGAATTGTATGATTGGTAATTTCTCTAGATCTACATATATTTCTCCCAATTAGAAAGTTCATTATGTTTACAAATAAATTTTCACATTGATAAATATTTCATATTCTCTTTTTTACCATCATGTTTTTTCATATTTCTCTTTATTTGTTCAAGAAATATAAAATTCATTTTAATTTCAATTATTATTTTACAACATAAGGAAAATTACTATTGGATCACCATTTGAATACGATTATCACTATCTGAAAGACAAATCCATTTTTTCTAATTTTTTTTAATACATTTACATCCTTCTACTTCCAACATATTATAATTATCAACAATTAATAAATTTAATATGGGGTATATAGAAATTTATTTTACAACTATCTGGGTAAGTCCATGATTATGAAACCTAATGAATAATTCTAGAGTATTTCAAAATATGTAATTTATGGTGATTATTTTAAAGGTTATTTTAGTGTAATGAAATTATTAAAAATTTAAAATAAGAAATAATTTGTGTTATAATTGATTCCTGATAAATATAAATGGTAAAATATTATATTAATAAACACCATGAATAAATTTCTCTATGAAGGATCAATATAGATACGGGGTATGGATACATTTCCATCTTATCCTCTTTGATCCACACAATATAATGGAGTATATTATATGAAAAAAATGAGAAATTAAAATGGAATAATGATTATAAAATTATCTCAAAATATTATTTAAAAGAAAATATTTTGGGTTATATGATATGTGGATCAAAATGGATATTTTATAAGCAAGATTTTATACTCACATATAATGGAGGACCTATTATAGGTCAATGAAAAACAAAAGATAATGAGTAATATGATCCATTTATTTAATATATTTACAATTAAAATGTCTCAAGGAGTATTATAAATAGAAAATATAAATATATCATTAAAAGATATGATATTGTTTATTCATTAGGGAATCATGTTTTGAGGGAAGAAATTAATACTTAACCCATCCCTTCATGAAACATCATATTTTTTTAATAACATGACTTACATAAGAATTCAAGTGTCATTGATGATTTTCTAGAAAAAGAGACATTATTTATGGGGTCTTTGAACTAATCCTTCACTCGTGATGTATATAATACTTGTGAATCATCTTATGTTCATATATATTTATTGATCCTTAATGATAATTAACTTCTATGTTATGTTTTTATGTGATGGTTATTAGCTCTTAATGTTTTAAGGGTAGTTTTTAGGAAATAGTTTTTCATATGTTTCTTTTTCCCCTAAAGAGTATCCCTGGTTTGTATAATTTATTATGAATTGCTTATATGTAAATTTCTTCCGTAAGTCATTTTAATTTATTTAATATTGTTTCATACTAGTTTGTTTTTTCATTTAATGAAATTATTTTCTATGTAATTAAATTATTTCAATTGCCTAATGGGGTTTCACATACTTTTTATACACCATAAATAGATTTATATATTAGTACAACTATTTTAAATTATTTCCACATTTCTAAATGATGAGTATGGCTGATGATGAATTCCATATCTGAATATTAATATCTATATTTCACAAATGAATGTTTATCATTTATAGAGTTGTTTTATTGTAATAAATGTTATTTTGTTATCATATATATGATATTTTAATATATTTTTTTTAGTAATTCTCATAAAATAAAACCCTAAAATGTTTATTGGTATGAATTTGATCTAATATATTTTAAACATCATTTAGTTATAAAACAGTTATCTGTATGATGTCTCTAATGGAATCAGTGGATGGGGTAGATTACTTTTGATGGTATGATGTTATTCACCGAAGATAATATAAGAGTTGAAAATACCATCATGGTTTAATAATTATATATGTAATCATAAAATCAATATCATATATGACCCTTTTTAGGTTGTGTGTGGTTATGTGTTAAAGTGATAAATAATATTTTTGGTGATGTTATTTGATTTTTTTTAATAAAATATATTTAATTATAGACAACCCTAAGTGTTGTTATATTATTTGATGTGATAATAATTACAGTTTAAATGTATTATTTAATTATAAAATAATTTATTGAAGATTATTGGGGTTCAATTTTTTTGGATAATGTTAATGTTTACTTTTGTATATAACATGTGAACTAGTGTTTCATAGTTAGTAGATTACATAAGTGGTAATATATACCTATAATCCTACATGAGTCCTAGGTTAAAATCATTATGGTTGATAATTTTCATGGTAGTATAGATATACTATAACATTATATTAGTTATATTATTGAATAAGTTTTTTTAACTTGGTAATGTAATTAAACTATTATTCCTAAATATTGGATTTTTGGGCATGATTTTGAGACTTATGGATAAAATACTCTAAGACATCAATATATCGATTCTTTGGTAAGGTATTGGATTATATTTGGAGTGACCTAATATAATACATTGTGAGATCAGGGACTTGAAAATTGGTTGAATGTATGGTAACCACATGACAAGAGACATGTTTTAAATGAAGAATCATGGTGAAGTCTTAATTGGGTGGATGACATGAAGGTGAGAAAAAATATTTCAATTTGGGGAATGCACCTCTAAGATATCATTCCACGTATTCTTGGTCTTGTGTTCCTTATAAGGGTTACCTCAAAACCTTGTAAAAAAGGATGTATAACCATGATTTCAAATAAAAATGTAATTGAAGTAGTATATAAAGTAATTTTAAGGAAATTTTCTAGATTTTGGTTTTTTTTATAGAGTTAATAGGAATCTATATCATAAATTAACCTAACTATAATTTATTTTAATGATATTATATTTTATAGGATAGTTTCTTTTGATTTTATATATAAATTACAATTAAAATATTTGGTTTTAATAGATAATTTGAAAAAATATAAAACAATGAAAGAATGATTTAGAAAAATGTTTATAAATTATGGGATTGTTATATATATATATATATAAGTAGTTGATCTTATTTCCTAGTTAATAATTAAACACACATTATTTCAATATATTAATGATTGGCTATCATATTTTTTGAAGGGAAAAACTCATGTACATATGTACTATGTCTCATAGATGATTTACTTAATATTTTTATCAAAAAATCATATTCATGTGTTTTAAAATACTTTTATAATATTCTATAAAAAATAAAATAGATCTATAATATGCTTCAATATTAATATATACCTCTATATCATAATTATTAATGGGATTCATTTGACTATATATTGAAACCCTGACATTTCTATTATTCTCTATTTGGAAAATACCATATGGAACATTATCATGTTTTTACATATACACAATTGGAAAAAGATCATGAATTAATTTATTCAATTTTAAATAGGGTGTCATTCAAAAATATTATATATTTACCTTATTTAATTACTATTTGGAAAATAAAAAACATCAACTTTAAAGATAAAATCCTTGTTAAACAATTTTCTTAGGATTTATTGAAAACATGTTTGATATAATTTTTCAATGTCTTATATTCAAAAATAGGTTTATTTAAAGCTTTTCATATATATTAACATCCATTTCAATCAAAATTGTTGAATTTTAGATATTAAAAAGATATAAATTAATTAAAAAATGTTTAGAAGCTTTCTATAAATTTGTGGACTCAACTAGGTACATCAAGTGGCCTTATACATTTGTATAAGGATTAGAGTGCCAATTTATCTATCATTAAATGGTATGAATGAAAAAATTTCCATCAATAAAAATTAATACAAAATTACATGGATGAAATTTATTAAAATGGGAAATATATAACAACTATGTTTTAAAATGGTATTATATTTTTAGATATTATATTTATAAATTTATAAATTATATAATGTATAATTAGAAATCTGCTATCGAAAAAAATAAATAAATGTTACTATGAAAATATAACATCAAATACAATCAGTACAAGTATAATGGAATAAAAAATATGAAATAAAGGAAAGGCTAAAGAATACATTATCATGATCTTCCATGAAGATGACACTCTCAACGATTATAATAGAAATAAGGATAATAAGAATAATTATATATGGAATTATGAGTATGAAATGATAGAATATTAGTTATGGTTTTTAATAGGAATAAACATTACAATTGTCTACAGCTATTATATATTTGATAAAGTACTAATTGGGTATTCATTATATGATCCCTAGAACTAAGAGATAAAATTTGATTATATATTATATATAATTAATTTTGATGACATATTTATATTTTTTTTATTAATTCTCATGTCATGAAATAATAGTTTGAATAGATATATATCAATTTCATGATTCGAAAGATATTCTACAATTTGATTCAAAATATAAGTAAAATTTTATGTTTTCATCCGAGAAAAAATTTGTTTTATTTATTTCTTAAATATATTTAATCTGGGGTCTAATTAATGGGTTATTTAATCATAATATATTTTTAAATTTATATGTATATAAATTTTATTAATGATTATTTTTATATTAAAATTGAAATATTTTTCTTATTGTTATTTTATATTATCAATTTTAAATTATTAATTTTCTTTAATTTTGGATTATATCACATTTTCGGATACATAAGAGACATTATCAATAAATATATTGGATTATATATTATAATTTATCAGAAAAAGTAAAAAACCATAAATTCAAATTAAAAACATTACATAATTAGGATTTTCATAAACATTAGAACCGTTAATTTTGATTATAATATTATTTATTAAAGTCGGTTAGAATATATCTAATGTATTGATAAATATTAGATATTCAGAAAATAATTCTAATTAGAAAATATTCATGTTTAATTAATTTCTTACATTTTATAGTTTTCACAAAGGGAAATAAATTAATTAATGAAAAATCATGTGTAAGGGAAAACTATTTCATATTACCTCTATTAAATATTCATTATATAATTTCCTATATAAAAATATATGGTTATTGCTTTCTATTTATTTCAATACATACTCCATTATAAAAAATTACATGTAATTACTATGAAATTTTACAGCAGTACCTATCGAAAAAAATGGAAAATAGAATTTTCCAAGAATCATCCTTGACAATATTAAATATTGTGTAAATATCATCACAATAAAATATCTTGAAACATAATGTCACTTTTGATCCATTAATATGTATAATCCACTGAAGGATTGTTTCAGCATTGATTTAGTTAACTTTTTAATCTATCTTTAAGAATATTTTCTTTTTCTCAAAGTAATAATATGGATTGATTAAGAAATATTATATAGGGATATCAAATCCTATGATTCATTATAATTCCACATATGAAGAATATTCATAATATGAAAAAGTAAATGTAAATTATGTTTTATATTAATAGTGAATTTGACTCTTACATGTGCATTATTTTATAATAAAAGTCACCTTTATATTTTGTTTTATTAACGCTTTTTTATTCAGGCAGACTAAGGAATTTTCCATTTATTTAGTCCAAAAATACCATTATCACTCTTATGTACCCATGTAACCACAACATATTGGTTTTAATAATGGTAAAAATCTTATGAATTTCATATAAATACCATATGATTAAAAGTTCTACTTTAAATTCCCTATATTCCAGACATAATCATCATATGGTGTGGGTATTATTTTCATGATGTGATTAAAAGTAATACAATAATATATGATAAAATTTATATCACACAACAAATTTGGTCTGATCCATCATATTTTATAATTAAAAATTTCTCTACATTTCCATGTATTTCTCCCAGTGGTGATTAAATAAATATAAAAAACAATTTTTTTCAATGAAGTAAACTATATATACTCTAGGTTACCAACATTGTTTGTCTTACTGACTATTATATAATCTTGGAATATAAAAGTTATTTTTTTACAATAATTCTAGAAAATGAACCATTATAGTTCTTTTGGACTCCCTTAGAATAACATCCAGACTAGTTGAAACATAATTCCATGTCCACTAATGTTAAATTCAACTCAAACACAAAATTTTTGTAAAATTAAATTGAAATTATTGTCTAATAATAAATTTAATGTGGGGTAAATGAAACCATATTTCATAAACGTAATGATATATATATGGTTATGAATATTAATGAATATGTTTTGAATTATAAGATATATTTAAAGTAAAACACAATTAGTTGGTGTAAGGATTCCATAGTTGAATTATAATTATTTTAAAATTTTAATAGATTGATGTAATAGGAGTGTAAATATTCATATTGAAATAAAAAATAATAATATATTAAGATTCACAATAACAAGGGTTATATTCTAATGTACATTATTTATAAAGGGTATATAAACCATTATTGGTAGTCATCTTTAGTCATTACAATCATATAGAGTATATTAGATAAAAACATAATGTTTTATTGTATAAATACTTCAAAAGGATCTCCTAATCATTGAGATAAAGTAATATTAAGGCTTATACAAAATTGGACCATCATGAATATTTTCTTGGTCATCTAGTATAGTCACTTTTAATGTGTTGGGTTTTGGAGTTCAATGATAAATAATATATATGGTGTTATGAAATCATTTTCTTTAAGTCATTTACAATTATAAAATAATAGGGATTATTTTTTATGAAAAAAATGTTAAAATATTATTTAATGAATTTTTATTTTATGATCAAGTTGGAATCATTTTATGAGTGCCTAAATGGATATTAAAAACATTCCTACATGTATCTTGAATTTTTTTAAATCCTATCTTGTACTTAATCATGCTAGTAACATTGATATTTTTCTATAAAAAGTGACATTATCCATCCATTCATGGAATATATATTGTATTTTCATTTATGTTCATCATATATCCCCTATACTATACACTGAATAATTTATTGTTAAAAATCATTCAATATATTATTTTTATTCTATTGTTACCTAACTAACTTATAATGTATTTACCAATTTTTATTTTATACTTTAATTGACCAATTTTATCTTCTCAAGAAATAAACTTTTATGTTTTAAGGGAATAAAAAATAACTTTATTTTATTTATTTTATTCAAAAATAATTTATATATATTCCACATTAATATTCCATGTGTTCTTTTAGAATAAAATTCCATTACAAATTAATGTTATCATGTGGTCTATTTAAGATACAGTGAAGTGTAAGCCCCTATTGGTATTATTCATGTTATATTTATGATCATTTACAAAATCCTGTGTAATACATATCCATGATGTATTATAATGATGGGTGAACACCGAATTATATATCCCCTAATAAATTTTCCAATGCATAATATATCATGAGATCACTATGTGTGAGCCATGTTTTTATAGTCACATCGATAATTTTAGGTGTGGTATAGTTGTTTATATCCACTTCAAAAAATTTATTTTTGGTCCAAGACTTTATATCCACATCCATAATTTTATTTTCATAATGATGATAGATATGGTCATATTTTATTAAGTAATGATTTTTACACATATATTTTTTATAAGGACCATGTTGGATTTTTCAAAAAATTGATGGTTTACATTGACCACAATGGTTTAGTGACTTATAAATAAAGATACACTTATAAAATGTGTATTATTTGTATAAAATATTATTTTATGTCATTTTACCATACTGTTATGATATTGTAAATCTATGATTTATTTTAAAGTGACGGTTATATTTTTTTTCATGTATTAATGTTTTTTTAAAGAAAAATATTTTTCAAAATTCCCTTATTTTACATTTTAAATTTCTTGATTTTTATACCGTCTTAAAAAATGGCCATAAAAATATTTTTATAAAAGAAGATGATTTAATTTTTTAAAAATTATTTTAAATAATCCCAAAGTATTTTTTCATGATAAAAAATCAAGGGTAAAAAATATTTTTGATAAAAAACGTATTTATCTCTATACCCTTCAGTGAGTTGTATATACTCAATATATATTTTCTAATGATTTCTATAGGTATTAATGATGAGTGGAGATGATTGAAAATATATTTCCAAATATGAGACTATGAACTTCAAAGAAGAAATTTAATCATTTATAATTTTTCTCTGGAAAAATATTCATTTATTAATAGAATTATGAATTTTTTTATGGAAGTATTTTATTAGTTATGGTATATTGAAAACCTAAATTAGTATTCAGTATGTAAGTGATTAAATTTTTTATATAAATATTATAATAGTTATATGGTTATTTATTATCTATCTCAGTAACCATTTAAATGTGGTAAGTTACTACAACCTAATTGATGAAAGAGTTACTCGTAAGTGTACCATTTTGGCCACACTATGTCAAATTTGAGGTCAAATATAAAATTAATATATTTTTTTGAAATAATGATTTACAATTTTCAAGCAATGTGGTGTTGTAATCCAATGAAGAAATTTTAATTATGAACCAATGGAAATGATCCTATAGAAACCATTATCGAATAAAATAACAAAAAATGAGGATGGGGATATAATCCTACCTTATTGAATAAAATAAGAATAAATGGTTGATGAAGGACTCAAAAAGGATGAATACTTAGAATTATTATTTAACAGTTATTATGAAAGATAATCATGAATAATTTTTAATGGGTTTTAGTGATATTTCTTTGGTCCAAGAGAGGAATCTGAGTGTAAAACAGCATATAAAAAAGGTATCATAATTAAGGATGATGTAATAATAAATCAAAGGAATAAAATTATATTGATTGGATTAATCTCAAAATTGATATGGATGAAAATACATGAAATTTCTCATAAGGAAAAGAAGATATCAAGAATTATGTTTCTATTAGTAATGTCACACAATGGATAACCACATTGATGGATTGAAATTAACTTTTATAGATTGTATTGTTTTATCTTCACTAACCATATTCCTCATAAGAGTGTATTTAGGAAATAAAAAATTTCTCATTGTATAAAACTTCAAAAACCATTATGGATTATTGTTTGTTAATGGGGGAGATATGAACCATAAAATAAGTGAATTGAAATAAGGTGAGAGAATTTCAGGATGTAAAAAATAATTATCTTTAATTAAAAAACAATTGTTGTAAAAACATGTCAATTTGTATGATGGATTAATCTGTAAAATTCAACAATTGTATTTATTAATATAGGTTTATATGTGGGGAGGAATAATTTCATTTGATATAAAGCCTGATAAAATTTATTTTAGATTCAAATACAATTATAATTAATTAATAGGTTATAAAATTGGATTTGATGATCTATAAGTGCTATTGATCATATACTAGGTGATATAATTCTGTAAATAAAAATAAATATAGTATGACAAAGATGAAATAAAATTTATTAAGGGGATTCTATTATATATTTTATTGGTCAAAATAAATGTTAATATTATATGATTTTTTAATTGAAAATAATGGATTTAGAAAATATTTTATAATTGTGTGTTTCACCAAAAATCATATGTCTGAGGTTATGAGTGAAATTTTATGATGGTTACTGGATATTATATTCTTTTTAAATTTTGAATGACGTTTCTTTTTCATGTTTCTTTATCATGTTAACTTTTTGATTTAACTAAAGTGATTTTTGTGACCTGAATGGCTGATTAAAAGAGGTCAAATGGTGTGAAATCACTAACATCAAATAAAAAGTCCTATAAAGGTATCCAATATGATTTTTTGTGGATATAAAAATATCTAAAAACTATTATATCTATGATTCATGGACTTACATTCCAAAGGCAGCAACTTGTTGGGTAACTTTACCAACGACACTTAAGTACTCACATTGGTTGAGAGGGTTGGAATTCAAGCTCATCACACCATTTGGGGGAACTGTTGCATGTTATGAGGATCTCTTATATATTTAAGGCACATTCATATGTTAATGAATCCTTGGTTCTTTAAAAATAATGTGACAATGAATAACCATTAGTTCATGACTAATCATTAATACACTTGAATTTGGAATCATTTGTATATATCGGTGGTTCTCCATTCGGAGAGGGATATATATGTATATGATGTTCACCATCAATTCAACCCATTAGTGGAAAAATAAAATATTATTTGGCCATTTTTTGGATGATGATGGTCTTAATCTGTATGATAAGGTGCTCTAGATTTTACCATCATTCAGGGGGTGTATGTTGTTTTGATTTTTGGATTAAACCCATGAAATAAGCTTCCTATGTATCCTAATGACAGGAATCTGATCCCATGTTGTTCGGTGCTGCTCAACATGGCACATAACCTTTTAAGGTCATGTGACAATAACCCATCCATTTAGTTACACATCATTCAGTGAGTATTATTCACTTCATAGTGCCTATTCAAATATGGGGTTGGGCTTTTGTTGAGGTGGCCTGAGGTACTTGGAAGAGATAAGGTCTTTTGGGTGGATATGTCCCCACATATAATATGGATCGATGAAAATTAAGGTGACTTAAGTGTCAGTTATGGACCTCAATGAGTCATCCTATATATATTTATTTTTAAGAAATCAAATCCCATATACTTTATAACATTGGTGTTTACAACATTGAGGAGGCCCAGAAGGGGGATGATTTGGGATTATGTGTAGAAAATGACCAATTTTTTAGACTTCCATAAGAAGATGACCCTTTGAAGGTTGAAGTATGGTTCCCAAGATTATTCCATATAGAATGAACTTTTTTAGTCTAATATCGTGCTGATATCAAGATCACCACTATCATTTAAACCCATGTGATTCAGGGTCTATGTGTGAAATAAGAGGAAGCATTGGATCTGATGATCACTTGATCTTCCCCAATCCATTTATATATGGTTCTGGAGCCCAAAGGGAATAATAAAGTGGTATTTGAATGTTCCCCCACCCTCTTCTATATTGGTAACATGTAATGTCATGTTTGATGATCTATCTATCTATTTCACCAGTTGAGACAAAGAGGATAATGATGTTACACGTACCATAATAATAGATTGGGCCTTCCTTGGTATTAGTGACATGAAATTAGTTCTATAAGAGGAGGGAGTATTTGACCATGGACCTCATCGAAGGTAAAAATAAGGGGTTCCTCTCAATCCCTAGAATAGTGAGGTTTATTTGGGTATCCCATGTTGAGAACCCATGTTACCGTGGGTATGTAAACGTAGGGGAATTTTGAGGGTCTGCATCTTGGTAGATATTACCAATCTGACTCTACTTACCATGGTTATGTTGACTCAAAAGGGCTCTCATTAATGTGCCTGGTGATTTTATCATAATTATATAGTCTCTCTGCAAGAGGCCCTGGTCTAATTTCATTGGACTGGTTCATAGTGGGGCCATCATATGATATTATTATATGACAGAATGGGGTGATTGGATCCCAATAATGGAATTTCCTAGGATACCCCATTCCATGTAGCATGTTCTTATGTGGTATGGGATTCCCTTCGCCTATCGTGGTGCTTTTCAGGAGAGGGGTTCATCCTCATACCATTATGGATTTCATACCAGAGTTTTTTCGTATAGATATTTTCTACATGGGTTTAGGTTCCATATGCGTAGCATGGTTCCTTGTGGGATTTATCCCTTCTATCATAGGGGTTTGATATAAAAGTCATGGTTCTAGTCGGGTAGTGTGGTGATACATAGGATGGATTTACTCTCTCTTAGTGATTTGTAATAATTTTCAAGGTTTTAACCACATTTCTTATTACTATATTGGCCACCTGGTTGTAAAGGGGCCCTTGGTTTTTAACCCTATGGTTAGTATTACAGCAATATATTATGATACCATGAACTAAAATTGATTATATTTTCATCCTCATCAATTCTATTCAATGGGTTTTACATGCTGTAAATTTTCAAAGGAGTCGTATTTTGTAGCTTGATCAATCCCTCGATCGATCTCTCCTTTTATTGATCTGTTAATTCATAGATCCCCTCTATGATTCTCCTCATTTTATATTTATAGAGAATCATGGAAATTGGATACTGGAATGGTCGGTCATATATGAGGACATCATGATCCATATCCTATGGATTCCAATAGAAGATAAATGGCATGTGGATTTCTTAGTTATCAGGGGCATGAGGTCATCAATTGCAGGGATAAAATCACCCTCGATGTCCTATGAATGACTTGTTTAATTCACATGAGTTGAAGGTAATACCTTTCTCATGAAACTATTTAATTCGTGGGATAGATTCATTTTTGGGGTGGAATTCTCCACCTTCTTCCTAAAGATGATTTTATTTTTATTTGGTGAAGCTAACGTCATCATCTCTATCTTGTAATATATTTTGTTTGTGGGAACCTAACGAAGATGATTCTCATATAGAGAAATGATACATGAATTATTTACTCTTCACAGTATCATTTTTTCCTTTTCTATTCATAAACATTTTTTTATTCAACCTTCAATTAATTTTTTTACATTCATTACTAATTATGGAAGGATTATTTTTATTTATTTCGAAATGTGTTTAGTAACCAAAAAAATCCCCTCATATTAATGGGTTCTGGTCAAGAGACGATGATGAGGCTATTCCAATGTATAATGTGACCCTATTTTATACTAGTTTTTGGAATGACAGTGGACTAATAGGATAATATTTTTCCTATAAATATGGGAAAAGATCATTTTTCATTTACTATGATTCATGATGAACTCATTACTCTCGTGAATCTATCCCAATCACCTTTCTTCCAAGAACTATATCCTTTGCAGACTAACTCATCCACATACTAATCATTGTCAACCATGAACTAAAATACTCTATTAGTGAACTGTGAGTTCCATATCCCATGTATAACGGTGTGTTTTTTGGTATGAACTCTCTAAAAACCATTGATTCACTGGAAAACAATTTGCAGGTCTGTGCTTTAGGGAATATCACAAGATTTTGGTTTGTGGATAGTGCCTTCATAGACTCCTAAAAACTGTTGGTTTGCTGATTGTTCCTTTACAGACCCCAGTGAGCTGTAGGTTCAGAGACGATGCATTTTCGAACTAATGATTTTTATGCTTATAATTTGTAGACTGATAGTTTTCTTTGTTGATTTTATAAAGCTAATTCAAATTAAGTTAGAAATTTTATGCATGCAATGGGATGGACCCTTCATAGGCTACTTCTTCTGCCACTACTGGAGCCGTTTCCCTCTTGACTACTGATGAAAGGCAGAATTTCATTATAGAATCCATTGAAATCACAATACATTTCATCCCATTTCATTAATAATTAGTAGAACATATTAGTGCTAATAAAAGATGATATACAATTTATGATATGTTTTCTATTTAAAAATTTGTTCTACAATATCATGTAGTGATTCTTGCAACATGTCAGTCCTACCAACCTAAATCCTTGATATTTTAAAATTGAATCATTTCTCATGACTCAGAATAACAATGAGAAGATTAATACGGAAAAGATACACTATTAGGTCTCTTTTAAGTTATACCACTTTTTCATCATAGGGTACTCTGAATGGGCCATACGATATGTTTTATTGATACCATATAATTATTCAAAAGGATATAGTGAGTGAAAAACATGACTATTTTTCAAAATCGGTCCTTTTCCATGGAGGATCATTTAGTTTGGACTCTGGGGGCCATTGTGGGTTCGTAACATTTGTGATGAATTCAAATCCCAGTTTCATATTATGGAGATATTCAAGGTAGTTTGGGTATTTGAAACTTTTTTTCATTGAAACAAATCTCCCCTCTAACATTTTTTAGTTGGTGGATCCCAGACACCTACACCTTTTATTTGGTCAATTGGAACGTCAGCATCAGCCTTTGGAATTTATGACTACTTTTATGGGTTTCTATTGCTGGAGACATGTAAGATTTATTTAAATCACATAATTGTTATTGATATGATTAGTATATGACTCCTCATCATTCCATGAAAATCATTGTCAAGGTAGGTTGCCTTTCAAATGAAATTTAACCTCACCCAATGCAAGACTATCCATTTCCTAGTTGGAATAACTTCTTTTCAATTTTATGTATTCAATATACCTTTACGTAGAGAAAAATGAATTCAACAAATAATGAAACTTGAATATGAATAGCCTCATATTGACCTATCCAAGTGGAGGTTCAATTTAGTGAATGGGGGTTGAAGCTTATCCCCAGTGACGACAATCTTTTTTGATTAGTGGCCTTCCAGTCCATGTTTCTAAGCACCTATCTTTTACTGATGCATGGATTTACGACCAAAGCTAGAGTCACAACCATACTCATGGAGGATCAAATGGCCATTGGTTGATGCATCAACTTGTATATTAATTTATTAAAAAAATAAATCATTTATAGTGCTTAATCTATGAGAAGAAACTACCACACCAGCATGTTGGTCATTATCAAATTATTTGGGTTTGTATAAGAGCTCATATAAGAGGATATACACATATCAACCCTTATCAAATTTTATGTTCTAATATCTAGTCATAACTTTAAATAATAAGTGGGTCATTCCAACATAATTGGATGAGATGGATGAGTGAGTTGACTGGGAATTGATGATCTATCTCAATGTTCATGACTACTTCACTCATGACCCTTACTCTTCTCCTACTTCTGTTTTGGTGAATGATGAATAAATTGATTTTGTTAAGAAATAATACTATTATACTTTTATATTGGTTGTCTTAGTTTCTTGAATTTATGGGGAAATTATTTTTAATGGATACGCTCATGGTAGATTCATCTTACAATTCAATTGTGTTCAGATGATGTGCCCCCACCCTTGAGTCTACATAGTAGGAAATACATTTAATTATAGCTTGGTTGCTTTGGAAAATGATTACTCAGGAAGAAACTCAATGTATGATGATGTGGGAGAGGCACTTTGGAAGATGTTTTATTAATGAATCCCATTTCAGTTCCCTAGAAATATCCACCATCATTATACATCCCTATTACAGAATCATTGCCCAAGGTTTCGAAGGCCTGGGATACCTGAAGGGTTCTAATAATGATGTCTGATAGATGCTTCAATATGATCCCTTTGAGAATCTAGTAATGGGAGAATCCATTTCTCCTTAATGTATTTCTATGCATGAACATCCATGTGAGGTAGCTATTTATCTATAAGACATGGATACCAACCTCTATTATTCTAAAAAAATAACTTATTTGATTGATTGGGTAGGATAAATGGAAATAATCATAGAGATAAATGATACCAACAAAGAGGTAGTAATATTGATTGACCTCGGCTTATTTTTACTTTAGATGTGTGGGTTATTGTGAAGTGTTCCTTTAAAGACAATATCAAATGGTTTTACACCTTAAATATCTAGATGGAGATTTTCAATTTCAGATTCCATCATCTTCTACTTCTATAGGGTCATCTTGATGGCATACCAAAAAATGTTGATATGTACCACATCAATCATTGTGTATAAAAATGGGGATTACATGTTATGATTGTATCTATTTAATAGGTTGTCCTGATATGTGATTTCATAAATTGACCAATCATTATACACATATAATTTTGAAGGTTTGATGAGAAACCATAAAAAATTTCCCTAGACGTTTATTGCTTTGATTCCTTTGGAGGTGCGGACGTTGCCGCTAACAGCTATACTAGAGAAAAAAATGAATCCCTGCCAAATAAGGCCATTGAATGAGTATCAAGTCCTATGCGGGAATATATTTCGAAAAAACTACCTATGTCTCAATATATGGAGATCATTCAGTGGTTGAAAACATAATAGATCATTCTGATCCTATCCCAGTTGATAAACATGTGAGGACCTCAATTGTGGGAACTGGACTAGTTTAGGGGCGCGAACAAGTGAGGAAATCAAGAAGATACCATATCCTAGTAAGTTAACCACTCCTAATCAAGTTACTTATATCCTTATGGATGGGGTGACTACCAGATTTGATGCTCTCACTAGGATTATTGATTTCACTATTCTAAGGGTTACAGCCATAGAGGAAGGAGCAATTCCAACTCGTGGAGGATTAAAATTGGATGTTTCTATTATTTCGTGATTTTTATCCCATAGGTAAAATTTTTGTTAGAATTCTTCTAGATTCTATTGATCCATATAAACATGATCCCACACTACAGGTGTCTTCATATGAACACTAGATCTATTAGCGGGATGAGGATGTAGCATCCACACTTTCCGGTGGTTATGACATAATAGAGGCTAGAGACATTGACGTTCCATCATGTGGAGGTTAATTTTCCACCTCCCCCAATCACCACTATTTTATTTAGGGATTTATATATCAAATTAGTTTAATCTTTTTATTTTAGACTTAAATCCATTAGCACTTCTAGTTGCGGCTGATGCCTGATCCTACCTTATACTGAGAGTACAAAAAATTATCTACTAATAGGTCGAGTAACACATATATTATTGAATCAATAATCTCCCTAATTGTGTTCATTAATAAATACATTATTTCCTATAATAGGGATTATAGAATGGACCCTTATTTTCGGGAAAACCTTCATCATTGTCGCTAAAAATTATCAAAAAATCTAAAATCTTCATTCTCAAACCCCTATAGAAAACAAGCTGACAAAATTTACCAGATTGAGACACTTTTTTAAGTTATTGCATATGGATTGTATGATTATCAAGGTTTCTATGACATAGATAAGTAGGTGGTTTCTAAAAAGGAAAGAACTAGAATGATCCTTTCACACAATTATTCTTTGGATTCTACAACTCATCTTGATACATCCAGGAAGATCCTTCTTGATGAAAACATTGAATCAGCTTAGATGGCCATGAATTGAAAGGGAGATGTGAAAGAGTAGAGGACCTCATTGGAGTGGTTTTTTAATGAAATTGAATGAATGATTCTAGAACTTAACCAAATTAAGAATTAAGTGGCATGCCTTGATGTGGAAGTTGAAGAAGGGAATTAGTTCATGGAGGTGGATGAAAAGGATAGATTTCTTTCAGAAAAAAAGTGTAGGAGTTATAGAAAAGAATAACTGCAGATAATGTATCACTATAATAAAATTTCTATACAATAGTGTATGATAAATAGAATCTAATATAGATCGATTTATCTTTTTTGAAACTGTTATACTTGTTTTTTCCTTCTCTTATAGACAGGCTCCAGGTTATTTATTCTTCTTTATCTTTATTTAATAGAATTAATTTTTTTTCTCCTTATTCCCTATATATTTTTTCTTCACTATCAATCAGTTATAGTTGATATAATTTTTAATTATAATATCCATTTTATATTGACATAAATTATATTTTCAGACGAGAAAATTGAAATTATCATTAATGCCTGAATTGTTTCCCTGAATTGATAAACCTAGTGAGTGTAGTTTGACTATTTATAGAGTCATATGAAAACCCTATGAATATGGTGTCTTTTCTTATATTACCCAATTATTTTCCTATGTCTCTTATAGTGTGGGCATATAGGGTATAACATGACTTTTTCATATGCCTCTCTTTCCCAGTTGCCAACCTAACAAGCATTATGTCTCTTTATTTATTTATTGTTCATTATTTTACCTAAACCATAAAATGTTAATGTATAAAGAGTTGATAATCGACCATTACCTTGGGTACCAATTACTGGTTTTCATCTGAGTGAGTTTTGTTTATATTTTTTTGGGCATTTTAATTTCATGGAAACCCAAACTACCATTATGTATTTTACTGGTCGAACAACATTGACAATAAATTGTGGGGTACGGAAACCAATCAGTTTTATTATATTATAATAATCTAATATTTTCTATACAATAATGATGTATTTTTTTAACATGGATCAAAAAATAAGGATGTGATACATAATATGTTGCATAAAGAGATTATGGTGTATAGAGGTAGGAAAAGAATCTTACTGGGGTAGATTTTTCCTCTGGTAAACATTCAATTTTTTCTGTAAACTTATGTATAGACACCGTGGAATATTGTATCGGGTAAAAAAAATCTAAGGGAATTCCCCCTCTATTTCTAAGGGAAAGGTTATTTCTTGGAATTTTTATTTCTATTTATTATTTTTTTTAGTAAGAACGCATTCTGTATCCTATCTATGGAATGATTTCTAAAAACAATGAGGATATCTATATCAGATTTGGAAGAGGGATTTATCCCACACATATTTCAAATGTGTAAAATAGGGTTGAAGAATATAACTTTTTATCATCATGAAATTTGCATATTGGTGGTCCTTTTATTGTTTTATAGCTAGGATGTTCATAATTTACCACTCTTCTATGCCAAAATGGCTAACTGATTCATCATTTTCATGATAATATGACTAGGAATTTTCTATCACATTCAATCATGTAGGGGATGAATGGGAGTAAATTGTAACCTAGGGGGTTTTTGAATCCAAGGGGTGATATGGGATGTAAACACCGTATGGAGTACAGAGGTAGAAATATCATCTCTTGAGGATGAATTTGTCTATAGTTGATAGGAAATTATGGGAAAATTATATAGAGCCTCTGAGAAATTTTGTGCATAGTCAAATTAAGGTGTCCCAAGAACACAATCCCTCTATCTCTTATGGACATGTAAGGTTATGGGGATTCATATATTTCTAGACATAGAGTTTAGTCTTTTAATGGAGAGTGCATGATCATGAAAGATGAATTTCAGTTTAAAATTTCCTCATAAATGAATATAGATGTTTCTATTTCGTAGGTGTGAGTGGGTTCCATATGCATGTCAGACCACGAATAGGGAGGATATATTATCCATTATTTTTAGTACCATGGAATGGGAAAATTTTCTCTTACATGTCTGACCCATACACAAAAACAAATGACACAATGTCATCTAATGGCTAGATTCGGGATATGAGACTCAGGTGTCATTTAGTGTCTCATGATAGTAGAAATCAATATGAACATAGTTTTTTAGTGTATTCTATAATATATGGATATAATTCATTTATATGGGTGGGATATGCATTTCACTGTAAAAATGAGCACTAATGGAAAGACGCTCATATTGGTCTTTCCTGTGTAGATTTATTTCATACATAGGAACATGGAGGGACATTCTTTGTCGTGTATATATTTTTCCCATGTAGATCTAGCCCATACAACGTTAATGATTATTTTGCGATGTAGCATGGTGGATGGCTGATATTGGGGAAACTTTCCCCTTTGATGAGGGAATCATGATGGTACGATGTAATTTATCATCGTATTGCATGGATGATGGTAGAATACTTTAATGACATGTTTCTATGTAGAAGTGAAGGTGTTACAATGGGAGGTGCATGACATGCCTACTTTGACCAAACATGAATGAGTACATAAGAGGCCCTACATCATACAACACGGTCTTAAAGAAAACTCAAACCAAAGGACTAGAAGAATGAATGGTTATTAGGTTGGGATTAAAAATTAAATGTGTGTACATCACTACATATATCATATTGATAAGAATAAATTCATACATAGTTATTAAGATAAATCCCTTTATATGTTTGGTTCATACATGGGGATAAGGATATTTTGAATTTTGTAGTGCCTATACTATGATGTACAATTAGGGAATAACTATGTATCATGTGTAGAGTGGAATCCATCTATATGTAAATCTTGAGGATATTTATAGAATAATGTCCTATGGTATGGAAATTTTAACAAATGAATCATCAATTAAATTGGGGAGAATCAAGCAATGAAAATTTTACAAGATCCAGATAAATAAGGGAGGGGGGATAGTTTAAACTATAACCCTATGGATTCATGGATTAGGAGAAATGGTACTGAGCATAAAACACATTAGGGCGATCAGAGATAGGAAAAGCCTCTCCAAATTAAGAATTTACCTGTGGTTGATATGACTTTTTTGTGGGAAACTTATATATATCTAACAAGGCATATTATTCATATTGAACCAAAGGTTTGGTCAGACATTGTCCTTCCAATTCTTATTTGTGTAGGATGTTTTTTAAGAACCAAAATTACTCGGGACATATAGTCTGATAGATGGAAATGATGTGTCCAGATAATAAAGAAATATTCATACCAAAATTTACCAAGATGTATGAATCATACTATATATATTTGACTCACACGTTGGGAGGATTTTGATTTCTTGACAAATCTATGATGATGTGGAATACATATTTGAAACATTATACATAGATCTGTATTTATACATTGTAGATGTGGAATATTTTTCTCTGTGATTGGTTCTTGGATTTATGGCCTCAAAGTCCCTTCATATCCTATCAAAATGAGAATAACACCACATGTTGTTCTTGATGCACTATGTAGTTTTATTCCATTCAGAAATGAATGGGGTGTTCCTTTTAGGATTTTCTTTTAGGACCCTAGAAACCCAAATGTATATTGATATTCCTTGATCAAGTAGTGAATACCCTAACAAAAATCTGGAGTCCATGTTAGTGGTTCCCGGTGTGAAAAACAAGCGGTGGAAAAGGATTATTCCACCACACAGTGGTGGCATAAACAATTATATGGGTGTTTATTTTTGTGGTGGTTGGGCCTAGGATATAAGATATAGGAATGTCTACTTACCACATTGAAGTGCGAATCAATCCATACATAGTTCTCATAAATTTCCATTACAGATCTTGTTCACACATGGATGGGGAATCTTGTGATTCTTTTTGTAGCTGGAGAAGGATATAGAATCTAGGCATCACTACATATCCTATGAGGGAAAGAATCAAGACACGCATTTTTTTGAATGAGAAGGCTCCCCACATATTTCAAGCCCATATGTGGGGAGGTGAAATTTAATCTAATGGTGATACTATAAATTGGGAATTTTTGGGAGTACCCTATATTGAAAAGGATTATTTGTAGGGGATGGGGGTATTTTATCTATGTCATGGTTGGGACTGAAAGATAGGATCTAGATGTCACTATTTACCTCGTAAACTAAGAATCAATCCATAGATAGTTCTTTATAGTAATTATTAATTTGTTGGTCTAGATATTATATGGGGGATACATTTTTCAATTTTGGAGTGGATGAACCAAAATGTAAAATCAATGTGTCTCAATGTATCGTGGGTCGATATGAGTCAATCCATGCATATTTCTTGAAGTTACCTCCACCGATTCGAACAATGTATCGAGGTAAAGAAGAATTTTTTACCATTCTTTTTTGTGAGTGAAATAAGATGTAAAATCCAAGAGTCACTACATAACTGATAAGGATATGAATCAAGTCATACATTGTTCATGAAAAAGATGTGTCAAATGTGGATTTAAATATCATATGGGAGTATGGAATTTTTTATTCTTATCATGCACATATCTGACTCATTAGTGAGAAAATACTGATTTATGTAATGTTCACCATTCATTTTAACATCGTGAAACTATTAATATTTAGACTATAAATTATTTTTATGAAATCAAGTCATTTGTAACACAATTTAATGTCTTGTTTCGGGGATGGAATACATACATTTTAAAGTCATGTGGTTTGGATGATTTTTGACGTGACATTTAACATCAAACCATAAAGACATTATCCATGCAGTTTATCATCATGGAAATTTAACATTATATGCTGAGGAATTTAGTCATGTAGTTTATAGTTATGTGGTTAGGGTGATTTGTTCCATCCACAATAATGTCACATGTTGGGGACTTAATCCTTTTAGTTTATCATCATGTGGTTAGGACAATTTGTACCATGTAGTCTAACATTATACTTTGAAGAAATTATCTTTGTAGTTTATCATCGTGTGGTTATGATGATATGATCCATGAATTTTAAGATCATATGGTTAATACATTGGATAATAATTTTATCATCATGCGGTTAGGATGATTTGTCCCATGATTTTACAAAATATTTCTTTAGGAACATTGAATTGGTGGGAGCTGTAGTGATCTTCCCATCCATTTAAATCAATTAATGATGTCCATTCATGTAGACCTAATTTATGGAATATGGTCCATCACTTCTTGGCCCAAGCATTGTGGGATTATTTCTAAGTATCGTCATTGTCCGGAGAACAAACACCAGTTATCCATCAAGGAAATACTAGAGGTGAATAATTTTGTAAAATGCTCATTCAATCCAGTTTTCACAAATTTCAAAATTATGCACGGTATGAAATATCTTTTCATCAATCCACTATAGATAAAATAGAAATTTATAGGATTTCTCATCTATGGGCAGTTAATCATATATGGAATCATGGAGGGAAGGTAATTTAAATTTTATTGGAAGGACCGCCTATGTCCAATATTGTAATTATAATGGAGTTATTTGAGTGATAGTTTGGGTCATGGTCTAGTAGTCCCACAGAGCAAGGATGGGTTTTAGGCCATTATTTCTTATCTTTATCTACCATATTTTATTGTATATTGGATATAGTCTTGTTATAGTCCTCTATCTTCTTGTTATCCTCTTAATTATAGCTAGAAGAAAGGTTGGTCTTAATACCATACTCTTATAATAATTTCACAAAATTACAATAATATATATTAGTATCGTTGTACATCAGTATTCTATGAGAGACACAAAATTTTGTGATCGTGATTTCTATTATAGAGATTATTTTTTTTCTCTCAATTCATTGAGGGGTAAAATTTCTACCTCTTTTTAAAATAATTTTGTTACTATTACAATATACTTGAAAAATTTGTCTAAAGAGAGAGGATATTTCCTACAGAACGTCTATTTCCCATATTCAAAAGTTACTGGAGTACTTGGCTGTATGAAGTAAATCTGGGGGTTGGTGGATGAAATTTACATGCACTTGGAAGGAATGACACCTCCCAGTAAATTTAGTGCAATCATTTATTAGAGTGGGCCAATAGTATCCAATCCTTAGAATTTAATGGGAAATCATGGATCCTGATTGGTGATCCCTACAGGCTTCATCAAGCACACCCATCATAATGATGAAAATCTATTCTCTAGAAATGCATCTGGGAAGGACCATATCAAGTCAGCATTTGTAGAGTTTATTTTCATAGTTTGTGCCATCATAGAGAATAAGGATAAGTACTTTTATCTAGATTTGTTCTCTTTCAGATCAAATTGTTGGGTTCTCTTATTTCTAATGGTAGTCAACAATTGGTTTCATCTATCTAGTGTTAGGACCATGTGGTGCAGATATGTTCCTAATTCCATTGATCTCCCAAATTTTTTCTAGAACGAATGGTGAGACAATTTTGCAATATGCGATGTTGATGACTATTAAATCCTAGTATGGATGAGCTAGAGTCATGGATGCATTTTCCAATGCATCATCTTGACTATTTTGTGATCAGGGGAAATGAATAAATGTCGATTCTGAAGAAAATTCTTCTATTATTCATCTGAAATGATAAAAAAAAGAGTATATTTTCTTCCTTTTTGATAGAATAATTGTTAGTGTCCCTGATAACGGGTTTTGAATCTCCTCTAATCTTCATGTTTCTTACTTTTACTTGAAGTTCCAACACTAGCCCTACAATGTGACCATAGTATTTTTCTTCATTATTCTTACACCCCTAAAATAGTAGGTGGGTGTAAGTAATGATTACCTTTTATAGAGATATGAGTACGACAACCAGCCCCACTATGTTGATCCTAGAGTCTTGCACCGTTTTCCCTATCAGGGTTCTAAATGCACCATCAAAAGGAAAATCCTAGTTTTGTGTTATTTATTAATAGATAAACCCTCTTTATTTTGTATTTTATCATCTAATGATGTCGTTTTTTCTAAGGGGTGATCTGCCAGAAAATCTGATAATGTATGGTATTTGACAAGTTTCTAATGCCCAAACTATATGAAAAACTGTTTTATAATGACCACCCATATTGATAGAAATTCATTCATCATTGGATTAAGGAGAATTTATTTTAGGTGATTTCTATAAGAGACCATACTGACCTCATTATACTACATGTATTACCTCAATTTTTGGACTGCAAATATCAGCATAGGACAACTCTTTTCAATACATGAGTAACAATTATCAGTGTCAATCACATTCTGGTTATGATAAATAATGTTTTTTTCTCTTCCAAGGTTTCTCTTCTGTGTGAGTAAGGTTCCCATTGATTACCTCAATCCACTCAGATACAAAATTATTTATCCTCCATCGACGGGCAAAATTATCACATAATGTCGTATGTGATAGTTCTTTATAATTTCGAATGCTTCATGAAAAATGTCATTACATTTATATTCAACGCCCTTTTCAAAAACATTGTATGTGAAAACATTTTCTGACAAGGTTGGCTATGATGCTTCACATGTAGTCCAAGTGACCGTGATGTTATCTAAAATCGGTGAGGTTTTGAGGAAGTGACATGCCAAGGATATCCATTTTCTCTTCTGATTCGAATTCAATGCCAAGTTGGCATACAATTAAGATGAGGAATTTCTCTGAGGTAATTATGAAGGCACATTTCTATGGTTACATCTTTAGACTATGGGGTATCAATATTTTTATGACGGTTTCCTTATTTTCAAGTTGGTTCGAGAGTTCTCACGATTTTACCATGAAGTCATCAACATAGAATTTGAAAATCATTAATAATAACATATTGAATATGCAATGCATGGCACATTGATATGCAGAATCAATGTTTTTCAAACCCAAAGGTAATTTATTGATATAAAAATACTCCCTTGGGGGACTAGAATACAAGGATAATTAATCCTTTTGAGCCATTCGTGTTTGGATGTATCCTGAATAACCATCCATGAATGATATATCCTGAAATCATGTAGTTTAATCAATTAACAGTTCTGTTACATAGAGAGGGAAATCATCCTTTGGGTAGTCCTAGTTGGGATCTCTGAAATCAGTTCAAAATCTGATTTCTCCATTTTTTTTATGATCATATTTTCCTTCTAATGGGGATATTGGACCTCTTAAATGATGTTAGATCTGATGAGATTGTCAACCTCATCCTTGATTTTGGTAGTTTGTAGCGGGTGTGCCCTTCTAGCTACTTTTTTATAGCCTCTAGGATCTTCTAGAAGGCCTGGGAGGATAGTATCTAGGTTAGGATCGGGGCCTATCATATCCAAATTGTTCTAGATGAAATAATCTCGATGATGGATAAGGATTGAGGTATATACCTATTTCTATTCATGGAAAATGGTTTCACTAATTAGTGTAGTTCATGGATCTTATGATATACCCAGATTTATATCCCTGAGTTCAACAATGATGGTAGATATTCCCTTCTGAATTGATGGAGGGGAATCATTAAGGTCTTATTCCTCTTACTCTTCACTTGCCTCATATTTTTTACCTTCCTATTCATCATCATCTTCCAATTTAGAAAAAATTATTGAGATGATATCTTTGTAGTGGGGAGAAGAGATGATATCATGTTTTTCATAAGATTAATCAATTCTTTCTAGACTGGCTGTCTTTAAGGAATTTTATGCAGAGTTTTGAGTGAGGGACAAAAGATTTTATTCTTCCTCTACTTCCTCAATGAGTGGGGAATGGGTATAATAGATATATGAGAATATATTGAGGGAATTTCTACATGATCATTCACTATTATTTATTGTTCATGAGATTTTTCAAAAAATTTAGAGTCAGTGACCTTGACTATAATCACCAGGACTATTGAATACACATATGACCTTGGACTCACACACCCATTATGATTAATGGAAAGCATATATTCTCCATTTATAATTTCGAATGGTTTATTTGGGCCATCTCCAAACCAAGTGGGGGCAGTGAACTAATCAATTCCATTTACTGAGGGTCACATCCCTTTAGTTCATAGAATCCAACGTCAATATAATGTGACTCACATGATTCAAATAGGACCTTTTTGTCATGAAACGTAACATTTCTTCCATTAGTGCAATATTTTAGTCATTTGTGGTAAGATTAGGTAATCGATGTGTGCATATGAAACCAAGGGAATCCAAGTAGGATATTGAAGGTCATGTTTTTATAAACCACCATAAATTATGATGAGGTTCCCAAACCATGTTTTGAACATGATTTATCCAAATTTTATTTTGATCACATTTTTCATATCCAAATAGGGCAGTGGTAGAGGGCATCAGATTATCCTCAAGGAAGGATAAATGATGAATTATTTTCACTAGGATGAAATTAACTCCTAATCCATTTTCAATGATTACTTTTACAATATCGAAACCATTTATCCTGTAGGGAGTATATAAGGGTATGATGTGTCTTTTTATAATGGAGTCTTCATATTGATCTGTAAAGGAGATAACTATGTGACATCCTAGAGAATAATTATCTATTCAATAGATCTCAGAAGAGGCCACATTGGATTCAAACTCATGGCGATTAGAAACTATTCTTTGGTATATACTAGAATTTTGTTACTAGAATCAGGGCATCCAAGATATATAGCTTGGTTGGAACTAATGATAACTATTTCAGGATGTATCATATTTAATCTAATGGTTGGTACTTCCCTATGTGGGAATTATCATTCATAGGAGTTTTAGGGTCATAATCCTTGGATGTGGATAGACTATCCACAATGATAAGAGATGGAACTTCTTCTGTTATTTTCAAATTTGGTCAAGAAAATCTACCTACACACTAAGGGTGTTTAGAAAGCTACTCCTCTTATAATAGATATTCTATAATGATTGGGCCAGAGTGGCTTCTTGAAAGCACTGGGGGATTTTTCTCTTCCTTCAAGGTCTGTGAAGGTTCTCTTCCATAAGTTTCTACAACATTGATGGTTTGAGAAAGGGTGCGACCATATGTCTAAATTAATTCATAGATACATCCTCTACTATAGCCTTGGTTTATATGAACTCTTCGTCCAGATCCCTGAATGGGTGTGGGGAACTCATGTACAAATACATATTCATCATTGGATAAGTGGATTATTTAGTTAATAATGTTAATGGATCCAAAAATCAACGCTACATTTAATGTTGACTCTTCCAGACTGAGAACTTCTAGTGGTGTCATTTAGTGGGGTGGTGCTCGTGGTTTCAAATCAGAGAGGTTAAATGATTTTTTTTACTTTAAAAAAGAACATATTTCTATGCTTGTACCTTTAAATTATTTTCAAACTATTTTCTAGATATTAGACATCATGAGGGTTGTGGATCTATAGATGTTAGTTGTGTTGTTGTAGTAGACGCTTGGGTAATATTTGGATACTTCAACTATGATTATAGTATTCCACGAGCTTAGTAGAATGTCTTCTATGTCATCCACCTATCAAACCTACAAACCCTGCATTAACAACTCCTTTCCAATGATATCTTTCATTAGGGTCGGTGGGGGAATCATATGCCACTTGTGATGGTGGTGGTCCTTGTTTGAATTCCCTAGAATCTACCATTATTTGTATGAGGTCTTTGAAGACATAACATTCTTGAATGGTGTGTACTAGTATTATGTGAATGGGAAAATAATTGTTTTGGTCATCATGACCTACATATTCATCTAGTTTTATCTCTGGTATATTGAGAGAATTATATTTCATAGAGGCTAAAAAATAGACATGGAAATGATCATCACTGAATGAGAAAGTATTATTCATTCGTTCCACAAAATAATATTTACTCATTCCCCTCAACACATGATTTTGATGAGGAGAATTTTTTGGTGCCCATGGTTCCTTATACGTAGAGTGCATGCCTCAGATGTGGGGCATGTATAGGGGCTAGCTTGAGCATGATAGAGGCCACATCGTCATTTACCTATCATTATCACAAGATAGATGGGTCTATATGGGACATGTCTTTAGTTAGATATATGAATCCCTCTATCCATTAGGAATTATTGGAGAAATATTTAATCCTACTCTTATATTTTGTAGGTATGAGTGGATTTCGATGCTCATCATGAATGTTATCAAATCACATAGAACGTATCTGATCCTGGGGGAGTGGCTGGTTCAATGATTCGGTCAACCCTTTACACGTGACAATAATGAATAAGAATCTCTCGTTATACAACTGTTTGTAGTTTGATTGGTCAAATACAGTTTTATTTGGTAATTTTGAGCTATATAAGAAGAGGAAGGACAAATAGAGATCATCCCATCTTGATATCAACAGAGTCGGTAGACTAGAGTAGCATACAAAGGTGGAACCTTGCTGGGTTCACACAAATCATCTATATTTTAATGATTCTTATTTCTTGAGGTTCCCCGTCCTGGGATAAATATATCTTTCCTTGTGAATTAAATGTTTCTCTAGGTCACTTGATTTATTGAATATTGGGAACTGAGGACTCCCCAAAAATTGTGGAGGCATAGTGTCTCCCAAAAAACTACCTGTACCAACATCTAAGAATCCTCTATGGATTCCAATCATGATTTCAATGAATATATGGTGTTAATCACCCCATGATGTGTGGCCTGTTTTACCTGAGCTTGGATGGGAACAACAAGGGGGAAGATTTGACATGACTGTTTTTTGGTACATGATGCGAGTGTTTGATTGGGGAAATATTTGGAGGATTGGCCTACACCCATGCTGGTTATTTCTATAATGGAGGTTAATAATGATATTATATTATTTAGGTTGATGTAAAAGGTGATATGTTAGTTGGATGTCTTTTCCATACTTCATTTGTTAGGATAAACACATCTAGTTGAGGTACACCAGCTGGGAGTGTATGTTGAGGATCTTCCTAAGCAACATATTAAATAATATGGATTCATCAAATAATCTCAATGTTGACTCACATGAACTCCTTCATTTATTCATCCTACTATGAAACAAATACCTCAAACTAATGGGGATCAATTTCTACTGGAGGAGGCAGCGGGTCATGTGAAACCTTCCAACTATTCTTCCCTATATTTTTGATTTGTTTAGGAGGTGGTAGAGGATTGAAAAAGGGAACAATAAAATTAATGGAGGCCCACTGCTTCTGATTGTGCACACCCTCATTATCTTCAAGGGTAGTATTCCAGACAGAACCACCCTCTCCATTCTATTCTCTATTTTCATCATTTTCTATGCTCCTCTTAGGATTTTATCCCTCAACATTTATCAATACATAACAAATTTTGGGTGACATACCAGTTTCTGAATTTTATGGATATTGGTGTCCCTTATTGGATCATTTCTGTCCATTCCAGGATTTTCCCCGATCTTCTTGGAAAATAGTAACTCAATGAGAACCTTTATTTGACCTTGTCATGTTCTTAACTTCTATAGGGAAATAGTTACGATGTGGGATGGAAGGTTATAACTCTCTATTTTTCATCATTTCTAAAAATGAAAAGGTTATATTTCCATTTGGTGGGTGGTTGAGGTATTAATTCCTCTAGCCCTACGGGCTAGGGTTTCTCTCTTTGTCTCTGTGTAGTTCCATTATCCAGAATTAATGGCCTTACGGGGTGATTTCATATTAAAAATCCCCACATGTATGTGGGATAGGTATGATCTCGTACTATAGTGGTCTTTACGACTATATCCACTTACTAGATCTCACGCATTCCCATTTAGGCGTGATCTAGATATGGTGTCGAGTTAACAACAGGATTTTTTACTATTGAGTTCATTTTCAATACTTGAGGATTGGATTCTCATATGAGATAATCCTATTGAATGTTCTAGGTTTCATGATTCTGGTGTATTTCAATGGATCTCTCTCATTGGACATGATGCTTTTGAGAATTTTTCATTATTAGTTCATGTCGAGCATACCTCTTTTTCAAAAGATGGATTTCATTTGATAACTGTCTTTGGATAATGACATTATGGGTTTTTTTATCAATTCAGATGGATTGGGTTTGTGGTGATGTGAAAATCTCTTGGATCCCTACATCCCAAGATATTATTGTCATACAGGGGTTATCTAATTAGATGACACAACATATTCAGTTCATTGAGATAGTTCATTTCAAAATCATTCATTCAACTCTCTGATTATGGTCATCAAAAATATATAAGTGATTGGAAGTCGATAATATGACAACGCTCTCCTAATATTCTGACATGGTTAGTATCCCCATTTAAGGGAAAGATTGTTTCTCTCAACTAGTAGAGATTTTTCTTTACACTAAGAATAATTTTATGTATGCATTCTTTTGAAAACTCTCTTAGTATGTCATACTGGAAATTTATTGTGGGATAAAACATAATTGATATGTCATCCCAATCTAATTTTCATATCATGAGATATATATCATTCTTTTCATCTTCCATGGAATCCTCTACATGATATTACCAATTTTTAAACATCCCAATGATCTCATCATAAGTAGTGGGGTCATAAATGTCTCATTGATATATGAATGGTCTAGAGGTGGCTCATAATATTAGTGTATCCTCAAGAAATATCTTGGTTGATAAAGGATATCATATTTTTTTGACAGGTTATCTAAGATGCTAGACCCTATCTTTTCAGGCTCCTCGATATATGTGGGATTTCTGGTGTTTAATTTAGCAAATAGATGACCTTCCAAGTGATATTGAATTTTACTATGGGGACGGCCTTCATAGTTGATGCTATAATAGTGAGGGATACCATAATATCTTATAATTCTGCAATTAGGAGAATTATTTTAGTCTATATCATAGAGAGGACCTTCATGGAGGATGATGGAAATGGGAGGACCGTAATGCTAAACTTAGATGTCACTATAGGAAGGACCATTACAGTTGGTGCTACAATGGTGGGGTCTACAATCACAACATGATATCAGACTGCATCGATAGTATATGGAGCATATATCTTGGGGAGGACCATCAGGGAAGACGATATCAAAAGGCAGACCTTCTGGATTAATCGAGAGATCACTGTAGGGAGAACCTTCATAATTAGTGCTAAAAAGGAGAGGACTACCATAACAGCTTGACCTTTTACTACAAGAAGATTATCTATAGAGAATACCCTAGGGAGGACCATTAGGGTGGACAACAGTAAGGGGATCACCTTATTGTTGTTTAATCATCTTTTTGTGAGAATGGATACAATAATGCTCATTAAGAGATAGCTACACATCATCTATCATTTTATTCCAATGAAGTAATCCTTTGGTGCGTACTCTAATGAAGACAATTAGAGAAACTCGTAAAAATATTGTGGGGATGGACATCACAACTTCTACTACCACTTCCATAATTGGTAATGGATTGGAAGGATCCTAACCCACCCAAGATAATTGTTTGATGGAATTATGAACTCTAGAATCGAGAAGAATGTGTTCATGGATATGATATTCATTTTCAATATTCATTTGGTGAGATTTATTTTTTGGTTCCCTATTATAGGATGTTGGGGTCACTTTCATTTGCTGATGGCCTCTATATATAGGAACTGGTTTGAGTAACCCCTACAGTACTTTTGAGATACATCTATGAGAATCCCGAGTTCTATCATGAAAATCAGCCTTCCCTAGAGTAGTCACTATGGAGAACTAGTTTCCCCAATTTTAAATGGGTATTTGAGCCAAATCGGAATGTTAATTTATCATGGAATATATATTATGTCCATCCTAATCAAGATAAGGGATACATGCCTTCCTATTAGAGACCATCCAGTTATGTGAATGAGTCAACCCACATGAGGAGGTGGGGTTGTGGGCTTGATTCGTTTTTATTTATTTGGATGTGATTACATCTTGAGAATTCTATAGGATATAGTTAAGAAGTGATGTATGATCCTCCATCATTGTGATTATGTGTTTATAGTGTCCCTGGGATTGAACAAGAATAAATTACCATTCTAAAATAAATGTTGTAATATGTTCTTTCTCTATTCCTCCTTGTCCAATAAGTGGGCACAAAAAGTTATCCCATGTGTGGGATGGGGAAGGAGTTAGTCCCTGGTGTATAGGTTAGATGCCAACTGTTTCCTCCAGTTTCACCGTATTTGAATGGTGGGATTCATATTAATCAAATGATATTTGATTCCACCCAATTAAACTATATTTTTCTATTGATCCTGATATGTATCCATTGGATTTAGAATATTCTTGCCTTTGTGTGCCATCATATTTTACTAATGGTCATTATGTTCTTGAGTAGGAAACTGTCTCTTATTGATTTATACCGTATTTTGATGTAGGGATTATTTTGTTGCTCCATGAATTTTCACCCATTAATAGTCAAATTCCATCGTATTTGGTTGATGGGGTTCATTTTAATTGGAAAGAATTTTCAATTTTTCTTATAATTCACCACCCTATTTCATTGCAGGTTTGATGTGAAACATCATGGATTTGCGCTTTATCGTAACATGATGTTGTATTTTCATGGTGGTATTTAGAAGAGGGAGTAGGAATATATGTATGCCAATACATTACCGCCATATTTTCATGATGTATATATACCTCGAGAAGTTGTGTGAAAACATGTTCTTGATTATATTTCATCTCCCCTGGAAGGCATCCTAAGGAACCTTTTCCTATTTTCCCTCAACATGGACCCTCAGAAAAATACCCTTCTCAGAGTATGGATAATGGGATTTTTGTAATTGGTAGTGAAATCATATGGTATGGTCCCTTGAAAGGGAACCCTAATTAGTGAGGACAATATCATTGATGATGAATTCATTTTCCTCCCTATTATAAGGGAGGTACTCATTGTAGCGTTTTGGGGAGTGTCTCCCAAAACGATTAGAGACAACTAGTGGAGCCATCGGGTGTTGGACCAATAGCCATAGATGGGTTGTTGGCTTGTGGGATTTCATTGACTGGAGGGAATGTATTCCTACCTACAGTGTTGAAAGTGTACCGTTGTAATGGTACTCTCAGACCAGTGCATTTGAGACCCAACGTTAGAGACTTTGGGTGGGCGATGGAGTCCTCTACTTCATGGATGACTCGGCTAATGCATCAGTTGATATGTGTGCCTATGATATATTGTAGGAAGCCATTATATTGAAGGAATATCTGAATATTTCTTTAAATATATGTGAAAAATACATAGAACAAAACCCCATAAAATTAGTATCTCATGACCACATGAAAAATTGACGTTCTTTCTTGAACCACTTTCTTTTTTGATGTAGAAGTGGCCTGAAGTGGGGAAACACCACCATAATTGTATGAATTCATGGAAAGTTCACCATTTTCGTTTCACAAAATTTTTTTTTCCTGAGGATAGGAGTGAACTGTTCTGATTTGTAATAGGGAGATTATTCTTTTTATATTGTGAAGGAGGTTCTATAGTCAAGTTTCTTACATCACGTTTCTATTTTTTTCATTTATGACATTTTTTGTTCCCTGAAAATCTAATTGTAGGGGGTTGAATGGTTTGAAATCATTATCATTGGATAAAATGTAATTTGATGGTCAGGTTTTTTTCAAGGAGCTAGAAACATCCAATGACACCTATATCCATGATTTAGGGACCTACATTCCAAAGGTAGGAATTCATTGGGTAACTTGACCAACAACATATAATAACATGAACTAGTTTATAGGATGGGAATTCAGTCGAATAAAACCCATTTTGGGGGACCAATTTAATGTTCCAAAACTCTCTAATATATTTAATTTTTATTCATATATTCATGAACCCTAGGATCATTCCCAATAATTTTTTTGTGAGTTACCCCTACGTCACGGATGAACATGAATTCTCATGCATTCATAATCATCTGTATGTTTGTGAGGATCCCCATCAATAAAGGTATAATTATGTATCCAAGGATCGACCCCAATGTTACCCTTTAGTGGAAAAATGAAATACTATTTGATCACTTGTTTGGATGAGGCTGGTCTTAATCCATATGATGGGGTTCTCTAGAGATTACCGTCATCTGGGGTGTTAGTTGATTTGGTGTTGGCATCGAACACATGAAATGGGATTCCTACGTATCCTCAAGAGAGGAATCAAAACCCATGTTGGTTTTTTCTTCTCAATTGGATACACAACAATTTAGGTTAATGTGACATAGACCCTTCCATATTTTTTTACTTCATATATTGCAAAAGGTCATGTCAAAGGATCCTTGATGATGATGGTGTGAGAGTTTTGTCAAGGAAGTATGAGGTACTCAAAAGAGTTGTGGTCTTATTTGGGGATATGACCCAACTAAGAATATAGACCTCAGAACATTAATGTGACATCAGTGTCAATTAAAGACCTAAAAGTGGAATCATATGTATCCTAGATAGTTGTAACTCAAAGACCATGTGGTTTGTAACATTGAGAATAACAACATAGAGGAAGACCAAGAGGTGAATGATTGGAGATTATGTGTAGAAACTACCCAATTGGTGCTACATCCATAGGAATTTGGCCCTTTGATTGTTGATGTACAGTTTTGGGGACGATATCGTGTTAATGTCCCTTTTGATGTCTAATATTGAAGATATTTTATGATCACCACTAACCTCTAAGCCCACTTTATTCATGCTCGGTGTGAAGACAAGAGTAGGGAGTGGATCTGATGATCAAATATTCCTCCCAAATTTTTTCATGGATGGTGCTGGAGCCCAACTGGAAAGGGATAGGGGATTTGAGTGTGAATGAACCCTCTTCATTTTTTTATCTAGATTAGTCATGTTTGGTGATCTATCTAGCTACATCATGGGCTATGATAAAGAGGGATTGGAAGTTCCACCTCTTACAATAAATGATTGGGGATTTCCTCTTGATCAGTGCCTAGAAATTTGTTTTAGGAGTGGAGGGACTATTCGACATTGGGCCGCATCGAAGGAAATGATAGTGGTTTCTCTAAATCTTGATTATGGTGAGGTTCATGTATTTTTCATGAGGTTATAACCCACATTGTATCGGGAATGTAAATTTTGGGACATTCTGGGGGTCTGCTTCTCAGTGAAGATTACCCAATTACTCCCCCTACCATGGGTATATAGATAAAAAAAGGTCTCTCACTATGTTCCTAATGTTTTTATCATAAACATGTGTTTTCTTTGTAAGAGGACTTGTCATTATTCTAATGGTATGCTTCAAGGAGGTGTCATCATAGGTGTCTATGATATGACAGAAGTGGTGATTGGATCGCGATAGTGGAATGTCCAAGGATACCCTATTCTTTGAAACATTTTCTTATGTAGGATGTGTTTCCCTCAACATATCAAGGTTCTATGCAGGTGAGGGGTTCATCTACATACCATTGTGTTATGATAACCAGAGTTTGGTTCAAATAACACGTTTATATGTGGGGCTAGGTTCCAAATTCATAACATAATACCATGCAGGATCAATTCACTCATGCATTGGGATTTTAAATGATGGTTAGGGTTCTGGCTATGTATCGTAGTGGTAAATGAGACCTAGTTCCTCCCAATTAGTGACATTCTACATGGGGTTGGGTTCCACCCGCATAGCTATTTGAAATCACGATTTCATGTTTGTGATGGGTCCAATTGTTTTGTGCCCCATAGGATGTATAATAGTAAAAAATGTTGAGTTAATGGACTTAAAATGTAATATATTTTTATACTCTTTAATGATATAATTTAGGTTTTACATTACAGATAATGTCTAAGTATTTTGTATTTTGTGGAACTGAAAAATACTCGGTCGATCTCTACTTATATAGATCAATTATTTCTTTGTGACCCTATTCAGTTCCCCTATATATATATAAATAGATAAGTGGAGGAACTATATGTCGATGTGGAAAGTATTATATGACATCTTTATGAGCTATCTTTTTCGGATTCCCTTGGGAGATACCCATACTAGAATGGACTTAGATAGTGGGGGCACGAAGTCATCGTTTGCGGGGATGAAATCACCACCTCCGTCCTACGAATGATGTCTTTTTGTTCATGGGGAGCTAATGGTACCAATTTCCATTAAAAATTTTGGTTTTATAGAGAGCATAATTTTTGGTGTGGAATTATCCTCCATCTTTTTATAGAAAACTTTTGTTTCATTTGTGGAAGATGGTGTCACCATCTCCATCCAGTAAAATTTTCAGTTCGCGGGAACATTGCAAAGCAGATCGCCATGTGGAGTAGCGATACATGTTGGATTAATGCTTTAAAACAACCTCTATTTTTTCTATTATTAAAAATTTTCCATTAAATATTCCTTAAATATGATTTCATTCCTTTTTCAATTATGATGGGATTATTTATATTTCATTTATAAGTGTTTTAGAACCCAACATTGTGTAATAAATTTTATATTTCTTTTCATGTGCCTGCAGACTTATAGGGGAGTTCAAGTAGAATATTTAAAATATTATTTCCACATGTGGCCAAAATTAAACATATTTTAATGGATAAATTATCATTGATTATGGGTGGTATCAAGTGGTATCAATTTTTTGAATATGATTTTGGACTCATATACCTTATGATTTATTGAATATAACATAAATTTATTTTTTTTATGTGACTAAGACCATAAATATAAATTTTCACTAAATTAGATATTATGTTGAGTATAATTTTGTATATATTTTAGTGGAATATAAAATATTGAGGTTATTAATATAATCAAAGGATTTTTAAACCAATTTAAAACTATGTAGGCTTTGTGAACCCCTAAATGTCACTTTTATTAATTTGTTTTATTCATGTATCTTATTCATGATGTTTTGTGAGTTTTGGTATTTGAAAAGAGGAAAATTGTGTAGGAAATACATGATTCTGGGCCATAACATTGTTAGTTATAACCATACATCGAATCTATAGAAAGCGGTGTCTTGACTCTATAAGTGACTTCATAGTGAGTTCATTATTCTCCTAATAGTTCGGTCAAACCACAAAATAATACACTTATATTCTAGAATATATCACATGGTTATCACATTGTTTATAAAAATATATATTCAAACCATTTGAAACTAATTGAATTTTATTTTTAAAATTATCATTTTATGTTTTTTTGTGTTTTTATTTTCAAACTCCCTCTATTCTATATATCCATTAAGAATATCTTTCATTTGGGATACCCTGCATATTTATCCACATTTATCATCATCTTCTAATATATAAGTAATTATTTAAAAATAAACATTCTTATTTTAATCTAATTACCATCCTCCTTTATTCAATTATCTTTTTCTTTATGGTTTTCATTTCCACCAGTCCTAACCATATAATGGGGTTGAAACCTTGGTTGATGTTTGTCCAAAAACATTCCATAGCTTTATTTATTTGGAAGGTTCAAAAATTCATTAATGATTAATTATATGAAGAAGGAATATTGATATCAATGTATTAAGGTGGGTGTTTCAATGTGTATTTATGTTATAGGAAATGTTAAAAATACTTTGGGATAATAATTTTTTTTAATAACATATAGAGACAATATTTTTAGTATTTGATTGAAGAAAACAGATTATTTAAATTTTATTTTAATTTTTATTCAATATAATGTATTTTAAATATTTATAAGGGATTTATTTCATGTACAAGTAATCATGTCTCTCATGTGTTTGAAAAAAATGATAAGAAGGCTTGTACAGCTTAGACCAAATTATAAATTGTGTGATATGGACCTAATTTTGTTAATGGATTTTGAGAATATTGTGTTTTATTATTGATTATGTGGGTATGTTTAACATGTTTATTTGGATTTATCAAGTTAAATAGTTATTTAAGTAAACCCCCAGACAATAATGAGGCTGATTTATGTAATCATTTAGAATTATTTTTTTCAATTTTTAGTTAATTTGAGAGCCTTGTGCATAAGGTGGGTAATCGATTATAGAGTCTTCATGAGCTATGATTTCATTATATATCATACCATATTTCATAATTTCATTAGAACTTGGTTTTCCACCTAGCGATTCAAATAGTAAGTCATGGTCTATGTTAGATGAATCGTGTGGTAGGTCGATTGGTTGTTCCATTAACATAGATCTAGTTTATCTGATTGGGATCTTGGATTAAATCCTACATTTTTTTTCTATGTTATGTTTTCTTTTGCCATATTTTAGTTTGATCATTTGGGTTATCATGCCTTCTTCTTCTTTATGATTAGTGATATTTGTTTTTTTGAATTATAACAATTTAATGATCTTTATTTGACATAAAAATATTTATGTTTCAAAGAAATATTATTGACTGTGTTTTGGTTTCCTTTATAAAAAAAATATAATTTTAGATTTTTTACATTACATTTGAGAATATAAAATATAAATTCTATTAAAAATGGAATCATGTATACACTTGGATAAATAAAAATTTTATATTACTCATACACTAGATACAAACATTTATTTGTATGTAGATATTTTCATGACTGATTTAACAGAACATAAAGGTGTTACATACCATCATGGTATATTATAGATCGATTTCTCATTATTTTAGTTTTTTGGTGATTTTATGCAAACCATGTGTCATGATGAGCTGGTTTGGGTGGTATATAATTTTATTCTTCTTAGGTTATTTTGATATGTATATTTATCAATTATATTTAACTTCCATCCATTTTGATCTCTTTTTTATACCATATTTTATGTTACCCGCACATTACATTTATTTTATGTAGTTGTGTTTGGATGATTCCAATCATTCATTCAACATATAAAATATTTTTTTAAAATGATATGTTGAAACAACTTATTTCCTTTTCTTTATTATCTAATTCATGGATATTTCATATCATATTTTCTTATGAGTACATGGTTTTAGTTTTGGTTTTAATTTGTGAAATAGTTTCCTAATGTATTTTAGATTCCCTTAACACTTGTCTCTTGCCTGTATAGATTATCAAAATACTTTAGGTCTTATAATGGTCTCATATGGGTGATGTGGAATTATAATCCATGTTGGTATTCTAAGAAATTGAATTATATCGGTCTATTTATTTCAGTAGTAATGGTAGAAAAGTGATTGGATCGTCAAAGATTGAGGGGTTTGGATGAGGAATTATATTTCTGACTCTTTATCATTATTGACATAGGAATTTTATTAGTGGATCTAAATTATTCAACAATTTTCGGTTTTGACTTTTTTATGTTTTTTTTATTTTTCTGTGATAAAGACAATTTGGTGAATTTTAATTAAAAAAATTAATAATATTGTTTTTCATGAGGACTAAATGAAAGTCGTTTAATGATGATTTGATAATAACAATTGAATATTTATGATTGATACAAAAAAATAATTATATATTAAATTTAATGAATATCATTATCTTAAAGTAGACAGTCACTAATTGTTTAATATTTTTAACACATAATTCTTGAATATAGAATATTTTTATATTCAATTAATGTTGATGTGATGAGTTATTTCCATTCTAGTTGTGGGTTCTAGTGAAAATATAAATTATTTATTTACAGACATGTTCATTTTGAGAACTTAGTCATAGATTTGTTTTTCGAGTGGTTATAAATCCATAAAAGGTATGTTTTAGAAATGGAATAAGGAATATTTTGTGAATTGGGGTTGAATGAGGTTGTCATATTAGTTGATAGGTCTCCAAAAGGCTAAAAAAATTCCACATCAAAAATATCACCGCATGATTGGGGGTGGTCGTATTGATAATTCACATTCATAGTGGCCTCTCAGGCCATGATCATGGATGCTGAAGAAAGGTATTATTTACCATGATATTTTATCCTTTGATCCTAGGATCAAACCATTAATGTATTTAATAATAGGGATTTAATTTTTCTTGTAGGATGATTTATGGTATGAACACCTTCTTCATTCCCTAAACCACTGTTTAATCCCCTAATTTTTAGGGGCATTCTTATAATTATTTTGTGGGTCTATTTTAGAACCCCCATTGGCTCCATCATTTCTAGATTACCAAATGTTTAGGAAGAGTACATTTTTTATCAACTCTTCTAATCTATTTTGTGCCCCTCAATCTAGGTGGTTAAAGGGTTTTTTCACACATATTCATGTTCAAATACCTAGTTAATTTCTATTTTCTCACTATGTTGTTTCCCAAAATTTGGGATTGGGTAGATAGAATTATGGAGAGGTGATTTCATCATATCAACATTAAATCATCAAGCATGTTTGATATTTTGTGTTCACATCATAGGGGAAGTTCCATGATTTATTATTCAACTGATAATTATTGAATTTCTTTAATATATTTCATTCGTGAGATTTATTTAATGTCTCAAGTGAATTTTTTGTTAAATTGGCCATTGGATTAAAGATATAATGTGGTTATATTTCATGGGATTGGTTAATTTTACCTAATATATACATAACATTAATAAAAAATTATTATAATCATATAAATGAAATTTCTCACAAATAGTTTCATAACCCAAAGAATGAATGGTTTAGTGTTCTGTAGAGTAGTTACATTAACATCTTAGTCAGTAAAATATTCTCTAAAATTGAACTAAAATAGACTATGTTTTTGAATTCACATATATAACACATATCATCGTAGCAATTGGAAAATACATAATAAATTAGGGAGTATAAATTCTCCATAAGGGATAAATTATCAACATTTCATCAAGGGATAGATCATAAGAATATGAAAACACCTGGAAAATTGAAAATTTTAAAATTAAATTGAATATAAAAAAATATGAGTTAACCATAAATCTTGATAACACTATGATTATTATCAAATTGACATAACATATAGAATTTAAAAATTAATAATATTGACATAATAAACATTAGTAAAGGATCACATTCATTAGAATATAATGTTTTGGAATGTAATATAATAATGAAACATGAAAAAAACAAAAATATAGGGAAATTTATCCGTTGTGAAAAAATAAATTTCTATTATAAATTTAGTAAAGAAAATAAATTTCCCTCACTTTGGGTTTTAAACAAAAAAACATCTCATTCATATGGTTTTGAAAAAAAAATACCATGCTTCATGTTGTGGAAAACAATTCTCATACTTCGCTGTGTGAACAAAAAAAGGATCATTCTCTAAATAGTTTTATAATGAGATATGAATCCCCAACCAACACATTGTTGGGATATATAGGAACCCACCCCCTATCATACATATAAATGTGTTCCTTTTACAATTCAATCATAAACATAGATTTATAGACTAATTGAATTAGAATGTGTGTTTTAAAACATTTAAAAACATTTTATATCCTGATCTTAAGAACTCATAGGATTTAAAAACATATATTTTAATACATAGATCATACAATAATAACATTAAAAGGGTATCCAAAAAATCACTTCAAGGATTTTTATCCTTGGACGGTAAATATAATGGATAAAATAATAGTTTTCATAAAACATCTAAAACATTTAATTGAAAATTACATTCAAAAATAACATTTTTTTAAGTGAAAGAAGAGAATTATGTAAATCTTATTATAAATAGTTATAAATAAAATATTATTTAAAATACAAAATGGTTTCAAAAAAGGGGATGTGAAATTAAATTTCATACTTTTACTTTTAAAAATACTATTTAATATGTAAAATTTGAAAAAAATAAAGATTTCAAAAAAGAATTTGAAAGTAATATTAAACAAATTACATTAGAAAAGAATAATTTATAATGTAAACATTAAAAGTTCAAAATTGTAAAAAATGATCTTGTGGATTAGAGGATAAATGTTTTATTTTTGAAAATAATGAAAAAATTTAGAGAATTTTGAAATAACCTTATTAAAAACACCACATTTTTATTAAGATGGAAAAATATTATTTTAAAATGACAAAACTGTATAAAAAATATCATTGGAAATAAAACAAATAGTTTCCATTATTGAATTAATACAAAATTTTGGAATGAAAAAAACATGTATAAGGATGGAATATTCATTAAAATAAATATAAATTAGTATTAAAAAATATATTTTCACAATAAAGTAGATTCCTAAAGGTCAAATTCATTGGTGCGAACTATTATTTACAATGAATATTAGTTTTAAATGCAACATAAAATTATCACATGCAATATATATATTAATATTTAAATATAATATTCAAAAAATATATTATTACCCAAGAAAAATGATTCGAGTCACAAAAACAACTTACGACCTTCGTAAATTTAAAATAATAACCCGATGAGAAATATGACATCAAATTTAACATTTAATACCTTGAAATAAAAGATAATAATTATATAAAAAAGAAAAAATTTGTGGTAATTAGACCATATCAATGAAAACATGGCATATAATATGAAGATGTCTCAATGAAATGAAATTGAGATGGAAACACTTACCGTGTTTCCTTGTTTACTTTATCACACAGTCTCCAACTATAAAATAAACACAACAAATAATATCCTATTTAATAACCTTTCAAATAAATATTACACATATATAATACTTGAAATAACTTTTTTTAATTATAACATTATTTAATTATACCATATTTTGTCCATCGGGCGTTAGTAACTTTAACGGTTTTGTGCATATTTCATAAATTTTAAGTACATATGTAAAGGCCTGTAAAATCCAAGGGAAATTTTTTCTTAATTATCTTTAGAATTTTACAAGAACGTGGTTTCTGACGGCACCTGATTCTGAGGCCCGGAGTGCCCGGAATCAATTTCCGAAGTTTGGCTCGGGTACGTTCAGTGAATGAATGAGCGGGAATTTCTAACTTTTGAACCGGTGCCCGGAATCAAATTCCGAGGGCACCGATGAACTCGCAGCGCCAATATTCGCTTAAGGGGACCTTTTTCGAGGTTGCGTTTATTGCAAGTCGAAAGTTAGTTTTTGGGAGAAATTATAAGAAGTTAAATTAAAATGTGGAAACACTTTTTTTTTTGTTGGTTAACTTCTCCCAAAGGGAGATAAAGGTGGGACCCACATCCACTGAACCTCCCTTGGGAGGATTAAGTGTGGTGGGGCCCACACGAACCCTAACTCCTCATCTTCTCTCAAAACTCCCCTATAACTCCCCTTTTAAATGAACTTGACAACTTAACTTATTAAATGGGTTGAGTTGTTTTTTTTTTCAAACCTTTGAATTTCAAAATGTTTGGTTGAGTAAATAAAATAAGCCCTTATCTTATTTTATTTGGTTAGAATTATCTAGCCTCTTGAGAGATTTTGAAGCCTTCTTCTTCTTCTTCTTCAAGCTTGACGAAGAACGCGAAGAACCTTTGAGCTCCGACGAAGAACGCCGCTCCTCTCTTCTTCGTAGCCGGTTGTTTCCAAAGATCGACGACGTTTTCCGTGTCAACGAAAGGGAACGCCGCTTCCTCCTCGGACTTCCTTCGTCAGCTTACGAAGATTCGCCAACGACGTACCTCTTCGGACGTACCTCTTCGTCAACGGATTTGACGAACGATTACCGCGACGCCCGACCTCCGCGACGTTGTCTTCCGCGGGTCGTTGACGATCATCGATCTTGAAACCAAGGTAGGGGTTGTTGTTGATTATTTATTTATTCTCGTTCTTGGTTCTAGCATGAAAAACATGAGGATAATTATTTATGTATTATCGTCTAACGAGAGGGGGGTCGGACCGCACAAACAGGGCCGAATCCCCCCTCCTTTGTTCTTGATTATGATTTTCTTGTGGATGAACGAGATGGCGTGGTGCCGTCGCACCACGCGGAAATTCGCACGGTTATATTGCGCGATGCCGTCGCGCCGCGCCGTGGAAGGATAATCATGAACGCGATGCCGTCGCGCCGCGTCGAAGAAAACCAAAGGCGCCGCGGCCGGAGCGGGGCCGCGGCGGAGGGGTGCGGTGCCGTCGCACCACGTCGGACGACGAACACCGCGGCCGGTTCTGGGCCGCGGCGGGACGAGAGGACCGGCGGCTCACCGGGCCGCCGGTGTCGGAAGCCGGAAGGGGACCGGCTTTGCCAGTCCATTGAAGAAGAACCGGCCGGCCAGGTCGGGCCGGCCAGAAGGGGAAAGACCGGGGGAATTAAATTCCCCCGGCCAGGTTAATTGCCCCCCCCCATTATGAGGGGGGGGGGGTGGTTTCATAAAGGGGGTCAGGCGCCCCCCCCCCCCCCCCGTTTCCCTCAAGGCAGGCCCCCTCGAGGGGGGCCGGTTTGTCCAAAGGCGTGGCTAAAAGCCGCGCCGCCGCCGTCCGGGCCGCGCCGCCGTGCCGGACCGCGCCGCCGCGCCACCACGCCGCCGGCCGCCGCGCCGCCGGCCGGGTCCGGTCGGGTCGACCTGGTACGGGTCGGCCCGGACCCGGACCCCCCGTTTTCAAAACGACTTCGGTCTTTTGGCCATATCTTGAGCCACGGACCTCCGATTGACGAACCGTCAGCGGAAATGCGATCCTTGGATCGAGACGGTCGATTCGGTATATCGTACTCAAAGTTTCGGAATACTATGAGTTCGGCTTGGTTGGTTCGTTCACGAAACCAACCGGGCCTTCGGAGCGGAAACGCTCATATCTTGAGCTACGGACGTCCGATTGACGTTCTGTCAGCTTTGTTGTGTTCCTCTTAGTGAGACAGATCTTTTGGAATACTCCGCCCGAGGTTTGGACGTAGGTGGAGTACGGTCGGTTTGGTTTTGCCTTAAAAACCAACCGGGCCCCTTTGACGAAAAAGCCAATAACTCTCAGACCGGGCGTCTGATCGACGCGCCGTTAGTTGCATTGAGTTCCTATTGACGATACAGAACTTTTGGATACATAAACTCTGGAATTTGTGACAGTTGATGTATCAGCCTCTCGGCTCGTGGAGCGGACCCTCCTGAACGAGCTTGCTGTGTGCGGGAACCCTAGTGCTGGCTGCGACTGTTACTGTGACTGCTACTACCACTGCTACTGCTACTGTGACTGCTACTACTACTGCTACTGCTACTGTGACTGCGACGACGACAGTACAGAGATCCTGTGTGGATTCGACGACGACTACAACACTCAGCGATGCTACGTGGATCAGTGCTACAGGTCCTGTGTGGGCCAGATCCTGTGTGGGTCTTTGCACTCAGCGGTCCTGTGTGAACCAGCGCCTACATGTCCTGTGTGGGCCCGATCCTGTGTGGGTCTTTGCGGGGGTTAGTTACCTATCGATCCATCGTGGGTCCGACGACTTAGATGGATCAAAGATCATCTTTATCGTCTTTCGAATAAGTATACCTATGTGAGCTGAATCCTGTTGCTATCCTGTGTGGATTGTGTTGTGCTATCCTGTGTGGATTTCGTTTGCTTTCCTGTGTGGAATTCGTTTACTTTCCTGTGTGGACTGAGTTGTACTTGGGCTCGGAGGTTGGAGCGTATTGGAATTGATGACTTAGGTATATGTATGGGCATATACCTAAGCAGTGTCGGTTGTTACTTCGTGTTTGTATCTTCCTTTTGTGGTTTATCCTTTGTGGATTTTTTGAGACCTTCGGGGGTCTCGGGGTCCCTACTGAGTAGCTTATACTCACCCCTGCACGGGCTATGCCCGCACTACGTTGTGTTGGTTGCAGACGACAGACAACGTTGATCTTGGCTGAGCCTTGCAGAGCAAGACGGTACCTGGAGGTGGACCACTGGGCGGGACATGTTCGGAGCGGACGACGGGACCCGAGGAGCAGTGGAGCTATCTGTACCCACCCTTCAGTTGGGATTTCCAGTGGACAGCTCGGTGTAGCAGCTTTTACCTTACAGTTGTTGTTTTCCCTTTCGAGTTGTACTTTACTTTCTGTTTGGGTTTGTATACTGGCCCATTTACTTTTCCGCACTTTCAGTTGTACTCTGTTTTTACATAGTGATTACTTTCCGCTTGCTTACTCTATGGTGTTTGTTTACTTTACAGAGGCAATGCCTTCCCTTTTTACTGGGAATTACGCCTTGGTGCTATTCGCCAGCCCCTGGCCTATGGAAGGCGGGCTTGGGGTAGTCACGGCACGGACCCCGAGGGCGGGTCGTGACAAATTGGTATCAGAGGAGTTCGGTTCTAACGCGAACTCTGATCTTTTCTTTGTGAAGCAATACTGTTTAGCGTATTGAGTGTGGTTATCAGTCCAGGGAGTCTAGTGTTGGTGTGGTGGCCGACGTATCCGTACACCAGGACCCTGACTTCTGATTTCCGACTTAATGCACGAAAACATTAATTGCGTGTGTGTTTCAAAGTTTTCTTTGTGATTACTTTATATCATCTCACCAGGTATACTGTTCTGACCGTGGCGCACCTGTTTCCATTTCAGGATGGCCCCACGACGGCAGCCAGCTAGGGTTCCGAGAGTCGAGTGTGACGACAGCCCACCGAGCGACGAGGCTTCGGTGCATGGCCCTTTGTCAGTAGTGGCACAGACGATAGCTCTACTCGTCGAGCCACCGATTCTTCCAGCACCAGTCGCTGACGATGCACGTCGCCTCAGCGCACTGCATGAGTTTCAGCGCCAGCGACCACCCAGGTTTCGCGGGGATACGGATCCCCAGGCAGCTGAGGACTGGATGGAGGCAGTGGTACGTGTGTTTAGGCTAGTGAGGACACTAGCAGACCTCATGGTGATCCTCGCTGCGAGCCTACTACACGCAGCAGCAGGACGATGGTGGAGCTTGATGCTCCAGGTGCACGATGAGGCATCTCTTCTATGGACGGACTTTGAGAGCCTCTTCCGCTCGGAGTTCGTCCCAGCCACCCTTCGTGCGGTGCGTATCCAGGAGCTTTTTCAGCTGCGGAAGGGCAGCATGACGGTCGCTCAATACTCGGCGAGATTTACCGATCTCTCGCGCTACTCGACCGACATGGTACAGGACCCATTCTTCCGGGCCCGGACCTTCGATCAGGGTTTGAGACACGAGATCAGGGCATCGCTGATCTCCCTCAGCATACCGACTTAGACAGGAGTACTGGAGAGGGCCCTTTTGATCGAGAGCTTCCTTGCTGAGTCTACACCAGCGCCGAGATCCACCGCAGGGCAGAAAGTGGTAGAGTCATCTGCAGCAGGCAGTCGACGGATGACTCAGGGGTTCAGGCAGACCAGACCTTCAGGCAGACGACCTCAGGACACTGGATCAGCAGTGCGGGGCACATAGCGAGGAGCCAGTCTTTCGAGAGGCAGGCAGTGCTACTCGTGCGGCGGGCAGGGCCACATGGCTCGTGACTGCCCGACCCGCCGTGCCGAGGAGCAGCAGACAATCGAGGGACCACCGAGGCAGAGGTAGAGGGTCGACCGTTGCGGTCCGCAGGGAGGAGGCGGACGAGGCAGAGGATCTGGACGAGCAGCCGATGGTGGGCGACACTTTGAGGCTCTACCACCACCACCACCAGGAGGTCCACCCCGACCACAGGGAGCAGGCGGGCAGAGACAGGCACAGCTCCAGGCAGCAGAGGCCTACGACCACGGCACACCCGAGATGATTCGAGGTACTATCTGTGTCTATTCCACCCTTTCTGGAGTACTTATAGACATAGGAGCGAGTCACTCTTTCATAGCCGCTTCCCTTGTTCGGAGCTCGGAGATTCCGACAGAGCCGTTGGCTCGATCCTTACTGCTAAAGACTCCTACGGGAGCAGACTCGACGATTACGCACTGGTGCCGGCAGTGTGAGCTTACTCTAGGAGGCGAGAGCTTCGGCTGGGATCTTCTTGTAGCAGCGTCGAGGCCTTACGACATCATCTTGGGCATGGATTGGCTATCTACGGTCCATGCGCAGATTGACTGTTTTAGGCGCAAGGTGCGATGTGTACGCACCGACGGGAGCAGGTTCACCTTCACCGGCGAGAAGGGAGCCTTTGCAGCACAGGATGGACTTCCGCGGAGGAGAGGACAGCCCATTACTCATCAGTTGGCTAGCCTCATCCTTGGATCAGTTGACATATGAAGTCCTGGTTTTCCTGCAGTGGTGGATCAGTTTGCGCACGTTTTTCCCGACGACGTTCCAGGGCTACCTCCTCGCAGAGAGGTAGACTATTATATTGACTTGTACCCCAGGACAGCCCCGATATCCACTCCAGCATATCGGATGGAACCCGCCGAGCTTCGAGAGCTACGGGTACAGTTGGAGGACTTGCAGGGCAAGGGGTTCATCCGACCTAGTGTTTCACCCTGGGCTTCCCCGATATTGTTCACCAAGAAGGAGGACGGGAGCTTGCGACTTTGTGTTGACTATCGTCGCCTGAACCAGGTGACTGTGAGGAACAAGTATCCGCTACCGAGGATTGATGACCTCTTTGATCAGCTCAAGGGAGCACGGTGGTTCTCGAAGATAGACCTCGGGTCAGGCTATCATCAGCTCAGAGTCAGAGACGAGGACGTGCAGAAGACGGCCTTCAGATGTCGGTATGGACACTATGAGTTCTTGGTTATGCCTTTCGGCATAACCAATGCTCCAGCAGTGTTCATGGCTCTCATGAACATGATCTTTCAGCCATACCTTGATCGGTTTGTCGTGGTCTTCATCGACGACATTCTGATTTACTCTACGACTGAGGAGTAGCATGCCTATCACTTGTGAGTTGTACTAGACACACTCCAAGAGCACCAGCTTTATGGTAAGCTCTCGAAGTGCCAGTTCTGGATACGGGAGGTCCACTTCTTGGGACACGTTATCTCTGAGGCGGGAGTTGCAGTGGATCCTGCGAAAATCGAGGCTGTGTTAGCATGGGAGCCACCCAGGAGCGTGACTGAGGTTTGGAGTTTCTTGGGGCTAGTTGGATACTCTCGGAGATTCGTTCCAGACTTCTCTAGAGTTGCGGCACCACTCACAACTTTGATGAAGAATGGGAAACCCTTCGTGTGGTCAGACAGATGTCAGCAGAGCTTCCAGGAGCTGAGACAGAGATTGACCAGCGCACCTATCTTGAGGTTGCCTGAGGAGGGAGTAGGGTACGTAGTCTACTGCGATGCATCAGGGACCGGACTCGGATGTGTTCTGATGTAGGAGCGGGCAGTGATCGCGTATGGATCACATCAGTTGAGGCCGCATGAGCAGAACTACGCTACCCATGACTTGGAGTTAGCAGTAGTGGTCTTCGCTCTGAAGACACGGCGACATTACCTGATGGGCGAACTCTTTACAGTCTTTTTTGATCATCAGAGTCTCAGGTATATCTTCTCGCAGAAGGACATGAACCTGAGACAGCGACGATGGCTCGAGTTCCTCCAAGACTATGACTTTGAGATAGTCTATACTCCTAGGAAGGGGAACGTGGTAGCCGATTCCCTCAGAAGGAGGACGGGCATTCAGCTACTTGGGGAGGCAACATAGCAGCTAGCCTCTTTGCAGATATCCTTCGTGGATAGAGATGGAGCAGCCTTCCTTTAGTCTCTCACAGTCACCCCTCCACTACTGCAGCGGGTCAGAGGGGCATAGCGTGAGGACGCTGACTGTGAGACACGGCGTGCACATATATCCTTGGGACAGGCACCTGATGGTTTCTCCCTTGGAGCAGAGCACGACATCCTTTTCAGAGGACGTACCATGGTACCAGTCGCTTTGCGAGAGGATGTGCTGAGAGAGTTTCACATTTCTCCATTTGGCGGTACATCCTGGAGTGGCGAAGATGTACCAGGACCTCAGACGAAAGCACTGGTGGCCGGGCATGAAGAAGGCAGTAGCAGATTTCATTTCTCGATGCCTCACCTGCCAGCAGGTGAAGGCAGAGAATCAGGTACCAGTAGGCTTGGTACAGTCCTTGGAGGTCCCGGAGTGTTAGTGGGATGATATATCTATGAACTTCGTGACTGGACATCCACGCACTTCCAAAGGTCATGACTCCATCTGGGTGATTGTTGACCGACTCACCAAGTCGGCACACTTCTTACCCATCAGAGAGCAGGGCTCAGTGGAGAGCTTGGGACGTCTTTACGTTCAGGATATTGTGCGGCTCCACGGTGCGCCATCATCTATCATCTCCGATCGAGATGCTCGCTTTACTTCCCGGCTTTGGAAGTGGTTACAGGAGGCGTTCGGGACGCAGCTACGTCTGAGCACAGCCTTTCACCCTCAGACGGATGGTCAGACGGAGAGGACCATTCAGACTCTCGAGGACATGCTCCGTGCATGTGTCCTCGACTTTGGTCGCAGCTGGGAGGACCACCTACCCTTTGTAGAGTTTGCGTACAACAAACGCTACCACTCCACCATCGGGATGGCACCGTACGAGGCGTTGTACGACCGACCTTGTAGATCTCCTTTGTGCTGGACAGACCCTGGGGAGTCAGCACTTGTGGGATCGGAGATGGTCCAGGCCATGACAGAGAAGGTCCAGGTCATCCAGGAGCGGATGAGGACAGCTCAGAGCCGGTAGAAGTCATACGCTGACAGGAGGCGGAGGCCACTAGAGTTCGATGATGGCGACCATGTCTTCTTGCGGGTCTCACCTAGACATGGTATACGGAGATTTGGCCGAGGCGGAAAGTTATCTCCGCGCTTCATCGGACCCTTCCAGATCCTCAGCAGGATTGGCGAGGTGGCTTATCGCCTGGCTCTACCACCTCAGTTGCACCGGGTGCACGACATCTTCCACGTATCTCAGGTGAGGAGATACGTGCACAACCCGACGCACATCATTGACCATGAGGAGCTTGACATTGACGATGGGGCGACTTTTACGGAGGTCCTGGTGGAGATAGAGGATCGACAGGAGCAGGTCCTATGAGGGCGATCGATTCCTCTTGTACGCATCAGATGGCAGCACGAGAACCTCCAGGAGAGCACATGGGAGCGGGAGGCTCAGATGCGTGCTCAGCACCCTCATTTGTTTCCCTAGTTTTTTATGTATCTTTACGGGGACGTAAAGCCATGAGGTGGGAGTAATGTAAAGACCCGTAAAATTCAAGGGAAATTTTTTCTTAATTATCTTTGGAATTTTACAAGAACGCGGTTTCTGACGGCACCTGATTCCGAGGCCCGGAGTGCCCGGAATCAATTTCCGAATTTTGGCTCGGGTACGTTCAGTGAACGAACGAGCGGGAATTTCTAACTTTTGAATCGGTGCCCGGAATCAAATTCCGAGGGCACCGATGAACTCGCAACGCCGATATTCTCTAAAGGGGACCTTTTCCGAGGATGCATTTATTGCGGGTCGAAAGTTAGTTTTTGGGAGAAATTATAAGAAGTTAAATAAAAATGTGGAAACAGTTTTTTTTTGTTGGTTAACTTCTCCCAAAGTGAGTTAAAGGTGGGACCCACATCCACTTAACCTCCCTTGTGAGGATTAAGTGTGGTGGGGCCCACACAAACCCCAACTCCTCATCTTCTCTCAAAAATCCCCTATAACTCCCCTTTTAAATGAACTTGACAACTTAGCTTATTAAATGGGTTGAGTTGTTTTTTTTTTCAAACCTTTGAATTTCAAAAGGTCTGGTTGAGTAAATAAAATAAGCCCTTAGCTTATTTTAGTTGGTTAGAATTATCTAGCCTCTTGAGAGATTTTGAATCCTTCTTCTTCTTCTTCTTCAAGCTTGACGAAGAACGCGAAGAACCTTCGAGCTCCGACGAAGAACGCCGCTCCTCTCTTCATCGTAGCCGGTTGTTTCCGAAGATCGACGACGTCTTCTGTGTCAACAAAAGGGAACGCTGCTTCCTCCTCGGACTTCCTTCGTCGGATTACGAAGATTCGCCAATGACGTACCTCTTCGGACGTACCTCTTCGTCAACGGATTTGACGAACGATTACCACGACGCCCGACCTCCGCGACGTTGTCTTCCGTGGGTCGTTGACGATCACCGATCTCGAAAACAAGGTAGGGGTTGTTGTTGATTATTTATTTATTCTCTTTCTTGGTTCTAGCATGAAAAACGTGAGGATAATTATTTATGTATTATCGTCTAACGAGAGGGGGGTCGGACCGCACAAACATGGCCGAATTCCCCCTCCTTTGTTCTTGATTATGATTTTCTTGTGGATGAACGAGATGGCGTGGTGCCGTCGCACCACGCGGAAATTCGCACGGTTATATTGCGCGATGCCGTCGCGCCGCGCCGTGGAAGGATCATCATGAACGTGACGCCGTTGTGCCGCGTCGAAGAAAACCGAAGGCGCCGCGGCCGGAGCGGGGCCGCGGCGGAGGGGTGCGGTGCCGTCACACCGCGCCGGACGACGAACACCGCGGCCGGTTCCAGGCCGCGGCGGGACGAGAGGACCGGCGGCTCGCCGGGCCGCCGATGTCGGAAGCCGGAAGGGGACCGACTTTGCCGGTCCGTTGAAGAAGAACCGGCCGGCCAGGTAGGGCCGGCCGGAAGGGGAAAGACCGGGGGAATTAAATTCCCCCGGCCAGGTTAATTGCCCCCCCATTATGAGGGGGGGGTGGTTTCATAAAGGGGGGCAGGCGGCCCCCCCCGTTTCCCTCAAGGCAGGCCCCCACGAGGGGGGCCGGTTTCTCCAAAGGCGCGGCTAAAAGCAGCGCCGCCAGCTAAGAAGAAGCGGGGGCCTTGCCCCCCGCGCGTGGCAACGAGCGGCACCAGGCCGCGCCGCCGCCGGCCGGGCCGCGCCGGACCGCGTTGCCGCGCCGCCACGCCGCCGGCCGGGCCGGGTCAGACCCGAGTCGGGTCGACCCGGTTCGGGCCGACCCAGGGGGGGTCGGGCCGGGTCGGCCCGGGTCAGCCCGGACTCGGACCCCCCGTTTTCGAAACAACTTCGGTCTTTTGGCAATATCTTGAGCCACAGACCTCCAATTGACGAACCGTCAGCGGAAATGCGATCCTTGGATCGAGACGGTCGAATCGGTATATCGCACTCAATGTTTCGGAATACATTGTGTTCGCCCGGGTTGGTTCGTTCACGAAACCAACCGGGCCTTCGGAGCGGAAACGCTCATATCTTGAGCTACGGACGTCCGATTGACGTGTCGTCAGCTTTGTTGTGTTCCTCTTAGTGAGACGGATCTTTTTGCATACTCCGACCAAGGTTTGGACGCAAGTGGAGTACAGTCATGTTGGTTTTGCCTTGAAAACCAACAGGGCCCCTGGGACGAAAAAGCCAATAACTCTCAGACCGGGCGTCCGATCGACGCGCCGTCTGTTGCGTTGAGTTCCTGTTGACGATACAGAACTTTTGGATACATCAACTCTGGACTTTGTGACAGTTGATGTATCAGCCTCTCGGCTCATGGAGCGGACCCTCCTGAACGACCTTGCTATGTGCGGGAACCCTAGTGCTGGCTGCGACTGTTACTGTGACTGCTACTACTACTGCTACTGCTACTGTGACTGCTACTACTACTACTACTGCTACTGTGACTGCGACGACGACAGTACAGAGATCCCGTGTGGATTCAACGACGACTACATCACTCAGCGATCCTACGTGGATCAGTGCTACAGGTCCTGTGTGGGCCCGATCCTGTGTGGGTCTTTGCGCTCAGCGGTCCTGTGTGAACCAGCGCCTACAGGTCCTGTGTGGGCCCGATTCTGTGTGGGTCTTTGCGGGGGTTAGTTACATATCGATCCTTCATGGGTCCGACGACTTAGATGGATCAAAGATCATCTTTATCGTCTTTCGAAGAAGTATACCTATGTGAGCTGAAACCTGTTGCTATCCTGTGGGGATTGTGTTGTGCTATCCTGTGTGGATTTCATTTTCTTTCCTGTGTGGAATAAGTTTACTTTCCTGTGTGGACTGAGTTGTACTTGGGCTCGGAGGTTGGAGCGTATTGGAATTGATGACTTAGGTATATGTATGGGCATATACCTAAGTAGTGTCGGTTGTTACTTCGTGTTTGTATCTTCATTTTGTGGTTTATCCTTTGTGGATTTTGGGAGACCTTCGGGGGTCTCGGGGTCCCTACTGAGTAGCTTATACTCACCCCTGCATGGGCTATGCCCGCACTACATTGTTTTGGTTGCAGATGACGGAAAGCGTTGATCTTGGCTGAGGCTTGCAGAGTAGGACGGTACCTGGAGGTGGACCACTGGGCGGGACGTGTTCGGAGCGGACGGCGAGACCCGAGGAGCAGTGGAGCTATCTGTACCCGCCCTTCAGGTGGGATTTCCAGTGGACAGCTCGGTGTAGCAGCTTTTACCTTACAGTTGCTGTTTTCCCTTTCGAGTTGTACTTACTTTCAGTTTGGGTTTGTATACTGGCCCATTTACTTTTCCGCTCTTTCATTTGTACTCTGTGTTTACTTAGTGTTTACTTTCCGCTTGCTTACTCTGTGGTGTTTGTTTACTTTACAAAGGCAATGCCTTCCCTTTTTACAGGGAATTACACCTTGGTGCTAGTCGCCAGCCCCTGGCCTATGGAAGGTGGGCTTGGGGTAGTCACGGCACGGACCCCGAGGGCGGGTCGTGACAACATACCCATTATTTTATAAATATCTATTATTTATATACAATTTAATATTATATTATTTATAAATTATAATTACTTATAGTTTTCCCATGTCTTTTCATATTTGTTTTTGTTAAATTATATTAAAGTTTAATAGATAACTACTTATTTCAGTGATTTTATCAAATGAAAATGGTATGTTGATAATAAGTTATATAATTAGGATAATATTTCAAAATCCATATACCAATAATGATTTGATTATTATATTATAATAATACAAGTTTTCCTGTTCCAGTAGTCATCCATAATTGTTTTATAATGCATTTCCAATGTTAGTGGTTAAACCGGCCGAAACATGAACATGCTTTAACTCATTATATGAGTATGGTTAGTAAGGTGTAAATCATGAAATAATATCATTATGATAAAATAATGATGATATTATTTATATTTTTATATTATTTTGAAATAATAATAAATATTTTTAGATAATTAATTAATAAATAAAATATAGATTAAAAGAAACACTTTGTGGAGGCGATAGTTCACACATCATGATGGTATAATGTAATCTATCTTCGTATTGCATGGAATATGGTTGAAACATTTAACATCATGTTTCTAGGATGAAGTTAATGCAATACAATGTGAGGTTCTTGGAGTGGAAATTATGGCCTAACTTCAATGAGTTCCTAAGAAGCCCAATGTCATACCACAGAGTCTTAATGAATACATAAGCCAAGGGACTAGAAGGTTGAATGGATATTTGGTTGGGCTCAAAGATCAAATGATTGAACATCTATACATATCGCATATTTTGGGGTAATCAATCCATACATAGTTATTGATTGAAATCCCTTCATTGGTTTGGTTCATACATTAGGGTAAGGGTATTTTTACATTGGTAGTGGCTATACTATGATGTAGAATCAGGGAATTACTATGTATTCCATATTGAGTGGTATCAAGATACACATAGTTATTAAGGAATCGTATAGTATTATTTCATTTGGTAATGATGCTTTATCAAAGGAATCAATAATTAAATGTCGGATAATCAAGCCTTGAAGTATTTACATGATCCAGATAAAGAAGGGGGAAGACAGTTTAAACTATCACCCTAGGGATTCTTGGATAAGGAGAAATGGTACTCGGAATGGAATCCATTAGGGTGTTCGAAGGTTTGAAATTCTTCTCCTAAAGAAGAATTTTCCTTTGGTTAACAGAATATTATTTTGGGAAACATATTCAGATCCACTAGGGCATATTATGCACAATGAAAACGAGGTTTGGACATGACAATGACCTTCAATTTTTTATTTCTATATGAGGACTATGAAGATCAAAAATTACTCAAGACATAGATTCTAATAGTTGTAAAGGATGTGTCGAGATGTGAAAGAATCATTCATATCCTAATTGAATATAATGTATCAATCAGCCTACATAGATTTGGCTCACAAGTAGGGGGATTTTTATTTCTTGAAAAATCCATATTGTGGAATCCAAATTTGAAACCTTTAAAATATGACTATATTTATGAATATTAGATGGGGGATTTTTTTATCCATTATTGGGTCTAGTATTCACGGCCTAAGAGTCACTACGTATCCCTTCTAAGGGACAAAAATGCCAAATGTTGTTCTTGATGTACTATCCAGTTTAATGTCATTAAGAAAGGGATTTGGGGTACCTTTTTGTACATGATACTAGGACAATGGAAACCCCATTGTAGAGTGATATTCCTCGATCATGTAGGGAATACCCTACAAAATAATTCATTTTCAATGTGAGTTGAGCTTGGTGTGAGAATCAAAGGATAACAAAGGATTATTGCACCACATTGTGGTGAAATATAAAGGGATAGGGGTATTTCTTTTTATAGTGGTTGGGACCAGGATATAGGATCTTGGAATTTCTATTTACCTCATTTAAATGATGATCAAGCGATATGTAGTTATTATATGTTTCCCCATGAAGATCTTCTTCGTATATAGAGGGGAATCTTGTGATCCATTGTTGTAACTGGATAAGGATATAGAATCTTGGCATCACTAAATATCCTACGAGGGAAGGAATCAAGTCACACATACTTCTGAATGGGGAGGCTCACTATATAGTTCAATCCCATGTGCATGGATGGATAATTTTTTCTTCAAGTGGTCCTGTAAATGGGGAATGTTTGTTAGCAACCTACATTGACTTGGAATGTATGGAGGGGATGGTTGAATTTTATATATATCATGTTTGGGCCTATATCATAGGATCTGTATGTCACTATGTATCCCGTAGAATATGAATCAAGACATAGGTATCTCTTTATACGAATTTTCCATGTGTAGGTCTACCCGTTTATGGGGATGATACATTTTTCACTTCTGGAGTGGCCGAACCAAAATAAAAAATCAATGTGTATCTACGCATCATGTGTTGAAGGGATTCAAGTTGTGAAGAGTTTTTGAAGTTCCATTCACCAATTTTACCCATGTACCAGGGTAAAAAAGGATTTCTTCTCATTCTTTTGTGGTGGGTGAACTAAGAAGAAAATTCCAACAGTCACTACTTATCCTATGATGATAGAAATTTAGTCATACATGGTTCATTAAATAGAGGAACCCTATGTGGATCTGACTGTCACATGGGAGTCTGGGAATTTAATTTTTGTTATGCATAGATTTGATTCATGTGCAATAAATTATTGACTGAATTCTTGTTCACAATGTATTCTAACATCTGCAACTAGGACGATTAATAATGTATTTTATTTTTTTGTAATATAGATGTTTGTAACATAGATTAATGTCATGATGCGGGGATGACATCCTTACATTTTAAATTCATGTGGTTAGGACGGTTTGTGACTTATATATTATCATCATACGATGTACATTTTAGCCATGTAGTTTATCATCATGCAGCTAAGACAATTTATTCTATACAATTTTATATTGTAAGGTGAGGACTTTATCAATTCATTTTAACATCGTATGGTTGGGGATATTTCTTCCATTAACTTTAACATCACACAATGAGGACTTTATCCATGTAGTTTATCATGGTGTGTTAAGGAGTATTTATACCATTCAGTTTAACATCTTACACTGAGGAAACTAGTTGTGTACTTTATCGTCATATGGTTATGATTTTATGATCCATGAATTTTAACATCATAGGTTAAAGACATTAGACAATAATTTTATCATCATGTGGTTAGGATTATTTCTCCCTTGATTATGAAAAAACTTTATTCATAAACATTGAAATGGTGGGAGTTGTTTTGATCTTCCCATCCATTGAAATCAAGGAATTATATCCAATCAATTAGACCTTATGTATGGTATAAGGTCACCCATTTCATGGCCCCAGTATTGGAGGATTATTTATATGGATCATTGATGTTTTAGAACAAACCCCATTTCTCCTTCATGGAATGACCAGAGGTGAAACTTTTTGTAAAAGGATCATGCAATGCAGTTGTGAAAATTTTCCAAATGATGCATGGTATGAAATATCATTTCATCGAGCCACTTCTGTTCATATATGCATTTCATGGATTTCTCATCCATGGATAGTTAATCATAGATTTAAACATGGAGCAATGGTAATTGGTATTCAATAGAAAGAACTGACTCTATCCATTATAGTAATTAGAATGGAGTATCATGAGTGACAGCATGTGTCGTGGTTTAGTAGGCCCACAGATCATAGAGGAGTTTTTATGACCATGATATCTTTTCCTAATATACCATATTTTAGAGTATATTAAATCTGGTATTTTTGAAGGCCACAGTCTTATTGTTATCCACTTAATAATAGCTGGATGGAAGGTTGGTCTTAATAACATACTCATGTAATAATTTCACCAATGTATAGGTACATAAATTTGTGTCTTTGTACATCAGTATGATGTGAGTGACACCAATTTTTTTTAAATTTATTTTATTAAGAGGAAAATGGTTCATTCCCAAACATCTTTGAGGGGGTATGGCATGAAACAATTTTGATAAGAATTTGGTTACTATGACAATATACTTGAACTATTTTTCTGAAGTGAGAGGATATGGCTCACACAAATTCTATTCCCCAAATGGTGAAGGGCCAAGAGTACTTCGCTATGTGATGTAACTCTATGGTATGGTGGATTAAATTGACATGATATTTTATGGAATGACACTTCTCTTTAAATTTAGTGTAGTCATGCGTTAGAGTGGGTTCGTTGTATCCAAGCCTTCAAATTTGATGGGAAATCCTAGATCCTGATTAATGATCCATACAGTCTCCATAATGAACATCCTTTATAATAGAGGCAGTCTTTTCTCTATAGAATCATCTAATAAAGACGACATCAAGTCCTCCTTTCATATTGATGGTTAGTGCCACCATAGAGATCAAATTTAATTACTCATCTTCGGATTTGATCTCATTCAGATCTATCTTGTGGGATCTTTCCTTTTTTAAGCTAGTTTATAATGGGTGTCATTTATCTAGTGGTAGGACCCTATGAGTTAGTGACAGGTCAAATTCCATTCCTCAATTTTGTGCTAAAATAATTCTGAGACCATTTGGTGATGCGCGATTTTGATGACTATTTTATCCTGGTAATGATGAGCCATAGTCATGGTTGCATTTTAAAATTCCTCACCTTTAACATTTTTTGATTAGGATACATTATTCAATTTTCATTCTGATTGTAATTATTCTTTTATTCCTCATACATGGTCTATAAAGGGAACTATTTATTCTTTTTTATAGAAAAAATGTTATTGACAAATTTGCAGAACAGTTTTGAATCAAATTTAATCTTAAGGTGTCATACTTGTACATCACATTCCAAATATATCCCTACAATGTGATCCTAAAATTACTTATCATTATTCATGAACCCATCCAAAAGTAGAATGGAGTAAGGAGGGATTACCTTTTCTACAGATCTGAGTATGACATCTATCCCCACTCTCTTGATAGTAGGTTCCTCCATCGTTTTCCCGATCAATATTCTAGATGCACCATCGAAATGAATATCTTGTATATTGGGCCTTCATTAATATATAAAACCTCTTCATTATGAAGTTAAACATCCAATGAGTTAGTTTTTTCCGAGGGGTTCATTGGCAAAAAATGTTATAAGGTCTATATTTTTATGGATTTTGAAGGCACAAACTATATGTTAAACTGTTGTAGAATGACTTCCCATTTTGATAGATGTCTCATAATTATTTGATGATAGAGAATTTAAATTAGGTGATTTCTATAAGAGGGAATGCTTACCTCAAGACACTACATGTAGTTCCTTAGTTTTTTGGAATACAAACATCAGTGTTAGATAACTCTTTTTAATACTTGAGTAACAAGTATGAGTGTTAATAACATTTTAGCTAAGCTAATAAAGATTATTTTCACTACCAACGTTGTTATTATTTTTGACGAAGGTTCCCATTGATCACTTTAGGTCAGTCACATAAAAAATTAGAGGTCCTCTATCGATTAGAAAACATATCACAGGAATACCTAAGTGATATTTATTGATAATGTCAAATGCTTCATGACAACCATCATTCCATTTTTATTCAACCCCCTTTTCATCAACTTGGTAAGGCAAAACATTTTCTTGCAAGGTTAGGTATGAAGCTTCAAATAAAGTCGAAGTGTCCTTGATGTCATCTAAAATTGGTGAGGCTGGAAGGAGGTTACATTCCTAGGATAAGCTTTTTATTTTCTGGTTCCTCTTCAATTCCATGTGGGAATATGATGAATATGGAAACATTCACTGAAGTAATGTAGAAGGCACGTTATATTAGGTTCATCTTTAGACTCTGATGTCTCAATTTTTGAAGACGTTTACAAAATCTACTAGGTGTTTTGAGAATTGTCCCGATTTTACCAACAGGTCTTCAACATAGCATTTGAAAAATATTACCATAATGGCTTGAATACGTGATGCATGACGCCTTGATATGTGGAACCAAAGTTCTTCAAAGCCAAGGCTATTACTCGATTTAAAAATACCCCATTGTTGGACCTCAAGGGGGTTTACAATTAATATACATGGGCCATTCATATTTGGTTGTATCCTAAATTACCATCCATGAAATAGATATCCTGATATCTTGCAGTTAAATAGATTTAGAGTTTTGTGATTGGGATTGGGGAAATCATTCGTCGGGTAGTGCTCATTGGGATCTATAAAATAGATGAAAAATATGATTTTTCAATTCTCATTTTTTGTGAGGATCGTATTTTCCATAAAAAAGAGATATTGGACCTCCCGAATGATGTTGCATCAAATGAGATTGTCAAACTCAACCAAGATTTTGGAATCATGTGTCGAGTGTGCCCTTCTGGTATCATGTTTATAGACTCTAGGATCTTCTGAAAGTCCTATGAGGTCAGTAGCCATCTCGAGATAGAGACCTAGAATATTTGTATAGTTCTAGATGAAAATGACTTGATGCAACCTAAGGAATGTGTTATATACCTATTGATCTTTAGAATACATGGTTTCACTAATTAGTGTAGTTCATGGATATTCTTCTATACCCAAATTTATTTTTATGAGTTCAACAAAGGTGGTAGATAAACTGTCTTGAAAATCACAAGGAAAATCATTAAGTTCGTATTCCTCTTATTCTTCACCGAACACATCTTTTTAACCATCCTATTCTTCATCTTCCTATAATGTAGAAACAATTCTTTAGATGAACTCTTTATATTTGATATAAGAGTCGATATATTGGTATTCAGAATATGAATCAATTCCTTCTAGCATGAAATTCTATAGAGAATTTTTTAGAGAGTGTGGAGTGAGGGAAATTTAAATGCATTATTCCACTTCTTCTTTAATGATTGGGGAATGGGTTTCATGGAGATCTAAGGATAGATTGAGGGAATTTCCATCTGACCATTCACCATTATTTTTTGGTTTAGAAGATTTTAAAAAACATTTAGACTTAGTGGCCCTGAACAAAATCAAGAGAACTATTAAATACACATGTGACCATGGACTCACACACTCGTCTTGGTTTATAGGAAGAACATATTTCTTTTTGAGAGGTTTCAATGGGTCATTTTGTCTATATCCAAACCATATGGGGTGGTGAACCATTTAATTACATTGGTTGAGGCTCACATCTTGTTCTACTCATAGAATCCTCCATCGATATAATGTGAATCGCCTAATTCAATTAGGAACTCATCAGTATGAAACATAAAATTTTTTCAATTTGGGAAATATTTGAGGAACTAGTGGTAGGTGAAGGAATTGATGTGTGTAGATGAAACTGAGGCCTTCCTAGAAGGACATTGAAGGTCTTGTTTTTGTAAACAACCTGAAATTATTATGAGGTCCCAAAACCATGTTTTTGCATGTTTTGAACAGAGGATTTTCTTTCCCATATTCATATCCCAATAGGGTTGTGGTTCAGGGCATCGGGTTATCATCATTGAATGCTAGTTAATGAAGTGTGCACACCGGGATGACAATAACTCCAAATCCATTTCTAATGATGAATTTTCAGATATCGAAACCATTTATCCAATTAGGAACATATAAGGGCATGACGTGTCTCAATATAATAGATTCTTCATCTTGATCTATGATATAACTATGTAGAATTATAGGGAATAAATATATATCCTATAGAACTCGGTGGATTCCACATTGGATTCAAACTCATGGGGGGATTGGAACATATTCTATGAGCGCATACCTGTGGTATGTTAATATATTCAATGAATCCAGGTTTGATATCATGGAAGGAACCAAGGTTACTATTTCATGATGTTATTTAATTAATATAATGATTGGTCCTTCCCGTTTGGGGATTCTCTTTCATAAGAGCTTTAGGGTCATAATATTTTTTTGTGGATAGATGGTCAACCACGATATGTGTTGGAAATCCTATTGTTCTTTTAAAATTATGTCAGGAATGTCTGCCAACACACTGAGGGTGGTTATAAAACAAATCATCTTCTAATGGATATTCTATAATGATCAGGCCAGAGTGTCTTTGAGTAGGTAAAAGGGGATATTTCTCTTCCATTAGGTCAGCTGAAGGGCTATTCCACCTGTTTTTACAACCCTGATGGTTTGATCTAGGGTGCATCCACATGCCTAAATTTATACATGGATGAGTCCTCCCCAATGTCCATGGTTTCTATGGACTCTTCCACTAGCTCCCCTATTAGGAGTGGGGATCTCAGGTTCATTTCCATATTCATCATTTGATAGGGCTTCCATTAAGCTAATCACATTAATAAATCTGTAAATAAACTCTTCTTCTGATGGTGACTCTTCCTGACTGACTACTTCTGCTGGAGTTGTTTGGTCAGGGGTGGATGTGCTTTCAAATTTGAGAGGGTCAGTGTTTATTCTTTCATTGACACAATTTCATATTTGTGTGCTTTTTTCTTTCCTTTCATGTCAAAAAATTGTCTACGTATTCAACTTCTTGAGGGTTGTGGATCCAAGGATGTCATTTTGGATACTGCAGAAGCTACTTGGGGCATAGATAGTATCATCAACTATGATTGTTGTATTCTGTGAGCTTCAATAAATGTTTTCGGATTCATCCAACTATCAAAATAATGATCCCTTATATTTATAACTCTTTTCCACTTACCTCTTTCCTCATAATCGGTGGTGGAATCATATGCCACTTGTGCAAGTAGTGGTCCTAGTTTGACTTCAATAGAACCTATTATTCTTTGCAAGAAATCTCTGAAGATGAAATATTCTTGAATGGTGTGTCACATTATATATTGAAAGGGAAAATACTTTTTTTTGTTCATCAAGACATAATTCTTCATATATTTTTTTCTCTAGTAGATGGAACAATTTATAGTTCATTACGGTTACAAAATAGACATGGAATTGATCGTCTCTGAATGAGTAAATTTTATTCCATTGTTCCTCAAACTAATTTTTACTAGGTCCCCCACCCATGTTAATGAGGAGGAGGATTTGTTGCTACCTATGGGGCCCTTTATAATACTGTTCTCATGGAAAATTAGGGGAAAGTTTAGGGGATGGCATATACGTTATAGAGGTCGCTTCATTATTTCCCAGTATTTTTTTATGAGATCAGTGTGGCTACCTCGGACATGTGATTAGTCTAATGAAAGGATATCTATATTCTTATGGAAATGATTGAGAAGAATTGAAACCCAATATTATATCTTATTGGTATGAGTGTCTTTCGAAGCTCTTCATGAATGTTATTGATGCACATAACAAGTTTCTCATTCTGAGGGAGTGGCTAGTTCAAAGAGTTGCTCAGCCCTTTCCACCAGGAATTAATGACCAAGACTATCTCATTATCTGAATATTTTTAGTTTGAGTTGTTAGAAACAATTTTATTTGGATGTTTTGAGATAAATTATAAGAGTAAAAACTGATGTAGATCTTCCCAACATTATATTGATTGAGTTGATATACTAGTGTAGCATATGAAGTTTGTACCTTGTAGGGTATTCACGAAGCATCCTAATTTTGATGAATCTTTTTTTATAGGTTCCTTATCACGGGATCAAAATAGAATGCATAGTGCATTATATTTTCTTTGGTACACATGATCCATTGAATAATGGAACATAGGACTCCAAAATATTTGTGGAGGAAGAGTGTTTTTCGACAAATTGGGTAGGGTATATTTTTCAGCAGTACCGACATGTGTTTCTTCTACGTGGATTCAAATCAAGATTTCAATGAATATATGGTTCTAATCATCCCATGATGGGTGACCTATTATACCTTATCTTTATTTGGAATAGTAGGGGGAAATTTGGCCTTACAGTCTTTTCGGTACTTGATGTGAGTGTTCGACAGGGGGAATCTTCAGTGGATTTGCCTACACCCATGCTTGTTGATTTCTTAATGGGGTTAATCATGATTTTTGTTCCTAACCAGGTCCATGTTGGTTGATGTAGAAGGTTTTATGTTGGTTGGATGTCTTTTCCTTACTTAATGTTTCAATACAAACATATCTGGTTGAGGTACACCCATTAGGTGTGTATATTGAGGATATTCATAAGGAACTTATTCGATAAAATGGATTCTTCAAAAAAGTTCAGCGTTGATTCACCTCAACTATTTAATTTATTCCTCCTACTAAAAAATATTACTTCGAGTGTAAGGGGAAAATTTTATGCCAGAGGAGGAAGTGGGTCATGTGCGACCTTTCTTCTATTCTTCCATCTGTTTGGGATTTTTTAGGAGTTGGTTGAGGATTGACCAAGGGGACAATAAAATTCATGGAGGTCCACTACTTCTGAGTGTGAACGCCTTCATTCTCATCATGGAATGGATTCCCGATGGAACCATCCTCTCGCTAATCTACTTCATTTTCATCTTTTTCTATTTGGCTCATTGGATTTACATCGCTGACACTTATCAATTCATAACACATTTTGGGTGAAATAGTAATTGTTGAATGGTAGGGATGTCAGTTTCCCTTATTAAAAATTTTCCTTCCGTTCCAAAATCCTATTTGATCATCTTTGTGAAGGGTAAATCAATGGGAACCATTGTATGATCTCTTCAAACAAATAACTTCTAGAGGGATAGAGTCACTATGTTGGGAGGAATGGGATACAACTATATTTTATTATCTATTCTAAATGGTAAAATAAAGATTTCCACGGGGAGGGTGGTTGAGGTAATAATTCCACCATCCCTATGAGCTGGGGTTGTTCTCTTTATCTCATTGTTGTTCCTTGGTCTAGATTTTATGGCCTTACAAGTGGGTTTTATGTTAAAAATACCCTCATTCTTGTAGTCTATGTATGATCCCATACTACAGTGTTTGCTCCATCTATCTCTACTTTATTGATCCCACACATTCCAATTCAAGTGTGTTCTAGATATGGTGTTGGGTCTGTAGGTTAGTTTTTTTAATATTGAGGACATTTTCAAAGCTTGATGGTTGTCTTACCATAGGTGAGAATCCTATTTAATGTTTTCAGTTTCCTAATTCTAGAGTTTTTCAATGGATCTCTCTCATTGGGCCTGATGATTTTGATACTTACACAATGTCAGTTCTTGTCGATCATACCACCATTCCAGAAGATGGATTTCGTTTGACACCTATATTGGGAGAATTAAATTTTAGGATTTCATTTTCGATGGGTTCTACTGAACTGGGTGTGTGGTAATGTGAAAATCTCTATGATCTCTATATCCCTTGAAATTAATGTCATATGGGGAAGCAATGATTAGATACAACTACTTATGCAGTTCATTGAGATTGGTTAGTTCAAAATAATTCTTTCGACTCTCTGATTATGGTCCTCATGCATGTTTAAGGGATTACAATTCAATCTAATGACCAATATTTTGACATGGTATGCATTTCCATTTTAGGGAAATAATTTTTCTTTCAACTTGGGGAGATTTTTCCATAGACTGAGATTAATTTCATATATGCATTCTTTTGACAGCTCTCTTGGTATGTCAAACTGAGAAGTTTTTGTCTGAAAAAACATAACAGATATGTCATAATGAACTAATTTTCATATCACAAGAAACATATAATTATTTTCTTCTGACAGGGACTTCTCTACTTGATCATCTCAGTTTGGAAACATTCTGATGATATCGTCATAAGTAGCGGGCTAATAAATATCTCATTGATATGTGATTGGTCCAGAGGTGGCTCAAAAGATTACTGTATCCTAAGGAAATGTCTTGTTTAATAAAGGATATCATATTTTTGGATATCTTATCTAACATGATTGACCCTATCTTTACAAGAACCTTGGTATATAAGGTCACATGGGATTGATTCAATAAACGGGGGACCTTCCTACCAATATAAAATTTTAATGTGGGGATGGCCTTCACATTTTGTGCCAAAATGGTGAGGGTTACCATAATAGTTTGTAATAGAGATGTTAGGAGAATTTGGGTAGTGTATATCATGGGGATGAACTACATAGAGGATGATGGAAGGGGACCACCTTATTACTAGACTAAGACATCACTATAGAGATGAACTTCACCATTTGTGCTAAAATGGTGGGGGTCTACCATCACAACTTGATGAATGACTTCATGGACAATATCTGGATTTTATATCCTGAAGATGACCTTCTTGATTAATTGAGATTTAACTATAGGGAGGACCTTCATAATTGATTATAATAAGGAGAGGAGTACTATCACAAATTGATGTTTGACTGTAGGGTGAATATCCACAGTGCATACACTAGGGAGGACCATCTGGGTTGACAAAAGCAAGGGGAACACCTTATTGTTGTTCAATACTCTGGTCATGAGAATGGATAAAATTATGCTAATTAGGATATAGTTTCTTATGATCGATCATTTGTTTACAATGATGTATGTCTTCATGGTGTGTACTCTAAGGAGGACCTTTAGAGCTGCTGGTAACAATATTTCGTGGAGTTACATCGCAACTTCTACAACCACATCCATTATTGGAAAGGAATTGGAAGGATCCTAACCCACCAGAGATATATTTTGGATGGCATTAATAACTCTAGTGTCTTGTAGAGTAGGTTAATGGATATTCTCTCCATTTTCTAGACAACTTTGGGGTAATTGATTTTTGGGTTCCCTCTTGTGGGAAGTTGGGGTCTCTTACTATTTGTGATGGCCTCCATATATGGGAACCTATTTGAGTGACCCCTTTAGTGCTTCTAAGAAACATCGACAAGCATTCAGAGTTCTATCATGGATATAATTCTTCCCTAGTGTGGCCACAATGGCGTACTGGTTTCCCCCATTTGGAATGGGTATTTTGTGTCGACATTGTTGTCAATTTATCACAGATTAAAGATAATGAACATTCTAGATAAGATAAATGATGCATGTATTCTTTGTATAGACCTCCCAATTATGTGAATGAGTCACCCTACATAGAGAGGTGGGGTTATGGGTCTGACTCCTTTTTATTTCTATAGGTGTGATTACATATTGAGAAGTCAACCAGATATGGTCAGGAATTGACATATGATCCTCCATCATTACGAGGATGCACTTAGAGATATTCTTGGATTGAACAAGAAGAAATTCCCAATATGTAATTGAATATGTAATATGTAATTTCCCTATTCCTCCATTTTTTATCTAGACAAACCAACAATTATACCTTGTGTGGGATGATGAATGAGTCCTCCCCTGGTTTATCAGTGGAATACACCTGCTATTTTCACTAGTTTCAGCCATATTGGACTGATGGGATTCATATTCATGAGAATATATTTCAGTCTACCCATTTTCCACTATATTTATCTTATTATAATGATTATTATCCATAATAATTTGAATCTTCTTGTATTTGGCTTCCATAATATTTTACTAATGGGATTTATATTCATGAGTTGGTATTTGGGTCTACCCATTATGTTCCTTATTTTTATGATGGGATTCTTATGTGGCTCTATGAATTTTGACCTATTCATAACCAACATCTATATTCATTGTTTGATGGGATTCATTTTATTTTTATGGTGTATTAATTTTCCTATAATTCACCACCCAATTTTCATTGTGGGATTAATGACCATTAGTTGGGATTTGCGCTTGCTCGTAACATGGTGTTGTATTTTCAGGGTGGGATTCATAAGAGGGAGTAGGAATATATCTTTTCCCATAATTCACCAACATATTTTCATTGTTTGTCTCTTCCTCAGGAGATAGGGTGATGACCTATTCCAGATTATATTTCATCTCCATTGGCGGGCATCCTAGGAGACCTATCTCTATTTTCCTTCAACATGGACCCTTCAAATAATGTTCTCCTTATAGTATGGATACTGGGATTTCATGAATGGGAGGTTATGTTTTTTGTTGGGGTCCCTTGATAGGGACCCCTGTTAAGAAGGGAAAATTTCATTGATGGTGACTTCATTTTCCCCTCAATGATAAGGGGTTACTCCTTGTCACATTTTGGGGACAGTCACCCAAAACAATTTGAGATGGCTAGTGGATTCGTCAGGAGCTGGACCATCATCCACAACTGGGTGGGTTGCTAGTGGGATTTAATTGATTGTAAGGAATTTTTTTCTACCTCCAATTTTGAAAGAGTTCCATACTAATAGTACTCTTAGATCAGTGTATTTGAGACCCAACGTTGGAGATGTTGGGTGGGTGAAAGAGTCCTCTACTTCATGGAGGTTCCAACTAATACATTAGTTGACACGTGTGTCCAGGTTAAATTATTGTATTCCATTTGATTAAAAGAATATCTAAAGATTAAATTAAATATATGTGGAAAGTATATAAATAACTTCCATCAACGTAGTATCTCATGAACACATGCATAATTGACGATCATTCTTGATCCTCTTCCTTTTTTGATGAGGAAGGGGCCTGAACCAGGGTAATACCCCCACCATGGTAATGGATTCATGAATATTTCAGGATTTTTTCACCTGAAAACATTTTTTAAATGTTGGGACTACACTATTCTAATGAGGAACGGAGATTTTATCCTTTATATATTATGAAGAAGGTGTTGTGGTCAAGTTTCTTATATCGTGTTCCCATTTTTTCATCGATGGCATTTTTGTTTCTTAAAAATATGATTATTGGGTGTTGAATGGTGTGAAATCACTAAATTTGGATTAATGTTATTTAGACAGTCTCCAATGGGTTTTTTCATAGAGTTGAAAACATCCAACGATTCTTATATCCATGATTTGGGGAACTACATTCCAAAGAAAGTCGATTATTGGGTAACATGACCAACAACATTTAAGAATTCACACTACATAATATGATGTTAATTCAGGCTCATAAAACCCATTTTGGGGGAGCTATTTCATGTTCTTAAACTCTCTAATATATTTAATTAATATTCGAATATTCATGAATCCTCGGTTCATTCCCATTAATTTGTCCACGAATTACCCTTATATCATGACTGATCGTGATTTCTCATGGGTTCATAATCATTTGTATGTATGTGAGGATCCCTAAATAGAAGTATATTTATGTATCCATGGTTCGACCTCAATTTTACCCATTAGTGAAAAAATAAGAGACTCTTTGGTTGTTTTTTGGGATGACACTGGTCTTAAGAAATATGTTGGGGTTCTATGGATTATACAATCATCAAGGGTGGGGAAGTTTATTTTGTGTTGGGATTGAACCCATTAAATGGGATTCCTATAAATCATCATGAGAGGAATAAAAACCCATGTAGTTTTTTTCTACTCACCATGATACATAACTTTTATGTTAATGTGACAAGGACCCATATGTTTTTGACTTCATATGGAGAGTATGCTCGTGTGAAAGGTTCCTGGTCATGGACGGTGTGTGACATATTTCAATGGAGTTCGAGATACTAGAAAGAGTTGTGGTATTTTGGTTGGATATGACCCTATAAGGAATATGGACCTAAGAACATTTAGGTTAATTCAGTTTCGGGTTTAGTCCTCATGGAGGATTCTTATGTATCCAAATTTTATGGAAATCAAATCCCACATGTTTTTTAACATTGGGGATTACACATTAGGGGAATAAAAAATGGGAAAATGATTGTGGATTATGTGTAGAAACTACCCAGTTGGTGCTACCTCTTTAATAATATGGCACTTTTATGGTCTAAGTCTTGTTTTGGGGTTATACCATGTCAATGTCCGATTTGAAGACTGGTATCTTACATATGTCATGATCACCACTAAACTTTAATCCCACATGATTCATGATTCATGTAAAGATAAGAGTAAGTAGTGGATCCGATGATCACATGATCTTCCCAAAATTGTTGATGGATGGTACCGATGCCCTATGGGAATGAGAGAGGGGGATTTGAGTGTCCATGTGCCCTCTTCTATTTTTGTATCCATGATAGTAACGTTTTTTGATCTATATAGATACATCATGGACTAAGATAAAGAGGATCAGGAAGTGCCAGTTCTCATAATAAAGGATAGAGGATTACCTCATGACTAGTGCCCCTAATATTTTTTCTAGGATGGGAGGGAGTATTCGACATTGTCCACTGTTAAAAAGAAATTCTAGTGGATTCTCTCAATCCATAGAATGGTGAGGTTCATGTGGGTTTCCTAAGGTTATAACCCACATTACCGTGGGAATGAATACTTGGGATCATTCTGAGGGTCCTCTTCTCGGTGAAGATTACCCAAGAGACTCCTATTAACACAATTATATAGACACAAAATGGTTCTCGCTGTTGTGTTAGATGACTTTATCATAAATACATGGTGGATTTGGAAGGGGATTTGGCCTTATTTTATTGGTATGGTTCATGGAGGGGTCAGCATAGGAGCTCATTATATGACATAAGGGGGTGATGGGGCCTGATAGTGGAAATCCCAATGATAACCTTTTCTGTGAGTCATGTTCTTACGTATGATGTGCTTTCCTCCACATAGAATGGTTCTTTGTATGTGAGGGGATCATTAGCATAACATTATGTTATGAGGACCTAATATTGCTTTGAATAACACATTTTTATGTCGGGACAGGTTCTATATTCAGAGCATGGTACCATGCGGGATAGATTCCCTCTCTCGTAGTGATTTTATATGCGGTTTAGGGATCCAGGTATGTAGCATAGTGCTACATGATACGAAGTTCTTCCCATATAGTGATTTTCAACATGGGGTTGGGTTCCACCTGCATATCTATTTGAAATCCTGATTGCCTGGTTTGGAAGTGTCCATTAGTTTTGTGCCTCACGGGACGTATGCCAATAAAGGATGTGGATTTAGCAAACTTCCAATTGATTTTATTTTTATAATATTTAATTCTATAAGGTATGTTTAACTTATGAGAAATTTTCAATGTATTTTTTCTTTTTTGGAATATTCAAACACTAGGTTCATCTCTCCATCTATTGATCAAACGATTCCTTGAACCCCTATATAGTTCCCCTTGGAAAATATTTCTAGATAAGCTAAGGAAGTGGATATCAATGTGGAAAGTATTTTTTTAATGTGTTCTTGAGATATATTTTGTGGATTCCCTTGGGAGAAACCCATCCTAGAATAGAAATAGTCAGTGGGGGAATGAGGCCATCATCTGTGGGGCTGAAATCACCGCCTACATCCAATGAACGACCATGATTTTTTCATGGGGAGCCGATTGTACCACCATGTCTATGAAATACCTTTGTTTTCTATAGATCATAGTTTATGGGGTGTAAGTCTACTTCATCACCCCATATATGATATTAATTTCTTTTTCAGAAGATGGAATTTTCGTCTCCATCTAGAAAAATATTTATTTCATTTTCACCTCGTGAAACAAATCATCATATGGAGCAGCGATCCATGCAGGATTTATGCATCTAAACACCCTATATTTCCTCTATATTATTAACCATTTTCATTAAATCTTGTATAAATTTTTTTCCTTCCATTTCCAATTTTTATTGTATTGTTTATTTTATTATTAAAAATATTTCAGGACCTAACATTGTGTATTAAATTTTATAATTATTTTCTTGTTCCTATGAAATTATAGTGGATTTAATGTTGAATATGTAATGGAAAATTTACACAAATCGTAGAAGGTAAATATATTATATTGGATAAATAAAAATTGATTATAATTGGTATTAAGGGGTATCAATTTTTTGAATAAGTATTTGGACTCATATACTGTATGATTTATTGAATATTACCTAACAATATTATTTTTTTGTGACAAAGACTGCATAGATAAATTTTATATATGTTAGAACTCAATTTTAGTATAATTTGGGATATAAGTGAGTGGAATAGAAAATATTGAGGATATTAATATAAACACAGGTTTTTCATACCAATTTACAACTATGTATGGTTTTTGAATCCCTGAATGTAACTTTTATATATTTGTTTTATTTATTATTCTTATTAATGATGTTTTGTGAGTTTTTATTTTTGAAAATAAGAAAAATGAGAAGTAAATAAAAGCTTCATTTTCAGTGTGTAGTAATTTATAACCATGCTTCCAATCCATTAAAGGTGGTGTCCTAGCTCTATAAGAGATTTCATAGTATGTTCATTATTCTCATAATATTCTGGTCAAACCATGAAATATTGAACTTATATTCCAAAATATATCACATGTTTAGTGTATATTTTTTCAAACTATATTTCCAACCCATTTTAAATTCAATAAATTTTATTTTTGATGTTTTATTTTTCTCTTTATTTTATGTTAGCCATCAGTCAAGAAGAGCTGGTTCGGGTGGTATTTAATGATATACTTCAGAGGTTATTGTGATATGTATATTTATTAATTATATTGACCTTCCCATCATTATGATCTCTTTTAGGCCATATTTCATGTATCAATCACGTTATATTTATTGTATATGGTCTTGTTTGGATGTTTTCATTCATTCTATAAACATATAAAATATTTTTTTAGAGTGATATGTTCATGTGTCACGACCCATTCCTCAGGGCTTGTTTTGTGTCTACCCCAAGCCCACCTTCTATAGGTTAGGGGGTGGTGACTAGAAACAGAAAGGCATATACCTAAAATGGGAAGGCATTTCCTTTTAACCTATACAGACCCAAAGTCCAAGAACCCAATAATAAGCAACCATTATGTAAACTGCTGTAGTAAAAGTGTGCTGAAAGTAAAGGGGACAGAATAAAAGCCCAAATAAAAAGTACAAGTACAACTAGAAAGTGATTAGAAGATCCTAGATCCTCCATTAAGGATCCTACCGAAAGGGTAGGAACAACTAATGATCAATAGTCCCCGCTTTATGTCATGCCAAATTATCCACCTCTGAGCACCATCCGGTCTTGGTTCCCTCAGCCTCGACCAATGTTTTTTGTCGTCTTCACAAGACACAACAAGGTGTGGGCATAGCCTGTGTAGGGGTGAGTATAATGACACTCAGTAGAGATCCCGAGACCCTCGTATGTCTCTTAGAGTTCCAGGAAGGAAAAACACAAATAAAGAACTTTATCTCAAGCACGAAGAGATAGACATCAACCCTACATAGGTATATTCCCATTCATATAGTTAAGTTATCAAGACATAGCCATATCATACATTAGGGAAGAATACCACAAAGGTAACACAACGAAGGTAAAAGTACCACATAGGTAATACCGTGATGATATAAGTATCACAAAGGTAACACCACGAAGACAACACCACGATGGTAGAAGTACCATATAGGAAACACCACGAAGGTAGACGTACCACCGTGGTAACACCATGAAGATAAAAGTACAACATTGGTAACACCACAAAGATAACACAACAAAGGTAAAAGGCTCAACTCACAATTATGTATAAATAATGTACAAAAGTATAGATTATTAGTCGTAAGATATATCATCTTATTCTGTTAAGAGGCACTGCTTTTGACCCACAAAGGATCGATAGGTAATAACCCCCGCTGACCCACACAGGATCTGTCCCACACATAATTGGTTTGCACTAACAGACACAAGATCGTTTAGGGTTGACCCACACAATATGTGATATATGTTAACCCAAAATGGATCGATAGATGCTTAACCACTTAGAATCGATGTTATTTCTTCGCGTTACAGCCTGCCACATGATTCCTCGCATTCGTTGCACTCAAGCTCTGTAGAATCCGACCCTTGAGATACTGGTTGTACATAAACCACCACTATTTTCCATGAAGGAGTAACCCAATTGAATAAAATTTTGTAAGGGTATCCACGCAATAGACGGTGCGTCAATCGGACGACCGGTCTGTGAGTTATATGTGTTTTATTTCCGAGGGCCCAGTTGGATTCAGATTCGATCCAACCCAGCCATACTCCAACATTCTCCAAAACACATGTAGAGTATACCAAAAGGATTGTCTCACTCAAAGAGTCCTAGTTCTATATACTGTTGGTCAAACAGATGCTCATATTTCATGGTATGGCCCTTTTAGTGTTTCTGGGTCCCCTAAAGTCCGGTCCGGCCCGGTCGGACCGACCCGACGCCACCCAGCCTGGGCCGACCCGACCCAGTTCGTGGTGGCCCATCCTGGTCCCTTTCTGAACAGGCTGGGTGGGACCACGGCAGGCTTTCCCACTGGTCCGCAGTCGAGCCCAGTTCATAGGGGTGCTAACCGACCTGCAAGGGGGCGCGGCCCACAGCTGGGTGGAGCGGCCCACTGGGGTCGGGCTACCCTAGCAGTGACCTGGTGGAGTGACCCCCGGTATTCCTGAAGAGCTGTGAGGGTGGTTCTGTTTCCATCGAAGTGGAACCAATACATGGAGCAGCCATGTGGCTTACAGGACCCACTAGAGTGGATCCTACCTCCCATCACAGCTGGTCGTTGCTGGTCTCCGTCTCCACATGCAACGGTGTACCGCTCTGCTAGTTGTGGCCATCCGACATGTCAGCGACCTCCCTCAATTCGTCACGGCTAATGATCCATGACCCATGTCCACAGGCGGCGCGCTAGTCACACCGCACAACTCTTTCATGGCTGACTGGTGTGTCGGCCGTATACTTTGATCACCACTACTAATGATCCGCATCCAGTTCCTCTGGCGGCTCAGGTGCACCGCCTCCTCCCTCGTGTCCGACCGATGCCGACTGCCGCCTTGGTCCCTACCGGCGCCGGTCGTCAGTACTGTTGTGCCGACAGACATTCTTGGGTCACCGAATGTTAAACCGATTTTTTTATTATATTTTATTGGAAATTAATGACATAATTTTCTCAAATTGTGTAAAATATATTCATTAATGAAATATTAGGGATTAGATCATTCATTTGAAAATTTGATGAAAATTCTAGTTTTACCCTTTTAAAATGAACTGTAGTATTTGGAACATAAATATATTAATATATATTATTTGAACATAAAATTTGGTAACTGTGTTCCTAAGTTAATTTTATATAACTTTTATTCAGGACACTAGAGCTAAAGAGTGCATTTTAATGGAGTCAATTGGCCATTAAGTCAATGGTGGGCTGGACTCTCCTTAATGGACATGGGTTCTGTATTTGGGTCATAAATTCATCATCCTTGCTTGAATGAGGACCATATTTTGAAAATCACTCAAGGATTCAATTTATAACAAATCATCCTTTGGGAAAGAGAGCTGATTCATGTGTTTTTTGGTCAAATGGGTAGATCAAGTTGGATTCAAATATTTCGCAGAATTTCCCTATTCACACTTGAAACAACTTGTAACCTAGCCTCCCCTACACTCTATAAATCATATTTTTTCCCATTTGGAAGGATTGGGACGTGTATTAAGAGATTTGAGGCAGTGTATAATTGGTTTCACCAAAATTCTCCAACCATTGTAAGAGGGGTAGCTCTTGAACCAAGGATCCCCTCATCAAAGACTTCTTCTCTTCATCATGGTGTATTGGTTTCATTTGTGTAATAAACTTATTTGTTCTTCTTTTATTTATTCTATTTTCTTCTGTTTTGTTCAAATTTGTTATTATCTTAATCTTCCTAATTGGGGTGGAATCAATAGTGGAGATGAGATTGGGTTCTACCCTTTCAACCCTTTTATCATTCAAAAAGTCTCCACGATGACCACACCGCCCATGGAACAATATATTTCTATTGATCGATCTATCTTCTACCCTCTTAATTTAATTATTTTGAATCATTGAGAAAATAAAATTTACATAATATGATCCATGAATATTTTCTTAAATTAGAAAAAACTAATAAATCAATTGAACAATTAACAAAAAACACATGAGGTTGAGGTTTTGTTTAAATTGTGAGATCGCAAACTTAATCAGTAATACAAGACCACACAGGATAAGTTTGTAGAGTTAAAATATATTCCATAAACCAAATTCAACCTTATTCTCTAGAATAGAAATGTTCCATAATTTACCACTAACTATAAGCTAACCTTAGAACATCAATCGAGGTAAGGTGATGTGATTTCATGTTCCGATGTTTTTCTAGGGTAAAATTCACTTCATCTTTGTGGTAAAGTTCATTATCGTAGGGTTTGGGATTTAAAAAATTAAGGGATCATATTTAAGTTTATGGTAATTTAAATGATAATGATAAATAATTGACTGAATAAATAGAGTTAGATCAATTAAACCTTTTAAATATTGTCTAAAAACATCTTATTATTGTGTACTTTTAATCGAAATTTATATCAAAAATGAAAAGAAATGCAATATTCTTCCAGAAACCTCCACCTTACCAACAGGGTTTCCAAAAAACCCAAAGACGAATTGAAGCTCAAGAATCATCAATCCAGCAACATGGGAATCCCCCACCCATGGTAGATTCTAACACTGATGACCATTTGAAGATAATTGTTCTTAATCAACAGAATGAGCTGAAGGGTCAAGGATCAGAGATGAGGGAGTTGAAGACTCAAATGAGCTGGATTGCCACTTCCCGTCATGAATTGGTAAGTAAGAATTCTTGAAATATACCTTCTCAATATACTCGAAATCACAAGGGGAATGTTAGTGCCATCACATTGATTTGTGGGAAGAAAATGAATGATACATCTGTACATACCATTCCACCGGGATTCACCTCAAATTTATAAAATCCCCATTCCACACCAACTGATTAACAATATTAGGAGAAAGAAAAAGGTAAGAAAAATATTGATGATATTCGTCCTACACCCCTTCCATTTCCAAATAGAGTTGTACAACCCAATAAAATGGCTGAAGAAGCAATGAAAAAGGAGGTTTTGGACACATTCAAGCATGTGAAGATCAACATTCCTCTCATTGAAGCCATTAGGAAAATCCCAAGGTATGCGAAATTCTTAAAAGAACATATTACCAATCGAATAGGTCTCAATGGAAATGAGATGATAAATCTTGGAAGGAATGTTTCAGCACTCATTACACCAACTCTAGAAATACCAACTAAGTGTAAGGATCTAGGGATATTCACCATACCATGAACCACAGGGGATTTTCACTTTTTTAATGATCTGTGATTTGGGAGCTTCCATAAATGTGATGCCTCACTCTTTATTATCTTCTTTTCAAGTTGGTGAGGTGAAACTAACAAGAGTAGTGGTGCAGGTGAAGAATAGAGCTATAACATATCCAGTAGGAGTCCTTGAGGATGTACATGTTTGAGAAAAGGACATGATCTTTCTATTATATTCCTACGTTATTAACATGGAGGATAATTATGTAAGTTCTCATTCTCCCATTATCTTAGCTCGACCCTTCCTCAAAACTACAAAACTATCATAAATGTAAATGAGGGTACACTTTCTATGGAGTTTGGAGATGAATTTGTTATATTTAATGTTATGGAATCCATGAAGTACACCTCTGAGGACAATTTTTCTTTTGTTGTCTCTCTTTTTGAACCACCAAATAAAAACTAGAAGGATTTTGATTATCTTATTCTTATAGATATTAGAGATATTAGTTCTATTTTTATTTTTAATAGTACTTCCACATCTATTAATAATGCACAAGACACTCTCATATTTGATTTTGAAATGGAATCATATTCTGATTTTGATCCTATGAACTCTGATTATGACATAGTTGTTCAGTATGATGATGGATTTATTGATTTATTCTCTAATTTTGATGATGTATATTTTGATACTGATGTCCATTGTGCAAATATTTCTGTTCTTTCAATTTATCCATCCATACATCCCCCCCTATATTGGAACTCAATCCATTTGCACATAATCTCAGATACTCATACTTGTCAAGTGGTGAAAAATTACCTATTTTCCTTGCTAACAATCTCCCTTCTAAACATGAAGGAAAACTGTTGAATCTTTTGAGGGAAAGTAGCATGGAAATCAGGTGGCCTTGGCTGACATATCAGGTATTAGCCTCTCTATTTTCATCTATAGCATTCTCTTGGAGGACGGGGATAAACCGATTAGGCATCCACAAAGGAGACTCAATCTGACCCTTTGGGATGTTGTTAAAAAAGTAGTTGAGAAATTTATCAAGGTAGGTATAATCTTTCCCATTTTATATTTTCAGTGGGTGGGTCCTATTAAGGTTTTACATAAGAAAAGTGGTGTTACAGTTGTTAAAAATGAGAATGATGAGTTTGTTCCAATGAGGTTGCAAAACAGTTGGTGTGTGTGTATTGATTATAGGAAAATAAATCATTCCACTCACAAAGACCATTTCCCCCTCCCATTTATTGATCAGATGCTTGAGATACTAGCTGGTATAACACGCTGCTATTTCATTGATGGATTATCTAGATTTTTTAGGATCCTATTTCTATGGATGATGAAGATAATACACCATTCACTTGTTCAGTTGGTACATTTTCCTACCGAAGGATTCCATTTGGACTTTGAAATTCCCCAGGTACCATCCAGAGATTCACGGTGAATATTTGTTCTTATTTTTAGGAGACCTTCATTGAGGTTTTTATGGATGACTATACTATATATGGAACCTCATTTGATGAATTTATACGTAGTTTGTGACAGGTTTTGAATCGTTGTATTTAGAATAATGTAGTCTTGAACTTTTAGAAGTGTTATTACATGGTAAAGCATGGGATTGTCTTAGGGAAAGTTGTGTCGAAACATGTGATAGAGGATAATAGATCCAAGGTATATATTATTTCATCCTTTACATATCCTTCATGTGTGCGTGATGTTAGATCTTTCTTAGGGCATGTAGGATTTTATCGGCGCTTCATCAAATATTTAAGCAATATTTTTCTTCTAATGTCATGATTACATCAAAAGGATTCTGATTTTGTGTTTGATGATTCTTACAGGACTTCCTTTGATGAGAAAAATAAGTGTCTGACCACTTCACCAATCATACGACCCCCACGTTGGTATATTTCTTTTGAGATTATGTGTGATGCCTCCAACTTCGCAGTTGGAGTGGTCTTATCTCAAAGGGTGGAGGGATGTTCATATGTGATTGCCTATACATCGAGGACACTAGATTCAGCCGCACCAAACTACACAACAATGGAAAATGATTTTCTTGCTATCATATTTTCTTTTGATAAATTCCATTCATATTTATGGGGCTCTAAAGTAGTTGTTTTTTCTTGACCATGCAAATCTGAGGTACCTATTGAAGAACCTAGATGCAATGCCCAGGCTATTCCGATAGATTCTCCTTCTTCAAAAATTTATTATTGAGATAAAGTAAAAGAAGCAGTTGGAAAACATAGTGGTAGATCATAGGATTAGTCTTACTCACACGCTAGAGGATGACACCTTGGACCAGGTACCACATAAGGAAACTTTCCCCGATGATCATCTTTATTCCACCTCAGGTACACATCCTTGGTATGCATATTTAGTTAATAACATTGTTTCCTCTAAAATCCCAAAAAAATTATAGAATCATTAAGTAAATAAATTAAATAGTAAATCAATATTGTATGTTTGGGATGATCCATACTTATGGTGCATGTTTAGTGGCCAATTTATTAGGTGGTGTCTTTCTAATCATGAGTTTGGGTATGTTCTACAATTATATCATACACTTTCTTGTGCTGGACACTTTGGACCCGAACAGATAGCTAGGAATGTTTTAGATTTTCTATTATATTGGCCAAGATTATTCCATGATTCTCATGAGTATTTTAAGTCTTTATCACATTTCCAACACATGAGAAACATTTCCCATTGAGTTTTTTGTATATTTTGGTTATTGTTGATTATTTGAGTAATTGGGTGGCGGCTAAGGCCCCCAGGACTTACGATCTCATGTTGTTTTGGACTTTGTTAAAGCGCAGATGTTTTGTAGGTTTGGAGTACCGAAGTCCATCATCAGTGACCAAGGGACACACTTCTGCAATTGGAATCTTGATTTTGTTATTCAAAAGTATGGGGTGACACACGAAACATCAACACCATTCTAACCCTAAACAAATGGACAAGATGAGGTTTCACATCATGAGTTGAAACAAATTTTGGAGAGAATTGTGCATCCAAATATGAAGGATTGGAGCATGTTCTTGGATGATGCATTGTGGGCTTATAGGACAGCATAAAATACTCCCATTGGTATGTCCCCATTTGGGATTGTCTTTGGGAAGGATTGTCATATCCCCGTAGAAGATGAGCATTGTTTTTATTGGGCTATAAAGAAATGCAACGTGGATTTGGTCCAAGATGGAATAAAAAGGATGCTACAAATTCAATAGCTTGAAAAGATTCGATTGTCTTATTATGAAAAATCAAGGCTCTATAAAGAATGATCAAAATAAGCTCTTGAAAATATGATCCAGAAAATAGAATTTCAATTTAGAGAGAATGTCTTGATCTATAGTTCATGATTGGCGTTGATTCTTGGAAAATTGTGTTCCAGGTGGTTAGGTCATTAAGTTGTGACTAATGTTTTCTCTTATGGTGCAGTTGAGATCACACAAGATGACACTGGAAGGATATTTACAGTCAATGAGAAACATTTGAAGAAATACATTGAGGGACTTCCTAATGATGTTGTTGATTTCATCACACTGTATGGCGACATCATCACTTGAGCATATTAGGCTGTTCCTAACCCTTTCACTTTATTATTCATTGTCCTATTTACAATTATACATTTCATGTGCATATATCATCTAATGGGTTCAAATTGAGGACAATGTAATATTTTATGTGTGGGGGAGGGAAACTTTTAGTTTAGTAATTTCAATTGATTTCCTATTTTTCTATGATTTTAAAAAAAGTTGGGTGTTTTTTTAGAATTTTTGTGTTTATTTTTGAATTTTTTGTTTGTTTTTTAATTTTTTTTATCTAAAATGATTCTCATCACCATTTTGTAATCCATATCAATAAGTTAAACAATTTTTCCCACGAAACCGAGAATAAATGAATGCTAAAAATAACTTTGTTTCTAGTTCAAATCTATAGTAATTTCATAAAAAGTACTCTAAATTTCAAATCACATGACACATATCACTATATTTATATTTGAAATCACTTTACTATGAGTCTTATGAACCATTTTTTTCATATTATTAACATTAAACTCACTTCATGAGAGAACCAAACCATGCTTGATTTAACCAGAATTTGTTTTATTCCTATCAAAACATGTGGGTTTGAGGTACTTATGTTTTAAATTATTGAAGAATTTGTTTGGTATTTAATCCCTATTTCAAAGAATCATTTTTTATAATTGTCTACCAAGAAAATTTAATCATTTTATCCTTCATAATCCATGATCATTTTCTAATGCTAGCCACATTACAATCCAATTTTCCCCATCCAACCAACTCCTGAAGTGAAATTGCATAATATAGATTAACTTAGGTGTGGGGGAAGCTGTCCTATGTTGTGCTACCAAATTTTGTGATACTTTGGGTGGAAAATTAAATTCTACTGGGATGTGTTGTTTGTTTAAGAAAATCATTATATTTAAAGTTGTTCCTTTTCTCGAGCATTCATGATAACTGAAGCTGTGCCTTTCTATTTCTTCTAATAGATGAAGAAAGTTGTGCCAATCTAGAGCTTTCAAGAAAATCATTATTGAGAATATTGACACTTTTACCACTGAAATGATGATTGGTGTGAAAATTTATGATGATGAGCATAAATTGATGCTATGGGGATTGAATAAGAGACCATATTTTAGTTAAAGTTAGATTAATGAAATTTTTCTTCAAAGAGTCAAACCCCCCTCATTTAGCCTCAGAATTTTTCACATGTTAATCCTACCAACCGAAAGACAGAAAACAACCCAGAAAATTATTCATGATAAACATATGTCCTTGAATTATTTTGGGTGGTGATGTATGAATTTATCAAGCCTATAGTGACCCTTGTATGAGTTTGAATGAGAAAGACATTGTAAAAAAATTGACATTTCTTTGATAAGATAATGTTTTGGTGAGGTAAGTGTTTTGTGCATGGGAGGATAAATGAAGAAGAAATATATTGAATGATATAAATGGAGAACATGAAATAATGTTATTTTTATGAGTCATGATATCTTTTTTTTCTTGGTATGTAATTGTTAGATCTCAAGGATTTGTGTTTTATCAAGTATTTTGATTTGATATTGATGTTTACTTGATTTGACGATTTTCCCAGGAGTGCAAAAGGGTAAGTGTGAGTGATTTGATAAAACACTTTTTTTGAATATTTTATTGATAATAAATGACATAATTTCCTCAATTTGTGCAATATATATTCATTTATGAAATATTTTGGATTAGACCACTCATTTGAATATTTGATGAAAATTCTAGTTTAACCCTTTTAAAATACATTATAGTATTTTTCACATAAATATTTCAATATGAATTATTTGAACATAACCTTTTGAAAAAGTGTTCTTAATTTAATTTTCTACAACTTGTATTATGGACACTAGAGCTAAAGAGTGCATTTGGATGCAGTAAATATTCTATTAAGTCAATGGTTGGCAGGACTTGCCAGAATAGACTTGGGTTTTGTATTTGGGTCATAACATCTTCATCCATGCTTGGATTTGGATTAAATATTGAGAAGATATCTAGGAATAAATTTCTCACAAATAATCCTTCAGTAAGGAGAGACGATTCACGTGTTTTTGTGGTAAAATGGTGGTGGAAGTAGGATTAAAATATTTGGCTGAATTTCCCTATTCACACTTGAAACCACATGTAACCTAGCAACCCCTCCACTCTATAAATTATATTTTTTCTCATTTGGAGGGTTTGGGACGTGAATAAAGAGATTTTATGTAGAGGAGAATTGGTGTCACCCAAATTCTCCAACCATTTTAAGAGGGGTATCTCTTGAAGCAAGGATCCCCTCATCGAAGCCTTCTTATCATCATCATGTTGTAATGATATTATTTGTGTAATAAAATTCTTCTTTAATCTTTTGTTTCTTCTATTTTATTATGTTTTATTAAAATTTATTCTTCTATTAATATTTTTAATTGGATGGGAATCAAGAGTGGAGAAAATATTGGGTTTTACCCTTTCAATTTTTTTCTCATGCAGTTCTTCTCCACAATGACCACACCGCCCATGGAAGAGTAGTTTTCAAGTGATCAATCTATCTTCTACCCTCTTCAATTAATTATTTTGAATCATAGAGATACTGGAATTCAAATAATATGATCCATTAATTGTGTTCTTAAATTATAAGAAAATAAGAAATCAATTGAATAATTAACACAAAAACACCCGAGGTCGAGGTTTTTTTTAAATTGTGAGAGCGCAAACTTAATCGGTAATACAAGACCACACAAGATAAGTTTTTATAGTTCAAATATATTCCCTAAACCAAATTCATCTACATTATACAGAATATAAATGTGACTTAATTTACCACTGACCATAAACTAATCATAGAACATCAATCAATGCAGGGTTATACGTTTTCATGTTCCGATGTTAGCCTAGGGTTAAATTCACTTCATCTTTGTGGTAAAGTTAATTATCATAGAGTTTGGGATCTAACAAATTAAGGGATCATAAATAACTGAATGTTAATTTAAATAATAATGATAAATAATTTAGGGAATAGGTAGAGTTAGATTGATTACGCATTTTAAATATTTTTTAAAAAACATCTTCTTGTTCTGTATTTTAAATTGAACATCATTTCAAAAATAAAAACAAAAAAAAATGAATTCTTCTTCCAGCAAACTTCTTCTTGTTTTATAATTGATAAAAAACCCACCATCCTTAAAAGTATTGTTTTTATTCTCTTTTATTTTATTTTTAGAATACCTTTAAGAAGTTGTTATAATTTGCTTCCTCCTTTGAGCGACGCCCTTGGTCAGCCACTATGATGCACCTAAGTAACCTAAAACAAAACATTATTTGAAAGAACTCACGACAAAACCATTTAATAAGGTAACCTTTTAGTTTAGTAATTTCAATTATTTTCCTATTTTTCAATGATTTAAAAAAATTGTGTGAATTTGAAAAAATGTGTGTTGATTTTTGATTTTGTGTGTGTGTGTTTTAAACTTTTGAGCTAAAATAATTCTCATCACCATTTTTGAAATTCATATCAGTAACTGAAACAATTCATCCAATGAAACCAAGCTTAAATGAATGGTGAAAATAACTTTGTTTCAAGTTCAAGTCTTTAGTAATTTCATAAAAAGTACTCTAAAATTTGAATCCCATGCCACCTCTCACTCTCTTTATATTTGAAATCACTTTCTAGTGAGGCTTCTGAACCATTATTTTAATATCCTTCGTATTCACCTCACTTATTGACAGAGCCAAACCATTTTTGATTTAACCAGAATTTGAATTATTTTGGTCAGAACTTGAGGGTTTGAGGTACATATGTTTTAAATGATTGAGGCATTTGTTTGGTATTAAATCCCCTATTTCAATTAATTATTTTTTATAATGTCATACCATGAAAATTTAATCCTTTTTGACCCTTAGAATCCATGATAATCCTATTATATTAGCTACATTACAAGAAGATATTCCCTATCCAACCTACTCTTGAAGTGAAATTGCATAATCTAGTTGAACATAAGTGTTGGGGTAGTTGTCTTGTGTTTTCCTACCACATTTTGTGATAATTCTGGTGAAAAATTATATTCTTAAGAGATATATTTGCTGCTGAATACAATCATTATATTGAATGCTATGAATTTTCTAGAGCATTCATGATAACTGAAGTTATGCCTTTATGGATCTTCTAATAGAGGAAAATGTTGTGCCTATCTAGAGCTTTTAATAAAACAATTCTGGAGATGATTGACATTTTTACTATAAAAATGTTGATTGGTGTGAAAATTCATGATGATTAACATGAATATATGGAATGAGGATTGAGGAAGAGACCATATTTAAATGAAAATTAGATTAATGCAATTTTTATTCAAAAAGATTCAAGTTCCCCTCATTCAACCTCAGAATATTTCACATATTAATCCTACCATTCGAAAGCCACGGAAAAACCCTGAAAAGTACTAATGATAAAAATATTCTCGTGACTCATATTGGGTGGTGATGTAGGAATTTATCAACTCTATGGTGCCCCTTTTATGAGTTTCGATAAGAAATTCATTGCTAAAAAATTGGCATCTGTGTAAGAGAAAATTCTAGTGAGGTAAGTGTTTTGTGTGTGGGGGGATAAATGGAGTGGAAATATATTAAATGATATAAATGGAGAACTTGAAATAACGTTTTTTTATGAGGAATGATATCTTTAGTTTCTTGGTATGTAATTTTTGGATCTCAAATATATGTGTTTTAAAATTTATTTTGATTTGATATCGATGTTTACTTGATATGAGGTTTTTCCTAGGAGTGAAAAAGGGTAAGTGTGGGGAAGATGACATAACACTATTTTGTTGAATATTTTATGGATAATAAATGACATAATTTCCTCACTGGGTGATAAATATATTCATTTAAGAAATATTTGGGATTAGATCATTCATTTGAAAATTTGATGAAAATTCTAGTTTTACCCTTTTAAAATGAACTATAGTGTTTTGAACATAAATATTAAAATATGATTTATTTGAACATAAAAAATTTTAATAGTGTTTCTAACCTAATTTTATACAGCTTTTATTCAGGACACTTGAGCTAATGAATGCATTTGGATATAGTAAATGGCCCACAAATCAGTGGTGGGATGCACTCGCTAGAATGGACATGGGTTCTGTATTTGGGTCATTACTTCTTCATCCGTGCTTAGATTTTGCCCAAATTTTGAGAAGATCTCTAGGATTAAATTTTGCACAAATAATACTTCTTGAAAGAAATCGGATTCATGCGTTGTGGTGGTCAAATGGGTGGGGAAATTTGAAGTAAAATATTTGGCTGAATTTCTCAATCCACACATGAAACCACATGTTACCTAGCCTTCCCTTCACTCAATAAATTATATTTATTCTCATTTTGAGGGGTTTAGACGTGAATTTGGTTATTAGGGGCACAGTATAATTTGTTTTACCCAAATTTTCCAACCATTATAAGTGGGGTATCTCTTGAAGCAAGGATCCCCTCATCGAAGCCTTTTTCTCTTCATCATGTTGTAATGTTTTCATTTGTGTAACAAACATATTTATTATTCTTTTACTTTATCTATTTTATTCTTTTTTGTTCATATTTATTCTTCTATTAATATTCCTAATTTGGTTGGAGTAAATAGGGGAGATTATATTGGGTTATACCCTTTCAATCCTTTTCTCATGCAAAACGTATCCACAATGACCAAATCTCCCATGGAAGAGTAGTTTTATAGTGATCGATCTATATTCTATCCTCTTCATTTAATTATATTGAATCATTGAGATACTATAATTAATATAATATGATCCATGAATTGTGTTCTTAAATTACAAAAAACTTATAAAGCAATAGAACAATTACCACAAAAACATGCGAGCTCAAGGTTTTGTATAAATTGTGAGAGCGAAAACTTAATTTGTAATACAAGACTACATTATATAAGTTTGTAGAGTTAAAATATATTCCCTAAAAAATTTCATCCTCATTCTCTAGAATGGAAATGTGCCATAATTTCCCACTAACAATAATCTATCCTTAGAACATCAATCATCGGTGGGATCCGGTGGCCCATTTTTCCATCTGAAGGCATCATTGAACTTCTCAATACATCATCGTCGCTTCTATCCAATCAAAATTGGGTTCCGTCCATCACAAAAAATCAACATAAATAATGCACAAATTAATCAGGATAGTGGAGGGAGTTGGCCTTGTTTTTTTAGACCGCACCCTCCACGTTATCTTGATAGAAAAAGGATGAAGAGATTGAATCATCCATACATGAGATTAAACATGTTCAAATCCCTACCTCTTAAATCCGTTGGAGAACTTATTCACTTGAAGGTGGGTTGGTGTTCTTCATTCCCACAACAAGATTCCAATGAATCCATTGAAATTATGATCCCCTGACCTTGCTTGGTGGATCGGTTCTTCACTAAAGGGTTCCTCCAAAGTTCTCCCCTCCAGATCCCATCCTTCTCCAACGATTTCAAAAATTCCACCAAGAGGAAACAAGATCTTTAAACCATTAAATGGGGTGGTTTGTTAATATAGAATTAATGAATCCTATTAATTAAAGGGATTATTGGTTACACACTTTGGCTTACCACGTATTTAATGCCCAGTATTCAATTCTTGACCTCCCTCTTGTGGTCCCCGCCATAAAAAAATAAGGAGATATGGGAAGATATTCTTCTTTAAAAAAATATTTTTATTGTATTTTATCCTCTATAAAAAAACTGTGAAAACCAACATCTTCTCTTGAAACAATACGGTCAATGTTAAACCTCCTATAAGTGAATCCCGATAATTCTGATTCAATGATGCCCCCAGATTTTAAATCTGTGCACTAGTTCAAAAGATAGAAAAATCTGCTTGCACGTTTAATGAACGTACCTTATGAAAAATGTTCATGAAATTCATTCCAAGCATACCGGACCTCAGAATCATGAACAGTAAATTTTCACAGACTCATAATAATTCCATATAATTAAAAAAGTTACATGGAAATTGGGTCTTTACATTCTCCTCACCTTATGGATTTTGTCCCCTAAATCCACAATATAGACTAAGAAAACAAATGGGGGTACTGAGCCCGAATATGAGCCGCCCGCTCCAAAGTTCTCTCTTAGAGGTTCTAGTGTGGCCAGAGAACGCGCACCAGAGGTATCAACCACCCACGACGGACTTGATCCAATTGATCCTCAATCTCTTATGGATCCCCTGTAAACGTCTCCCCATCATTAATGTCCAGCTCACCGTGGTCGATGAAGTCAGATGGGTCATGCACGTATCTCCTCAGCTGGAATACATGGAAGTCGTCGTGCACCCTCTACAACTACGGTGGAAGTGCCAAGTGGTATGCCACCTCACCTACCCTATGAAGTATCAGAAATTGTCTGATAAACATCCGTGATAACTTTCCCCCTCATAAAAATCTTTACAAACCTCATTGAGGTGAGACCTGTAAGAAGACATGGTCTACCTCCTCGAACTCCAAAGGACTCCACATCCTATCTGCATAAAACATCTATCTACTCTATGCAGTCTGTATCAACTCCTGGATGATCTTCACCTTCCCAATGGTAGCCCGTACCAACTCTGGACCCATTAGTGATGACTCCCCTAGGTCTGTCCAACATAGGGGTGATATGCATTGTCGACCATACAAGGCCTCCAATGGTGCCATAATGATGGTGGGGTTATATTTGTTGTTGTATGTGAACTCCACCAAGGTCATGTGATCCTCCCAATTGTGGTCAAAATCTATGATTCATGAACGAATCATTTCCTCCAGTGTCTGAATAGCATGCTCTATCTAACCATTTGTCTGAGGATGAAAGGCGGTGCTCAAACGTAGTTAAGTCCGGAATACCTCCTGCAATCCCTTCCACAACTGGTATGTAAAATTTATTTCACGGTCAGAGACAATATTATATGGCACCCCATGTAGTCTCACAATATCCTATATGTAGAGTAATCTCAATACCTCTACTAATCTCTACTCTCGGATATGTTGGAAGTGGTTTGACATGGTGTGTCGGCCCAAAATCACCCAGATAGAATCATGTCCTCTGGATGTATCTATAAGCCTTGTCAAAAATTCCATGGAAATACCATTCCACTACCACTCTAGAACCTCTATTTTCTACTCTGAACCTACTAGAACCGGATTCTTGGCCTTCACTTGCTGAAAAATTTGGCATCGTGAGACAAACCCTGCCATTAATTTCCTCATTCCTAGCCACCAGTGCTGATTTTGGTGGTCCAGATACATCTTCCCACTCTAGGATGTACCGAAAGAGGGGACTTAGAGAACTCCCTCAACTCCTCCTCTCATAGCGCCACTGGTACCATGGTGCGTATTCTAAAAAAGATGATGTGCTCCCCACCTTCATAAAATCCATGTAGTGCTTGTCCTGTGGATATCTTAGCATGTCATGAATTGTAGTCAATGTCATCAAGTTGTGCCTCCCTAACTCACTAAAATAATGGGGGAGTGACTATCATAAACTGGAGGTATGTTTCTCCATCTATAACACCCCTATAATTCATAGACATCTATTTCGTCAACGTAATTCAATAACATGCTCTACACAGAACATCGAGTTCGAGCGCACCATGACTTACCAAACTAACTGTTCAAAATAGGTTATGAAAAATATTATCTGCATTTTAATTTTATATATTCTATATAAATTTTAACATCTTTATTAGATTTTTCTTAGACATAATATAAGAACAAATTCATTTTTTCCAATAAAGGATGTATTCTTCAGAAAATGAAATTTTACTGACTTTTAACAGAGAACCCTTTTTAAATCCAATATTTGACACTTTTATATATATAATTTGACAAAATAAACTTCTTTATTTGAATTGAGACATAAAAATTTAGTTTTGATAAATTTTTTCTGTTTTTCTGATAACTTTCATATTTGGGTGAATAGTGAAAAATAATAAATTTTAATTGAAAACATATTTTTTAATCAAAAAAAATTATTATCTTCAATTATAAATTTGAATGGATTGGAAGTATAATTAGATTATATTTTTATCATTTAATATATTTTAGGTCATTGTAAGTAATTTTACATTTAAATTTGACATAAACAAATGTCAATCTTTTGATAGTGTTTAATTTTTAAAAACCCGCCTTTTGATTTTGATAATAGAAATTAATTTTCACATAATAAATAAATGTTCTATGTGTTTAATTTGGTAAAATAGACTTCATTTTTGAATTCATAATATCAAAATTATCTTAGGATGAATATTTGGTATTTTTCTGAAACCTTTCAATTTTTGATGAATAGTGAAAAACACTGCGTTATTATTTAAAACTGATTTTTTATTTAAATAATTATTTATTTTATTTAATTTTTTTAGTAAAAATAGATATATAATACCTATATAAGTTCAATTTTATTCATTATAGTCTTTTTTAAAAAAAATTAGATGTATAAAATTTTATTGAACTTTTTAACGTTTTTTGACCCACCTTCTTAGAGCATTTGCAAATTTACATAAAACATAATTTAGCCATTTTTGTGAGTTTAATTTCAAAAATCCAAGAGACATTGTTGACATCAGTAACTAAAACGGGGTTCAATATGATGAAATTAGTTTTTTGTGAATAGTAACTTTGAATTTTTTTACCACAGTTAAAATAAAATTGGGTAATTCAAGGTAAAAATTATATTATAATTACCGTAACACATGACATAATTCTATGGGAAAAATTTAATTCGACAAAAAAACCTTATAAATAGAATATGACCCTCTTTTCTCTACATGGATTAAATTATAACATTTATTATTATTTTACTTAAAAAATAGTTAAAGGTGTTAAATTCAATATTTAATAAGTAAACCATTTTTAATATAGGGTTACAGACAATATAAATTCAATTATAAATATTCATTATAAAACTAAAAAGATTTCCTCCATAATTTTATTTTATAAAAAAATTAAAAAATTAAAAAATTTAATTTATTTATGACACAATGATGATGTGATAATTACATTATTAATGAAATATAAAAATATTTGATATTATTAATATCCAAATAAATGTAAATTGAGAGTAATGATAATTTCCAATAATTTTATAGGATAATAGGACATGTTAGACTTGATTAGATAATTTTTTTGAAGTGATATGGTTGTTATGTATTTCGAAAAAAAACAAAATACCAAATAGAGTCAAATTTGACATAAATTAATTTTAAAAAAAAATACTATATTATTGGTTGATATAAGAATCCTAAAAATCTATGGTTCATCCAAAGGGATTAAATAATATTTATATGTCATTAATGAACCACCTGATGTTTTCTTGAACGTTTAGAGTATGTTTATAAACCATATATTGTTAGAATACAAGAAGTCCTGGTAAAAGTTGAACTATTTAACTAAGTGTTAAATCTAAAGAATAAGGTTAAAATGATAACCTAAACTTGTATAAAACCTACTGGTTGAGATTATTTCGACCCATAACAACTTAAGGCTTGAAATAAATTCATTTTAAGCCATTATTAACCGAATATGATTGTATAATAAATTAATATTTTAATTTTTTCCAAATGTGACCCTCACCCTTTTTATAAATGGGAACTTCCCCTTCTCTCAAAATCACATCTCCATAGCCATTTGGATTGGACAAAACCTGGCCAAATATATTCCCACATAAACCTATAATCCTTAAATTGATATGAAATCAAACCTAAATAACCCTTTTGATCAACTCAAAAGGAAACACCGGAAGAAGAGGTAACAATTTCACCCTCTCTTTCAAGTTATAATCTTCTTCTGCTTCCTCATTCTTTGATGTTTCAATACCAAAATAATATCTCTAGTATCTCCTACATACTATGATGTTATTATAAATATGTTATAACCATATTATTTATTCTATCCATCCTATAAGGGACGAAGTCACCATTCATGCGTACGTACGACTTACCGTCGAAACGTCATGGTGTAGTTTGTTATTCAAACACTTCATTATTTGGATGTGTATAATAATGAGTGTAACTAATGTATATAATAAATATAGCATTTTACTGATTCTATATATATGATATACCATCCAATTACATATGATCTCACTATCAATATAATGATATTTTTGCTCATGCGTACGTATAGATTACCATCCCCAAGAACGCGAAGAGATTCATTCCCTGTCATAATCATTCAAGAATAGTTTTCATTTTCTGATTAAAAATGAAGGGAATTTTTTACTAAAACAAAATTTTAAATGTTTTAATGATTTATTCTTCTAAACCTTTTTCAATAATGTTCATGTATTAAAAGAAATTAAAGATTTATTTTTATGGTCATGAATGTTTTAAAATGATAATTCTTTTAAAAAGATTCAAAGTTGTATGGGACACTTTGATTCAAAACTATATTTTAAATTAATTCCTTTATAAATTATGTGACTTTTAAATGATTTTATGAAAAAAGGATATTTCTCTCAATGATTTTTACTGATCATTTTCAATAATGTCAAAATCCTTTACAGGATATTATTCATGATCAAGGTTGATTTATAATCATACAAATCTTCCATATTGTATTAAAGGTTTTGTGATATGTTTGACTGTGGATGTGTTATATTTTCACCATTCATGGTTTATGGATAATGAATTTAAATTTCTTAATCTAGTTTTAATAATAATTTTTAAGATATGTTTAAAGCATATCATATAAAGAATGCATTGAATTTAGTAAGTGACAGGTGGAGCCCACTATTTCTCCTCCATGCATCGGTAGGTCTCATGAGAAAAACCTGTGTTTTGGTACAAGGCCTTGAAAAAATCTTATTTGTAGTCTTGGGGTCTTGGAACAAGGCCTTTACAATGCAGTTATGAAGTCTGGCATTATGCATTCCATCATTATGAAATTGGTTATGGATATTGCATGTGATTATTCGACTAGTAGAATATCCATGTGAATAAGTAAATGGAATTATTTGATTTATCCTTGAAATATTATGCTAAATTAACGTTTAAAATTATTTTGTATTAAATTTATACATTTCCATAATTGATTATGATTTGTTATGAATGTTTCTGCGATAATTTTATCCTTACTGAGAATCTGAGCTCACCCCTTTTTTTTTGGTTTATTTTTCCAAGATTCCAAGAAGTGTATTATTACTGATAAAAAGGATTAAGCTGGGGGATTAATGGAGTTCTCAAAGGATCATTAATGTTGTGATTTATTTTCTAATGTGTAATGTAACGTACATTTATGTAATCTATTTTCTAAGATTTCTGAACTAATTTATCCTTTAGGACATGATTCTTTGTAATCATGCCAATGTATTGAAATAATGCATCGACTCTAGGATTTTGGGGTCGAGGTGTTACAGTTAGTATTAGGGAACGATTTGAAATAACCTTGTAAATAAATTTAGATAAACTCTATTAAGAAAACATTACCGTAATATATAATTTGAGTATTAGTATTTAAGAACATCCTAGAATTTTGGTAATGTAGAGATGTTGTGTATTTTCTGAGAAATACATCTCTCTCTGGATACTAGCAGGTAGATGCGGCTCTGGCATAGATATACCTCGGAATGAAAACTCAGACAATGAGTGTTGAGCTTGACCCGAGGTATCTCGGTACACATCAACGGTCCTTGATGCACTCTTGGTTACGACAATCTTGGTGGATATGCTTTGGATAATTCACATTTTCATTACAAGCCATTATATTGGATTTAAGAGTATATACGTCCTCAAAGAAAATTTTTTAGGATTATAGATTATATGCATAATATTTTCAATTTACGTTAGGTATTTTAAATTTTTTGGAATTATGCATTGAGACTCATAAACTAACCTACTGTATGCCATTGTTTATAAATGCGATCTAGTATAATCAATGTGAATTCAAACAATACGCATGATCGAAAGATTAAGAAGGATTATATATTTCATGGTATTAATCCGATATTTAAACAAAAAATATTCTACCACATATTATCATCATATGAAGAAATAGTATCATGTCTTAATATGATAATTATTGAATTCTATAAGTCCTATGGCTTTGATGGAATGCAAGAGAAGAAAAGGATCGAAGAGAGAAATATGGATAAAGGGAAGAGGGGAAAGAAGGATTTTCCCATATGTGATTACTGTGGAAATAATCAACTTGGTAAATTCATTAAGGGAATGGGAGTTTATTATAAGTGTGGAGAAAATGGACACCATGTATGTGATTTGAAGGGTACGAAAAAGGTTTCAAATGTACAATGCTTCATCTGGAAGGACTTGGGATAGTACGTGAATCAATGTCCAAATCATAAGAGTATACCCCAAATACAGCTATATGATAACAATCAAGTTATGATACTACCGAAGATGAAGAGGAATTATTAGAGTTCTTATGTTGTTTAAGTATTGTGTCATTTGAGTATTTTATTAATGATGTACATTTTATATGAATTATAAATTATATAAGGATCTTACTGTAGTACTATTTCATTACAGACTTGAGATTGTGTAGAACAAATAAATGTGACTCAATAATAGGTAAATTTTTGGGAAAATATATGGTTGAGAGAAATATAAACCCTAATATGGTTTTGATACTGAGGTAGTGATTTGGGAATAATATATGACTTATTTGGATAAATTATATTAGATATTCTTGACTACATTGAAACTGATTAATGATTTGTATATTTCATCATTGTTGGAGTTTAAAAAAAATTTGGATTGAAGGAGTATATATGGTATTCTATAATGGATAAGGGAGAATTAATGTAATCAATATGGTTTTATGGTAATTCATGGTGTTACAATGTTTTAAAAGAATACATGATGAAGGTATCCACATGTTATTACGTGGAAAAAATATCTTCATTGTGTTTACCTTCCTTATAAATTTTGGATTGTGAGTTTGGACAGAATTATTTTAGATAAGTCTAAATGTTGGATTCGATTAAGATTGAAATTGGATACTATTGTTAAGGATAAATCATTTTTTGAGATTATTTTTGGATTTTCATAAAAAAGGACAACGCGAAGGTCAGGAGATAACCTGTCATGTCCGACATAGTCGCGGGACTTCAAACACAAAAACCGAAGGGAGAAAATTGTGGATCACCTACCACTGGAATACGTGATGTCCCAGTTTGTATAATATATTTTTTTAATATTCTAAAAAATGAATTATAAATTCATTATTTTTTGAACCTTATACGATTAGGATAAATAGAATATTTTTGAATTTTATTATCTTTTGATGTGGAAGATGAGTTTGTGGTAGGAATTAGATGAAGGATGAAACTCTACTTGTCAAGTATATATTTTTTCCTCTTATTCTAAGAATAAATTAATTCTTAAACATTAGGGAAAGGATCATAAAACCAAAAATGTGTTATCCTAAAACCTTATGTTTTGTTGAACCGATGATATTTTAAATCATCATAGATTGATGTCATTGATGCCCTCAATTTTACAGTTTTTTTTGATTGATGACCTCAATCAGTCCCTATAAATATTTATTTTTTCCTCTAATTTTGTGTCTCTATCTTCTACCAATGTTCTCCTAATTGTCATCATAATTTAGTGGTGACTTTTTCATTTCCCTTACCCTCTTATTATGACTAAATTTTATTAACCCAATTTTTGATGTGGTTTTTTCATAGAGGTGTTTTTCTATTTTTATCCTTTTATTAACTAAGAACAATTTTAAATTATGAGGACACAATTTATTGAAGGAGGGGAGAATGTAACATAATAGAGACCTGAAGCTTGACGTACATGGACATTACATTAATTTTTCGGAATACTTAACACATAACAAAAACCAACACTCAATGATCGTAATAGTTTATAGTCTTTAGAAACTCAGAACATAATCTTCTAGTCATGGTAAAAGATATTCATCATCTACCATAAAGATATTCCCCTTTTTTCTTACCTAAAACCTTTCATTTTATCCTGGGGAAAAGAAAACATATAAAGGGTGAGATCAAATGCTCATTGAGGTTAAACATGGAGAACATAAAACAATCCCTAAACATTTGAATGAAATAACGTGAACATAAAACATCAAAATCATGAGTAATGACATAAATTATGGTATTTCATAAGGCATGGATCATAAAGGAACATTAACCACAATACAATATCATTGGAATAAAACATGTAATTGTGGAAAAACATTATGCACATGATATGAGTTCCATAGTAGGCAAGGCATTGGTTCCAAGACCATCATAGTGGACAAATTCCCTTTCTGAATTGAGTTCACTCCTCGTTCCAGTCCTATATCACTAAACCAGATTAACTATCCATTCCATCCATGTCTATAACATGAGATATAAATGATAACCCAATTCATTTGAGGGATATATAGGTCCCACCCATCTCATATTGAAATCATTCTTTCATCTGCCACAAAATAAACATAAATCATTCATCATAACCCAATGAGTAAAGTGGGTTTCAAAAAAATTATCCAATTATAACACAATCCATATAGAATAAATGGATATAATTAAATCATACGAAAAATGAAACCATATAATCATAGGGACATTATACTTGAAACATAAACATGCTAAATAATGTCATCTTAGATTGAAAATAGTTTTGATAAAACACTTGAAATGAATTCTTGAGGAGAATATCCAATATTATTCATGATCATTTTCTTTTCACAAAATGTCACACAACATTAAATGAAATGTATTGTATTGAAAATAATCATGAAATATTGTAGAGTAAGCTTCTTCAAAATTAGGAATTATGAAACTGTAAAAATCCGGTCATGCCGTATAAGTTAAAAACAATTCTTCTCGTACTTTTCTCGGAAAAGTCATAAAGTTCCTCGTATGGTAAACAAAAGAAATATTCCTTATATACCTTGTAGTAAAATTCAGAAATGGGTAAAAAAATCTTTAATCTTACATGAAATAATTTTTAGAAAACAGGGACATGGATGTTAAATATAACCCCAGTAATTACTTACAAATACACATTCTCATATAAAAATGAGATTGGAAAAGTAATCCCATACATTATGTCGGGTATGCTTCGTATGTATCCGAACCTCATGTATAATGATTTAAATAATGTTATTGAATCATTAAAGAATCATATTCATTGTTATGATATCATATATGGTTCAATTTATGACTTTATATTACTAGTTCTTTTATAAATTTCCATGTCAAAGCAGTGTTTTGGGTAAAATCGTTTCATTTATCGTACGTGTTTCGACTTTTTGTTCTTGATATTATTACATATATCCTGATATACATAATTCTAGAATGTAAAACATGATTTATATATAATATATATTCATCATATAAATGTATATGATATATCGATAAATGAAATGAAATACACCGTTCATGGAGATGGTTGGCCGTACGTACGCATGAAGAAGTTTTCGTTTCCTTATTGAATTGAATGGAATTAAGTAAATGAAAAATATATGTACATAAATACAGTATCATTATTATGTAATAAATTTCATGATTATTTATTATATATACTTTATAATCATACTTTAATGGTTAATCATGGAAAATGAATCTCATCGCGTTCATGGAGACGGTAGTCCGTATGTACGCACGAGCGATGATATCGTTACCATAACTATTGAATAGAATTGGAGAGGGTGATATATTATATAAGAATCATTATAATGTTATAATAACCATATATAATTATTATTAACACCATTATACCCATCCATGTAAAGTGGTGGTGGAAAAACTGATTACACCACGACGTGGAGACGGTATTCCGTACGTACGCACGCGCGGTGATTTCGTTTTCCGTAGGATGGATAGAAGGTGAAATGGGGTTGGTTTATATTTATAATATAATATCAGTATATTATTGATACTGATTTTAATACTTTAAAATTAAACAACTAATGAAGAGGAATTTGAAGACGAAAGAAACATGAAAGAATCGGTAGAAGAGATTACCTCTTCTTCGACGCACCTCCTTTAAGCATCCTCTTAAGGAATTAGAGTTGGTCATTTGAGAATACCAGAACCTCCATAATGTTGCTAGAGAAGTGGAGAAGAGAAATGGTCAGGGGTTGGCCGAGCATGAAGGCTCAATGTGGTATGAAGATGAGAGGGAGAGGTTCTCTTTTATAAGGGAAGAGAGAGGCACTTTTGGAATCCTCAAAAATATTAATTTATAATAAACTAAAACCCCACATAAAAACTTCCAAAGTGACTCAAATTAGGATATGAGGTAATATAGGGTTGTAATATCATAAACCAATCAAATTTTGACATGTTGGGAAATTATTTTAATCCTTATCAACTTGATTTATCCTTATTTAATCTATTTAATTTTAATTGTGGTAATAAGATTCTAAATTTTAAATTGTTATAAATTATTACTTATGTGTTTAGAATTTTCCATAATTGGATAATTAAAACATTTTCGACCATATAAATTTTAATTTATAATTTCTAAATATTTTTGTGATTTTTAAACAATTTTATATTATGTTATTTTTATAAAATAACAATAGTGTCAATTTTGACACTATTCAATTATTTGAATATAAATAAAATCCACACAAAATATTTGTTCAAAATAAAAGATTTAATATATTAATAACATTTCATATGTATCTATAAAATTTGTGGAGCACATTAAATAGTTTATATAATATTTATTTGAATATTTTAAAATCATTTATTTGATATTTCAATCAATAAAATAATTTCAACACCACTATTGTTTCACCTTTAATGATAATTATTTAATCCCTAAGAATTATAAATAAATTTACATGATGTATATAATTTTATTATATTTCTGTAGAATATTAATGTTTGAAGATTTATGAAGTTTATCACTAAATTAAAATTATTATACTTATAAGATTAAAGAGAGTGGCATGTTGTCACTTTCTTTGGTTTTAATAATAATTAAATTATGTTCATGGTAAAAAGTCCATAAAATGAATCTATTCCGACCATTAGGTGATATGGGTGTACTTTTAGTCATCCAATAGAATTTTTTCAGGTGTTAGGTAATTTTATTATCTTATTTTTACCCTTAATTACTCGATTTACCTTTAACTGCAGAAAAAAAATTAATGTAGTTACTATTGATAATATAAAAAAATTAAAAGTAACCTATGAAAATAATTTGGACCCAATGAAATAAAATATTGAATACATTTATCAAAATTCAAAATACAAAAGTTGCAGTAATTAATTTAAAATTAATCCCGTTGTAAAGAAAACGATTTCTAAAAGATAAAACATTGCCAAAGATTGAAATGTTTTTACCTATGAATTCAATGTAAAATTAATGGTAATGAAATAAATTATATTAAATGGTAAAAATATATTATATTTATACTTTAAAATCCTTAAATATTATAATTTAACCATATAAATTATTGCGACGAAAAAAGATGTTTTTAATATATCGTGTTTTTACTATTCATTATAATATGACAGTTATCAGAATAATATGAAAAATTTATCCAAAGTAAATTTTTATATCCTTATTCAAAAGAAATCTTTTATTTTGTAAAATTAAACTTATAAACATGTCAAAAACTATATTTAAATTTGGTGCACCATTAAAAGGCGGCAAAACTGTATTTTTTTTAAAATACTTATTTTACCCAAAACATTTATTTTGTTCTCATAATATGTTCTAGAAAAAGTGTAATATGAATAATAATGTTATAAAATTTAAAATTTAGGTAATACTATTCATAACGGATAGTCTATAATAATAATTCTTTAGTGAAACCTGGTATTGCGTACTACAAACGCTATCGACGAAGGTCGTGATTGCGTGTAATGCAAGCCAAGTCAGGGATGCGTGTAGTGCAAGCTCTTTTTGTTGTTGCCTACAACACAATACATCAATGAAATTGGAAATAATAATTCTCATAAAATCGTTTGTGGTTACAAAAACCCCAATATTTTATAGTATGTTATTTCTTTAAAGTAATTCAACAACTTACGCTACACAAAACACCGAGTTCTAGCGCACGATAACTTACCAGAGTAGTTGTTCAAAAGAGATTATGAATATTATTATCTAAATTTTGAATTTTATACATTCCATATAAATTTTCACATCCATATTACGTTTTTCATACCCATAATATAAGAATAAATTCATTTTTTCAGATAAAGGATTAATTTTTAAAAAATGAGATTTTACCATCTTTTAATGGCTAACCATTTTTAAATACAATATTTGATAATTTAATATATTAAATTTTACAAAATAAACTTCTTATTTCAAATCGAGACATAAAAATTAAGTTTTGATAAATTTTTGGTGTTTTTCTGATAACTTTCATATTTGGGTGAATAGTGAAAAATAATAAATTTAAATTGAAACCAACTTTTTCAATCAAAATAATGTATAGTTTTCAATTATAAATTTGAATGGTTTGGAATTATAATTAGATTAAATTTTTATCATTTAATACAATTTAGGTTATTATAAGTAATTTCACATTTAAATTTGACAAAAACACATGCCTATCTTTTGATAGTTTTTAATTTTTAAAAACCTGCCTTTTTATTTTGAAAATAGGAATTAATTTTAAATTAATAATTGAAACATATATGTTTTTAATTTGGAAAAAATAGAATTCATTTTTTAACTCTGAATATCAAAATTATCTTAGGGTGAATTTTTGGAATTTCTCTGAAAACATTCAATTTTTGATGAATTTTGAAAAACAATGCGTTATTATTTAAAATAGACTTTTAATTTAAAAAAGAATTTATTTAATTTAAATTTATTTTATTAAAAATATATATATATATATATATATAACATATATAAGTTCAATTTAATTAATTGGAGTCATTTTCTTATAAAATTAGATGTATAAAATTTGATTGAACTTTTTAATGTTTTTTACCTACCTTCTAGGTGCATTTGAAAATTTGCGTAAAACATAATTTTACCTCTTCTGTGAGTTGAATTCCAAAAATCCAAGAGATTCAGTAGACAATTGTATGTAAAATGTGGTTCAAAAAGATGAATATATTTTTAGTTAATAGTAACTTCTGAATTTTATTTACCACTGTTAAAAGTACATAGGGTAATTAAGGGTAAAAATGATGTTATAATTACCCTAAAACATGTACTAATTATATTTGATAAATGTAATTCGGCCAAAAATAACCTCATAAATAAAATCATATCCTCTTTGATCCACTTATATTAGACTAGGACATTAATTATTTTTTTATTTAAAGAAGAGTTAAAAGTGTTAAATTTAAATGATTAATAACTAAACCATTTTTAATGTAGGGTTACAGACAATATATATTCTACTATAAATATTCATTAGAAATTTAAAAAGATTTAATACATAATGTTATTTTTTTTATAATTTTTAGACATTGAATAATTTAATTTATTAATGACACAATGATGATGCAGCAATTACATTATTAATAAAATACTAAAATAATTGATATTATAAATATCCATATAAATGTAAATTGAGACTTATGATGAATTAAAATAATTTTGAAGGTTAATATGACATGTTAGGTTTGATTAGATAATTTTTTTCGAAGTGATAAGGTTGTTATGACTTTCACAAAAACAAAATACCAAATAGTGTTAAAATAGACATTAATTAATTTTTTAAAAAGATACTATATTATTGGTTGATATAATATTCCTAAAAATATAAGGTTTGTCAAAATGGTATAAATAATATTATATATTTCATTAATGAACCATTTTAGGTTCTCTTGGAAGTATAAAGTATGTTAATTAACCATATAGTGTAAGAATATAAGAAGACGTGATAAAAGTTAAACTATTTAACTAAGAGTTAAATCTAAAAGATAAGGTTAAAATGGTAACATAACTTGTCTAAAATCTATTGGTTGAGTTTATTTTGACCCATAACTCCCTATTCATCGAAATAAATTCATTTTGAGCCATTATAAACCAAATATGATTGTATAATAAATTATTATTCTAATCTTTTCCTAAAGTGACCCTCACCCCTCTTATAAAAGGGCACTTCCCCATCTCTCAAAATCACACCTACAAATCCATTTGGCTTAGACAACACCTTCCAAAATATATTCCCAACTTCTCTCACATAATCCTAGAGTCCTTAATTTGATCATAAATCCAACCTATGGAGCCCTTTTTATCAAATCAAAAGGAAACACCCGATGAAGAGGTAATAATTTCACCACCCTCTTTCAAGTTTGTTTTTTTCTTAAACTTCCTCTTTATTTGTTGTTTCCATACCACAATAATAACTCATATACCTACTAATTAATGTGATTTTATTATAAATATGTCAAATCCATATTTGTTATTCTATCCTTCCAATAAATGACAATGTCGCCATACAGCATAAGTACGGCTTACCGTATCCACACCGTGGTGTAGTTTGTTATTCAAACACATCATTATTTGGAGGCGTATAATAATTAGAATAACTGATGTAAATAATAAATATTACATGTTAATAATTGTGTATATATGATATACCATCCAATTACATATTATTTCACCATCAATATAACTATATTTTCCCCCGTGCATATGTATAAATTACCGTCTACATAAACACGATGAGATTCATTGCCCAGCTTAAACATTCAAGAATAATTTTCATATTATTAATAAAAATAATTCTTAAGAACTTTATATCACTCTGGATATGAATAAAATACATCCTATCCATAAAAAACATGGCTTATGTAACCATTCATATAAAGGAAAATGGATCAGTTAACACCTGAAACGATGATACTGCTAAAATATTATTAACAAAGAAATATTAGAAGATAATATATGATATCATATTTATGTATATGATTCATCTATAATTTAATAACTATTATTTATCTATTATAAAAGAGTTTAACATACCCTTGACCAGGGAAAGGTACAAGGTAAGTGTTAATTTCACAATCTCAATATTATTCGAGGTTGTTTTTACATAAGAATCTAATGGGACATATTTATGAACCATGTCCATGTTTCCTAAAAGGATTTTCAAACGGATTCATTTTAAGGGAATTTTTTTACAAAAACATCATTTTAAATTTTTTAGTGATTTATTCTTCAAAACCATTCTCATTAATGTCCTTGTTTTCAAAATGGATTTAAGGATTTATTTATATGGTCATGAATGTTTTAAAATGTTAATTATTTTCAAAAGTTTCAAAGTGGTATGGGACATGTTAATTCAAATCTATCTTTTAAATGAATTACTTTATAAATTATATGACTTTTAAATTATTTCAGGAAAAAGTGATATTTCTCTCAATGATTTTTACTGATCATTTTCAACTATGTGAACATCCTTTACGATATATTATTCTTGATCGATGTTGATTTATAATGACACAAATGTTTTATATTCACTACTAGAAATTAAGCCTTTACCAATGGTTTGAATCCATTGGGAAAGGCTGCCAAACCGTTGGTATACTGTATACCAATTTTTTGGAAAACCATTGGAAAGTAATGCGTAGCAAAAGACCATTACCAACGGTTTTTGTAAAGCCGTTGGGAAATGCAATTTGTAAAGAGTATTGCCAACAGTTTTAAAAACCGTTTGCATTGTGGAGGAATACAGCACTATACTAATGGTTTACTAAAACCGTTGGAAAATGTGGTTTGTAAAGAGTATCTCCAATGGTTTGTAAAACTATTGGCATTGCTGGAGTATTTCCATGATTTACTAACGATTTACTAAAACATTTGGTAAAAATATGTCCAGCACTATACCGACGGTTTAGTAAACCGTGGGTATAGTGTATTACCATAATTTGACAACACCGAAAATCCTCCACTGCACACTCAACAACACACCGGTATACACTCTTAATAGCAACAAAAACACCTGATATAGAACACAAAAGCACATAAAAACTTGATAATATTATAACCATGGAATTTACCACAATTATAATCATGTATATAAACCCAATTACCCTATGTAATAAAAAATTCATAATTGAATTCTAAATTTAATACATGAAGAATAAATTATGTAACGAATTTTAAATTATGAATCAATAATACATAAAAAATTAATTATGTGGAATACAGAATTCTGAATTATATATAACACATATATAATATGACATACAAGGGGTTGGGGGTGGGGGTGTCCAGGGGTGAAGGAAAAAACCTACATGTTATAAGAAGCACATGGGATGTTTAGTCATGGTCTTGGGTTGAGTATCTGAAAAACCAACAGAAAAACATGGGTAGAGGGGAAATGATAATTATACCTATAAGATAGAAAATGGTAGTGCTCATGTGCTTAAGCCTAGGATGAGTTATAGGAGGCACATGGGATGTTTATATTCCACTAATGATTATGTATCCATATATAAATGGTTCCGGATGTGTTATTGGAAAACATTGTCCAATCTTGACTTATGATATGGGTTACCGAAATAAACTACATGTTTTTTTATAGATTCTAAAATTATAATAAGGGGGTATGTGGATAATTGTAATTTTCTCTCGGGGGTGTGATGTGAGATGAATCCCCATCTTAGTATTTGGTATTAGGTTCCCCAAGGGACTTTGGTTTAGTCCTAGAACCCACTGTTTGAGGATGGAATTGAGGTGATCCAGGATGATATGGTGTCTCCATATGTATTCATCACCATTGGGGTATTTTTATGATACATTGAAACTTATTTTTCAAGAATATATGTGTAGACTTGTAGAACAATTTGTTATATGGTATGCTTGAGTGTTCATAGGTTTCATATGAAATCAATATATGATATTTATTTGTTGTATGTTATTGTATAGAATGAAAACCCATGATTGAGAATTATAACATGAGTGTTGGTGCATGTTCATGATGGGATTTCGAGACTCATTCTTAATATAATTCATGTGCTTCTATATATACTATGACCCATTATGTTTCAATCTATGCCTTGGGAATATTTTCTTCTAAAAATGTATGACCAATAGACCATATTTTATTTTTTATCCATTAATTTCAAGAATCTATGTTTAGCCTTGTGAATATTTTCCATATGATAGTTGTTGTTTTCACTTAAAATATTTTCTGTTTAAAACAAAAGTGAAACACTTTGAGTGATACCAGTCACACTGTGCCTCAGATTGAGGTGGGGTTGACTCATACCCGTCACAAATGATCCATGGATCGTTGGGTGGGGGGCTGCCCGTGGTGGGTGGGGGGGGGGGATTTCTGGTCGGGGGGGGGGGGGGGCTGTCCGATGTTGGGGGGGGGGGGTTGTCCGGGGGGGCTTTTCGGGGGTGTTGGGGCTGTCCGGGGGGGGGGGGGGGGCTGTCCGGAGTGCGTTTTCGGCCACCACGGTCACACGACACCTCTGATTGACATGCTTTCTAGCCAACCAATTCACAATTCACCAACCTTTGTTGTCGTCTGATTTCATGGAATTCTGAGGCCGTTCGGCTAGTTTCGACGACCCCACACACGTTTTTCAAGCACACCAAACACCTAAATAACACATATTCAGTTGTGCCGTGAATACCGTGGGTTCGAATGACATGTCATCTTTTCGTACACCTCAAAAATAATAATTAATGTTTTTTTGTGTCATTTCAGTTCATTCCGATGTCGTTTGGTATACATTTGACCGTAAAACGAATGTTTTGTCCATTTACGACACATAGAGTGCGTTTTCAGCCACCGTGGTCACAAGAACCACCAATTGACGTGTCGTCTGGCCGACCATTTAAAAATTCACCCACCCTTTGTTTTCGTCCAATTTTATGGCATTCCGAGGTCGTTCGGCCGGTTTAAACCACCCCACGCACGCTTTTCAAGCCCGCCAGACACCTAAAAACACATATTCAGTCGTGCCATGCAAACCACACATCTGAATGACGTGTCGTCTCCTCGTACACCTCATGAATAATAATGAGGGTTTTTTGTGTGATTTCAAGTCATTCCGATGACGTTCAACATGCATTTGACCGTCAAACACATGTTTTTTCCATTTACGACACGCGAAGTGCATTTTCGGCCAGTGCGGTCAGACGACACCTCCGATTGATATACCGCCGGGCCGAAAATTTCACAATTCCCCCGCCCTTTGTTGTCGTCGGATTTCATGGGATTTCTGAGGTCTTTCAGCCGGTTTCGACCACCCCACACATGCTTTTCAAGCGCGCCAAACACCTAAGAACACATATTCAGCCGTGTCTCACAAACCGCGTGTCTGAATTCCATGTTGTATCCTTGTACAACTCACAAATAATAATTAGGGTGTTTTCGTGTTATTTAAAGTCATACCAATGTTGTTTTCCATGCATTTGACCGTAAATCCCATGTTTTGGCCATTAACGACGTGCGGAGTGCATTTTCGCCCATCGTGGTGACACGACACCTCCGATTGACATGCTGTCTGGCCTACCATTTCTCAATTCACCCACCCTTTTTTGTCATCCGCTTTCATGGAATTCTGAGGTCATTCGACTGGTTTAGACCACCCCGAGCATGCTTTTCAAGCACATCAAACACCTAAAAACACATATTCAGCTGTTCTGCGCAAACCGCACGCTCGAATGACATGTTGTCTCTCGTACACCTCACGAATAATAATTATGGAATTTTCTTGTGATTTCAAGTCATTCTGATGTCGTGCGGCATGAATTTGACCGTTAAACACATGTTTTGGCCATTTATGACATGCAGAGTGCATTTTCGGCCAGCACAGTCACACGGAACCTCCTATTGATGTGTCGCCTACTGACTATTTTACAATTCACCGACCCTTTGTTTTCATCCGATTTCATGGCATTCTGAGGACGTTCGGCTGGTTTCGACCACTCCATGCACGCTTTTCAAGCGTGCCAAACACCTAAAAAACACATATTTAGCTGTGCCGCACAAACCGCGTGTCTCGGTGATGTTCCGTCTCCTCATACACCTCACTAATAAAAATTAGGGTGTTTTCGTGTGATTTCAAGTCATTATGATGTCATTCGGAATTCATTTGACCGTTAAACACATGTTTTTTCCATTAACGACACATGGAGTACATTTTTGGCCACCGCAGTCACACAACACCTTTGATTGACATTCTGTCTAGCCAACCATTTCACAATTCACCTAACCTTTGTTTTCATCTGATTTCATGGCATTCCGAGGTCATTCAGCTAGTTTCGAACACCCCACACACGTTTTTCAAGCACGTCAAACCCCTAAAAACACATATTAAGTCGTGTCGCGCAAACCGCGGGTCCGAATGACGTGATGTCTTTTCGTACACCTCACGAATAATAATTAGGGTGTTTTTATTTGATTTCAAGTCATTCCTATGTCGTTCGGCATGCATTTAACCGTTAAACGCATGTTTTGGCTATTTACGACACACAGAGTGCATTTTTGGCCAGCGTGGTCAAGAATCACCTTTGATTGACGTGCCGTCTGGTCGCCCATTTAACAGTTCACCCACCCTCTGTTTTCGTCTGATTTCATGGCATTCCTAAGTCGTTCGTCCGGTTTTGACCACCCCACACATGCTTTTCAAACACACAAAATACCTAAAAAACACAAATTCAGCTATTTCGTGATAACCGTGAATCCGAATGATGTTTTGTCTTATTTTACACATCACGAATAATAATTAGGGTGTTTTCGTGTGATTTCAAGTCATTCCTATGTCGTTCGACATGAATTTGACCATTAAACACATGTTTTGGCCATTTATGACATGCAAAGTGCATTTTCGGCCAGTGCGGTCAAGCAACACCTCCGATTGACATGCCGTCTGGCCAAACATTTCACAATTCACCCACCCTTTGTTGTCCTCGGATTTCATGGAATTCCGAGGTCGTTCGGCTGGTTTCGACCACCCCACAGACGCTTTTCAAGCGCACCAAACACCTAAAAACACATATTCATCCGTTCCACGCAAACCGCGATTCCGAATGATGTTTCGTCTCCTCGTACACCTCACGAAAAATAATTAGGGTGTTTTCGTGTGATTTCATGTCATTCTGATGTCATTCATCATGCATTTGACCGTAAAACCCATGTTTGGGCCATTTATGACACACGGAGTGCGTTTTCGCCCAGTGCGGTCACCCGACACCTCTGATTATCATACTGTCCGGACTACCATTTCACAATTCACCCCACCTTTGTTGTCATCTGATTTAATGGATCTCTGAGGTCATAAGTCCGGTTTAGACCATCCCACACACACTTTTCAAGCTCACAAAACACATAAAAACACATATTCAGTTGTTCCACGCAAACCGCATGTCCTAATGACATTCCGTCTCCTCTTACACCTCACGAATAATAAGTAGGGTGTTTTCATGTGATTTCAAGCCATTCATATGTTGTTAGGCATGAATTTGACCGTTAAACGCATGTTTTGGCCATTTATGACACGTAGAGTGCATTTTCGGCCAGCGCGGTAACCCGACACCTCCGCTTGACGTGCTGTCTCGCCGACCATTTCACAAATAACCCACCCTTTTTTCGTCTGATTTCATGGCATTCTGAGGTTGTTCGGCCGATTTCGACCACCCCACGTATGCTTTTCAAGAACGCCAAACATCTAAAAACACATATTCAGTCGTCCCGTGAAAACCGCATGTCTGAATGATGTGTCGTCTCCTCGTACACCTCACGAATAATAATTAGGGTGTTTTCGTATGATTTCAAGTCATTCTGATGTCGTTCGGAATGCATTTGACCGTTAAACGCGTGTTTTGACCTTTTACGACACATGGGGTGCGTTTTCGGTCACCTCTATCACACGACACCTCTGATTAACGTTTCGTCTAGCCGACCATATAAAAATTCACCCACCCTTTTTTGTCGTCTAATTTCATGGCATTCTGAGGTAGGTCAGCCAGTTTCGACCACCCCACGCATGTTTTTCAACAGCGCCAAACACCTAGAAAACACATATTCAGTCGTGTCACGCAAACCGCGGGTCCGAATGATGTGTATCCTTTTCATACACCTCATGAATAATAATTACGGTGTCTTAGTTTGATTTCATGTCAGTCCGAAGTCGTTCGGTATGCATTTGACCGTTAAACGCATGTTTTGCCCATTTACGACACGCATAGTGCGTTTTCAGCCACCGCGGTCACACGACACCTCAGATTGACATTCCATTAGGCATACCATTTAGAAATTCATCTACCCTTTGTTTTCATCCGATTTAATGTTATTCCGAGGTCGTTTGGCCGATTTAGACCACCCCACTCACGCTTTTCAAGTGTGCCAAACACCTAAAAAAACATATTTAGTCGTGCCGTGCAAACCATGTGTCTGAATGACGTTTCTTCTCTTTGTACGCCTCAATAATAATAATTAGTGTGTTTTTGTGTATTTTCAGGTCATTCGGATGTCGTTCATCATGCATTTGACCGTTAAATGCTTGGTTTGGCCATTTGCGACATTCATAGTGAATTTTCAGCCAGCGCGGTCAGACGACACCTCCGATTGACGTGTTTTCTATCCAACCGTTTTAAAATTCACCCACCCTTTGTTTTTGTCGGATTTCATGGCATTCTAGGGTCATTCGGCTGCTTTCGACCACCCCCCGCACGCTTTTCAAGCACCCCAAACACCTAAAAAACAATTATTCAGCCGTGCTGCACAAACTGTGCGTTCGAATGATGTGACATCTCCTCCTACACCTGGAGAATAATAATTAGGGTGTTTTTGTGTGATTTCAAGTCATTATGATTTCATTCATCATGCATTTCACTGTTAAATGCATGTTTTGTCCATTTACGATACGCATAGTGCATTTACGGTCACCATGGTCAAACGACACCTCTGATTGACGTGCCATCTAGCTGACCATTTCAAAATTCACCCAACCATTATTGTAATCTGATTTCAGGGAATTCCAAGGTCGTTCAGCCAGTTTCAACCTCCCCACGCATGCTTTTCATGCGCACCAAGCACATAAACACACATATTCAGCCATGTCGTGCAACGTTCGAATGTCATGTTGTATCCTTGTACACCTCAAAAATAAAAATTAGGGTTTTTTCATGTAATTTCAAGTCATTCCGACATCATTTGGCATGCATTTGACCATAACACCCATGTTTTGGCCATTTACGACACGCGGAGTGCGTTTTCACCCATCACGGTAACATGAAACCTCCGATTGACTTGTTGTCTGGCCTTCCATTTGACAATTCACCAACCCTTTTCTGTCATCCGATTTCATGGAATTACGAGGTCATTCGGCTGGTTTAGAACACCCCACACACGCTTTTCGAGCAAGCCAAACAACTAAAAAACACATATTCAGTCGTGCCACACAAACCGTGCATCTGAATGATGTGTCATATCCTCTTACACATCAAAAATACAAATTAGGGTGTTTTCTTGTGATTTCAAGTCATTACGGTGTCGTTCGGCAGGCATTTGACCCTTAAACGCATGTTTTGGCCATTTACGACATGCGGAGTGCATTTTTGGCCATCACGGTCACACAACACCTTTAATTGACATGTCGTCTGGCCGAGCATTTCACAATTCACCCACCCTTTGTTGTCGTCCGATTTCATGGCATTCCAAGGTCATTCAGCTGGTTTCGACCACCCCACACACACTTCTCAAGTGCAGCAAACACCTAAAAACACATATTCAGTCGTGCCACACAAACCGCGGGTCCAAATGATGTTCTGTCTCCTCAGACACCTCAATAATATGAATTAGGGTGTTTTCGTGTGATTTCAAGTCATTCTGATGTCGTTAGACATGTATTTGACTGTAAGAACAATGTTTTGGGCATTGACGACATACAGAGTGTGTTTTCAGCCAGCGCGGTCACACGACACCTCCGATTGACGTGTTGTTTGGCCGACCAGTTCACATTTCTCCCACCCATTGTTTTCGTCTGATTTCATGGCATTTGGAGGTCGTTCGACTAGTTTTGACCACCCCACGCATGTTTTTCAAGAGCGCCAAAAACCTGAAAACACATATTCAGCCGTGCCACGCAAACCGCGCATCCGAATGATGTGTCGTCTCCTTTTACACCTCAAGAATAATAATTAGGGTGTTTTCTTGTGATTTCATGTCATTCTGATGTCGTTCGACATGCATTTGACTGTAAAACCCATGTTTTGGCCATTTACGACATGCATCATGCGTTTTCGCCCAGCGCGGTCACAAGACACCTCTGAATGACGTGCCGTCTGGCCGACCAATTCCCAATTCGCCCACCCTTTGTGGTCCTTTGATTTCATGGCATTATAAGGTCGTTCATCCAGTTTTGATTACCCCACGCACGCTTTCCAAGTGCACGAAACACCTCAAAAACATATATTCAGTCGATCTGTGCAAATCGTGCGTCCTAATGATGTTTCGTCTCCTCGTACACCTCAGGAATAATAATTAGGGTGTTTTCGTATGATTTCAAGTCATTAAAATGTCGTTCGACATACATGTGACCATTAAACGCATGTTTTGGCCATTTACGACACGCGGAGTGCGTTTTCATCCAGCGTAGTCACACGACTCCTCCGATTTATTTTCCATCTAGGCCGACCATTTCAAAATTCATCACCCTTTGTTGTCATCCAATTTCATGGCATTCTGAGGTCATTCGGATGGTTTAGACCACCCCACGCACACTTTTCAAGCGCGCCAAACACCTAAAAACACATATTCAGCTGTGAGACGAGAACCGTACATCTGAGTGATGTGCTGTATCATTTTACACCTAACGAATAATAATTAGGGTGTTTTCGTGTGATTTAAAGTCATTCTGATGTTGTTCGACATGAATTTGACCGTAAAACCCATGTTTTGGTCATTTATGACATGCAGAGTGCGTTTCCGGCCAGCGCGGTCACGCGACACCTCCGATTGACGTGACTTCAGGCCGACCATTTCACAATTTACCCACCCTTTGTTATCGTATGATTCAATGGCATTCTAAGTCCATTCGGTTGGTTTCGACCTCCCCACGCACACTTTTCAATCGCACCAAACACCTAACAAACACTTATTCAGCCGTACCGCGCAAACCCTGCATCCGAATGATGTTCTGTCTCCACTTACACCTCAAGAATAATAATTAGGGTGTTTTCGTGTGATTTCAGGTCATTCTAATGTCGTTCGGCATTCATTTGACCGTTAAACACATGTTTTGGCCATTTACGACACGCGAAGTGATTTTTCAGCCAGCGCGGTCACACGACACTTCTGATTGTTGTGCCGTCTGGCCGAAAATTTTACAATTCACCCACCCTTTGTCATCTTCTGATTTCATGGCATTCTGAGGTCGTTTGGCAGGTTTTGACCACCCCACGCACGATTTTCATGTGCGCCGGACACCTAAAAAACACATATTCTGCCGTATCGTGCAAACCACACATCCAAAAGACATGTCGTCTCCTCTTACACCACCCGAATAAAAATTAGGGTGTTTTCATGTGATTTCAAGTCAGTACGATGTCGTTCGGCATGCATTTGACCGTAAAACCCATGTTTTGGCCATTTATGAGATGTGGAGTGCGTTTTCGGCCAGCGTGGTCACACGACACCTCCGATTGACGTGCTGTCTAGCCGAGCATTTCACAATTCATCCACCCTTTGTTTTTGTCTGATTTCATGGCATTCCAAGGTTGTTCGGCCGGTTCTAACCACCCCACGGACGCTTTTCAAGTGCGCCAAACAACTAAAAAACACATATTCAGCCATGTTGCGCAAACCGTGCGTTCGAATGATGAGTTGTCTCCTCATACACCTCATAAATAATAATTAAGGTGTTTTAGTGTGACTTCAAGTCATTACGATGTCTTTTGGCATGCATTTGACCGTTAAACTTTTGTTTTGGCCATTTACGACAGGCGAAGTGCGTTTTCGGCTACCGCGGTCACCCGGCACCTCTGATTCATGCGCCCTCTGTCTGACCATTTTCCATTTCACCCAAACTTTGTTGTCGTCTAATTTCATGGAATTCTGAGGTCGTTCGGCTGGTTTCGACCACCACACACATGTTTTTGAAGTAGGGGAAACACCTAAAAAACACATATTTAGCCATGTCGCACGAACCACACATCCGAATGATGTGACATCTCCTCATAAACCTCACAAATAATAATTAGGGATTTTTTTTCATTTGATTTCAAGTCATTTCGATGTCATTCGGTATGCATTTGACCGTTAAAACTCATGTTTTGGCCATTTATGACACGCGGAGTTCTTTTTCAGACAGCGTGGTCACACAACACCTCTGATTGACATGCCTTCTTGCCGACCATTTCACAATTCACCAACCCTTTGTTTTTGTCCAATTTCATGGCATTCCGAGGTCGTTTGGATGCTTTCGACCACCCCACGGACACTTTTCAAGCACACCAAAAACCTAAAAAACACATATTCAGTCGTGTCGTGCAAACCGCGCATCCGAATGACGTGTCGTCTCCTCGTACACCTCACGAATAATTATTAGGGTTTTTCCTAGGTTCTCATGTCATTCGGCATGAATTTGACCGTAAAACCCATGTTTTGTCCATTTACGACACGCAAAATGTGTTTTCAGCCAGCGCGGTCACACGACAACTCCAATTGACGTGCCGTCTGGCCAACCATTTCAAAATTCAGCCACACTTTGTTTTTATCTGATTTCATGGCATTATGAGGTCTGTTCAGCCAGTTTCAACCACCCCACGCATGCTTTTCAAGTGTGAAGAACACCTAAAAAACACATATTCAGCCGTGCCTCCCAAACCGCACGTCTGAATGAAGTTTCGTCTCATCGTACACCTCACGAATAATAATTAGGGTGTTTTCATGTGATTTAAAGTCATTCCGATGTCGTTCGGCATGCATTTGAGCGTAAAACCCATGTTTTTTCCATTTATGACCTGCGAAGTGTGTTTTCACCCAACGCGGTCACATGACACCTCTGATTGACCTTCCGTCTAGCCTACCATTTCACAATTCACCCACCCATTGTTGTCATTTTATTTCATGTCATTCTGAGGTTTTTCGGTCGGTTTTGACCACTCCACGCACATTTTTCAAGCACACCATACACCTAAAAAACACATATTCAGTCGTCCCATGAAAACTGCACATCCGAATGACGTTCCATCTCCGTGTACACCTCAAGAATAATAATTAGTGTGTTTTCAAGTGATTTGAAGTCATTACAATGTCGTTTGTCCTGCATTTGACTGTTAAACACATGTTTTGTCCATTGACGACACACAGAGTGCGTTTTGAGCCAGCGCGATCACACAACACCTCCGATTGACATGCTGTCTAGCTGACCATTTCAAAATTCACCCACCTTTTTTTTGATTTATTTAATGTCATTTCAAGGTCATTCGACTGGTTTAGACCACCCATGAACACTTTTCAAGGGAACCAAACACCTAAAAAACGCATATTCAGCCATGCCGCGCAAACCGTGCGTCCGAATGATATTTCGTCTCCTCTTAAACCTCACGAATAATAATTAGGGTGTCTTAGTGTGATTTCAAGTCATTATTATGTTGTTCGGTATGCATTTGACCGTTAAACGCATGTTTTGGCCATTTACAGAATGCAGAGTTCATTTTTGTCCACTACGGTCACACGAAACCTCCGATTGACGTGCCGTCTGGCCGAACATTTTACAACTCACCCACCCCTTTTTGTCGTCTGATTTCATGGAATTCTAAGGTCGTTCAGCTAGTTTTGACCACCCCACACATGTTTTTCAAGCACGCCAATCACATAAAAAACATATATTCCGCCGTGCCGCACAAACCGTGGGTCCGACTGATGTACCGTCTTTTCTCACACCTCATGAATAATAATTAGGGAGTTTTCATGTGATTTAAAGTCATTCTGATGTCGTTCGGCATGCATTTGATCGTAAAACCCATGTTTTGTCTATTTACGAAATGCAGAGTGCGTTTTCGGCCACTGTGGTCACACGACATCTCCGATTGATATGTCGTCTAGCCGAACACTTCACAATTCACCGACCCTTTGTTTTCATCTAATTTCATGGCATTCCGAGGTCATTTTGTCAGTTTCGACCACCCCACGCACTATTTTCAAGCACGCCAAACACCTAAAAAAAATATTCAGCCGTTCCGCGCAAACTGCGCGGCTGAATGACGTTCCGTCTCCTCGTACATCTCACAAATAATAATTATGACGTTTTAGTGTGATTTAAAGTCATTATAGTGTTGTTTGGAATGCATTTGACCATTAAACGCATGTTTTGGAAATTTATGACACGTTGAGTGCTTTTTCCTCCAGCACGGTCACACGACCACTCTGATTGACGTGTCGTCTGGCCCACCATTTCCAAATTCACCCACCCATTGTTATCGTCCGATTCCATAGAATTCCGAGGACGTTCACCTAGTTTCGACCATCCCATGCATGCTTTTCAAGCGTGCTAAACACCCAAAAAATACAGATTCAGTCGTGCCATGAAAATCGCATGTCTGAATGACGTTTCGTCTCCTCGTACATCTCACGAATAACAAATAGGGTGTTTTCGTGTGATTGTATGTAATTCCAATGTCATTCGGCATGCATTTGACCATTAAACACATGTTTTAGCCATTTACGACATGCGGAGTGCATTGTTGGCCAGCACGGTCACATGACACCTCCGATTGATGTGTCGTATGACCGACCATTTCACAATTCACCCACCCATTGGTTAGTTTTCTGTATGCAAGTTTTTGTTTTCACTGAAAATGATGTCCATTTAAAATAAAAGTGAGACACTTTGAATGGTGCCGGAAAACACTGTGCCTCAGATTGATGTGGGGTTGAATTGTACATGTCACAAATGACCCATGGATAGTTTTCCTAAAGTATGAACACAATCCGAATGTGTTTGATTGGTTTTCCATATGCCATTTGTTTTTACTTGAAAGAGTATCCATTTTTATCAAAAGAAATACATTTTGAGTGGTACCAGCCACACCGTGCCTCAGATTGAGGTGGGTGGGGGGCTATCCGGGGTCCAGGTAGGAGGGTGGGGGCTGTCCGGGGTCTAAGAAGGAGGGTGGGTAATGTATCTAAAACTCTATAAATGGATCATACATCGAATTATAACAGGACTGCGAACTGCTGCGGAGTGTCATCCTAGAGTAGGGCCAAATCACGGCACTACCGCGGCGTGACCACGACATGACTGCAGCGTGACTGTGGCGTGTTGGCCCGGTCCAGTGACATTCGCGAGGTAGCATCTTCCAGCCAGGATTCCAAATATATCCTATGTAGTTGTCCTTCAAATTATAGATACTGATAATATGTTATAAAAAACAGACTCTTGATTCATGATTGTGGTATGATAAGGATATATATTTTATATTTTTTGTTTCTAAAAGTTGTACTTGGTAGTTGAAACTACTAATTTAGAGTCAAATTATAACACCCTAAATTATCACTGTGAGTTTTCGCAGACAACACACCTCCATTGGTGGGGTTTCATTATAAAAACATGAATTTATTTATCAAATGAAACAATAATATTAATGAAAACTTATTCAAGATATGAAATTCAATACAATTAAAAATAATTAAGAATGATACTAAATTATATTTAAATCATTCTTAAATTAAGGAGGCTTCAATATTTGGTCAAAAATAAAGAGTTATACTGAATTCAAAACTATCCATACAAGAGTGAAAAACCATGTTCAAAAATTTAGAGTTATACAGAATTCAAAAATGTAATGGATCAATCTACCCTAGATCACCATCACCATCACCACTATAATCATCATCCTCAACCTTGCCACCATCTCTGTCCTTGTCTTCATCCTCACCATCGTCCTCATCCTCTCCCTCAGTCCCATCCTCTCCCTCGGACCCATCCTCTCCCTCGCCCCCATCCTCACCCTCATCCTCATCATCATCTTCTACCTCATCATCTTCAGCATCCTCGTCATCACCAAGAATTCCATCATCTTGACCACCACTAGAACTACCGCCTGGTTCATTGGATAATGCACCCATCGATGACATATATATCTTAAAAGCATTTCTGGCCTCTAGTGGAAGTGATGAAGAAAATGCTTTGATCTGTTTCATAAATTCTTTCTCCCTCATTTGAATCTATTCTTCCAACTCAGTGACCATTTTATCAGAATGTCTTGCATACTCCTTGACCTCTTTCAAATTATTGGTACTATAATGGATACCTGGAGAGGACCAATACCTTTTTGGGACTATATTCTTATCAGGGCGGTAGCATACTCAACCAGAGTGATCATCTCCCAAAACATGATATAAATGATCATGTGGCCCTAAATTGTCAGGCTCCTGGGCATCAAGGGCCTCTAAAGAAACCTGTTAAACATATTAATAGATTATTAAATTTCAAAATAGATATTAAACTTTTAAATAAACAAATTAAAACTTACAATCTTTTCTTGTGTCGGTCCACTAACCGAAGTTCCATCTTTTTTCCTTCTAGTCGAGCAAAACCATTTTTCTCGAGGGATAAGACCTTAAATATTAAATTTTTGCTTCTGTAATGAAATTGAAACAATATAAAGTTCATGTATAATCAGATATTTAATATTCAATATATCACATAATTTATGTAGGAAATAATAAAAAGGGAAAGTCCTACAAAATATTATAAACAACTATATCGTACCAGCTACCTCTCATGATCTAACATAGTTGTGCGCCCCAAAGTGTGGAGGTATTTCTTTGAATAATTGTTTTTTCAGAAGATTCTTAAATAATGTTTAATAATAAATAATATAATATTAAAGAAAAATATGAAAACTATCATTTAAATACCTAAAATGGGTTTAATACCTTAAATTTGGCAGTCACCCAATGGGTAATCATTTGGAGATATTGCTCTATCAAAAATTCATCCACGATAGGTAATGTCTCCAACTCCGTGCCCACTCTATCACACCATCCAACACACAACTCATTCTTATAAGCTCTCCAAAGCTCTCCTGGATCTTTTAAACGTGTTGGTCGTGCACCTTCGCCACCAGGGAAATTAAACTAAAGCTGACACACAACAAATTAATTCATATAAATACAAAAAAATAATACATTAAATCCAATAGATTTTGTACCCATATTTGTGCCGACACATTATCATCGACTTCGTGTGGCAGATGTCTCCAAGAGAGAGGACTGACGAGAATGATGTCGGATTATTCGGATAGCGTCGCCAAAAAACCCCGACATTTCGGCCTAGATTTATCAATCATCTACCCATAATCATTGTATTCAACCATCAACTGTGTCTGGAGGTTCCATACCGCACGCAAGAGAGTATTCCCCTCCCCCACCTCCTATCAGTAGATGAATCTGTTGTTAATGAAAAAAATATTAGTACAAGGTATAATAAAAATAAATTTTGGTATAAATATTTGTTAGAGTTATATAAATATGCCTGTGGTAGTCGGATTAATGGGCGTCACTGGATTTGATGAAGCTGAAGGAATATCATGTACATGTGGAGTGTCCCTCAATGTATGATCCTCAGCCACATACTGTGTCGGAGCAAGAGTCGAAGAAGGTGGAATTTAATATCTTGGAGATATTGAACCAGAAGAAAAAGATGACAGCACAGACGTCTGGCTAACTGGTAGTGTAAACATCGGAGTCCTAAATATCCCGTGTGTCCCTAATGTCACACCAGGATCAAAATGGGGTGTAGAAGATACATCTATAGTTGGGGAATATTCCAACCGGTTACGACTAGTGGATCGTCTATCTCTTGCACCACAAGCCCTTGTACCACCGACCTCAGTACCGGGACCACTAGATGATTGTCTACCTTTGACACCACCCCCCTCCTACCACCAGCCTATGTACTATGAGCAATATCAGGCTCCTCATCGTATATCTCTCATCTAGGGTGTGGATCCTAAAAAAAAGTTTAACACAAAAGTAAACACATGATATTATAAGTTATTGAAATATATATATTTGAAATAAAACACTCACAACAGGGATGAGTGGAGGAATTCCCATCTATGTCATGTGACGATTATTTTCTGTCAAATTTTTCCGTCGCCTCTCTTTAAAGGGTGTCATTTCCTGCAATGAAAACAAATATGGTAGTAGTTAGAAATAGATAACTAATGTGTATCCAAAAAAACAAAATATAGAGAAACCATTTTCATAAAAAAAATAAAGAAACATAATATTTATAGTTGTTTGAAGGTAAGTATTAGGATACACACTCTGAATGATGTAGGTGAAACTTGTAGGTGAGAATACGACTATATGATTCTATATATTTCCCACCACAACTTTGTGTTGACAATCAACTCTGAAAATTGTTCATTTGGAGTCATCATATGTAATAAAAAGATTTCTTCCAATTGTAGTAGGGATAGTGTCAACATAATCATCATCATCATCAAAAACATGTCTGAGATTTACTTCAATAATTACAACAAATTTATGATGACGATGATCTTTGACATAAAAAACTTGTTTCACCATTGATGCCAATACATATGGTTCATCAGTGGAAAGAGTGCGAGTCATGTCATAACAGTCCGTCCATTCCATACAAGTTCTATTGTGTTTTATCTCACATATGAATAATTATTTTTGGGGGTGAAATAGAGTGGATCATGATAATTGTGTTCAAAAAAGGAATATATATAAAAATTCATTTGTGTGAAGAATAATAATCCCATGGTCCGCTTGATATTTGAACCACGCAGTCATGATTTTCGAGATGAACTTGTATCCATGAAACCATATGAGAAGAACGATTCAATAGATGTGTTTTTTTGATTTTTCCAAGAATTTTTAGGAACCCCAAATTAGTGAAAATGTTTATTGTGTTTTAAAAAGGTGATTGAATAACTAATGTATGATGTTGAAGGAAAATGATTAATAGTTATATTAGGAAAACTAATATTCATTAATATTGAGAATTTGACAATCTGTGAATTAGTTTAATGAAGAAGGAAGAATTACTACATGGGAAAAGAAGATGTCCCACCGAGAGTTCCAATTATAGATATTTTATTCATAAAAAACATTGGATTATAAAATTAAGTATTTCTTATTTCTTCTATGATGAATAATTAGAGACCACATACTATTTTGAAAAGTTTCAAAAGATACACTATATGATCTATTGTGCAAAGGATAAGTGAACAGTGTGTCATTGTATATATATATATATATATATTTATTGAAACATGATACATACTTGTTATGAAATACACATAGTGTACGGAAATTAAGATGAATAAGATCTTCATGTTTGACATGATCTTAATTAAAGGAGTGATCTTCCTGAAATACTATGAATATATATTACAAAAAACTACTTATGAGTTCATATACATGAAGCTGTAATATTTGAATCCTTGATATTAAAAAAACAATAAATATTTAAAATTAGAACACAAGAAAGAGACACAATGACCTTATAGATGTATATGTGTAATGAAAACATTAATTGGACAATGTGTACACCGATGTAGTGATTTGAGTACACAATTTGTGGAGTAGTGAATCATAAAATATTTCAAAATCCCTAGAAATAGGGAATAATGATATCCTTGAGAATATAAGGATATCCTTGAGAAGAGGTGGAAGGATATCCTTAGGAAGAGATGGATAGAGTCTAGCTTGACAACTGATCGGATGAAAGAGGTGCACCTGTGATCGGGCTTCTCAAGGTCTTCTGGGAGTCGACATCACTTCTAGAGTTGTGCAATCTACTTCTGTAAAGCCTCTGGAATCGAAGGGGGGGGGGTCTCCTGGATAAGTCGAAATTGGGGGTTTTTACCAACAGTTATTAAAACACTTCGGTAAAATATTTCTTTCCCAATAGTTTTATCAAACCACTAGGAAAACTCATCTGAAGTCTATCTTTACCAATGGTTCATAAGAACTGTTGGTAAAGAACAATGCCTTCCCAATGGTTTCATCAAACTGTTGGGAAAGCTCATCTAAATTCCATATTTACCAACGGTTCATGCAAACCGTTCGTAAAGAACACCTATACCAATAGTTCTTTTGAACTGTTGGTATATAAGTGTTGGGAAAACTATGATTTTCAGTAGTGATTGTATTGACGGTTTTGTGATATGTTTGACTGTAGATGTGTTATTTTAATACCATTCATGGATTATAGAAGAATTATTTACATTTCATATGTTTGTTTTAATACGAATGTTTATGTTATGTTTAAAACTTTTCATATGAGGAATGCATTGGACACAGAATGTGACGGGTGGAGCATTCTATAACTCCTTGATGCATTGGTAGGTCTCATAAGAAAAACTAGTGTCTTGGCACCAGGCCTTGACAAAATATTATTTGTAGTCTTGGAACAAGTCCTTAACTATGTGGTTATGATGTCTGGTATTATGTATTCCATAATTATGAAATTGGCTATTGATATTTTATGTGATTATTTGAAAAGTATAATATCAATGTGAATAAGTAAATGGAATTATTTTATTTATCATTGCAGTATGATGTTGAATATTAAGTTTAAATGGATTTTTTTTAAGTTTTATACATTGCCTTAAATGTTTATGCTTATTTATGAACGTTTATGTTATATTGTTATACTTACTGAGAATTGATCTCACCCCTTTCTTATGTTTTATTTTCCCAGGATTCCATGAAGTGTATTATGATTGATAAGTAGGGTTAATCTAGGGGAGCAATGGAGTTCTCAAAGGATCATTTATGTTGTGTTTTATTTTCTGATGTGTAATGTAATGTTCATTTATGTAATCTATTTTCCAGGACTGCTAAAATGATTGGTCTTTTGGGACATCATTCCTTGTAATCATGCCAATGTATTAATATAATTCATCGAATCTAGGCTTCTGGGGTCGGGGTGTTACACCATATCTATCCACGAAGGACATCTGCAACCAGGGTATCTGTTATGTCTCCTCCCTCATCAACTGCAGACCATACATCCTGTAGAGTGCATCTTCTAACACATTCCTCTTCCCAGAAGTATATACGATCTCAAAGTCATGGTCCTAGAGTAACTACAGCAATCTCTGTTGTCTCAGGATCAGATCCTCCTATGAGAAGATATACCTAAGCCTCTTCTGATCAGATTATACTATAAAATGTTCTCCCATCAAGTAACATCACTAAATTATCAGGGAGAAGACCACTGCTGCTAAATCTCGGTCATGGGTAGGGTAGTTATACTCATGTTGCCTCAGATATCATAGGACGTATGTGATCATTTCTCACTCCTGCATCAGGACACACCCAAGTCTTCTCCCTGATGCGTTGCACTAGACCACATACCAAACGCCCTCATATGGTAGCCTCAATATGGGGGCTCTAGTTTGTCTATATCTTAGCTCTGGGAAAATATTCTAGCATATCTCCTTCTAAATGAAGGGATGCCCATTCTTCGTCAACACTGAAAAGGGTGCTACCACTATGGAATGATCAGTAATGAATCTCTAGTAGTATCCCGCCAACCCTAGGAAGCTCCACACCCTGGTCACACTCCAGGGTGGCTCCCAAGAAATTATAGACTCTATCTTCGTTGGATCTGTTACAACTCTAGCCTCTGAGATAACGTGTCCTAGAAAGTGGACCTCCCATTTCTAGAACTTTCACTTCGAGAGCTTACTATTAAGATGGTGATATCATAGTGTATCTAGAACTATCTATAGATGATAGGCATGCTCCTCCTCCTTCAATGCGTATATCAAGATGTCATCGATGAAAACCACCACAAAGCGATCGTGGTATGGCTGGAAGATCCTATTCACGAGTCCCATGAACATTGCGGAGGCATTGGTCACATTGAACGACCTAACCAAGAACACATTGTGGCTATACCGATATCTAAAGTACATATTCTACACATCCTCATCTTCTACCCAGAGCTGATGATAGCCTGATTTGATGTTTATCTTAGAAAACCAATGAGTTCCTTTAGCTGATCGAAAATATCATCAATCATTGTAAGTGGATACTTGTACTTCATCGTCACCTAGTTCAGGCACCGGTAGTCCACACAGAGTCTCAAAATCCCATCTTCCTTCTAGGTGAACAAAATCAAGGCTGCCCATGGAGAACACTAGCACTTAAGAACCCCTTCATCTTCAAGTCCTCCAACTATACCCATAACTCACAAAGCTCTACAAGAACCATCCAATATTCTCGTTTAGATATCAGCATTGTACTGGGGTACAGGTTGACATAAAAGTTTACCTTTCTACATGGAGCTAGTCCTAGAACATCATCAAGAAATACATCAGCATACTGGCCCACCAGTACAAGATAGCTCAGACTCTCAAGATCAACATCCCCTTGGGTAAGGTTGGCCAACTGACATGTTATCAGCTGCACCCTCCTACTGGTAAGTCCATCTTATGTTTCAAAGGTTCCCCTCTCACCGGTGAAGGAAAACCTGGTCCCATCCACGTAGAAGCACTTCACATTGCGCCTAATATAGTCAATATGAGCATAGACTTGGGACAACCAGTCCATACCCAAGATGACGTCGTAAGGCCTCGACGCAGCTACTAGAAGTTCCTAGTCAATGCTCTAGCCTCCTAGAGTAATCTCACACTTCTAGTACAAGCGTGTAATCATCAAATCCTCTCATGTCAGTGTTTCTAGCTATAAGGATCGATCCAACAATGACACCAAAATCTGTGAGCTACGAACAAGGTAAGTGGTAATAAAAGAGTGATTGGAAGCTGTGTCTATAAGTACTACAACTAAGATGGAGTAGACACAAATCAAAACTCTAATATTCTCTGGAGAAATGTGGTCGTAGGCATCAGCTGCCTCGAGCTGAGATCATCCCTTTCTACTTTCTCACTATGGTCAGGGTGGACCACCTGGAGGTGGCGGCAATAGAACCTCGAATTGCCGCACAGAAGCTACTATACAACCAACTCCTCTACAATGTCCTCCTATGACCTTCATACCTCCTCGATCAAATCTCTACCTCTTTCTCATCGGTCCCTTGATTTTCTATTGTTCGTCTTTATGGTGGCTCGGGCAATCACATGCCATGTGACCCTGATAGTCGCATGAGTAGTACTGTCTTCTCATTATATACCCCCCTCTGTCCCATGAGCCCTGCACAACAGACCATGTGTCCTGAGGTCATCCACCAGATGGTGTTGGCCATTTGGGCCCCAAAATCATCCACCTACTGCCTACTGTAGATTACTCTACTACCTTACATCCAGTGGTGTCTCTCACTGTCATTGCATGCTCAGTTAGGAATCTCTCCATCAAAAGTGCTCACTCGAGCACCCAATCCTGTGTTGGTATGTTGAGCGATATCATCAATTCTATGATCTACCATCATAGACCCTTTTCCAAGGTCTGATCCATAAAAGAAGGGACTCATAACATGTCGATGGAGTATCGACAGAGATCAGTGAACCTCACCGAGCACTAGGCCACAGTTATGCTTCCCTACTATAAATATAGCAGCTCATATATATGCATTGAGCATAGAGTTGTTGGGACGAACTCTGCTCTGAAAATGATATCAATGTCTGCCCAGATGAGGGCTGCCTTGTCATGTATTTGGAGTGTCAGACTCCACCATCTCCCAGCTGCCACCTGGAAGAGTTCAACTGCTAGGATCACCATCAGATCACTGGTTTCCCAACTAAGAGAAAAACTATGGCCACAGCCTCCAGCCAATCCTCAGATACCTACAGATCCGTCTTTCCTCAGAACCTTGAAGGCCTCTCCTTTTGGATCTCGTGAAATGTGCTCAATCAGGGTTTATCCTCAGCTAGTGGGGCTGGTGGGAACGGCTTCCCTATGAGTAGTGGGGTTGCTAGTACACCACCCGGAGGTGCTGATGTTGTAATAGGGCCTCCACCGAGGTCTCATTGCTCGGTGGACCGTCACCGCATACTCTGTTGGGAATCCTGGCTAGATTTCTATGTGGAGACATCCTGAAAAAATATAGGTGTGCAATGGTCAATAAGTTATACCTGGTGAGAAGACTCAATGAGATGACAAGAATAACTTTTCAAAAACACAAACAATCATTGTTTCCATGCACTAAGTTGGAAAACAGAATTTGGGGTCTTGGTATGGATATGTCAGCTGCCGCACCAACACTGGATTCCCCAAACTGAAAACCACACTCAGAACACTTAACACTACTGCCACATAGAAAATATTAGAGTCGTAGTTCTTTGTTAGAATGGTATCCTCTGATACCACTTTTTCACGACCCGTCCCTCATGGCCTGTGTAGTGACTACACCATGATCTATTTCCACAGGCCATGGGATGGTGACTAGAACCGGAATGGCGTATCCCTAAAATGAGAAGGCATTTCCTTTTAACTTGTACAGACACAATGTCCAAGAACACAACAAGAAGAAACCATGATGTAAACTACTGTAGTAAAAGTTTACAAAAATTAAAGGGGAAGGAATAAAATCCAAACTAAAAAGTACAAGTACAACAGGAAAGTAAAAAACAGCTCCTGGATCATCCACCGAGGATCCTACCTGAAGGGTAGGCATGTCTCACAATCAGTAGTCCATGCATCACATCACACCAAAGGATCCAGATCTGAACACCGTCCAGTCATGGATCCCTCATCCTCAGTCAATGATGTTTGTCCTCTGCACAAGACCCAAAAAGGTGTGGGTGTAGCCCGTGCAGGGGTGAGTATAACGATACACAGTAGGGACTCCGAGACCCCCAAAGGTCTCTCAAGGTTCTACAATGGAAAACCCACAAAGAAATACCATCATCTCAAGCACGAAGTGTAATACATCAACTCTACATAGGTATATACTCGTATATATACCTAATTTATCAAGACATACTCATCTCATACAGGAGGGAAGAATGCCACAAAGGTAACACCACGATGGTAGAAGTACGACACAGGTAATTCCATGACGATAGAAGTACCGCACAGGTTACACTATGAAGACAACACCAAGATGGTAGAATTACCACACATGTAACACCACGAAGACAACACCATGAAGGTAGAAGTACCACATAGGTAACACCGTGATTATAGAAGTACCATATAGGTAACACAACAAGGATAACTACGTGAAGGTAAAATACTGAGCTCATAATCATGTATAAAATTAGTACAGAATTATATATAATTATTCATAAGCTAGATCATCTTATTCTTTTTAAAGGAACTTCTTCTGACCCACACATTATTGATATGTAATAACCCCCTCTGGCCAACATAGGATATGTGTGAACTAACCCACATAGGATCACTGAGAATTGACCGACGTAGGATCTAATAGATGCTAACCCACACATGATTTTTAGATGCTGACCCACTAAGGATCGATGTTATTTCTTCAAATTAGAGTATTCCATAGGATTCTCACAGTCGGTTCTCTCTAGATCCTTATATTTTTTCCATCGAGATATCAGTCATACATTGACCACCACAATGCTCCAGGACGAGGTAACCCAATGAACCGCCATGTCGTAGGGGTTCCAACATGATAGAGGTTGCGTCAATCAGACGCTCGGTCTGTGAGTTATAAGTGTTTTAGTTCCAAGGGCCTGGTTTGATTCAGTTTCGATCCAACCTAGCTGTACCCTATCATTTTCCAAAACTCAAGGGGGGTATACTAAAAGGACCATTTCACTCCAAGATTCCTAGCGCCATAGATGGTTCATCAAAAGGACTCATGTATTTAATGTTATGGAACTTGAAGTGTTTCTATGACTGGTATAGCCTGAGTCCGGTACTCCCAAGTCAGACCGACCCAGCCTTGACCGATTCGACCCATTTCGGGTCGACTCGGCTGGGCTTGCCCCGCGGGGCCGCTGTCTGGCCCTTCTCGCAGGTGGTGCAGGATGGCCTGTAGGGGCCATGGCCTAGCCCACAAGTGGGGCATGACCCATGGCTTGGTTGAGTGGCCCACTGTGGCAGGGTCCGCCCTAGCCACCACCCATGGGAGTGACCACCAGTTTACCCAAATGGCCAAGAGGGCTGTTCAGTTTCCTCTACAGCACCAGCGCCACGTGGCGCCACCATGTGGGATGTGGGACCTGCTGCAGTAGGTCCTTCTTCCTATCGTGGTCGGCCGATGGCGGCTGGTCTCTATAGCGGCATGCGATAGCACACCGCTCCACTACCCACGGTCAGCCCATGTGTTAGCCAACTTCATCGGTCCACCGCGGCTGACAAGTCGTGACCTACATCCTCCAGTGGCATGCTGGTCGTACTGCCCTCCTCTTCCACGGCCAGCCGGTGTTACATCCACCTCCTCCGACCGCTGCATCTTACGAGTCGAGGTCGGTTCCTCCAGCGGAGCGTGTGAGCTGCCTCCTCCCCTGCAGTTCGCCGGTGTCGGACCCCACCTAGATCCCCACCGGTGCTGGTCTCCCGTACCGCCATGCCGACAGACTTCCTCTTGTCAACAGGGGAGCTCATGTGGCCCTTTTTTCCCTTATGAAGGTGTCTTTAAACTTCTCAGGAAAACACCATCAGTCAAAGCCCATCGCAATAGGGTTATGTCCATCCTGATGAATCACCCGTGAAGAACAAACAAATTAATCAAGATATCCGAGGGACCATGCCTTGTTCCTTTGGTGTGTTCCCTCTGCGTTAGCTTAATAGTAATATGATGAAGATACTGAATCATCCATACATGAAATTAAAATATTTAAAATCCCTAATTCATAAATCCATTGGATAATTTTCGCTCTTGAAGGTGGGTTGGGGTTCTTCCTTCCTTCAACAAGCTTCCAACGATGCCGCTGGAATGACGATCCACCGACCCTGCATGGAGGATCAGTTCTTCACAGAAGGGTCCCTCCAATGTTCTATCCTCCATATCTCCACCTTCTCTAATGATTTCATAAATTCCATCATGAGAAAAGGGGATCATTCAACCATTAAAGGGGGGAGGGTTCATAAATTTAGAATTAATGCATCCTATTAATTAAAGGGATTAGTGGTTACAACTTTGTGTTAGAGGGTATTTAATACCGAACATTAAATTTCTGACCTCCCTCTTAAGGTCCCCTCCACCAAAAATTAAAAGGATTTATGGGAGGATGTTTTTCTTAAAAATAAAATATATTTATTTTATCTTATTGTCCAAAAAATGCAAAAATCAACTTCTTCTCTCGAACCAGTATGGTCGAGGTTAAACCTCCCTTAATAGAATCTCGGTGCTACTGATTCAACGTTGCCCTCATATTTTTAATTTGAGCACGAGTTCAAAAGTTAGAAAATTCCAGAAACATGTTTTCCAAACTTACCTTGAGAAATTTTTCAGAAATTAATTTCTGGCACACCGGGCCTTAGAATCAGGCGCCGTCAATTTTCATAGACTCGTACTAATTCTATATAATTATAAAAAATTACATGTAAATTTCGGGACATTACATTAATTTACTTATTTCCTTTTCGTTATTATCCAATTCATGGATATTTCATATCATATTTTTGAATGAGTATGTAGTTTTTGTTTTGGTTTCAATTGGGGAAAATTTTACCTAATGGATTTTAGATTCCCTTCACACTTGTCCCTAGCCTATAATGATTTGCAAAAAAATCTTGTCATATGAAGGTCTCAAGTAGGTGATGTGGAATGTTAACTCATGTTGGTATTCTATGAAATTATATTATATCTAACTATTTATTTCAGTAGTGATTGTAGAAAAGTTTTTGGAACATGAAAGTGTGGGGTTTTGGTATTTTGAAGTATATTTTAGACACTTTCCAAATATTAACCTTGAGTTTTGATTATTGGATCTAATTAAATATATACATTTTGGTTTTTTCATTTTTATGTTTTTTTGTATATGAAAAATCCAATATAGTGTATTTTATTTGTTGAAAATAATTAACATGTTTTATTAGGATGGCTACTACTAAGTGGTTTCATGACGATTTGATTAACTATTAATGACTGATGATTGTTACATAAGGATTATTATATATTAAATTTGATGAATTTCAGTATTTATTTTTTGAAAGTAACTAAAGGTTTAATATTGTTAACACATTATGGTTGAATATAAGGGATTTTTATATTCAATTAATGTTGATTTAATGAGCTATGTCATTATGGGTTGTGGCTTCTGGTTAAAATATAAATTATTGATTTATAGAGACATTCATTTTGAGGACTCATTCTCAGATTGGGTTTTCAAGTGGTTAGAAATCCATAAATGGTTGGTTTTTGACATGTGATATGGAATATATGGTGAATTTTGTCCGAATGAGGATTTCATTATAGTTGATAGGTCCTCAAAATTCTAAAAAAGGAAGCATCAGGCATGTCACTACTTGAATGCGGGTGTCCATAATGTTAATTCCCTTTCATAATGGCCTCTCAGTTTATGACCATGGATGCGGAAAAAGGATATTATTTCCCAAAAGATTTCATATTGTGATCCAAGGTTTAAAGCATTAATGTATTAGAGAAATGGGATTTACTTTTTATAGGAATATGTTTTTTTGGTATAAATCCCTTCTTCATTCCCTAAACCACAGTTAAAATATCCAATTTTTAGGGGCATTCTTATAACATTTTAGTGGGTCCATTTTAGGACCCCCTTTGGTTCCCTCAATTATGCATGAAAAATGTATATGGATAGATCATTTTTTAATTCAAATATTTTATTTCATTTTGTGGCCCTCGATCTAGGTGGTTTGAGGATTTTTTTCAAACACAATCTTGTTCATATCCCTCATTAATTTCTTTTTTCTCACTCTATTGATTTCCTAAATTTTGGTTTGGATGTAAATAATTTTGTAGGTATTATTTCACCAAACCATGGTTAAATCATCATGCATGTCTGGTATTTATTGTTTATATCATAGAGGAGTTCCCATGAATGCGTATTAAAGTGATAACTCAGTACTTTCCTAAATATATTTCATTTATGAAATTTATTTAATGTATTTAGTGATTTTTTGAAAAATTGTCCATCGAACGGAAGATGTAATTTTGGTATTTTTCATGGAATTGGATAATGTTTCCTAATCTATACATTACATAAAAATTATAAATATCATGATTTAAATAATATATCTCACAAAATGTAGCATAACCCAAATAATGAAGGGTTTATGTCCTATAGAGTAGCTACATGAACATCTTAGTTAATAACATTTTCTCTATAATAGAACTACTATAGACTCCATTCATGAATTTCCATAAATAACACATATAATCATAACAATGGAAAAAACATAATAAATGAGAGATTTTAAAATCACTATAAGGGATTTATTGTCATCATTTCATCAAGGTTAAATAATAAGAATAAGAAAACACATAGGAAACTGAAAATATTCGAATTAAATTAAATATAAAACAATATCATTTATCCATAAATCATGATACCAGGATAATTAAAATCAAATTGATATAACGCATACCATAGAAAAAATTTCAGAATATTGACACAATAAACATTATTAAAGAATCATATTCATTAGCATGTAATATTTTGGAATGTCATATAACAATCAAATATGAAGAAAAATAAATATAAGGAAATTTCTCCTTTGTGAAAAAAATTATCATTTTTTCATGTATTGATAAAATAAAATTCACACACTTCATGTTGTGAACCAGAAAACGTCTCATGTACCATTTTGTGAAAAAATATCATATGATTCATGTTGTGAAAAGAATTCTCACACTTCATTTTGTAGAAAAAAAATGACCATTCATAAAACCATTTTCCATTGAAAAATTAGTTCCCAACCAACAAATTAGATGATTATATAGGACCCACCCCTGATCATATATTGAAATGTGTTCTATTTACAATTCAATCATAAATATATCATTATTGACCAATTTAATGAGAATTTGTGTATGAAATCATTCAAAAATATTACATATCATGATTTTAAGATAGAATAGGATTTTAAAACATCAATTATAAAAAATAAATCATATCATAAAAATATATAAAGGGTATCGAAAAAATAAATTCATGGAAATTTAACCATGGATGAGAAATATAGTGGATAAAAAAGTAGTTTTCAACAAACATTTAAATTCATTTAATTGAAATTTTCATTAAAAAATAATCTTTTATGAAGTGAATGAAGAGAATTATATAAAACATATTATAAATAGTTATAAAAAAGATTCTTTGAAATGAAAAATTATTTCATAAAAGTATAATTCAAAAAAATTAATACTTTTACTTTCCAAAATATTATTTAATATCAGGAAATTGAAATTAAATATAATGTTTTCAAATAGAGAATTTGAAAATAATTTAAGATATTTTACATTATAAAAAAATAAATTATAATTTAAACTATAAAATTTCATAAATTTTTTAAAATAAATAAGCAGGGTTAATGATAAACGTTTTATTTTTTAAAATACAGGAAAACATTTAGATCATTTTGAAAGAACCTTTTTGAAAAACCTACATTGCTATAAAGATGATAAAAACGTTTTTTAAAATGATGAAAATGTATATAAATTAAAATTAGAGATAAAAAATAGTTTCTATAAGGGAATTCAGAACATTAGTATAATTTTAAAAATAGGGATAGGGATGGAAAATTCAGTAAAATAAATATGAAATATTATTAAAATATATAATTTAAAAAAATAGTCGAATTATAAAGGTAAACTTAATTCATGGGAACCATAATTTACCATTAAAATTATGTTTAAATACAACATAAAGAAATCACATGAAAGATATATTTTAATATTTAAATATATTAGTCAAATAAAATAAATTATTACCCATTAAAATTTATTTTAGTCACAAAAACAAATTAAAAATATAATAAATTTTAAATAATAACCCCATGAGGAATATGACAAGAAATTTAATATTTAATATCTTAAAATAAAAGTAAAATATTATATATAAAAAATTGTGTTTTAGGATGACCAAATAAATGCAGACATGGGGTATAATATTAACATGTCTCAATGAAATTAAATTGAGATGGAAACCCAAACATTATTTGCTTGTTTAGTAGATCACAAACTATCCTCTTGTAAAAGAATCACGAAAAATTATATACAATTTCATATCCTTTACCATATATATTACACAATAATATCCTTAATATAATTTCATATAATTAATACATTAATTTATTATTGCATATTTTGTCCACAGGGTGTTAATAACTTTTACTATTTTGTGCCTCTTTCATAATTTGTAATTACTTGTCCTATATTTTATATAATATACATTATTTATATACAATTTAATATAATATCATGTATAAATAATATTTACTTATAGTGTTTCCATATCTTTTCTTATGTTTTTTGTTACATTATTTGAAAAATGAATCAAGAACTACTTATTTCATTGATTTTATAAAATGAAACTGGTACTTTGATAAAAAGTTATATAATTTGAATAATATTTCAAAATCTATATACCAATAATTATTTTATAATTATATTATAATAATATAGGTTTTGATGTTCCTATAGTGATACATAATTGTATTTTAACGCATTTCCCATGTTAGTGGTAAAACCCACCGAAACATAAACACGCATTAACTCATTTGGTGAGTATTGTTAATTAGGTGTTTACTCTGAAATTATACCATTATAATAAAATAATGATGACATTTTTTATATTTTTATATTATTATGAAAAAATAATGAATGTTTTTAGATATTTAATGAAAAACTAAAATATAAATTAAAAGTAAATCATTGTGGTGGTGATAGTCAACACACAAGCACGATTGATATTACTTTTTTCCCAAGATGGTTGAAATTAGTAAATATGGGATTAATTTAATAAATAAAACATATAATTATAATAATTATACTAAATCCATTATATTATTACGATGATAACATATTTTTTAGACTAAGATTAAGAATTGTACTTTAGAGGGAGATATTACTTACATTTGTGACTTTTTCCTTGGATATTCCCTTACAATTGAGGGGATTAGTCTTACTACAAGTGACTATATGATTATGTATATTATATATAACATATAGAGAGTAAAATTTCATATATTAAATATGTAATTTAAAGGATAGGTTTATGTATGAATGGATGTATGTTATTCCCTTTTATAGAAGAGGATGTCGACACTTTTGGAAACACCCAATATATTTTAATAATTCCCGAACACTATTACAATATAAATGAATACAATGTTTAAATATGATGTATTTTTTTGGTATTTATAGTAATATAATATCTCAAACAATTATTTTATCAATATTTTATGGTTTTATCATTAATTGTTACTATTTTACTCTTTTACAATTAACATTGGTTGCAGTTTTTAACCAAGTGATTTGATGTTTTACAGAATGTATAAAAAACCCATAAAAATATTTTTGTAGAAAGATTAAAATTTAGCATAAATTTAATAAAATTTAAAATATAAATATAATAAAATTAATATCTAAATTAAAACATATAATTTGTAGAATAAATTATTTTTGAAGAAAATAGGCAATTCAAACATTACAGATTATAAATATTATATAGTATTTATTATGAGCTAAATGATTCTTTATATATATATATATATATTGATTATTTAGGTTTCAATATTTAAATGATAACAATTAAATTGATTTGATTATAATTCCTTGATAGTAATATAACTATAATTTTAATATGATTTTTTCACCATTATCGTGGAAATTATCATTACTCCTAAGAATATATATTTTATAAAAAAAGTAATTATAAATATTTTATTATATTAATATTATTATATTGTATATTATAATAATATTATAAAATTATCATTCATTTTTTGGAAATTAATCTTCATGCAACTGAATCTAATGCGTAAAAATCTATTTTATAGAAATTATTTATGCTAAATGGTTTCTGTTTTAGAATAGAATTATCAAATACATTAATTATGATGAATTAAAAATAATTATTATAAATAAATTTTAATTTATTTAATAATAAAATAAATCAAAAAAATAGTTTCATTATATCAAAATTAAATAAATAAAATAGTTAAAGACTAGTTTTCATTAAAATTCTAAAAAAAATTCATAATGATAAGCATGGATATATACATGGAGAACATTACATTAAATTTATTTATTATAAATTATAAAATTTAATATTATAGTAAATGATTTTATAAAAATTTAATGTATTTATATAAAAAAATAAATTCACAAAAATGACTGTAATAATGAAATAATAATTTCACTATTCATTTGAAATTTAATTACATCAAAATATCTTAAAAATACCACAGAAGATGGCTTTATTGTGAGGAATTCAGTAATTAATGAAAATTTGTCATAATTAAATTAAAAATATTTTCATTCATCATTTTAGAATAAAATATATGATATAAAAATTACTTTTATTTAAAATAACCTAATCAATAATAACATACTTTTTTATTTTTTCCTAAAAGTAATAAAAATTAATTGTTTACCATAGACGTGATTGTTATATATTTATTAATAATATATTTTTAATGTATTGTATTTTTTATATTGTTTTTATCATGTGGAAAATGTTTTAGAACATCATATATATTTCAGCGGTCCTGAAATCATAGTTCGTTGCATTCAATTCCACATAAATAAATTACTTCTTCACATTGTAAAAAATTACCAAATTATGAAAGTAGGATACATTTTTGAGAACATATTAATAATTGATGGTATAAAATCCAATATGTTATTTACTATATTATATTAATCTTGATAAACACACATATCATTTCCCAAATAGTGCTTGAACTATAAACATTAATCATAAATTCTCTCATTTATGTTTTTACCAAATCTATTAAAGTCTATAAATCATAAAATCATAGATAAATAGAATTTTATTTTATAAAAATTTATATTTAATCATCAAATGTCATATGGTACAAGTATATCCATCACACAGTAGAGAATGAATATCATAATCCCAAAAAAAAATTAATAAACTTCACCCAAATTACGAACAATCCAAAGGATATCAATAATATATAACAAAAATTTAAAAGATAAATAGTCATTATATAATAATGGTATCAAATATTTTATAAACCTAAAACTATTCCATCCCATAAAAATCTGGTCTGCAAAAATTATCTTTAAAAAAATCTTTTTTCAGTGATATTAATCCGTATAATATATGATTTAAACTGAATAATTTAAATATACTATAGAATAATCCCTAGATGTTTCCCATAATTCTCAATATCTTTTATTATATAGAAAAATATCATTGATACATTTCACATCACTAATTATAATATCTAATGACATCTAGAAATAATTTCAATTAAGATATCCACCTCATTACATTATCTATGACCTATAAATCACATTTCCTACATAATAGTCATATACTGATATTATTAAATTATAGTATACTCTATTTATTAGTTATATGTGATCCTAATATTCTTGAATTCATTCCATTCCCAGGATAATTTTCATGATCATCTTTCAATAAATTAGGAAAAACTAATTATGATAATATACAATTTAATTAGAGTATATGAAAATAAAACCTCAATCATAAGATTTTTTCTACAATAAACCATCATTTAATCTTCTGATACTTTCACTTATACTATTCCATACTATTATAAAAAATGTCTTATTTCTACCTATGTTACTTTATGTGGTTTTATCTTATACTTCATTACCTAATACCTTTATATAACTGGGATATAAATCATTCACAATGGTTTGTAACAAGACTATTATAGAATAAATAACATCCCCTAGGAATTTCAAACCAAGTGAATAGTAAATTCTCATTCACTATTTAATAGAATAATAGATAAGAAATAATTTACCAATATTTTTTAGGGTTACTACACCTAGGTTAATCTATTTCAAAACCACGACCACTTGTAATATCCTTGCATATATGTAATTTTGTGGAGAAATAAAAAATATATTAATTACCTAAACATGTGTATGTTATTATATAATTTAACCCATTACCGATAATTTTCACTATTGTTTTCATTAAATTTATATAATTTATTCACTAAAATAAGAAAAATAATCTCCGTAATAATTAAACATGAATGTCATTCCAATTAGAGTGACCCAATACTAACAAAAAACAAATAATACATCAATCTAATGATTTAATTAATACATTTCACAAAAACTATTTTTACCCAATTAAAAATTGGTTTCATTTCATGGATATTATCTATATATCAAAAAGATTTTCTTGATAATTTAACTCCACTAAGAACCCATCTATACTTATCATAAATAACACTTATCTTTGTACCCAATGAATGAAAAACAAAAAATGGCGTGGGATTAAATACTCAATAAAGTAAACCTTATTAGAATTTCATTAATGGTTAAATCATAACAATATTAGAAAATGAGGAAAGTGGGGAAATTTTAGAACCAAAAAAATATAATATAATGTGAATTTTCAATAAATCATGATATAGGGACTTGCAGCCTCAAATGGAAATCGAATATACAATTATTTTTTTTGAAAATTCATGGCACAATGAGAAAAAGTCTTGAGGTAAAATCATAATCTTATATAAATATAGAATTTTATATAAAAATTAATTTTAAAAAAACATAAGGATATGTAAAATGAATGAATTTTGTAAAAAATTACCATGATCCATGATGTGAAAAAAAATTTCCATGCTTCATGCAGTTAATAAAAAAATCCCCATGTTTCATGTTTTTAGTAAAAAACAATTCTCAAGCTTATATTGTGAAGAAACAAAATTCACATGTTATATCTTCTGAAGAAAATAACTGGCCATACATCAAGCCATAGAAAAATAAAAAATTATCATGATTATCCTACCATTCTAAAAAAGATATAAATTATTAACATTGGAATATGATGTAGATATAGGAACCCACCTATAATTATCCATATAAATTTGTTCTATTAAAAATTCAACCATAAATCTATCTTAATGAACTCATGCTAATAGATTGAGATTATTAAACCTTTCAAAAACATCATATGTCATGATCTAAATATTATTCGATATAAAAAATCATATTTTTAAAAAAAATCCATAACTTAATGACATATAAATGGATACCAAAATGTCTCTTCCTGAAAGACATAAATTTTGAGCGTAATGTAAATAAATATTTATCATTTTTCACAAAAAAATCATGAATTGAATTGAAAATTTCCATAAAACTACAAATTTATTGTGCAGAATAGAGTAATTATGTAAACTTTATTTTAAATTGTTCAAAATGAAATATCAATCAAAATACATAATAGTTTGGAAAATAAGAAGTGAAAATACATTGATAACATTTTTGAATTTACATAGTCATTAATAATAGAAACATGATAATGAAATAATATTTTTGGAAAGGGAATGAGAAAATAATTAGTAAAAGTTTCTCTATAAAAATAATAATTAATAATGTAAACTTGAAAAAGATGTACTTTTTTCACAATAAAAATGTGGAGTGTATAATAAAACTGTTTATATTTAGAAAATAGAAAACCCATTTGTATAATTTGAAATAACATTATTCAAAATATGAAATAAAAAAATATAATGAAACAACTGTACACAAATAAATAATTCTAGAAATTGGATCATTCAGGAAGAAAAAATTTTAGTTTCTCCTAAGAAAAGGGGATTTATGGTGGGAAGTAGAAACCAATATAGGGATAACAAATAAACTCAATAACATGATAAATAATCTTAATAAAATTATATTTTAAAAAATAATATAAAAATAAAGTTATAATACCTTTCAATGAGACAATATTTATCTATAAAATTATGTTTAAATATAACAAAACATTATTATACAGTTAAATATATCAATCGTGAATGATAATAGCAAAATAAAAGTTATTAACACACAAGGAATTGATTTAATTGGAAAAACTTTTCAGAAACATTGTGATATTTAAATAAAAACACCTTTATAAAGATAATGTGAAACTAAATATTTAAAATAAAAATTATAATATAGTTTTTATTTATAAAATACATTGAGCGGGTGTTTACTATAAAAAAGAAAAATAGTGTATAATATAGAAATGCCTCAATGGACTGAAATTGAGATGAAAACACTTATATGATTCATTTCCTAGTGGATCACATTATAATATTCTATAGAAAATGTATCTAAATAAATATCATATTTTATAACATTTACCATAAATATTACCCTTTTATAATACTTAATATAATTTTTTATAAGGACTACAATGATTAGTTATAATGTTTTGTGACCATCATGTCTTAATAACTTTAAATATTTTGTGCATGTTTAATAATTTTGATAGTATTACCCATAACATTAAAAAAATATAGATGTATAATTTAATATTATGTAGTATGTAACATATATTGATGTAAAATGTTCTGATCCCATTCCATATTTGTTTTTTAGATTATGTAACAAACAAATTGATAACAAATTATTTTTTTGATTTTTTTTGAAGGAAAATGATAATTTAATAGTATGTTATAGGCATAATAAAATATTCCTAAAACCATATCCCAATAATTATTTTCTTAATAAATTATGGTATTATTATTTTTACCGTTCCCATTGTCATCTATAATTCTATATTAATGCATTGTTCATGTTAGTGGTTGAACCAGTCCAATCATTAACATGCTTGAACTCTTTTGGTATGTATGGTTATAAATGTGTTTTTTTTTTGAAAAACAATCATTATAATATATTACCTATAATATTTATTTTATGTTCAAATAGTTTTGAAAAAACATTTAAGGGGTTGTTATAAATTAATAATAACTATAACAAAAACCAAAAAAATGATTCTCTGTGGACGAGGGAGTATGCACACACTCACAATTCACGTTTCTTTATGTTTCTATATTAATGAAATTGATCAAATAAGGATTTTTTATAAATTTAATAACATATAATAATTATAATTATAATTACTGTTAATCCACCATATTATTATTTTGATATGATTTTTGTAAGAGTAATCATTATAAGAAAACATAAAAACAAAAATAAATGTTTATGTCGGAGGATTGATTTATCATTGGAGGTTCCCTTGAAATTCAAGGGCTATTATTGCTATGAATTACCATGGTCATAGTATTTTGCGACAGTGATATAGGGAGATTAAAAGGGAATTTATTCATTGAGTAATTATATCATAGACATATGTATGAACGTGTTCAAGTCAACCACATTTATATAAAATAAAATGGGACCATTTAGAAACACCCTTAATATTTTAATACTTCCTTGACATTTTTCAATGTTAAATGTCTCAAAATATTATAAATAATGGATTTTGGGGGTATTTTTTGGTATTTAAATGCTCACAATTTAGTTTCCTAACTTTTTTAAAAATTCTATTCGATGTTTACCATTATGTTATCAAATTATTCTCTTTTACATTTAAACTGGGTAACTAATTTTAAATTTAATGTTATTATGTTTTATTATACATATAACAATAGAAATATAAAAAAAATTCTATTTCATGAAATTAAATTTAACATCTATTATATCTAATTTTAATTTTTAAATTTTATAAAATGAACTATAAAATAATGATAGGTCTACTAGGTTAGATACCCTGAGAGGGGGGGGGGTGAATCAGGGTATGAAAGATTAAAATAACTTCCCTATTGATCTTGTTTTGCTGTTATGAAAAACTATTTTCTCTCTCTTTCCCATAGAAAAGGTTAGGCATAAATTAAATAATGCATATGACACAACAATTTTTACTTAGTTCACCCTCACTGGGCTACGTTTCACCCTCACTGGGCTACTTCCAAGGAGCATACACCAGAAACGTGCCGTTGTACCAAATTCACATTAAGCACACTGGTGTTTACAAGTTCGAAGCGGACTAACTATCCCTCCTGGTTTACAACGACACACAATATGAAAGCTCACTGCTCTCTCAACTGAAGTATGCTCACTACTTCTTTAGAAAATCCACCCACAGTTTATAGACCTTTAGGACTCTTCATTTTCTCTAATTATATTAGAATCCTTAACTGTTGATAGAAGCTCTGTTGACATCCAACTTCCACCCGCAGATGAATCTCTTTTTTCACCAGGTGTACCGGGTAACCCCAATTTTTACGCGCAACCATCACTGGGAATTGAGTGTAATTTAATTATTTTGTGTGAAATTTAATTTTCACGCAAAACCCCTTTTATGATCAAGACACCTATTACCCACAAAAAATTATTTTACACACAACAGATTTTACACGCAGCCTCTACACTGCCTTACGTGGAATTCTCCTCTTTTGCACAAAATTCACTTTTCAAGCAAACAGTCTTCTTTTCGCGCAACACTTTTGGGAACTCGAATTTCACACACTAGAGCTCAGATAATCTCTATGACATGAGCTACATTGAATGAAGGGGTCACTTAATATTTATAGGAAAAATCAACCCCGGTCAAAAAACCATCCTTTTGCACGTAATTCTTTTCGAGCGCGAAAAACACATATTCCACGCAATGCCATTTTTTCACACTACTCCAATATTTTGTGCACCTCATGCCTTTTCCAATTTTCAAGATTTGGACCTCGAAACACCTCTTGAGCGAAAAAAACCATCCCAATATTTTGTGAATCACTTTCATTTTCCTGCACCGGGAAAATATTTCGCGCAACACTTTATTTTTCCACGCACCACACTAATATTTCGTGCACCCCGCTGATTTTTCGCGCTCCACTATATTTTTCACACACCATTCTTATTTTTCGCACAACATATTATTTTTTCGCGGACCACACGGATTTTTCATGCTCCCCTCTTTTCTAAAAATGCATATCACAATTTTCCAATTTTTAGGCCCAAATATTTGGCAAACACTAGTAAACGGCGCCACCTTGTATCTGCTCATTTTGTACCGCCTCCAGATCGTCCATTCCTTTATCGATGTTTTTCAATCAATGATGGATTGTTGAAATCATCCCTTGAACTCGATAAATAACCATGTAAACCCCCTTTTCCATCACACTCATACGTCATGGTCTACTTTGTCAAAAAATACAACATAAAGGCCCACTTTTTCAACAAAAAAATTCACCTAAAAAATGATTCAATGATGCCTTGAGGGATTTTTACCATCAATACCCCCTTTGTGTTTGTTTACAACTCTTATCATAAAAATTATCTACACTTGATATATCATTAAAGCTCCTTCCATTCACTACCACCATTCGCCTCTTGCGATTCTGATAGCATTCAAGGATTCACTTAACATGTACTCTAAGCCCACATTAGCAATGATAGGCGTGAGAAAAAAGAGTAAATGAGAATTTCATCAATGAAACACTTAATTTTTGACACCAATAGTTGATACCAAACTGATACCAATTACTAAACTAATACCAATTGTGGATCGCTGGAAACCTTCTCTCTCTATCACTATTTTTCTTTTATCATGATTTTTAGCTGTCATCCCGTGATATCTATTCATTGATCGATCACTTCTAGCATCATCAAGTTCGATAGTCTCCCCCTTTATCATTTCTCCCCCTATCTCGCTGCTCCACCAGTGATCTTCTCCCAATATTATTCATGATTTTTCAAATAGCCACACTATCACACTGTCTCCCCATTGAAAAATTAGTGTTTTCCTACCTTTATCAATAAACCCAATGGGCACCCCTTTTCAGACTGTAATGGGGTAAAACACATAGTAGTACATTACGTTAAAACACATCATACCTTAGGGAGAGGGGGTGGTCCTACATCCACACTTTTTCAAGTGTGGGGAGTCGACTAAACTCCTAAAGCCAGTCGATGCCACTCAAAAGCTGCCTTTTGTAAGGCCTTTGTCAGGATATCTGCAACCTGTAGTTCTATAGCCACATACTCCAACTTCACGATCCCCAATTCAACTTTCTCCTTGATTAAATTATACACTATCTAAATTTTCTTTGTACTTGAGTGATGGATGGGATTTTTTTTGATATTTATAGCACTTGTGTTATTATACTGGATTCCGATCGAAGACTTCACTTCAAATCCCATATCATCAAGCTGGTACTTCATCCACAATAATTGTGTGCATGCTGGAGTGGCCTCAATATAATCAGCTTCTACAGTGCTCAATTAAATTCAATCTTGCTTCTTTCTCAGCCAAGCAATACATAGTCCACCATGATAGAATGCACCTCCTGACATTGATTTCCAGTCATCTGCTGAACTGTCCCAATCTGTATCAGAATATCCCAATAACCTATCTGAGATTTTTCATTATACATCAAGATGAAATCCACCGCGCCCTTAATATACCGAAGTATTCTCTTCACTGCAAGTATGTGTCTTTTCTTTGGATTAATTTGATATCATGCTACTTGGAATTTGGTGAAAAAATATCAGGTCTTGTCACTATCAGGTAAAGTAATGTACCAATGCTTTGCCTGTATTCTAGGATATTAACTACCTTTCCATTATCATCTTTTGATAATGTCATCCGATTTCCAACCGGATTCATCATCTCCATGGAATTTTCCATTCCATATATTCTGAGAACATCATTTGTATATTTGAATTGAGAAATGAATGTGTCATTCCTTCCTTGTGAAACATGTAGACCAAGGAAAAATTATAGATCCCTAATCATTGACATTTAAAACTCACTTTTCATGAATTCTGAATATTGCATGCACTGGGCTTCATCTGATCCACCAAATATTATGACATCGACATAAAACAACACCATCATCCTTTGATTATTGTTGTTGTTGAAATAGAGATTGTAATCAACTCCACCACGCTGGGAACCATGCTTCATCAATTACTAATCAAGCCTTGAGTACCATGCTCTTGGTGCATGTTTCAGCTCGTAAAACACCTTCTTCAGTATGCAAACCTTTTTCTCATCCTAATGAATCAGAAAACAATATGGCTATTCAATATACACCTCTCCCTCCAGAACCCTATTCAAAAATGCAGATTTGACATCAATCTGTTAAACATTGAATTTTTGTTGAACTGCAATGGATAAAAATAATCTGATTGTCTATAGTCTCTCAAACGGTGCAAATGTCTCGTCAAAATCTATTACCTCTGTTTGGGAGTATTACTTTCACACCATTCATGCTTTGTTCTGAATCACTGTGCCATCTTAATTAATCTTGTTGTGATAGACCAGTTTAGTCCCATTGACATTCTTATCTACTGGCCTCAAAACAATCTCCCATTTCCGATTCTTCTCAATCAGATCAAGCTCTTCATTCATTACCTAAATGTAGTTTTCATCTTCAGCTACATTAGCGAAGCATTTTGGCTCATCCTGAGATAAAAAAGATGTTTGTTGTAGTGATTTATTTATTCCTATCTGAACTGGAGCTAATTAATCACCAATGATGTCTTTCGTGTCAATTTCATCTCGAAACCTTGTCTTCTGTGCAGATATAGATTTTCTTTCTATATTCTCATCATCAGTAACTTATTCTTAATTAGTAGTAGCAACATTTTATCCTCCTTCATTGCTTTCCTCCTCATCTCTTTCATCAGGAAATTGTTCACTATGCTATTGAGTGTTCTCATCATTTTCCACAACAGGGATGTCATTGCTCTCAAGTACTTTTCAAGGCCTTTTATTAAAGCATTTATATGCTTTTCTTTTTATTGAGTAGCCATGGAATATTCCTTCATCTCCACATGACTCAAATTTCCAATGTTTTTCTTTTTTTATTATAAATCACTTAATCCCAAAGATTCGTAAGTACTTCACCACTGGATTCTTCCATTACCACATCTCATATGGAGTCTTTCCTTACTTTGGACAAAACAGAGCCCAATTATAAATGTATACAGATGTCAATACTTCCTCCTTTCAAAATTTCACTAGTAGGTCTTTTTCTATAAGCATTGTTGTAGTCATGTTTTTGATGATCTGATTTCTCCTTTCAACCACTCCATTCTAATGGGGAGTTCGTACTGAAGAAACTTGTTGCCTTATCCCATGTTTTTCAAGATAGTATTCCACCAGAATATTAGTGAATTCTGTACCATTGTCAGTATGAAACTTCGGAATTTTCTATCTGATCATCCTTTCTCACACCCTCCGCTACTGTTTTAAGCAGCTGAACACAACCGACTTTTGGGAAATAAAAAATACCCATGACCTTCTGGAATAGTCGTCATTGAAAACAACATAGTATATCATTCCGTCAATTTTTGTTGGTGTGATAGGACCACAAACATTAGCACGCACCAATTCGAGCACTCTTGGTGACTTATTTTCATTTGACTTATACGTATTTCTAATGAGATTCCCATGTTGGAATGCATCACACATGTGAGTACGATCACGTGATAGCTCAGGGATGTCTCTTTCTATATCAAACATTAACATATCTTCTAGGGATGGTAGGAATAGAGGACCAAGTTGGTTACACCACAATTTTTTCTCTTCCTCTCTGGATAAAAAGCACATATCTTCTACTCCACTTAAAAGGTAGATATTCCATTTTGTACATTTTCCCTATAGTATCACTGTAACATCTATTCCCATGACGACAAATGTCTTCTTGGTAAACCGTATAGAATGCCTTGAGTCACACAATTGACTGACACTGAGAAAATTGTGACAGAGACATTCTACAACTAATACATCAGCACGTCTTATTTCTTTTCCCCCAAACCTTGACTTTCCCGATCCAATTATCTTCAGGCCCTCATCATTTCCAAACATGAAAACTCCTTCTTTGTCATATTTTATACATGTAACCATATCCCTATTTCCTACCATGTGAGATGTACAACCACTATCAAGGATCCACACACTAGAATTTTCTGATGCTTTAAGGGAAATTTCAGCAACCACTGCCTTCTATGCTCTCTTCTTCTTAGTCCAAATTTTTTATCCACACTCGGTATATATTGAGACTCATGATCATTCTCAAAGTATGATGGATAGACTTCATCTTGAAAAGACGGAAATCTATTTTCCGTTTTCAAATCACCTCTCAGATCATTAATCTACTTGTTGTGAATATTATATTTCTGCTTTGGCACATTCCTTTGTATGGTAGAAGTGTAGTACCCAGCCATGTGCCCAAATCCTCTTCACCAAAAAAAATTTCCTTCAAAATATGTTCTGTAGAACCATTCTCTATTTGGATTCCACCTTTTTTCTTGTACCCTTTGATATATTATAGCTATAGAACACACACTTTGTGAGTTTTCCATCTTTCCACAACAATAACACCTGATGAAAGGTGCATTCCTGCGTGTCGCTTCTGTACTTCTAGTTTTCCCTTTTGTTCTCTGAGTTTTCTAATTCTTTTGTGTACCCACATCAATTTTCATATTCAGAATAGGTGATTGCAGTATGACATCAACTCTGGCTACTTTCTGTTTCTGATCAAGCCCCAAATCAGCCCTAACGCCCGAGCTTGATCGTTGCTTCTTTTTTACTGAACTACAAGGCTCCTATTTCATCTTTCCAATATTCAAAATAATCTTCTTTCCCAAAAACATATTGATAATCAACATTTTTTTCATGATCCTTAACTTTTTTTCACATACCTACAACTTTCTCTTCAAGCTATTCGATATGCTTGACATGATCCTTCACTGTGATATTCAATCCATCGATCTCTTTCTCTTTTTCTTCAATCCTATGTTTACACTCACTAACTGATTCTAAATTCTCTGGCACTGATAACCTGAGTTTCTCAATTTATTCCATTAACCCAGAATTATCTTCTTCATACTGCTGTATGTAGAGTTTGGCGTCATGGAAAACTTTTTTGTATTTCTGTGTTTTATCCCTCCAAACATATATCTCTTCATGATCAGCCTCTAACTCAGATTGCATTTCAACTCTTCCTTCAACATCCTATTCTTCATCAACGTCGGTTTCTTCCTTCTTCGGAGCACTACCGATAACTACCACCATGTAATTTTCGGCACGATATTTTCAGTTTTCAATCACCTTATCCTCTTTATCCTCACACTCATCTGAACATTCAAATTATTATGAAAGAAGATTCTCCTTCTTGAATAAATTTCTCTTGAATTGTTTCCTCCCTTTCACAAACGCTGAATACTTCTTCTTGGGAATTTCGACTTCATCATCATCATTATCGTTATATAGAATCTTTTTGGGGCACCTTACCACAAGATGACCAACCTTTCCCCATCAAAATTATTCTAGTGGAAGATTTCCATTAAACATTACTTTTCCTCTTTTCATATTTGAAGAAAGGAATGACATCACTGGATATGTCTCCTTTTCTCGTAGATAATATTCAATGGTGAGATTATTCATTTCCTTGAATTCCACTTCTTTTAATTTTCTCTTTTCCATAGCATCGTTATCATGATTTCTCATTTCATGTAAAACAAGTGTGATGTGTAGGTTATCCATTGTCAGCTCTTTTAGGTCTTTATCTTCCAAAACTGAAACATTTAGATTGAAATGAGGTGGAAGTTTCCTCAACATGCACTTCACAACTTTTATATTTTCAATAAATTATCCATGACCTCTCATGCCTTTACTACAATATTTACCATGTCAAAGAATGCATCAATAGATTAATTCAGGTTCATTCTCAGATCATCATACATGTTCCACAACACTTGAATCTTTGCTTCTCTAACCTTTGTATCACCATCACCTATGTTCATCAACTTTTCTCACAAATCATGTGATTTTTTTCATGAAATCACCTTGGTATAAATAGCATTGGATAGGGATCATCCTAAAGAATTGATTCCCTTTGCATCCTCATCCAATTCTCTTCACTCTTCTTCTGAGAATACACCACTATTAATATCAGCTATAATACCGTGCATTGCTGCTGTAAACACATCCATTCCCAAATATCAGAAGTAGTATTGCATCTGATTCTTCCATATATGAAAATTGTTCTCATCGATGATCGGAATTCCATTATGATTGATGACCTCCATCTGATTGAGAAACTGATATCAACATTTCTCTATGATACCAATTGTTAGATCCACTAAGTTAGATACCCTGAGAGGGGGGTGAATCAGGGTATGATAGATTAAAATAAATTCCCCTATTGATCTTGTTTCGTTGTTAAGAAAATCTATTCTCTCTCTTTGCAACAAAAAAATACAGACAAAAATTAAATCATGAATGGGACATAGTGATTTTTACTTGGTTCACCCTCACTGGGCTACGTCCAAGGAGCTTACACCAACAATGTGTCGATATACCAAATCCACTATAAGTGCACTGCTGTTTACAAGTTTGAAGCAGACTCAATGTCTCTCCTGGTTTACAACCACTCACAATATAAAAGCTCACTTCTCTATCAACTGAAGTATGCTCACTGCTTCTTCAAAAGAACCACTAACATTTGATAGACATGTAGGTATCTTCATTATATCTAATTAAATATTCATCCTTAACTACTGATAGATTCTATGTTTATGTCTAACTTTCACCTGTAGATAAATCTCTCTTGGAACCGGGTGTACCGGGAAACCCCAATTTTTACGTGCAGCCTTCACCGGGACTTGCTTGTAACCCCATGCTTTTGCGCAAAATTTACATTGCATGCAAAACCCCTTTTACGCACAACAAAAAAATTACACACAACACATTATTTTTTCATGGAACATGCAGGGTTTTCACGCTCATCCCTTTACCAAAAACACATCTCTCCATTTTCTGATTTTCAGGCCAAAAAATGTGGCAAACGCAGGAAAACAGTGCCACCTTGTATCTACTTTTTTCGTACCGCCTCCATTTCATCCATTCCTTTGTTGAGGTTAATCAATCAATCAAGGATTGTTGAAATCATCCCTTGAACCTGAAAAATCACCATGTAAACCCCCCTTTTCAAACACACTCATACATCATAGTCTACTTTGTCAACAAATACAACATGTATGCCCACTTTGTCAACAAACACAATCACCTCAAAAATGATTCAATGATGACATGATGGATTTTTTCCCAGAAAATCAATATAATAATGTGTATAAAAACCATTTATTAGAAAAATGAATTTGGACCATTATGGATTTTTAATTTTTTTACTATTGATTATCATCCAAAAGATTATTAATATATTTCATTCTGTGTTAATAAATCATATTAGATTCATTATTTATGGGAGTATAATTTAACTAATTTTTTTATGTCATGAGTCATTGTAGTGGGGCATGCGCACTGACTACCTCAATCCCACCTCTGATAGGCCAGGGGTTGGCGACTAGCACATAGTAGGCATATCCCACAAATGGGAAAGATTTTTCTAAATACCTGTAAGCATGCACACATCTCCAATACCACAGGTGAGGAAATCTAAAAACACTAAATAAACCATGCATGAAAACCACTAGATACAAACCACAACCAGAGTGAAATAGGAATATAATGTACTAGGAGGTGAACTGGGATGGGGTACAAGCCCACCAAATGAAAGACAGAAAGTAAGTGAAAGAAAGAGCTCTTGAAACTCATTCGTAGGTAACCTTACATAAAGGGTATGTGAAGGGAAGCTATGCAAAGTCATTGGATTACAAATCGTCTATATGATACCACTAGGAACCACATGGCCCTGGTCCACTTGGGACTCCATCAATGTGTCAATCGTATACACCAGACAGGACACATGCATTAATGGATTATGGATGGGTGAGTAAAAAAATACTCAGTAGGAAAATCCCAAAAAATGAAATAATGGTAAAATCTATACAGAGATATGTCGGTAAGACAAATACCTAAAATATCCAGATGTACTGATAACCAACCACAATGTAAAGGGGGTATGTCTCAATAAAGAATCAACCACCAAATTCTATTTGAGGAATCTCATTCTAAGAGAACTCACTCTATAAGCCTTGATATCATCAGAGACTCTTATAGAGAGGTCCCTCTAATTGGGCCATGGCCGAAGGGATAACACTGGTTGAGGACATGATATACAAAGAGTGGATCCTTCCCAGAGGATACCGATAACCCAATCTGTATTATCCCACAATGTAGGGGGCTACATTAGATGATACCGACGACCCTACAAATGAAACTCGTAATTAAGGGATCCTACTCATAGGATACCAAAAACCATATAGATACGGACCACTAGATGGAGGATCAGTTAAATTAATTCAAATGTAATGTTAATTCCCACAAAAATAAAACATAGGTGATAGAGGATCACTCCAGTTCCCAGGATGGATGCAAAAACTCTATCTGGAAGATGAATCCAAGAGGGGACTACTATGCAATGTTGTGGATGTAATGCAGTACTGAACCATCAAGGAATTAACCAAGGAAGACTCATCACCTACACTGGCCAATACTAATCACTCACTAAGCCATATTATAAGGATCCTCTCATTTGAAGGGTCTCAACACCACATATGTCACATCAAACAGACTTTCGGTATAAATTATATAGCCATTATAGTGAAAAACAGAGATAGGCTGGCCCGACCAACCTCCACCCAGTCAGACTGGTTCGACCAGAATTGGCCCATAAAAATGGGCTAGGCCTAGAAAAATGGGCCTTACCCAAAATTATGGGCCTCGACCATTCGGCTACTAGATCGTGACATGTTGGGCCACACGGTCCAGCCCACTAGGATTCCAGAGTGGCCCGATTACTCCAGCTTGGCCCGAATTGCACAGGACATCCCAGATACACCAGATGTGTCCCGTGTGGCTCTGCCCACCCCTATCATAGTTTGTCACCTGACCGTGTTCCATGCGACTCCCTATTCAACTTGGCTACACCTCGTTTCACGTAGCTGGTCCACGTGACTAGCACAAACCCGTAGTAGAGTCACAACTTCTCCCTCTGATATTCTACAACTGGACTGCGTCCGCGACTGTTGACGCTCCTTTCGTCACAGAATCTAAAGATCGGAAAAGGGTATATCCGAGCTCAAACTGATTCATCCTTTGAAGAAAACATAAAAAAATCAACAAAGGAAGGGAGAAAGGATCAAAACCTACCCCACCGCGCAAGTTATCTAACTGTCGCGCAAGTGTACTTGCGCGGCGACCTTGGTCGCGCAAGTGACTTGCACGACCTAAGTGGTGACCGCCCGGTAACTGCCCAGGGTCTTCTCCTGCCTATAAATAGACCCTGTGGGCCCCCATTCAAGAGGATCTTTTTTCAGAAACTCGGATTGAAGCTCTCGACGCCCAAGTCTCTTCTCAAAGCTTCCGGAACACTTCTAAGGTAATTTCTTACCTAGAATGGAAGATCTAAAGAGAAGAAAGAAGGCCTAAGTGTTGAAACTTATCAGCACTTGTGCACCGACTTATTTCCTTCAATATAACTTGCGCGCCCCTTTTCTGGAAGAACCTGAAGAGGATTCTAAAGGGTTTAAAAAGGAGTCGCTCAAATATTTCAATGCTGGATGAAAATCGCGCAAGTACACCATGTGCCGCGCAGGTATACCTGCGCGACCAAAACTTGCGCGCCCACGGAAGACTTGCACGCCATTCAAGACTTGCGCGCCCCTACCTTTTTGGGTGCCCATCTTGCCCATTTTACCTCTCTTAATCCATTACACCTTTCCTTTTCAAGATTCAGTCTTCAAGACACTCTTCAAAGCCATTTATGGCATGATTTCTTGATTTGACTTCCTTATCTGAAAAGAATTCTGTGGAATATCTCTCAAAACCTAGTGATTTAAATATCTTTATGTCACCAAAGATTGAGAGTTCGTTCATTCAACCTCGTCCTTTAAAATGAGAGAATCCTTAATCTGGGTCTCCTTTTTCAGGAATAATCCCCAGTTATAAATCTTCTAACTTGGGCATCCTCCTCAGGAGTAAGCCCCAATCATAATCCTTTAACTTGGGCATCCTCCTCAGGAGTAAGCCCCAATTTCAAATTTGGGCATCCTTCTTTTGGAGTAAGCCCCAAATTCTTAACGTTCCCAAACATGGGCATCCTCCTCAGGAGTAAGCCCCAATCATAATCCTTTAACTTGGGAATCCTCCTCAAGAGTAAGCCCCAATTTCAAATCTGGGCATCCTTCTTTAGGAGTATGCCCCAAATTCTTAAAGTTCCCAAACTTGGGCATCCTCCTCAGGAGTAAGCCCCAAACCTTAATCCCTAACCTGGGTCTTCTTTTCAGGAATAAGACTCAGTCATAATCTTGGGCTTCCTTTTCAGGAGTAAGCCCCAAGCCCCCTAACCTGGGCCTCCTTTTTAGGAGTAATTCCCAGTCATAATCTTGGGTTTCCTTTTCAGGAGTAAAACCCAATCATAAGTCCCCTCCTAACTTGGGAATCCTCCTTTGGAGTAAGCCCCAAGATTAGATTATTCAAATCTCCATAAAGCACATATACCTTTATGGACCCTGTTCCTGGATTTTCTCCCTAAAAGTGAATCCTAAACCTTCATCTATTTGGGCAGTCATACGTACATAAGCCCCAAACAATTTCTTATGATTACATCTTTCATGGCACAATTTTCTAATTTTTACCAATACCTCTTGTTTCTCACTCCGAGCATGACTCACATGAGCTTAGAGTGTAAAAGTAATTATGACATTCTTCGTTGATCCATCAATCATAAACATCATACTCCATCACTCGAACTACGTGGGTTCTGATTCCTTTTCCAAAAAAAAGGATATGTAGGTAGCCCATTTATGGGTTCGATCCCAACTTTGAAATAATCCCTGTCCTTCTGAATGAAGATAAACTTCAAGTGCCCCACTGAGTGGCTTTAAAACCAGCCTGGTCATCATAATGACCAAGAGACTTTTATATAAATGTTTTGAATGATACCATTGACCAAGAATCTCTAAAAAGATATAGATGATTCTCTATTGATGAAGAACCTCGAATACATATAAAAGATTCTCTAAATTTCATTCATATTTAATCATTGATTGTTAAAACTAAAGGAAAGCACATTTTATACTTGGTAATGTAATAAGGATTCACGAACATAACTTAAATCTATAAAGAGAGTCCCGGAGTAGACAATAATTCCCCTCAAAAAGGTGTGATGAGTCCGACCTCCCATCCTCTCGACCAATGAAAATTTCTAAGCCTCATCAGTCCACAAGATAATGAGCACCTACCTTTGGAAAGTGGGTCCAAATGGATGTGGAATCATTGGATGTTTCCGGTTCTACGAACAAACCCGCTAGAAACCGATCGGAACGTTTGAATCTCCCGTCCAGGAGGTCATCCCCGAAATCCGTGCGAAACAAAAATGGTGAAACCGACGTGAATCCTTAACCAAGTTAAAGTGATGTTCTTTTTATTTGTTAGGCCCCTTTGGGCCAACAATGCAATCATTTACATGTGCTCATCCAAAAGATGCAGTGGCCGGATTCATCTTGATTATGTCTGTTATATGGAAAAGGCACTCTTTTCTCAAGATCTTCTGCAAAATGGCTTTCCTTAAATTCACCCCTGTGAATACTGCTGCTGTGAACACCTCTACTGTGAGGTCTGCTGCTATGAAAACCAATGCTGCTACTCCTGCTGGAACGTCATCCTCTCTTAGGATGACATCACCAACTCATCATCTTCAACGCTGGGTTTCTAATGCACTGGTTAAGCAGTACCGTCGCAACGGTACTATCCCAACTCTGGAGGCCGCTCGTCAAGCCCTCCAAGTTAACAACTCTACCTGGCCATCCGGACATCGGCGGCCAGCGATCAAGAAGCAGGCAGTGCTGACTACCGTCTCCAACCGTTTCGGGTCGTTATCCCCGGAACGCAATTTCCATTCACTCCCTTACTCTGAGGAAGTGAATGAGCAGGTCTCGCAGGACCTTAATTCAAAAAGACAGGAGTCCTTCTCAAGGGCTCCCATAAACAATCGCCGCCAGACTCGTGCGGTAGTGCGCCCTCAACATGATGAGGGTACCGACTCCAGGAATTCAGCTCAGGTTCCTCGAACCCGAGCAGGCAAGATGAACCGCCAGAGACGGAATCCGGTGAACAATGGGAAGGTTGTCATCCCTGCCATCTCCGGAGAAGTCCACTAACCTAACTTGGTGGAAAACAACGAGCAGGCACACGCACCTGCCCGTTTTAATTCCGCTGTCCAGCAGACTCATCTGGCAGCATCAAGCCAATCCCGCCAGGCAATTCTGGCGGAGTACTATAGGCAGGAACATACACCTGCTTATACATCACCAGTTAGTCAACAGGCTCGTCTGACTACATATGATGAATCTCGTCAACCATGTTTGGCGAAGTGTAATCAGCAGGCACATACACCTGCTAATACTAATCAATCCTACCAACAGTCTCGCTTGGTAGCGCACGAAGAAGTCAATCTGAAAGCCCCGACGACAAACAGGAGGCAGACTCAACTCTCTGCCTCCACACTTGAGTACTGTCAGGATTCACTGACAGGAAAAGGAGGACAGGAGCAGGCACATACACCTACTCCAAGCCCGGAATGGACGTATATCCCCGTTCCGGTGGCTGAAGTCACCAAACATATTTTGTCAATGGTGAGAGAGCAGAAGCAATTTCCTGCTCATATTCTGGATGCTTGCCAGGATATCATAACAGCTTCAGCATCATCACAGGGACATACACATAAATCTATCCCTAGCAGTGGAGTGACACATCAACGATTCACTCAGAAACAGACACACACATCTGTTCCAGTCCAAGAGGGTTACGGGGCATACTCCCCCATATCAAACGGACAACCAGGTCAGGCACATACACCTGATTTGAGTGGAGATCGTCAGCCTAACCTGTCCATCTTTCCTGATCAGGCACATACACCTGATCATAGTAACCACTTTCTTCAACAAGTGGTTTCTAAAGTGAGTAAGAAGGCATCTAAGAAAAAGATACGCCCATCACAGTCAGGAGATCAAAGGCCAATCTACAACAAGGCCTTGCTCGATGCTGGAGTTCTTGAAGCCCTCAGACATTTATCTGTCGGAATTCAAGATTCTACTCCCTCAGTTCTCAATAACGGGAACATTAATTTTGAAGGTCTTCAACAGACACTTCCTCATGAAGGCTTGCTTCATGAAAGTTCGGTCAATCTTGAAGTTTCTTCTTCAGATGAGAGCCACAGGAACCCTCTGTGTGGTCAGAATTATAAGGAGCAAGAGATTTCATCTTTTGTTGTAACCCATCATGACGGTCCTCCTCATGGTGATGAACTTCGCTGCGAAAGTCCTCTCCGCAGTAGTGATTCACGTTGTCTCGAAAATTCTTCAGAAGGCAATGTAGTGACGAGAAAGCCCTCCTATCTCGAGGCACTTACAAACGTAAAACCAGTCATGTCTGATGCTTTACTATCGGCAGGTGAAACTCATTCTCCATCAGAAGATATCTTGGGGTTCAGGTTATTCTCCGAACCATCCCTGGGTCATTCATCTTCCAGCATGAATAGTGATATCTCTACCAATCTTGTTGAATCCGATGAAGCAACAAGGAAACACCAACTCTGGTCCAAACAGGTAGAAGAATCTTCATTTAATGATAAAGAGGAAATGCTGAACATGAGGAAAAAACTGGCAAAAGGTGAAGTACCAGTCATGTTTTGGCCTTTGGCTGACTCCCAGTACGACATTCCAAAGATGTTGACAGATGGTGGAATCCATGATATTCGTCTCAACATATGGAAAATTATTTGTCAATTAAAAGAAGAAGGTATTATCTTACGATGAATATGAAAATCATATTAAGATAATAGAAGGGCTACAACGTCAGATTGATTTGGCATCTCTATCAGTCTCTCGGTATCCGAAGGCTGAAAAGCAACAAAGAACCCTTCAACGTTCATGCCTTGGTGCACTAAGAAAATTGCGTCAGTTAATTTCCAATGCTCCATCTGATGTTCATATCAGAGGATGGGGTGTTCACGGAGCACTACATTTCAGAGTGCTTTCCAGTTAGCAAAGCCCACCGAAAATGGTCTCAGGCAGTGTTATTGCCCATGACCGGCCACAGTCAATGGGCTTTGTTTATAATCAAAAGCTTGCTCAGGAATAGGATTCAACTAGTTCCTCTCAAAATCAAGTATATAGAGAACATGTTGTTGAATTGCTCCTACATCAAGCAGGCGATAATATTGCACAAGCCTCTCGTCTGGAGCAAACACATCATCAAATGACAGAAGTTTCAGAAATCATCCAACGATCTGTTGAACCAGGTGATAAAAGTGGATAGAGGTTAATGCATCCAGCTAATTTCCGAACTAAGATTCGCAAGATCAAGAGAGATTTTAAAAAGATCTCAGACATAGCATGTCAAGAGACACCCCAGCTTGCCAGACTGGGGACTTCTCTAACCCAACCCTCAGAGTCAACAAATGGGATTCGAGGAGTTGAATGGAAGCAGCAGGAACATCCCCAGTCCACCGGACTGGGGACTTTTTCAAATCCTCAATCCCTCCCTCAGAGAAAGTCAGTATTCTATCGATTAGGGAATAAGCCTCAAGAGGAACGAAGAGCCAAGCTATCAGGAGATTCTCTCCAAGTGAAGGTTCTCCAAGAAGCTCCAGAGGGATCAAGTCAACGGAATGCCATGTCTCATAATGGATATAGAAGAAGAAAATATCACAGAAATCCTGATAGAAAGGATTCCATGAAATATGCATCCATTAATGTCATCAATGTCGTTGCTGCTGATTCACCAGATGAGGCTCAATCAGAGGGACCAGACGAAGAGGTTCCTGCTCAAGAAGTTGCGCACACAGACCTAAATGATGAAGGTGTGCGCACATGTAATCAAAGGCTTACCCAAAATCTTGGTATTCCTTCAAGTAACCCACTTCCCCCTCTCCGAAAAGGATCCAATAAGGGGAAAGGAAAGAATCAGGTTACTTCTCACCCTTCCTCTGAAGGAGGTCAATCGCTCTCATTAGAGCAAAGGTTTGCACAACAGAAGGAAGAAATGAAAGAATTAAGAAGGTTGAATGCAGAACTACTTCAGAGTAGTCTTCTTCGTAAGAATGCTGAAGTCCGACAGCCAAAGGAATTTGTTGTAACTACTGAGATGGATCAAGAATATCCTCCTTTATCAGTACACCCACAGAGGTCTAATCCTACGGGTCAAACGCAACAACAGTTGGCAGCACTACCATCAGTTGCAGTACCAACCACCACGTCTGTCCAAGCTCCATTAATTGCACCTACCCAAAACCAAGTTCAACCTGACGTTTCTCAAAAGTTAATAACTACTATTGAGTCATTAACAGCTCGGTTAGAAACTATGGAAGGGAAACGGGCGAAAGTTCCACCTGAAAAGAAAGTTTACCCTGAATGGGTAGATTCAATTTCTTCTCCATCCAGTTTTGGAAACCCTGTTTTCCCTACTTTCAATGGATCAGGCGACCCCGAACAACATTTGATGCATTACGTGTCTTGTTGTGATCCTATGATGGGAACTCCAGAGCAGCAAGAAGCAGTGAAACTCAGATGCTTCGTGCGAACCTTGCAAGGACCAGATTTTGTCTGGTATACAAGCTTGCAATCCCGATCAGTCATCGGATGGGAGGATCTTCGTCAAAAATTCCTTCTTCAGTTTAGCTAAACATTGCCAAAAACGACAGTTTTCGATCTTACAAACAGCAAGCAAAGGGAGAATGAAAGAGTCTCTGATTTCATTGCTCGTTGGAAGGGATTAACGTATTCCTTGAGTATAGCACTCCCTCAGGAGGAATTGTTTCCAATCTGTGTGGAAAATTTGCGTGACGAATTACGCACACCATTGATCCCTGTGAAATACACAGGAGGGTTTTGAGACCTTACTTCAATCGCTCAGCAGATTGAAGATTCCCTTATACAGTCTAAGGTTAAATCTCATATAATTCCATCAGCTCCAGGAAGAAGAATGGGTAAAGAAGAAACTGCTACAGTTATGCTTAAACAAGCACCTGTACCTATATCTACTTCAAAACCTTCATCTTCTCGAAGGACTCCACCTCCTGAACGCTAACAACAAAGGGCGTTTCTTCCAAATGATCAAAGAGATCAACGACGAAAACAATTTGAGGATATGAAGAGTAAAACATACTCTTTCCGAAGTGAGAAAGTTCATGGTTACTTCATTTCAGCTCTGGAAAATAATTTGGTTCAATTACCAGTGCCGAAGAGGCCAAACAAGGAAGGAGATGAAGACCGTCCCAATTATTGTCCCTTTCATCAAATGTTGGGGCATCCCATCCAGGAGTGTTTTGTCTTTAAAGACCTCCTGCAAAATATGGTCGACTTGGGACAAGTCAAATTGAAGGGTTCTTTTGCTCATGTAGCGTGTATTACCGCTACAGATCCAGAGGAAGGAGGCGAGTGGCAGGAAGTCAAAAGCAAAACTGCGAACAAATATGTTGATTGGATGGTCAGAAAGACAATCAATCGGACCCATTCCATTTTGCGAACACAATTGAAGAAGCCAATTGTGTCTCCTACAAAAGCTGCAGTAAAGCCCCCATCAAAAGACAAATCCTCAAAAGGGCAGTGCAATTCAAAGAAGAAAGAGGAATCAGGAGAAGATGAGTATGTAGCAAAGCCTAAATTGTCTTTGACTCTGGAAGATTTCATGCCATCTACTTCAAAGCAACGGGCACCGCCCCATCAAATGGCACAGCCTAAACAGGCTAACCAGGCAGAGTCTTTATCAGACGAAGAGTTAATCTTTGGTTCTGTTAATATGATTCAATTAACAGATTCATATTCCAGTCTTGATGAGACTGAATTCCCTGTATCAAATAAGGGAATCCGAAGAGGTTCTAGAGGTTTAGGATATAGGGAAAGACGTGGATCTTTCTAAAGCCACTACTCTAATTTTACCCCTACTAGCACTGTATATGCATCAGAAACTCCTGGTAGAGCCCTTCAGCGAGCTCAAAAAGAACAAGCAAGTTCTTCTGCCAATGGCCTACTCAATTTTGGCACAATTATTTTGGAAGACCGATTAAAGGTTCCATCTTCTTTATCTCAGCATGTAAATGGATCTAATCAGTCTAATCTTCCAAAACCAAGGATGTTGCCAACTTCAATACAAGATGCATCAGCTTCCAAAGAATCTGCTTCCAAGGTACCTGCTAAACTGCATATTCCTATTGGGAAACGCAGACCTCTATAACAAAAGTATGATATATTGAAACACTTGTCCCAAGTACCATCCAAGTTATCAATTTTGGATGCTTTGAATCTGTCAAAAGATCTTCGGGAAGCACTCATCGAAGCTTTGTCAAGTCCTCAGGAGTTTGAAGCTGAAATTGCTGCAGCTGAAATCTATCACAAAGAGAATAATCCTGCAGAATTCCATGCAGTGATATCTTTTACTGATAAAGATGAAGATGATGTTGTGCATGGGCACATAAAACCTTTGTACTTATCTGGCAAAGTCAATGGTATAGATGTTCGAAGAGCTTTCATTGACAATGGTTCAGGAGTCAACCTCATGCCCATTCGTACACTTCCTCGATTGGGCCTCACGGAATCTGATTTATCTCCTTCTACCATGATGTTTCAAGGACATGATAAAAATGAACAAGAACCACTGGGAGAAGTTACACTCAGAACTCAGTTTGGAGATCTTGTTTCCAATTCAGATTTCATGATTGTTGATCAGGACTCAGCTTTCAATATCTTGCTTGGAAGACCCTGGCTACATCATCATGCAGCTATTCCGTCATCATACCATCAATGTCTCAAATACTGTTTCGATGGTCAAGTTGGAACATTGTATGGTGATAAGGCCCCGTTCAAGACATGTGAGTCTCAATACATTGAGGCGGAATTTTGTCACATGAAGGGAAGAGAAAATTCTACAATGAATGAAATTACCAAAGTTAATGCTCCATATGGTTTGGAGAAAATTCCAATAAATCTATTTTCACATGTGAGTACAGATTATGTATTACCTATCAGTCAAATTGACAAAATAGGCCCAAATCAAAATACTCTTATGGAAAGATCCATAATGTCAATTACGGCAATTGAGCCAGACAACATAGGAGAAATTGGTTACTTACCAAGCAGTGATGAAAGCATAAGTGGTGACGTTTTCATTTCGTCTGCTGAAATCCAACAAGCCTATACTTCGCTAATCAGGCCAGAAGAAGTTATAGAAACACCAGAGGTGAATAATGATGTCGATTCTCAATCCATCATCCCCTCTTTATTTCCCAAAGAAGACCCTTTATCATCAATATGGTCAGAAATGGAAGCTTCTTCTTCAAAATGTGAAAATTTTGACATCTCTTATGATCATGAGAATTTCGTTATTTCATCTACTTTGCAAGTAGAAACGGAAGAAATAACACATGATGAAGAGGAAGAGGAAGATCTTAGAGATGCTCCTCCATCATTTGAAGATGGTATCTCTACCACTTTGGATGAACTCAGAGAAGTAAATCTGGGTACAGAGAAAGATCCACGCCCCACTTTAATTAGTGCGGCCATGACCCTTGAAGAGCAAGAGATGTATATTTCTTTTTTAAAGAAAAATAAAGATATTTTTTCTTGTAATTATACAGAGATGACTGGCCTTGATCCTGATGTTTCCACCCATCATTTGGGTTTGCCAAAAGAACATCGAGGATTCAAGCAAGCCGCGAGAAGAACACACCCAACCTATGCTTCCAAAATTGAGGCTGAATTGGATAAGATTATCAAAGCTAACTTCGTCAGATAAGTTCAATATCCCAAGTGGTTGGATAATATTGTCCCTATAAAGAAGAAGAACGGACAAATTAGGGTTTGCATCGATTTCAGAGATCTTAATCGGTATTGTCCTAAAGATGATTTCCCAGTTCCGATTACAGAACTCTTAATTGATGCGACGACTGGCTATGAAGTTCTTTCTTTCATGGATGGATATTCTGGATATAATCAGATCCGAATGGCCCCAGAAGATGAGGAATATACAGCCTTCAGAGCTCCTCATGGTGTGTTTTGTTACCGGGTGATGCCCTTTGGTTTAAAGAATGCAGGTGAAACATATCAACGTGCCATGCATCGTATCTTCAAATCTCTTTTAGGGAAGTTTGTTGAATGCTATGTAGATGATTTGGTGGTTAAATCCAAACAACGTTCTAATCACTTGGCTGATTTGGAAGTCATATTCCACAAGCTTCGACTACATAATTTGAAGATGAACCCCTTAAAATGTGCTTTTGGGGTAACCTCAGGAAAATTCCTCGGCTTTGTTGTACGCCATCGTGGTATTGAAGTCGATCCTGAGAAGACCAAATCAATCCTTGGTATGTCACCTCCTCAGAATTTGAAATAATTAAGAGGACTTCAAGGACACTTAGCCTATATTCGGCGTTTCATCGCCAATTTGGTAGGCAAAAGTTTACCCTTTACCAAATTATTGAAGAAAGGAGTCACTTACCAGTGGACTAAAGAATGTCAAGAAGCATTTGAGGTTCTCAAGAAATACCTCTTGAGTCCACCAGTACTCATGCCACCTGTTGAGGGTAGACCTCTTATCCTCTATGTGACAGCTTTAGAGAGATCATTGAGTGCCTTTCTCGCTCAAAATAATGATGCTGGGAATGAAAATAGTCTCTACTATCTTAGTAGAAATATTCTTGAAGCAGAAACCCGGTATTCAAGTATTGAAAAGTGCTGCCTAGCATTAATCTTTGCAGTTCAGAAACTGAGACACTACCTGCAACATCATGAGGTCCAATTGGTATCTCGTAATAATCCGCTCAAATTCATCCTTAGTCGTCCAATGCTTACAGGACGTCTGGCAAGGTGGGTGGTTATTCTACAGCAGTTCGACATTCAGTATGTGTCTCAAAAGGAAATTAAGGGCCAAGCTCTGGCTGATTTCCTGGCTGAACATCCTTCCGTGGAAGACACGTATTCAGATATCGAACTCCCTGATGAGGAAGTTTTCTCTATTCAAGAGAGTCCTCAAACATGGGAAATGTATTTTGATGGTGCTTCTAGAAGTCCAACAGGGAAGAAAATGGAAAATCCTAAATTCAACAAAGTTGGTTTAGGAATTGTGCTCATTTCTCCAGATAAGTCAGTGTTACCTTATTTCTTTTTGTTGTGGGAAGGTGGTACCAATAATGAAGCTGAATACCAAGCTCTCATTACAGGCTTGGAGTTAGCGCTTCAAGCACAAGTGAATCACTTAAAGGTGAAAGGTGATTCAGACCTGGTAATCAAACAAGTCAATGGGGATTATTCAATCATAAAAGAATAATTAAACCCTTTGTATGATTACGTCAGAGAGTTAATGTCGGAATTCCCTTCAGCATTGACATTTTCTTATGTCCCAAGATCACAAAATGCTCAAGCTGATGCACTGGCTAATATAGCCATAGCTTTAGCAGATCCAAATCGGGATGAGACAACCATCTATATTGCCCACCGTCGTGCAATTTCACCTTATGTTCAAGTCAGAACAGAGGAAATTAATGAAATTAGTCCCATTCCTGAACTGTATGGTCATACTACAGGATGGATGTCACCTATCAGGGAATACCTTCCAAATGGAACACTTCCACCTGATAGAGCCGAGAAAGAACAAATTCGGCGACGTGTGGTCAATTTTACTCTTTATGATAGCCCAAACCACCTCAAGAAAATTCTTTACAAACGTGGTTTTGATGGAGTTCTCTTCAGATGTATTGATGGTGAAGAGACAATGGATGTCATAAAAGAAGTGCATGCTAGAGTCTGTGGTGCCCACCATTCTGAACATAGACTGTCTGATCAAATTCGAAGGCTTGGATACTTTTGGCCTTCAATGATACAAGATTGTGTTAATTTCACAAAGAAGTGTCATTCATGCCAAGTATATGCCAACTTCATTCATAAACCTCCAGAGTTGCTTCATACAGCTAAATACTCATGGCCATTTTCCACATGGGGAATGGATATGGTGGGACCTTACCCTTCAGCTACGGCCAAGCAGTTTAAGTACATTCTTACTGCTACTGATTTCTTTTCCAAATGGGCAGAGGCAGTACCTCTCAAAGAAGTCAATTCTAAATGCATTGTTAGCTTCATCAAGTCTAACATCATTACTAGATTTGGTGTCCCTCATACGATATTGACGGACAACGGCACCAACTTCTGTTCTTCTGAGGTAAAGAAATTGTATCAAGAATACAACATTAAGTCCAACAATTCATCTCGATATCATGCAGCGGCTAATGGCCAGATAGAGGCCTTCAACAAGACTCTTTCAAATATACTGCAAAAGATGGTGGATAAAGATAAGAAGTCATGGCCTGATAAACTCTTTCATGCTTTATGGGCTTATCGGACTACCACTTGCAATGAAACGCGGTCAGCTCCATATTCATTGGTATATGGAACAGAAGCAGTCTTGCCAATTGAAGTTCAATTTCCCTCACTCAGAATAGCCATTTGTGATCAGTTATCTACAGATGAGCAATCCCAAAAGCGGTTGAATGAATTTGAACAGTTAGATGAGAAAAGATTGTGCACTTTGCACCACTTGGAAATCTATCAGAATCGAATAGCACGAGCTTTTAACAAAAAAGTTCATCTTCGTTCATTCATTCAGGGAGAATTGGTATTGGTTCTCAGAGCACCAATGATACCAGGAAAGAAGCCTCCCAAGCTTGAACCAAAATGGGAAGGACCTTATTCAATACATAAGGTCTACTCCAATGGAGCATATTCTCTAATCTCAATGGATGGAGAACACATCACGACTCCAACTAATGCCAGATTTTTGAAGAAGTATTTTTTATAAACACAAAATATTGTTCCCAGATCCAAAACGATCACATTGGTTCACTTTTGTCCCTGCTACATGACACTAAACTGTGGAGCACCAATAGTCCTAACTGCAAGACTTTAAACTGCATAGTCCCTTTTTTATGTCCGAGATGACATTAAACTATATTGTGTCCTAGCAAAATGACATTAAACTGTGTGGAACTTTCATCGTCCAGCATGACGTTAAACTGTAAAAAGTCCCCAGAACTGATATCCTCATATTGGTTCACCTTAGTCCTAGCTACATGACTTTAAACTGTACAGCACCAGTTCGTCCTTGCTATATGACGTTAAACTATACAGAAATGGTCCATTATGACTTTAAACTGCAACTTCGTCCCACACGACATTAAACTGTGAAAAAGTTCCCTAAACCGTCCAGCATGACCTTAAACTGCATCATCTCTGGTCCATGTATACGACCATAAACTATTTGCAAATCCCTTATGTCCAGCAAGACGTTAAACTGTGACGTCCTAACTACATGACGCTAAACTGTATAAAAATCCCTCACGTCCGGAAAGACGTTAAACTATATAATCATCAAAGGTACATCATGACATTAAACTGCACCATCCACGGTCCATGAATATGACCTTAAACTATTCCCCCTTTCGTCCAATATGACGTTAAACTATATTGTCCCCATCGTCCTAACTACATGACGCTAAACTGTACAGAAAGTCCTTGATATGTCCTACATGACATTAAACTGTTATTTTGTCCCTGCTACATGACACTAAACTATGCAGCACCAATAGTCCTAACTGCAAGACTTTAAACTGCATGGTCCCTTTTTTAAGTCCTACATGACATTAAACTGTGCATCATTAAGGTTGTTATTACCTCTTGTTTCTCACACCGAGTATGACTCACGTGACCTTAGAGAAAATATCAACCATAATACTCCCTTTGGGCCACTAACCATGTGTAAGTCCGAACAACATTTTTTATTAGATCATTGTCCCCAAGAACAACTTGATCATTAATTCATTCTTTAATTGAACTACACGGACTTTGATCCTTTCCCTCCAGGCTGTGTATGTAGGAAACCTCCCAGGGTTCAAGCCCAAAAATAATCTCTTCACATCGGTTCACCACCATCTCATATGATGTTGATTCGTGAAACCGCCCCTAGAATCATTTTTTTTACATTGATTCACTTTCGTCCTTGTTATATGATGTTAAACTATGCAACACTTTTGTCTGGTATGACAATAAACTACAATATTCTTTGATTTCCTCATTTGAGAGAGAACTATTATTGACATTGATTTTTCAATCATGGTTTTCATTTTCAAAAGACTACATGCATACATGGTAATGCCTAAAATTTTTATCTTAGGTTAAACCATCATTGCACTAAATTCCCCTTTCACCCTTCACATGTACGAACCAAATTTGTACAAAGGGTAGTCCTAGAACTACGTGGACTTGATTCCCATCCTTATGGGATACGTAGGAACATTCGAGTATCCCTCGAATCCAGTCCCAAGTCTTTTGGGCCTAACCCCAAATTTCACTTTCAGTTCCTTGGCTGAAAAGTCCTCATGAAAACACACACTGTGTATTCATTATTATGGTCCGAATTCTATGACCCTAAACTAAGATTTCTCATACTTTTGTCCTGCATGACATTAAACTGCATTTCAAGAACTACGTATGGCTTGATTCTCATTCTTATGAGATACGTAGTGAAGTCCAAATTTCAAATCAGGACCCATCCACAACATGATTATGGTTTTCATTGACCTATGTATCTCTATATACATTGGACAATACCCATCTTTATGTGTTATAATCCTAACCTTAAATATTTTCAGATCTTCATAACCCTTTTCATGACTTCTAGTCACAAAAATGTCAAACTTCTGAGAATTCTTTTGCTTGACTATGCAGCACGTGCCCATAGGGGGCCTTGCATAAACAGTCCACATAACAGACTTGTCAGCCGAAAGATGCTATATATTTGACCATGCAGCCAATGCCCTTAGGTGGCCCTGCATATTTCAACCCCTTAACAGGTTTTGTTAAATAATAGTAACTTCATTCTTGGTAAGAATGCCTCTTTTGTCCTTATTTGTCAAAAACGACAGTATGTAGGGATCCGCAAAAAATATCCTTCCTTAACATATTTGTCCCATATCCTTTTTCATGATCTGAAAGTATTCAAGTCTAGGGTTTATTCTTCTTCCCTACGTTTGGGTCAGACCTTCGTAGGAGTGATGTTCATCCAGTTCTTCGATATCCTTGTTCGGAAATATCTTCTCCATATTCAAGTACCTCTTTCCATACAAAAAACTCTATACTTTAGAAAATTTGAATCTCCATAAACTTTCACTGGCTTTTAACACTAGGAATGTAAATTTCTGGGAGTTCTTTTGCCTGACTATGCAGCACGTGCCCATAGGTGGCCTTGCATAAACAGTCCACATAACAGACTTTTTAGCCGAAAGATGCTATTTATTTGACCATGCAGCCAATGCCCATAGGTGGCCCTGCATATTTCAACCCCCTAACGGGTTTTGTTAAATAATAGTAACTTCATTCTTGGAAACTACTTCTTCTAATGCCTTTTAGCTCTTTTTCATATCAATCCTCAGATTCAAATATTCATAAACCATAGTTTACATATTTTCTCTCATACTTGAGTATGGTAATTTGTTTTCAGATAAATTGTCAAGGAATTGAATCCATTTTAATCCATTTTGGTCAAAGCTATTTCGACCTTAAACATTAGCCCCTTTATGTCCGGTATGCATGACTTTAAACTGCCCACAAAAGACAAAGGAACTCTGAATAAAAGTCAAGTTCCAGCTCACTAAATATACATTTATGTATGATTTAGGTAATATTGAGAAATTAAAAGGTTCAAAGTTTGTAGGATTATTTGTAATAATCCTAGTAAAAATCAAACTATGCTTACTAGGCCCATTGGCTTAAGTAAATTTGAAGCAGGTAGTGAAAAGAATGCAGGTACAAATGATTGAAGACAAAAGTGTTTTTCATTGATACACAAGACTTAGAAGGACATCCACAGACTGGAGTCTCTTATCTTTTTCGAGAATTACAAGAGGCTTTCAACATAACACTTCATTTGATTTACGGCGTCCCGAGCTTCATTAGAAACCACATGGAATTCATTCATTCAACTGGATACAATAAGAGATGCAGTGATACCAGCTCTTCTTGGAACAATTGTAAAAGGATGTTCTTGAGTGCGGTTTGAGAAAATTTTCTGCTGATCAAACAATGACTCTGTTTCTGTCCAAGAGACTTGGAAGATGGATACATGGATTTGAGAATGGAGCATTGGAAGTAAAGAGCCATTTAGAGAGAGTACTCTTTTCAGATATTGCTCTAATACCATGTTTGTCTTCTCTCCACCAACCATTAGTGGAAAACATTTCATCCCATGGGTTTGCCATTTTCATATCTGCAAGGAAATGACATGGAGGAAGAATTTGAAAGTTCACACCATTGTTGTTACTCTTAATGCACAGCATAACCGAAATAGAGAAGTAGCAGTGCAGCTGCATCTCAGGTGTGTAATTGTTTGCATTTGGAACATTGACTACTTGCAGATGACCATGACCACACAGAGACAAGTAGATGCTCTGTGGGAAATTAAGATGATATTTCTTCAAGTACTTATCCAAATCTGGGAAAGTGTTGTCGCAGATATCATAGTAATCATGGCCAATAATGTTCATCATGTCATCAATCTGCTTGCTAGCCAGTTCATCAGCCGTTCCAATTCCCTTAGGAGCCATTGAATCTGCACAGAAGTTGAATAAATTAAACTCTTAAATGGGTTTATTTTTCATAAAATTTGTGAAAAGAATTCGGAAAAAATGGCCAAGGCATTAAGTCGCGCAAATCTAAACAATGGCGCACAAGTATTTCGTGTGCCGCGCTAGTTTTTGACGCGCAAGTCTAAACCGCGCAAGTACGAATACCTTTACAGGAGCGCGACAACGAGGGAACAGTGGAAAAGAGACTTGCGCGGATTAGGTGACATGCGCGATGAGAGCTCGAGAAGGTATGAAGTCCGGAAATCAGGATACTTGTACGGAGGTGAGGGCCGTGTATTTATAGGCCAGGAAGCCTATCTGTGCGCCGTACCCAGAATGCTTAAGGCCTGCGCGACGCAAACTTGCGCGCCGCCCTCTGCGCACTGAAGACTTGCGCGCCCCCCTTTTTCTTTTTAATGGATTAGATTTCCTCAGAGTCCGATCCTCTTTTCTCTCCGGATCCAACTCTGAGGGGGGACTTTTGTTGACGCTCCTTTCGTCACAGAATCTAAAGATCAGAAAATGGAATATCCGAGCTCAAATTGATTCATCCTTTGAAGAAAACATAAAAAAATCAACAAAGGAAGGAAGAAAGGATCAAAAGCTACCTCACCGCGCAAGTTATCAAACTGTCGCGCAAGTGTACTTGCGCGGAGACCTTGGTCGTGCAAGTGACTTGCGCGACCTAAGTGGTAACCGCCCGGTAACCGCCCAGGGTCTTCTCTTGCCTATAAATAGACCCTGTGGGCCCCCCATTCGAGAGGATCTTTTTTCAGAAACTCGGATTGAAGCTCTCGACGCCCAAGTCTCTTCTCAAAGCTTCCGGAACACTTCTAAGGTAATTTCTTACCTAGAATGGAAGATCTAAAGAGAAGAAAGAAGGCCTAAGTGTTGAAACTTATCAACACTTGCGCGCCGACTTATTTCCTTCAATATAACTTGCGTGTACCTTTTCTGGAAGAACCTCAAGAGGATTCTAAAGGGTTTAAAAAAGAGTCTATCAAATATTTCAATGCTGGTTGAAAATCGCGCAAGTACAGCATGTGTCGCGCAGGTATACCTGCGCGACCAAAACATGCGCGCCCACGGAAGACTTGCGCGCCTTTCAATACTTGCGCGCCCCTACCTTTTTGGGTGCCCATCTTGCCCATTTTACCCCTCCTAAGCCATTAAACCTTTCCTTTTCAAGATTCAGTCTTCAAGACACTCTTCAAAGCCATTTATGGCATGATTTCTTGATTTGACTTCCTTATCTGAAAGGAATTCTGTGGAATATCTCTCAAAACCTAGTGATTTAAATATCTTTATGTCACCAAAGATTGAGAGTTCGTTCATTCAACCTCATCCTTTAAAATGAGAGAATCCTTAACCTGGGTCTCCTTTTTCAGGAATAATCCCCAGTTATAAATCTCCTAACTTGGGCATCCTCCTTAGGAGTAAGCCCCAATCATAATCCTTTAACTTGATCATCCTCCTCAGGAGTAAGCCCCAATTTCAAATCTGGGCATCCTTCTTTAAGAGTAAGCCCCAAATTCTTAAAGTTACCAAACCTGGGCATCCTCCTCAGGAGTATTCCCCAATCATAATCCTTTAACTTGGGCATCCTCCTCAGGAGTAAGCCCCAATTTCAAATCTGGGCATCCTTCTTTAGGAGTAAGCCCCAAATTCTTAAAGTTCCCAAACTTGGGCATCCTCCTCAGAAGTAAGCCCCAAACCTTAATCCCTAACCTGGGTTTTCTTTTCAGGAATAAGACTCAGTCATAATCTTGGGCTTCCTTTTCAGGAGTAATCCCCAAGCCCCCTAACCTGGGCCTCCTTTTTAGGAGTAAGTCCCAGTCATAATCTTGGGTTTCCTTTTCAGGAGTAAACCCCAAGCCCCCTTAAATTTCTCTTAACCAGTCCTAATTTACCCTTGATTTGGGTTTCCTTTTCAGGAGTAAAACCCAATCATAAGTCCCCTCCTAACTTGGGCATCCTCCTTAGGAGTAAGCCCCAAGATTAGAGTATTCAAATCTCCATAAAGCACATATACCTTTATGGACCCTGTTCCTGGATTTTCTCCCTAAAAGTGAATCCTAAACCTTCATCTATTTGGGCAGTCATACGTACATAAGCCCCAAAAAATTTCTTTTGATTACATCTTTCATGGCACAATTGTCTAATTTTTTCCAATACCTATTGTTTCTCACACCGAGCATGACTCACGTGAGCTTAGAGTGTAAAAGTAATTATCACATTCTTCTTTGAGCCATCAATCATAAATATCATACTCCATCACTCGAACTACGTGGGTTCTGATTCCTTTTCCAAAACAAAGGATACGTTGGTAGCCCATTTATGGGTTCGATCCCAACATTGAAATAATCCCTGTCCTTCTGAATGACGATAAACTTCAAGTGCCCCACTGAGTGGCTTTAAAACCAGCCTGGTCATCATAATGACCAAGAGACTTTTATATAAATGTTTTGAAGGATGCCATTGACCAAGAATCTCTAAACAGATATAGATGATTCTCTATTGATGAAGTACCTCGAATACATATAAAAGATTCTCTAAATTTCATGCATATTTAATCATTGATTGTTAAAACTAAAGAAAAGCACATTTTATACTTGGTAATGTAATAAGGATTCATGAACATAACTTAAATATATAAAGAGAGTCCCAGAGTAGACAATAATTCCCCTCAAAAAGGTGTGATGAGTCCGAGCTCCCATCCTCTCGACCAATGCAAATTCCTAAGCCTCATCAGTCCACAAGCTAATGAGAGCCTACCTTTGGAAAGTGGGTCCAAACGGATGTGGAATCATTGGATGTTTCTTGTTCTACGAACAAACCCACTAGAAACCGATCGGAACATTTGAATCTCCCATCCAGGGGGTCATCCCCGAAATCCGTGCAAAACAGCGACAACCCACCATTGGCCACCCTATTAGTGGCCTTGTCCAATCATCACTCACAGCCTACACACTACGGGCCATCCCACCACAGTAGTCCTTCCTGGAACTCAGGATGTTGGTGCCACTAGACACATTTCATGTGGCCTCAACCTATTGTGTCCCACATAGAAAAGCCTGATCTTCCACCTCCGGCCTCTACCTTGCGCTTCTACTTCCATGTTACATTGCAGGTCTCGATCATCATCATGAATCGAAAAAGACAAAGAATGGGGAAAAAGGTGAGGGATAAGCACAAGAAACAATCAAATGATAGGATCTCCACATTTTCTGGGTCATCCTCGTTATGCTCATGTTGGAGTTGAAGATAATTGGAAAAATCAATCAATTATCAACAAGAATCATACCAAACAATTTAATCACAACTTAAAAAATTATTGATCTATGGATTATCCTATATGTTGAAAAATCCACATTCATCATAGGGATAATGAATAAAGAAGGAATAAAATTTAACTCACACCCTACCTAGTGTTTTGATCGATCGGTGAAGAATTTTCATCATTTTTAGTGATCTGTCCACAAGTGATATCGATCATTCTTCTCGTCGCCATTCATAATTCTCTAATGATATGTTTTTCCAATTCTTTCCTTCTCTAGTGCTTCCATGTATTTTTTATAGGATTGTGAATCTAATCTTATATCCCTTCCAAACTATTAAATATTGAAAACACATTTCAATACTCCCATTTTGCTCGATTGCATCATTTCCACATAGTTTAATTTATGAAATAAAACCAGTTAACCCATCATGTTGTCACAACGATGTTGTGAAATGTTAAAATAAATAAAATAAACATTGTGAATTCATTTTATTCTCCTTTAAAATGTCAAAATATTATCATTCACAGTAAATCCTTGTTAGATGATGTTAGGCCCCACCTAAGGTCAAGCCATTATTTAGATGTCATTTTATTTCAATGTTAAACTGTTTGTGCGCATTAATTAAAAACTAAGAATTATTCAGATATTTGTTCTATGCACACTGGGACTCGGAATCTCGTGTCTTCTCAGCTCTTTATCTCAGATTTTTATTATTAATTTTAAAAAATATGATTTAACCGAATTCAAGTCATTAAATTCTTCCCACCTTAGGGTTTTATTCCCTCAAAATCAAAAACAAGGGATACACAACAAAAATATGGGGTACTGAGCATGAAACTGATCCTCTGGATCCCAGTTGCTATCTTGGAGGTTCTCGTGTTTCCACCAAATGGATAACATAGAAATTGACCACCAAAAGGATTGATTTTTCTTAATCCTCGATATATATCGGTTATTCTACAAAAGTCACACCATCATCAATGTCCACCTCACCCAAATCAGTGATGTTAGATATATCATTCAGGTATATACATAGCTATGACACATGAGAGACATCATGCACCCGATGCATCTATGGGCACAGGCCTAGTTGATACACCACATAACCAACTGTCCTCAGAATCTAAAAAGGGTAGATGTATCTCATAGATAACCTACCACTCCAACCATATCTCCAGAATCACCATTGAGGTGAGGTATGTTGGAACACATGGTCTCCCTCCTCGATCTCCATAGGAATTTGTCTCCTCTCATCATATGATTTATTTCTCCTTTGTGTAGTCCTCATCTTCTCCTCGATGGTTTTCACTTCAATAATGGTAGTCTGTGAAAAAACTGGGCCCATGATTGCTGAATCCCCTAGGTCCATCCTATATAGAGGGGACGTACATAGATACCCATATAGGTCCATGAATGGTTCCACAACACGGGTGTATTTTTAGTTGTTGTTTTAGGAAAACTCCACCTGAGGTTGGTGATCCTCTCAACTATGGGAAAAGTCTTGGATTAAAGCACATAACATGTACTCTAGAACATGGATGGTCCACTCCGTCGGACCATCTGCTTTGGGATGAAATTTCAAGCTCAAACAAAATTTATTTTCTAACTCCTATTGTATTCCCTTCTATAGTTGAGATGTGAAACAAGTATCTTGGTATGAAATGATAATTGAGGGTACCCTATGAAGTCGATCTTTCTCATGAATATATATGCATCCCATGACCTCTACCAAGCTCTTCTCCTAGATACGTAGGAAGTGGGCCACCATTGTCAGTTGGTAAATGATCACCAATATGGTATCATGTTTCATGGATGTCCATTGTAAACCCATCACAAAGTCTATCGATTTCAAATCCCACTTTCACTCTGCCTCTTGAAGTGGATGAGTCAAGTTTACTGGAACCTGATGCTCTGCCTTCACATACTAACATTTGAGGAACCACGAAATGAGCTCTTCCATTGAATTCTTCATCTCCAATAACAAAAACATAAATAAATGGTTCATTTATATATTTACCACACCCAAATGTACCATAAAAGGGGATGTTTGAAACTCCCTCAGAATCTCCTCTTGCAATTCACTATCAAAACTTTGTGACCTATAAAGAGTACAAGGTGTTTCCCACCTATCAAATATCTATTAAGAGACTTCCCTGTGGAAAAATGAGCATGTCAGGTCTCATAGTCAGTGTCTTGATGATGTGTCTCCCTCACTCACTACAAGAGTGGATTGATGAAAACCATATTTTGATGGTCAATTTAAGCCTCACCATTAGTAAAAGATATATGTTGGGATTCCAACTACTCTGACACCTCACTTAGTAATTAGAAGATGAATATCCTACTTAGTGTTTCATCCTCCATGTTGTCCTCCAGATGAGTATAGAGAAATTTGAAGACATAGTTTGGAGGAAAAATTGTCACTACATCTATCTCATGTTCAGATCCCTCTGCGAAAAGATACACATGAGGATCTTGTGGTCATAGTAGATGAAAATCCACTTCCCCAATTTTAATTCTGTCACATTTTTTTTTCAAAAATACCACCACATCTAGCTCAAGATTGTGGGACACCTAGTTATGCTCATGTTTTCTCAATTGTTGGAAACCATAAGAAATTAATGATTTCCCATGCATTAGGAAATTTATCCATCCTTTCCCTGATGTGGTTCTGAACACTACATACCCAACTCCCTCCTTAGGTTGTTTAGAGATGTGATCACTCGTCAACCTACACCTTAGCTCTAGAAAAATCTTCAGGAACATATTTTTCCATATAACGGTTTGTCACATCCATGTCAAAGCCATCAAGGGAGCTTCTTCAATGGAATGTTTGGTCACAAAACATTAGTATAACCCAACCAAACCCATGGAACTCTTCACCTCATCCACACTCCCAGGTGGCTCCCATTCATGCACCACCGCAATTTTTACTACATCATATTTAACTCTAGTCCCATAAATGGCGTGTCCTAGAAAATGGATCTCATGAATCTAGAACTAATTCTTAGAGAGATTCGCATAAATCTGGTGCTCTCGTATTGTATCTAGGAACATTATCAAGTGCATCTTTGGATCCCCTTTGGATGCTGACTACACCTAGATTTTATCAATAAAGACCACAATGAACCTATCTATGTTGGGCTAAAAGATCCTATTCATGAGTCCCATGAACACTAATAGGGTTTTAGTTATGACAAAAGACATAACCAAGGACTCTTAGTGGATATCCCAACATCTAAATGTTTTATTCAATACATCATCATCCTGTACATGAAGATGATGATAGCCAGATATGAGATTTATCTTCGAGAACTATCTCTCTCCCTTTAGTGGGTCAAAGAGTTCATCAATTCTTGAAACTGGAAATCTTTTATTCACGTCACCTAATTCATGATTTAGAAGTCCACACATAGCCTCACCCTCATGTTTGAATTCAAGGGAAAAAATTGGGGACACCCATGGTGATACACTGGGTCCCACGATGTCCTACCTCTGCAAGTCCTCCAGTTGTAACCTTGACTCTCAAATCTCAACGAGAGCCTTCGGCTTTTTAGGTGTAGATATCGGTGCTCTGTTGGGGTATAGAACAATGCAGAAATCCACCTTCCTATGAGGTGCTAATCCTGAAACATTCTCTTGAAATATTTCCTCATACACATCCACCATTATAGGAAAATGAGGGCTCCTCTCCTCCACCACACCGAGGGTGAGGATAGACAACTGTTGAGTAATCGACTGCACCCTACTCTTATTAAGACCATATCTTGCTTCAGGCATTACCTTTTCACTAATAAAGGAAAAAACAGTTCAATATCCATTTCCCCACCGCACAATTCACTTGAAATAGTCAATTAGAGTATGGACTCTAGATGACCAGTCCATACAAAGAATGAAATTGTATGTCCTTGATGCCACTACTAGAAGATCCTAGCTGAATATATCACCTCCAAGAGTAATATCACAATGTCATCACGAGTTCTTGATCATTGAATCTTGTCCTATAGGAGTCTCAAATCATATGGGTCGAGCCAACGGCTCCATTAGAGTATCTGAGCCCCGAACAAGGCCAATTGAAATAAAAGAGATATTGAGACATGTGTCTATCAGAACTACACCCAGGGTGTAAAGGACACATATAGTGTGTCTAATCCTCTCTAGAGAACTGGAGTCGTATGACACCATTGCATTACGCTGGATCCATCCCTGTCCACCAGCTCATTGGGCCAATGGTGGAACACCTAAGGGTGCTAGTGGTAGTTTCTCAAACATCCTTCCTCTGCATGATTCTCTACCTGCTCCCTTTCCACATCTGCTTCCCAGTGGAAAACCATCGTCAAACATCCCCGACTACCTATTCAGTCTCTCAACTATCCCCCGATCAATCGTATTTCAAGTTATCCAATCTAGTTTCTGATTCATATGGCCATCACATGCATAACACATTCAATCTTTAGGCTAACACTATCAACCATTGGAACCGAAAACCACTAACTAAGTATCCTAGTGTCACCTCCTAAAGCATATGGCCCACTGGGGCCCCTAGGACTGTCACTTTCTACTTACTACCAAAAACTCGGATATCTATTTCTTACTTGTAGCTCCCAATGATGGTGACTACTCTTCTAGAAAACTCTCCAAAAATAGAGCTCGTTGTAGTACCCCAACACAAGTTTAAATGATAAGGGATACTGTTGATGCCCTAACATCCTAGCGTAGCCCATTATAGAAGGTACTAGCCCTGAAAAAACGGACCTGCACCATATCAATAGAGGCACATAACATGGCGGTGAACCTTGCTGGGTACGCCGATACTATCTGACTTCCCTACTATACGTGCTGGGGCCCAAACATCCCCATTGACCAAAACGTACATAGAGATAACTCCTACATAAATAGAATATTGATGTTTGTCCAATTTTGAGTTTCCTCATCATGTGTCTTATTCATTATTCTCCAACATTACCCCTTTGGGCCATGAAGAAGGCTCATTTCTTGGACCGACATCTGTTTGGGAGGTATCCCCACTAGGCCGAAGACAGGTGTGACTGCCTGCAGCTAATCCTAAGTTATATAGGGGTCTGTCTCACCCCAGATCATGGGAGATTTATACCTATAGAACTCATAAAATTCACTCAGTCTTCATGTATCCTATAATGGAAGTACTAGTAGTAACTGATACTCGATGGCTGGCAGTATTGTTGGTGCACCACATAGAGGTCCTATCGCTGGTAGAAGGAGTATATATTGCACATGTTGATGTACCAATGCATCATAACTAGGAATACCATCCTCTTGGGATCATAATGGAATCTTGGATGGATGTCTATGTGGCAAAATCCTAAAACAAATCAAGATAAACCATGATCAAAAAGGTATATATGGACAGATGACTCATGAAGGACATGTAAAACACACACCATTCCTATATGATGCATATACCATTTATTTCCCTTCAACCAGTATCCTCATATCCTGAGTCGAAAAGCAGGTTCCCAAAGACCTTGTGTATGGATTTGTCATCCCCTGCAGTAATATTAGAGTCCTTGACCTGAAATCTGAACTCAATACACAAATCGTTGTTTCCCCAAACCAATCTCATAGACTCCCAGTCCCAATGTGGATCTGAACTCCACTAATACTGCTCTTTCATGACCTATACAAGTGGTTACATTTCCATGAATACCCCATGTCCACATCAATAGGCCCTGTGCTAGAAATTATCACTAAGTTGCTATATCCCACAAATAAGAATCGTTATCCTATTTACCTGAATGGACACAGACATCCCCAAGACCAAAAATTATGAAATTTAAAAATAATAAGTAAAAAATGCATGCAAACCAATAGATATAAACCACAACCAGAGTGCAATAGGAATGTAAAGTACAAGGATGTAAACTATGCTGAAATAGAGGTTGACCAAAAGAAACACTGATATATAGTGAAAGAACAAGCTCTTGAAACTCGTATACTAGAAACCCTACCTGAAGGGTAGGTGAATGGATGATTCCTGAAGCTAAAGGAGTATGAATCGTCTATCTTATATCATTGCGAAACACTTAGTCATAGTCCACCCTAGACTCCATCAAAGCGTCTATCAGCTGCACAAGGCACGACTCGTGTGGGAAAGGCATGTGCAGGGGTGAGTAATACAATACTCAGTTGGAAACCTTAGGACCACAATGGGAAGTACATTCAACTCTACATAGGTATATACCTTTATCAAAAATACCAAGAATATCCCAATATACTTATTTTAAGCCACAATGTAAAGGGGGAAATTCTTAAACAATCATCATCCAAAGAATTATTCTTGTGGAATGCATGTTCCAGGAGAACTCACTTCTTAAGCATTGATATCGTTTGAGAATCATACAAAAAGGCCCCGCTTATTTTTCCTCGCCTAGTGAGATAACACCAATAATGGTCGTGATATACAGAGAGGGGATCCTTCTTAGAGGATACTGATATACCAATCTATATTATCCCTCAATATAGGGTTACCTTCAAAGAGGATACCAATGATCATACTTATGTGTCTTGTAAGGTAGGGGATCCTTCATAGATAATACTGAAAAGCATTCCAATATATCCCACTGGATGGAGGATTAATGATCTCTTCTTTGAGGTCACATCAATTCCCACAAAAATACATCATATGTGATAGAGTATCACTCTAGTCCCATGTAGGAATGGTACAACCCTATTTTGGACTCAACCCATAGATGGGATTACTATCTATTGTTGTGGACATACTATCATATAGAACCCTCAGGGAAATAACCAAGGGAAAATCTTTACCTACACTTGTCCATACTAAAAACTCACCAAGCCATATCAAGAGGGCCATATCATCAAAATGGTGGAAAATACATAGACGGGTCATTGAATGGACTATCAATTTGTCTATTACAACCATTTTATTGAAAAAGGGGCTCATCTCAGCTCATAGCCCAAGCTGACCCAGTAGGATTGGTTTGATCCGAACCATGCCACCGGAGAGGCTCAATTGCTCTTGTATGGCCTACATCACGTTTGCTGGCCCAACTCCACCAGATGTGACCCACATGGCCACGCCTTCCACTAGCTCATTTAGTCGCCCGATCGCACACCAAACAGCCCCCTGATCAATGCATCCAGACCGTGTTTCGCATTTCTGGTCTGTGTGATAGGTGCATGCCTACAATAGAGGCATGGGTTATCCATCTGAGGTGGTCCCACTAGACTAAATCTACCACAAAAAGCCACTAGACGCCATGCATAAGGCCTTATCTGATCGATGCACATGGACTAATCACTGCGGGCCATCTTGTCACTATAGTCCCCCCTGGACCATGGGATGCCGCTTCAACTAGACACCCTACCAGAGACATTCTTTAATGGTCCGCCTGGCCCGGCTGTGTCATGTGGTTGGTGCCTCCTCAGCCACTAGCTTTCCTACCAGTGGCCTCGACCTATCCTGCCCCAGCAAGAAAGGCCAAATCAATGGCATCCACCTCGTGTTGTGGCCTCCTTGTTCCGTATTGGGGTTAGATCTCCATCTGTGATCTCAAAACAAAAGGAATGAAAAATAAGGGGAGGGAAATGCAAAGGAAACACCCAAATGAACAGATCATGGAATTTTTTAGGTCATCCTCAATCCATTCATGTTACAGTTGTATAATAGAGGGGAAAAAATACATAAATTATCAATATGAATCATCCCAAAACAACCCTACAATAGATTATTCCCAACACACAATATACATGATCTATGGATTAGCCTTTTTGTACAAAAATCCAAATTCATCATAGGGATAATGAACAGGGAAGTAGAATAAAAAAAAACCCAAAACCTAACTAGAGTTAGGATCGATTAGTGAAGAAGGATCTTCATCATCAGAAATCCATCCATGAGTGATATCAATCCATCTTCTCTTTTTCCTTCATTATTTTCCAATGAGAGGTTTCACCAACTATTTTCTTCTCCAGAGCATTAGTGGAATTTCCCCAGCATTGGGAATCTAATTGCATATCATTTCCAAGACATTAAATAAAGAATCTATATTTCAGTGTTGCTACATTGATGTGTTGAAGCGTCACCACACTATTTCATTTAGAGAAGAAAACAGTATTCCCCGTCGAGGCATCACAATGACGCTGCGACACTACAAACTGTAAAAAGGATTAGAATAAACAATTTAAGTTCATTTTAATCTCCTTTAAAACGCCCAAAAATTATCTTTCCTAGTCAACCCACACTTGTCGATGTTAGGCCCTACCTAAGGTAAATGAACTATTCTGAACGCAATGGTTCCATTGGATTATGGATCCATGTACCCGTTTAGATGTTATTTAATTTACAAAATAAACAAACTGTTCATTTTAATTATAAACTGAACAATATTCAGTGATTTGTTCTGGGGACATGATGCCTTTGAATCTCATTAAGTCTCAGTTCATGGTTTCATAAATGTTTCTCAATAATTTATAAAATAAATCTGAGGAAAAGTTGAATCATTAAATTATATATATATTCATTCATATTCAAAAAATTGTAATTTTTTAATAATTTTTTCACCATTATCATTATAATTATCATTTACAATAATATTCAAATTTTTAAACCATAAAATGAAATTTTAAATACTATAATATTAAAAAGAATTATATAAAATTTAATAATTATTTTATAAATGAAAATTCAATTTTTTGGAAAATTATTCTTTATGATATTACATGTGGTATGTATAAGCAGTTTTTAAAAAAGACGATTTCTAAGAGAATGACTTGTGTTTAAGGGTAGAATTTTAAATAAAAATGATTCCAATAAATTGAAAATAATAATTCTCACTAAAATATAATTTATTTACCAATATAATAGATTAAAAACACCATGTCAATGTTTTAGAATTAATTAAATAAATGATCTAAACAATAGTTTTCATTAAAAATATAAATTTCTTACAAAATGATAATAATTGGTTTAGAATTTATATATATTATTTTAGAATTCATTATTATACATTTTAATACAGAATTTAATAGGTAGAGGTTTCAAAAACATCAGATTTATTTATATAAATTTATTTCTAAATGTGATTTCATTAATAAAATTAATATTTTGTTATTCTTATGAGCCACACGGGTGAATGATGACTATTCATTCACATCACAGAAGAATGTTTCATCTCCAAAGATTCTCAAGAAAGTGATTATCTAACATATTTTTTCAAACATAGATGAAATTCTAAAAAAGAACTGAAACCTTTATAATCTCCATTATTGTATGGATTTTCATAATGAATAGTGAGAAGCCTTGGGTGTTTGACAATTTATTATAGATAATCTCTATTTCATGGGATTTCTATAATTAGAAGATGACCACCATATGACATTACATTTTAAAATCATCTTTCCATATAAATATGTAAAGGTAAAATCAAGGTTCATTTTCTCAATTCTTATGAAATAATGTGTAATTATTATTCATGATTGGGATCCATCCATAAACCCCTTTGAAGATCATCACTCTTTTTCCATGGTTCAGGATATAATTTTTTAACTCTGTTTGTTTTAAAATAATATTTTGACTAAAAAAATGATCATATTTGATTGGTATCCCAAAAAATGGATAAGGATCACAGTGAACCAAGATTCTGGTAGTATGCAAAGATTTTATTTAGGTTGATTTATCATCACCCCTGATTCATCATGTAGTTTTATCTACTACTGGTCAAAACATTAATTTGAATTTAGATTGGGATAAAATGCCACATTTTGTGATTTTAAAATACCTTCTTATAATAGTTTGATAATTTTTAATGGAATAGAATGTGTTCTATAGGAAATATTTGTGTCCATGAAGAAGATTATTGTCGTAGGAGAATATAGATTCAAATAAATAATGGAAATAATGTTTCTTAAACTTATGATTCTAATATAAATCATTTTATTATTGATGAAATGAAGAATTTTGGAGGACTATATGATGACACCTCTAATGGTTTGGATTTAAATCTACATATATCATTAGAATTTGATGAACATTATGATCATAGAATCATACAGTTCAATGATTCTTTCCTGGGAAGCTCAAGGAAACCATTAGGGGATGAGAAGAAGTAAATAATAATACCAGGTAAATGGTAAAAAAGTATCAGCTATAAAAACCAAATAATATTCTATAAGAAAATGATAGTGATTAACATGAAAAATCAGATACCCAATTGGACACATGCAAATTTTATATCAATGATGATGATCCATTCAAAGGAAATAATTATGATTATAATAAGAAGGGGGGAAATATTATCCCTATAGTTCCACCATGTTTGAGAAACAAATGAAAAATGTAGTATTTTATTAATCTTTTTGACAAAATAAATAATAATCTCATAGGGATTATTGAATTCATAAAATATTAATGGTTACAAGATCCTCTAGTGTTGGGTAAATACTATTTCTAATTTTATCTAATGATGATGTCAAAGAAAAAAGAAGGTTGTTTTTGACCTACTATATAACCTTTATGAGTAATAATAAATTTTTCTAAGGATCGTTAATATTTTTTTTTTCAAATATACAAATATGGATTGATCAGTCTTGATAATTATAATCATACATGGGATCTTAAGATCTCCAAAATCAATAAAGGGATAAAATTCAATAAAAATCTATATTTCAACGCACATACATGGGAATTTTCATTCTTATATATATAAGGGTGTCTCAAATATTATCTTATTTAGTATATATATTCTCTAATGGTAACTATGTGAATTCTATTCTCTGAACATTGTTTCCACTATGGATAATTTGAGCCAATAGGATACTGAATTCTAGATATATGATTCATTTTATCTCTCTTTGTATATAGTATAATGTTCATATAGAATCCATGTTTAATAATCAATACTCTTCTTGGGATTCATTCATATAGCACAGATAAGTATGGTTCACAACACTGATCTATCTAAAAGTGTTGTGGGTAATTCTCTAGTAGATTGATAAATATAGGTAAGATGTTTATCTTATAGTGGAAGTGATCTTTATCCACCACCCATTTCATCATTTCTCCTGGGTACTTTTTACCATGTAATCATTGAAATATTATTATTCTCATTTTTAATATTTTTTTAATTCATGGATTTTATTATCCTAATCCACAAATGAATCTATTTGATAAATTAATTTTAAAAAATCTCACAACTTTATCCTAATATAATTTTAAATTTGAATAATTCAAAAATTAATTTTACATTTCCAAATTTAGATTCTAAAATTTTTAATTTTTCTTTTTCTAATAAACTAATAAATATATATACAACTTTTTATTTAAAATATCTATTTCATTATTAACCCATATTATTTTGTTATGTTCTCATGGTCGAATATTTTAAATTCTTTCCTGCTTATTTATTATTATATTTATTAAAAATTTATTATTAATGTAATTTTGTTTTTATATTAGTTGTATTATGTGAAAAAGTCATAGATAATATTATTTATTTTTAAGAATAAAAAATAGAGATATTCTAAATGGGTTTAGCTGTATGATGTCATGGGACAACACCTCATTAATCATGTTTTTTGGTATCATATGAAATCTAATTAGTTTGGAATCAAATATAAGAATTTTGGTTTTTTGAATAAATATATTTTTCGAATAAATTAATATGATAAGATCTTGTAGACTCATTATTGGATGGTATAATCTTCAAGTCATTTATTGGATTGGTAGTTAAGTTATGTGGAATTAACAATATTTATATATATCTTTTAATTATGGTTTTTATATTATTTTTCCAACAGATGTATTATTATCAGAATATTTCGTGAATTTTCTGGATCCTCTATAGAGATTAGATTGACTCATGCCATCATAATATAAATTATGGAACATATGGGTTTCTGAAAGGTTTGATGGAGGATCCTTAGATGAATTATTGTTTACATCAATATTTATGTTTTTTGATGCATGTGGTTTATTTAAAATATATGACAGTCTCATTTTTAATTTGTAATTTTAAAATGTTTATTTGATTACAATATAAATATATATGAAATTTAGTGGATTTATGATGAGGTTTTGAAATACTATTTTAAAATAGAAAAAAGTTATTTTTTAATGATTGTATGATTAAATTTGGACAAGGGCCCAAGTGAGTAAAATAGATTGTAATTAATTTTTGAAATTCGTTGATTATTGGACCAGTACATGGTTTCTAAAATAAATCTAGACGGGGTGGTTGTTTTATATAATTTAAATTCATGTGGGAGATGCCCTATTTTCCTATGATTGTGTGCTAATTATGATTCTATTTTTTAACTGATTGTTGATTATGTATATTCATAAGGATTCATGTAATGTTTTTTTGGAATGTTATATTCAACAATTCGTATCAAAGTAGGGGGTAAATTCAAGTAGATTTGGATGAACACTTAATTTGTGGATATGGTTTTGAAGGCCCCATTAGATGCCTTATGTGAGAGACTAGCTCATTAGGGTATAGAACCATATGGATGGGTTTGTATGCTATAATATGGGTTTGGATTCCTAAGTTTTATTCATTTTATGTGTAGAAAATATGATTATGATAGAAGATAGATTTTGGAATGGGATAGGGTGCTACTTCTAAGAATCACCAAAGTGAGATATTATTGGTGTCAATTATATAACATGGTTCCCTCATTATTCATGAAGTATTTTACAATCATGAGTGTAATTGTTTTTATTTAACCCCATTATAATCTCCCAAGTGATATGGAATGGTAAATAAATATCACAATTGAGATACTAGTGGTTAAACCACCATGCATTAGATGTGACAAAGAACATGAAATGATACAGGTTTAGTGGATAGATTAACTTGGGTGAGATAGATTTTAGGTTTCCATGTTATATGGGATTAGGAAACTTGGTTTCTATTGTATAAACGTGGTCAATGTTTTTATGTGATTATAGTTATGTAAAAACCGTACCTCAAATTATAATATAGTGTTTGAATATTTATGCAACCTTCTTTTTGTGGGATGGGAAACATAGTATAGTGGTGGGAAATCAAATATAGTAAAACACCTTACCTTGAATCATTAGGTAGGTTATGTAACTTGGTGAGATAATATGGTGAGAGTCTAAAGGTGTGGCTTATTTTGTAGTGTGATGTTTCTCTATTCCATCCATCATTGAGTCCAATCAGGTTGGTTTAGGTGTTTTGTAAGCTGGGTAATCAAATGATGACTTGACTTGTATTCTTTTATATGAATTGTGTTTTTTATTATTATGTGGGTGAGTTTTATGATAACAACTACACTTATTAAATACGTATTTCATTCACATCACTCTTATTACAGTGACACTCAATATTTTTGAGACATTGGAGGCTTCTTCGGGTTCGTTGAACTCACCCCTATCATTGTATGTGTCATAGGTTTCAATATACATACTAAAATATTCTTTTCATCACCTATGATTTAGATATTTCTGGGATATGGACATTCAATATATGTCTATTAGGGTATATAGATCAATGATTCAACAATATGGTTAAGTGAGTTTGTTTAGAGGTTGGTGCATTTTTTCTATTTATTGTTCACATTGTATATTGGCAGTTCTCCAATTTATTAATGTTATGTTAATTTTATGGTTAAACGTTTTGCTTCTACTCTATTATCATTTGATAAATCATACACGATATCTTATATCTTTTTTGTTTTTCACTATGATTGCATGTGTATCTCCCTATTATATACTAACAGTCATTTGGACCTCCCTTTTATAAATGGTCCTTTTTTAATTTTATGTACAATTGGGAATGAAACTTTTGATTTATCTTACAAGGCTCAGTATCCCAATGAGTATGTTAGGAACTAAAACTAGTTGAATACCAATAAAATATTGGGAGGAAATCCTAATTCCATGTAGCATAACAACATCTACTTCATTTGGGAATACATGTTTATGAAATTAATAAATAATATCTAAGAGTATTTTGGGATGGAGTTGTGTAGTTAGATTTTTATTTTGGTTGGGAGGGCTCGATAAATAGACTTAGTGCATGCAAGAACAACATGAAAATTGAATAAAACCCATGTCCATGATTGATATCCAATTTCAGTACTTCGAACTCTAAAATAAGTGAGGCTTTTAACTTGATCAAAATCTCAATATGGGTTGGATGTGACTCCGGATGGGTAATTGTGCCTAACTACGTGTTAGTGATTTATTAATGAATCCTGATAGTTCCATGATAGGGGCATGACCCATGTTTGTATGGATGGATCTATTTGAGAATACCCTCTTGAGAATCTATTATTTATTAAACAAATATATAATATAGTTAGTGATTTCATAAATATACTATAAGTATTTATTTTATTAATATAGATGTTAGGGTCTAGATTGAATAATTTTGGTCTCAACTGTTTTGCCACTATAAAAAAATGTTCTTGGGGTGTTTGATTTTTTAGAAAAAAATACAATTTTATAAGAAAAAACCCTTTTTTCAAATGAAAAATCATATAGTGGAATACGGTGTGTGTAAAATATTTTAATATGTCTATTTTACATGAAAAATCTCATGGAGCTACATATGTGGAAATGGTTTTGGATTTTAATTATTGTTAAAAAATTAAGGAATTTTTTTTAAATTGAATTTGAAAATTGATTTGGGAAATGGAGAAAATATTAAAAAAAAGAACAGGATATATTGTGGATTTTAATGATTTTTGTTTTTTATGAAAAACATTGGACACCAAGTGATGTTTTTAAATTTATTATTATATTTGTTGAGTGTAATTTTATTTGAATTGGGATTTACAAATAATAAATTAGTTTCATGTGAATCAAGTTATCAATATTTTATCTTAGAGAAATCCAAATGGTGGAATTTTTTTTGGTTGAATTTTTTTTTCTTATATATCATGTTTGGATGGGAACCACCATGCATGAATGGATATTTTAGAAATTTTTTGTTTCGATGATGGGAAATAAAATATAATCTCTATGTTGACGGTGTGTTTTTTGTTTATTTTCATAGATCAGAATGAACTAGAGTGTTATGATAATACATTTTAAAAAATTTACATGGATTCTTTAAAGAGATTTTCATGTGTTAATCTCACGGTATAGATGACGAGGATTTGATAGTGTAGCTAGTTTTATGACATTGTATCCATTTATTGGATATCATGATGTGTGTTTGGTTTCATTCAAGACATGTACCACTTGATATATGATTTTCTATTAATGGATACTATGGGTTTTTTACAATTACCTTGAATCAGATATTGGTAATAGATTCTAATGGCAGTAGAACCATTAGCCTTGGGATTATTTCATTGTTTAAACATAATTTTTTTAAGATTAATGTATGTAGTTGAGAACTATCTTGGTTCTTGGTCGTCAGTTTCTCATGATGGAAATTTGGTAGGATGGGTGGTGTTTCCATGTAATTATGTGTTTTAAATGAATGGAATTGGTTAATAGAGATCAGATGTTTTTGTATGGTCTAGTGATGATAATGATGCTCTTGTGTGGGGGAATTTTGTATTAGTCTAGGTTGAAGTACCTTCATGTTGGATGTGTCTTAGTTTAGAGGGACTGATTGGTGGATGGTCCTAGTGGAGTCATAATATTATCCTGAATGTAGATCCTCTTTATATATTCCAATATAAAAAACAATGATTTTTGATTTATATGTGGTTTCGGTTGGATTTCATGAAATTGATTTAGTTTGAGGATCAGTTGGATGTGATCTAAAAGTCAATTACATCAATGGTGTGTTGGTGCTCATGGTTAGAGAGTGAAAATTATATGGGTTTATTAGGTATTCAAAGGTGAAAATATTTAATGACTATTATAAAATGTATTATTATATCTTGGGTGTTTAATTTGATGTGGAGATATGGAAACCACATCTGGAGTGTAATTTCTTATATAGATGAGGTGTTTTTTTAATCCAATTATAATTTTTCAAAATGTAATGTGTGTCGATGTTTGGTGTTTGGATTTACATAGTGGAATCATTTTTTGAGATCAATGATGAGATGTGGTGGGTTAGACATGAATTGAGGACTGATAGAGGTCACGATACAAGTTTGGATAACGAGTAAATTCTCTCATATAAAAAAGTGTTATGGTGTGGTGTTTATAATGAAAATAATTTTTAAAAGAAATAATTTTTAGAATAAATTCAATTTTTTTGCAAGGGGTTTTTTTGGGAATCATCTATCGGATTTGGATTCTATGTGTTTGGATTACTATAAAAGGTTTTCTTTCATGTCATTTGGGGATTTACAGATTCTTTAGTGGCCTTTAGTGTAATATGGAGTGGTGGTTGGGTGTTAAAGCTCATAAAACATGTATTATAAAAAATCATGGAATGAAATGCAGTGGTTATGTCATGAATGATCTTTCATTGGGTTCTTTTATGCCATGAAATTAATTACCTAAAAATATGATTAAAACCTCATACCATTCATGATGTGACTCAAGGAATGCACAATGAATTTATTATTGTATTTGGATGTTCGATTCACTAGATGGGGAATCACAACATGAACTTATTATTCACATTGGGAACCATTATTAATATGACCATTTTCAAGGGAATTCATCTAATATTTTGACATCCTATTTAAGCACTAATATCATGTTCCCCCATTGTTTTTCAATTTAATGCAGATGTATAGACCTATTAAGATCTATTTTTCCCCACCGTTAGGTTCCCTCCTTTTTAGGTCATTTTGGGGTGTTTTATTGGGTAAATTTTAGTTGAGGCCCCTCTTTTTCCCTCTATTTTCTCCCAAATTGGTTTTACATGATATTGGTTAGGGGGTAGGGTTATTGAGGAATGATTTTACCATACCATAGTGAAATTTAATTCATTGATGGTTCTTTCAACTGTTTCTCATAAAGGAGCTGCCATGAGGATTTATTTATGTCATCATTCATTAGTCATCTAGAGACAAGTTTTTCCATGGATTTATTTATGGTTTATAATAAATTTCTGATAAATAGGATGTTGATTCTTCATTAGATTTTGATATTTTTATGTTTTAGGTTTAATAGAATATATAAACCTCATTCCTTAAGGTTTCAAGTTGGTAGATATTATCAGTGAATTTTCCATTAGATATTCAATTTGGGGTTTTAATTTTTAAATTAAATTGTAGTACATATTAATAAGATAGGGGTTTATGGACTCAGTAGGGGTTGGTATGATCCTGAGATCCATTAGTGAAATGTCGTTTGAGGTAGTTTTCATATAAATTATTTGAGTCTCTTATTCAATTTTTGATTTTATATTTGTGTTTTATAACATTTATTATTTTCTATACATTTCATGACAAATGTGTTTCCTCTATAGGGTTGGGATGGAATTGTATCATCCTAATAGTCAACATGGACAAAAAATCCTACTAAACTGTATTATGGTGCTATCTTGGTTGAATGATTATTGAATTTCTTATTTGTGGTTTTTTGGAAAGCAATGGGTTTCAAATTAAAAATGGTTTCTTTTAGAAAAGTTTATTTTGAGATAAATATTTGACTAAAATAGTTGATTAATGTAAATTTATTGGTTTAAAAAAAGGAAATTAAAATTTTATTATAAAGTGAAAAGAATGTTTTTCAAAATATTTTTTGGGGATTACACATGGTCCTAACATGATTAAAAAACCATGTGATTCCATTTTAAAATGATTCAAATATAGTGTTTTGATTTGGATTCCAAGGAAAACCCTAATTTTTTTATGTTTCCCCCCATTTTCCCTCATGTGTGTGGTTCCTAATTTTAAAAATCAAGAATAAATATTTTGATTATATTTTGTGACTAATGGAGGATATAGTTGACGTATGATAATGTGTGTTATTTTTTCTAGTGATTTTAATTAGTTAGTTTCAATGTGATATATTTATCTCAAAAATGTGGATCGACCCATAGAGTGTGATTATGGGCTTAAATAACCTTATTGTATTCTTTTTAGAAGAGACTAGGTCCTAAGGTGATTGTAACCATCTATGGGGTTTATGAGATATGATATGGGAAGTGTGCCTTTTGTGTTATTTTCTACATGTGTTGACTGTATGATTTTGATAGTTATGAATTCTAGTGTTGGAAAATGTCTTAAGTATTTTCCCCTCCATGTGTGACATGGAATTAGTGGTACTATTATGATATAGATTCATTATTGTGTTTGAATTCTTTTTTAGTAAACACTGATATAGTGTGTGTTTAGAGAATTTATAATCCCCATGAGATACATGAGATTCTTGGTTCTTATAATGATTGATTCTAGTATAATAAAACTTTTATAACTAATATGGTGTCAAAGAACATGACATAATGGATTTTAAGGGATATACTTTTTTGTGAGATCTTGGAAATATTTTTATACGATGCATGGTTGAAATATAGAGGAACCATTAGTGTGGTGGGGTTAGATTTGTGATCTGATGAGTGTTATGGATAGACCCTTCCATTGCTGAGAGTGTAGTTTTCAGATGTTTATATAACCACCCTTTGTTAGGAAGGTAAGGTAAAGAGATTAGTGTGAGATCAAATATGGATTTTCAATCTACCATATATCTTTATGTTGGGTTTTTAATTTTTGAGGAAGCATTCATAGAGTTTTTTGATGTCATTTGGGTTCTGGTACTTTGTGAATCTCTTCCATCTAGTATAGAGCTGAAGCAGATTGATTTTGGTTCCTTGGTTTCTTTCTTAGAGTAGAATAAATTGACATGTATGCTTGTATGTGCATCATGATTCTTCTTTATAGGTTGGGCTGTTACTTGTGCTTTATTACACTCATAAAATACATATGAAATGCACATTCATTTTATCATAGATTCACTCATTATTGTTAAATAATTGGGGGTTCCACTAAGTCATTTCACTAAACCCTTACCCACAAACATACATCAGTATTAATGATTGTGGGTACACCTTCATTATATATCTCTATATTATTAAAAATATTATTAATTTAATATGTACATGTGGGAAAATTAAAATTAGGTTTTCAGGTTGAGTATTTGGTAGGATGGTTATATGAGTTGGTTTGGAGGATAGTGCATTTTATTTTTAGAAATAATTCAACTTATGAACTAGCGAGTGTTTTATTTATTGATATTTTTATTTTTTTTATTTTTTTTATTTTTATTCTATTGTTCCTCGATTAAGTTTTGATAAATCATATATACTATATTAAATCATTTTATAAAGGAATTTGTGGGTTCATGGGATTCCATTTTTTATATATATTGGTTTTTTATATGTCTGTTATATGAGGGGCTTCCCTAAATTTTAATATATTTAGGAAAGACAATTGGGTTTTATTTTTGATTTAATAGTATCTCCATGATTATTTAGGCCCTTTATTCTATTTAGTATCCTATGGAATATGAATTCATGACTCAGTCCATCTTACAACTTGACACTATTGTCATCAATGTGGTATGGGTATGGGTATTACTAATGAAGAATAAGAAAATTAGTTATGTGTATATGAAATTATATTCTTGGAATAGAGGTTGGTACTCCAATGATGGAATATTGATGAAATAATACAACTAAAAATTACACTAACTAAAAATTGAATGTATTTTATATTAATGTATTGAACGTGAAAGATTTCGAATATTGTATTACTTCCCAATCACTAAAATTAAGAGAAAGTGTATGATTTTTATGTTTGGAGGAGTGATACACAATATGATTCTTTACATTATGTTGTGTAGGATGGTTGAGAGGAATTTTATAAATATTTCAACTTGAGTAACACACCATGATGTCATTGACCGAATGTGAAGATATATGGGTGATTTTCAAAAAATATTATTGTATATAGTCGTATCATTAAATTAAAATTCATGCTATAGTGGAACCTAGGATTATATGAGTCTTTTTAGACATGAATTTCTCATGGAATGATTGTTACAAAATGAAACACATATCGTAGGCTTCATGATGTGACATAATTCCTTGTCAATTCTATAGAACTATAAAAATTAATGCACTAATTTTACACATCAATATTTTTTAGGCCTCATTGAAACCTCATAGCTTGTTGAGAGTAATTAAAGAGAAACTGAATAGTCACACTAATGATCAATAAGATATATCATGGAAAATAGAATCTATAAGATTCAAATTGAAATTTTTATGACTTTATGATAGAATGGTTTCATATTTATATATAAACCTAATAATTACATATCTTATAATATTGATAGAAATCTATTTAGGGAAGATGTAATTCCCCAACCCCAGTTACCTAGAGTCGGTGCTTTATTACATAACATAGGCATGATACAATGAATCATGTCCCAAAAGTCCGATCAATTTAGTATTATTGAAAACACGATACGTACATATGTTCAACATTATAACTTGAAAAGAAATACAAAACTAATTTGTTCTATTGGGAACATCCAATCCTCCTAGATTATGCCTGATAGTCACTCATAACTAACTTCCTCATACCCTGGGAAAATTAAACATAAGAAAGGGGTGACCTCAAATGCTTAGTAAGGGTAAAAAATACAGTAGATGATAACATAATCATTATTCATGGTGAATAATTAAAAACACGTACCTTTACAAATAATAAACATGAACTAATTATGGAAAGAATATGAGATGAGTAAATAATTCCATAATAAAACATATTTATTGGTATTCGACCAGTCAAATAAACACATGAACCATCATTGTTATTTTCTTTATGATAGAATCTATAATGCCAGATATTCTGAAACATGTTGTCAAGGCCTCGTCCAAGACGTCTAAAAATGATTTTGGCCTCTGCCAAAACCATATATCAAATTGGGAAAGGAATCGGCCAATTCCACGAATAATCATCTCATGAGACCTGACGATGTACTGAGGAGCTATAGCAGTCTCCACCCATCACATACGAAGTCCAATACATTCCTCATATCAAAAGTATGAAACATAACATAAAAATTCGTATTAAAACTAGCATACAAAATATCAATACACTAACCATAAACCATGAATTTTATAATATTAACACATCCATAGTCAGACATATCACAAAACCTTCAATACAATATAGAAGACTTGTATCATAATGAATCAACTTCATACATGTTTAGAATCCATCAAAGGATGTTGACATAGTTGAAATGAAAACTATTTGAATGAAATACCTCTTTCTATTTTGTAACCATTTAATAGTCACATAGTTATAAAAGAAATCGTTTATTTTAAAAATATTCTTAGAATCTTCTAAGGAAATATTCGATGATTATATAATGGAAGAAAATAGTTTCACCCTCCGTATAAGTTAAAAACATTCTTACCATAATTTTGTCGAAAAGGTCATAATGTACCTTGATTGGAAAATGACAGAATGATTCCATTCGAAACATATATAGTCAAATAAAGGTATAAATGAGTTTAACCTATAGTCTAGAGAATAGTAAATATATTTTTATATACATTTTAAAGAAAACAAGGATGTGGATGGTAAAAAGGTCCCGGTAGATACTTACATAAAAACAACATTGGATAATAATGAGATTGTGAAATTAACCATTACCTTGTACTTTTTCTTGGTCGAGGGTATGTTAACCTCCAGTATAATAATTAAATCATTGTTATTAAATTATACAATAAATATAAACATAAATATGATATCATATATGATCCTCTAATATTTATTTGTTAATAATATTTCAGTAGTTGCATTGTTTCTGGTGTTAACTTATTCATTTTCCTTTATATGCTTGGTTGTGTAATCCATGTTTTTAATTGGTAGAATGTATTTGATTCATATACAGAATGATATTATGTTCATAAAAATTATTTGTAGTCATCAAATGTAATTAATTCTTGAATGGTTAAGATGGGGATATTAATCTCACCGCGTTCGTGGTCACGGTAATCCCTACATACGCATAAGTGATAATATCATTATATTGACTAAGAAATTGTATGTAATTGGATGTTATATCATATATAATGAATCATTAACATGTTATATTTATTATTTACATTATTTATACTCATTATTATACCCATACAAATAATTAAGTGTTTGAATAACAAACTACACCACAACATAGAGATGGTAATCCGTACGTACGCACGTATGGTGACCTTTTCATTTATAAGATGGATAGAATAACGAATATGGTTTTACCAAATTTATAATAAAATCATAGTTTTTAGAAGGTAATAGATTTATTATTTTGGTATGGAAACAACAATAAAAGAGGATGTGGAAGAAGAAAAGAACCTGAAACATGTGATGAAATAGTTACCTCTTCTACGTGTTCTTCCTTTTGATTGGATCAAAAGGGTTGCATATGTTGGATTTATGTACAATGAAAGGCTTATAGGATTAAGGAATGAATTTTGGGAGGATATTGGGGATATGGTTGGCCTATTAAAATCGATATGGAGGTGTTATTTTGAGAGAATGGATGTTTCATTTTATAATATAGGTGAGGGTCACTTTAGGAAAAGCTTGAAATATTATTTTATAATAAAATAACTTTTGGCTTCTAATAGCTCAAAAATGATTTATTTAGAGTATATTCTGGGGATGGGTGGAAAATATATCATCCAATAGGTTTTAGACTTGTTTATGTAACCATATTAACATTATCATTTAGATTTAACTCTTAGTTAAATAGTTTGACATTTTCCATGTGTCTTTGTATTTTTATATTATATGGTTAATAAACATAAACTAAGCTGCCAAGTGAACCCAAGTGGACAATTATTAATATATATATCCGTATCTATGTAGTTTGGTAGAATATTATATTTTTATGAATATTATATCAATTAATAATATAGTATATGTTTAATAACTCAATTATGTCAATTTTGACACTATTTAGTATTTGATTTTTTTGAAAGCCGTTAAAACTTTATCACTTTGAATAAAATTTATTTAACCAACCCTATGATCTCATATTAACCTATAAAATTAGTTTAATTCATCAATATTCTTGTATTTTTATTTATTTGGATATTTATAATATCAATTATTTTAATATTTCATTAATAATGTAATTAATGCATCATCATTGTTTCATAAGTAAATTAAATTATATAATGTATAAATTTTTTAAATAAAATACCATTATGTAGGAACTTTTTTTATATTTTTAATTAATATTTATAGTTGAATTTATATTGTGTGTAACCCAATATTAAAAATAATATAGTTATTAAACATTGAATTTAAATCTTTTAACTCTTCTATAAATAAAATATTAATAAATGACCTAATATAATCCAAGTGGACCAAATGGGGTCATTTTTTATTCCTATGTTTTTTTTGGTCAAAATATACTTATCCAATAGAATTAAGACATGTGTTAGGGTAATTATGATATCATTTTTACCCTTAATTACCAAATTTACTTTTAACCAAGGTAAATAAAAGTCAAAAGTTACTATTCACCAGAATTTATAAAATGACACCAATGAATTAACATGAAGTTATATAGGTAATATGTACCTATTTTTACGTAAACTAAATTTAAATAAAAAAATAACTGTATAAATAAAATTTCGGTTTTAACCAATAACGCAGTGTTTTTCACTATTCATCAAAAATTGAATGTTTTCAGAAAAATAAGAAAAATTCACCCCTAAGATAATTTTTCTATTCATAATTCAGAAAAGAATTCAATTTTGAAAATTAATATTTATGAAATTTAAAAAATGGGTATTACTATTCATAATGGCTAGTTTGATTGGTCGTAGTCTGTTAGAATCTCGAAGTTTCGTACAATGCAATCTATTGCATTATTCAAAGGGAAACATACCGTGGAGGTTTGAAATGTTAAATTCTTCCTTCAATAAATTAATTTTGTCCTCAAAATTATTTGAATACTACCACAAAAAAATATTTGGATGGTTCTTTGTCATATGTTCCTCTACTTCCCAGATTTCCTCTTCCATCTTGTGGTTTTTCCAAAGAACTTTTACCAGACGAGTCATTCGGTTTCTCAGCACTTGTTCCCTAGTATCAATAATTTTGAAAAGCTCTTCACAATATGACAGATCAGGTTCCTATTCAATTCTTCATAGGTGAGTACATGTGTTGGTTCAGGCATGTATTTTCTCAACAATGATACGTGGAACACATCATGAACTTTGGAGAGACTTGGAGGCATTTCCAAACAATAAGCTACGACTCCAATACGTTCTAGAATTTTGAAAGGTTCGATGTACCTGGGACTCAATTTACCCTTCTTACCGAAATGTATAACTCCCTTCCATGGAGATACATTAAAAAAACATGGTCTCCTTATTGATATTCCAAAACCTTCCTTTATTTATCGGTATAGAACTTTTTCTTAATTTGGGATGCTTTGATGTGGGTTTGGATAATCTTTACTTTTTCCATTGTTTCCTCAACAAGTTCTGGGCCTATAAGTTTTATTTCACCAACATCATCCAAACATGTTGGTGTGGGACATCTATTTCCATATAACTCTTCATATGGTGCCATCTAAATACATGAAAGGAAGATATTGTTATAGAAAAATTATACCAGAGGTAAATATTGTTCTCACATACCGTGAAAGTCAAGTTATAAAGATCTCAACATGTCTTCTAAGGTATGAATAGTCTATTCTGATTGTCTATCAGTTTGAGGGTGGTAGGCAGTGCTCAAACGATGTTCAATATTTAGGTATTTCTGAAGTCTTTTCCAGAATCATGATTTAAAATGGGGATCATGATCAGAAACAATCTATGGGAGTACTAGATGACGTCTTACAACTTCATTAATATATAGTCTTCCTAATCGTTCAAGTGGTAAATATTATCTAATAGAAATAAAATGTGCAGACTTGGTATGATGATCATCAATGACCCCTATTTCATCATTCCTTCTAGAAGTATTTGGTAGCCCCATGACAAAGTCTATATTAATATCATCCCATTTCCACTCAGGTATGGGAAAGGGTTTCATGACACCTCCAGGCTGTTGCCTTCTAGCTTTAACTTATTGAAAAACCACACATCATGACACAAATTCACCAATCTCCCTCTTCACGTTTTCCAACCAAAAATGTTCCTTCAATTCTCTATACATACTAGTGATCCCCAAGTGTATTGAGAAGTTGGAGCTATGAGAATCATCAAACAATTTCCTTTTTATATCAGGTATATCGAGAACACAAATAATCTTCCCAAATTCCAAAATTCCATCTTTATATACGAAGTCACTCAATCTCCCATCATTTATAGCTTAAATATTCTTTTGAAACTCCTCATTATCAGTCTAAGAACACTTTATCCTTTCTAGTAAAGTTGTTTTATCAACCATTTAAAAAATTATTTATGTTTATCCTTCCATGGTTATTTCCATATCCATCTTTACAAGATCCATGAAAATAGGATCCCTTTAATCTCCCATCTTGTACAAAACTCCATGGTCATTTGTACTCAAAGCATATGCCACCTTATTTGTCTTCCCATGGTGGTAGGGTATAGTTCAATCTTAATACTTGAGTAGTTCAATCCCTCATATTTTCAACATGTTGAATTCTTTCTGGGAAAAAATATAATTCAAACTATTTTTATCATAATAAATATCAAAAATTTCACCATTGAGATAGTGTCTCAATATTTTCATAGAAAATATTACAACTACTAACACAAGATCATGAGTAGTATAGTTTTTCTCATGAATGTTTAGCTGTCCTGATGAATAGGCAATAACTTTATCATTCTTCAAAAGGACACAACCAAATCCTTTTATTGAAGAATCATTGTAAATAACAAACCGATCATTCCCCTATAGTAGAGTCAATATCGGAGCATTAACTAATATTTTATTTAGTTATTAAAAACATTCTTCACACTATTTTGTCCAAACAAATTTAACCCATTTACATTTGAGCTTGGTTAATGTGTTATCCAATAAGGAAAAATTCTGTATGAAACGTCGAAAATAACCTACTAAAACAATAAAACTGCAAACCTCAGTTATACTCTTCGGTGTTGGCCATTCATGGAATGCCTTGGTCTTTTAAGGATCAATAGAGTTTCTATCCTTAGAGACAACATAGCTAAGAAAATAAATGTCCTGAACCCAGAATTCACACTTCTTAAACATCCCCTATAATTCATTTTTCTAAGAGTCTTTAGAATAATGCGCAAGGGATATTCATGATATTTGTTTCTTTTGCAGTATATCAAGATATCATCAATAAAAAACACTACCATATCATCAAGATATTCCTAGAAAACTCTATTCATTAGATCCATGAAGACATAGGGTGCATTATTCAATCCAAATGACATTATTCTAAACTCGTAATGCCCGTACCTGGTTCAAAATTTTGTTTTTGGAATGTCTTGCTTCTTCAAAGACAACTGATGACATCTAAATCGAAGTTCAATCTTTGAGAAATATTGATCTTTAAGAATTTGGTTGAATAAATCATCAATGCGATGTAGGGGATACATACTCTTTATTTTTATAGAATTGATCTCCCTGTAGCCATTGTACAATCTCATAGATCTATTTTTATTCTTATCAAAAAGGAAATGGGATACCCATGGAGAAACACTATGTAGAATAAATCCCTTATTACTCAATTCTTCTTGTTTTTTCTTTAGTTCCACTAATTCCACAATGGCCATTCTATAATGTGTATTCAATATGGGCCTTGAAATAGGAATTAAATCAATCGAAAACTCAATTTCTGATTATGTAGAATGTCTAGGAAAATCTTCTAGAAACAAATCAACATATTCTTGCACAATAAGTACTTCCTCTATTCGAACATTCTTTTCCACGCCCTTAATTTTTTCATTCTCATCCTCCCCAATAATTGAATTTAGTATAGATACTAGGGGTGGATCTAGATTAGAATCAGATGGTGACATTTCTACTCTAAAGATAATGTAATCCTTATCATCATTGAGAATTCTAACATCCTTCTTCTTATAATAAATTTTCACATCATGGCCCAAAATCCAATTCATACAAAAGATTATATCAAATTCATTCATGGGTATGACATTTAGATTCACGGATAAATATCATTTATATATATTAATTGGGACTAATTCACAAAAATTTGTTGCAAGGATACTTCCCTTAGGGGTTTTTATTGACAACTCCCTTGTTAAATCAAATTGGAAGTATCTAATGTTTTTATCCAACTCAGAAGATATGAAACAATGCAATGTTATAGAATCAAATAAAGCATTGGCTAAACATGAGGAAACCATTAAATTACCTACCACCATGTCTTTTAGTGATCCAATCTTACCAGTAGTGATCACATAAGCTTGGCTTGATCCCTTGGCATTTTATGAGGTATGTTTCCATGACACATAAGACATTCATTTTCATAATTTCCCATGTCCCTACAATTGTAGCATTGAACATTCATACCTTCTTTCTTCCCCTTCCAATAACTAGAAAGATGATATTTTCTATCCACATTATTAGCATAGTCATCTTCCTTTTAGACAGTCACCAAGGATCTTCCTTCCATAATTATCACAGGGTGGAAATTCAACTCTTCCCTTCTTCCATGTTTATTTATTTCCTTTCCCGGAGTGTTCAACAGTTCTCTTCTTCTCTTTCTTTTCTTTAATGTTTTATGACATATAGAATTAATTTTCTATCATGATAGCACATGAGACAATATATTCATATGAGAGAAGGATTGTGTGGCTAATGCTCTATGGAGAAATGGTTTTGTTTAATCAATGAAATGATAAATCTTACTTCTTGGGTTATGTATATAATCTGCAGTATGCCTTGATAACCATGTAATGTTAGCAACACACTTTGCGACATTCTCACCCTCATTTTTTCTCATACATTGAAATTGTCTTTCCATATCTACTCGATGGTCATGAGAAAAGAATTTTTCTAAGAAAATCCCTTTAAACTCCCTCCATTACATGTTTTATACTTCTTTATCTTCCATTGTGTTTTGAATCAATGATCACCATTGATCTGTGTCTCTCATGAGGTGATAAACTGCCATGAAACCTTTTTTCCCATTTGCTACATCCCAAAGAATGAAATATTTTCTCTAAGGAACTTATCCATTTCTCAAAAACTAACATATTTTTACTACCATTAAATATTGGTGGTTGTTGCCTCTTAAAGCGGTCTAACATTAATCTTATGCATTTTGGATCGGGTTGCTCCATACGGGTAAGGTTATTATTCATAACCTCAGGGAGTTTTCCCAGTATTGTGATGAGATAATCATCACCAGTTGCATCACCATATCCACAATAATTATCTAGAGTAGGAGGGAAAACCCTACATGGATTAGGTGTGTTGATGTGGTTTCCATTCCATCCAATAGAACCATTTCTAAAAAATGGCATACAGTAGATTATTTTATGAATCGTATTACATAATTCAGATTCTATAAAACACTTAACATAAATTGAACAGTTTATTGATATAATCCATAATCATAAAAAAAATTAGGTGGTATATACTCATAAATCATTCATAATGGGTTTTAAATAAAATGAGAATTATCCTAAGCATATCCCCCAGGAGTTTCATAACCAATAGTGCAATAATTCATGTTGTCATACACCAGTTCCCATTCGAGTCTAGCTCAAAGAGGTGTTTTTAGGTTTTAGCACTAGGTACATCTATGCTAGAGCCACCTCTTCCTACTCATATCCAGACAGGGATTTATTTATTGTAATGATCCCAAAATCTCTACATAAAAAAATTCTATGATGTTATTCTATACTAATCCTCTAAGTCTATCTAAGGGTAATGATCTCTAATCATCGCTTTTCTAAATCTAGATTCCATGGTTTATACTAAACTACCTCTAATATCAACTGTAACGCCCCGACCCCAGTTACCAAGAGACAGTTCTTTATTAAATAACATTGGGATGATATATGGAATCATGTCCCAAAAGACCGATCTGGTTAGTATTATTGAAAACAAGATACATACACAAGTTCTTCATTACAACATGAAAAAAATACAACACCAATTTATTCCATTAGAAACGTCCAATCCTCGTAGATTATTCTAGTAAGTCACTCATAAATAACTTCTTCATATCTTGGGAATATGAAACATAAAAAAGGGGTGAGTTCAAATGCAGAGTAAGGGTAAGAAATACAGCGGAAGATAACATAAACATTAGGAATGGTGAATAATTAAAACACATGACTTTACAAATAATAAACACAAAAACATTGTGGCATGAATATGAGATGAGTAAATAATTCCATAATAAAACATAGTCATGGGTATTCTACTAGTCGAATAACCACATGAACCATCGTTATTATTTTCATAATGAGGGAATGTAAAATGTCAGACATTTTGAAACATCTTGTCAAGGCCTCGACCAAGACGTCTAAAAATGACTTAGGCCTCGTCCAAAACCATATATAAAATTGGGAAAGGCCTTGGAAATTCCACATCTAATTATCTCACGAGACCTACTGATGCACTGAGGATCTATAGAGGGATCCACCCATCACATACTAAGTCCAATACATTCCTCGTATGAAATGGTTGAAACATGACATAAACATTCATATGAAAAATAGCATAAAAAATGTCAATACTTTAACCATAAACTATGAATGGCATAAAAATAACACATCCACAGTAAAAAATATCTCAAAACCTTCAATACTATATGGATAATTTGTATCATAATTAATCAACTTCAAACATGATTAAAATCCATCAAAAGATGTTGACATAGATGAAATGAAAACTACTTGAATAAATATCTCTTTATATTTTGAAATAATTTAAGAGTCACATAATGATAAAATAAAACATTAATTTGGAAAATATTCTTATAATATTGTAAGGGAAGCTTTGATGATGTTATAATGACAGAAAATAGTTGCACCCACTGTATATGTTAAAAAACATTCTTACCTTAATTTTGTCGAAAAGGTCATAAAGTCCATTATTTGGAAAATGAAAAAAAAAAGATTCCTTTTAAAACATATATGGTAAAATATGGGTATAAATGAATTTAACCCATAGTCTATTAAATCCTAAAAATGTTTTGAAATACATTTTTATGAATACATGGATGTGGATGATAAATAGGTCCCAGAAGATACTTACATAAAAACAACCTCGGATAATAAAGAGATTGTGAAATTAACCCTTACCTTGTACATTTCCCTAGTAAATGGTACGTTAAAATAATGTAAAATAGTTAAATAATTTTTATTAAATTATAAAATAACTATATAAAAAATATGATATAATATATGATCCTTTAATATTGCTTTGTTAATAATATTTCAATAGTATCATCATTTTGGGTGTTAACTGATTCATTTTCTATTATATTATTGGCTACGTAAGCCATTTTTGTTATGGATATGATGTATTTGATTCATATAAAGAATGATGTTATGTTAATAAACATTTTTTTAGACATAAAATGAAAATTATTCTTCAATGGTTAGGATGGGGAAATGAATCTCATCACGTTCGTGGAGACGGTAATCCGTACGTACGCACGAGTGACAATATCATTATATTGATGGAGAAATCATATTTAATTGGTTGGTATATCATATATAAAGAATAATTAAAATTATATATTTATTATTTACATTATTTATACTCATTATTATACCCATCCAAATAATGAAGTTTTTGAATAACAAACTACACCACGACGTGGAGACGGCAATCCGTACGCACGCACGTATGGTGAATTTGTTATTTATAGGATGGATAGAATAACGAATATGGTTGTACCATATTTATAATAACATCATAGTGTGTAGAAGGTACTGTATTTATTATTTTGGTATGGAAACAACAAATAATGGGGAAGTGGAAAAAGAAAAGAACTTGAAATAAGTGATGAAATATTTACCTATTCTTCGGGTTCTTTTTTTATTTGATTAAAAGGTCTTTATAGGTTGGATTTATGAGCTATGTAAGGCTTCTAAGATGAAGGGAGGAATGTTGGGAGGATATTTGGGTAGTGTTTGGCTGAGCCAAATGGCTCTAGAGGTGTGATTGTGAGGGAAGGGGAAGTTCTCTTTTATAAGAGAGGTGATGGTCACTTTATGAAAATCTTGAAGTATTATTTTATAATAAAATAATTTTGGGTTTATAATGGCTTAAAAAATATTTATTTAAAGGATAAGCTGGTTATGGGTCTAAAAAATCTAAACCAATAGGTTTTTGACAAGTTTAGGTCACCATATTAACATTATCTTTTAGATTTTACTCGCATATAAAAAGTTTGACATTTACCTTGTCTTTTTGTAATTTAATATTATATGGTTAATAAACATACTATGAACATACAATTAAACCTAAAGTGGTTAATTATTTACATTTATAATTTTATATGTGTATTTTGGCCAAATCATAGATTTTTATTAACATTATATCAATTAATAATATAGTAATTTTTTTAAAACACAATTATGTCAATTTTGACACTATTTAGTATTTTAATTTTTTTTGACAGCCATTAAAACATTATCACTTTGAAAAAAATTTATTTAACTAACCCTAAAATGTAATATTAATGTATAAAATTAATGTAATTTATAATAAGTCTAAATTTACATTTATTTGGATATTTATAATATCAATTATTTTAATATTTCAATAATAAGGAAATTACTGCATCATCATTGAGTCATAAATATATTAAAATATTTAATGCGTAAAAATTGTAAATAAAATACCATTATGTAGAAAATATTTCTATATTTATAATTATTATTTATAAATGAATTTATATAGTGTTTAACCCTATATTAAAAATGGCTTAGCAATTAAACTTTGAATTTAACTATTTTATCTGTTCTTTTAATAAAATAATAATGTCCTAATCAAGTACAAGTAGACAAAATGGGGTAATATTTTCTTCATAAGGATTATTTTGGTCGAATTATACTAATCCAATAGAATTGGGACATGTGTTAGGGTAATTATGATATCATTTTTACCCTTCATTACCCAATTTACTTTTAATCGTGGTAATAAATGTCAAAAGTTACTATTCACAAAAAAATATTTTCATCTTATTGAACCACATTTTATGTACTAATATTTAACATGTATCTCTGAGTTTTTAAATTCAACTCACAGAAGTGGTAAAATTATGTTTTATGAAAATTCGCAAATGCTCATAGGAGGTGGGTAAAAGATGGTAAAAAGGTCAATAAAATTTTTTTATCTCTATAATTATTATAAAATGACTCTAATGAATTACATTGAACTTATATAGGTATTTTTATCTATTTTTACCTAAAATAAATTGAAATAAAATAAATTTTTATTTAAATAAATAGTCGGTTTTAAAGAATAACACCGGGTTTGTCACTATTCAAAAAAATTGAATGTTTTCCGAAAAGTACAATAAAATCACCCTAAGATAATTTCATTTTTTGGAATTCAAAAATGAATTCTATTTTGAAAAATAAAATTTATAAAAGTTTAAAAACTGGGTATTACAATTCATAACAGAAAGTTTGATTAGTCGCAGTATGTTAGAATCTCGAAGTTGCGTACAATGCAAGCAATTGCATTATTCGAAGGGAAACATACTATAGAAGCATGGGGTGTTACAGAAGATATAAAAGAATAAATTAATGTATAATAATTTGTGAGTTAATTATGCATTGAATTTTGAATTTGAAATAGAAATTATTCCTTGGTAAAGAAGAATATTTTTCAAAGAATTTAATTTCAGTTTTTTTGGGAATATATAAATTATAGAGATGTATTACTAATAAAATTGATATTTTATTGATGACCAATTTCTAAATAAGACATGTTTTATGTGAAAATGAATTGTATGTGAATATTATAAAATAATCTCTATTTATAATAAATAATTAGAGTGGAGAAAAAAATCATTGATTATTCAGTATCATAAATACATCTTGTTCATTGAAATAAATAAGAACAAATTTATTCATGAATAATTACCTTACTAAATTTATTTACATCTTTGGAATCACTATTTGCATTAAGATTATTTGATGATAAAATTGATATATCATCTCACAATAAGATGAAAATATATGGAAGTGGAAATTAAGAAGAACATAGAATGCATCATAACATCAATATTGTAAGATGAAGATACAAGAAATATTTGTTCTGTATACTAATTTGGAGGTGGCCTTCATGGGAATAAACAGAAAATATACCTGAATGTTTATAAAATCATATTAGTAATCCTCTTATAATTAGCTAGTGAAAGAGAGGAAGAGGCTATATACATTGGACGATAGTTGTTATCTTCATAAATATTTCAATCCTAATATAGTGAAGTCGTGATTTTTGTTATATCAATTCATTTTTGTTATGTTCTCCTTACATGTAGCCTTTTACAAGTTAAAAAACTAAAATCAATGTGTTTATTCAGGTTTGGAATTCTAATAAATTCTTTGAAATCTTATGTGGGTGATCTTGAGTGAGATGGATGTATTTAATGTTTCAATATTTATCCTTCTAATAAGAAGAAATATCCATATGCGAAGTGAATTAAATAAAAATATTATATCTACCAAATCCCTGATTCTCCGCCACCAAAGGTGGAATGGGTTTTATTATCTGGTTTCAAATACCAATTTTATTATTAATTATACATGATATGTATCATTTTGGATGATTTGACAAATATATGGATCAATCAATTAACTTCATTGTATTTTATACATATTATTTTTCTAAATGGAAAAAATGATTTGAAGTCCGATCAGAAATTATTTATTGCAATCACTCACAATGTTTTATTGCTTAGATAATTTTGATGTCTTCTGAAAATAGATAGTTATATGGATAATAAAATTCTCAATATTTATTCATATGAAACCAAATAATTTTATAATACTCAGGAATATATTTTATTGATGAATCTAGTCCACTAATAGTATTATAATTATATTTAGATTATTCTGAACTAATTTTTTTGTGAATAAGAAAATATGGAAGATGAGAACCATGTTTCTTTTGATAATTTACATGATATAGAACTTTATTCTACTTAGAATTTTATATAACCTGAATTTTATGTTTATATAATAATGAAGAAAATTAAAAATAAGAAAGTAATTAAGAAGTTTAGTATTCTGAATGAGTTAAACAAAATATATTACCTATATATATATATATATCTGAATTTAACAATATATTAATTTTATCCCATAGATCTAAATCATTACATTATTTATCACATAAATGATTAATGGATTATAATGGATTACTGGAAACCATATCTAATAGAAAATATAAATATTTTTTATATAATATATAACAGTAAATATTGGTATTGATAATTGAATAGGAATTATTGAAATATAATGGTCACATGAAATCTTCTTTTGTATTATATTTGGTGGAAAAATTGAAAGTTAATGGTGGAATATAAGGATTTAAGAGAGTTCAACACAAAAATAAATATAAAAATTATGTAAAACATGATATAATTGATGAAAATTTTCATGAGTTTGATTTAGGGATGGAGAAGAGAAATATCATGATGAAAAAATGTATTTTTTGAAAATCATTTCTACTAAGTGGAAGAAGATAAATAATGATGATTTTTATAGAGGAATTTGGTCAGTGAAAAGAAGAATATAAATATATATTCATTATATAAGAAGAATTAGAATACATGATTTTGAAATAAAAAACCAAAATAATTGTATTTAGAATGATATATTTTTAAATTCTTGATGGACATTTAGAGGTCATGTACAGAAAGAATTTAATGAATTGTGATCATAAGAGACCTTCCCATATATCACATCAATTGATAACTATTTAACAGAATAATTTTTTCATTGGTAATTTTCATATTTTTACTAATATTTTTCATATTGATAGATACCACATAAACATACGTTTTAGATATTCCATGATGAGATCTCAGGCTCTTATGATTGTAAGGAGTCTTGGAAATAATTAAGGTGAAATTTGTTCTATTTAAAAATTGATACATGGTGATATGTGATGATAAAGTGTAATAATCTAAAATAATACAACCTTTAACACTAATCCCTTTTTCATAGTAACCATTACAGAGAGAAAATAAGATATTTATTTTCTTTGGATGTTTTTGACAAACAGTTAGTTTGTGTAAAATTAAAATGATGAAAAACATTAAAAAATAGAAATATAAAGGTCAAAAATAAATAACATTAGAGAATTCATTCATGGTCTTAGAAGATTTTAATGACTATATAAAATGGAAATCATTTCACGAACTGAAGGTATTTTACTCACATTAGTCATGTTAGAAAGAGATGAGGTATGCATGACGTTCCAAGATGAATGAATATGTTTCTCTTTTAATCACGGAGAACAATAAAGTGTCATAAATTTGTGCTTTTATCCATCCAAATAAAAATAATTAATTAAATACCAATGTATTTTACCTTGCATTTAGATTGAATAAAGGAAATGAATTTATTGTATGTGTAATAAAGAAAGAAACCGGTAGTAATGGAATTATTCTATCAAAGGAAATAAATAACATTTCATATAATAATAATCAAGGATTTCATGATATAAAAAATAAGAAATATTAACTTAATGGAATTATTGACAACATTACCACTTAGAGAACTAGTGAAAAGAAAAAGGAGATGAATAATAATAAGGAATAGTTTCATGATGAATAATTTAGTTGTGGTTTTGTTACAAGGAATTGCAATAAAAATAATTACAAAGCTGATGGAAGAAAAGATTATCCATGTCATAGCTAGCCAAATTTTGTTTTAACTATGTCCATTCATAGTTGGAAATGGATTGTAGTTTGTTGTTGTTTTCAATACACACTAGTATGATTAGAGAGTATGCAGGGAAATTGACATTACATTAGAATACGGGTACTGTGTTGGAGGTGGTGTCCTTTCTCAGGGTTTTCTATTTTTTGTCCCAAAAAAAAGATGATGGTGCATGCTTCATGGAAGGTATGTTTGGATCCTAATACATATAAAAAATGGTATTGGAATAAGTTTCAAAAGGAATTAGTATTGTTTTTACTGGGTTTTTAAAAAGTTTGAGATTCATAATGGCATGGAGCTTCACAACTGTGAGAAAAAAGACGATGTTTTTTACAACAACGACGTGCATTGTGAGTGCATGATGGGTTAATAGTGTTCTTCACTACTAATAGATTACTTCACATTTGGGATTAATTTCAATATAACTTTAAGAATGAAGGATATTCACAAACATTATTTTTGGAGGATAAAAGAGAAAACATTACATTCTTGAGGTCATCGTGAAAGAAGAATCATATAAATAGGTAGCCACCCCAACATTATTTTACATAAAAAAGAGAAAAATACGAATCAGACTAAGTTTCTGAATGATTAAAGATTGATTAACATCGTATTAATTGTTAGCCTAATCATCTCAACAATAATTTCTTATTATTGAACAGTGTTTATGTATATTAGGAAAACTAGTTCCACCATGTCTGGTTATTCCATAATGATCGAGTGTTCCGTGAAGAACTTTTTATTCACAAAATATGTAAGATTCTTGAAGAGGATTCCTGAAATTTTGTTTTTGAACATATATATTAGGTGAACATTGATTTAATGTGAATTTACTCAGGACTATGATGCTTTCAGAGTCTCAACCAACTCAAGGACAAAGACATATATTCTTTTATACTTGAGTGACCTTAATGTCAACAATACAATAAGATATCTCCCAAAGTAGAGGGTGGGGGGGGGGGTTGATGGATGTCTTATTAGGTTCATAGTGTTTTATCATTAATTTGTTTTTAAAAAAGTGATTATGGGATATATTTACTATTTCAAAACATTTTTATTCCACAAATCGTAGAGATTAGTTGGTTTGGGTATGATCGACACTCTATGGGTGTGTGATCCTTGAACTATCTATTCATATTGAAACAAATAAAACTATTTTTATCACTCTATCTATCTGTGAATGTATTATGATTTAACATTACCATTATATAGTTTTAACAAGTTATTGAAAATTTGGTAACAATATCCATCCTTTTAAATGAAAATGTTCACATGCTGATTGACCCATCCCGTCTCAAGGTGTTCCGGTATCCTACAAGTGGTTTCAGAGGGTATAGGTTGTTAGTGTTAAATATGTCTAGTATTATTTTCATGTACAACTCAATGAATGTAATGATATTTCTATTATTTTATGGAATTTACTTCTAGATTTATTAGAACATGATGATATATCATCTGAGATCCCATATGGTAGAAGTTCTTTTTGAACTAGCATAAGGGATTTATATCATTGGTCTTACAGGACTATCTATGAATAAAACATATAGGAACACGATTTATTTTTATCCCAAATCACATAATACCCTTACATCATCTCTATATGGTCAAATATATATGAAGGTAATGAGTTTAACTTCATCCATGTATATGTGGGAAAACTTCAAAATATATATGAAGGAGATACTAATCTGATGGGGGCCAAACTCAATGTTTTTTCACAAGAGGATTGATGATCTGAAAATAAATACTAATGAAAAAAAGATAAATTTTTAATCAAATTACTGAATTTTTTGTAAAAATTCTAGTACATGATGAAGAAATTAATGGTATTTTCATTATGAAGAAAATATCAAGAAGGGGTCCACCACTATAACATACAATAATGCATACACCTGAGTTAAGGGATCTGTCTATACATTATCTTCATGATACACTATAAAATTTGGAAAATTTTAAATTGAGAGTCAAAATCAAAGAAGTAACAACCCATGTATGCAAGTAAATGAAATTCAAATCCATGGAAAACATGAGACTTTCAAATATAGTTTTGATGAAGATAATGATAAACATAAAGTAATTTCTATTCTTTTTAGGGAAATTCCGTATAGGAAAATTAATTTTTCATGGAATGATTCATATAGCGTACATCCAATATGGTGGAGTTGGGAACATTTCCTATCAGTGCTCAAGGATGTTTGATGATGACAAAAGTGAAGGAGGAAAAAGACGAAGTGTTTCAAAAAATTTCCCAAAATGATACATCAAATCAAGAATGAAATTACAGAGAAATAATTTCATCAATAAAGAATGAAAAAAATGAGAATGTATTTTTAGACGATGAAGAACCATGGTTTAAATTCAAAACCCAGTCATCCACTGTAGATATGGTCAAAATGGTGGATCCATTAAAAGATAAAGATAATTTGTTGATTGGTGTTGAGGATCTCAAGGTGGAGCATGGGGGAGTGATTGATAAGATTCGAGATCAATGAAAAAGAAGCAAGTTGTTGAGATCCATTGTAGAAGAGTCATTAGAGTATGTCTATTAGAATTATGTATATATTGTTTGACTGGATGATGGATAAATATAATAGTCAATAACTCTTTAAATATCAGATGCAGTTGTGTAATTTAATCTCATGATTATGGAGATGGAAAAAGTAATGAATAACCTTACATCTAGAATATAGGATAAGGCTTAGATAGACGAGATACAATAAGTAGAAGTTGTTACTCTATGGGTAAAACTAGAAACTGGATCAAAATCAAGTGAGATAATGAATAAATTTGATTTTTTAAAGATTCTCATATTCATAGCTCTTTGAAAGAGATATATTTTGTTTTGAAGGAGTTAAAAAGTCCTAGAATGATCAGAGATCCACTTGTATGGTAAATAGTTGAATTAGTCATGATGCATAAACCCCAAAGGGTGGAATCAAATTTATACTAAATAAAGGGTAATAGAAAGGTGGACATGTCACAAATTCACCTGATGTCTTAATAATTAAATATATTAATAAATACAAAATAGCACTAAAAAGTATCCTCATGTTTCCAGATATGATCTATAGTCAATCATTTTTACAACAAAAGATGAAATGGGGATGAATATAAACAGTAAGACATTTCCTAATATAAAATTTCAATTATGTGGCTTCAGGGGCCATATTATGTCGTATTTTGAAGAGGCAATGAGTTAACAGAATGGGGAATTTCATAGAATTCAACAAATAAGAATGATATCATATCCTTTATCATATAGAGGAAATAGTTTCTATGGATAATTTTTCAGTTTTCCAACAGTGGTCATTAATCTATTCATTTTAGAGAGAGGAAATGAGTGAACATTAAAAATAGAACTCTGAGAAAAGTCAATACCTGGCTTCTAAGAAAAGTTTCTATCAAAAACATGTATTCACATATAGCAGAACAATATGATCATGATGAACCCATTAATATGTAAATGATATTATAATGGAAATCTATATCATTATCTTAATCAATTATTTCAAAGAAGGAAAATATTAAATCATGAAATCAACCATTATAGAAATTTCTCTAGGAGATACAAATAACTATAGAACCCATATTCATGATCGTGTTTCGTCATCCCATATTAAGAGAAATGATAACTTATTGAAGAATCATAAGAAAACGTTGAGAGAAACGGAGTTTCATCAATGATGGTTCTTTAAAGATAAAATTATGTGGACGTACATAACTAGAAAATGATGTGCTTGTGTAAATTGAAGTTCTCTTTATGGAAGGTTTTCAACACAATATCTCAAGTGTGAGTCAACTCTATTATCCTGTACTAATAGTGAAATTTAATCAAAATGGATACAATATCAAATAAAATAAAGGTATTTCTATCATTAATGGTTTCTTAACATATAGAAATTTATATGAAGTTGATAGCAAAAATAGGATTTGATACTTAACAGTTGAAAAATAAAACGAATTGTGGCATCAACGTTTGGGTCAAATTAATCAAAAACTAATGGAAAGGATATCCAAGATGATGATATTCATTGATATTCATAATCTAATTCATGAACAAGAAATGAAATTTTATTATTGCATGTGTGGAAAAAAGGTTGACAATTAATAATGTCTAAAGAAAAAAAGGCCATGAAATATTCTCTATCTCTTCCTCACAAATGTATGTTTTTTGATAAATGTTAATGGTTCATATAGATGTTGGTAATTCATTATATTAATTTATTATTATGGTAGAATATATTTTGTAATTCTTATAAATAGGCAATATAAAGAGTTTTTTTGCATTAATGTTCATCATCAAATAGATGAGGATGATACTGGCCGCACAATCAAAGATCTATAACATTTTGATGGAGGAGAAAAAATATCCATTGAGTTTGGAAATTAAATGAAGAGTCAGGGAATAAAATATGAGGTTGATGAAGTGATAACCCCAAGTAAAATAGTTTTGTGAATGTATAAATTGATATATGTAAAATATTTATAGAACTTAGCTGATTTAGAGTCATATATCTCATCATTACCGAAAAGTGGTTATTCACGAAGAAGTGTACACTCAAAATCAAACAAGTATTTTATATTGGAGAAACGATGACACCATATGAGTTAAGGTATGTAAGGAATCCATATTTGAAGTTTTTTTATTTTTTTAAATATAAATGTTTCAATTGAAATAAAGAATGTAATTAAGGAAATTATGGTGATACATTAGGAAAATAAATATTCCTTAGATATTAAATCAATATTAAATCCAATAAATGTGAGAATAATCATCTTGAAAAAATTGTGGAAATAAATTATGTTAAGATAATTGAATAAAAATATATTAATACCTCTAAGATCTAACATTATGATTCGATATAAAATAATTAATAGGGTGGAAGAGGGATAGATTAAAATGTTGAAATAGTGGAGGGATTGAAAAATAATTAGGGCTCATAAAATTATGATCACTAAGAGGAATAATAATAACAGTAAACCATTCCAAAATAAACATCATCAAAACCACATTGTAGAAATATAATAGAAAAATTTGATTGATTTAACATCACTAGGGACTAGACCACTCCCATACATATAAGGAGAATGAGTAAGTAAGCACACTCTAGATTCCTATCAATTGGGGAACTAACCTAATTTGAAAATTTAGTGAATTATATGTTATGGGTTGACACCCTAGATGATGAAATGGATCATCATGAACTAAACCATAAATTGTATATTATTATCACACCTAAAAATAAAAATGTGATTAGAAAAAAATGGATTTTTTAAAACAAATATTATTATCATGGAAATGTGATTTTATATAAGAAATGATTAATATATAAGTGTTATTCATAGATTGAAAGAATTGATGTTCAAGAATCATTTTCTCTAGTGGATAGAGTAGAGTCAATGAATCTTTTTCAATACATGGAATGTCAGAGAGATTAGAATGTTTATTTCAAGGTTGTAAAAATGGAAATCTTGAATATAGTTCTTGATGAAAAATGATACATTGAACGACCTTTGGGGTTTCTAATTGGGAATGATGAGACTATTGTTTGATGATTAAAAGAATTTTTATAGTCTGATCTTTTCACCAATATCAAGGTATTCTCAACTCAATTATTATCTAAAGAAACTCAAATTTCAATGAGTTGTTTTCAACCATAATCTGTTTGTGATGAATTATAAGACAATCAATTTATGGTGTTTAAGTATGTGGATTATATTATTTTATGTGGAAGAAGGTAGTGATCTATGAAATAATTTTTTAATACTATTAAATCAGAATATAAAATGTCTATTATTAGTGAATTCAAATAATTTTTAGGGATGTAAGTGATTCAGAAGAAAGAGTAAACCTTCAATTCTTAGAAAATATATTCCAGAAAGTTGATGACGAATTTAAACATTCATTGACAAAATCCACTATTAACTCTGATTATAGTTGAAACAAACATGTAAATCACAAGGATTTTACATATATGTGTCCCATCCTATAAAGAAGAGTCATTAAAAGTTTATTATTCTATACTATAGAATGGAAATATACCTTCTTTTAAACAATATTAGTGGCCCACTTTCGAATTAATATGAAGGAAAAATGTTCTGATTTATTTAAAATAATCATGAGATATATTCAAGTTACTCTCAATTTTTTTATACTTTTCTTCAGGAAGATATAATGAATTATCGACAATTTTGTGATGCTAACTTGGGAAGATATGTTTTGGATATTAAGTCCACATGTATTGAAGAATTCTTCATTGGAAATAAATGTGTGTTCTAATTGGGAAATAATAGGGAAACCACCCCTATTAGTATCGATGAAGTAGAGTATATCTCTGCTATTAAGGTTTCCACATAGCTATTGTGGATGAAGTGACTACTTACTGATATTTGTGATGAGGGGGAAAACATATGGTGAATTATTATGAAAAAAAGGGCATGATATATCTTATTAATTATCCAATTCAACACTCTTATACAAAATAATATTGAAATCAGGTATCACTTCAGAATGGAAAAATTTGAAGAAGGTATGATTATAATGGAGAATGTCAGAACTAATGACCACGTGAATGTCATCCTGACTAAGCCATTGGTATTTATTGTTTTTGAAAAACATAGGTTGTACAAATTTTTTCACCCACCTCCCAATGGATGAGGTGGTTATGTATTATACACAATCTCTATGTGTGTTATCTGTTTTAATCTATTTGTGAATTTGATGTAGGTTTTTGGGGGAGAAACAATCAAGGGAGTTATTTTATGCTCTTAAAGTTAATATAATTGTTTATTGGGTTTATTTACAAAGGGGAGAATGGATAAACATTCGTAAATTCAATATTATAAATGTAACACGGTTGTATATTTTTGAAAAATCCTGAAATTATTATATTAAATGATGATAATTATGTGTTATGAATGTTATGATGTTTTAGGATTCTGAAAAACAATGAAATTATTCTATGAAATGATGATGATTATGTGTTTTGAGGAAATAGTTCAAATTTATCAATGATTATCTTTCATATCATTAAACATTCCAATGAATGAGAGCCCAATTCATGATTCCCCTATTGTATTATACAACAATATTTTCTTATATATACATATATTGACAAATTATTTTTTTCTCACCTTTCCTATTTTGATTGTGGTTGCTTATTTATTTTATTTTTCTATTTATTTCCAAAAAAATAAAGAGGATATTGTTGGTACCAAAGCCCTTTATAGTAAAAAATAGTGTATATTTTGAGTTTTTTTAAATTTTTACTATGATTATCATGAGTTATTCCTGGAATGTGATTTTACAGAACAGTATGGAAACATTATTGATGGTGGTTTCATTTCCTAGTGCTATCCAATTTTTTTGGATCAAAATTAATGGGATGGAGTAAGCTTCACGAAAGGAAGTTTTTTTGGAATTAAATCTTCTAAAAAATAGTAAAGTCATAATTTTCATGATGACATGGTTTAATAAATACTAGTTTTCACTAATGGATGAGCTTCCAAATGGTACGGAGCTTCATAAATGCAGGATGAAAAAATTATGTTCTCGACGACTACTACATGCATCACAAGTTTCTGATGGGTTGATGGTGTTATTTTCACAATGAGAAAGCATAAAGAATTGGTTGAATTTCACTAGATCATCAAGAATGATGGATCTTTGTGAACTTTATTTTAGAGGTTCCTGAAAACCCCACTAGATGCATGAAGCATCATGAAAGTTTGGGCCTATAATAAAGTTGTTACCCCTATTAATTTTACATGTATAGAGAGGGAAAGGAATAATATATATAAAATCATGAATGTTTAGATATTCATGAAGCATGTATCCATTTTTTTCATGAGAATCATGAAATAAATGTCCTAGTCTTGACCAATGTTTAGGTATCTCAAAATATTGAGTTCCATGATGATTTCTAATTCGGTGATGACTTATTGTTTCACAAAGGATGTTTTTATCACGAAGGTGGAGAGATTCGTGAAGGAACTTCACAAATAGTAGTTTTTGATAATCTATTTTAAGTGAATAGTTACTTCAAATGCATCAACTCAGGACAATGTTTCAAGAAGTGTCTCGTGATAGTCAAGTAAAAATACATTAATTCCAGTCTACTAGAGTGACCTTAAATTCATTAAATTAATTAATAATTATCCCAATGTAGTGGGTGAGGGGGAGTAAATAAAAATGTTATAAGGGAGGTAGTGTTAAATCCAAAAAATATTGTAACGGGAGTGAGTCTATAACAGAGTGACAGTGTCTGAAATTTGTATTCAATAACTAGTGATGATTTGGGGAATTTGGTATGATCGACACACTATCTGCATATGCTTCTTAAACTAGCCCTTAGTGGTGGACCATGTAAAACTAATGTTTTTTCTCTATTTGAATGGGAATTTTAATTACTGGACATCAAAATCATATAGTTTTAAGAAGTTCCTACCAATATGTGAATAAGATCTATTGCTTCAAAAGAAAACGTGGCCCCCTGATTCTACCCTCCCCTGAAATGGTGTTCCAGGTTCATACACATTTATCTACTTTCAAATGTTTGTTATCCACCTCCACATTAATTTAATTTCTATAATTTGTTATTTTAGTGATACATTATTAATATATTTATATGATCAAAGTTGTATATTAATTAAAAATACAAGGATTCAAAGTGAAATTGATTATGATTAGATGTTAGTTTTGAGAATGAAATAAAAACATAGATAAAAATTGAGATTCATTTACAGATAAAAAATGAAAGTTATTTCAAGGAAAGACATATTAATAATGTTATATTAATAGTAATGTTAAGAAGACACCATAAAAAATCAATAATAAATACGTTTATTCATTCTTGAATGAAAAATTATATTTGGTAAGGAACCTTATATGAAGGGAAATAGTTTTGAATACCATACATGAGTTTACCAATTGGTATCAAAGTAAATTTTAATCTATATTCATTGTGTCATTCATAAATTTTTTAGTTGAAGTATTTGAATTAATATGTGGGTATTATATTATTTTAGCAACAATTATCATAGGAGAATTTTTTATTATCTATTTATTATAGGATAATTTTTTTCTATGTATATTTTTTTCATGATTTCCATGTTGTTCGGTTACTGTAAGTGGTAATTTTTACGCCCCTAGAACAACCTAACTAGGGGGAGTTTAATCAAGGTGTCAGGTTTTTCATTTATTGATAAGTATCGGGACCCACATTGGTAGGAACTTGTCAAACCTTTTAGATGAAATAGTTCAGAAATTAAACATTCTTATATAGAGTCAGAACACATTAGTTTTACATGGTTCACTACTATGTCCTATTCAAATGAGTATACTCCAATAGTGTTTTAGTCATACCTAAATCCAATAATACACACTATTTATTGTGGAATACATAATTTATGTCATATTCACTATGATCTAGGAACACTACCTTTAATATAATTTAGGGACAACACAATTCCTCTCTAAGAACAATTTAGTCGACTCCCCCTATCCTACTACTGTCGGAGAAGTCTTACCTAGTTTTTGGACAAGAAGGTTGCCTCATAATATAGTAAATTTAATACTTTTCCCATGAATAAAAAAAGTCTATTCTAACATTGTAGACCTATGTTAATGTATTTGAATAAACTATTCACTAATCCTATATGTTCAAAATGGATGTTCGTGATTCTCATTGTGATGTTCAGAGACATCAAGAATCAAACTAACTTCTAAAAGTAAAAAAGTTAACTAGTAATAACATATCACCACTAAAATTATTTTACCAAGATACCTAATCACTAGTCATGAGTAGATTATTCATTTCATGATCCTAAAGTTCACTTCAAATTCCGGATTTGTGATGATCTTTGCCTTCAATAATTCAGATTGATTCATCCTTTTCTCCAAATAGTTTTCATGAAGAATGCTATGGGGATAGCCGCCTATTTATAGGCATGTATCTTCAAGACTATCCAATGTCTCCATTGGCCTTATCTGAAAACATCAATTTTTTTTTAATCTCATCTATTTGCAAAGCACGATAAAAAGTTATATCATTCAAGAGTCACCTCATTGTTTCATAGAATCTACATCATGACATTACACATTCATGAATCTCATTCATTATTAATTAAATATTTATAATTCTCAACCTTCAATAAACTCATTCTTCCTCAAAAATAATGCCTCTACCATATTTGAGAGGATACAATTCTAGAAAACAACCTTTCATGAAGCTTTCTCCTTCTACTGGATTTTGTTAACAAAAAAATGGAAAACACTAGGAAGTGAATAAAACTTAAAAATTATAGAAATATTTAACTGTAATATCACTTTCTTAAAAAAATATATAATCAAACTAGTGTGTATTAAATAAAAACACAAAATGGACTCTATTTGTAGCTGCTAGCTATGAGAGTCCATGGTTCTAACATAATTGTCATTTGATAATAGATATTTTATATGAATAAATGAATATAATATATATCAAAGGGGTGTCAATTTTTTCCCATTAAAAAGTGTTATCAATCGAATCTACATGTGGTATGTCTCATAACCATGTGTATATCTTCATCTTCATTATTTTTTTCTAAAATTGACTATGATCATAGGAATTTTTTTCTATCATTTAAATTTCTCATGTGGTATGAATTTTTATATAAATTATTCAACGATAGAGATATTATAGACTTTCATAGAAAATAAACATGTTTCCTACACTAAATGATTACTCAATATATAGAGACACTAGATTATTATGTATATTATTAAAATGTTTTTGATATAATATCTAATAAAAACAACCTAAAGATCGTGATCCCTAGTGTCTTGTGAAGACTTGGTTTATAATATATAAATGTTAAAATAAACTAAAATATATTTATTTTATTATTATTAATGCGATCTTATATCCTATTTCTCTCTAAAAATGAATTGGATAACCTAGGAAATATATAATCAAAGGGGTGAGCAATCAATCACTATAAGGGAGTAAACATTGAAATAAAGTATAGAAAATGAGCTAGAATGAAAACATTATAACATAAAAGATAACTGTCAAGAATAATATTATAATGGTATAATATAAATAACATGTAATAGTAATACAATGGAAAGATCATAATGTGTAAAAAATGTAAAACATGGCATTAAAATATTTCTAGTCTAACTCCATTGAAAAAATCACTTGGTGGAAAGAGTCCCATCCTGGAATAGGTTTACTCTCTAATCCCTACATAACATCTCAGGGGGCATAATAATTACCCAATTAATTGGATTCATATCTAGGAAAACCCATCATAACATTTAAATACATATGTCTCTAACATGAAGATTAAAACATAAGGCATAAATATAAATATTACCTATGAAAAGAAATGGGTTCTATAATCCTATCTTAGATAATAACCTGTTAGAATATCATAATGGTTTCTCAAAATTTGGGATTAAAATAGATTTTTACAATCATAGATGGAAAATAATCATTATTTATGAAATTGGTTTCCCAATTTAATTGAATATTTGAAAAGAGTGGATAGGTAGCTCTGAAAATGTACATTTTCTGTGAGGTTTTAAGGAAATGGGTAAAGGTCATTTAAAAAGGAAAAAGAATTTTTAATTTTCATAAAAATATTCCTAAATCAAAATAATTTTTATATAATATAATATCAAAATTTAGAATCATATTATGGTAAAAAAATTAATGGAGAGATACTTGAAATGGGGTTAGAGACATAGAATCTCCCTTTAATCAGGTATAATTCTGAAATGAAATTGAGAAGGGAACCTTAAAAACATGAATATCCCCATTCTATTAAGGTTAGTTAAATAAGGAATGTATGTCAGAGAGAGATATATATATATATATATAGAATATTTAAGTGAATAATAAAAAGAGATAGTCAAAGTGATGATAAGAGAGAGAGAAATCAAAAACCAAATCTTCAGTGGTTCTAAGAGATCCCTTAGCTAAGAATCCAGAATTATTCTGCACATGAAAAAAAATTATATAATAAAATTATCTTAATTAAATTATTAATTTAATATCATTCCCAAAAAATATCTGCTTCGTAATATATATATTTTTTATTTAAAAAATTTAAATGGGAGAAAAGTTTAAATTTCATTGATCTTATGGAGTTCATTTCATGTTTCCAGGGTTAGATAACTTGATGATAATTAATGTGATTCTTTTAAATTCTTAAAACAACACTATAAGTCAAATTAAAATATATTAATTACATTTTATGTATTTAAATAAACCCGTACACCCTTATTTGTTTCAATTTAAGGTGGATTTATTTATAAAATTTTAATGTTATATGGTTAGCCTAATTTGTCACCATTATAGACTATCAAAAACTAGATTCATTTTATATATGGCCATATATTCATTCCATAATTTTAAAATCATATATAGTATATATTTTTTCTAATTTTAATCTTTAATATTTGAATTTAAATATTCCATGAATTTTGTAATGGGAAGAAAAATCTCATCATCCACACAGGTGGTTAGCATTCCTTATATTGACTACAATTTTATTTTTAATATTAGAGGATAAGAGAGAAGGATGGATGTCAAATATTAAATTATAACAATAAATTCCTTTAATATATATGATATTAGAGTTATTATTCTACGTTTTATTTTGTATGTGACGAGAATGTTGAAGAATAGAATAAATAAACAGTGGTCATTTGAGAATATTACCACATGGATTTCATCTCCAAAAAAAAATTATAGCACATATGGAATTGGAATTATTTATAGAATGTGTACATTATTAGAATGGGGAGAGGATTGATATGATTATTTTGAAACAAAAAAGTATTTTAAAATTCATACAAGTTTTTGGGATTAAGGGAGGTGTGTAGTGGTATTTATACAGGGTGGAGAAGGATATTTTTTTAATATTACTTTCATTTGATTTTCATTTTCTCTTAGTACTACCAATAGTATTGATTATTGTGACAGTAAATAGTAATTGGTTCATTTTCATCTATCTTTTATTTTATTTCATAACGTCTATTGTTATTCATAATGCTTAATACCATATTTTACAGTGTTCTAATATTCAATCCAAATTCAAATATTGTATAAAAATACCAAAAATACTGTGTAACAATTTTGAAAAGTATTTATTAATGAAGTGATTCCATTTTATGAGAAAAAATTTATAAATTTCAAAAAATTAATTTTAAATTTTAATATTTATTTATTTTAAAAAATAAAAATGTTATTATTATGAACAATTAATGGATCCTTTTTAAAAAATACTAATGATCTCATAAAATTATATTATCATTATAATGAAAAATATTATTATTTTCTAAATTTTTTTATTAAACTGAATATTATTTCAAATTCTTACATTTTTTATAAAAAATGAAAATAATATATATATTTTTTTTAAAAACAAAAAAACATATTTTTACATTTTAAAAAACAATTTGCTGTCATCATGAAGTAACTATGTAATATATTAATTTTTAAAGATAAATAAATATTATTGTACACTTTTATATGTGAATTTATTATTATAATGATCGAAATACTATTCATAATAAAAATATTAAAACTCTAGTGTTCATATTAATATTCAAATGGTCAGACTTTTAGTGGTCATATGGGTTCCCAAAATTCTATCAAAATATTATATTTCATTCATTATTCATTCAATTACATTATAAATAAATGTTATATATATTTCCATTTTCTAGATGAATATTGAAATATTATTTTTATTCTTCTTTTCTATAGTGTTTTCCCTATGTGCGGTTATTCTGTTGGAATGGGCCCATTGAAATTTTCATATTTTTTTATCTTATTTTATTTTTTTATCCCATCGTTAAATATAAAATTATTATAGCCATAATTATTATCTAATGGTAATGTCACATTAATAAATTTGTTTTTTTGGTTTTTTATGTGGTGTTTGTGTGTGTGGAATATATAATACTATATTTCTAGTGTTGACACAATTATATAATTATAACGGACCATCATTCAAGGTCACTACATTAGCCTCCATTTTTTAGAACCCCTTAATATTGGATATTTTAATCTATTTGGGCTCCCCTACATTGTTTTTTTACTATTTTTATTTCATCATTACAAAAAAAATGTTGTGTTGTTCTTAAAAAGTAGTGGTATTATAGTGTAAAATAATACTGAACTAATGTATATCCTTACAAGATGATCAAGTGACTGGACATATGGAATTGAAATAAAGTTATCCATAATTATTAGATGATCTACCACATCCCATATAGTATTATTACCTCTTAATGTTATTCGAAGAGTAGTGAAATGGTATATAGTTTAGTTTTCCCATTTCCATATAGGTATGGGTAATGAATGAATCATCAATTTACAGATATTCCATTTAAACCCTCCAATCAAGACATACTATGATCATTAATATATATTACTCAATATTTTTCTTACTATTTTATCACTAATAGTTCCCTAGAAAATCAAGATATAACTTTAATTATCTTAGTTGGATTGAGATGGTTAGTATATGTGAATTTTTCAATATATATTTCTTTAACTCAGTATATGATGGCACACATATTTCCGGACACAAATCATTTAAGTCGTTGATTGTTAATTTTGAAATTTTATGACTCGCCATTTCTTATAGCTTCCAACTTTTTCTATATTTCAATATTTTCTCATTAATAATCCTTTATCTTCTCTAAATAGTATTGTATATGTATCATTTCATAAATTAATAATGATGTTCCTTCCATTATAATTCCAATATCCATCATTTAATAGTATAATAATATTAAATACTTTATAAATATAATCCTCAATAAAGTCACCTAATCCATTATACTTAGATATTATTCCATATTTATTAATCATTTGATGCAAGGTGATTTAGTAGTTATAATCATGGATTATCACTAACCATATTCAATATCACATATTAATTTAATTTTGGTGAACATGTATATGAGGATCTTATGATCCCTATATCTCTTACACATCATCATATAGAGGTCGTCCTATTTTCAAGAGGAATACTTCAACATCTATATTCAGTCCATGCTCCTGGTATTTCTTCTCTTGATCATTTGACTTTCATGAGGTGTTTCTTATAACTTTATCATTCCCATTTAGAACACAGCAAAATTAATTCATTTCATAATTGTTTGATATCATGAAATGATACCCATTTGATGGTTTCATGAGTAGTATTGTAGTGATATGACCCCTTTTCAATTCAATAATACTCTTACTGAATTAACTAACCTAGAAAAATGTTATCCCCTTCCATGATATATTTGTTTACATATCTGAAAATATTGAGGTGATTCTCACAAATTTCCAGAAAAAAATATATTCATTCTTAGGAAATTACATATTAAAATTACAAATATTGTTCTAGGAGAAAAATAATTTAAATTTTCATTATAATGGTCCACAAATATCCATTTTTGGTGATAAAATTACCTAAGAATAATATGTGATCCATAAAAAATCATATTTATTGTACTTTTCATGAATATTATCATTTTTCAATATCCTTTTTTATAATATTGAAAATTTATGTATTGTCCTCTTTAATTTTGAAGTATATAAGAATATAATTATTAAAGAAAAAATATATATTTCATGGTAGTCACTAAATAGTATATTATTTAATTGAAAATTTATAGTTGAATAATTGTTTAGTTGTAAGGGAATCACTATGAACACCTAGTGTCTATACCCTGTTCAAAAGGTAGTCTTGGGAATATATAACATATTCACCTTTTATTGGTGGTATGCACACTAAAGGTATAACTTAGATAAATATTATTCCACAGCAAATTGATTGAAAAATTCATATATCATTGTTAGGGGATACATTTCAATTATCAAGGACTTTCTGAGCTCTCAATAATAAGTGAGGAGGCACACTGACCAAACCATATTCATGGAATAGAGGATTGATGCACACCATACTAAAGCACTCGAGTGTAAAAAATGTTTTTCTATATTCACATTTAATTATTTCAATAGTTCATTTAAATAAATGGTGTGCTTTAGATATGTATTATTGGATATATTTCATGATACATGTATAGTTTAAATTGATATATCAACCTACCAACTAATAGGAAGACACATATACTATTCATGGAATATATCATCATATTCTATTAAAATGGAAATTCCCTTAAGAATTATTTTCACTTTGGTCTCAATGTTTTAGGCTATATATTCTTGTTTATATAGAAATTATATCCACACACGATATGATTATTACAATGGAGATTACTTCTCCGCCATACACTTATATAGAATTGGAGGATAACTCAAGTTCTCAAGAGTTATGTCTCTCTCCTGAATGTTGATGTTGGATTTATATAAGGATACCCAATCGATGACGACTATCTCATCAAACACCACTAAGGTATGTTTGGAGAGATTTTAAACAACATTCAGTCAACTAATATTCCATGGGGAGGAGTTATATACATGATATTCAATAATTTCTACACTTTATATTCTGACATATAACACAACCTATTTTTTTGAGGTGGTGTCTAAATATTTGTAATCAAAATTCAAGATATGAGTGTATGTGTATAATTTGAATAAAAAATATGTTCTTATTACTTGAAAAAATAACTAGTGTACATGTCACCTCATCGTTTTTGGAATCCACTTAATTTTTAGTGAATGAATTTGAATTTCCTTTCTATTTATGAATTATAGTCTTTTTCATAGATTTTCTCTGAAAAACATTATATCTGGACAAATTCTTGAACAACTAACGTGATATATACATTTTTAAACTATGATGTAAGTTGATTATTTATAAAAGAACTTATTTTCGTCTATTTAATTGGTTAGTTTCATCATCTCTATTTGGTATTCATATCTTTATATACCCCTTTTACAAACTGTAAACATCTACATGTTCCCTTGAGATATTTATTGGGATTCTTCTTTCAATTATTTTTCATTTGAGAATTATATTTTTATAACCTCTTTGGTATTTATCATATGATCAACCTAAATTAAAATACATTTTTTCTCGTTATATAGATACCTTGAAAATTCTAAGAGTCAATAATATCTATATTTCCCTTGAGGAAATAATAAAGAATCTCTTAATATCATTAAAAATACCTAATGACAAAATATTATGATAGACTAATCTTTAATTCATTAAAGAAGAATTCAGACTTACTTTTTAGTGTTAAGGATGAAGCCAGGGGTTTACCATGAAATCATTATGATGTTTTCCTAGTACACTGTTATATATAGATATACCTTTTTCTTCAGTCAGAGTAATTCCCTCTAAAATTTTCAAAGTAGAGTTTGAGAAAAATATTTATTGAGGTTCATATTCTTGATTTCTTCCCTTTCCATAGATCCAATCTACTCATTGGAATTAAATTTATTGATTGGTTTTACACCACTGATCAGCTTCCCTATCCATGAGATAAATGTCTAGTATGAATTTCTATTATTCTGAGCTTTAGAGGAAAGAGAATATATTCTCAATGGATTTAATCCATTGTTCCATGATGAGGGGATATGATTATCCAATAATGATAGGTCTCAATTCCACATATAAGGCATGACATCATATTTCTCATTTTTACGATAAAGGGTGTCCCCCGTTGATTAAATATATTAATCATAACATGAGTTATATAAACTAGTACTTCCATTAATTTCACATATCCCACCCCCATATGATTAATAATTACATTAGGAAAATAATCATATTTCATATTATGTGGGTTTTTTGGATGGTTCCTCTTATTTCCCTCAATTAAATAATATAAAAAAGGATGACAATACACAAACTAAAATTATGTATAAAGGGAGACATTCAACATATAGGGTATGACAAATAAATGAAATGAAAAACATTACCTGTGAGTTCCTAGGTATCATTATAGGTTTTACATTTTAGTGTTTCCTGTTATAATTTTCTATCCTATCATATATTCAAGTCATTTATAATGATTCATAAATAGTTTTACAATTTTTAAAAGCATCTCCCTTGAGAAAGTCAAACCAGGATTGTAGAAATTAATCATTGTCAAATACTAGGAGATGACCATGAGAACAAAAAATATACCTTTTTTTATTAACCTGAGGTAGAACTATTCCAGAGAAACATCCACTTTTAGTGTCTTCATAGGGAAAAAATTTCGTGAAAATAACTCAATCTACAATTAAATAATATTTCAGGATATTATTTTATATATAGGTTCATACCTAGATGTCTTAATAATTTTTTAAATTCTTAACATCAAAAAATAACTAGATACTGATCTAATAACATTATAATGATATAATTATTTTATATATATTATTACATGTTTTTTAATATAAAAAACCATAAAAACATTCCAAATATTTTGAGTCCTTATTTCTTTTGAATAATATGTTCATAATAAATCAATGTTAAGATAAAATAAAAAAAATTCTTATTCTTTATAATGAGATCATATATCCCATTTATCTCCTAAAATTGAATAGGATAACCTAGGTATTACTAAAACATTTTGACCAATAAATACTATTAAGGGAATAAACATAGTAATAAAGAATGACATATGAGTTGGAGGACACAACCTAATATCATAAAATTAATGTATTGTGAATAATAATATGAATGAATAATTCAAAGAATAAGGAATCATAGTATCATGAAATTAATGAAATTTTGACAAAACATTACATAATCATAATTCGAACTGAAGTACCTTGAAAACATCACATAGCTGATAGAGTCTCATCATGCACTAGGTTTACACCCTAATCCCGTATATATCATTTCATAAGACATTCATGATACCCAATGCATTGGACTTCAATTTGGTCAAACCCATCATAATGTTAATATGAATATGTATTCCCTGTAATGAATCAAATATAAGGAATAAACCTAATAATTAACCAAAGAATAAAATATATTCCATAGTAATATCTTATAGTATACTAAAAATGAATATCATAATGGTTTCTGGGAAAAAGGGATTAAAAAATCATATATGTTTATAGATGAAAATAATAATGGTTCATGAATATTTCATTCTATGTGAATTGAAGTGGTGAGATAGAGTAGACAAGAAACTTTTAATATATATCTATTATCCAGGGTTTTGGGGAAAAGGTTAAAGTGACCATGAAAAGGGAGATAACGTATTATTTTCCATAAATCCTAAAATTAACCAATAAAGGTTTTCCAAATCAATTGTGAAAAATTATAAACTTATGATGGAATAGAATATTTTTTTATGTGGTACTTGAAATGAGGTAAGAGGTATAAAAGTTACCTTTAATCAGGTTTTCCTAAAAAATGGAATTTAGAAGGTTAGCATTAAAACATGTATATCCTTATTATGTAAAGGAACATTAAACTATTAATATATTTGGGGTGTATATTGTAAAGACCCGTAAATTTCAAGGAAATTTTTTTCTTAATTTTATTTGGAATTTTACAAGAACGCAGTTTCTGACGGCACCTGATTTCGAGGCCCGGTGTGCCCGAAATCATGTTCCGATGTTTGGCTCGGGTACGTTCAGTGAACGAATGAGCGGGTTTTTCTATCTTTTGGACCGGTACTTGGAATCGAATTCTGAGGGCATCGATGGAATTGCATCACCTGTATTTGCTTATAAACGCCTCTTCCGAAGTTGCGTTTTCTCAGGTGTGGTTTTTAATTTTTGGGCTTTAAGTTAAGAAATAAAATAATGTGGTACGATAAACTTTATTTTATTACACATAAATCCGCTTAAAGCCACTTAAAGCATCTTGAGCTGGGTTGATGTGGATAAGGTGAAATTCAAATTATCCTACCCCTTGGTAGGATATTTGTGAGGTGGGTCCCGCACGATCCCCACCATTTCTTTTCCGCTAAGTAATGCACCCGCGAAAACCCCTACTAAACGAAAGTCTACTGACGCGTTTTCTAATTTCTTAACGCCCCTATTAATTGGGCGGTTAGTTCGTTGCAATTAATTTTATGAATTAATTGTTCGTTACTTACCTTTTTTTTCAAATTCTTTAGTTGATAATAAAAATAAGACGAGGACTTATTTTATTATCTGGTTGTTGTGTTAAACCTTTGGAGAACCTCTAAAGTTCTTCATCCTCCTTTGCGAAAAACGCGAAGAACGTGAAGAACACCGGCCTCCGACGAAGGGCGACAAAGAACATCCGACCCCCGAATGTTGACGACGTGACGCTGACGATTCTACCTCAGCGACGCTTCTTCCACGACGATCCATCCCCGCAACAATCTTCGATCGACATCTTGATGTAGGGGATTGCGGTCCTTTTATTTATTTGTGGATTATAACATCACATGGATTTAATTGTTATAATTAAATCTTTATATCCTTGATCCTCGGAGTTTGTTTACGCGATGCCCTTCCACGGCGTGACGATCATCTTCTACCGTGACAGTCAATTCCGCGAAGAACTCGTCTGAAGACTACGACGAGGTAGGGTTCATTTTGAAATGATTTTACCTATGCTTGTTTTCCTCCAAGGCAAGAATATTATTGTAGGTCAAGGTTTATCAATTGCTGGGAATTATGGTGTTGTTTCAAACCACTAACGCGGTGGGTGCGGACCAACGAACAAGACCAAACCCACCACCCTTTTGTTCTTGGTGTGCGGAACGGCGGACGACGACAAAACGGGCCTCAAAGACGATTTGTTGATTCCACAGTGAAGGACGGGACCCAGGATGAGCTACGGCGTAGACGGAAATGAAATTGGACCACCGGAGAAACTCTGGTGGACCGCAGACTCCACCGGCGGTGCGGCTGAAGTCGCGGCGGCGGCGGCCGACAGACCCGCGACCACGGGTGTCCGGTGAGACACGGGACGCGGCCCTGCCGCGTCCGCTAACCAAGGGCAGCCCCATGCGGGGCCGCGGTGTTCTCACGCGGGGGCAGCACGCCCCCCGTGGTTTCCCTTGCTCGGCCTCTCGGCCGAGCCGAGCCAATCCAACACACCGACCGGGTCGCGCCCAGGCCGGGCCGGGCCGGGTCGCGCCCAACCGGGTCGGTCCGGGCCCAGACCCCCCGTTTCCGGACCTTTTCAGTGTTTTGCTCATAACTTGAGCTACGGGCCTCCGAACGACACGCCGTCAGCGGAAATGCGATCCTTGGATCAAGACGGTCGGTTTGATCTATCACACTCAAGGTTTCGGAATAATTTGGGTTCGGCCGGGTTGGTTCGTACACGAAACCAACTGGGCCCTCGAAGCGGAAACGCTCATATCTTGAGCTTCGGACGTTCGACTGACGTACCGTCAACTTTGTTGAATTCATCTAAGTGAGACGGATCTTTTGGATTACTCCTCCCAAGGTTTGTACATAGGTGGCGTACGTTTGGGTTGGTTTTTCCTTAAAAACCAACCGGGCCCCTGGGACAAAAAAGCCAATAACTCTCAGACTGGGCGTCCGATTGACGCGCCGTCTACGACGTTGAGTTCCTGTTTCCGATACAGAACATTCAGATACATCAAATCTGGACTATTTTTTAGTTGTGTATCAGCCTCTCGGATCGTGGAGCGGACCCTCCCGAATGAGCTTGCTATGTGCGGGAACCCTAGAGCTGGTTGCGACTGCTACTGTGACTGCGACGACTGTGCAGAGATCCTCAGTGGATTCGACGGCGACGACTACAACACTCAGCGATCCTTTGTGGGTCAGTGCTACCGATCCTGTGTGGGTTCGATCCTGTGTGGGTCAGCGCTCAGCGGTCCTGTGTGGGCCACTGCCTACAGATCCTGTGTGGGTCTGATCCTGTGTGGGTCTTTGCGGGGGTTAGTACCTATCGATCCATTGTGGGTCCAACGACTTAGATGGATCAGTGATCATCTCTATCGTCATTCGAAGAAGTATACCTGTGTGAGCTGAAATCCTGTTTTGCTTTCCTTTTTGGATTGTGTTGTGCTATCATGTGTGGATTTACGTTTTTCTTTCCTGTGTGGACTTGGTTGTACTTGGGCTCAGATGTTGGAGCTGAACGAGAATTGATGACTTAGGTATATGTATGGGCATATACCTAAGCAGTGTCGGATGTTACTTCATGATTGTATCTTTCCTTTTTGGATTATCCTTTTTGGATTCTGGAAGACCTTCGGGGGTCTCGGGGTCCCTACTGAGTAGCTTATACTCAACCCTTCACGGGCTATGCCCGCACTACATTGTGTTTTTTTCAGACGACAGACATCACTGATCATGGTCGAGGTTGGCGGAGCAGGACGGTACCTGGAGGTGGACCATTGGGCGGGGTGTACTCGGAGCGGACGGATGGTCTGAGGAGCTGTGGAGGCTATCTGTACCCACCCTTCAGGTGGGACTTCCAGAGGACAGCTCAGCACTGTGGCTTTTTCTTTCAGTTGCTGTTTTTTCCACTTTCAATTGTACTTTACAGCTGGGCTTGTATTTCCGGCCCCCTTTACTTTCTGCACTTACTGTTGTACCAGTTTTTACTTAGTGTTTACTTCTTCCGCTTGCTTACTCGGTGGTGCTTGTTTACTTTACAAAGGCAATGCCTTCCCTTTTTACCTGGATTTACGCCTTGGTGCTAGTCGCCAGCCCCCGGCCTATGGAAGGTGGGCTTGGGTTAGTCACGGCACGGGCCCCGAGAATGGGTCGTGACAAATTGGTATCAGAGCAGTTCGGTTCTACCACAGAACTTGGGACTCTGATCTTTTTCTATGTGAATCAATAGTGTTTAGCGTATTTGGTGTGGTTATCAGTCCAGGGAGTCCAGTGTTGGTGCAGCGGTCGACGTATCCGTACACCAGGACCCTGACTTCTGATTTCTAACTTAATGCACGAAAACATTGATTGCATGTGTGTTTCAAGTTTTCTTTGTTATTACTTTTTTTCAGATCACCAGGTGTACTATTCTGACCGTGGCTCACCTGTTTCTTTTCAGGATGGCCCCACGACGACAGCCAGCTGGGGTTCCGAGAGTTGAGCATGACGACAGCCCGCCGAGCGACGAGGCCTCGGTACAGGGCCATTTGACAGGCGAGGCACCGGCGATACCTTTACCCGTTGAGCCACCGATGCTTCCAGCACCAGCCACTGACGATGAGCGTCACCTCAGTGCACTGCATGAGTTCTAGCGCCAGCGACCACCCAGGTTCTGCGGGGAGACAGACCCCGAGGCAGCAGAGGACTGGCTGGAGGCAGTGGTGCGAGTTTTCCGGTTAGTGAGGACACCAGCAGACCTCATGGTGATCCTTGAAGCGAGCCTACTACACGCAACAGTGGGCCGATGGTGGAGCATGATGTTCCAGGTGCACGATGAGGCATCTCTCCTCTGGACGGACTTTGAGGGCCTCTTCCACTCAGAGTTCGTCCCAGCCACCCTCCGTGCGGTGCGCATCCAGGAGCTTCTTCAGCTGCGGCAAGGAAGCTTGACGGTCTCCCAGTACTCGGTGAGATTTACCGATCTCTCTCGCTACTCGACCGACATGGTACGGGACCCGTTCTTCCGGGCCCGGACCTTTGAGCAGGGTTTGAGACATGAGATCAGGGCATCACTGATCTCCCTCAGCATTCGGATTCAGGCATGAGTACTGGAGAAAGCCCTTCTGATTGAGAGCTTTATTACTGAGTCTACTTCAGCGTCGAGACCTACCGCGAGGCGGCACATAGCAGAGTCTTCTGCGGCTGGAAGTCGACGGATGACTCAGGGGTCCAAGCAGACCAGACCCTCATGCAGACAGCCTCAGGACACTGGCGCAGCAGTGCGGGGCACATAGCGTGGAGCCAGTCCTTCGAGAGGCAGGAAGTGCTACACATGCGGCGGGCAGGGCCACATGGCTCGTGACTGCCCGACCCACCGTGCCGAGGTGCAGCAGACGGTTGAGGGGCCACCCAGGCAGAGGTAGAGGGTCGACCGGGGCATTCCACAGGGATGAGGCAGACGAGGCAAAGGAGCTGGAAGAGCAGGAGGTGGTGGGCGATGCTTTGAGCCTCTACCACCACCACCACCAGGAGGTGCACCCCGACCACAGGGAGCTGGCGGGCAGAGACAGGCACAGCTCCAGGCAGCGGAGGCCTACGACCACGGCGCGCCCGAGATGATTCAAGGTATTATTTGTGCCTATTAAAACCTTGTTGCATTTGTTATAGACACAGGAGTGAGTCACTCTTTCATAGCTGCTACCCTTGATCAGAGCTCGGAGATTCCGACAGAGCCGTTGGCTCGATCCTTACGGCTAGAGACTCTTACGGGAGAAGACTCGACGATTACGCACTGGTGCCGGTAGTGTGAGCTTACTCTAGGAGGTGAGAGCTTTGGCTGTGATCTTCTGGTAGTGGCGTCAAGGCCTTACGACGTCATCTTTGACATGGATTGGCTATCTACCGTCCATGCTCTGTATTAGGCGCAAGGTGCGATGTGTACGCACCAACGGGAGTAGGTTCACCTTAACCGATGAGAAGGGAGCCTTCTCAGCATAGGATGGACTTCCACAGAGGAGAGGATAGCCCATCACTCATCAGTTGGCTAGCCTCATCCTAGGAGATGTTGACGTGCAGAGTCCTAGTTTTCCTGCAGTGGTGGATCAGTATGCGGACGTCTTTCCCGACGACGTTCCAGGACTACCTCCTCGCAGAGAGGTAGACTTTTATATTGACCTGTACCCCGGGACAGCCTCGATATCGAATCCAGCATAATGGATGGCCCCCGCTGAGCTTCGAGAGCTACGAGTACAGTTGTAGGACTTGCAGGGCAAGGGATTCATCCGACATTGTGTTTCACCCTGGGCTTCCCCGATATTGTTCGCCAAGAAGGCAGAAGGGAGCTTGCGACTGTGTGTCGACTATCGTCACATGAACCAAGTGACAGTGAGGAACAAGTATCTGCTACTGAGGATTGATGACCTCTTTGATCATCTCAAGGGAGCACGGTGGTTCTCGAAGATAGACCTCAGGTCAGGCTATCATCATCTCAGAGTTCAGGACGAGGACATGAAGAAGACGACCTTCAATTGTCGGTATGGCCACTATGAGTTCTTGGTTATGCCATTCGGCGTAACCAATGCTCCAGCAGTGTTCATGGGCCTCATGAATAGGATCTTTCAGCCTTACCTCGATCGATTTGTTGTAGTCTTCATCGACGAAATTTTTATATACTCGACGACTGAGGAGGAGCACGTCTACCACTTACGGGTTGTACTAGACACACTCTGAGAGCACCAGATTTATGGAAAACTCTCGAAGTGTCAGTTCTGGATATGTGAGGTCCACTTCTTGGGACACGTCATATCTGAGGCGGGAGTTGCAGTGGATCCTGCGAAGATCAAGGCAGTGCTAGCTTGGGAGCCACCCAAGAGCGTGACGGAGGTGCGGAGTTTCTTGGGACTAGCTGGATACTATCAGAGATTTGTGATAGACTTCTCCAGAGTTGCGGAAAAACTCTCTGTTTTGACGAAGAAGAGGAAACCCTTTGTGTGGTCAGAGAGATGATAGCAGAGCTTCCAGGATCTGAGACATAGATTGACCAGTGCACCTATCTTGAGGTTTCCTGAGGAGGGAATAGGGTACTTAGTCTACTGCGATTCATCAGGGACCGGACTCGGATGTGTCCTGATGCAGGAGCGGGCAGTGATCGCCTATGGATCACGTCAGTTCAGGCTGCATGAGCAGAACTACGCTACTCATGACCTGGAGTTAGTAGCAGTGGTCTTCGCTCTGAAGACATGGCGACACTATCTGATGGGCGAGCACTTTACAGTCTTTTCTGACCATCAGCGTCTCATGTACATCTTCTCTCAGAAGGACATGAATTTGAGACAGTGGCGATGGCTTGAGTTCCTCCAGGACTATGACTTTGAGATAGTCTATACTCTTGGGATGGGGAACGTGGTAGCCGATGCTCTCATTAAGAGGACGGGCATTTAGCTACTCGAGGAGGCGACAGAGTAGCTATCCTCTTTGCGGATATCCATCGTGGATAGGGATGGAGCAACCTTCCTTTAGTCTGTCACAGTCACCCCTCCACTACTACAGCGGGTCAGAGAGGCACAACATGGGGACACTGACTGTGAGACGCGGCGTGCATAGATATCCTCAGGACAGGCACCTGATGGATTCTCCTTTGGAGCAGGGCACGACATCCTTTTCAGAGGACGTATCTTGGTACTAGTTTCTTTACAAGAGGAGGTGAAAAGAGAGTTTCACACTTCTCCTTTGGCGGTACATCCTGGAGTGGCGAAGATGTACCCGGATCTCAGACGACAGCACTGGTGGCCAGGCTTGAAGAAGGCTGTGGCAGAGTTCGTTTCACTATGACTCACCTGCCAGCAGGTGAAGGCAGAGAATCAAGTACCAGTAGGCTTGGTACAGCCCTTGGAGGTCCCAGAGTGGAAGTGGGATGGGATATCTATGGACTTCGTGACTGGACATCCACGCACATCCAGAGGTCACGACTCCATTTGGGTGATTGTCGACTGACTCACCAAGTCGGCTCACTTCTTACCAATCAGAGAGCAAGGCTTAGTGGAGAGATTGGGACATCTCTACGTTCAAGAGATTATATGACTTCATGGTGTGCCATCATCTATCATCTCCGATCGAGATTCTCTCTTTATTTCCCAGCTTTGGAAGGGGCTGTAGGAGGCCTTCGGGACGCAGCTACGTCTGAGCACCACCTTTCACCATCAGACAGATGGTCAGACGGAGAGAACCATTTAGAATCTCGAGGACATGCTCCATGCATGTGTCCTAGACTTTGGTCATAGATGGGAGGACCACCTACCCTTGGTGGAGTTCACATACAACAATAGCTACCACTCCACCATCAGGATGGCACCATACGAGGCGTTGTACGTCAGACCTTGAAGATCTCCTTTGTGCTGGACAGACCCAGTGGAGTCAGCACTTGTGGGACCGTAGATGGTCTAGGCCACGACAGAGAAGGTCCAGGTCATCCAGGAGCGGATGAGGATAGCTCAGAGCCGGCAGAAGTCTTATGTTGATAGGAGGCGGAGGCCACTAGAGTTCGAGGATGAAGACCACGTCTTCTTGCGTGTCTCACCTCGACATGGATTATGGAGATTTGGCTGAGGTGGCAAGTTGTCTCCACACTTCATCGGACCTTTATAGGTCCTCAGCAGGATTGGCGAGTTGGCTTATCGCCTGGATCTACCACCTCAGTTGCACCGGGTGCACGACGTCTTCCATGTATCCCAGCTGAGGAGATACGTGCACGACCCGACGCACATCATTGACCATGGGGAGATGGACGTTGATGATGGGGCGACTTTTGCGGAGGTCCTGGTGGAGATCGAGGATCGACAGAAGCGGGTCCTACGTAGACGGTCTATTCCTCTAGTGTGCATCAGATGGTAGAACGAGAACCTCTAGGAGAGCACTTGGGAGCGGGAGGCTCATATGCGTGCTCAGTAACCACTTTTGTTTCCCTAGCTTATGATGTATCTTTATGGGGATATAAAGACCTGAGGTAGGAGTTATGTAAAGACCCGTAAATTTCCAAGAAATTATTTTCTTATTTTTCTTTGGAATTTTACAGGAACACAGTTTCTGACGACACCTGATTCCGAGTCCCGGTGTGCCTGGAATAATGTTCCAAAGTTTGGCTCGGGTACGTTCATTGAATGAACGAGCGGGTTTTTCTAAATTTTGAACCATTACTCGGAATCGAATTTTGAGGGCACCGATGGCTTCACAGGGCCGGTATTTTCTTAGAAACGCCTCTTCTGGAGTTGCGTTTGCTCGGGTGTGGTTTTTAATTTTTGGGCTTTAAGTTAACAAATAAAATAATGTGGTATGAAAAACTTTATTTTTTTTTCACTTAAAGCCGCTTGAAGCCACTTAAAGCTTCTTGAGCTGGGTTGAAGTGGATAGGGTACAATTCAAAATATCCTACCCTCTTGGTAGGATATTTGTGAGGTGGGGCCCGCACGAGCCCCACCGTTTCTTTTCCACTAAGTAACGCACCCGCGAAAACCCCTACTAAACTAAAGTCAACTGACGCATTTTCTAATTTCTTAACGCCCCTATTAATTGGGCGGTTAGTTCGTTGCAATTAATTCTATGAATTAATTGTTCATTACTTACCTTTGTTTTTCAAATTCATTAGTTGATAATAAAAATAAGATGAGGACTTATTTTATTATCTGGTTGTTGTGTTAAACCTTTGGAGAACCTCTAAAGTTCTTCATCCTCCTTCGCGAAGAATGCGAAGAACGTGAAGAACGTGAAGAATGCAAAGAACGCTGGCCTCCAATGAAGGTTGAAGAAGAACGCCCAACCCCCGAAGATCGACGACGTGATGCCGCCGATTCTCCCTCTGTAGTGCTTCTTCCACGATGATCCATCCCCGCGACAATCTTCGATCGGCATCTTGAGGTAACGGATTGCGGTCCTTTTATTTCATTGTGGATTATAACATCACATGGATTTAATTGTTATAATTAAATATGTATGTCCTTGATCCTTGGAGTTCGTCGACGTGACGTCGTATACCGCGACGACGCGACGCCCTTCCACGACGCGACGATCATCTTCAACCGCGACGGTTAATTCCGCGAAGAACTCGTCCGACGACTACGACGAGCTAGGGGTCATTTTGAAATGATTTTACCTATGCTTGTTTTCCTCCAAGGAAAGAATATTATTGAGGGTCAAGGTTTATCAATTTCTGGGAATTATGGTGTTGTTTCAAACCGCTAACGCGGTGGGTGCGGACCAACGAACAAGTCCGAACCCACCGCCCTTTTGTTCATGGTGTGCGGAACGACGAACGACGACAAAACGGGCCGCATAGATGATTTGTTGATTCCGCAGTGAAGGACGGGACCAGGGATGAGCTACGGCGCAAACAGAAATGAAATCATACCACCGGAGCAACTCCAGTGGCCCGCCAGACCCGCGACCACACGGGTCCGGCGAGACACAGGACGTGGCCCTGCCGCATCCGCTGACCAAGGGCGGCCCCACGCGGGGCCGCGATGTTCTCACGCGGGGGCAGTACGCCCCCCGCGGTTTCCCTCGCTCGGCCACTCGGCCGAGCCGAGCCAGGCCGACCCGTCGGCCGGGTCGCGCCCAGGCGGGGCCGGGCTGGGTTGCGCCCAACCGGGTCGGACCCGGACCCAGGTCGGGTTGACCCGGTCCGGGCCCAGACCCCCCGTTTCCGGACTTCTTCGGTCATTTTCTCATAACATGAGATAAGAGCCTCCGAACGACGCACCGTCAGTGGAAAATAAATCCTTGGATCAAGACGGTCGTTTCAGTATATCACACTCAAGGTTTTGGAATACTCTGGGTTAGGCCGGGTTGGTTCGTACATGAAACCAAACGGGCTCTCGGATCGGAAACGCTCATATCTTGAGCTTCGGACGTCCGACTGACGTACCGTCGACTTTGTTGAATTCCTCTAAGTGAGACGGATCTATTCGATCACTCCGCCCGAGGTTTGGATGCATGTGGAGTACGGTCGTGTCGGGTTTTCCTTAAAAACCAACCGGGCCCCTGGGACGAAAAAGCCAATAACTCTCAGACCGGGCATCTGATTGACGCGCCGTCTGCGACGTTGAATTCCTGTTGCCGATACGGAACTTTTGGATACATCAACTATGGACTATTTGTCAGTTGATGTATCAGCCTCCCAGCTCATGGAGCGGACCCTCCCAAACGAGCTTGCTGTGTGCGGGAACCCAAGAGCTGGCTGCAACTGCTACTGTGACGGCGACGACTGTGCAGAGATCCTCCGTGGATTCGACGGCGACGACTACAGCACTCAGCGATCCATTGTGGGTCAGTGCTACCGATCCTGTGTGGGTCCGATCCTGTGTGGGTCAGCGCTCAGCGGTCCTGTGTGGGCCAGCGCCTACAGATCTTGTGTGGGTCTGATCCTGTGTGGGTCTTTGCGGGGGTTAGGACCTATCGATCCATTGTGGGTCCGACGACTTAGATGGATCAATGATCATCTCTATCATCATTCGAAGAAGTATACCTGTTCGAGCTGAAATCTTGTTTTTCTTTCATTTGTGGATTGTGTTGTGCTATCCTGTGTGGATTTACGTTTTTCTTTCCTGTGTGGATTGGGTTGTACTTGGGCTCGGATGTTGGAGCCGAACGAGAATTGATGACTTAGGTATATGTATGGGAATATACCGAAGCAGTGTTGGATGTTACTTCGTGATTGTATCTTTCCTTTGTGGATTATCCTTTGTGAATTCTGGGAGACCTTCGGGGGTCTCGGGGTCCCTACTGAGTAGATTATACTCACCCCTACATGGGCTATGCCCGCACTACATTGTGTTGGTTGCAGACGACAGAGAGAATTGATCGTGGTCGAGGTTGGCGGAGCAGGACGGTACCTGGAGGAGGACCACTGGGCGGGTTGTACTCGGAGCGGACGGATGGTCCGAGGAGCTGTGGAGGCTATCTGTACCCTCCCTTCAGGTGGGACTTCCAGAGGACGGCTCGATGCTGTGGATTTTTCTTTAAGTTGCTATTTTTTCCCCTTTCAGTTGTACTTTACAGTTGGGCTTGTATTTCCGGCCCCCTTTACTTTCCGCACTTACTGTTGTACCATTTTTTACTCAGTGTTTACTTCTTCCGCTTGCTTACTCTGTGGTGCTTGTTTACTTTAAAAAGGCAATGCCTTCCCTTTTTACCAGGATTTACGCCTTGGTGCTAGTTGCCAGCCCCTGGCCTATGGAAGGCGGGCTTGGGGTAGTCACGGAACGGGCCCCGAGGACGGGTAGTGACATATATAAACAATATAAAATAATTAAATAATATAAATATGGATATAATGTAATGTAAATAGGGTGAAAGCATAACATAATGAAAATAGGGTGGGTTTGAGATATCCCAAACCTTATGTTTAGAATCACTCTCCACTCCCACATAACATCTTTAATAATAAAATTAACATCATTATTATTTTATTTAATAAAAGTTTCAATATATATATTGGATTTACTATAGTAATATTCTATTTATTTTTAACCATTTCAGTTTGATATATGTATTAATATCTCTATTCTATGTAATTTTCTTACATAGTACTAGTGCCAGATCATTTGAAAAAAATTATTGATATTCTTGTCAAATGAAAATAAAACACAAGTAGTGAAATGAAATTATATTCATATCCTTCTATAAATTTACATAAAAAATACATATATCTGATTTATAATACGTATGAATCATTTAATAAAAATGTTAATGTTATATGGTCTCTTTATTTTGGATGTTTTATCACCCAACAAGAACTAGTATCTTTACTTAATATTATAGAAAATATTCATTCTAGAGTGTGAAATAATTAATGATATACATATTTATGTCGGATTATACATTTATATGTGAATTTAAACAACCCATGAATGCATTAATGGTAGATAGAAACTCATCATCCATTGATCTGGTGAACTGATATAATATGGGAAATGGTTTTATGTTTTTAATAATATATAAATATAAGAGTATGGATGGTAGATATTAAATTATTACTATATAATAATATAACATATATGATATCAAAGTTATAATTCTATGATAGATGTTCTAGGTGATGTGAAGTTATAAAAATAAAATAACCATAATGAAGTAGTTTTAGGACATTACCTGTTGAATTTAATCCCCATTAAAAAGAATATAGGGGACATGGAATTGGGATTATAGTTATAATTGAAGCACTAGTGAATTTATTTGATTATTATTAATATATTTGGATTAAAATATGGAATTATTCAATGGTTATTATTTTTTAGGTGAAGGGAAGGTGTGGTGTGGTATTTATAATGGGGGAGAAGGGTGTTGTTTGAATATTATATTTATTAGTTTATTATTTCGGATTAAGCCTTCCTAGAGTGTGGATTCCTTTGACAATGTAAAATAAATTGTTCATGTGACATTGAATTAATGGGTTTGTAGATCACACCTTATTCAATTAATTGGGTATTTATATTAAAATGTTTAATACCATATTAACAATATTTCAGCATTCATAAAAAATTAAAAAGTGATTAAAATAATCCAAAAACACAAATTAATCATATTTATATTCTATAAATAAAATAATTATTTTGAAAATTTATTTATAAGTAAAAACATTAATTTTCAAACAAAATATTTATTTATTTGAAATATTATTACTTTTAATATTATAAAAAATTATCAAACCCTATGAAATATAATTTATTGTTTCAAGGAATTACATTCACATTATAATAAAACATAGTATTTTTTCATATGAATATTTTGTGAAAATAAACATTATCTTAAATCATTATATTTTTAATAGAAACGAGAATAATGAATTTAGGTTTTCTAAAAATACAGACACATTTTATATCATTTTTGAAAAATTTATTAACATGTATATGGATATAAATATATCATATTTTCATTTTAAAAGGAATATAATTACTATTTTATACATCCATAAGTAATGTTAATATACTAAAAATCAAGTTACTATTTTTAATACTCATATCACATTTCTAACAGTAAAATTATTGTTTCAAAAATCAGATTTTTAATGGTCATTTGGGTTCCATATGTTCTATAAAAACATGTTAAATAATTTAACCTTAATTCAGATTCATTTTTATATCATGGATATATTGATCTTCTTTTCAGGATAAATATTTAAATACTAGTAATCTTCCATATTTATATAGTGTTTTCTATGCCTGTTGTTATTCTTCTAGATTGTGAAGATGCGATTTTTATATTTTAGTGATTTTACATTAATTTTTATCCCATTGTAATATTTAGAATTTTTATGATTTATTATGCAAATGTAATGTTAAGAAATAATAAATATCATTCTACTATATCACTAGGGTTATTTTAGTTATATAATATTATTTACTAATCATGACATGATTACATAATTATAATGGAATTTTTTTTGATAATTTTGTTTTGTTGCATTGAAAAAATAAAATATATATTGATCAATCATTACCAAGTATTAAATAAACTCATTTGAATTTTTTTGATAAGTAGAATCTATCAGTGAAAGATGATTTATTTTCTTGTATCCATGATAGTTGATTTAAGGAACATAAGAAAGTTATTTAACCTTCTTACCATTTTTTTAATAAGAACATTTTAGGATAATATGAATAAGAACAATATTCTGTCTTAATTTTTAATTCATTGATGTATGTCAATATGATGTATTATATACTAAATATAGTGTAATAAGTATAATAAAAATATGGGGACTAATTTTTTATACCATTTTTCCTTTCCAAAAAATGTGAAGAAGGAACCCATTCAATTTTATTGAAAATGGGGGAGATAATATAAAATCCATATAATCTAGGAGTTTAGATAAATTTTATTCGAAATGAAAATGATTTGAGATATTTGAATATTAATTAAAGCGTAAGATATTTTCTCCCTCTATATCTCTTATGTATATTAAATTTTATCAAAGTAATCACAGCATAACCCAAAGGGGGATAATTTTAAAAATAATATATTATACTAGATTTATTATTGTAAATCATGAGTGGGAAATATAATTACTATAACCAATAGATTTTATGATGATTTTATAATCATTTATGAATTTTTATGATTATTATAATAAGGAAAATGAATAATAGATTTTTTTACAATCATTGATGAGAATTAGATATTCACTTATGGGTTGATGAATTAATGACATTGTGATGGAATTATAAAGATTCCTATATTAAATTATGTTTCATGAAATTTATGATTTATAATTTCTATGTCAAATTATATTGTGTACATATATTTTGGTACAGAAATAATGGATTTTTAGTTAATAATAATCACTAAATATTATGATTTTTACAGATTTTATATGGTGGATTTTGGTATAGAGATGGAGAAAAATGTTAATGATTGTATAGTTTAAAATAATTGATGTTATCCGAAATTGAATGATTCATAATTATATAATATTCAGGAATAAATGATATTGTCTTTATAATATATTTATAGTATAAATAATGAAAAAAAATTCATACATTTCAAAATTTTTATGTCAAAACATTTGAGGAAATGAACAGTCAAAATTAAAGATGTTATAGGAAAAAATGATGTGCATTATCCTTCATCCAATTTCATATCACACATAGGGTTATATGTCCTATTAAATTGAAAAATTGTTCTTTTTAAAAGTTATTCACATTATATAAAACAAGTAAATAAAAAAATGTGTTCTCAGAAGATTAATTGGACTATAATAAAATGGTTCTTAATGTAGTTAAACATTAGGTCATTCCATATAGTATAGTTGGGCCAAATTCATGGAGATCTATTTTTCAAAATACCTCCTTAAAATTAAAATATTCCCAATGAATAAATCTAGGTGATTTTTTATAAATATGGAAATGATTTATAAATTTCATGACACAATAGGTTGAAACATGAATAAATCTTGACAAATATGGGTGTTTTTAGAGATGAACAGACTAATACTTTAAAGTAATACAACACCATGATTGGTAGAGGCTACAAGATATAACATCTAATAGTGTATGTACAATATGTCCATGAAAATTGTTGATTTCCTTTTATATGTCATGTAGGATTTAAAAATGCATCTAAATGTATTTCAGTTGATGTACATTATAAGAAACCTTTGTAGTTAGGAATTAATGTGGAAATTCACAATGTGACTAATAGAATAAATATGTTATAATCAATAACTATGATATTTCTATCTCAATTTATTTTAGTGTTCAATGGGGAAAATATTAACTAAATATTAAAATGTTAATTTTAGGTGTATACCATTGGAATATCTGTTTTATATTTAAATAAAAATATTTGGTGTGTTAATTGTACATTGAATTTCAAATTTGAAATTAAAATCATTCTAGGATATGGAAGAATATGCTGTGAAAATTTAAAATATAGAAAACATTAGTGATAATGTTAAATTAAATGACAGTATAGAATAAATATATTTTTTGTTCTAATAGAGGAGAAATAGTTCCAAAACATGGCATGTAATGTATATCTGATTTAGATGGGTTTTCCATGTTAAAATATATCATATAAAAATGAACATTCAATGAATAATGAGTTTGTTTTGTTAAAATTAAGTGGACGTTAATATCATATAAGAAGTACTATTGAACATATATTAATTAGAGTGGAAAATAAGAATATGGGAGTCTAAAATATCATGGATATATCTTGTTTAACTAATTATGTAGGATTTAATTTATTCAAGAATGATTACCTTACTAGAATTATCATCACCCATATTATTATTTTTGTATGAATATTTTTTGGGGATCAAATATAATGGTGTCCTAAGAAGTATTTAAATAAAACTTTTAGGGGAAATTAATAAGAACATAGAATACATTAGGGAATATACCTTTAAATATGGGGGGTGAAACGTATGTCAGTTACTTATAATAATCATGAAGTGACCTTTATTACACTAATCAAATAATATACATATATATAAAAAAGTATTTATTTGTAATCCTCTTAGAATAAGTAAGTGAAAGTGGGGGAAAGAACATGGACCTTGTTTTATTATTGGGTTATTTTATAAATTTATAATCCCATTCAAGAGAAGTTGATATTTATGGAATTTCAAAATCAATTATAAATGTGTTCAATGCATGTTTTCATTTATAGGTGAACGATTTAAAATCATATTATTGGTCCATGTTTTGCATTATGCAATATCGCATGAAATTATATATTAATGAATTTCAATATAATGAATGTAATTAAAAGGCCAGTGGTGTAATTTATAATAAGGGACAACATATAAAGGGAATTGGATGAAATAGAATTTTGTAAATGTGCTTACACCATGATTTAATCACACATTCCTCTTTAGGAATCCCGGGATCCCATAGAATGGTTTTAAAATATAATTTAGTTTTATAATATTTTTCTGGTTCGTTTTGGAAAAAATAAATACCTTTAGTTTAAATGAATTAAAATCTATGGATGGATAGTCGATTAACATAATTTATAAAACCATTCCAAGAACATGTTTTTTATGGATCCTCTAATTTGGTTTATTCATGGCTAGTAAATAACCTACCAAACATTATGATAAAGTCATAACATTGATAGTTTAAATATAATTTTTATTTTTTGATTCCCTTTGGACAGAAAACTATAATCATTATTTTTATATCACGAATATGGGTAATTGAGTGGACTTTTTTATTTGGCTGATTTTATATGGATTGAGTTAAATGTATTTATTTATTATAGCACATTTTTAATAGAAATAACTCTGTGAATGGTTTTAGGGAATTATAAAAATGGGCCTTTTTAAAATTCCATTCCATATAATCCATCTATGAGTTATAGTGGTTTTTGATGATGTAATTCAAAATTTTGTTTAGGAATTTTAGGGACTGCAAGCTCACATAATGGGTCATACTAAATATTTTACTAAGATAAACCCACCATACATCCATGGATACTGAAGAACATAAGAAATCAGTGAATGGTTAGAAATATCTAATGTACTTTCACTTTTTTTCCAAATTCCCTTGACTTATAAAGTTTTGTTATACTCATATATTTTGAAAGGTCCTAGTAAAATGTTGTGGAGCCGATTTTTGAAATACATGTTGCAAATAGATCTCACTTGGGAAAAGTATCATAAGGCATTCTAACTATATTTCTACCCATATAACATGAATAGAGAAAATATGATTGAATTTTGTTAACCTATTGAATCAATACATTTCAATGATGGAATACATGAATAATTTTTTTGAGTTAGTTCAATTGGATTTTTATCCCATCAAAAATAGTTTTCTCAAATTTTATCAAATTGAATTGGTAGTGATACCCAATATTAAATCAATGAGTATTCTTTGATATGTAGAGAATTATGATGATGTTTTCAATTAGGTGGTTACTATTGACCTTGATATGGAAATAATGAAGGGTTAGAGAAGTGTTTTTATTTCTATATCAATATGTAAGGGTTCCTCATCAAGTAAAAATATAATCCATGAGGTATCTTGTTTTTATAGTTAAAGGAGTGATAAAGAAACCTCTATCCCAACTTTTTCTAATTTGTTTTGGATAATACCGCCTATTGTTTCCAATGTGGGAGGCTCGTAATGGTAATGCAAATTTTTTGGATTCTATGAGAAATTACCACTAGTATGGGAGAATGGGTAATATTTATCATTTTGTAAGCACCCTCCTCAAAGTAGATATATTTTTTATTCCACTACATATTTTTATTTTTCATAAATTTTTGTATCTACTGTAGGGGGACTCATTCTCCGAAATGGGAGGCATGCAATCACTTGAATAGAAACACTCATTCTATTAGTAAGCTATGATTGGGATTAAATATGTGAATATATTTATGGTAGAGATGTAATGCCCCGACCCTAGAAGCCGAGAGTCGGTGCATTATTACGTATCATTGGCATGATCAGAAAATGTAATGTCCCAAAAGATCGATCAATATAGTATCCTTGGAAGTACTAGATACATTTATAAGTTTTACATTACATCATGATATAAAAACATCAACAACATTTATCCCCTTTTGAACAAACTTATATCCTTAGCCTATCCCTTCAGGTCAACCATAAAATACTTCTTGACAACCTTGGAAAAATAAAACATAGAATGGGGTGAGCTCAGATGCTCAGTAAGGATGAAAATATAGCAGAAACTATAATAAATAAGAATAAACATTTAAGGAAAAGTATAAGACTAAAACAAAATAATTTAAAACATAAACTTCAGAATAATATGGAAAATATACAATCAAATAATTCCATATAATTATTCACATGGATATTCTACTAGTCAAATAATCACATGCAATATCAATAGCCACCTATATAATGATGGAATGCATAATTCCAGACATCATAAACATATAATCAAGGCCTTGTTCCAAGACTAGAAATAATATTTTTCAAGGAACTATTCCAAGAAACTAGTTTCTCTCATTAGACCTATCGATGCATCAAAGAACTATAGTGGGCTCCACCCATAACATACTAAGCCTAATGAATTCATCATATGAAAAGGTTTAAACATAACATAAACATTCTTCTTAAAACTATAAAATAAAATGTCAATTATTTCTCCATAAACCTTGAATGATATAAAATAACCCATCCATATTCAAACATATCAAAAAACATTCAATACAATATGAATGTTTTGTTTTATAATAAATCAACTACAAATAAACATAAAATTCATCAAAGGATGTTGACATAGATGAAATCAAAACCTTTTTTATGGAAATTTATCTTTGTATTTTGACATCATTTAAGAGTCACATAATTATAAAGAAAACATTTATTTCTAAAATATTCTTATAAAATTGTAAGGGAATCTTCGATGATGTTATAACGGCAGAAAATAGCCGCACCCGCTTTATAAGTTAAAAAAACATTTTTACCTTAATTTTGTCGAAATGGTCATAAAGCACCTTGTTAGGAAAATGACAGAATGATTCCTTTAAAACCATTTAATAAAATTCAATCAAAGGTATAAATGACTTTAACCCTATAGTCTACTAAATAGTAAAAATGTTTTGGAATAGATGTTTAAGAAACATGAATGTGGATGAAAAAGAGGTCCCAGTAGATACTTACGTAAAAACAACCTCGGATAATAATGGGATTATGAAATTAACCCTTACCATTTACTTTTTCTTGGTCGAGGGTAGGTTAACATCCTGTATAATTTTAAAATAATTTTTATTAAATTATACAAGATTCATATACATTAATATGATATCAAATATGATCTTTTAACATTGCCTTGTTAATAATATCTTAATATTATCGTCGTTTCGGGTGTCAAATGATTCGTTTTCCTTTAACTAATTTGTTATGTAAGTTATGTTTATTATGGATAAAATGTAATCTATTCATATTACGAAAGATATTATGCATTTAAGCATTATTTTTAATCATATAATGAAATTAGTCTTCAATGGATATGATGGGGAATGAATCTCATTGCGTTTGTGGAGACGGTACTCTTAACGTACGCACGAGCGACAATATCATTCTTTGGATATTAAAATAATAAATAATTGGATGTTATGTCATATATACATAATAATTATCATGTTATATCTATTATTTACATCAATTACACATCATTATTATACCCATCCAAATAATAATGTATAGAATAACAATTACACCACAACGTGGAGACGGTAAGTCGTACGTATCAACGCATGGGGACATGTAATTCCAAATATGGATAGAATATTGAATATGGATGTACCATATTCATAATAACATCATAGTGTATAGACAATATTAGAGTTATTAATTTATAATGGAAGCAACAAAAAAAGAGGAAGTGGAAGAAGAAAGGAACTTGAAAGCGGTGATGAAATATTTACCTCTTCTTTGGGTTCTTCCTTTTTATTTTAGTGAAAGGGTTCCATAGGTTGGATTTATAACTAATAGAAGGACTCTAGGATGAAGGTAGGATAGTTTAGAGGGTATTTGGGAAGGGTTTGGCCGAGCCAAATGGCTTTGAAGGTGTGAATTAGAGATATGGGGGAGTTCCCTTTTACAAGAGGGGTGAGGGGCACCTTAGGAAAAGCTAGAAATATTATTTTATAATAAAGTAATTTTCGGTTTCTAATGGATACAAAATGAATTATTTAAAGGATAAGGTGGGGATGGGTCTAAAAACACTAAACCAATAGGTTTTAGGCAGGTTTGGGTAAATATATTAACTTTATCTTTTAGAGTTAACTCTTAGTTAAATAGCATGACATTTACCATGTCTCTTTGTATTTTTTTATTATATGGTTAAAAAACGTACTTTAAACTTCCAAGGGAACTCCAAGTGGTAAATTAATGATAAAAATATCATTATATTAGTCTTCTTGCTAAACAATAGTTTTTTAGGAATCGAATATCAGTTAATAATATAATATTTGATTTTAAAACACTTTTATGTCAATTTTGACAATATTTGGTATTTTGTTTTTTCTAAATTCATAACAAAATTATTAATTCGAAAAAAATTCATATAACCAACCCTAAAATTTCATATTAACCTATTAAATTATTTAAATTCATAAAAAGTCTCTAATTACATTTATTTGAATATTTATAATATAAATTATTTTTATATTTCATTAATTACGTAATTACTGCATCATCATTTTGTCATAAATAAATTTAATTATTTAATGTCTAAAAATTATAAATAAAATACTGTTATGTATGAAATCTTTTTGTCTTTATAATGAATATTTATAGTTGAACATATCTTCTGTTTAACCCTCTATTAATGATGGTTTAGTTATTAACCTTTGAATTTGACACTTTTAACTCTACTTTGAATTAAATGATAATAAATGTTCTAATCTAATAAAAGTGAACCTAAAAGATCATATTTTATTCCTAATGTTCTTTTTGGTCTAATTAAACTTATCCAATAGAATTAGGACATGTGTTAGGGTTATAATAATATCATTTTTACCCTTAATTACCATATTTACTTTTAACCGTGTTAAATAAAAGTAAAAAGTTATTATTCAGAAAAAATTATTTTAATTTTATAGAACCAAATTTTTCTTAATGATATCAACCATGTCTCTTGGATTTTTTAAATTCAACTCAAAATGATGTAAAATTATTTTTTAAATAAATTTTCAAATGTTCTTAGGAGGTGGGTAAAAGACTGTAAAAAGTTCGATATAATTTTTAAATATCTAAAATTATAATAAACTAACTACAATTAATTACATTGAACATATATAGGTATTATGTGTCTATTTTGACCACAAATAAATTTAAATAAAATAAATAATTAGATAAATAAAAATTTGGTTTTAAACTATAACTCAGTATTTTTCACTATTTATCAAAAATTGAATGTTTTTAGAAGGATACCAAAAATTCACCCCACGATAATTTTGATATTCCAAATCCAAAAATGAATTCCATTTTGAAAGACAAAATTTATAAAATTTTAAAAAGTGGGTATTACTATTCATAATGTCTAGTTTGATTTGTTGTGGTGTGTTGGAACTCGAAGTGGCGTACAACATAGGATACTATATTATTCAAAGAGAAGTGTAGCATGGAAGCATGTGGTGTTACATTCTCCCATCATTAAAATAATTTATTCCTCGAAATTTCTAGTGTATTACTACGTAAAATGTCTCGGGTGGTTCTTCATCAAAAGCTCCTCAGGTTCCCATGATGTTTGTTCCATCTTATGGTTTCTCCATAGAACTTTTACAAGAAGAGTCGTATGGTTTCTCAACACTTTTTCTCTTGTATCAAGAACCTTGACATGATCTTCACAGTATGACAGATCGGGTTCTATTTCTAATTACGCATAGGTGAGTACATGTATTGGGTCAGGAGTGTATTTTCTCAACATTGATATGTGGAACACATCGTGAACTTTCGAGAGACTTGGCGGCATTTCCAAACAATAAGATACAACCCCTATTCGTTCTAGAATTTCGAAAGGTCTAATGTACCTAGGACTTAATTTTCCCTTCTTAGCGAAATTTAGAGCACCCTTCCATGGAGATACCATTAAGAAAACATGATCTCTTACCTAAAATTACAAATACTTCCTTCGATTATCAGCATTGCTCTTCTGCCTACATTCATCTACTTTGATGTGGGTTTGGATTACCTTCACCTTTTCCATCGTTTCCTCCACATGTTCTGGGCCTACGAGTTTTCTTTCATCAACATCATCTCAACAGGTTTGTGTACGACATCACTTTCTGTATAACGCTTTATATGGTGCCATCTGAATACATGGATGGAAGATATTGTTATAATAAAATTCTTCCATAGGTAAATATTGATCCCACATACCTTGAAAGTCAAGTGAGCATGATCTCAACATGTCTTCTAAAGTTTGAATAGTCTATTCTAATTGTCCATCAGTTTAGGGGTGGTAGGTAGTTTTCAAATGAAGTTCAGAATCTAGTGGTTTCTAAAGAATTATTTAGAATCTTGATGTAGAATGGGGATCATGATCAGAAATAATCGATAATGGTACTCCATGATGTCTTGCAACTTCATTAATATATAGTATTGCTAAACATTCAAGTGGTAAATCTCCCCTTATACCATGAAAATGTGCCCACTTGGTAAGGCGATCCACAATGAACCATATTGCATCATTCCTTCTAGGAGTCTTTGGTAGCCCCATGAAAAAGTCCATCGTGATATCATCCCATTTCCACTCAGGTATTGGTAGAGGTTTCATGACTCCTCTAGGTTGTTTCCTTCCATCTTTCACATGTTGACAAACCATATATCTTGACACAAAATTAGCAATCTCCCTCTTCATGTTGTCCCACCGAAATTATTCCTTCAAATATCTATAAATTTTTGTGCTCCCATGGTGTATATAGAAATATGAACAATGGGCATCATCCAACAATTCCATTTTTAAATCTGGTATATCAGGAACACAAAGTCTCTTCCCAAATTTCAAAATTCCATCTTCATACACAAATTCACTCAATCTCCCATCATTCATAGCTTTAATCTTATTTTGAAACTCTTCATCACTGGTTTGAGAACTCATTATCCTTTATAGTAAATATGGTTTTAAAAACATTTAAAAAAGTATTGATGTTTCACCTTCCATGGTGATTCCCATATCCATATTTACTAGATCCATGTATATAGTATCCTTTTCAACTTTTATCTTGTTCAAAACTCCATGATCCTTTCTACTCAAAGAATATAAAACATTATTTTCCATCCTATAGTGGTAGTGTATAGTGCGGTCATAATAATTGAGTAGTTCAATCCATATCCTTTTCCTCATATTGAGTTATTTCTATGAGAAAATATATTTCAAACTCTTGTGATCGGTATATATCTAACATTTTTCACCATAGAGATTGTGTCTCTAAATTTTCAATGCAATGATTACAGCTTCTACATCAAGATCATGAGTAGGATAGTTTTTCTCATTAATTTTTATCTGTCGTGATGCATAGGCAATAAACCTATCAATCTGTATAAGGACACAACCAATTCCTTTCTTTGAAGTATCACTATAAATAACAAACCCATCATTCACTGATGATAGAGTCAAGATAGGAGCATTGACTATTCTTCTGTTCAATTATTCAAAAAATTCTTCACACTCTTTTGTCCATAAAAATTTAACCCCTTTTCATTTGAGATTTGTTAATGGGTTAGTGAACTAGGAATAATTCTGGATAAAATGTCGATAATAACCTGTTAAACCAATAAAACTGTGTATCTCAGTTATACTAGTCAGTGCTTGCCATTCTTGGATTTCATTAGTCATAGAAATATCAACAGAGATTCCATCTTTAGAGACAGCATGGCCAAAAAATAAATCTCCTCATCCAGAATTCACACTTTCAAAACCTCCCATATAATTCGTGTCTTCTATGAGTATTCAGGATAATGCGCAAGTGATTTTCATGATCTTCATAGATTTTGGATTATAAAATGATGTCATCAATAAATACCACTACAAATTCATGGAGATATTCCTTAAAAACTCTATTCATTAGATCCATGAAGAAGAGGGTGAATTATTCAATCTAAAAGCCATTACTTTAAACTCGTAATGCCCTTGCCTGGTTTGAAATGTTGTTTTTGGAAAGTCTTCCTTCTTCACACACAACTGATGATATCCAGATCGATGGTCAATCTTTGAAAAGTATTTAGATCCATGATTTTGGTTTAATAAATCCTCAATGCGAGTTAGGGGATAATTGTTATTTATTGTTATAGCATTGATCTTCATGTAGTCAATGCACAACCTCATAGATCCATCATTATTATTAACAAAAAGGACTGGGGTTCCCCTGGAGAAACACTAGGGTGAATAAATCCCATATTAGTCAGTTCCTCTAGTTCTTTCTTTAGTTCCAGTAATTCCACATTGTCCATTCTATAAGGGGTCTTCGATATGGTCCTTGATCTATGAATTAAATCAATGAAAATATCAATTTCTCATTCCAAAGGATTTCCAGGTAAACCTTCTGGAAACAAATCAAAATTTACTTTAACAAAAGGTACATCCTATATTTTAACATTCCTTTCCTCACCCACAGTTATTTCTTTCTCTTCCTCCCCAATAATTGAATTTAGTTGAGCTACTAGGGGAGGATCAGGATAAGAATAAGTTGGTGGTGATTCCTCTCTAAAGATAAGGTCTTCTTTATCATCATCATCAAAAATAGTAACATCGTTATTCTTAAAATAAATTTTTGAATCATGGTCCAAAATCCAATCCATACTGAGGATTAGATCAAATAAAATCATGGCTAGGAAGATGAGATCAACAGATAAAGAAAATTTAAATGCTGTAATGGGGAATGATTAACAAAAATTTGTTGCAATGATACATCCCTTAAGTGTTTGGAATGATAACTCCCTTGTTAAATAAAATTATAAATATCTATTTTTCTTAGAAAAATGGGATGATATGAAAAAAATGTGATGATCTAGAATCAAATAAAGAATTTTCTAAACTTCAGGAAACCATTAAATTACCTTCCACTATGACATTCGAAGCTTCCACCTCAGTATTAGTGATAACATATGCTTGGCCTTAATCCCTTGACCTTTTCTGAGATAAGTTCCTCTGACGATTAGGAAACTCATTTGCATAATGCCACCTTTCTCTACAATTGTAGCATTCAACATCGTAAACCTCTTTCTTCCATTTACAATCATGAGCTTGGTGGGATTTTCCACCACACCTGTAAAAGATTCCCATTCCCCTCTGGAAAGTACTAGGGTGTTTCTTCCCATATTTATTATAGGATTAATATTCAACATTTCCATTATTCCCCTTATTTCTATTTATAGAGTGTTCAATAGATATCTTCTTCTATTTCTTGGCTTTAATGTCGTAAGACTTAGAGAATTATTTTTTTGTCTTGATAGCACATGAGACAATATCTTCGTACAACATAAAGGATCGTGAGACTAATGCTTTATGAATAAATGGTTTTAACACCTAATTGAAATGATCAATATTACTTTATGGGTTACGTATATAATTTGCGGCATGCCTTGCTAACCTTATAAAGTTATCATTATACTTTGCGACATTTACATCTTCCTTTTTCCTCAGACTCAAAAATTGCATTTCCATATATGTTCCATGGTCTTGAGGAAAGTATTTTTCTAATAAAATTTCGTTAAAATCCCTCCACTCCATATTTGATACTTCATCATCTTCATCTGTGTTTTGAATCAATGACTACCAATGATCATCATCTCTAGTGAGGCGGTAATCTTCCATGACAACTTTTTCACTTTCTCTACTCTCTAAGGCATGAAATATTTTCTCTAATGAATTTATCCATTTCTCAGATACTAGTGGATTTTTACCCCCATTTAATGTTGGTGGTTGTTTCCTCATGAATAAATCTAACATTGATCCCCCATGTTGTAGATCAGGGTGATCCATACGTGTAAGTTTATTATTCATAACCTGAGTGAGTTGTCCCATTATGGTGATTAGCTGATTAGCACCGGTTTCATCACCAGCTCCACTATAATTATCTTGAGTATGAGGGAAATCCCTACATGGAGTGTGTGCATTGATACTGTTTCCATTACTTACACTAGGTTCCATTTCTAAACAATGTCATAAACTAGATTAGTTTATGAATCAAAAAAAATAATTCCAAACTTGAAATACACATAACTTAAATTGAACAGTTTTTGGATATAATCCATAATCATAAAAAAATGTTTTCTTTTAGGATGTGTATACTCATAAAACCTTAATAATCGTTTGGAAATAAAATTATTATTATCCTAAAAATATATAACGGGAGTTTCATAACCAAGAGTGCAGCAAGGCCCCCTGTCGTGCACCAATTTCCATTCAAGTCTAGCTCAAAGCGGTGTTCTCAGGTTTTACCCCTAGGTACTTCTGTACAAGATCTGCCTTAACCTGTTCATATCCAGATAGGGTTGTTTTTCTTGAAATACTCACAAAATATCTACAATACCAATATTCTATGATTTTCTTCTATACTAATCCTAAAATTTTATCTCAGGGCTATGTGCTCTAATAAGCGTTTATCTAAATCTAGATTCCAAGGTTTGAACTAATATTCTTCTGATACAAACTGTAACGCCCCCACCCCAAAATCCGAGATTCAGTTCATTATTACACATCATTGGCATGATCACAATATATAAATTCCCAAAAGACCGATCATTTTTGTAGAATTAGAAGTACTAGATACATTCATAAGTTTTACATTACATCAAGAAATAAAAACATCAACAACTTTTTGTACCCTTTTGAACAAACTTATATCCTTAGACTATCCCAACATGTCAACCATAAAATACTTATTCACATCCTGGAAAAAATAAGACATAGATATGGGTGAGCTCAGATGCTCTGTAAGGATAACAATATAGCAAAACTATCATAAATAATCATAAAATTTTATGGGAATGTATAAGACGAAAACCAAACCCTTTTAAACTTAAAATTCAGCGTAATATAGAAAATATAAAATTAAATAATTCCATATACTTATTCACATGGATATTATACTAGTCAAATAATCACATGCAATATCAATATCCACTTTCATAATGATGGAATACATAATTCTATACTTAATAACTCCATAATCAATGACTTGTGCCAAGACTACAAATAAGATTTTTTCATTGCCTTGTTCCAATACACTAGTTTGTCTCGTTAGACCTACCAATGCATCGAGGAGCTATAGTGGGCTCCACACATCTCATACTAAGACCAATCCATACCTTATATGAAAAGGTAGAAAAAAACCTAAACATTCATCTTAAATCTAGCATAGGATATGTCAATAATTTATCCATAAACCATTAATGGTATAAAATAACACATCCACAGTTAAACATATCACAAAACATTCAATACAGTGTGGATATTTGGTATCATAATAAATTAACTTGAAATAGACTTAAAATTCATCAAAGGTTGTTGACATCGATGAAATCAAAACCTTTTTTTAGGGTAATATCTTTTTCTATTTTGAAATAATTTAAGAGTCTCATAATTATAAATAAAAATTTTATTTGGAAATTATTCTTATAATATTTTAAGAGATTCTTCAACCATGTTATAACGACGGAAAATAGACGCACCCACCATAATTTAAAAAACATTCTTATCTTAATTTTGTCGAAAAGGTCATAAAGTACCTTTTTTTGGAAAATGAAGGAAAGATTCCTTTCTAACCATTTTATAAAAGTAAAACAAGGATATAAATGACTTTAACCCATAGTCTAGTAAATGGTAAAAATGTTTTGGAATACATTTTAAAGTATCATGGATTTGGATGATAAATAGGTCCCAGTATATACTAACGTAAAAACAAGCTCGGATAATAAAGAGATTGTAAAATTAACCCTTACCTTGTACTTTTCCTTGTTCAAGGGTAGGTTAAACTCCTGTATAATGGTGATATAAATGTTATTAAATTATACAAGAATCATATACATCAATATTATATCATATATGATTTTTATCATTGCTTTCTTAATAATATCATTGTATTTATCTTCGTTTCAGGTGTTAACTGATTCAGTTTCCTTTAAATTCTTTGTTACATAAGTAATTTTTGTTATTTATAAGATTTATCTTATTCATATTAATATTGATATTAAGTCTTTAAACATTATTTTTAATCATGTAATGAAAATTATCATGAATGGATATGATGGGGAATGAATCTCATCGTGTTCGTGGAGACGATAATCCGTACGTACGCACGAGCGACAATACCATTCTTTTGATATCAAAATAATATATAATTGGATTTTATATTATATATAAAGAATAATTATCATGTTTTATTTATTATTTAAATCAATTAAACATCATTATTATACCCATCCAAATAATATTGTATTGAATAACAATTACACAACAACGTGGAGAAGGTAAGATGTGCGTACGCTCATATGGTGACATGTCATTAAAAGGATGGATAGAATAATGAATATGGTTGTACCATAATTATACTAACATCAAATTATATAAAGATATTGGAGTTATTATTTTAGAATGGAAACAACACAGAAAGAGGATGTGGAAGAAGAAAGGATCTTGGAAGAGGTGGTGAAATATTTACCTCTTCTTCGGGTTCTTCCGTTTGATTTGATCAAAAGGGATACTTATGATGGATTTTTGACTAATGTAATGCATCTAAGATTAAGGGAGGATAATTTAAAGGGTATTAGACCAGGTTTTGGCAGAGCCAAATGGTAATGAAGTAGTGAATTAGAGAGATGGGGGAGTGCCCTTTTCTAAGAGGGGTGAGTGGCACCTTAGGAAAAGGTAGAAATATTATTTTATAATAAAATATTTTTTGGTTTCTAATGGATCATGAATTTTTTTTAAAGGATATAGGGGGAATGGTCCTAAAACCACTAAACCAATAGGTTTTATAAAGGTCTGTGTCACTATATAAACTTTATCTTTTAGATTTAAGTCTTAGTTAAATAGTATGACATTTACCATGTCTCTTTGTATTTTTATATTATATGGTTAATAAACTTACTATAAACATTCAAGAAAACCCAAAGTGGTTCATTAATGATACAAATATCATTTTATATGTCTTTTGGACGAACTGTATATTTTTAGGAATAGAATATCAATTAATAATATAATATTTTAAAAAAACTCTTTTATGCCAATTTTGACACTATTTTGTATTTTGTTATTTCTAAATTCATCACAGAATTATTACATCAACCAAAAAATTCATCTAACCAACCCTAACAAGACATATTAACCTATAAAATTAGTGTAATTCATAAAATGTCTCAAATTACATTTATTTTGATATTTATAATATTAATTATTTTAATATTTCATTAATTAGGTAACTACTGTATCATCATTGTTTCAAAAATAAATTCAATTATTTAATGTATAAAATTATAAATAAAATACCATTATGTATGAAATATTTGTATCTTTGTAATGAGTATATATATTTGAACTTATATTATGTGTAACCCTATATTAAAAATGTTATAGTTATTAAACTTTGAAAATAACACTTTTAACTCTTCTTTGAATTAAATAATAATAAATGTCCTAATCTAATCCATGTGGACCTAAAGGATCATATTTTATTACTAAGGTTTTTTATGGTCGAATTAAACTTATCCAAAAGATTTAGGACATGTGTTAGGGTAATAATAATATCATTTTTACCCTTAATTACCCTATTTACCTTTAACCATGGTAAGTAAAATTAAAACGTTTTTATTCATGAAAATTAATTTTCATTTTATTGAACCACATTTACTTACTTATATCAACCGTGTCTCTCATATTTTTTTAAATTAAACTCACAGAAGCGGTAAAATTATGTTTAATGTAAATTTTAAAATGCTCTTAGGATGTGGGTAAAAGACGGTAAAAAGTTCAATAATATATATATATATAATTATTATAAACTCACTCAAATAAATTACATTGAACTTATATGGGTATTATATATATATTTTGACCTCAAATAAATTTAAATAAAATAAATAAATATTTACATAATAATTCGGTTTTAAACTATAACTTAGTGTTTTTCACTATTCATCAAAAATTGAATGTTTTCAGAAAAATACCAAAAATTCACCCTTAGCTAATTTCGATATTTTGAATCCAAAAATGAAGTCCATTTTGTAAGATAAAATTTATTAAATTTCAAAATGTGGGTATTACTATTCATAAAGTCTAGTTTGATTGGTTGTGGTGTGTTAGAACTCAATGTTTCGTACAACACACGCTACTGCATTATTCAAAGAGAAGCGTATCGTGGAATCTTGGGGTGTTACAATAGAATTCCCACTTTGGAATCAATGTATGGTGCATCGATTATCATGGGTACATTCATTATTTATTCTTCTATTTTCTATTCATTATTTTATATAGGATATTTTAATTACAAAATACCATATAATGTCAGTGACTCATGGGTATTTCAACTAAATGTTAGGTTATATATTATAGAGATCACCACTCATTTGTGGAAAAAGAAAGATCAAATATTTGAGTTTCCTTTCTATCATATGATGGTTTTTGAAAATCATATAATACTTTCATATTATTTATTAGGCCCTATTTTTTATTTTTCTAGAATAAAATTTATGATCATATCTGAAGAAAATTATTATTTCTATCATTGAATGTTTTTTCATACTTTAGATGGAGGAAGTCATTCATTTGGATATCATTGGGATACTAGAGGGTCATAACAAGGTTAGTTTTTTAGATATTATGATGATCTTATATATGATATCTATTTTACTCTTGAAAATACTCAAATGGGACCCATGTTACCATAATAATATGGTTTTGGATTTATATATTTATAACATTAATTATTATTAACCTATTATTCAACTAAAGTTAATTGTTGAATTTTTTTAATCTATATAATTCTAGAGGATATACACATATGGATTCCAATTTACCAAATGGACCTAGATGATAGACTCGATTATTATCTCTTGAAAAGGGATTTTATATTCACATATTTGTCATTATGGTAAATAGAAGTAATATTTCAATGATATTAAATGGATGGTTTCAACATTGAATTGATTACCAAATCCTCAACCATGTGACCATCAAGAATAAATATGTGTACCTAATATTGTAAATCTTTTTATCATCCATGATGGGTGATAAGGTTTTCAATGATTAAAAACATATTAGGATACCACTAACCAAGAAGAGATTATTTTTGTATTCTTAATACAACCTTAAGAAAATTAATGATAATTATGAGTAACTCATTATTCTATTTTTACTCATACCAGTTTCTATAGTTTTTGAGTCATTAATGAACCATGTCTTAGACCATAATTATAAAACTTTATTCTAATATTTTTTGATATTATCTCACATTACCTCAATATAAAATGACATCATATTAATATTTTTAATATTTCTCTAAAAATACTAAAGTATAATTGTATGTATTCTAAAATATGTAAATTAAAATTCTATATTTATGTGTGAAATTATTGGGTAATGTGGTGACTAGGAATGGAATTTTCCTACACCCAAATAATATAAAAGGAGTGACATCTTAATAAAAACCCAAGAATCCATCTAAAATTATAATTTTTATAATTTGTTATAAAATATATTAATTTCTTTTTTAGGAAATTATTATACATAATCCACCCTTGATTATTTTGGTTCAATAGGGATTACAATTCTAGTAGAGTTAAATTTTCAAGGTGTTCATTGATGAAATGAAACAAATAAAGAAATTTTAACATCATCTAATTCTCCCAAAACCATAAAAATGATATATATTGTGATTATTTAGTGTTGGTATATGAGTGTCTTTTTAAGCAATATGAATATGTTTTTACATATGGATCTCACCAACAATACCTTCATGACAGAAATTATTAAACATAAGACCTAATGTTTTCAGTGTTCATCCAAACATTGAAAACATTTTTTTATTTGGGATACATTTAAAGTTTATAGTAATAATATATACCATAAAATTTTTTTCATCTAGAATGATATGAATCCAAGATATAAATTCAATGTGGATTATAATGAAAATTTTAGAATTGATAATTCTTATAACATTGGTAATTAAAATTTGGTTTTCTATAATCTAGGTAAAAATATATTGAATCTGGTGGTGAAGGAGTTTAAGGAGGAATGTTATTTGATGATAATATTTGTATAAATTAATCAAGCTATAAAAAAGGAAGAAGTTAATTTTTTATTTTTATCATGGTCATTTGTTCTTGGTTGATTTGATTATTATAGAAAATATTTTGATCCCAAATCCTAGTAAAAAAGTTTAATTCGAAATGATGTAGAGACCTTGGGAGATTGGTTGTGGTATTCCAATATATTTTCATGTTTTTTTCATATGATAGTGGTTATTTTGTTTCTAAGGTACCATGTGTTAAAATATGGATATATTTCTTTTTAGGATACTCATATAGGTTTTAAAAATATGTTTCTTGACTTCAAGAGATAATAAAAATACGTGAGAATAATGTGATATGTTTCCAATTTTTTTATTACCCCACCTTTTTAAGGTGGTGTTCAAGAACTAAAAGGTCACATGATTATTAGAATCACTGCCATTTATTTTATGGAAATGTAATGATATCTTTCTAGACATTGTAATTATTTTTCCTTGATCACCTTCGGTAATGAAATCCATTTTGGTTGTTTTTTACTAATAGATGGAAATTTCAAAATTATTTCCAACAGTGGAGATTACAAAGGTGGAATAGATTATAAAACTATATATCCAGATCATTGAGGTGAATTATATAATTCTATAAAATGTTATGTATGTTCGATACCCTCGATTTGTCTATAGATTATGGAAGGGAAATTAGAAAGTGATTGTCTATGATATGAAGTTTATCATGACCTATCTATTGTAAAAGGTTGGTTATACTTGGTAGGATATGTAGTTTCATAAATACATGTTCGTCTCATTTTTTAGTAGTGATAGGGGTATAAGAGAAAAACATATAATTTATTATTAAATAAAAATAATAGCTATAATGTTAAGATCAAGATGGATCTGTTTGAGGCTCTCAGCATATGGATATATTGGTCCCCTCTATATTGTGTTATGATGGGTTAATAATCCCTTTTTTTACGAATCATTATTTAGTAGAATAATGGAAAAGTGTAATTAATCCATCAATGTTTGTAGATGCATTAGAGTTATCATAAATCATATATTAACCAATTTTGTATCCTCCTCAAAATTTTAAGTGGATGACTACTGACTATCAGAGACTCTCCACAATAAGTACATCAATGAATAAGTATACATGGTGGAGTCATGCAATTTAATAACAAGGAACTTGAGATATTAGATCATATTATAAATTTTTACAATGAAATTATTTACTATCCAATTTATAACTATTAAAAATATATTCTATGTATCATTGATAGATATTAATTATATCAATATATATAATGTAATTGAATCAGATCCATCTAAATTGATCTTAAAACCATAGTAGGGGGAAACTAGTTTATATCCTTGATTATGAAATCAAGGTATTGTAGTATTCATCTTTTTCATTAGTTTATGATCTATGGATGCATGATAATTATAGAAAGAGGCATGGGAGGGTGATATTATGATAAATAATTAATTGAATATTTGCTTTCTAATAAATAATTTTAAATATTTTTGGGTAATAAAATTGATTTTTTTGAGAATTATGAAACCCGTCCCCCGTGGCCCATATCATGACTACCCCAAGCCCACCTCCATAGGCCAGAGGCTGGCAACTAGCACCATAAGAGTAATTCACTAAAATGGAGAAGTCATTGACTTTATAAATCATAAACACACACAACCAGAGTACAAGAAGAAGAAAACACTAAGTAAAATATGTATAACAAGTGTACTGAAAGTAAAGGGGCCAGAAATACAAGCCCAATAGTAAAGTTCAAGAAATGGAAAAATAAGTACAACAAAAAAGATGAAATAGCTGGATGGTGTCTAGAAGCTCCCCGATCATCCTCTGGGGTTTCTACCTAAAGGGTACGTACAGATGGCCTCCACAACACTCCACATCCATCAGAATCCACCATGTACCAATATGTCGTAAGGTAGTCCTCCTGGTACCATCCTGTCCTGGAGCTCTCGGGCTCCGTCAGCGATGTCTGTCATTTATATAAAACACAATGAGGTGCATGGATAGACCGTGTAGGGGTGAGTTCAATGATACTCAGTAGGGACCCTATGACCCTCAAAGTCTCACAAAATTCAACAAGGATAACTCAAAAAGTATGATTTCAACGGATAATCATTACTTAGGTATATGCCCATACATATACTGAAGTTATCAAGTAACCCATCTCAATCATGAGGAGAACAAAAAGGTCATTGAATCAGCTCAAACCAAGATTTTAATTATCGAAAACATGACTGCTGGAGAACTCCTCCTTCGTCGAGTATAGTGGCCCTGTCGTGACTCTGAGATGCTACTCACTAACATTATACTACTAAGGTACTCATCTTGTCGATTACCGCGGGTCTGCTGCTAAACCGGGCACTCCCCCTGATACCCAACAAAGGTACTCCTCCTGTCGAGTACTACAGGTCTTCTTCCAAACCAGGCGCTCTATCTGCCGTGGGTCTTCCGCCAAACTGGGCGCCCCATCCACTGGGCTAGTTGAATCACTCTGAGTTGAATCTATCAAACAGTCGTCAGGTCTCTAGCTACTAGGTCTCCGCACTCCGTCTGCTCATCTCTGAGAGGATCTTCCCCACAAGTTACTGGTCAATACTTCATGTGTCACAAAGTCTCAGGTGGAAGTATATCAAAGGACCGCCATGCCATCGGGGTCTCAATGCAATAGATGGCGCGTTAATAGGACGCACAGTCTGTGAGTTATTATCATTATAGTCCCAGGGGCCGGTTGGATTTGTGTACGAACCAACATGACCATGACTCAACTATACCCCAAACTTGAGTGGGGTATACTAAAAGGGACATATATGCTCCAAAAATAACATTGCCGATGACGGATCTTCAAACGGACATCCGGTTCCAATGATATGGCCCATGAAGGCAAAGCAGTCAGTATTGGGCCCGGGTCCGGTCCGACCCGGTTAGACCGACTCAGCCCAACCCGTTCTGGGCCGACCTGGTTTGGGTCGACCCGATCAGACTTGTTGGGTATGATCTGGCTCATTGGGGCCAAGCAGACCACGGGGGCAGTTTGACCCGATAGTCACCACGTAGGCGGCTCGGTAACTCGGCCAGGAAGACCGAGCCAGTTTGGCCAACGACACCGCGAGGGCATCGCGTGTACACCAGGTAGTCCGCATCATGAGCCGGTCAAGTGGGCAGCGCACTGGTCGGGGGCACGGGGCGCTGGGTAGCACGCCGGTAGGGGAGCGGGGCACCGGTCATTGTGCCAGTGGGGACGCGGGGCGCCGAGAGTGTGTCAGCTGGGGCGCAGGGCACCGGGGGTGAGCCGGCAGGGGCGTGGGGCATCGGGTGCATGCTGGAAGGAGCACGGAGCGCCAGGTGCATGCTAGTAGCGGTGCTGGGCACTGGGAGCATGGGGCTCCGTGTGCGGGTAGCGCACCGGGGTGCTTCGGGGGAGGCATAGTTCATGAAGGCCGCGGGTAGCACGGCCTTTGTTCGCCGCCTTTGTTGTCGCTGCCGTGTGTACCGGCTTTTTCACTATCGCTCTGTAGCCATGTCATAGGGAGTCACAAGAATGTAGAACGATGGAGGTTGTCATGCCATGTTAGGTTGGCATGTATCCTCCGTGTTTAGAAGAGAAAAAGGGCTCAATGAGATAAGCTTTTGATCAAAACATGCCTGAAACAAAGCCTTTCTATCTGATAAAGGGGATAAGAAAAGGTCTAACAACTTCATGAAATAAAAACCCCTACCTCGCATGTCGTTCATCGGTAGACGTTCGTTGATGTCGCGGAAGGATGGCCGCCAAACCGTGGAAGACGACCACATCCCACATTGAAGGGGTCTGAGGAAGAAGGTCGGAGAAGAAGATCGTCGCCAGCGTTCTTTGCATTCTTCGTTAGTAAAAGCATAATCCTCCAAGTGTTGGGCCTCACATCACGTTACCAGCACTTCGTCACTTGGTGAAGTCCTCCCAAATTCTCCACCCTATCTCTCTATATATAGGAGAGGGGTGGGGTTGTAACCATCATGGAATTTATGACATTTTATTTATTAGGAACCTTTCTAATTTCCAAAGATGTGGTTACTTAATTTTTAAAAATATATTATAAAATAATTGGCTCCATAAAATTAGTTGCACGAGGGGTGTCACACTTAATTTGGAGGATGTCAAGAGGCTTCCTATAATTAATTTTTGTGTGTTTGTGAAAATAATTGGCACACGCATTGGATCAAATTATTGGCACGTGCATTGGCACAATTAATTGCACAGAGGAGGTCAGAAGGTCCTCCCTCATTAATGAGGAGTGGAGAAGTTTCATCCTCCACCATCAATAGGGGTCGGGTGGTCCCCAACTCAATTATCCTCCCATGGGAGGTTATTCATGGGTGGAACCCACCACCATAACCTTTCATGGGATTTTAGGGTGTGGCTGTCCCACTCCCAACTCCGAAGGGGAAGTTCCAACTAACCGCACACACATGGTGGTTGAAACAAAATAAAGTGTGGCTACACTTTATTTTATTATTATTTTTATAAAAATCCAAAAACAAACTTTCATTCTCAACTCACTAACTTCGAAGTGAATGTATCCTTAACTGAATATCAGCTTTGTGAGTTCAACGGTGCCCTCAGATTTTAATTCCGAGAACTGGTTCAAAGGTTACAAAACGTCTCTCTTGCATTTAATAAACGTACCCAAAAAAAAGTTCGGAAAATTACTATCAGTCACCCTCGACTTAATCCTGTTGGGGTTAGGATCTTCCTAGGTGAATCAATCCCCAAAGAAGACAACGGTACTCTTAGTTCTTCAATTTGAGTTACCGTTTAGAAGTTATGAATTTTACAAGAAAATAATTTTCACTTAATTATTTTATTTGCGGCCAAAAACTAACTTTTTTGTGTCCCGTGCCGGCCAAAGTTAGTATCTGATTAAATAAAGAATTCCCTAATGAGTTCATCTATGGTCTTGGATTTTTAATCTGATCTACCATTTGTGAGTTATATCCATTTGAAAAATTAAATATTTTATTTAATTATTTTATTTACGGTTATGACAATTTTGGGATTTCATACAAGAGGTCTGTGCCGACTAAAATTAAGTCTCACCAAGGGTAAAATCACCATCCTGAGCACAATGGTGCCCTCATATTTCTGATATGAGTTATCATTTAAGTGTTATTCTAATTTTTTAGGAAAACTGCTTACACACGTTAACATAATCTTAACCAAAACATCAGAAATTGATTACAAGCACACTGGGCCTCGAAATCATGCGCCGTCAGAAACTGTGGACTCGTAAAACTCCCATGTATTTAATAAAAAAATTTCCATGAAATTTCCTGGTCTTTACATTCTCCCCAACTTAGGGCGTTATGTCCCCGTATGCTACAACTCTAACTAAGGGAACAAATGGGGGTACTGTGCACACATATGAGCCTTCCGCTCCAATGTTCTCTTCTAGAGGTTCCCGTGCTACCAAAAAACACGCACCATAGGTATCAACCATCCATGCAGGACCCACTCCGGTAGATCCTCAATCTCCATTAGAACCTCCATGAAAGTCGCCCTATCATCGATGTCCAGCTCCCCACGGTCGATGATCTGGGAAGGGTCATGCACATATCTCCTCAGCTGAGATACGTGGAAGACATCATGCACTTGGTGAAAATGAGGTGGAAGAGCTATGAGGTAAGCCACCTCGCCTACCCAGTTGAGGAACTGGAAAGGTCCTATGAACCGTAGAGATAACTTTCTGCCTTGTCCAAATATCTGCAAACTTCGTCGAGGTGATACCCATATGAAAAGGTTGTCGTCATGCTTGAACATTAGAGGTCTCCATCTCCTATTAGCATATGACTTCTGCATGATCTGTAAAGTCTTCATCTGCTCCTGTATGATTTGTACCTTCTCTGTGGTAACTCGTACCATCTCTGGTCAGAAGGAAGTGGGCCGACAAGGTGATTCAGTCGACGATCACCCAAATCGAATCGTGGCTTCTGGATGTATGTGGAAGACCCGTCACGAAGTCCATGGATATGTCATCCCACTTCCACTCTGGGACTTCTAAAGGCTGAACCAATCCTGCTAGTACCTGGTGCTCTGCCTTCACTTGCTGACAAGTGAGGTATCGAGAGAAAAACTCCAGTACTGCCTTCTTCATACCTGGTAACAAGTGTTGTCATCAATGGTCCTGGTACAACTTCACCACTATTGTATGTAATGCTAGAGGGGAAGTGTGTAACTCCCTCAACACATCCTCCTGAAGTGCAATTGGTACCATGGTACGTCCTTTGAAAAGGATGTCGTGCTCCCCACCTTCATAAAATCCATTAGGTTCCTGCCCTATGGATATTTGAGCACATCACATCTCATAGTCAGCGTATTTACGTTGTGCCTCCCTGACTCGCTGAAGAAGGGGATGAGTGACCGAACGATACTATAGAAAGGATGCTCCATACCTATCCATGAAGGATATCTATAAGGCAGCCAGCTGCTCTATCGCCTCTCCAAGCAGCTGAGTGTCTGATCTCTTACATAGAGCATCTGCTATAACTTTCCCCTTCCCAGGAATATGGACTATCTCGAAGTCATAGTCCTGGAGGAACTAAAAACTCTAAAATCCTACTGCCATGAGGGTAAAGCTAGACGAATCAAGAGTGATCGGCTACACTCTCCTAATCATGAGTTTAACATGTGCTTCTTGGGGGTTTTTTTTCACTGACTAAGGAGAACCTCATCTAAACATTTTTAATATACCATAACCATTTTTCCGAATATAGTCAATCTGTGTATGAACTGTGGTTTCCCAGGCCATACCCAAACTAATGTCATAAGGCCTTGACACTACCACCAAACGGTTCCAACTGAAACTCTCGCCTCATGGGTCACATCAAACCGTCGGTGTATGTTTGATTATCGAGTCTCCTCTCAATGGTATATCCAGACGTGAGGGTCAAGTCAACATTTTAACCAGAAAATATAGGTATGGGACATGATTCATGGAAGGAAGGAATGATTGGTACTTATTTCTATTGATACGGTAGCTAGTAGTAGACAGATTCTGTACCTCGATTCATTTCTAGAGCAATTGGGTCTCACTCCTTGGCTGCGTGGAGCAATTCTCTTCCTCTTCCCTCTAACTCCCTGAGCCTGGCGGGGACTACGAAGGTGGGTGGTTGTAACATGTCAAAATGTATATCACCTCATGCTTCTCTCCTGGCTCGGTTTCCACATCTGCTTCCCTACAGATTTATCTGTCCCTGTTACATCCTGTTTCTAAAACAGTTTACACACCCAAGTCTCTGAGACTTGATCTAGTTTCCAACTTTCCCACTACTAACATTCACTGGTTGTATTCATTCATCCAAAGAATTTTCAACCACAAAGGTTCTCTCTAGAATCCTAACATAAGTAGTAATGCACAGAGGAAAAAGAAATTTTCGGCTTGGATGCCCCTAAACACATCTCACTTGGAGGTCTATGCTCTGAAGAACTGATCGTATCGTATTACTCGAGTACCAAGAATGATCGGTATGCCTCGATGAATACTCAGCTACCAACATGTCTTCCTGCCGAAGCTGTAGAAGTTCTAGATAACTCTCAGCCACCTCATCAGGCAAGTCTTCAGTTGTCTGTAAGTCAGGCTCCCCTCGAAACCTGAGGGGTATCTGAGGCTGAAACACGTGCAAGGTACTAAGCCTATATGTTTCATGAACCCGTATCTCCTATTGAAACTCCTGACCAAAAAGAGGTGATATAGCCGACACGCTAACAGAAGGTACAATCTTGGGAAAAAGTCTACATACCAAAGCCTCATCACTATACAGACGAACCTCATGGTCACTCACTGGGAAACACTAGTAGATAATATCACCATTTTTTCTACTAGTGTCTCAACTAGGTGGAGAACTCTAGCAATAGCCTCCAGTCAGTCTTCTGCTACCAGGGAATCTGTCTTACCTCGTAACCTTGAAGGCCTCTACCACTGGAACTCGTGCAACGTGCTCAGTCAGCGTGCACCGTCAGCTTGCGCGGCTGGGGACATATTCTACCCAAAAGTTGGTGGTGCTGATGGTACACTACCCGAATGTGCCAACAGAGTAAGAGGGCCCTGCACCAGAGCATCGTCGCTCGGTGGGCCGTCATGAGGTAGCCTCTTGAAACTCCAACTGGTTGTCTGCGTGGAGGAATCCTAAAAAGATGTGACATAGTCCAAAGGCTATACCTGGTGAGTTGACCTAGTTTGAGATGACTTAAAGAAAACATTTTAAAACACACAAGCAATTAGTGTTTTCGTGTACTGTGTCAGAAATCAGTATTCGGGGTCCTAGAGTATGGATAGGTCAGCTGCTACACCAACACTGGACTCCCTGAACTGAAAACCACACTCAGTACCCTTAACACTATTACTTCACCGAAAAGAAGTATCAGAATCCTAGGTTCTATGGTAGAACCGATTGCTCTGATACCAGTAGTCACAGTCTGCCTCCCTCGGCCATGAACCTTATCATCTGACCCCATTGGTCTCCTGTAATACCTTGTTTGCCTTCCCAGTACACCATAGGCTATAAATCACTAGGGTCACTTATCATACTAATGATTGTCCCCACAGGCCAACACATGTTCTTTCTGTGTGTTTTTTCCTCACTCACACACACCCTGGGAAACTTGCCAGAAGGTCACCCATCATGATTACTAATCCAGGACAAGAATTATTAACTGCGGAGTTCTAATTAGGTAGGCTCCCGAAGATAAAGGTTCACTTTGTTGACATGAGTAATATCATTTAGTCATTTAAACCTTTATCATTTGGGGGTGGTACACATTTTTCATTATCTTCAATAATTACCCGAAAGTGATCCACTCATGGAACAATGAAAATAATTCTATAGTAATAGAAAAGGCAAACGTTATATGTATTTAAATCTGTTGTAATTAGTGGTAGTGTAATTATATTAAATTAAATATATATTAAAAATATTATTAAATAAATTATTATTTTATGTAATCAGATTTCATTAGATTTTATGATCATATGATATATGAATTTATACGACAGTTATGGGAACTTACTAATCACTCTCATATATTTCAAGACATCAATTTTCCCACTAAAACTAACATCATAAAACAATTTTTCCAAATTTATTTCTTTAATATTATATATATATACTCCTATATCTTATATATCTATTCATAATGACCTTTTAATGTTTTTTAAATATATATTTGTCTACTTTCCCTCTCAATTGCATTCGTTATGCACACTCAATTAAAGGGAAATTTTCAATTTTGTACCCCATTTCATATACCATTCAATAACATGTTTTAAACCATCCCTGGTTTCTAAAATTTTCTATTTTAATATCGAAACACATTTTTGGTTAATTTTTGGTTTTATTGAAATTATTATTCCCCTACCCACAATAATAATTATTTATTATTTTTCCTTTAACTGTAATTAAATTAAATATTTCTAATATTGTTTTTGTAGTTAATTTTATATTGTAAATTCACATGGAATTAATTTCAATGTCTTATTATTACATATTTATCAAATAATTCCCCAAAAATAATTCATCCTATAATTATTGTAATTTATTATGAACCATCATTTGGATTTAGTATGAGACATGGTTATATAATAAATTTTCTTTCTAGGGGTATTTTGATGATTCTTCTTTTTATATTATTTTCTTACGTGGAACACATAAGCATGTACAAGATATGATGGGTGTTATCAGATATCACATGAATTTATTAGGTAATTTTATGTCTCATGTGATGTTATATATTGGATTTCTAAGATAAGGTAGCATATAATGGGACTATTCCCTTAATTTTATTTTTCAATGAATGTTAGGGATGATTTAGTCTTATACCATGTTTTATGTTGTCTTCAGATACCTATGATTACATAATCAAGTGATTATATATTATTTATTTCTTGAATACATATGATTATTAAATATCATTATCTTCTATGATATCATTTTATTCCTTTTAATGAATATGTTATTTTGTTTTACCATAATTATTACCCTTGCTGGGATTTTTTACACACCATATTTTTATATATTTCCTTATTTAACATTTTATGTTTTAATGGAATGAAGGGTTTTGTGAGATCGTTATAGAAAATTAAAAATTGATGTTTAATTTTAGATTCATTTCAAAAAAAATTGAACCCATTCATCTAAATACACTATTATAATCAATCATTTTGTAGTGTTTGTGGGATATTTATATAAATAATAAAATAATAACATTTTTCAATGACCTAGGATGATATAGTGGGTAACACAGAAATTCATAGTTATTTTCTTTGATTATGACAACAATAGTTAAGTACAACACCTTGGAAAAAGTATATGTATAGGAAAACGTCCTAGTGTTTTTTAAAATAATAGAGTGAGTTATATATAAAAAATTGCACATATATATAGATACTAAAAGTGCATGTTCATATAGAATATATGTACCTAGGGTAACAAAAAGTTTGGGGATCATTGTGTATTAACTCAACATATACCTGATGCAAGAAAAAGGAAGCCAATATCCACATCAAGATTGACGTTGCTGAGGTATATCATTTGGTAAATTAAAAAACACTTTACAAACCATTAAGATGAACATGAAAAGTCTTTTATATTTAAACCCCTAAAAGAAAATTAACCATAGATAACCTATATTGTACCATAGAGACTCATATGTTATGATATTTATGAAATTTATATGTTATTACTTCTGTGATCATATTTTATATGTTTATATAATTTTTTTTATGTAGTATCATCCTTAATTTATTGTTATTTTAATTAGGGGAATGAAATATGAGGAATCAATCCAATAATGAATTAGATAAGAAATGTGATGATTACCCTGATGAAATTCATAACTAGATAAGTGTAAGAGTTGAGAACATCATGGAACTACTGGATTAAATGACTCATGTTACGAAAAATAACTTGAATCTTGTAGAATTCCATCATTATCCTAAAAATAATAATGTTATGGTCAAATAAATTATATGAAAAACTCATCAAACTTTTAGTGTATTTTATGATCACCTAATTAATGAAAAATTTATTAACTCTATTAAGAAGATATTCATTTTCCACTAGTGATCAAAATTACATAAATTTATATTGGACATTTATCACCTAGAAGGGGAAGCTGATTAGTTGTGTGAACTGATCAAGAATATAAATCCCAAGGATAAAATCAATTCTAAAGAAGGGTAATTTTTAATGAAAATATTTTTCAATGAATATTTTTCTGAAAATCACTCTTATAAAATGGATATAGAGTTCCTATGATTGAATAAATTTGAATATGTGTTTATCAGGCTATTTCAAGAAAACATCACAAGGCTAACATTATACACCTCTATCGTTTTCATCACTGCTAAAATAATCATGGAAAACAATATAGGGGACTAAATACAACTATAAAAAATAATTTCCCATTTGATACATTTATATCTATAATGATATTGTATGTTTTTTCCTTAAGGTTGACATGGAAATTACTAACTCTCAATGATCTTGCGGGGTTTTAGAGAGAAAGTGTAAAATAATGTTTTATTCAAGAGGATAATTCAATAAATCCCTTGTTGAAAAAAACCCAAATAACCACATGTCAATGGACTGTGAATAAGTGACCCAAAAATTATTCCAAGGTAATAAAAAGATGTTTTATGTATTTAAATGAGGGGAATCATGCAAATCGATTTTAATTGTAGTTTATGAATCAAACTTGTATTACAGAAGAAGATATGGTTCCTCTCAGTGATAAAATTAATATATAATGATTAAAATGTATATAACATGGAAACTATGAAATTAAATTTCATAATTAAATGGTTTTAATAGATAATAAGTGAAAAAAATCCTTTAAGGCCTGAGATAAAGGAATATAATTTTCTATCAATATAGATCAGGTGCATCCTAACATTGATGTGGTCACACGTAGGCTGGTAATTTATGAAAAAATTATGAATGAATTATTTTATTGGTTTCATGTGCACTATCATATATTTCATGAATAGAAGAACTAATCAAACAATACATCAAAACATGGAGGCCGAGCAATCTATTAGCATAGAAAATCGGGAAATTATAATATCCCAATTATAAAACTCCACCCTAGTAAATATTTTTTTAACATAATATCTATTAAATTTATTCCATATAACCATTATTGTAATTTTTTATCTATTGGGATTGAAGTAGTTTTCCCTATTTAAGGCAGACATTATCTATACTGAGTGAGAGACCACTCTACACATCCTAAGTCATCCTCTTATTTTGTTTATGTGAAACAAGGAAAATTAATATCCTCTATAATATTCCTCACAAGTAAGGATATTACTTAATTATGAGTAATATTATCTTACTCAATATATTAATTTAGTGGATAGAATCTTGTGTCAATAATTGTACATTATAAAGGATTATACTAATGTATTCACTGAATAGTTTCTTAGTATTCATCTTAAACAGGAGTTTCAGTTCTCAATTGATCATAAACATGGATCCCCATCCATATCAAGGGTATCTTATAGAATAATCATATTAAAGTTGAATTTACTAAATAAATATTTTTAATGGAAATAAAAGATGTGTTTTTATGCCCAATTTATTCAACATAATGTGTTCTAATCCTATTAAAAAAATAAGGATGGTTCAATGAACCTCTATATCAATTATCATGAACGCAACATGATCACACAAAAGAATAAGTTCCCCCTACCAATGTATTTTTTAATCAACTGTGAGGGGTCTATTATTTCTATAAAGGAAACCTTCAGTTGGCATATCACCAATTAAAGATGAAGAAATATGATAGTTCTGAGATTTATATTCACAAAAATTATGTATACTATGAGTTAATAGAGATTACCTTTAGTATCACTAATACACTATGAATTTTAATGAAAACTATGAATAAAGTCTTCAGCTATTACCTTTATGAATTTTTGGTATTCATTATTTATGATATTATGATATACCCCCGAAGTAATGAGGAGTATGGAGAGTATTTTAATACTGTATTAATGTGATTTAAAGAAGATAATATTTATAAAATGTATACTAAATATATTTTTTGGATAGGGAATGTATTATTATTGTGTTATATTATCATCACCAAAAGGAGATCAATTTAACCTTTTTATAAAAATTAAATTGAGTAGTTGAATGGAAAAGTATATGTAACAAATATTCATAGTTTTCTTGGACTAACTATGTATTACTGAATTTTTTTTAGAAAATAGACATTTTTTTCATACCATCTAGTAAATATGAGTCAGAAGTGAGTGAATTTTTTCTCAACCATTGAATATTATTGGAGATTTACAAAATAAAAAATTCATATTATCACTAAACAAATCTACATGAAAAATTTTAGTGGCGAATTTTTTGTGGTAAATACATATTTTTCAAAAAAAATATTGGTATGTGTACTGATGGAAAAAGAAAAACAGATACCCTAATACTCATGGAATGTAAAATTTTATGAGGATGAATATCCAACGCAAGATCTAGAGTTTTATGTAATAAAAATAACATTAAAAATATGGTGGAATTTTTCGGAGAAGATTGGAATACATAAAAATAATAAGAGTTTCAAATATACATCCACATATAATTATCTTAAAATGTTGTATCTAATATGGTTAGAGCTGATCTAGTTCTATGAATTCTCAATCCATCACCGTCTTGAGAAGGAAAATGAAGTAGCATGTGCTCTAATCAAAATGGATCTTTCAACTATATCCATGTTGAGTGTTGATAAGGATTTTTTCTTCTTAGACATAAATAATGATAGACATGGTAGCCATAAAGAATGAAATTCCATCATTCCTTTCTCAAATTATTGATCAAATATCACATTTGGGGAAGATAAATTATACATAAAGGGATGATGTGGAAATATAGAATAAGATGGAATCTATATGAAAAGGTTAATCCCCCATGTTTAAAATTGTTGAGGAAAGAGTTATATGATTTGGATTGAAACTATTTTAATAGAAAAATCATGATGTAAAGAAGGGGTTGTTGAATGATGCACATTGATAGAACTTTTTCATCAACATAGGGAATATATAAATGTATTGATAGATCCAATAGTACTATTATAGGGAAAATATAAATAAGGTGGTTTCATAATAAAATCAATGTTCTTTCTATGTAATCAAGGTAAGGAAGAGAGGAAATAATATAATATAAATATATAATAATTACTCGTACCTAAAGATAATAGGACAATATCACCATAATATACCTAACATTAATTTTGAAGGAATCCATATGAAATAACCAATATGGGATGTGGTGGATCACATTATAATTTCTACTCACATCATTACCATTCAATATGAATTCTCACTCAATTAAATTTTAATGATATAAGTAAGATTTGTGATGATGTTATCAGGAGCACCACTATAAATTGTATCCCATCAAGAAATAAGGTTTACCTTCATGTTTTGGAAAGGTATACAAAATTATATAAAAAAATTGTTTAAAAAAATTGTTGTTTATCACCGAAAAAATTATTATCTAATCATAATATCTAGAAACTAAAATACATGATAATATCATGATTGATAGAAATTAAAATATGACGAGATCAATATCTTCCACCAGTTGTGTTCACATACAATAACAATTTCTACTAAATACAAATAATGTATATATATGTGGTCCTTTATGGGAAAAGATTCATAAAACCTATGTAATGGGTTGATGTTGGTTAATATAATCAATTGGGACCGTAAATTATTAACTAAATGGTAAAAAGGTTCAAAACAATCTAGATTCAACTTAGGAAATATCAGCACTGAAAAAATAGTTATATTTATAACCATAAAATAGACTTAGATTTAGAGTGTAGAGATAATGTTCATCCCTATATGTCTCATTTTTAAATATTCATGATGCTTTAGAATGAGGGAAAATTATACCCTATGTATTTTGTACTCATTTTGAATATAGATGATATCAGAGCTATGGCCCATTTACTTACACTCCCACTAAATATTTCTGAATTACTTGATGCATTCAACATATCCCTCTTATGTAAATATATGTAATATATATAACAGGTAGTGAATTTTTTGGGGTTACATTTGAAAAATGATACACCTTATGTGAATCAGTTGGTGAATGTCATGGACTCTACAGATAATGTTTTATTCAATAAGACATCTTACCTAGTTAAAGTACGATAGTAGAACCATTTGTATGAGGTAGAAACAAAGGAATGGAAGGAACAAATAAAATTATAGTATTATCATATATTTAAATCGAAGTGAGTAAAATGAAATTTCATGTGTGAAATTTATTAAAGGGGGAATAAATTATTAACCTAAAATTTTTTACATTGAATTTCATTTCCTATCATATTACTCAATAGTTTTTTATGTAATTTTGTATTATATAATGACCATGCACCACATCCTAAAACCATAAATATTTTATTACAGTAATTTATAATTATATTTACAGAATAAATATAGATCTAATAAGTTATATAATATGATAAAATATAAAAAAATATGTCAAAAAATAGAAATTTATATATACTCGATCGAACATAATGACTACAATTATTGAAAATACATTATAAATGAAATATAATATTAGTAATTGCAGAGAAATTTTTAATAATAAAATTCATATAAACATGAAATAAAATAGGGTTGAATGAATATGGTATGTATTATGAGGTATTATAGAATGAATGAAACCCATATAACCATTACAAATATGAAATTTGTAACAGTAATAAGACTCTTTGGAATATTATCTTTGTGGATATACTGGTTTCATCACAAATGGAAGTGAAATATAATAATATAAATTTTTATAAAATGAAACTATTATATAATAATATAATTATACAAGTAGAGAAATGTTTTAAAAAAATAAAATAACAATTTTTATTTTTGTAAAATATAATTGTTCTATTTTATATTTTGATAACATATGTAATGATTTAATCAAATGTTTGTTTTCATGGAATGGTTATAAAAATTAAATTTTCGTTGTATTTTAATGATAAAATAATTTTACGAGACAATAATAATTTTCTAAAAGGGTAAAAATATACATCCTAATAATATAATTGGTGCTTTAATATATAATTAAAAATTTTAATTAAAATTTTAATTCAATTATTTTTATTTTTTATCATAAAAGGAAATCCTATTTTGGAATTTACAAATATAAAAATGGAATCATGATATATTATAATCATTTCTAAAATATTTTAACTTTGGATAGTATAGAAATATATAAAAATACAATATTAATAATTATAAGTTATATACAATATTTATTGTATATTTGATCATCTATTTGTAGGTTTTGGGTATAGTTATTGCACCTAATTCGACCTTACTAACTCTATTTATTTCATTATTATTCAATAAGTCATGATATACACAATGAGAACAAGATGAATAATAAAATTAATTCAAGGATTGATTCACAAGATTGATAGAACCAAATTGGATGATTTTATCATGTAATTGATAATAAATTTATAATTATTTAATAACTAAATCTATAGATTCATAAACATGTAATTATATCTTCTTTTATTATCCATTAGGATTGATCGCATTGTACCATTGTTTCATTGTAGGATATAAGTATAGAATCGTTCATGTAGCATTCCAAAAATTCACTAGAATCTCTGAAAAATTTCATGGAAACACAATATACCTGCATGGTCATCCTCGATTTATATCTAGGTTATTATTGAACAAAAAATAATTCTATTTACAGATGAATAAATTTTCTTGATCTCATGATGGATTGAGATTGGTGTAATAGAGCAAAACATACAGATCTTTAAAACTCTCTCTAGTAATTGATTGATATTTTCCCAATCTATTGAGCCCAATAAATCTATCATATGAAAAAATTTTAAGAATAAATATATTAATGAATTTAATGGGATACCATATTTCATATAATCCCACTTAACCATTTCTTAATTATGAGGGAACCCAATGTAATAATATTATTATTATAATCATTCACATGATAAGTGAATCAATAATGAAAAAATCAGTATCATTTATATCATTTACAATCTGTCCATTAAACAAGGTCATCTTATCATCATTGACATTTTCAAAACATTTAATAATGACTATTTATTTAATAAATAAATATCACATAATTATTCATTGATAAATCTAATAAATAATATATTTTTTAATGCTTGTAAATAAATATTTATTATTATTTAACTCACGTATTCTTTCAAATAAAACAAGATTAAATCATCATGATAAAACAATAATGAATAAATATTAAACCCTAAGGAAATAATAGTTTATATTCTAAATTGATAAATTAAATATTTAATTTAATTAAGATTCGGGATACATGTAGTGTGTTACTACCTATTCATATATGTTAGTTCGAATAGGTGATGAGAACTAATTTCCAAGGATAGCATCGAGATATATCCCAAGGCAGACATAGAGAAATTATCAAATGTAGAAATGAAATAAAATATCCTATAAATACATAAAATTTAATATAATAAATTTATCATGACATCTTCAATCAATTAGGTTTCGTACTACTATCATCAGCCGATGTTATTAATGTCTCATTATTTGACATTCTCGAAATCACCTTTCCAATAAAACACTAATTCAATGTATTTATTTAGTTAATTATCTTCTTATAAAAGGGTTTAAGATATAAAATATATCCTAATAAATAATACATAAATACTTTCTCACATTATCCTTTATTGAAGTATCAATCGTGATGTACCAAACATATCGAACATCACCATAAGCATATATCATCAATGTTTTTAAAATACATCAAATCGAACAAAAAATTGGCATTTATTAATATTAATTACAATTTTTAAGGATCAACACACATTTATGTAGATAGAGAACTCCAATGGAATATATGAATACATATTTATTACTTGGATTTCTCATTCTCATCATATCCCAATATAGAGATTATCTATGGCCCACACAATGAGTGCGTGTCTTAGAGTCCCATGAGACTCCAACCCTAATAACCGATATCATTTTTTCTTTTTAAAATTATTTTATTTGGCTATTGAACATATTCATCTAATAATACTTTTATGTAACCTCTAGGTACTCATCAAAGTAGGGTACTGCAATGACCATTCAACGAGATGGATATTCTTAGGAAATTATTCAGAATTATGTCATGCAAAAAACAATTACAATGTCATAATAAAAATAATTAATAATCAATATAATGAATAAATTTATTCATCCAATAAAATAAATTTGGTTCTATGGAACCAATTTCAAGATAATCCTACTTTCACTAGGGGAACTATTAACTTCTATTAGTCCACTAGATCCCAAATGATAAAAATTCATATCCTAAGATGGATTCTTCATCAAGGGGTCGAACAAATTTTTGTCTATTAGAACTCTTTTAAAAATATACTTATCTCAATGAGAAAAATCCCCCATGATATGAATCATCTAATGTATATGATTTTTTCATGGATGTAACCTTGGCTCTTTATAATAAGCCACCACTATCATGCTATCAAACTATATTGTGCTAAGTCTTTTATTAATAGGTTCCAAATCACGAGGTTCAATTATTTTTTGAATCCAAATCATATACATATTTGAATAAAAATCCACTATATACTAATACTCTCTTATATACTCAACAAAAATTAATTGATTTGAATTCATCCAGCACACATATCCTCTGTTGAAACTGAATACATAACCTGAATATGAAATCAGATAATTTTCATCTATCTAAAAGTTATAATATTTAAAATCATTGATGAAAATATCTTGTTATCCTCCATGAAATAGAAAAATATTCTTATTTCCCCAAATAATTATAAATAGAATTTGAATCAGTATAATGTTTTCAGCTGGAGTGGGTTGATATCTACCTACCATGATCAATGAATTTCAAACATAAATCCTCATAAATAACAATGAATGCATTATATATCCAACCATAAAACCCTAGGAGGTCTTACTCATCCTCTATATATCCTTCTATTTCTGAGGAAACATTTTCTTGGAAATAGTATACCATGTTACATTGGAAACTATACCATCTTTAATTATTCCATATTGAACCTTTTCAGTATCATTTCAATTTTCATACATTGACTTATTCTAGAAACCACTATGATATATCATTCCTGATATTGATCCATAGAATATAATATTCTTAACCTATGTACTTTGTAATAATAAATTTATCAACAATTCCTATGATCATGTATTTTTGGTATACTGTTTTCAATTTTTAATATGTCATCAATATATATAGCTTTAAAAATGATAATACTCTAACTAAACCACTTGAAAATATATTACTCGCATTCAATTTTAGTGAAACCAAATTATTTTATTTCTTCATTGAACTAAATATACCATGAACTAGATTCTTCCATTAATATATAAATAAATCTTCACTGGTTGAACACATTTATTGAAATTTTATGGAGTCACAAACCCATCTTGTTCTATCATATAAACATCCACCTAGTGGTTCCCTTTAATGATATAAGTTTTTATATCCATATTCCAAATTAAAAAGTCATGGAAATAATCTATGTAATTAAGTAATATAATAAATTTAAGCATTAAAACTAGAGAAAATATTTCATCATATTTAATACCCTGATCTTGTATAAACCTTTTATCCATTAGTTTTTATTTATAGGTACTAACCTGACAATCCAAGTCCATATTTTTAATAAATACCCATTGTCACACATTGGTATGTACATATCCTATAGTATTGACTAAAATCCATATTCGATTTTAGTTCATGTGATCCATCTTAAAATCATGGCTAATTTCCATTTTTTAGTTTTAGATCTTACTCTTACCTCTTTTATGTATTTAGGGTCATTATTGTCAACTAATAGTGGGTCACCATATTTGCTGACTATGAAACCATAACATTATTGTTTTATGACAACCTTTGTAGACCTATATTGTACTTATTATTCAAGAACTATATCATCCCTCATATCCTATACAGTCTATACTCATAAAGATTCATATATATATTGAGAACCAATATCCTCTATATTAATCATTCACCCACTATCCTTATGAAGGATATCTTCCCTCTCAAGGAATAAATCACCTAAAATAATATAACTCTTTTTCCTGGGTTGTCATGTACGCATTATCCGATCATTTCCTTGGGGTAAAAAATAAAGATAGACTTCATTCATTAATGTATTAGTTTGTTGCATGAGTTAGCCTTAGCAAACACCTCACCTCTTATGCATGAATGTGTCAGAAAATGTGTTTATTTATATCCATAACTCTATTGGAATATCGTTTTATTATTCATAAGGTAGTCATTTTTTTATCTATATTTTCATGTGTAATATATATCTCAAAAAAAGATAATGTAAGGACTACATAACTAATCAAAAACCATACCATGTATAGTAAGTTAAAATTCCTCCTTTCATTTACAGAGTTCAATTTGGGTTTATAAGGAAGTGTGTTTTGAGATAATATTCCCCACTCTCATAGAATGTTTATAAAGTATGGTTTAATATATCCAACAACTCAATTCAATAAATTTTAATTTTACTTCTTACCAATCTGATTCTCAAATTCATTATTTAACTCCTTGAACTTCACGAAGGATCCAAACTTACATCTCATTAATTATACACCACCATACCTAATCAATTTGTCCAAAAAAGTAATAAAGTATTGGAATGCACATATAGCTTATACACGAATGGGTATGTACACATCAGTGCAGATGAATGTAAAATATCTATAAACTATTTGCCTTAACAAAAAAATATTTTTTTCTCAACTTTCATTGTATATATGAATAACATCATTCATGTGGTTTAAGATCAATAAATTATATGTTTCTATATTGATAATTCTTCTTGGAATTTTTATTGTTTATGTGACCGAGATGGCGATTCCACATCTTTGTTTTAAATTAGTTGACTAAAATTCATTCATTATTCATTATGAATATTTTGTTTTCTTAATTTCATACATAAAGAATGTTATTAAGATGTTCCATTAAATGGAATATTATATATTTATAAAATTTATGTATCTTACATCTAGAATCAAAAATAAATTCATCCATTTCTTACCAAAAAACAATTTTAATATCCTTAGTAACACTAGGCACATAATAATATCTCATTAAAACAAAAATCAATCACTTTGGTAATCTGAGGTGGTAGTCTTCAATGGATAGAGTAGCCATCCTCACCCATTTGGTTGAAAACAGATAAAACTCACCAATGAATGCTTCCAATATATAATTGGTCCATATATTTAGAAAACAATGCAAGAACCATGTACTGTATCTAGTACTGATCATGTTGATATTGAATGATTACACGTGATAAGAACACACCTAAAGAATCTAATTTATTATATATCTAGGTGCAGGCCCTCTTCCATTATACTTCCTTTCAACATGATTTTTTTTTGAATTTTTCTCCTTCTTTTTCTGTCAGATATTCTTCTTCTTAGAAAGAAGGTTCTATAGAGCCTTAGACTTATAATGACTATTTTTACCAATCTACATATTCATAATTTTTTTATTCACCATAATAACAATGGATTTATCATTCCTCATATCTTTATATACTTATTCATTAATATTAATATGTTCTATAAGTGTATTCTCATTATTTCTCAAATTATATTACATAATGAAATAAGGGAAGGATTTATGTCATCAAGACAGAATGATATCTATGTGATACAAATAATGTATATCAAATCCCATGGTATCTAAGGGTTCTATAAAGATAATCATCTTAACAAAAATATTCCTAGTTAGTTTTGACCCTCTAATATTTCAAATGAACAATGTTTTGTAGATCTCATATATCTCTTCTGTTTCATTCTCCTGATAATAATCACAAAGGTTAGATATGAGGAACCATGTATCAATATCTTTATAAATATTTAGAATATTACTGAACATGGGTTAATATGTGAAATATTAGACATTAAAATCATTGTAGAAATGTTTATAGTGGAGATATACTTCTTCCTAATTTGATTCTTTTGCAAAAAAAATGGAAGTGTGGGTTTAAACATGTATAATTTTTTCTTATATGGTGGTATGATACATAAGAACCTGTAAGATTCATATAAGTTTGAGTTGGTGAGAATGTATTCATTATCTAGAACCGATCAAATTTATATTGTCAAACATGAATGTTTTTCCATTTCTATAAAATTTAATGTTATATTATTAATACTTCATTGATTACAAATTGGATAAATAATTTTTTTATTTTTATTTATTATTAATATCACACTTATTTTTTGAAACATAATAACTATTTTAATTAAATTCAAAATATCCTATTGCAGGGATATTATAGTTATAAGGTCTCATATTCTCCATCTCATAACCTACACATGGGAAACACATTTTAATTGGAGGGATTTAGGTAAGCATTACTCACCAACTACATTTAATCTAAGATCCTTGATCTATTGAGTGGACTTCCCAATCCTAAGATCCTATATAGTGACTTCATCAAACTTTTTCTGTAATTTATAACATGTTGTACATGGGTTTTAAATCCTTTAGGGGAACCATGTTACATCCCCCAAAAACATCAATATAAAATTTCACAAATAATTGAAAGAACCCTAGCTTTGTTTGGTCTAGTTCTGGATTACATAATTGATTAAAACTTTTTGAAAAAATTTATACATAATCTAGTTTTATTATATATTATATCATATGTCCATAAGTTCATTAATTTATTGAGATCATATAGCATCAAAAAAATACAAATAATCAAAACTAAAATCAACAAAAATAAAATATAAATTGAATTGTAATGAAATTATTTAATTTTAATTTTATCTCATAGATGGTAAACTAAACCTTCAACTAAAGTGAACATAACATGGTTTGTAACATGGATTATATGAAAACATTACACATCATCTCTTATGTATCTTCATTATTAGAATCACCTTACATTAGGAACTCTTACTACCTTATATCACATGGGATCTCTTTCCTTATATAATCAATTACTCATACATAGATGAGTGGATCCAACAGATTGGATAAAGGGGGATTATATAATTGAAACTAGGGGAACACAAAACATTACATAATATTATAGTGTTTATGACCCATAGGAAGACACTATATTTTATTATTAAATTAAAAGGAAACCAATCAAAAACACATATCTTCTATAAGCTCACTATCATCCAAAAACCCTACAATTAAGACACATTTTTAATATAGTTATCTATTATATAAGATTGAGGACATCCTTAAAGGTATGTTATTATTTGAAATTTTTTTAAAACCCATTAAAAATGGTTAATATAATGATTTCTAGGGATGAGGGGTGTCCTATGTGTATCTTGAGGAGTTCCGGACATTGAATGGAGATAAAAGAGATAATCTAGTGAATTGTGTATGGTAAGAACATTGTAAGTACTATCCACTTACCTAGGAAAAAGAAATAATGAGGCTAAATCCCTATAGAAATAGAATAGTTCATGGGTTCTGAATGATTTTTCAAATAATTTGGGGTTACCAACTAGTCCATATACTAGGGATTCCCTCCTGAATACATGGGTGCAAATGATTAATGCATGGTTCATCCAATAGTGTGTCAAAACAATGTGGCATTAATAAGTGTAGAACATCACATTATTCCCCCTTGGTAATTAATGTTTCTGACCCATATTTCCTCCAATATATTCTTCCAATAGTAATGGTGGAAAAGGATTCCCTCATTTACTTTCCAATGACTGCTCTCCCTTGTCTCTAAGCCGTTTGGAGTGTCGTTGGGTGCGGATGGAATATGTGGGTGAGTCTAACACTCCTCATTGTCTGATTCTTCCAGATTAAGACTTATAGAATTCTTATTATTCATAAAAATCCCTAAAAACCTCGTTTTCCAGCATAATTACGAATGGGTATTAAGATTTTGTTCATTATTAATCCAATGATTTGGATTAGATTGTGATTGTTTATAGAATAATGTTACGTGGTCTGCAAGTCATATTCCATAGTTTTTTTGATTTATTTATGTGTATGTGGTTGTGTTCTTGTTTTTTTGTGCTTCTATTAGATTTTACTTATTATAATTGATGAATTTAATTATTAATTTCTCAATTGTACAGCTCATGACCCCCAGGGATGCATTGAGGTTGATTATACTAGGTTAAGGGCCACCTATGGGGTGTGACACTTCATGAACATGGAAAATGAGATTTTAAGTGTATTATCTGAATTTTATGAAATAGTTCCCATGATAAATATTTTCACATGTTATATTTATTTATTAAATTTTGGAAATGGTAATTGGTTCTATTATTTTTTATGGAATTCGGGGGTGTTAGGTATAATGTGACTAGGTTAAATGAAATGTTGTGAATGTGTTAAATGACTTATGGGTTATAATGGAAATGTAGAAATAGTTTAAGGCATGTAATTGTTTAATTTATGAGATAATGGATTAAGGAACATTAGTTTTATATGTGTTAATGAGTTATGAATTTTAAATGATGTATGTGCTAAATGGGTTAAGTCATGCTGATGGTATATGGGTAGAATAAACTATGGTTTGTAAAGGGAAAATCTATTAAATGAGTTATAGTTTGTGAATGTATACGTGTTAAATCATTAGAAACACATTTTCACATGTCATTTTGTTATACGAGGTTTTGGACTAGTGGTTCTTCACCCACGGTTCTGGTTAGACTAAGGCTCTAAACTCCACACCAATAATGCACAAGTTAAGGAGTCATACTAAAGCTCTATTCTCTTAAAGGATGCATGTGATGAGACTTCTTGGACTAAGGATTTGAAGTAATTGTTATGCCTTGTTTGTAAAATTTCATCCCTAGTGATATAGGGAACTAGACATTCCCACTTATTCTGGGTTCATGTGGCCGGTATATACTGAAGTGTTCTTGATAAAAATCTATAACCCATGGGACAAATGATAAAATTGGATATGTTAACTATATTGGTAAATGGAAGAGGGTTTTTATTTTGTTATCATGTTATATGTTATGTGAATTCATATACTATCTATTTAGATTTAATATTTGGTATACACTCTTGGTGGTGGCCTTTTGGGTTGTTCTCACACCATTCATAGTACGATATTGGGTACCTGAGTAGACTTTGTAAGTGTAAGACAAGAAAAGTGAATGGGTGATATCTATATTGGTTTATTGGGAAAGGAATGTACATGGAAGAGGGAGCCATACTTGGAGTTAGGATCATTTTTATGGGTTGTTCATCTTGTTTTTATTTTGGGATTTCCTTACACATAGAACTGTATGGAATGAAATATCATATGTACAATTTGGTAGTGGGATTATACCATGTTTTGGTAAAATGATTTGAAATGAATGTTTATTGTTCTCTTTTTCCCTCTATTTCATTTTTTATTTATGATGGATAAATTTGATTAAGATTTTATAATATCCCCATGTGTTATATTATATCTTTTCTTTTATTCAGTAGACGTTTTTGTATAGGGAGGTGCATCTGAGGTCATATGGAGACCCGGATAGAGCAACCAGATATAATGGTTATCGAGTTAGGGAAATTATAAAGTGGAATCAAAGCCATGTTATCTTTTCTCTACTACTATTTTTTTTGGAATGGTAGATGAGATATCAGGATGTATCATGACTTGGTAATTACCTTGTGTATGGGAGTAAAAAACCCATGTTTGACGGAAAACCCAAGTGCTAAGGGTGGGATTATTGTTCTTGGTGTTTTTTTGTTACAATAGGATGTTATTTCACCTTAGGTGAAACTATTGTTGTGTAATGTGATGGTTTCCCAGGATTTTAATCATGGAATGAAAAGTAATTATTTTTTTATATGCATTCATCATTTTTGTAATGTAATTGTTTAGGTGACACACATCATGATTGGCATGCTTGGGTGGAAAATCATATAGGTTGTGGAAAGGTATGATTATTTTCATCTTTTTTATGATTGTAATAAATCATTCCTAAAAAAGATTATGTAATTGGTTAAGTGATATAAATTATTCTTATGGTTAAATTGGCCCATAATGAAAAAATACAAATAGTCAAATGAAAATATTTGCTGAGTGGAAATGATGAAATTTGAAGCCAAAATTGTGAGGATTTATATTGTTCAATCTGAAATGGTAAATAAGGGGTTTAAATGATTGGTTTAGGTCTATGTATGTTAGTTATCCGATGTTGTCCATGGACCATGTTAGGGATGCTTGAGTGTAGTTATGGTGATTTTATTGTCTCTTTAGGGATAGTGTATATGGAATTGGTTATTTAGGGATGGTTGATAGGATTATTTTTTATAAACTACATATTCTTTATCATATGTGTTTTGATAAATGTTTTTATAATTGTAATGAAATTCTACCATGATGATGTGTATTAATTGGGTGACATGAGGATATCCCAAAGAGTAATCCATCATTAGTAGAGTATAAAACCCCATTTTCCTAGTTAATAGGGTATATAAGTTGTTTCAAGATAACTTTTCTCGTTCTATAAAAATGATTGAATGGGACACAGGGTGGGTTATACTGAGTATGTTTGATCTAACTAGATATTTTCAGTTGTACATCCTCTACTAAAAATGATACCTATACAAACACCCTTATACCAACAGTTTGTAAAAAAACATTGGGACATGACCCCCAATCTCAACGGTTATTCAAAACCATTGGGATTCTCTAAAAAATATAAATATATCCCAATGGTTTCATATGACAATTGGGATATATCCAAAAAATTGGAACTATCACAATGGTTATGTGAAAACCATTAAGAAATGGTAAGGCTATCCGAATAGTTTTATAAAAACTGCTGGGATAGACCGTTTTATGACAAAACTTATCCCAACAGGTTTACAAATTGATTAGGACATACCATTTTTATAACACAAATCCCAAAGGATCTAAAAATAAATTGGTATATGGTATTTATACCCCAATGGACTTTCAAAACAATTAGGATTTTTCATTTTTACAAGGGTACTTATCCCAATAGTTCTCGAAACTGTTGGGATAGGCCTATTCAAATAGTTCTGAGTACCATTGTGATAGGTACCCTTATTTGTTATGAATTATATAATATAATATCATAAAATAAATCAATATACAATATAATTATATATATATATATATCCAAAATGATAATTTTAGGATAGTCGTAAGGTCTTGGATATAAAACATGTAGGTCATGGTTGAGAACCTCCATTGTGAATTTAATTCTAGACTAGATACCCCCACACAAAATCAACTAAATACCCTCTAAAATGTTTTTATAGGCTATTCATAGAGTTTGGGGACCTATTCCAACAGTTCCAAACCATTTTTATAGGATATTTTCCATTAGTGTTCCCTTCAATGTTTTCTAGAGGGGGTGAACCTAAGTTAATATAGTTCTAGAAAGGGTCCATCCATATGATTATAGAACACTTGGAGACGCTTCTTGAAAATAATTTCATGTTGGAAGCTTATATGATGCATTGAAACAAAAATTTATGGTGTTATATCCCAGTTCAGACTGAGAAGAAGGATGTTATGTTGTTGAATGATTTCCACGAAACATTTCTAGAGTATTTCTTCTTCAAGACCTTGAAGTAAGAGAAGGTTTTGGAATTTATGAGGGTGAGCCATGTGACATCGTCATATTTATATTATGATGTCTACTTCACTAAATTGAAATGATTTTTCCAGAATTTTCATTGGATTAGGAAGCAATGGTGGGGAGAATTCAGGATTTATTTAGAAATGAGATAATGTCCCAATTGAATATCTTTTGGTCAAATTGGTTTTCTATAGTGGTGGATTTGGACCATATTTTAATAGGGGGTATAAGGGACGCTTATGGTGGTGGGAATGCTGTTCTAGTTGGGTGATCTTTGGGGTTTGAATTTTAATAGTAGGATGTACTCTTTTAAGTGGATTCCCTATGGCAATGGTGGAAAAAGTATGCAAAGAAGAGGAACTACCTCTAAGGGTGGTGACCAAGTGTTTTTTATCTCTGTCCCAGAAAAGGACACATGAATGTTCAGTGTCCCAAATCACAAGTCAAGTGTTGAGAATGTTGTAGTATGGGGAACTCAAAGAGGTTCTAGACAACCCCATCTTCATATTGGTGATGATAGAGGATAGAAGATACTAAAGAGTGTAGGCAGGGGGGCGAATACCTCATACCAGGAAGCCATTTCGAATTCAACAAGCCATATCGGATGGTGTGGTGAACATGGTACTACAGTGATAGGGCGTCCTTGTAAATAGTGTAGTGAATCACTAGGGACCTAGATTAGAACCTAGGGTAGAGGAACAAGTCATCTCTATGCAATTAATCCTACAGAGAAAGGTGGAAAGAATCGACCCTCAAAAGTTGAGGTATGATTCATGTATCTGTTATGATTTATAGTTGATTATTCGATATTGGAACCTCACATTATTTTATATATACATATGTAGTGAGTATGTCGGGAATAACAGTGGAACATATGTGTGGGTTCAAGTCGATTGATACACTATTTGTTGTTTGAGAAGAAATTATCTAGCAGTGTAAGGAGTGTTCCCTCAATGTTGTGGTGTATCTTTTCCTTTGGGACCTATTTTTTATGAGATATTAGGTTTTGATCTATGTTTTGTAATGGATTTGGGGGTGTTATAATAAGACCATATTGAGTATTACCAACATAAGTCAAAATATTTGTCCCATGATGGGTGAATCTTATGTTCACTATGGGGAATGGGATATCCAGGATGGTCATGTAAGGCAAGTTCATAAACATTTGGGTGATCCAACAGCCCAATGAGAATGTCTTGTGATTGATGATGGTAGAGTAGAGAATCTTTTTTTCTCCTATGGTGTATCAGTTCTCGAATGTTTTTCCTAAGGACTTCTTATAGTTTTCACCTAAGAGAGAGGTTACATTCAAGATTGAAATGATTTATTGAGATGATCTGGTGTCTATTATTCCATATAATATTTCACTAAAAGATCTTCAAGAACATAAAAATAAATTGGATTATTTTTAAATAAAATGGTTTATTCACAATACTATGTCCAATTAGGATCTCTGTTTTTTTCTATGATGTCTGATCAGACATTGTGATAGTGTGTTGATTACTAGTTTTGGAATTAGATGAGAGTTTAGAACAAATACCACATCCGTGAATTGAAAATAATTTTGACTAGTTGATTGGGGATTTTATGTCCTCTAAAGATGAATTCAGACTAGGTTATCATAAGCTGACGATTAGACCCTCTGATATACCATGGACAACTTTTAGGAGAAGTAATGGTTTATGAGTTTGTTGTGATACTATTTTGATTGAACAATGAACCGGCGGTGTTTATGGACGAGATGAATTGACTCTTCCACTTATAACTATATCACCTTTTAATCATTTGTGTTGGTGAAATTTTGGGGAACTTCAAGACAATATCATCTCTGGCTTAACAAATATTTATATTATATCATTTTCATGAATATTCATCCCATTACAAAAAGATATTACAATAGAACATAATAATTTATTGTTTTTGAAAAATTGGAAAAAATACATCCAATATGGTGAATGCTCATTAAGTTTTCCAAAAAAATAACTTCCCCTTTAGAACTTCTACATAAAACTTTTATTCATCACCTGGGGAAAGAAACCATATGAAAGGGGTGAGATCAGATTCTTAGTAAGGGTAAAAAAGGTAGATATGCAAGAATAGATACGAGAATAAGGGTATGATAATGCGATCATTAAATTAGAAAACATTACATAGAATATCAAAGATCATAAACATGAATCATGGTATAAATATTGGTAGTTCATATGACATGATTCATAAAGACGATAAATCATCCTAAATATATCATGAACCATAATCTCATGTCATATAATTATAGAACCATCCTATATGTAGAATCCTAATTCCATGTTTCAAGGTTAAATACTAAGACCGTCTACAGAGTGGATCAGGACACACATATTACTCATAGTGGGTTGGGACACACCTATTTACAATTATGGATTAGGACACCCATGTTTCCCATTTTGAGTCAAGAAACACATTTTCCTCATTATGGAACAAGACACACTTGTTTCCCATTTTGTAATAATACGGTAAACATGTTTCCCATCATTATCACATTATATAAAATTAATTTACAAAATTATTAGGGGAGATATAGGTCCCACCAATATCATAATGAAGTTATTCATATGTTTTCCATCATACATTCATCATATCATGAACTGGAAAAAGATATCGATTTCATAACCTACATACCATAACCTTACAAATGGAATGGGTATCTATAAAATTTAATCTTGTCATAACATATGGAAAATAGATAGAATTCATTATAATTTCCCCATATGATAACCTGTAAAGGGAAGAATGTTTCATAATAATTTTTCATGGTTTGACTCATTTAAGGGAAAAAAGTTTCATAAAAATAAATCAATCAAAACATATACCATTTAGTGAAATAATACGAATGTAATTATTGCATCAAATCCCTAATAAATCATAAGTAATAATATGTATATAATCAATATGAAGAATGATTTTGAAATATCACTTGGAACATAATGTTTCTTTTAAAAACAATTTTTAAAACATATATCATTTTAAAAATCCTTTTCTGTGAATCAACATTAAAACCATATAATGTAATTATAAAAAAATTATTTAAATAATTTCTTGAGTAAAATATCCATTACATTTAAAAAATAAAATTTTCAAACATAAAATTTTTTGTTAATCTTTTTCCTTGAAATTACATTGAAAAAATAAATAAAAAATTCTAAAAACATATTGAATACCATTTTATTTAAAAATTTATAAAATAAGATTAAAAACATCTATAAAACCATTTACATTGAAATAATGTGAAAATTCATAAAAGTATCACTGTGAGGATTCAGATTAGTTTCTTTGAAAACAAATAATCAAAAACATACAAATGAGGATTTGGAAATATTTAATTTTTTTTAAAAAATAATAAAACATTTGTATAAAAACATTTTCTTTAAACCTAATTTGAGAATAAAAAAATTTCCAAAAAATTAGGATATATATTTTCTTTAAAAAATAGCCTTATAAAATTTCAAAGGAATCATCAATGAAATGATGGCCATGGTGATGGATAAATATATAAATTATGGAAATTCCTTTTTCTTATAATTATTTTAATAATAATTCTTTTTCATAAACCAATAATAATATTCCATTAAAAACAAAAGTCTTTACTATTTTGGTATACGTTTAAACATCCTCTTATTTGGGTAACTCCATTTGATTTACACCAAAGGACTACCTTAGATGTATTTCTACCCAAAGGGAGGTTTCTAGGATGAATAGGAGGGATTTTTGGATAGTTTTTTAGTATATTTTGATAGACACAATGATATTTATAAGTGTGACTAATTTGTTGTGTTTAGTTCCTTTTATAGTGGAGGAGTGATATTCTTGAAAATTTTTTAAAAGGGAATTCTACCCTTTTTTGATTTCAAATGGCTCCAATAACAATCTAAATTTGATAAAAATGAGGATAGGGTCGAAATTGTAACAAAAATGGATTTTGGAAAAGTTTTAAGTACATTTTGGGCTTTAACATTATGTTTTAGTCATTTGTTAAGTTAATTGTTATCTGAATCGTTATGATTAATTTTCATCAGTTTCACTAATCTTTTTGATCATAAAGTAAGATGAGAATATTTGACCTAATAGATTATTCTGATTTGAAATATGGAATCCATTTTTTCAAATTATAATAAAATAATTGGTAGTGGTTAATTTAAATATAATCACATACAAGGGATGGCAAAGCTAGTTTTTAAAGTAATATTTTTAATTGTTTTCTATGTTTTCATAACAAATTTCAATTTCAAAATTATTCCAATGAAATAAATTGTATTAATTTTTATAAAATAGATCTAATTACACATTAAACCGAAACTAAAATATAATTTAACAATATAAATAAATTATATGGAAAAGTAGTTTTGAATTAAAATTTCGAGTTTCTCACTATTCATCAAAAAATAAAACTTCACATAAAAAAACCAGAGAAAATTTTAATATTCCAATCCAAAAATTTATTTTTTTTCAAATAATAGTTTTAATAGTTTCAAAAATAAGATTTAAGATGGGTTCTCTATTAAAAGGTTTTAACATTACCTTTTAGAAAAAATATATCTTTTTTATTTATAAAATTAAATTTATTCTTATCTTATACCTATAAAATCTTTTAGATGAGTATGAAAAGTATTTTTTGAATATAAAATATTTAAATTTTATTTAAATCATTAATAAGAATTAGTTTTTTACTTATTGAGGTAAAATTATATTTTTATATAGAGAATTAATTTTTATATAAATGTAGTTCCATTATTTTAAAATTTTATTATCATTCACTTCTACTAATTTATAACTAAAGGATTAATTTTACATATATATATAAATCATATTTTTAAAATATTAGTAATATTATTTGCCTCTATCATTATAGTGGCCATTTTGTTGCTATGGAAATATTTTAATAATCATATTAACAGTATATTATAGTTTGGTAAAACTCAACCTTGTGTGTTATTATATATATCAAAGGCACTTGGTATTGTGTATAATAAAATCCATAAACTATGTTTTCAATATCTCATGAAAATCCTAGTATTTTTTGTAATTAAATATTAAATTGGTGTTGCATATACTTCAATCCTATCATAGTGATTTTATATTTATGAAAGATATATTTACTATGCCATGAAATGAAAAATATAAAAATATAAAAATAAATTAAAAATAATATTTCTAAAAATATTGGGGTGTAACATTATACCCCCCCATAAATTGAATTTCTCCCTTGAACTTTTTCTGGGATACCACAAGATTAATACTTCAATGTTCCTTTCTTAGAAACCCACATCTTAAAAAATGATTAATAAAATGTCTTTTAATAAAGGGAATGTTGGAAACATAACAGTTATCGATGGTAACATATAACTAGATTTCCAAATAGGAGAACATAGTTGGGAAATGAAAAAATGAACATGGAATAGAAATATAACTATAATATTCTAATATATAATGATATAGAAGATGATTAAGATGAACATAACAGTCACAAATCCATAAATATGTGATGATCTATGGGGTGGTTGCTTCATCAGATATGATGGTAATAGGGTAAATTTTTTTTAAGATACCTTTTCCTAGAGATAATTAATTTTCTTGAAAAGATATACTAACATGATTTCATGAAAACCATACCCTTTATTTCCCCTTTACCAACTTCGACATTATCTTTTATTCCCAAAAATGAAGGAAAAATTTTCATTCCTAAAGGCATAACTGATCATGAGATACATAAATAGAATGATAAGTCATTCCATGTGTCTCTATTACAATAAAATGGTTATCACATGATAATTAATATGAATACAGAATTATATGGAGAGATAATACATTAATGCAGACCATTAAACAAATGGTTAACCATACAAACCGTCCACGAGATGAGAGTAAAAAACATTAGAAATAAGTTCACTAAATTTCTCATAAAAATGTTATCATTGATCCCCCATATATAATAAATTATCTCTTATTTGTCACATACCAAACATGTGGATAACTTCATCATATATTCTCTTAAAATATATAAATAAATTGAATTACAAAAAACCATTAATGAAAACATCAATATATGTATATTTAAAGGATTATTCGATATATTTATTAAATCTGAAAAAATGTTGTAAACTTCATAAATGATATAATAAACAACTATTCAACAAGTTATTAATTAGTTCCATGGTAATCAGTACCATCCAGTTAACATATTAATATCCAAAATATCTTTATCATAAAAAAACATTATCTTAACATAAGGAACATATTAAGGGTTATATTTCTCTTAATCATGTGTTTCATATGAACATCCCATTTCCATTAATTCACTTTTGAATTCAATTAGAAAAATTCAAAATATTTGTGTAAATACTTATCAAAAAAACATAAACTGAACAATACTTATATATTTCACTCTCCATAAAAAAAAAAATTCTAGAATCCAAATAAATAAAAGCATCAATTATTCCACTTCATCATTAATCCATAAGAATGATACGTCATAATAATATTTAATAATTCATTCCTTTTAAAATTAACTGATATTCTTATCATTATTGGGAATATAAGCATTACTCGTACCACATTTCTTATTCTCTTCAAGATATTTCCCCTATAACTCCCTAAGATTTTTATGAGAAATTTTAATTTTAATTACATAGATGTATTGTGTAGTACATTACACCAAGACCTTCATCAACTAATCACATCACCATCTTAGCATGTAGAATATGAAAAAATATTTTTGGAATTTGTTACACATAATTTGGAGTTATTTTGATAGATTTCATTTCACGTAAGACTGAGTTTAGGAGAATATCTAAATATTATTATGTTACCATATAACCTTTCCATTATAGTGCACGGTATGAATAGTATTAATTTAATTATGAAAATATTCCTTACACTTTAATTTAAAATTTATTCTTTGGTGAGTAATTATTTATAAATTAATCTAAAACCTTTTTTAAATATATGAAATTTTGTTTCTAAAAAAATATTTAAATAAAAATAAATAAGATTATAAATTAATAAAATAACTCTTGATGGCTTTTATTAATGATATATATATATATAATACAATAAGTCTAATTTTTAAAATTTTTATTAAATGTTTTCTATGCATTATATAAGAAATAATTCAATTTTTTTGGATAAAATAATTACTTTTCAAAAAAAATAAAGTTTTACCACTTTTTAAAAGTTTATTCATTATAAATATAGTTTTTACAACATTTTTATATTATATTTTCCATAATTTAATTTTTTATTTAAATTAGGATATCAAAATTTACTTTGGATGAATTTATGGTATTTTTCTGATTTGTTTCATGTTTTGATGAATAGTTAAAAAATAATGCATTTTAATTGAAAGTGAATTCTTTGATAGATTTATTTGTTGTGTAAAATTATATTTTTGATTGTTTAAATGTATAAATATGATATATTTTTATCATTTAAAATAATTTATTTCATTGGAATTAATTTCACATTGATTTTATATATCAAAACAGTTCAACCTTTTTCATGTTTTAACTCTTAAAACAAATTTTCTCAATCCTAAAATACGATTAATCATAATTAATTACTAAAATTTATATGCTTAAAATTTCTAAAAATAGATTCCATATTAATATTCATTGGGTTAAAATTATGTAAATAAATTCATTTTATTTTTCATAATTATGAATATTATCTTCATTAACTTTTATTAATATGATATAAAAAATTGTGTAATTAGGGGTAAAATTAATATTATTAAATTACCTTAATACTTGTAATAATATAATTTTATGAATATGTTTAGACCTAAATATTCTTTGTTCTGAAATTGTATCCATTTAAAACCAATTGAATGATATTAGGACATTTAATATATTTTACTTAATGAAATCTTTGTGATGCCTTTATAAAATATTAATAAATATATTATTTTTAATATATGGTTATAATGAATATAAATTCGATTATAAATAATCATTTGAAGGATAAAATGTTTTTCTTTATTAAGGTAAATTTTTTAAAATTTTTAGAAAATATATAATTACCTTAATGGCATAAACAATGACGATACACAAATTATTTATAGCCTTCTATGTTTTTTGGAGAGGGTGGGCCTAAGTTAACTATGTTTTGGATACAGTCAATCTATTTGATTGTGGATCCCTTAGAGGCTCCTCCTGAGAACCTAGTCAACATGGGAGCTTATATAATGAAAGGAACAGAATAATGATGGTGGGATTTTCCAGTTCACAGTGATTAGATGTAAGGAATGTTATGGATGGATTTCCAATAAACATTTCTTGAATATTTCTTTTTGGAGACCTTTAGTTAGATGATGGTTGTGATGTTTACGAGGGTGACCCATGTGACATCATTTTTTTAGATTATGTTGGACACTTCACTGAATTGAAATTCTTTGTTCTAATATAGTCAACGGATGACGCAACTATGATGAGACGTATTTAGGACTGACTTTGATATGAGATAATGGCCTAATTAAATATCTTTTTTGGAAATTTTTTTTTCTAATGTGGAGGATAATTCTATTATATTAGAAGTGGAAATAAGGGGAGGCATTAGTTGTTGGACACGTGGTTCTAGTGGGGTGATATAGGGTGTTAATTTTAATAGTATTAAGCACAATTTTAAGGGTTTTCCAAAAGGTGTTGGTAGAAAAAGTATCTAAAAGAGAAGACCTGCCTCTCAGGGTTGTGACCATGTGTTTTGTTATCAGTGTGCTAGAACAGGACACATGAATGGTCAGTGTCCTTGGAAACTAGTTGAGTATAAAAAATATAGTAGGATATAGAATGTGTAGAGGTTCTGTAGGAACCCTCATCATATGGTCGATGATGGAGGATCAAGGATAGTAATGAGTGCAGGCAGGGGGCTGGCTACCCCACACCAGGAAGACATATATATTTCAATACGAAATAGTGAATGGGGTTGTTAATATTGAATTATATGGATATATTTTTCTTATCCATAGGGTAGTGAAACACTAGGGACCCATACTAGAGCCCATAGAAGCAGGACATGTCCTCTCCATACAGTTTAGCCTATATCGAGAGGTGGAAAGACTATATGATCAATAGTTTAAGGTTTGATTCATGTAACCTTCATGATTTATTATGCCTTATTTGCTACCAATGCCTCACATTTTGTTATATATTAACATTTTGTGAGTGTTTCGGGCATAGCATTGGTACATATGTGTCGGTTAATGTATAATGATACACTATTTGTTATATGAGATAAAAATATATTGTAGTGTATGGAGTGTTCCCTCGAGGTTGTTAGGAATCACTTCTTAGGAGAACTGATTGTTCATTAGATTTTAGCTTTTGATCTCTATTTTGGCATGGATTTATTGCTTTTATAATAAGACCATATTGAGTATTACCAACATAAGGTAACATTTATGTCCCGTAAGGGTTATAATAATGTTCACTATGGGGAATGGAATATCCAGGTAGGTTGTGCAAGGCTAGCTAATCAGCATTTGGGTGATCCCATTGCCCAAGTGGCATGTCTTGTTCTTGAATATGGTAGAGTAGAGTAGATTGATTTTACTCATATAGTGTATTTTTTCTAGGATGTGTTTCCGAAGGACTTATTAGGGTTGAAACCTAAGAGAGAGGTTGAGTTCAGGATTGAGATGATTCATGGAGCTGATCTAATGTCCATTCCTCCATACAAGATGGAACCACCGAAGCATCAAGAACATAAAACTCAATTGGAGTAATTATAGAAATTGTTTTACTAAACCAACTATGTCACATTGGGGATCTCTAATTTTTTTCTAATATGTATGATCATATGTTGCAGTTGTGTGTCAATTACTGGATGTTGAATTTGATGATAGTTATGAACCAATACCCCCTCCATGAATCAATGATCTTTTTGACTAGTTGAAAAGAGATTCTATGATCTCAAAGAATGAATTCAGACCAGAGTATCATAAGATGACAGTGGGACCCTCTGATAAACCATGTACTAATTTTAAGAGAAGGTATGGTTTATGGGTTTGTTGTGATGCTGTTCAGATTGACCAATGCACCAATAGTGTTTATTTCCCCGATGAAATAAATTTTCCAGCAATACTTGAATAATCAATTAGTATTTTGTGTGTGTGAAATTTTAGTGTACATTACGATTATAAAATCCTAGGATAATCCTACATGGATATTATACCATTTCATAATAATATTTATAATATAACAAAATGTCATTCTGGAAGACCATAATTTTTTATTATATTTTATAATTTGGAAAAAATATAATATGGTGAATATTATTCAATGTTTCAAAAAAATATCTTCCCCTTTGCTACTTCTATATGAAACTGTTTTTTATTACATTGGGAATAGAACCGTAATAAAGTGGTGAGCTCATATTCTCAGAATGGGTAAACAAGGGATCTATGTAAGCATAAACACGGGAATAAGGGTATAATAATCTGATCATGACATTATAATATCATACCCTTAATATCAAATATCATAAACACAAATCATAGAATAAAGATTGGTAGTTCATAAGACATTAATCATATGGGCGATAAATCATCCTAAATCAATCATGAACCATAATATCATGTTATATAAGTGTGGGACCAACATACTCATAGAAAAATCGTTTTATGTGTCATGGTTAACAACCAATACCATCAACATGGTGGATCATGATACACTTGTTACCTATAGTGGATTAGAAAACACTTATTTATATGTATGGATCTGGAAACCCCTATTTCCCATTTTGGGTGAAGACACATCTATTTCCCATTATCGATCAATACACACATGTTTTCCATTTTGGATCAAGCACATCAACTTTGTTCCCATCATTATCTCATGATATAATAATCATTAACCAATTATTGTAGGGAGATATTGGTTCCACCCATATCATTATTAAGTTATACATATGTGTTTTGTAAAACATTCATCTTATCGTGACCCAAAAAAATAGAAGGGTTTCATAAAAATCGTACCATAACCCAAAAAAAATGAAATGGGTATCATTAAAATTTAATGATATCATAAATTAAAGAAAATAGATTGGATTTAAAAAAATTTAATCATAGAATAACCTATGATGGGAAGAAGGATTCATAATAATTTATCATGGTATGACTCACTGAAGAGAAATATGTTTCATAAAAATGAATGCATCAAAACATATACCATATAGAGAAATAATATGAATGGTATTTTGGGATCATATCCCTAATAAATCATAAGTTATAATGAGGATATAATCATAGAAAAATAAGTTTTTTGAAATATCACTTGGAACATAATGTTTCCTTGAAAATCACTTTTTAAAACATATAAAATTTTAAAAATCCTTTTCCTTGAATAAACATTAAAAAAATATATATTAATCATGAAAAATTGATTAAAATGTTTCTTAAGGAATATATTCTATACACATTGAAAAACAATTTTGAAACATAAAAAATATTTAAGACCATTTTCTTAGAAAATAAACTCGAAATATATATAAATAATATTGAAAACATATGGAAAACATTTTCATTGTTAAGTTTTTTAATAATATTGAAAACATTTTGAAAACCATTTCCTTTGAAAATATGTTGAAAAAATTTAAAATAATCATTGTGATGATTGAAATATGTTTCTTTGAAAAAAAACCATTTCAAAACATAAAAAAGAATCTTTGAAAATAAATAAATTTTTTTAAAAAATAAACCATATTTTAATAACCCCATTTCTTTAAAACCCATTTTAAAATCAAAATTGTTTCCAGAATGTTAGAATGAACGTTGTATTTATAAAAAATAACCTTGTAAACTTAAAAATTAAGAATTAATGAAATAATGGTCATTATTAGACATTATAAATTATTCTAATTCCATATATAGAATCCATTTTTCCATATTACATTTATATAAGTGGTAAATTTAAATTTAATTTTTATCCACCAGATTGGATGACAAAGAGACATATTAATGTAAATATTTTTTTAACATTTCCGATGTATTTATTTGTAATGTAAATTTCAAATTAATTCATATTAATTAAATTGGATTAATTTATATAAAATTGTTCTAATTAAACTTTTAAACCAAACTAAAATATAATTTATCTATATAAATTATTTATATGAAAATTGTTGTTTTGAATTACAATTCTGTGTTTTTCACATTTCTAAAAAAATGAAACTACATAAAAAATACCAATAAATCAACCAAATTAAATTTTGATATTATAATTACAAAAATGATGTTTGTTACTAAAATAATAATTTTAATATCGTGAAAATTATGATTTAAAATTGGCTAGCCATAAAAAGGTGGTAAATTTTATTTTTAGAAAATTATATCCTTGTGTTCATAAAGTTTTATTTATTCTTATATTATACATAAAAAATATATTGGATGAGTATCAATAAAATTTATTAAATAAAAATTATTTAAATTAGATTGAAATAATTAATAAATTTTTTTTTATAATTTATTGAGATATAACTGTGTTTGTACATATTAAAATTGTTTTCCTAGATATGTAATTTCTCTATTTTCAAATTGTTATTTTATTCACTTGTTCTAATTTATAACCAAATTAATCTTTTTATATACATTTATAAATCATATTTTTAAAATATAATTATTTATATTCGTGACTTATATTCCAACAAATAGGTGGTGGATATAATTATATTTTAATAATGATATTAATAGTATATTGTTATTCAGTAAAAGTTGAACCTTTGTGTTATGCAAGAAAAAAATGGTACTCGGAATTGTGCATAATTAAAGAAAATGATAATGTTTCATTTACCACATGCTAATCTAATTGTTTTTTGTGGTGTAATATTAACAAGGTTTTACATATAATTGAATCCAATAATATTGATTTTACATAAAATAAAACTATATTTAGTGTGTCATGAAATGAAAATTTTTGACATATTAAAATATATCAAAAATAATAATTGACAAAATCATTCCCATTAAAATTAATTTTCTCTCTAAATAATAGTTTGGGTTATAATGGGATTAATACTTGAAGGTTCCTTTCTTACAAACCCACATCATAAAAATGAATACTAAAACATCCTTTTAAAAAGGGAATGTTGGAATCACAAAACTTCTCAAATGTAACACTGAAATATGTTTACACATAAGAGAAAATTAATTGTAAATGAAAAACATGGACACAAAAGAGAAATATAACTATCATGTTCTAATTGAGGATGATAGAGAACAATATTATAAAAAAATTAACATTCACAAATCCATAAATCATTAATGATCTAACATACCATTTGATTCATAAAAAATTAAGGTAATTGGTTATTTTTTTTGGTTTCAGGATCCTTTTTCCTAATGATAATTAATTTTCATGAAATGATATACATACAAGATTTCATGACTACCATATCTTTTTTTGTGCCTTTATCAACCTCCAATTCATCTTTTATTATAGGAAATAAAGGTGAATTTTTCATTCCTAAATCATTAATGGATCATGATATCTATAAATATAAATATTTTTCAATCCATATGTCTCTATTATAACAAAAATATTATCAAAATATATCACTTATGAATAAATATTTATTTGTAGAGATAATAATTTAAAATAGAACGTTTAATAAATAGTTAACCATACAATCCTTCTAAAATATTAAATTAAAAAACATTGGAAATCAATTCACTAAATTTCCCAAAAATTGATTCTCAATTTTCCCCTATATATCAAAAATATCACTTGGTTATCACATAAAAAATATGTTAATACCTTCATCATGTATTCTCTTAAAAATGGTAATATCCTAAATTAAAAATAACCCATAATGAAAAATTTCATGTTTCCATATTCCAATACTTATTGGATATATTTCATATATCTAAAATAATGTTTTAAACTTCATTAATGATAGCACAATCTACTGGTCAATAAGACCTTAATCAATTCCATGGTAATCAGTGCCATCCAATTTACAAATTCTTATCCAAAATATCTTTATCTAAACAAAATTATATTAACATAAATAAAATTTTATGGGTTACATTTCTATTAATCATGTGCTTTCCAGGAAAATCACCTTTCCATTAAATCACTTTTCTAATACATTGAAACTATTCAATGTATTATTGTAAATCCCTAGAAAAAAAAACATAAAATGAAGAATCCAAATATATTTCACTATCCATATATCTTAATTATTGAATCCAAATACATAAAAACATTGATTATACCACTTCATCCATAATCCATTTGAAGGATACCACAAACTAATATGTAATACTTATTTCCTTTCACATTCCTTTTTTAGCTTCATCATCATTAGAAATATAAACATTGCTCGTACCAATTTTTTTATTTACATCAGGATATTTCTACAGTAACACAATGAGATTTTTATGAGATAGGTTTTTTTAATTACACTGATATATTGTGTTATTTGATACACCAATATAATCATACAGTAAACAGAAAATGACTTAGCATGTGTTATATTAAATATTATACATGGCTTGTGTTAAACACATGTTTGAGTTATTTTTTGTAGATTTCATTACACAAAAAATACCAAGTTTAAGAGGACAACTAAATATTATTATGTTTCTTTAAAACCTAGCCATTATAATGAAAGGCATAACCAATATTAATTTAATTATGAATTGTTTATTTACACATGTATATATAAATATTTTTTTCATGAGTAATTAATTTTAAATGAAAAGAAACCCCTTTTTTAAAAAAATTAAATTTTTTTCTGAAAAACAATTTAAATGCAAATAAGTAACATTAAAAATTAATAAAATTAATATTGATGGATTTTATTAATTATATATATATATATATATAATAAATTCAATATTATTTTAAAAAATCATCTTATATGTTTTTAAAACATGATATAACAACAAATTCAATTTTTCAGATAAAACAAGTACTTTAAAAAAATGCGATTTTAAAACCTTTAAATGGGACCCCCATTTTGAATATGTTTTAGGACACCTTTTTACATTTTATTTGACATAATAATATTTTTCATTGAATTTGTAATATAAAATTTTACTTTGGATTAATTTTTGGTATATTTCTTATAAGATTCAAGTTTTGATAAATAGAAAACAAAATAATGCATTTTTATTGAAAACTGCCTCTTCATCAAATTTATTTTTAATGTTAAATTATATATTAAAATTTTTTAAAATTGAAAATAAAATATATTTTTATTATTTAAAATTATTTATGTTATTGGAATTAATATTAAATTGAATTTAGATGTAAAAACACTTGAAACTTTTTCATGTTATAACTCATAAAAATTGTTTTCTCATTATGATTATAGGATAAATTTTAAACTAATTTCTAAAATCTCTCTGTTTATAAATTAAGAAAAGAATTTTATTTATAATAATTAGTTCCCAATTATGTAAATAGTTTTATTTTATTTTCGATCCTTAAGAATTTTATTTTTAGTAATATTTATTAATATGGTAAAAATGTTAGTTGGATAATTAAGGGTAAAATAATATTTTAGAATTACCCTGACACTTTTCTTAATGTCATTGTATGATTATGCTTCAAATTATATCCTCCTTGGGTTCAAATTTAATCATTTAAAATAACTTTTATGATATTAGGACATTTAATATATTTTATTTAAATAAATGTTAAATATGTCTGACTCAAATTGTAATAAATATTTTTTTTAATATATTGTTATATAGAAGACAACATTGATTATAAATACTGATTTTAAAGGTACTATGTTTTCATTAATCATGGTAATTTATTTTTAATTTTTAGAAAATACATAATAACCTCAAAGGCTAAAACAATGATGATACAGAAATTATTTACCATTTGTTGTTTTTTACGGAGGGTGGACCTAAATTAACTGAGTTTTTTATAGGGTCCATGCATATGATTCTAGTTCACGTGGAGACTTCTCTTGAGAAGAGAGTAAATTTTGATGTTTTAATGGTGTAAGGGCCCAAAGAATTCTCATGGGATGTCCCAGTTATGACTGAGCATATTGAAGGTATGTTGTGGAAGGATTTTGAATAAAACATTATAGAATATTTCTATTTGGAGAACTTGAGGTTGGAGAAGTCTGTGAAGTTTATGAGGGTGAACCAAGTGGCATTGTAATTTTTGGATTACGCTATCCACTTCACTAAATTGAAATTATTTGTTCTGGTAATTTTATGGGATGAGGAAGCTATATTGAGATGTATTCTGGACTAACATAGACATGATATAATTTCAAAATTAAATATCATTTGTTCAAAATGTATTTATGAAGTGGTGGATCATGCCCTTATTTCTGTAGGGAAAATGGGGATGCTTTTGGTGGTGGACATGCATTTCTGGTTGGGTGATCTTGGGGTTTTACTTTTAATAGTGTGGAGCCCATTTTTAGGGTTTTCCCACATGTGTTGGTTAAAAAAGAATCCAATAATGAGGAAAAACCTCTAATGGTGTTGACCAAGAGTTTTCATATCAGTGTTCCCGACCAGGAAACATGCGTAGTATGTTTCCCAGATAACCAGTCGAATATCGATAATGCACTAGTAAAATAAATGTGCAGATGTTATGTAGGACCCCTCGTCATATGGGTGATGATGGAAGATCAAGGATAGTTTATAGTGCAGTTGGAGGTCTGACAACCCCATATTAGGAAGTCAATTTGAGTTCTTTAGGTTGTACCGTATGGGGTGGTGAACATGGTGTTTCATGGATAGGCTATCCCTTTAAGTAGGGTAGTGCAACACTAGGGATTGAGACATAATCCCATGGTAGAGGGATATGTCAGCTTCATGGAGTTCAGCCTAATTTGGGTGGTGGAAATAATAGACCATTAATTGATCAAGGTATAATTCATATATCTTTCATTATTTCATGGGATATATTTGATGTATTCACCAAAAATTATTCTATATCTACATAGTTTTTGAGTTCATTGTGAATATAAGTGAAACATATTTGTGGGTTTATTTAGATTGATACATTATTTTTTGTATGAGAATTAAATATATGGCAATGTAAGGAGTGTTCCGTCAAGATTGTTAGCAAAAGTTTCCGATAAAATATATTTGTGATCAAGATTTTAGTTTTTTGTCTAAGATTTTTTGTGGATATTCTTATTTTATAATATGACCTCTTAGATTATTATGAACATAAGGTATCATTTATGACCCATGAGGGTGAATCATATGTTCACTATGGGAAATGGGATATTTCTGAAGGTCAAACATGGATATTTCATAAAAATTTGGGTTATCCTAGAGCCAAATTGGAATGTCTTGTGATTGATGATGGTACGGTAGAGAAGATTTTTTTTCCTTTATGGTGTACCAGTTTTAGGATGTGTTTCTTGAGGACTTATAATGGTTTTCACCTAAGAGAGAGGATGAGTTCAATATTGAGATGATTCATGGAGCTGAGATGGTGTCCATTCTTCCATACAGGATGGAACAAGTAGAGCTTCCTGAACATAAAATTAAGTAGGTGGAATTATAGTAAAAAATAGTTTATTCAGACTACTATGCCACATTGGGGATCTCATGATTTTTCTTAATATATCTAATCGGACATTTCAATTGTGTGTCGATTACTATATGTTGAATTGGATTATAGTAAGGAAACAATACACCGTTCCTTAAATCATTGATCTTTTTTACTATTTGAGGGGTGATTTTATATTCTATAACAATGAAATGAGGCCAGATTATCATAAGATGATGGTGAGGCCCTCCGATATACTATGGAATTATTTTAGAAAGATATATGTTTTATGAGTTTGTTGTGATTTTTTTTGGATTAACCAATACACCAGTAGTGTTTATGGACCTACGGAACTGAATCTACCACATATAACTTGATCAAAACTTAGTCATTTATGTGGGAGAAATATTGGTCTACTCCCAGACTATAGCATCCTAGGCTTAAAAAACATGGATATTATACCATTTTATTTGAATAATCATTACATTAATAAAATTCATTCTCGAAAACTATAATAGTTTATTGTATTTGATTTTTTTTAAATATTCTAACATAGTGAATGATCGTAACTGTCTCCAAAAAATATCATCCCATTTAGTACATCTAGTTAAAACCTTTCTTCATAAATTGGGGAAGGGGAAAAAAGAAAGGGGAAGCTCAGATTCTCAATAAGGGCAAGAAAGGGAGATATGTAAGCATAAACATGAGAATAATTGTATGATAATGTGACCGTGACATTAGAATACAATACTCTAAATATAAGAAATCATAAAAACGACTCATGGATTCAAGATTAGTAGTTCATAAAACATGAATTATAAGGGTGATAAATCATCATAAATCAACCATAAACCATAATATCAGGTCATATTAGTGTGAAACCATCATACATGGAGAAATACCATTTTAAATTTCAATATTAACTACCATGACCATAAACATAGTGGATCAGGACACACCTATTTCTCAGAGTGGATTAGGAAACACCTATGTAAAATTATGGATCTAGACACCCCTATTTCCCATTTTGGGTCAAGACATACAAGTTTCTCTTTGTGTATCAGTACACACTTGTTTCTCATTTTAGATCAAGACCATCAAATTTATCCCATCATAATGTAATGATATATATATATCATTCACCAATTATTGGAGGGAGATATAGGTCTCACCCATCAAATAATGATGTTATACATATGTGTGCCATAAAACATTCATTTTATCATGACCCATAAAAAGATATGGGTTTGATAAACATCATATCATACCCCTGCAAATGAAATGGGTCTCATTAAAAAGTAATACTATCAAAACCTATGGAATATAAATAGGTTTAATAATAATATTTTCATAGAGTGACATTTTAATGGACGCATGATTCATAAGAATATATCATGGTAAGACTCGTTGAAGAAAAATTTGTTTCATTAAAACAAATCCATCGAAACATAGACCATTTAGAGAAATAATAGGAATGATATTCTTGTTTCATATCCCAAATAAATCATATATTATAAAAAGGGTTTAATAATATATAAAGAAGAATTTAGAAAGATCACTTAAGAAATAAAGTATATTTGAAAGTATATTTTAAAAGATATTAATTTTTAAAAATTCTTTTCATTTATTAAGTATTAAAACCGTATAAATTAATAGTGAAAATTTGTTTAAAACATTTCATGATGAAAATATCCTTCATAATTTGAGAATATCTTTTTTTTAAAATTGAAGACCCTTTTCCATGAAAATATACATGAAAACATATAAGGAATCTTGAAAACTTAGTGAATACCATTATCCTTTAAAATTTTAGAAGAATATTGAAAACCATTTTCATTGAAACTACTTTGAAAATTTATAAAAGAATCATTGTAACTATTGAAATTTGATTCATTGAAAACAAAAATATGAATACATAAAAAATGAATATTTTATTATATCTTAAAAAATTTTGAAAATTTATTACAATTTTTCAAAAAAAATTTCTTTAAATAACATTTTAATGTCAAAAAAATTATTGAATATTAGGATAATCATTTTCCTTAAAAGAAATAAACTTATAAACATACAAATGAAGAATCAAGGATATTATTTCCATGACGATGTAAAGTTATAAACATGATAAACATTTATTTTCCCCTCCAATGATTATAAATTTTATTTATCAGAAAACCACAAGATGATTTTTTTTGAAACATATGTCTTCACTTTCTTCATACACGTTCAAACATCCTCTTCTTTGGGTAATTTTTTTGTCTTGGAAAAAAATAATTTCTTGGATGGATTTCCACCCAAGGGAAGATTTCTAAGACGAAGCGAGGGTTGTTGGGATATTATTTGATTAGTGTTTTGTCGATAAAAATTTATTTAGATTTCTGGATAAGTGGGTGGGTTTAATTCCTTTTTATAGTGGAAGATGAGTGGTATTCTTGTAAATTTTTTTAAATAGAATTCCACCCATATTGTTTCTATGACTATTTGATCCTATAACAGTCCAAAATTGATGAATGGGAGGATATGGCTGAAATATGAACATAAAATGTTTTGTGGACAATTTAATTGTACATTTTCGGTCATAAGGTTAAGGTTTAGTACATTTCTAAGCTAATTTTAATAGTAAACATTGTGATTACTTTTAATCACTTTCATTGATATTTTTTGTCAAAAAATAAGTTGAACTTTTAAGACAATTAAAATTATTCTTATTTCCAATATGGAATATATTTTTTAAAACTACAATAACATAGGTGGTAAATAATAATATAAATTTATTTCTTCATACAGGATGACAAAGCGGGTTTTTAATATAAATATTTTTAAACATTTGATATATTTTTATATCCAATTTCAATTTTAAATTTACTCAAATGTACTAAATTGGATTAATATATATATAATTGATCACATTAGACATTAAAACCAACCAAAAATATAATTTAACTATATAAATAAATTATATGAAATAATGTTGTTTTGATTTAAAATTTAGTGTTTTTAACTATTCATCAAAAAATGACCCTTCTCATTAAAATACAAAAATATATACCAACATAAATTTATATATATAAATCCCAAAAGTGTAGTATAGTTTTTCAAATAATAAATTTTATAGTGTAAAAAAAGAGTTAAAATGTGTTACCTATTAGAATAAATTAAAATTAGCTTTTAGAAAAAAAATATTTTTTAGTAATAAGTGTATTTATATTTATATTATATCTATAAATTATATTATATGATTATTAAAAATATTTATTGAGTATAAAATATTCAAATTCATTGATATAATTAATAAAAAATGGTTTTTAAAATAATTGAGATAAAATTGTGTCTTTACATAGAAATATAGTTTTCGTAGAACCGTAATTTCTTTTTTTTTCTGAATGTTATTTCATTTACCGAGACTAATTTATATCCAATTTATTTATTTTATATACATGTATAAATCATATTTTCAAAATATAGTTAATGTTATTTGGGACTTCCATTCTAATGGATATGTGGTAGCTGTAATAATATTGAAATTATGATATTAATAGTTTATTATAGTTCACTAAAAATTGTCCTTCTGTGTTATCCATGCTATTGAAGGCCCTTGGTATTGTGTATAATAAAATCCAACGATTGGGTTTCATATACTTCATTCTAATCTAAGTGTTTCTGGTGGTACTAGATTAACATGGTTTTTCATATAATTCAAGCCAAAGATATTGATTATATATATAATAAATATATATTTAGTGTGTCATGAAATGGAATATATTAAACTATTAAAATAAATAATAAATAATAATTCACAAAATATTAGGGTGTTACATTACACCCCCAATTAAAATTAATTTATAACTTGAAATTCCTATGGGTTATCAAGTGATTAATAGTTGATGGTTCCATTCTTAGAAATGCACATCTTCAAAAGGAATACTAAAACATCCATTTAGAAATGGAAGGATGGGAACATAATAGTTAGCCAATGTAATGCATTACTAGGTTTCCACATTAAAGAACATAGATGAAAACAAAAACATGGACATGTAAGAGAAATATAACTATCATATTATAATGGAGAATGATAGATATCATGATTATGATAGACATAAAAATAAAAAATCCATAAATGTATGATGATTTAAGGGGACATTTGATTCATCATAAATGAAGGTAATGGAATACTTCTTTTTTAATACGATCCTTTTTCCTGAGGATAATGATTTTTCATGTAATGATGTACTTAAATTATTTCAAGATAACCTTACCCATTGTTGTGCATTGATCAACTTCCACATCATATCTTATTCTAAGAAATGATGTTGAATTTTTCATTCTTAAAGCATTAACATAAAATGATATCCCTAAATATAATGATAGGTCATTATATATGACTCTATTGTAGTAAAAAGGTTATCAAGAGATATAAAATATGAATAAATAGTTATATATAATGATAATACATTAACATAATACGTTCAATAAATGGTTAAAATTATAATCATTCCAAAAGCTCGAAGTGAAAACCATTAAAAATAAGGTCACTAAAATTTCCAAAAATAGCTTATCATTGATATCCCATATGTAAATATGTATCTTGTGGTTTTCACATACCAAACATACGAATAAATTTATCATGTAATCTCTTCAAACAAGTTAATAACCTAAATTTCCACAAACCCTTAATGAAAACATGCATGTTTACATATTCCAAAGTTTATTGGATATATTTCTTAAATCTAAATTTTTTTAATCTTTGTTAATGAAAGCATAAAAAATTGGTTGACATGTCCATAATCAATTCCAAGGTAATCTATACCATCTAGTATACAAAGTCAAATATAAAATATCGTTATCTAAACAACATTTTCTTAAGCTATGGAACATATTATGGGTTATATTTCTAATAATCATGTGTTTTCCATAAAAATAACAATAACATTAAATAAAATTTCTAGTCCAACAAAACCAATCAATATATTATTGTAAATCCTTAGAGAAAAAAACATAAACTGAAAAATCATTATATACTTCACTATACATATAACAAAATTGTGAAATCTAAATACATAAAAAGTATGATTGTTCCACTTCATTTTTTATACATATAAAGGATACCGTATATTATTATGTTATACTTCATTCCTTTCACATTTCATTTGTATTCTCAACATTATTATCAATATAACCATTACTTATACCACATTTCTTATTATCTTCACGATACTTCCACTTTAACCCCATTATAATCATGGACCACGTGAAACACTAACATAGATTTTTGTGTATGAAAAATTATTAATGGGTTGTGTTAAACACAATTTTGAGTTATTTTTATAGATTTCATTTCACCCAAGACCTAGTATAAGCTAAAAAATAAATATTATTATGTATGTTAATAAAATAATAAAATCACAAATGATGGATTTTATTAAATTTTTATGTATATATAATTCAATATAATTTTTAAAATTCATCTGATATGTTTTCAACACATGAAATAAGAACAAATTAAAATTTTCATATACAATATGTACTTGTCAAAAAAATGCATTTTTACTACCTTATGATGGCGAAACCATTTTAAATATATTTTTTCAAAACTTTTATAATATATTTGAAAGAAATTACACATAATCATTGAAATTATAATATCAAGATTTACTTGGGATGAATGTTTTGTATTTTTATGACAAGTTGTAAGTTTTTATTAATAGTAAAAAATAATACATTTTAATTGAAAACTTCTTCTTCATTAAATATATCTGTTGTGTCAAAATTATATATTTAAATGGTTTAAAAGTATAAATATATTATATTTTTATCATTTATTTTAATTCTGGTCATTGGAATTAATTTTAAATTTCATTTGGACTAAAAAACACTTTAATCATTTGTATGTTTTAACTCTTAAACCACATTTTCTTATTCCGACAAGAGGATTAATTTTATATAATTTACTAATATTTATATGTTTAGAATTTTGAAAATTTGAATATGAATTTATAATAATTGTTTTCAAATTATTTAAATATACTTATTTAATTTTTCAACAATGTGAATTATATCATCAGTAACTTTTATTAATACGGTAAAAATGTAAATAGAGTAATTATGTGTAAAAATAAAATTATAAAATCACCATAAAACTTGTCCAAGTATCATTGTATGAGTATTTTTCGTCCATATTCATCCTTGGGTACATATTTTATTCTTTTTAAACCACTTTTATGAGATTAGAACATTTAAGATATTTTCCTTAAAGAAACATTAAAGATGTCTTACTCAAATTTTAATAAATATATTATTATTAATAAAAGGTTAAATGAAAGTTAAATTTGACCATAAACACTCATTTGAAAGGAAAAATGTTTTTATTCATAATGATAATATATTTTTCATTTTTAGAAAATAAATAATTACCTTAAAGTCTTTAACAATGATGATATTTAATTTTTTTTAATTGATGAAAAATCAAAAATAAATTATAATTAAATTGATAATAATAACTAAAATAACATAAAACATGGCCAAATATTATTGGTCATGTAAGTATATATAATAATAATATAAGGCTCACATTATTGAGATTTTGTATCAACAATTAAAATATTCTAAGTCTTAGTATTATATTTAACTAAAGTTGAATTTGTTAGGTTCATGTTTTAATAAATATAACATTTTTAATGTAGGATTTTCTAGATGTTATATTACAGTATAAGTATTATTATAAAATATAGGGGATTTATCTACAATATAGTATTTTATTTTTAATTTTTATTCAATTAATATGTATATTAAATAATAATACAAAATTGGTGTAGTTACTATTTTATCAATGGAAATAATAGATAAATATTATAAAAAATATTTAAATAAGATAATTTGGGGTAATTAATATATCAAATGAATTACATTTACTATCTCTAACTCTTAATAATATAAAATTATATTTTTTTAGAAGATAACTTCTTATCATTGTATTTTGGAGAATTAATAATTTGAATGGTGTCAAAATTGACAATATTGATAAGTTATCAAAATAATTTTTTTTAAATTATTTATAAATCATAATAATTGTTAAAAAAATAATAATTATATGGGGTAAAATTCTCTTAAGGGTTTACTTATGGTTTACTTTACATTAAATAAAAAATGACACTATTTTAATATTGAAAATTTTGTTACGTTGGTTAAAATTAAAATAGAATAACAAAGGGTTATTTATAATGATATGTTTTAAATTGACGATAAAAATTTTCTAAAATTTATTGGTTGATTATAATTTAATATAATCTCAAATAATCTTCTCAAATATAAATTATTTTAGGTTTTTGGATGTGTTTTGATTTTATAATAAATTAATATTTTTTGGAGATTCCAAAAGAGCACCTCACCTCGGTTATAAAAGAGAACCTACTCCCTCATTTCCTCACATCAAATTAAGCCTTCAATCTAGATCATCCCCTGCCCATTTTGTATATAAAATTCCTTAGTAACCATCATGTTGTAATTTTCTTCTTAAAATAAAAACTCTAGTGTCTCTAAGAGGAGATCTAGAGGGAGCTCATTGAAAAATGGATAATCTCTACTACCAATTATTTCAAACATATTTATTCTTATACTTCCTCTTCATGATTTGATTCCATTAATGTGTAATAACTCCATAATAAATTTTATTCTTAAATTTTATTATGACTGTGTAACAACCATATTCCACGTTTTATCCTTCGTATGAAAAAATTCCCAAAATGTGCGTACGTACGACTTGCCGTCTTCACGCTGTGGTTTAATCTATTTTTCACCAATTTATTTTGATGGGTATAATATTGTAAATAATATATATAGTTATTATAATATGATATTGGTTCGGTAAAATCTAATATACCATCTACTTCAATACATTTTACAATTAAGGAAATGATATCTTCACTCATGCGTACATATGGCCTACCATCACCATGACACAATGCCATTAATCTATGTCCACTATTCATACATGATTATATAAAGGTATATAATGAATAAATATTATATTTACTACCATAATATAATTCTTTAAATATTGTAACTATAACCTATTTACAAGCAAAATATTAATAAACGGCTGATAATATGATCATATATTGTTTTATAAATATAAATATGGTTATGGAATTTGTTAATAACATTATTTATACCATTATTTAGGAGGATCAGATACGTACCATGGGAATCATACATAAGGTAATGGATAATTTCTGTCCCACCCTTATTTCTATCAGACATGTGTGATATACACTAACTATTTAACTAAGTTGTGTATACTGCCCATGAATGTCTTTTATAAGTCTTATCCAGAATATTATATTATTTTCTTAATTTTCCATCATTCAGTGGTCATAGTATTCTATTTAATATAATGTGAAGTGTATTCATTTCACAATATCTACAATATTTATAATTGTTTCGTTTAATGTCTCAATTAGGGAATATTTAATCATCCATGCTTATGTTTTCTAATAATGCTTTCAATAATGTTTTACTATTTTAATATGGATATTTATAGGTATTTTTACCCATGTTTTACTTTTTAGTACACAGTTTGAAAGGAATTTTTCTTTTAGTTTCCAAATGAGATACATTTGGAATTTCTGTTAACTGCACAATAATATTGATTCATTTTTACTTATACATCTTGAGCTTAATTTTATGTTTTCACAATTCTATATTTAATTGAATCATCTATTATAATATTACATTGTTATTTTCAAAATAATAATTTTTTTCCATTTAAAACTGTGTGGCATTTTATGAAAACAATACATTTTTGAAGAAGAAATGATATTTTCTTGAAGAATTGTTTTCAGGTGTCTATAAAAATTATTTTTCTAACAAAAATTAAATTCATTGATGTTATATATGATTAAATGGGGAATTATTTTTTAGGGATATTTTCACTATTATTACTGTGATGTGATTATGTTTATGATGTAATGATATTTATGAAATCCATTACTTTTTCATGGATTATATTATGTTGGAATGATATTTATGAAATCCATTTGATTCCATATCTAGTGATGAGTTATTTATGTTCTTGAGGAACATATATGTAAGGATTCTGTTATGATATTGGTGGATCCTATGTCCCCCTCAGATGCATTAAGAAATAATTTATATCTCAGGAGATAAACAAGACTGGAACTGGAAATGTTCTCGGTTTAGTAATATTGGGAAGGAATGAGAAATGAACTATCATTAGTTATATAGGGTAAGAACTATATGTAAACCCAGTTCGATAATATAGGGATGGAATGAGGAGTGAACTCAGTTAAATAAAGAACTTTTCCCACTATGATGGTATTGTAAGTGAGACTTGGCTAATATGGAAATGATTTTCTATGCATATGTGTTATCCACAATTACATGTTTTACTCCAATGCGATTTTCTCATGGAATATGTTAGTTTACAATTTGTTCCTTATTAACTACCAATATTTATTTCATGAATGAAGTTTTTAATATATTTTATAAATGTTATGATTAATAAAAGTTTTTTTTTCATGTTTTAACATTATTATATTAATGTTTTGTTTGATATTATCTTTGTTTACACTTATTGAAAATCTATCCACTCAATTTACATATGTTTTATATTCCATGGGATTTAAAGGATGGTTTCAGTTTGAAAACTAAAGGGGAATAATATTATGGGACATATTGATGATATTTCATTATATTATTAGAATGTGTACCAAAATTCCTAAGGTACTAAACTAATACAATCTTCGGGTTTCTGTTTGTGTAATTTATTTATTATTACCTAAAGGAACTATAATGTCCTTTTACATCAATCTTGGGTCAATATATATGTTATTATAGTGAAGGTTTAGTCAACTATTAGAAAATATTATGAAAAACATCAGTGACATTCATAGAGAAATTTCTAAGGATATGTCTATGGATTTCGAAGGATAAGTCTAACTATTAGTTATATTCTATAAATTTAGGTAATGAATAACCTATGATTAGGCCTAATATATCATAGATTGAAATATTATAAGTAATTTCCCTTAATTATGTTTGTTTATCTACGATAAGTATTAATCACATATTTCATTCGATTGTTATTCATTATCCAAAACTATATGAAACATTGTTCAAATTAAATGTTTTAGTTGTGGAAATAATGTGGATTATATTCCCTAAGAGGAAACATCATGAATAGAACCATGAAGGTGGAATGAATATTAGTTAAACTACTAAGGGTAAAGAGACTAAATATGACATCTAAAAGGTATGGTACGATCTAACCATATTTTCATGATTAAACATAAAAAGTGTGATTAGATTAAGGTGGAGTAAAATTAATACATGTCTCAATTTTCATATTATTAGAATGAATTATTTAATGAGTCATATGTAATGGGTTAAAAATAAATTTCTATGATTGATGTGAATATTTTTTTGAATTCAAGGATTATGTATAAGTATTTTCAGTATATGTTTTTTCATTAAGGATTGAAAAAGTTATTTTTGATAGTGATGAAGACATAGAAAAGTTATTTAAGGGAATGTTGATATTTTGATTAAGGGAAAGAAACCCTTAATGTGTTCAAGATTTAGAGAAAATTGTGTTTATCTTGGATAAATATAAGTTGGAAATGATTAATTGGAAGATACTAATTAAGGATTTTGGACATGTGGGTTATTCGATCATTGATAATGTTTACCACATTTTATACCTAAGGAATATGTCTAATAAATTTTGGAATAAGGAAACATGCATGTTTTACATATGTAATTATGGTAATTCATGTTATTACTATATTTCAATAGAATACATGATTAAATCATTCACATGTTTGGAGTGTTACCAACAAGATATATCTTATAATATTTTGTTAATAAATGTTAAGACGAGTTTTTGAACCACTTTCTAATTTTTTATTATCATTTATAATGATTCAATGGTTAACAATTTATCTAACGATTAATTTAAACTTCAAATAGTGATAAATATAAGAAAGTATCAACTCACCATAGGTGTACTTATGTATTTTTAAAAACTAGTGCTAAATATTTTGTTATGATAATGATTGTTGGAATGACCTATCATTCTATTTAAGGATCGAATGATCTGATGACACTTTAGGAATGAAAAAATAAATCTCATTTCACTGAATTTTATATGATGTTTAAATTTTTCATGGTATGAAATATTGTGAAATCATTCGGAAATCAAATAAGAAAGTCTTCACATGAAAATTAATTAACATTATAAAACATATTGTGATGCAAACAATTTTTTTATTATCATCATTTCAATAATATCAATGACCGCTTCTATAATTTTCTATTATATAGTTTTGTTAGTGTCAAAATTTTATAGATCGCCCACTTTCTTATGATATGTGATCTTCATCAATATCTATTATTATTTATGATTTTCCTTTATTCCCAAATCATCATCTACATTCTACTATGTAGAATCCATGTTGCGAGTTACATTTGGTTATTTTTAGGTTTCTAACATTCCGTTTTGAAAATATGTTTTATTATTTATTTTATGATGTTTTTTCTTTAAAAAGAACATTCAATGATAAACCTTTTATAACCCATATTAATTTAGATGGTGAAAATAATTTTAATGGAGGTAGAAATTAACACCACAGTATTTCTATGAGATTTTTTTTACTTTACTTGATTTATTTGGTTGTACACTACCCCAATATAATCTTTCATGGACCAAAACATCAAATTATCTTTCTTTATATAAAAAATTAGTCTTTGAATTTGTTATGCACATGTTCGAGTTAGTTTGAACGATTTTATTTGACGCAAGGTCATGTTTTAGAGAACAACTAAATATTATTATGTTAACTTTTAATATAGCCATTATAAATGAAGGTATGAACAATATTAATTTAATTCTGAAAATATTCTTTAAAAATGTGTATAATATTAATTATTTCATGACTAATTATTTATGAATGAAAATAAATTTCTTTTTATAAAAAAATGTATTTTTTCGTAAAAATTTATTTAAATGAAAAAATGAAAGCTTGTAAAAAAATACCAATTTAGGGACTTCTTTAAAGAAATATATATGTCATATATTCAATATATTGTTTCAAATTAATCTTATATTCTTTCTTAACATGATAAAAAACAAATTCAATTTTCCTAAATAAAATAATTATATTCCAATATATCCAGTTTGGTTGCCATTTCAAGGTATTCCCATTTTAAATCCATTTTTAACACATTTTTTATTATATTAGAAATAATTACCTTTTCAATTTAAATAATAGTATAAAAATATACTTTTGTTGGTTTTTTGGTATTTTCATGATAATTTAAATGTTTTGATGAATAATAAAAAAATAATAAATTCTAATTGCAAACTACTTCGTCATCAAATTTATTTATCGTGATAAAATATATAATTGAATGGTTTTAAAGTTTCAATGAATTATATTTTTATCTATTAATATAATTCTGGTCATTGAAAATGATTTTACATTGATTTTATAAGTAAACCATATATATATTTTTATGTTTTAACATTTAAAACTTCTTCTCTCATTCAGACAATATGATTAATATTAACATAATTACTGATACATCTATGTTTATAATTTCGAATATTTTATTCATTATTTACAATATTTAGGCCCAAATTATATAAATATATTTATTTTATTTCTGTGCACTATGATTAGTAAATTCAGTAATTTTTATTAATACGTTAAAAAGGTTAATTGGGTAATTATGTGTAAAAATTATGTTGTAAAATTACCTTAAAACATGTAATAATATACATGGATTTGTTTTTTATGAGATAAATCATCCTTGGGTCAAAATGGTATCCTTTAGAAACCTATTGGTTGATATTAGTACATTTAATATATTTTAAATAAATAAATTTAAAGATGTCTTACTCAAAAATTTCAAAAAATATATTATTTTTATTATAAGGGCATACAGAAGACAAATCCAACAATAAATACTCATATGAGAGATAGATTTTTTTATTATTGTAATTTTTTATTATTTTTATAAATAAAATATTTAAATTAAATTCTTATAAAATTATGATGCCAAAATTATTTAATTAATGAAAAATCAATAAAATAATTTCAATTAAAATGAAAATACACATTCAAAGACCACATAACATGGAAAAAATCATATTTGTCAAGTATATATTGATCATAGTCTTACAAGGATATAATTATTGGAAATTTTGGGCAACATGGAAAAAATATGACACTTATAATATTTTATCTAAAGTAATGTAAAAGTTGTCACATTTATGATTTAATAAATATAAAATTTTTAATGTTGGATTTTATAGTTTTTAAATTAAACAGAAAGTATTGTTATGAAATATAAAGGATTTATCTTCATCTTAAAATTTATTTTTATTCTTTATTCAATAAATAAGTATATTAAATAATTACAAAAAACTGATGTAGTAATTATTTTATTAATGGAAATATCAAATAAATAATATTAAATATATATATATATATTGATAAATAATATATAAAAAGAATTTTATATATTATATTTACTTATTATGAATATAATAAAATATTATTTTTTCTAATTTACCATTTTATCTTCATATTTTTAATAACAAATAAATTGAATAGTATCAAAATTTAGACTATTAATGTTTTATCAATATAATGTGGTATTTATTTATTTAAAAATCATAATATATTTTTTTAAACTAAATTAGTTATTATATGTATAACGTGTTATAAATTGTTCATTTATGTTCTAATCGATAACAAATAATTAAAAAATTTACTACATTAGCATTGAATAATTTGATACCTTATTTAAGATTAAAATAGAATAAATAAGAGTTAATTATAATGTTAATTTTTTTATTGACATGAAAAAATTTCAAATATATATTTTTTGATGATATCACAACTTTATACCATCCCCTAATCTATAATATTATATTTTGGGGGCTTTTTGATGTGGTTTCTTTGTATAATAAATTAATATTTTTGGAGATTCCAAATTGTCTCTCACCTCAATTATTAAAGTGAAACTCCTCCCTCCTGTATTCACATCAAATAAAAGATCCAAGCTATACCATAAATTGAAAATTTACATTCTAAACTTCCCTAGTGAAATTATAAAAATATTGGTATTTTCAAAAGAACAAAATATAGTGTCCCTAAGAAGAGATCTAGAGGAGGTAATCTCCACTACTAATTATGTCAAAATTATTTATTCTTCAACTTCCTATTCATGAGTAACTTTTGTTATAATGTAATAAATCCAGTAAAAATTATATTCTAATATTTTATTATGATTATTTAAGAACCAGATTGTACATTTTATCCATCCTATGAAAAACGAAATCACCAAGCATGCTTATGTTTGAATTATCGTCTCCATATCGTGGTGTAATATATATTTTCAAAACCTTATTTTTTGGGGTACAGTTTTAGAAATAATATAAATATATTGTGAATTTTAGATTTATATTTATTCTAAGAAAAAATATTCCATCAGCTTCAATAGTTTCTTATATTAAGTATATGATACCATCGCTCATGTGTACATTCTTTCTAACATCTCCACGACGCAATGCGATTCATTTCCATGTCCACCATTCAAGAATGATTATATTAAGGTATATAATTAATAAATATTATATATATTGTCTTAATATAATTCAAAAAAAGATGGATATATATCCTATTTACAAGAATTTGGACATATATGACAAAACATGCATGAGAAAATGATGCAGTTAACATCAGAAAGATTCATAAAAATAAAATTTTATTAAATAGGAGATAATATGATCATATATGATATCATAAATATAAATATGGTTCTGGATTAAGTTAATAACATTCCTCAAAACATTATATTGTATGTTCAGATATATACCAAGGGAATGAACCCTATGTTAAGGGATAATTTTTCTCTCACCCTTATTTCTGTGAGACACACGTCATTTACTCTACATGATCATTCTATGTGTTGTATATACTACCCATGAATTCCTTTTTTGAGTCTTATATAGAATAGTATGTTACTATCCTAATTTTATATCTTTCATATGAAATATTATTTTATTTATTATTATTTGATATGTATTTATCTCAAAATCACTTCAATATTTAGAATTGTTCATTTTAGGTCTCTAATGGGGAATATTTATCATCCATGTCCATATTTTCTATAATTTCTTTCATAATTTTTTTTACTATTGTATTAGGGATATTTAGTGTCAATTTTACCAATTCTTGACTTTTTAAAACAATATTTTAAATGAATCATTCATTCATTTCCCTAATGAGGTAATTTTTAACTTTATCAGCAAAAGCACAAAAAGAATTTTGAATTTAAAAATATATAAAAGAATCATAATTTTACACTTTCATAATGTTTTATTTCCTTGATAAATTCATTAAAATATTACAAGGTTATTTTTAATGAAATTATTTTCTTTAAAAAATGTGTGGCATGTTTAGAAGAAAAACAATTTCCAAGAAGATGCTCTATTTTCCTAAAGAATTATTTTTTACTACCTCTCGAAATTATTTTCATATAATATTGAATTATCTGATTTGATATATGCATTAATGGGGAAATTTGTCTTCAAGGATATGATACCTATTATTCATACGTTTTGATAATGTTTTTTGTGGAATTATATTTATGAAATCCATTTCTATTTCATGGATTCTGTTTTGGTGGAATGATTTTCATGAAACCAATTTGATTACAAGTGATATGATTAATGATTTATGTTCTTGTGGAACAGATATGTGTTTTTTCATTATGAGATGTGTGGGACCTACATATCCCTCCAAAAATTAGGAACAGATTTATATCTAATGAGATAGATATGTCATTAATGGGAAATGATCACAGTTTAGTAATACATGGCTGGAATAGGGAAATGATATTGGTTCATTAATACTAGGCTGGAATAGTATGTAATATCAGTTTAGTAATACAGGGCTGGAATGAAGATTAAACTCAGCTTATTAAAGAAAATTTTCTACTATTATGGTCTTGGAAATGTCCCTTGGCTAATACAAAAATAATTCTCTATGCTTCTCTATTTTCCACAATTCATTGTTTTATGGAAATTCTATTTTCTCATGGTTTGTTTTACTTTATGATTTATCCCTTTTTAAATGCAAATATTAATTTCATGACTCATGTTTTTGATATATGTTATATGTGGTATGATTTTAAAATGTAATGTTTATATTTTTACATTCTTATTTTATGGTTTATATGATATTTTCAATTATTATCCTTACTGAGAATCTGTGATCTCTCTTTTCATATGTTTCCTTTACCCCATGATATAAAAATGGTTTAATTTAGAAAAAAGGGGGTGATATTTATGGAAGATTTTTAATATATTTCTCCAAATCAGAATAATGTATTCCATGATTCCAAATGCACTAAACTAATATGGTATTTGGGAATCTGTTTGTGTAATTTATAATGTATTATGAAATATTATTGTACATAAATCACTGTTGATAGATCCCTATATAAAATTAATTTTTATAAAGGACATTTATATAAAATATAAATTATTTGATTTTTGATGATGTATTAGGGAGTCTGTTATTCCCATTCATTATATTAACTGATCTCTTCATATTTGCTTCACAGTTACATTCTTTGTGTCCTTATTCTCTATATACAAAACATCTAATTTTTTCACTAAGACATTAACATATGTGTTTCGTTCAAAATGTACTACACAAGAGTGACTGAATCTTTTTTCCTCCATCGTCTCTAATACCTAAACTCTTAACGAACTCATTTCTTCTCCTCCTTGGTGTGTCCAAGAGTTTGTTAAGTTCTACATTTTTAATCATGTTCAATGAAAAATAATTAGGCATAATCACAACGTACATCCCTCTAGTGATCATCCCATTTGAATGATCATCAGAAAATTTTCTATCACATCCATTGTTAACATAATTCCATCAGGATCCCTACATTGACAAAAAATAGAAATCATAGTGTTAGTAACATTTATCATAGAATAAAACTCTAAAATATATAAAATCACTAACAAGATATCAAAATCATAATACATACTTATTTATTATATGATAACTTGGTTTTATTCTATGTTATTGAAAGAATAAATTTATTTGAATCCTTCAAGACAGTTCATAAAAAGATTTTGAACTCATCAATCATATCCCATGGGTGTGTCAAACTAGGTGTGGAACAAAGCATGTTTTCATGCACTAATTCTAGATTGAGTATATCTGAATATGTTGTTTCAGGGTTATTACCCAAATGTATATCTTTGTAGGATTTAAATTCTTTTGTTGTATCCTAGTAGAGATTTATTTCTAGTAAACTATTCAAATTATCCATTACCAAAATTCCATAACCTTTTCCTAAACATTTACTTGTCCTTAGGCTCGTCCATGGAGACATACTTATACATATCATTACAAATATACTATAGGGATCTCACTAATGTTTTCACATTCTAGTTTCCAAAGGTTTACTAAACCTTTCCTTTGATTCCAACTATATATACTAAGGAATAACATGATTGGATATTACATAATTTTTTAATAATATTTAGCAGATTACAAAAATACATGCTCGATTACCGTAACAATTTAATGTCCTTGAATCTTTAGAAAATCATATAAAAATGTTAAATATCACCAATTATTCCAAAAAAGATCTTCCCATTTAGTACCTATTCTTGAAACCTTTATTAATAACCAAGGGAATGTAAATATAAGAATTTTTTGTGCTCAAATACTCGGTAAACGTAAATAAGGGTGATGTGTAATCATAAACATGAGCATATTTTTATGATAATGTGATCATGAAATTAAAAGATCACACACTATATATCAATTATCTTAAACATGATCATGCTACAAATTTTAGTTGGTGAAAATTCAAGAATCATAAGGGTGATAAATCATCCTCAATAAATCATGATCCATATCCTCATGATATATATGTTTGGAACCATAATACATGTAGAAAACCCATTTCATGTTTCAAGTTTAACTAATAAGACCATCATCCTAGAGGATCAGGACACACCTGTTTCCCATAGGGGGTCCAGACACAGCTGTTTCTCATAGTGGATCAAGACACACCTATTTCCACTAATGGATCTGGACACAACTATTTCCCATTATAGATCAGTACAAAACTAATTCCAATTGTGGATCAGGATACATATGTTTCCCATTGTGGATCAAGCTCATCAACTTTTATTCATATTTATCTCAGGAGATATAAATATTTACCCAATGCAGTAGAGGGATATATAGGTCCCACCTATCATATAATTAAGTCATACATGCATATTCGATAAATATTCATCTTATCATAACCCATAAATATAAATGAGTTTCATAAACATTATATCATAACATATAAAAATAATTGGGTACCACAAACATTTAATTATATCATATAATATGAAAAAAAAATCTTATAATCATTTTATCCAAGAATAACCCATGAAAGGAAGCATGTTTCATAATAATTTATCATGATATGACCCATTGAAATGTAATTGATTTCCTAAAAATCATTCCACAAAAACATAGATCATTCAAAAAAATAATATGCATGGTATTTTGGGATCATATCCCTAGTAAAATATAAATTATAACCAAGGATGTCATCATTTAAGGAGTAGGATATTGATGTATAACTTGAATAATATCATTTCATTGAAAATCAATTTCAAAAAAATATCACATTTTCTAAAACTTTTTCCTTTAAACAACATTAAAAATAAATATTAACGAATCCTGAAAAATAATTTAAAACATTTCTTGACTAAAATATCATATATGATTTGAATTTTTTTTAAACATAGGACATTTTAAATAACATTTTTCTTGAAAATAAACATGAAAAAATATAAATAATCTTGGAAACATATTAAAAACAATTTTTAATGACTACATATAAAAGAATCCTAAAAACATTTTTAAAAGCTTTCTATTTTAAAATACGTTGAAAACATATAAAATAATCATTGAGACTATTGAAAAATACTTCTTTAAAAATAACCTTTTGGAAAAAAAATATTTTAAATATTAAAGATAATTTAATACAAATTTGTAAATAAAAAATAATTTTTTAAAACACATTTTCTTTGAAGCCCATTTTCAAGTAAAAAAATTTTGAGATTATTTGGAAAAAAATTTATTTTTAATAAATAACATTGGAAACATAAAATGGACGCATGAAAGAAATGAAGGTTGTGATGATAGGTAATTTTTTCATGCTGAACATTGCTTTTTTGCCATTTATTTTTAGAAACATTCCTTGATTGGAAAATGACAAGAATATTCCTTTTGAAACTTATGTCATGACATTCTTCGTACATGTTCAAACCTCCACTTCTTTGGGTAACTCCTTTTGGATTTCATCAATGGGATTCCATGTATGGATTTCTGCCAAAAGCGAGGCTTCTAAGATAAAGTGAGGTATTTTGGGAACTTATTTCAGAAATTTTTGGGTGTGACAAAGGGTTGGAAAGGTACAAAAAATTTAAAGGGGTGAATGCATTCTTATAGTGGAGAAGGATTGGCATTCCTGTAAATCATTGAAAATTGAATTTTACCCACATTTTTCCCATGAAATGTGGCTCCAATAATGGGCCAAATGTCAATAGAAAGGAGTACAGGTTCGATATTTTAATAGATAGTGGATTTTGGACAAGTGTATAGGTAATTTTAGGCCTTTGGATTAAGGTTTACTCAATTTTTATTTTATTTTTACTCTTCATCATTGTTATTAATTTTATTTATTTTCACTAATAATTTTGGTGAAAAACTAATTTTAACATATTAGTAATTAATAATTATTCAGAACCCCAATTTGAAATCCATTTTTCTGAATTCTAGTAGTAGAATTGGTTGAATTTAATTTAAAATTAATCCCTCTATAAGATGACAATGCATGTATTTAAAGTAAAAATGGTCAGAAGTATTATGTGTTTCTTTATCTAATTTCTATTTGAAATTGATTCTAATGACCTATTTTGAATTACATGATGTAAAATTGACCTAATTAAACTATAAAAAAATATAATATATTTATATAATTAAATTATATGAAATATCATTTTTAAATTAAATATATGTGTTTTTAAATATTCATCAAATAATGAAACTTCTTTTAATAATACCAAAAATCCACCCAACGTAAATTTTGGTATTCCTATTCCAAGAAATAAAGGTTATTTTTTCAAAAAAATGTTTTATGGGCATCATAACTCATATTTTAAATGGTTTGTCAATTAGAATCTGAAAAAAATACCTTTTAGAAAAATACATCTTTGTATTAAAAAAAATCAATTTTTTTCTTATCTTATACATATAAAATATGTTTGATTAGTATCAAATTTTTTTTTGAATATACAACATATAAAATTAATTTAAATAATTAATCAAAAGTGATTTTTAAATTAGTGAGATAAAATTGTGTTTTTATATTAAAAATAGTATTCATGGAAAAATAATTTCCTTATTTTTAAATAGTTATTTCATTCTATCATACTACTTTATAACAAAAGGATTAATTTTATATTACTTTATAAATTATAATTTTAAATATTAGTATACATTATTTGTTATTTCAATTACAATGGATAGGTGGTATCTATTTTAATAATTTAATAATAATATAAATTGTATATTGTAATTCGATAGAATTTGGAACTCTGTGTTATGGTAAATATCAAAGGGACTCAGTATTGTGTGTAATAGAAGCCAAGCCTAATGTTGTGTGTACCGAAAACTAATCTATGAGTTTTTTTGGAACAATTTTAACCTGTATTTCCATATAATGGAATCTAAACCTAGTGATTTAATATACTTATATGTGTGTGTGTGTTATATTCAGAGTGGTATGAAATGAAAAATATTAAAATATCAATATAAATTGAAAAACAAATAAAAAACTCATAGGTTTTAAAAAGACTCAGTATGATCATACCAAACATATTGACATTAGCATGGGTACACTAAGAGAATATATTAAATACACCAATGTATCTATGTGTCTGTCACTAACCGAATCTAGTCACCACCAAAATCAGAACCTGACCCGACCCATAGAAAGTCCTGAAGGGCTTTCACGATCCCCATAGGCTAGAACAAGTTCCTGGGTATCAAAAACTAAAAATTGGGAATGATTTACCTGAGTTTTTATACTTAAAACAACAAATGAATCCAAGAAATCAAATATGGATTTTTCAAACCAAAAAATAATTTACTAAAATTCAGAACTGAATTACACAATTTTAAACAATTTTTAAAGACCATTTAAATGGTACAAACTCATGAAATGATATCCCAAGAACCTCCACATGGAAAGAGGCACCACCCTCAAGCCATTTCCACGACATTGCATCACGATGGACCACTAAAAACCCGAAAAAATGGCATAAAAGTTGTAACCAAACCTGTGACGCAAAATAAGAAAGTCTACTTACACTTAATGGTGTAAGTAGGGTGTGATCCAAAGCCTAGTAGGATTCCACCACTAAGATATTCCATATGATAAACATTTAAAGATGAAAATCATACAGGTTTTCAAAAACATGAAAAGCTAGTTACAATTTCTAAAAGAGGCAACTTTAAATAAGAATAGTTTTCTAGTGGGATATTTTAAAGGATTAACACTTTTAAAATAAACAAAAAATCTAATGAATTTTCCAGCCAAATATATAGTATGCCGATGGTAAATATTAAGTAACTAATGAGCACAAGAAATAGGAATTAACCCCTAGGCACTAGCTAGCTATGGGTCCCAGGTACCTCGTATCTCAGTGAGAGTAACAATCACAAATATTCATTCCCTTGCACGATCCACTAGTAGGGACATACCCATAACATAGTGGTCCCAAATCATCATCATCATAGTTTAGTTAGAGTTGTAAGCGTCAATTTTGCTAAGTAAAACTGAGGCCAAGCCCCACGGATTCACTAGCATACTAGTACACGTCAACCCACCTATATACCCATGTTTTCCCCTTGTTCTCAAACAAGTTCAAAAAGTCAAGAAATATACATTGAACATGAAAATATCATTTCCACATAAAATATTCACCCAACAGCCCATACGTATACCACACAAGTCACAAAAGTCCATTTATCATTAAAAATGATTTTGAAATCTGGCTCACACTAAAATAACCCACAACACATTTCACATTTCTTCAACACTTCCACAAAAACATTAAACAATTTTATAAAACAATTATAAGATATTTCAATGCATATAACAGCCTACACACACGGTACATAACACTCCTTTCATAAAAATTTCAATTTTTCACATCACACTCACACAAAACAGTCCGCATCACATTCACATCACCTTAACCCCTCAATATCTCCTTCAAAAAAATTAATAGAATATTTCCAAGATGATACATATGACATAACAACCTTTTAAAAAATTAATTGGACCTTTTAAAAATATAATCCTACCAAAATAGTTTGCTGATATAGTTTCACCACTTAAAGAACTCAATAAACCATTCAAAACTTTCATAAAACAATTATAAGTAGTATACCCAAATTTGCACATAAAACCCATTTCAAAAACATCTTTTTAAATCAAAGCACACCAAGATCCTACTAAAATAGAATTGGCAGCCCAATCAACATGTTTTAATCTACTTTAAAATGTTATATAATCACCTTGAAAAATATCAAAAAAGAAACCCATGAGAACACACAAATCCTTAAAACACTTTCAAGGAGTATAACAATGTTATACATATAAAACCCATTCAAAAACCCCCCTTTTTAGGCCACATGATACTATATCATTACCCAACAAAAATATTCATCCCCTTTCAACAACTAATAAATCACTTCCACATTTTACAAAACTACCACAAGAGATAACACATGAAATACATTTGAAAAATACACACTTCAAACAAAAATGTAACTTTAATACAAAATTATTTACTATTGCTACTAAAAATGGTTTTCACAGAATTCACAACATATAAGGAACATGTAAAATTATTTAATCAAGAAAACTTGCTCATCATTAAATGGTTACCCACTGAATCACCTACTAAAATTGTCGAATCCCTCAAAACATGGTGTGAAACATCAACAACGCAAACCTAGCACCACAAGGATGATAAATCCAGCCCTAGATAACATATTTTCACCAAAAAGACTCATGGTTAAACCCTAAGTATGAACCCTAGATTCTGGATGCTTTGTAACATCAAGAAAGAGGGATGAAAACCTATGAAAAGAGGAGAAATCAAATAGAGAAATACTTATTTGCAGAAATATTGAAGAGATCCCCCCAAATCCACCAAAATATGAATCTACAAGTATCCAAAACTAGTATGGAGGTTTTAAGGAGTAATATTAGGTCATGTGTGGATTGAAATGGGAGAAAATGATGAAAATTGAAGTTGTTATGAAAGATTCATTTTACCTCATCAAATCTGATCGATTTGATAAAGAGTATAAAATATTTCCATATTTCATGGTTCACCTGAGCTCCAAAATTGCGAAAACGATAATGGGAGTGATCCTTGGGATATTGGATTTGAGAGGGATGTGGAATCACCGGAAAAAAGTAAACAATGAATGATATATGGAAAATTTAATAAAATAATTTAAAGCAGGAAATGGGCATACGGGCAGGCCCATTACCTTAATCAAAAACCCAAATCCATCATGATTTTGGATTTCTATGTGGTCCAAAGGGATATGGTTATTTTAATATATCAGGTTATGCCAATTGGTAAGTGGAATGGGTATAAAATTTTAAAAATTTAAGGAGTTATAGAAGAAACAAGTTTTGTTTTTAAATTTGCAATTGGGCTCACATTTTGGCCTAAATTTTCAAAACCCACCATTTTCACCAAAATGAGTGGTAAACCCCCAAATCAAATCAGGAATGGAAATTAAATGAATAGTGAATTTAAAAAAAGGTCATGGGTGTGAAAAGTATCACCAACATAAAACATTCAGCCCTTAGAAAGCCACATCAAGGATAAAGAAAAAACCAAACCCAACCGAAAGGCAGAAATGAACTCCTTTTCTAAACTTCGCCCCCAAAGGCCAAAACACCTCCAGTGATCAATTAAGGAAGGAATACATCACAACCAAAACAGAATCCTCTTTACTAAAATTATCAAGAACATTTAGGATTTATCCTAAAAGAAAACTTCTCAAACACTATCTGAACAATGCTAAAGCAATTTACCCAAACAAATAAGAACATCGAACAAGGTTACACTTACCGTGATATAACTAAACTATTAGGAACTATCCAATCCAAACATTTACCCTCGGAATATGTAGGTGGTTATATAGCTCCGAACGAGACTACCCACTTTCAATCCAAGAAAATGTACAAAAATGATTTACTGGTACAATGATATAGAAATGGGATCCCAAACAATAAGAGACAACTTCAATTTTTTTCCGAGACAGAATCAAGATACTAATAGGGGAGCCCTGAACAAACTCCCCGGTACAAGAGGTATAATCCCATTAATAATTTTCAAAATAAAATACATGAGACTCATAGTGGTTCTCCCCACCATAAGAACAAACCATCTTATCTGAACAATATATTCCGGCACAGAAAAACCCCAAAACTTAAAAAGGTGGGATGACCACACGATTAGCCTGCACAGTTTGGGAAACTGTGCGCTAACCCTGTGGATACTTATACCTACATGGTTTTATAGGTAATGGTTACTACTAAATGTTCATTTAACATGTCTGTACAAATTTAAAACCTTTCCCCCGTACCTGAAGGGAACTAAAGGGGAAAATAAAGTCATTGGGAGATAACATGGGGATGAGGCCCTCCACCTCTTTCCACTGAACGGGATCAAAAGAAGAAAGATGACAACACCAAATTCATAAACTATTACCGTCACTCATATTGAGAATAGTACTTTGTACAAAGTTGAAAACTACACTGGGATTTCCTCTTACTACATGCCAGCTTCTCTCCAGGACCTATGGCTAGAGATGGAATGATTGAAGCATCTTTGGCCTCACAGTTAGGATTTGGAAACCCCTGAATAGAATGTATTCTTTCGATGATACACCAACTACATGAAATCCTAGATGGGTTCACCAAGACAAAACACACTCCAGAACTCACTTTACCCTAACCTGGAATATCACTAAAATAAGGATTTATAGGATGCATTTACATCACACCTTGTTTCTTCGGGTGAGAACAACATAAATAAAGGACACATATAAACACATTCTTTTAAGATAGTGGATGTTGATATCTCCTGAAAGGAGAAACACTTCAAAAAAAAGGCTCAAAAAATATTGTACAATTTCACCTTTAAAATCAAATGAGCACGCGACATCACAATGTTTCACTGAAAATGACCAAAGAGACTCATAGAAATGATACAAGGAGGGGGCATTATACAACATCCCCAAATATCACAACATTCCAGAAAGTGTCCATAAACCTCTCGTGGCCAGATTCCCCACACAGGTGGTCTAACATAAACCCATAATTCGAAGAGACTACAAAGGAATCAGATTCCCTCTTAGAAACTATATATACTGACAACCCCAGAAAACATCCACCTTTGACGATTCAGGTAGCTTATGAATCTAAGGTCTCTTTCAACCATCCATGATCACTCATCCTCAGCAAGAGGATCTGAAAAACAATCAAGGAATATAAATGGTGAAGACTCATTCTACAATGCTCAAGAAAATATTCCTTACGTTGAACAACTGGAGGATTTTCCAATGGCGAAACAACCCGGGTTGCACTTTAGTTGTGCACTAACCCTTAATGGGGCCGTACCCTATCCAATAGGAGAACCCAAGGACACAACCAAGTTGGTCAATTGGTAAAAAAATTTCACAAAACCGATCCAAACACATTAATAGAACCACCTTAAAGGTGTCCAAAAGCATATCTCACAGGAGACTACTAACCTGTCCTTCTACCCAGCTTACCGACCAAACACAAAGTGAAAACATAGTTCGAACATGAGGGGTTCTTGGACTCAAAACATCCCAAAACATCAAAATTTTCCAAAAACACACAATATACACCATCCCAAACCATTCATCAAGACATCATGTTTTTATTTAAAAACATTTCTTTGAAAAATAATGGTTCAGTGGTTAGCGTATCCACCAATGGTACCCCATAGGCCCCACACATTTTTGATTTTGCGCCATAGCAGGAAGCCTCCTCATATTTGTCCCGCCACTCATCCAGTCATTCCATAAACCATCCATAATACCATATTACCCCCTGCATGTGGTCTTTCAATGAAATACCAAAGGATAAAACTAAAATTCTTTCCACTTTTCAAAAACAAAACGGTCAACCAACCCATCCTTTTTCTCAAAACTCGTAACAATGAGAAAAAAATCCCAATTCAGATCTTACAAAAAAAATTATAAGGACACAACCATTTAGAATATAAATCACTTTCCAGTTATTCCCATCAAATTGAAAACATCTCATCCCATTAAAACACCCTTTAATTGTTTAGAAAACTATATTGGAAACACTTTTGAAAACCAACTTCAATATGGTTCCTGATTTCAAGAGAGGTGTAAGCACACTATATTCAAATTCAAAACAATTCTGAAAATTCAGTTCCACCATTTCATAAATCAAACCATTCCCTCTTTATATGAAAATTATTTCACAAAAACATTACCCTTTATAAAACCAAGTCACTTTAAAACCAAAGTTCCATGATTTCAAAACTAAAGCACAAAACAATGCGGGAGGAAATTGGTTTCAGTGGGTGACTTAGAAATATGGTTGTAAGCCATATTAAAATCACTTCACCATTATAGAGAGTGTTCAAGAAAGTATCCCCGGCTTGACATGGCTTCCCAGACCCCGCGAGCTCACTGAGACCATTAACCCAACTCTCTTTTCATTTCCCCTAATCATCGTCAGGCCAAGAAAACCAAAAGACATAGATAAATCCCTACTTCCCCTGGAAACTTGAATCCCAACATGATGAGTGGTGATCAAGAACACTACCCATAACCATAATTTCATGTCCCGACAATCTAAACTCCAGACTATCCCAACTATTTCCCAAATAACATGACTCAAATAGAGCGAACCTCCTCTGATACCATTTTTTCACAAACCGAATCTGGTCGCCACCAAAACCAGCACCCAACCCAACCCGTGGAAAGTCCCAATGGGCATCCTCAATCCCCAAGGGTTGGAACATGTTACTAGGTATCAAAAAATGAAAATTGGGAATTATTTAACCGAGTTTGTACAATTAAAACAACAACTAAATCCAAGAAATCAAATCTGGATTTTACAAACCAAAACATCTTTTACTAAAATTTAGAATTGAATTACACAATTTTAAACTATTGTTGAAGACCATTACATAGGTACAAACTCATGAAATGACATCCTAAGAACCTCTACATGGAAAGAGGCACCACCCTCAATCCATCTCCACGACACTGCATCACGATGGACCGCTAAAAACACGAACCAATGGAATAAAACCTGTACCCAAACCTGTGACACAAAATAAGAAAGTATAGTTACTCCCATTGGTGTAAGTAGGGTTTGATCCAAATCCCAGTAGGATACCACCACTATGTTATTCCATATGATAAACATTTAAAGTCGAAAATCATGCATGTTTTCAAAAACATGAAAAGATATTTTCAATTTCTAAAAGATGCAACTTTGAATAAGAACAGTTTTCAAGTGGGCTATTTTAAAGGATTAACACTTTTAAAATAAACACCGAAGCTACTGAATTTTACAGCCAAATGTATTGTATGCCGATGGTAAGTATAAAGTAACTAATGATCAGAAGCAATAGGAATTAACCCCTAGGCACTAGTTAGATGTGGGTCCCAGGTACCTCTTATCTCGGTGAGAGTAAACATCACAAATATTCATTCCCCTGAATGAGCCACTAGTAGTGATCATACCCATAACCTAGTGGTCCCCAATCATCATCATCCTAGATTAGTTAGAGTTGTTAGCGTTAATATTTCTAAGTGATACTGAGGCCAAGCCCCACGAATTCACTAGCATACTAGTACACGTCCACCCACCTAGATACCCAGGTTTTCCCCTTGTGCTCAAACAAGTTCAAAAAGTCAAGAAATATACATTGAACATGAAAATATCATTTCCACATCACAAATTCACCCAACAGCCCATATGTATATCACACAAGTCACAAAAGTCCATTTTTCAATCAAAATGATTTTGAAATCTGACTCACACCAAAATAACCCAAAACACCTTTCACATTTCTTCAACACTTCCACAAAACCATTAAACAATTTTATAAAACAATTATAAGATGTAGAAACTTGTACAACAGCCCACAAAAATGGCACATAACACTCATTTCATAATAAAAATTTCAATTTTTCACATTACACTCCCCCAAAACAGTCCACATCACATTCACATCAATTTAACACCTCAATATCTCCTTTAAAAAATTTAATAAAATATTTCCAAGATTATACATAACACATAACAGCCTTTTCAAAAACGAAATGGATCTTTTAAAAATATACTCCTACCAAAACAGTTTTCTGATGTAGTTTCACCACTTACACAACTCAATAAACCATTCAAAAATTTCATAAAACAATTATAAGTAGTATGCCCAGGCTTTGAACATAAAACCCATTTCAAAAACCTCTTTTTAAGACAAAAGCACACCAAGACCCTACCAAAACAGAATTGGAAACCCAATCAACATGTAATAATCTACTTTCGAATGTTATATAATCACCTTGAACAATATCACAAAAGATACCCCGGAGAACACACAAATCCATAATATACTTTCAAGGAGTATAACAAGGTTATACACATAAAACTCATTCAAAGACCCCCTTTTTTGGACCACATGACACTATATAATTACCCAACCAAAATTTTCAGCACCTTTCAACAACTAATAAATCAATTCCACATTTTACAAAACTACCACAATAGATAACACATGAAATACATTTGAGAAATACACACTTCAAACAAAAATGTAACATTAATACCAAATTCTATACTATTTCTAACAAAAATAGTTTTCACAAAATTCAAAGCATATGAGGAACATGAAAAATTATTTAATCAAGGAAACTAACTCATCATTAAATGGTTACCCACAGAATCACCTACCAAAATTGTCGAATCACTCAAAAGCCGATATGCAACATCAACCTTACCAACCCAGCACCACAAGGATGATAAATCCACCCCTAAACCACAAATTTTCACCAAAAAGACTCATTATTAAACACTATTTATTAACCCAGATTATGGATGCTTTGTAACATCAAGAAAGAGGGATAAAACCCTAAGAAAAGAGGAGAAATCAAATAGAGAAATACTTACTTGCATAAATATTGAAGAGATCTCCCTAAATACACCGAAATATGAATCTCCAAGTACCCAAAACAGGTATGAAGATTATAAGTAGTCATATTAGGTCATGTGTAGACTGAAATAGGGGGAAAATAATGAATATTTAAGGAGTTATGAAAGATTCATTTTAGCTCGTCAAATCTGATTGATTTGAGAAAGAGTATGAAAGATCGCCCTAATTTGCGGTTCACCTGAGCTCCAAAATTGTGAAAACGATAATGGGGGTGATCCTCGGGATATTGGCTTTGAGAGGGAGGTGGAATCACAGGAAAAAATAAAAAATGAATGAGATATGGAAAATTTAATAAAATAATTTAATGCATGAAATGGGCTTACAAGCATGCCCATTACCTTAATCAAAAACCCAAATCCATCATGATTTTGGATTTCTATGTGGTCTAAAGTGATATGGTAATTTTAATATATCAGGTTATGCTAATTGGGAGGTGGAATGGGTATAAAATATTAAAAATTGAAGGAGTTATAGAAGGAAAGAAATTTGTTTTTAAATCTAGAATTGAGCTTACGGTTTGGCCCAAATTTTGAAAACCCACCATTTTCACCAAAATGAGTGGTAAACCCCCAAAACAAATCAGAAATGAAATTAAATGAATAATTACTTTAAAAAATAGGTCATTGGTGTGACAGTGTCATTTTTGGATTGACTTTTTACATTTCTTAGGTCACATAATCTCTATGAAAGGTCTATTAGCAGACCTATTGAAGGTGAAATAAATTGTATCTTGGTAGTGTCCGAATTATGATTTTGATATCCATATATTTTTATTTTTTGTAGGTTATTAAAGATGGTTCATCAATTATTTTCCCTTGTTGTAAAAACCACATTCATGATTTGTAATGAAGTTAATAAAATTTTAATGGTATGTGGTATGTGATGATGCATCCTAGGTTTTAAAGAGGTTTTTTACTAACACACTAATTTTGATCGAACCCAATAAATGTACTCAATTTTCCTTGTTTATTGTTGCATATAGTATTTGGATTGTGGGATTATTGAGGCAAGATAATCAGTTTCTACTGAATTGTTTTTGGCATTTGAGGAATCATGAGATAAATTACCAAACAAAATATCATGAGTTCGCTATTGTGTTATATGACATAATGTGTTGGTGGAATTACCTATTGGGAAAGAGGATTACTATGTATAATAGTCATAATATCCTTAATTGAAACTTCTTCCTGTGTGATTTGAATTTATGATAGTTAATATGGGTTGAGTAAATAATTCCATTTGATTTTGAGTTGTTCTACATGTCAGTAGAAGGAAATAGTGTAGCAGAGCATTTTGTCTGAAGGCTCAAAATTAGGTAGTTTAGGAATATGGTTCTGATTGGAGGATAGTGCAGTTGTTTGTTGAGATTCACCTAGAGGTTCATGTTGGTCACTGAAATGTGAACCTTTCATCATTGTTGGTTGGTTGTAGTCTTATGTGATATATAAGGGAGTGGTAGTATGATGACTTGAAGTTCTTGGAACTATGGAAATGTCTTGATGGTGGGGAATCACCTTATAGTTGGATTATTGATAATATGGGATTGTTTATGTTTATGGTCATATTTTGGTGCTTGATTTTATAATGTAAGAGTTCATGCATGAGTTTAATTCCTCAAAATGGGATGTGCACCTAGGTTTGGCCAAGATGTACTACGACATGTGCATATAGTAATGGCAATTGTGTATTAATAGAGAGTTTTTTTGTATTATTACACAATGTAATACTTATCAATATGATATTTTTTAGAACCCACGATCATGTGGTTTGTTACAGCCATTTCCCATTTTGTAATGAAATTGGAATGACATCGTGATGGGTTTTTTGGGGGTCTAGTTAGGATTCCATGGATGAATGTTGTGATATGGGTAGTTGTACACTGGTTGACCAAGGGGCACATTTCTTGCCAATATGTGTGACATTAACCACAGACAAGTTTGGTGAGTTGAGTTTTAGGGAGATAGTGAAATATCATTGGTTATGAGTTATATAGCTTTGAATCATGATAGATGTTATGTTACATGCTTCAGGAAAGGGTTAAAGAAGTCACTTTATACCCAATTGTTTTAATTACAAGCTTCCACATACAGATTAAAGGGAATTAAGAGTATACTATTTAGGTTTTTGAGGAAATGTTGAGGGGATGTGTCCCTGATAATGGTTGGACTTGGTATAGACACTTGGTTCATTTTGAGATGACATACAATAACAGTTTCCAATAGATGATTCAGATGGCACTATATGTGGAGCTATATGGTAGTATATGTAGATCATTGTACTATTAAATGGAGGATGGGGAATCATATTTGTTGGGAAAGGAAGATGTACAGGATAAGTCAGAACATGTTAAATTGATTCGGAAATTTCTTTCTATAGATAATAGGAGGTAGAACTCTTAAGATGATCGATATCATCTACATATTTAGTTAATAGTGGGTGATCTTGTGATCCTTAAGCTGACTCCAAGGTTATCTCAAAGTTGGATTTGGAATCAATGCATGTTTTCACTTAGATACATGGTACCATTTGATATTTTAGAGAGGTTCATATGGGTGGCGTATCAATTGGATCTTTCATAGTTGTATAGTAGTATTCATGATGTTTTTCATGTGTAAACGAATCATTAGTATCACCTTGACACTTCTCCTGGATAGATTTTGATGATATTGATCTTGGGGATGATTCTTCCTTCTATAAGCATCTGTCTCATATTGTGGAATGTAGTGTTAAATTATTTAAAGGAAAGAACATTCCATTGGATTGAGTTTTATGGTAGCCCGATAATGATGAAGATAAACCATGGGAGAGAGGGATATATATGAATACATAGTGGCCATATTTTTTTACCTTAGAGGCTTAGTGATTCTTGAGAGTGCAGATATATGATAAGTCATTTTAGGGTGGGGATGATGTAATATCCCAAAAATACTTCTAGGTTTATTCATTTCTATGTTTTAATTAAATACAACTCAGAAAAATGGTTAATGGAATGTTTTGGAGGATATGGAATGTCTCGATATTTTCCAGAGGGTTCATGACAATGAATGAGAAGAAAAGAGTTCATATAGTGACCTATGCATATTTTGAAAACTATTAGTACAGAACATGCACTAGGTCCTAGGAAACTGTGTGGCCAAATCCCCATTGAAAGAGTATGGAGGGCAGTCCCAATATATTTTTTCAAATAATGTGGGATTCTTAGAGAGATTGTGTGCCCTAGATTCCCTATTCATAAAGAGAGCATCACAGATGGTGTACGGTTTGGAAAATAATGCAGCCAAACCGTGTGACCATTAAAAATTGGAGGTTTTCCTATTTTTCTCCCTCAGTCTTTAATACTTCAATCATTGATTTCCTCCCCTTCCTTCCTCTTGTATCAAGAGTGACAATCCAAACACTCCTTGACTTCCAAAGGATCTATGTCTCCAATTTCTAATCGGTTTGGGGTTCTATTCGGTGCAGATCAAAGCTCTATATTATTCTAACACTCTTTGGTAATAATTATTCTGGATTAGGGCTTGTGGAATCATTCATCTTATTTTGAAGCTTTACTACAATCTTTATCTAGTAGATTATCAGCTTTGGAGTTAAAAGTGTTTTGATTCAGAATAAAATTCCAACTATAATCGTGTTATTGTCTATGGAATAGAAGAAGGTTGTATAGATGTTATATCTCATAGTCTGGTTGATTTTTTATTAGTATATGGTTGTGATCTTGTGTTTTTGTGCTATACATTTGGATTAACATTGTAGAAATGATTAATTAATTGGTTAATTTTTTAGCTAAACCCATCATGATCCCTATGGGATGAAATGATGTTTATTAGGCTGGATTAAGGGCCACCCATGTCGTGTGCCACTTCATGAACATGAAAATCGAGATGTTAAGTATAGAATTTAATTTTTATGAAATGTATCCCACGATAAATATATTGAAATGTTAACTTGAGTAATGAAATGAAACTAATGGTAGTTATGTCATGTTGTTGGGAAGGAATAATGGGGGTTTTGAATAATGTGAATGTGTTAACTGAAATAAAGTGAATGTGTTAAATGACATATGGGTTGTAATGGAAATGTGTAAATGGATTAAGGTATGTAAATGTGGATTGAATGAGATAATGGATTCAGGAACATAAGTAGAATATATGGTAATGATTTATGAAATGTGAATGATGTAACTGCTAAATGGATTAAGGCATGAAGAGAATATATGGGTTGAATGGATTATGGTCTGTAAAGGGTAAACATGTTCAATGGGTGTTGTTTTGTTATTGTATATGTATTAAATTGATAAAGAATCATTTTCACATTTCTCAGGGGTATCTATGGTATTTTACCTGAGGATCTACACCCATTGGATGGGTTAAACTGAGGATCTAAACCACACATCTATAATGCATGATTTAGTGAGTCCCACAAAGTCTCTATTCCCCTATTGGTTGTATGTCATGAGATATTCTGTATTGAGACTCAGAGATAAGTGTTATGTGTTATTTTTTTAATGATTAAATAGTGATATAGTTAACAATACATTCCTCATTATTCTTATTTTCAGTTACCAGTATATTTCTAAGTGTAAATGAGGAAAATATCCAACACATCAAATAAATGATAAAAGTGTCTAAGTGAAATATACTAATTAATATAACATGGTTTACCATTTGTGATAATGTTATTGATTATGTATATAAAATAACTATCTTTTTATACAAGATATTTTATAGACACTATTTGTAGTGGCCTACTGAGTTGTTCTCACATCCTTCCCGGACTGTCATTTTATGCCTAAGAAAACTTCTTATTTGCAGGACTGGAATAATAAAAGAGATATATGCATGATGGTTGGTTGGGTATGCTATGTGCATGGAAGAGGGATCCTGACATGGATTCAGGACTTGTTTTTGGGATTTATCATATTGACATTATTTTTTTCCTTACACATCATATTATGTGGCTTTGTACAACGTTTTTACTATTTAGTTTTGGTCTTATACCATGTTTTGGGAAATGGAATTGTGAAGTTGTTTTATGTTTCATTTATATACCTAATTTTATTTTCTTTATTTTGTATGGGTCACTCTGATAATGAATGTATATTCTTTTAACATGCTCACTACTTGTCGACGACGTCGAACATATGGGGAGCCGTTCCTGAGGTCATTTGGAGACCATTCTTGGGGCATCATATATACTAGATTCATGTTTGGGGAAGTCAAAAATAACTTCAATTAATTAATTAATTAGGATAAAAACACTCAAATTAATACAATTAATTCAATTTATGAAAATTACATAAAAATCCCTGAATTTTTATCATCTGAGATATAAAAAAACATTTTAATTTAAAATTTGTAACATAATTAGGTGTAGTTAAATGAAATACCATGTTCTCATTCAAACTACCTAGCATGGTCCTTCAAATTGGTTATTCCCTTACCGCCCAACATACAAGTCATGGTAGGTAACTACATGTCATGTACATTCTGAAAAACTGAAATGTGGATCATATTTTAATTACATTACATTTTATTATCTCGACGCATGTTTAGTAAAATTTTACCAATGATCATACATGACTTGTAGATTTAGAATTTATGATGGGTATTAATTTTATATATTTTTAATTATCCTTTGAGAGTGATTAATTTTGGTTTAACATGGTGTTTAATTTCAATCAAATAATACATAGAAATTTTTTTATAGGTTTATTTATAATAATAATTACTCTCTTTATGTTAAACATAACATATTGGATTCAATAGACTAAATTACTTTTAATGGGGTACATTGAGTGTGGTCTCTTCTACTGTTGTATGTGACACATGTATAGGGACGAGGAATGATTGTATGGAATGTACATCTATAAGGTACACAATGTATAATCTGTTGAGCAATGTATTGTTTTCAAACAATTCAAAATAATGTTTTTTAAAGGGGGAGATTATTTCAAATAATACTCTGTCTCTTTATGATGATTTTGATGCTCACAAATACCCTTAATTATTTACTAATTATTTCGTTGAGTATTTTGCAGGAATTTATTTTATTTATTTATTTCATACAACGAGATTTCATACTTCATTTATTCCAAGATCAATTTTAGCGTGTTCTGGAATCACTGTAGCGCAAGATCAATTTTAGCGTGTTCTGGAATCACTGTAGCACGAGATCAATTTTAGCGCGTACTGGAATCACTGTTCATACCCTATGTTGATGAACGTAACGTATGGATGAAAAGTTTACTTTTTATGTTAAAAGAAACGTATGGTTAAGTAACCTTACGTTATTTTGAAACGTATGGTTAATGAATCTTACGTTGTTGAAAAGTATGGAAGAAGAACATTATGTTTGGAAGGAACATTACGTTTTCGTTGTTGGACAAGTATGGAAGAGAAACCGTACGTTAGTTTTCAGTGTTGAGTTTGTTTCTCAAAAGTATGGATCATCAACCTTACTTTTATAATCAACCGTACGTTCTTTGGAGAGTTGAAGCGAGACAAAGTATGGATGATCAACCCTACGTTTGAATGCTGAAGAGAAAGTATGTACGTTCTGAACCTTACGTTTGTGAACCTTACGTTTGTGAACCCTACGTTTGGAGCCACGTCGTCAACCCTACGTTTGGCGTCGGGATATTTTTGACAGACGATATTTCCTTTTGCATTGGTCAAACAAGCGGATTATTAGGCGGATTTCGAGCCGATTCTTAAGTACGACTTTGACTGAATCAAAGACGATTTTCAACGGATTACTGATTGATTTAAACGAAGCTTTTTATGCCGATTCTTCAGGGGAGTTACAACGGCTCTGTTATTTCATTTAATATCGCGAATCTAAAGGAGATTTTCATGGATCTATTTATGCGGAAGATTTTCTCAGATTTGAATATATATGTTCTATCTTGGAAACTTCGGATATATATATATACACAGAAAAGTGTGTGAAAGACATAGATTGATCTTTTAACGAGCAAAAAACAGAGACTGAGAAAAGGCGTTCTTTTCTGGTGATCGAGAAGAAGTGTAAAACCTTTATTGCCTAAGGAAGATCTTGATAACAGATTCACGTGTTCTACATCGACTATCTGTTGTGAATCTATTGCTGCTGAAGTTGTGAAGTTTCTGGTAATATCTATTGCAACTGGATCGACTCAGAACTGTTTTGATTACAGATCTTTATTTTCTGAAGACAACGATCTATCTACTGTCAATTGCATTCTGTTGCAATTGTGAAGAACAACTGGAGAAGTGTTTTCTTTATCGAAACCCTTTTTTATTTTTGAGTGATCAGCTTCTCGTTCTAAGCTGTGTGGGTTCGTGTTTGAACTAGGAAGGCTGTGTTTGCCTGAATCATGTAAAGGTGTCAACTGCCTGTACTCAGTTGTGAACAGGTCTGTGGAAACGAGGACCAGATAGTGAAAATCGCCAAGCTCGTGGATTTGAGCGTTGGTGGAGTGGACTAGGGGCCTTCTGTTCCCCGAACCACTATACATCCGTGTGTTCATGCTTTTACTTTTTCCGCTGCATATTTAATCGAGCAAAAGCATAGTGGACAGAATTTGTCTAAATTGAAGAGATTGTAATAATTTTGAAAAGACACAATTCACCCCCCTCTTGTGTGTAATCCGTAGATTCAGATCCAACAATTGGTATCAAAGGAGGAGCTTCTTATTTTTAAAGTCTTATCAAGCTAGAAGTATTTAAAGATTATACATAGTGTATCATGGCTGATATGAGAGAGGGAATGTCAATGGTCAGAGAACCTTACTTTAATGGAGATAATTATGGCTGCTAAAAATCACGTATGATTATTTATCTGAAAAATCTTGGTTACAAAGTCTATTCAAAGATTCTGACTCCCTATGAAATTCCTGAATATCCCGATACATGGAGTGCTGCTACAGAGGCTGAGTATGACATAAATTCAAAAGCTATGAATGCAATCATTTGTGGTCTAGGACCAGATGAATTTAACAGAGTATCTCAATGCCCGACTGCATATGAAATGTGGCAAACAATAGCTGTTGCTTATGAAGGAACAGATAATGTAAGACAGATGAGATATGCAACTGCTAAGTTAAAATTCGATACTTTCAGAATGATTGAAGGAGAGAGCATCACTCAGATGAATGGAAGATTGACAGAAATTGTCAATAATATAACAGCTCTAGGAGAACCAATCAAGCAGGCTGATCAAGCGTTGAAGGTACTGAGAGTACTTCCTACTCGATGGAATGGAATCTCTGTAGCAATCAGACAATCAACTTCTGTTAAATATCTAACTATGAGAGAACTGATTGGTACATTGATGATGTACGAAGCTGAAATGCAAGATGAGTTAAATGAGCATAAAGTCTACATAAAAAAGGAAAATACTGCTTTGAAAGTGACTTCTCAACAAAAGGATAGAAAGATGAAGAACATAAAAGTAAGTGCTAAATCAGAAAGCTCTGATTCTTCAAATTCGGATGGAGAACTGGCTCAGCTAGCCAGAAAATTCAGAAAGTTCTATAGTAAGAAGAAAGACTTCAAGAAATCCTTCAAAAAGGATAGCAAGGAAGTGAGATGTTATGAATGAAAAAAGATGGGACATATCAGACCGGATTGCCCAAAATTGAAAGATGCAAAGAAGAAGAAATTCTTCAAAAGAGATGATTATGAGCAGAAAGACAAGAAAGCTATGAAAGCTACTTGGAGTGTTTCTGAAGACTCAAGTAATTCTTCTGAATCTAGCTCAGAGAAGGGGGAAGCCAATTTAAAAGCAAATATGTGTTTCATGGCTGAAACTGATGAGGTACACTCATACTACTCCTCTGACTCAAATAATGAATCAAACTCTGAAACAAGCTTCTCAAATAAAAAACTTGCAGCTTACTGCAATATGCTTGAAGAAAGGTATGACTCATTATTTAAAAAATATAAATCTATAAAGAACTTGCACAAATCTATTTCAGATGAGAGAAATACTTTGCTAAAACAACATAAGGAATTAATTGACAAATACAACTCTGCTGACTCAAATAAAATTAATTTTGAATCAAAAATAAAAACTCTACAGGATGAAGTAGAATCTTATAAAAAGGCTGCATTAGTTTTTACAAAATGAGAAAACACCTTAAATGAGATACTTGGAAAAACTGTAATTAAAAAGTAAAGGTTTGGAATTGGAAGTAAAGGAGAAAAACCTAAGTTATACAAAAATTATTTTGTTCCTAGCACTAAACAGGTTATTTGTAACTTCTGTGGAACAAAAGGTTATATAGCTAAAAACTGTTTTCTAAGACAACCTCAAATATGTGGAATTAAGAAAGCTTATATTTCCAACGATCTATATGATTCAATCAATTTTAAGGAAACAAAGCAAATCTGGATACCCAGATCACTGCTTGCTAACACTCCTGGACCCAAAAAAATATGGGTACCAAAGAAATTTGTTTGAATGTCTTTGCAGGTAGCAGGTCACCAAAGAAAGAAAGAAATATGGTATATGGACAGTGGCTGCTCAAGACACATGAGTGGAACTTCAGCTAATTTCTATTCTCTTACTCGAAAGGAAGGAGGACTTGTCACCTTTGGTGACAATGCCAAAGGAAAGATTATTGGTATTGGAACAGTTGGAGATCCAGAGACAGTCTCAATCAACAAAGTACTTTATGTACAAGGGTTAAAACACAATCTGATAAGTATCTCTCAACTCTGTGATGATGGATACACTGTTGATTTTACTAACAATAGTTGTACTGTTTCTAAAGATAAACTGTTTAAGTTTAGAGAACCCAGAACTGATAATGTTTATACTTTGGATTTGTATTCCTTGTGTAAACAACAAGTAAATTGCTTAACTGCTAATATAAGTGAATCCTGGATCTGGCATAGAAGACTTGGTCATTGCAATATATATGCTTTACATAAATTATCTAAGAAACATCTAGTTTCTGATTTGCCTAGTCTCAAATTTGAAAATGACAGATTCTGTGATGCATGTCAGCTTGGCAAGCAACACAAATCATCATTCAAATCTATTAATAAAGTTGCTACAACTAAACCTCTAGAACTTATCCATATGGATTTGTTTGGACCTTCAAGAGTAGCAAGTTTAGCTGGTAAATTATATGTTTATGTATTAGTTGATGATTATTCTAGATTTACTTGGATTTTCTTTTTGAAATTTAAAAGTGAAGCTTTTAGTTTATTTGAAGGTTTTTGTAAATCTATTCAAAATGAAAAAGGTTTTAATATAATCTCATTGAGAAGTGATCATGGTGGAGAATTTGAGAACCAGGAATTTAATTCCTTTTGCTCAAACATGGGTATTAAACACACCTTCTCTGCTCTAAGAACACCTCAACAGAATGGGATTGTAGAAAGAAGAAATAGAACTATTCAAGAAATGGCTAGAACTATGTTAAATGAATATAGCCTACCTATATATTTCTGGGCAGAAGCTGTTAATACAGCTTGTTATATAATGAATAGAATTTTAATAAGACCTATTTTGAAAAAGACACCCTATGAACTATGGAATAAAAGAAAACCTAATGTAAATTACTTTAAAGTTTTTGGATGCAAGGTTTACATCTTGAATACCAAAGATAATCTTGGTAAATTTGATCCAAAATCTGATAAAGGTATTTTCTTAGGATATTCTGCAACCTCCAAAGCTTATAGAGTCTATAATAAAAAGTCAAGGATTGTTGAAGAATCAGTTCATGTGAAATTTGATGAATCTGATCCTTTTGAGAAAAGGATAGAACAAATAGATGAACCTGATTCTAATGAAAACATGAGACTTGAGAATTTAAAGAATGATTTTGAAAATGATATAAAAGAAATTCAGTCCAGTTCAGAAGAACATGATACTGAAGAACCTTTGAATGTAATGCCTAGACAGTCTAGAACCTTAAAGAATCACCCTTTAGAATCTGTGATAGGTGACTTAGAGACTGGAATTCAAACTAGAAGAAACTTTGGAAACATAGTTGAATTCTCTGCTTTCCTATCCCAACAAGAACCCAAGACCATAGAAGAAGCCTTAGATGATGAGAGCTGGGTAATAGCAATGCAGGATGAATTGAACCAGTTCAAGAGAAATAAGGTTTGGGAATTAGTTGAAAGACCACATGATTATCCAGTAATAGGAACTAAATGGGTCTTTAGGAATAAACAGGATGATCAAGGGATAATAACTAGAAATAAAGCAAGATTAGTAGCTAAAGGATATAATCAAGAAGAAGGAATAGATTATTATGAGACCTTTGCACCTGTAGCCAGGTTAGAAGCCATTATAATCCTTTTAGCCTATGCATCTTATATGAATTTTAAATTATTTCAGATGGATGTTAAATCTGCCTTTTTAAATGGTTATTTAATGGAGGAAGTTTATGTTGAGCAACCTCCTGGTTTTGAAAATTCTCAAAAACCAGATTCTGTTTTCAAACTTACTAAAGCTCTTTATGACCTTAAACAAGCACCTAGAGCTTGGTATGAAAGACTAAGTTCTTTTCTTTTGAAAAATGATTTTACTGTTGGACTAGAAGATCCAACACTCTTTAAGAAAACTGTGAAAAATAATGTTTTGTTGGTTCAAATTTATGTTGATGATGTAATTTTTGGATCAACCAATAATATTCTTTGTCATGAATTTTCAGAATTAATGCAAAAAGAATTTGAAATGAGTATGATGGGAGAATTAAATTTCTTTTTGGGTCTTCAAATATTTCAAAAAGATTTTGGAAATGTTTTAAATCAATGCAAATACATTACTGATTTACTTAAGAAATTAGGACTTGAAAACAGCAAGACATTTACAACTCCTATGTGTACTAATATAAAACTTGATTTGGATGAAACTGGAAAATCAGTGGACAACAAGTTATATAGAGGTATGATTGGTAGTTTGTTATATCTTACTGCTAGTAGACCAGATATAATGTATTCAGTATGTCTTTGTGCTCGATTTCAATAAAATCCCAAAGAATCCCACTTAACTGCTGTTAAAAGAATTTTTAGATATTTAAAAGGTACTATTTATCAATCTCTGCTTTATCCAAAAACCTATGATTTTAATTTAATTTCATATTCAGATGCTGACTTTGGATGCTGTAGATTAGATAGGAAGAGTACTTCAGGAACATGTCACTTTTTAGGAAAGTCTTTAGTATCATGGTCTAGTAAGAAACAACACTCATTTGCCCTGTCAACAGCCGAGGCAGAATATGTGTCTGCAGGTAGTTGCTGTGCACAGGTGTTGAGGATGAAAAACACTCTTATGGACTTTGGATTAAATTTCAATAATACACCTATTTTATGTGATAATACTAGTGCAATTAATATTTCAAAAAATCCTATTAGTCATTCTAGAACTAAGCACATTGATATAAGACATCACTTTTTAAGAGATCATGTGTTTAAAAAGGATATATTTTTAGAATTTGTAAATACAGAAAATCAATTAGCAGATATTTTTACTAAACCACTTCCCACGGCAAGGTTTGAATTTATTAAGGGGGAGTTAGGTTTATTTAACTTTAAATAGTTTTTTTTAATCTTATTCTGTTTTCGAATTCTGCTTAATTTCTGTTTCCCTCTATAAGTAATTTTATTTTGTTTTAAATAAAAGTAATGATTAGTGATTACACGGGAATCAAGGCTATCAGAACCGTTTCACCTTCTAAACTGTTTCACCTTTTTCGGAAACCCTTTCGAAAACCTAAAACCGCACATCTGCTCCAAAACCCTTTTCTGAATCTTCAAACCCTAAACTTTCGAACCTTCAGAAATCGTTGTTGAAATGGCAAAGACTAAGCATCTAGATGAAGCTGAGAGCAGTGCTGCAAAGAAACCTAAAGTAGTTGGTCGGAAAATACTGCAAGGTAAAGTCATCGATTTAGAATGGCTGTTTGAAACTAATTTACTGTTGAAGTAAGCGTTGTCGTTTCAAAGCCTTGAGCAAGCTTTTAATAGTGAAAATTCTGAGTTTCTTTATGAGGCAGAAATGAGACATTTCTTTAGAACTGTTCTGTTTAGCCTTGGAGATACGGAGGATAGTTTATTGGCTCAAATAGAGGATAAGGACTTTTCCATATCATCTGTAGAGATAAGTCAAATTCTTAACTGCCCTCATGAAGGAGTTTTTCATTTCGATTTACGGAATATTGGAGATTCTGTACATAAGTCTGAAGACATTATGTCTTTTCTGTTTGGAACCAGAGTGATAAAGAAAATGTTTATTAAAGATTTGGAGCCCGATCAGAAAATCTTGGTAAAATTTGTTCAGACTGGTTTAGCACCAAGGATGGCTGAGATGGAGAAAATCCTATACCCTGACATGTACATAATGTATCTTCTGATGTGTGATATTAAGTTTAATTTTCCTCGGTTTATGATAAGATATCTGAGATACTGCTGTCAGAGTGAAGCAAGAATGACCTTTTTCCCTTATGGAAGGTTCATTTATTTGTTTTTGCATAAAAGAGGAATGATCAGATTGGTAGATGCTGGGGTGAAATGTCACCACAGTAATGTTTTTAATGCTGGAACTTTAAGGAAAGTAGGATACTTCTGGAGCACAATTAAAGGAAAACTCTTACCTGTTGGAGCTGAGGAAGACTCGGAGAGTGCTCAGGCTCAACCGGCAAAGTCCAAGGAGGGACAAGCAGAATCAAGGGTTAGTACAGTGGCAAGGAGAATTCGCTTTGAGATGGAGGAAGTTGAGGAAGAGAGAAGTCAAGAAGGACTTCAATCTAGAAGGAAGAGGTCAATTGATGAAGAAATTATCTCTCCTGCCTTGAAATCCTCTGAACCGGTAATTTCATATTCATTTGTGAGAGAATCTATTGTGGAGAAGACTGCACCGATAGAGGAACCAGTAGCTCAACCGGAAATCCAAAAAGAACCTCAATCTGCTGTTGTGGCTGTTGAAAAAGTAATTCCACAAGAACAACTTATGGAGGCAGTGCCTGGTGAAGAAGTGGCCCGACCTCAAGATTTACAAGAAAATATTGTTCTTGACCATTCAGTAGAAAACAGAGAGACTACTGTTCGTGATGAACATACTTCTGAAGCTAATACAGAGGTACTTCAGGAAGATTTTTCAGTGGAAGAGTTTCAGGCTTCAAAAGCTAGTTCAGTGGATCAACCTTGTCAGGACAAGGACAAAGAACAGTCTGATGCAGATTCTTTACCTCTTGCCCTGCCTCATCAACCTTTTTCTGGACATGAGAATAGAGCACAGGATTCCCCTGATTCGAGAAAAGAAGAAGTTGTTGAGTTGTACAAGTGTATCTCTCAATTAGAATCTGAGAATGTTAGTCTCAGAAATTCTCTGAACATAGAGCAGTTGAAGTTTCAAAAGCTGAAAGAATCTACTGTTTCAAGATAGGAAGTAGATTTGTTTAAGACTGATATGTTGCATGCTGTTGATCAGTTAAAATCAGAGATGGTAAAGAAAGATGATATGTCTGAGTTGAAGATTTACATGGAGAATAAATTTGAGTCTGTTGCAAACAGTGCTGTAAGTGGATCAGGCTCTTCACCTGATTTGATTCGGAGATTTCAAGCAATTACTGCAGCAATAAGCAATATGAGTGACAGATTACACGATCTTCAGTGTAATAGTGCCCCTTTGTCAGTTTTTCTAGATAATCAGAAATTTTTAGTGGATCAGTTGACATCTGGAGAGCAACCGATTAGGATTCTTTTGAATCAGTTATCAGAAAAGCTGACTCTTTTTGTTGAAAAGAAGAAAGAATGCATGAGTTTTTCAGAGTTAATTTGATTGAAGATATTCATATGACTCAAGAGAACAGAGATCTTATCATCAAGTTAGGAGATGGGATGATGAAGAGGCTCAGAGAACAGTTTACAGAGATCAAGACCGCGATTCAAAGGAGATAGACACCCTTTTTTCCTTCCCTGTCTTATCTATGAACCTTGATTCCTCTGTATATCACAATCGTTTATATATAACAGCTTGTGAATGAAAATTCTTTTCTTATTTTTTTTGTTTTGTTGTTTATTGATTTATGATTAAGTTAGCCAGTATAACAAATTCACTTATTCATACACAGTTAATTATAGCATTTACTTATAGTTTAGTGCAATATTGAATGTGTTCAAATTCGTAATTTTTCATTCTTTTTGATATCACAAAAAGGGGGAGAATTTGGATAAACACAACATTTAAATTCATTTGTTTCCTATGAAGAAATTTGGATATCTGAAAATTTATTTTTATGGGGGAGAAATTTTATTATAGTTAAATATTGTTTTAATCCTTTCAGAATTCTAAAATTTTATAAAACTATTTTTTTCAATAAAGATTGCAATTAAATTAGTTCTATTATTTTATGGGTTTTGTGATCATCAAAAAGGGGGAGATTGTTGAGCAATGTATTGTTTTCAAACAATTCAAAATAATGTTTTTTAAAGGGGGAGATTATTTCAAATAATACTCTGTCTCTTTATGATGATTTTGATGCTCACAAATACCCTTAATTATTTACAAATTATTTCGTTGAGTATTTTGCAGGAATTTATTTTATTTATTTATTTCATACAACGAGATTTCATACTTCATTTATTCCAAGATCAATTTTAGCGTTTTCTGGAATCACTGTAGCGCAAGATCAATTTTAGCGTGTTCTGGAATCACTGTAGCGCGAGATCAATTTTAGCGCGTACTGGAATCACTGTTCATACCCTACGTTGATGAACGTAACGTATGGATGAAAAGTTTACTTTTTATGTTAAAAGAAACGTATGGTTAAGGAACCTTACGTTATTTTGAAACGTATGGTTAATGAATCTTATGTTGTTGAAAAGTATGGAAGAAGAACATTACGTTTGGAAGGAACCTTACGTTTTCGTTGTTGGACAAGTATGGAAGAGAAACCGTACGTTAGTTTTCAGTGTTGAGTTTGTTTCTCAAAAGTATGGATCATCAACCTTACTTTTATAATCAACCGTACGTTCATTGGAGAGTTGAAGCGAGACAAAGTATGGATGATCAACCCTACGTTTGAATGCTGAAGAGAAAGTATGTACGTTCTGAACCTTACGTTTGTGAACCTTACGTTTGTGAGCCCTACGTTTGGAGCCACGTCATCAACCCTACGTTTGGCGTCGGGATATTTTTGACAGACGATATTTCCTTTTGCATTGGTCAAACAAGCGGATTATTAGGCGGATTTCGAGCCGATTCTTAAGTACGACTTTGACTGAATCAAAGACGATTTTCAATGGATTACTGATTGATTTAAACGGAGCTTTTATGCCGATTCTTCAGGGGAGTTACAACGGCTCTGTTATTTCATTTAATATCGCAAATCTAAATGAGATTTTCATGGATCTATTTATGCGGAAGATTTTCTCAGATTTGAATATATATGTTCTATCTTGGAAACTTCGGATATATATATATACACATAAAAGTGTGTGAAAGACATAGATTGATCTTTTAACGAGCAAAAAACAGAGGCTGAGAAAAGGCGTTCTTTTCTGGTGATCGAGAAGAAGTGTAAAACCTTTATTGCCGAAGGAAGATCTTGATAACAGATTCACATGTTCTACATCGACTATCTGTTGTGAATCTATTGCTGCTGAAGTTGTGAAGTTTCTGGTAATATCTATTGCAACTGGATCGACTCAGAACTGTTTTGATTACAGATATTTATTTTCTGAAGACAACGATCTATCTACTGTCAATTGCATTCTGTTGCAATTGTGAAGAACAACTGGAGAAGTGTTTTCTTTATCGAAACCCTTTTTTATTTTTGAGTGATCAGCTTCTCATTCTAAGCTGTGTGGGTTCGTGTTTGAACCAGGAAGGCTGTGTTTGCCTGAATCTTGTAAAGGTGTCAACTTCCTGTACTCAGTTGTGAACAGGTCTGTGGAAACGAGGACCAGATAGTGAAAATCGCCAAGCTCGTGGATTTGAGCGTTGGTGGAGTGGACTAGGGGCCTTCTGTTCCCCGAACCACTATACATCCGTGTGTTCATGCTTTTACTTTTTCCGCTGCATATTTAATCGAGCAAAAGCATAGTGGACAGAATTTGTCTAAATTGAAGAGATTGTAATAATTTTGAAAAGACACAATTCACCCCCCTCTTTTGTGTAATCCGTAGATTCAGATCCAACATAATCTCTTGACATGATATGTGGCCTCATTGTTGTTTGGATTTTCAGTCCCCATTTCATTTAGAAGATACTCGAAAATCTTGGACCCACATGTTCTCTACTACATGAACATAAGGACCACACATCATGTACATAACTAACATGATGTGTAGTTCTTCAAAAAAATAATCCTTCTAGTCTAGATATATATAAATATTTAATTATTATAAATTTTATGATATAATTAGAATGATCTGATAATCATTGGAGGTACACTAAAATACTAAAAGTTCACTACTGAGATAATTTTATCATTGAGAGGGGGAGCTAGTGGATCAGTGATATATTTTTCTTTTAAGAACCCACTATTTTTAAATAGACTTCTCCTCCTATTAAATATTTCTTTCCCCACAAAAAAATCAGACACACATCCATAGGACCACAAGTATATAAAATTTACACTATTCAAAAAGAATAACTATGTCATTTGTATAGTTTGGAAATAATCAAACACCACATAATACACTCGAAAAAAATCTTACTCTGTTGAATTCAACGATTTGGATATGCCATTTCCCTCATGTATCACAATAAAAACAAACCAATTGTTTGTGTTCCCCCTCTAGCAAAAATGATGCAATATAGAGTTTTATTAACAACACATGTTTCCTATTATTTTTTATCAAAATTAAAAAAAAATGTATTATTTGAAATATAAAATCATCACATTCATTCGCTACAACAGGTAAGAACTTCAATGAAATTGATATGAAACTCTATCTGATTACCTTTTATGATTCTCTCAATCCAATCAACCAAGTCAAATTTATCAATAGGAAAAAATATATCTCTGTCATAATATGGTTGAACCAATTCTTAACACCTTCTTCCTTTGTCACGAAAACCAATATAATAGTCCGGTTTGATTATCCCTCTAGATATGATGACCATTAGATTATGTTGAAAAGAAGAATATGATAATAAGATGAATATGATGATCATATAAATACGTGGAAATCATGACTCCTCTAATTTCATATCAATCTGAAAATATTTCTTCAAAAACATACCACTATATCCTCTACTTCTCTCCATAGAACGTTAAAGATTCTCCCTCTTCATGAAAATCATATTCATCAAAAAACGTAAATAGTGATTTATCTTTTTATAGATGTCCCAATGTAGTTTTGTTGGGATTCTAAAATCATTTCCCACTCAAACAAATTACCCAAATTTGAATATTTCATTGAATTTCAGCTGTATCGTGAATTTTTCAACACTTCTCATCCTTCTCAAATCTCACAACAACTTCATATCTTCTTCAGAATTTCATTTAAAAAAAATTATTCTTATAACATTACATACCAATTTCTAGTAAAATTACTTTACTATCTGTCCATTCCAGTTTTTTCATTAATATAAACAAGATGAATCAGTATCAACTCTGATAAAATGGATCTTGACCCACTTGATAAAACAATTTGAAAAAAAATCAGTGTTCTCCTGGATATTATGAATATGAAAGCTATCATTTTCATTCTCAAAATATATAAATATTTTTTTTTCTGAAAAAAATATAGTACCTTTAGTTTCTCACATTTTTTAGAAATGTTCCTTACCTTCAAAATCAAATATTTCTCTTTAACTACACATCCTACCATCTCTTTCATACTCCTACCAAAATGTATTTCGGGTCTTTTTCGGATTACGATGCATGCTATTATGATGTAAGTCAGGACAAATATATTGTTGACTATATTTTTTATTAGTCTCTATCGTTAAATTTTGGATCGACTTCAACTAATTCAATTCCTTTACCATCGATCTTGATGTAAAAAATTATGTCTTAGATGAATAAAATTTCATGCTATATATGATGGATCAATATTCAGAAACTCTTAATTAAGAAACTTATTTCATTTATTCATTACGTCCATCCTTCTCATCCTTCAAACAAATCTACATTTGGAAAACAAATTTCGATGATCTTGATATTGTAAAACTTTTTCATCACCAAATTTCTTCTTTTATAAACTTCATATTGTATCAGGATGTCCTTCATGACATTGAATACATTGAATATCAACATTCGCATGTTCTGGCATATAATGAAATTTATTGTAACTTCCTATTCCTCCAGTATCATATTTCCTTCCTACTCATCTTGAAAATGGTTATCATGGATATTTATGGCATGATTACGATCATACTAAAAATGATTAGAAGCATCTATATCACTCCTTATTTCATTCATTAAGATTGAATCACAATTTTTCCTAATACTTGTAGTTTAAGAGAACTACAAGATCAGAAAATCATAGTCGCTTTTAAATCATAGTCAAGAAATCTCTGATTCTCAACAATTATGATCACTCCTTCTATACCGAACATAGGATGAGTCTGATGACCGTTAACTTTTAGTAATAATATTTTTTAATATGATTGATGTTTTCAAGCATTGGGAGTATGATTAAATAAATACGATAAATGGTCTGATTTTCACCAAGTATAGAGGTAATTTAGTTTACTTTCTTCATAAATTTAATTTTATTCTAAAACAACATTGAAAAAATGAAAACACATGAATAAAATCACCATTATTATCTTGGTTCTAACAATATACCCCTTTGGATTCAGTTGCCAACCAAGATTAAAAAACATCTAAACATTGTTTCCTAAATCAGTGGATTAATTATCAAAAATATTGAGCCTATATGATGTAACTCATTATAGGAAACATAACTATTTGGTAGAAAACCAATTTTGTACAAAATTATTGATCATGAAAAAAAAATCAATTTTCTTCTTCTTTATAAGCTTCCAAACTTAGTTGTTTTTCTTCATACGACTTCTTTCTAGAGTACAATAAAACATTTTCCTAAAACATCTCCAATAAATTGATATAATAATTCACAAACACATACATTGACATATTTAGGGACTACCCACAACTCCCCTTTTGTCATGCCATTATCAGGATAGATTTATGAAACAATTATCCGCCTTGACGACACTGCCAAATAATATGATGAGATATGTTACAAAAATAAAAACCAAAAACCTTGGTGAGATGGAGGTTGGAATCCCATGTTCATATCAATTTGGAAAAGGATTCCTTCAACAAATATTTTTTCAAAATTTCAGCAACTTGTTCCGATGAATGAACGTACTCTATCTTCAATTCATTCATCTGCACATGATATGTGATGAAATAATCTTTGGTGAATTGATATTTTATATCAATATGTTTTTAATGATAATGTTGAACCAGATTCCTAATGAGAAAAATTTCAAATTGATTATCACACCCCAACATAAAGGGTCACTTCAATTCAACAAGTATGTCGTGTAATTGAGTTTTTATCCACTTATGTTGGGTAACAACTTGAGTAGAAGAAACATACATGTCTTTAGATGTATTTGGAGGTACATAAATTTATTTTATTCTATACATAATACAACAACTCTTTCCAATAATGAATATTCCACTATATTTGGTTCTTCTATCCTCAATATTTCATGCCCAATCAACATCTGAATTCCCAAACTATTCAATATATTATGAGTTATCATACCTAATTTTGAGTTTCTTGTGCCTTCTATGTATTTGAGGATTACTTTCCCATAAATTAAATGTGATCATATTGGACCACTCTAAATTATTTCAGAAATGGTAATAGCAAAAAAAATTCATGAATTTAGGTTTTCAAATACCAAAAAACACCTTATAATCATTAGAAATTATTTCTGATCGTCTTCATCCCCTTATCCATCTTTATCCAACTTTGTTCTGATGGAAATTAGTGTGTAATTAAGTTTTCAGTTTTCCATAAAAAACTTTTTAATAATTTCCATAGAAAATATTTCCTACGAATGAAATATTAGTTTCTTCCTTTGTAAAATTTGTATCCCAATAATTTATTTCATTACCCCCTACATGGACATCTCAAAAAAAAAATTCATTTTTTCTACAAATCATTCACAAAATCATTCAACATTCCTAGAAAATAAAATGTCATCAATATAAATGATTACAATGGGAGAATACACCAGAAATTATTTAAGATAAATATTTCCATCAATTATTCATTTTTCAAAGCTCATAATCCTTAATAAACTATTAAATTTATAATACCATTCACTTATAGCTTATTTTGGCCCATACAAGGTCATCTTCAATATATATACACAACTTTAATCTCTCCCAACAACAATTCCACAAGGTTGTTCAATATAATCATCCCCATAAAAATCACCTTTAATGAGTGTGAAGTTAACATCCGTTTTAAATATTTTGTAACTTCGTTGTGCATCAATTACAGGAAAATTTCAAATTTTTTCTAACATTTCCACCTAAGAAAAAGATTCATCCAAATCAAAACATTCAATTTTTGAGTACCCTTTACACACAAATCATTCTTTTTTTCTTATAAATTCACCTTATACATTCAAAATTTTCTCGAAAAACAACTGTGTACCAATGATTTTTTTTTTCTATTTTGGGAACAATTACCCACTAATTATTCTTTACAATATTATTGAGAAATCCATTCATGTCATGAACCCATTATGGATACTCAAAAGCTTCATTCACATAATATGGAATGAATTTTGAATAAAATATGTATGTATAGTAGAATTTGATTTTAATATTGATTGAACATTTTAATGTTGATCACCAATAATATTCTGAGCTTCCACTTCTTTCCTCATCCTAGTATTATATTTTAGAGTATCTCTCCCATCATTGTAAATAGCTACATCCAATTATTCTTCGGTAGGATTAATTTTTTTATCCTTATCATGATCAGATTCTTTATATGCATGAGTATTTTTTCCTTCATTATTCTATTAAATAAAATTAACATCACAAGAATAAACAATTATTCATGTTTCATTTTCGTGACATCTATATCATCTTCCATTTTGAGTATTGCTAAGAAAAATTCTATCATCACCTTTTTGTTCAAACATTCCTACATTTCAACCTTTATTCTTTATATTGCGTGGACTCCCAAAAACACATAGATGTTTGAAAAATGGATATTTTATATAAAACAATCTACAAGGATTCATATCTGAACATGGACTTTAGAAACATCATTTTGGAATGAATACATCAGTTATCATGGTTTGACTAAAATATTAATGAAAAATACCATGTTCAAGTTAGTTGGTTCTTCCAATTTACATCCAATATTCTATTCATTCTTTCAGAAATCCATTTTTTGAGTAGTGTATTGGGACTATACACATGAAAAATTACATGATTTTCAAGATATCTTTTAATATATTCATTTATGTATTCACTATCATTTTCAGTTCTCATCTTCATTATTGAACACTCACATTCTTTCTCATCTTTCTTTCTAAAATCTTTAAACATTTTTCGAGCATCTAATATAGGTTTCATATACATAACACATTCTTTGAGAGTAAAATCAATAATTTATTTGATGAAATACTTATCTTAATTGATTTATTGTTTTCTCATCAGCTCATAGATATCAAAATTGATAAATTATGTTGTTTTTTTAAAAAAATATGAACTTTATTATGCATTGAATTTGTCATTTTTTTTCTACAAAATAGTGTAACCACAATATCTTTCCCATGGAAAATTAAAAATATCATAGAAACTATTTATTTTAGATTAGTTGATATTTTTTCTCTAACACGTGTGTCCCAACATTTTATTCAACAATTTATATTCTTCCACTATGACCAAGCAACACGATTTCTAAATCTCACCAATATGAAACAAATTTCCCTTTTTTATGTTGGCATCTTGTAACTATCAATCCATTATTCTAATTTTTCAAAAAACAAAATCAACCTTATTAAAACTAACTTTGTTAACTTCATTAGAAATTTGAAACACTCAAGATGTTATGTTTTATCCCATCAACATATAAATCATTCTTAGATTTGAATTTATTATTACCAATGATAGTTGATCCAAAACCATTAATTCATAAAGATTCTTCCCTTCTAAATGTCACAGTTAATTATTTCCAATATTTAAAATTATTAAAAAATCAAAAATCTTTAGAAATATGCGAATAACACTGAGTATCATGAATCTAATTTCCTTATCTTTATTTATCTTTCAAATATGTTTCAACAACAAGAAATATTTCTTATTGCTTATATTTCTTCACTTTTGGCTATGGAGAATTATTAAGGAACTATTGTTATGTAAGAAAAAAAAAACCAAGATTTTATAAGGTTTATAGGATATCCCCGTATTTCAAAAATATTTTCTATGAGTTGGAACATATTTTCAATCTTTACTCCAACCTTCTTAGGTTTAATGAAAACAATATTCTCTGGCATATTTATTTGAGGAGATTGAATCCCCACAATATGTGCCTTCCATAAACTATTGAATTTCAGTAATTTTTTTTATTGAAACAACGCATTTTTTGTGTGTGTCCAAATCCGCTACAATAACAGAAGAATCCATAGAAAGAGTTTTTTATTTTAAAAAATCACTTTTGAACTTGAATTGTAAATATTATTCCCAGCAATCTTCTTGTATTTCCTAACAAACCCACTAACATTTTTTATCAAAAAGAATCGTATTTCACAGTTTCACCTTACAAAAATTATAACTATTAGAAATATTTTTGAATTAAAAATGTTTAGAAATTTTTTCAGTCATAGATCATTTTGATACTTGTGAATTCCCATCATTGTGGGTATTGTTCTGATACATAACTTTCTCAAGTTACTTCTTTTCAAAAAATATTCTATATTTGTTCTAATATTTCTATGATAACATTTTTTTAACCTTATTATGTTTCTAATTTTGAGTTCTTTCCCCATTTTTAGTGATATAGTTTTTCAAACATAAATATTTCTATTCAGGATTAAATGTTTTTGTTTAATAAGTTCAAACTTTTCTTCTTTTTCCTCTTAATTCACTTCCAGATTCTCATTAGGATTCATTTATTTTTTAAGAGACATCTTCTTATCATAAATTTATATTACCTTTTTAACCATCTCATAAGGAAAAAATTATTTATTTATTGTTGTGTAAAATTCATCTTCTAAATTCTTTTATTGATTTTCATCACTTCTAATAATTCTCAGAAATTATTTCCACAAATAATCCAAATGAAATTCAAGTTGAGTTTCTTCTTATTTAGAACAAGTACTTCCTAACTCTCCATCATTAACTACTGATATAAATGTATTCACAAAAACAAACTCCACATAATTTTCTAATTCATCATCACAACCTTCTTTATCTTTATAATAATATAAGAAATATTTTCTTTGGGATTTGAAGTCTTTTTTATATTTACCTATGTAACATGATTTTATTTTATCTCCATGTTTCTTCCATAACCTTATTGGTTTTATTTATTCTTCATCAATTCCTTCATTTTTCTTTATTTGAGGATAAGTTCCCAAAAATTTTCCCAATACATCAATATTAAAAACATTCCACGGGATGGTTTGATTTTTATTTACCTATATCTCTTTTCATATTTTTATGAAACAAGGAGAAAATATTATCAATATTTTTACATTCCTCATTTTTAGAATAATATTTATCAGCTTTAGATTCAATAAAAATTCTATTCTACATCCCTTTACTATCATCCTTGAATGAAATTTCTCTATCGATATTTGTTTTTATTTTCTTACCTTTCTTCATTATCATTTCATAAGTAATGATAGTGCTATGAAAACCATCAAGAGATAGTGTTTCAGGATCTATGTCTTCCAATAAAGGAATTTGTTTATAAAACTTATCAGGAAGTATTTATAAGATCTTTTCCACAACTATGGAATCTTAAAACATTTCAACAAGAAATATTATAGTTCTAGAAATGTAATTCAACATAAAAAACATATCTCCAGTTGATTCATACCCACAAATATTTGTTTCTTCATAATTCAATCTCTATATTTGTAATTTTTTGTTCTTCACTTTTGAATTTCCTTTGTATATTTTTTTTCTAATTTATCCTACATACCATTGGTTGTGGAAACACCATTCACACTTAAATATTTTCAATCAAAAATTCATGATAAAAAATAATTCTTGAACCTTAAATAATTATCATGAATCTTATTATCAATAGATTTAAGAGGAAAATTTTCATCAATTGGAGGAAACCAATCTGTTCCAACTTCAAGATCATTATATCCAATCGACATTATATAATAATAAAAATTATATATTTATATATATATGATACTTCCTCCCATTAAAATTATAAATTCCTTTAGGGTTAACAAAATTTATATTCTATATAAACTTCTCTTCAAAATATCATCAAAGAATAGGTGGAGGGAACCAACCATCTCATACCACTTGAATGTTCCCAGGTAGAATAGTTGAATCATTGTGAGGGGGAGGGTTGAATCAGTGATATAGTTTTCTTTTATGTTTCCTTTATTTTGAAACAACCTTCTCATCCTATTAGATATTTCATTCCCTACTGAAAAAATCAAACACAGATCCATAGTAACACAAGTATTTACAAGTTTCATTATTCAAAAATAATTTATATGGCCTTATTATGGTTTGGAAATAATCTTATACCATAAAATATACTAAAATTTTTGGTGGAATACAATGAGTAGGATATTACCTTTCACTCATGTAGCACTATGGAAGCAACCAAATAGTGGGTATTCTCCCTCTAGCACAAATGATGTAATACATTGTTTTTATAATGACACATGTTACATGTGATTCCTTATCAACTTCCAAAAATGTATTCCTTGAGGAATAATTCATTACATTCTAACCCAAAAGATTTTAATTACATCAATGACTTTGATATAGAACTCAATCTGATTGCCTAGTCTAATTCTCCCAATCCGATCTTCCTAGTATGATTTCTAAATATGGAAAAATATACGTATGTTAGAATATAGTTGAACCATTTCATAAAACCTTCTTCCTCAAACCATAAAACTAATAGGATACGTCTGGTCTAATTATTTATCTCAATATGATAACTAGTCTAATATGATGACATGATGATTAAAATAATCACCTAAATATGATGATCATCTGAATACGTTGAAATCGAGTTTCATATCCTTTCACTTCAATACAGTAAGACTTATTCATGATAATAACACACAAACCACTTTGTATCTCCCTAGAACATTAGAGATTCTCTATCATTGTGAACAATACAATCATCAGAAAAGTACATAGTACTTTCTCATTTTTTAGTTTTCCCAATGTGTTTTGAGTGTGAATTGGAAATATTTTCCCTCTCAACCAAATTACATGAATTTGAAAGATTCAATAAATTTTGGGTTAATCTTGAATTCATAAACTATTCTCAACTCTTCTCGAACCTTCTCAAATATTTTATCAACTTCATATATTCTTCATAAATAATTTTAAAACACTAGTATATCATAGATTTTCCACACCTATTGTTAATATGTTAACATCTCTATCATCCCTTTCTGATTGTATCATTTCAAGCATAAAGATAAATCATTATAAACTCTGAAACGATGGATCTTGATCAACTTGATAAAAAAATTGAAAACAAATCTGGGTTATCTTTTCTATTCTAAATATGATACACATCAGATTCATTCTCTAATGAATAATATCATATGGATTTTGGTCTGACTAAAAAATAGTACCTTCAGTTTCTCACATTTTCCACAAATATTCATAAAAATAATACTGTAAGCAATCTCTTTAACAATCCATCTAACCATATCCTTCACACTCTTACCAAATGACGTATGAGTGTAGTTCTGAATACAATATGTCTCATTATGATGTAATTCAAGCCTTATAAAAGTTTGACTATATTGTTGATTTTCCCTTATCATTACGTTTTCAATCAGGTTCAACAACTTCAAAAACTTTACCATAAGCCTTGATGTAAACAATTTCACTTTTAGTGAATACAGTGGTATGCCAAATAAAATGGATCTATATTCATCGACTTCTACTTCTAAAAATTCCTTTATTTTTTCATTATGACCATCCGTCTCAACCTATAATGAAATTGGCATCCATCAAACTTTTTATGATGTCCTTGAGATATGAAAACATCAGCATCACCAAATTTTTTTCCCATAATATTAATCATGTATCATAGATTATTTAATTAAATTGAATACCTTGTAGATTATTATTAGCATCATTTCTCTTATAATGAAAAGTATTGTAACATCATATTCCTCAAAAAACAACTTTATATCCTTCTCAAATGAAATATGATCGATTTATATATAGTTTTCAAGATTACAACCTGAATGAATATGTTTTTTAGTATAACATTCACTCCCCATTTCTTTCATCAAGATTACATCTCATGTTTTCCAAATACTTTTGATTTATGGGAACACCATGGTTAATAATGAATCCTCACATTTAAAACATTGTCATGTAGACTCCAATTCAATACAATTATTATCACTCCATCCATTCCATACTCAGGTGAGTCTGATGACCCATTACTTCCAGCAAAATTATTCCTTAATGCAGTGATCATTTTCAAGCCTCAAGAGTTTGATTCATTTAATATGATGATCATTCTAATTTTCACCAAATACAAAGTGAGGTAATTTTACTTTCTCCTTAAACATCATTTTATTGTAAAAAATAATTGAAAACAAAAGACAACACCTAAATATGATCACCATAATCATCGTATTCTGAATAAATTCAATGTTACTTGATATGTAGTTTAGTAAAAGGCATGTAGTCTTGTTTTATCTGATAAAAATGATGGGAATCTTCATAATGAATTTTTTTTTACTATTTATTCATTTAGATTTAATCCTTTTATTGGTTATGTGAAATACAATAATTAATTGTCAGATAAAATGATGCTTAGATTCTAAAAAAATACATCTAATGTGTAATAAGTTCCAAAAACCTTCTGTTCAATTAAATATTAATAAATAATAATAAAATAACCCTGTTTACCACTCCAATACAACTTTTATGTTCCATGAATATTAGAAGTGTGTAAGTTGATATAGAATACTCAGTTTTTTAAGATAATATTTAATTAATATCAAGCTTACACATTGAATGAATCACGACCAATAGAAATAATTCATGGATTATATGATGTCCACATCATAACCAAAATATGATGATCAGAACATTTATTTTATAATTAATTTAAAAGTTGTTCTAGAATTACATGAACATGTAATAATTTATTCATTGATTATATGGCTAACATAATCTCATCGCAATTTCATTGTGTTGTGGGATCCAAGTAATTATTCCATTTACTGGTGATCCACACATGCATTTTAATCTCTGAACATCATCATAGAATCGTTGGATTCTAGAATGGTCTATCCCATTCATTTTCATTGTTAATAGTTGATCGATTTTGAATTATACTAGATTTTGAATAATTATTAGTGTTCTCATATTGTCTTGAATTAGGAGGATATAACACACATTATATCTATAGAAAACACTCTAAAATTTGAGATAACATCTATCTATAAATTGTGAATAATTAATGTCACATAGAAAAGATATATAATATATACATATAAAGAAAAATTTAGGGTTGAATATTCTCATATAATCCCCATTAAAAATTACTTTATTCATATTTAACCAAATGTATTAATAATAATATATTTATTATTTACATTATATTTAAATTAATAGAGGGAAAATCATTTTTAATATTTCCAATCCGAGTAGTTTACTCAGTCTACTTCTCATTATTTAAATTAATCAATCATTGAATATTAAATATTTATTAAATAAATAAATATAACTTAATTTTTAATCTACAAATATAATAATTGTTATATTTTTTAAACCTTGAAGATATATATTTATTATTATTTAACTCCTACATTGTTGAAAATAATTAGTTATTAAATATTAAGGATCAAAAAATCTTGAAAAGTTATTAAACCAAATATTCAGAACAATATTTCTTCTAACTTATTTAATTCAACATTGAATTTAACTAATATTATTGATTCACGTAGAGTGTGACCCACTTTTCCCATTCTATAGTGGAAATATGAAGACAGACCTATTGTCCAAGGTTAGTTTTATGTAATATTTCAAGGCATATATAGAGAAAGAATTTAATGTCTGAATGAAATATAGTATCCTATAAATTCGTTATAAGTAATATAATCTATTTATTATGATATATCTAGTTTGTCAGTTTTAATGATGGTGCATTATCTTATGTTATTGGAACATCATTCATTGAAATTTCATAAATAATCTTACCCAATAAAAAATATGACCATAGATTTATCGAGACCATTCTATCCCATTATAGGGCTTGAGATATCATCCTCTATTATGGGAAAGAAGGGATATATGTTTTTTGGAATTATAAAATAATTTAATATCAACTATAACACACCCAATGTATCCAAATTTTTTAAGAGCATATCTCATCATGACGTTTTACAATTCTTCAACATGAGAAACTTCTTTTATTATATAATTATTATCATTATGTTGAATGATCAATACAAAAATCCATAGATGACAATATATAATGACATATATAAATATGGATTTACTAATATATGGTCTTGTTCCCATAATATACATCACTATAGTTATTTAAGTGTGAAAACCAATATAGTCTTCATAAAAGACCTATGAGTCTCCACCACCGATATCCTATATCATTTCAATCATGATAAATGATTCCATATAGCTTCAAAAAAATAAAAAATCAAGAATAATGTCATCGAACTACCATGTTCTCATTGTATAATTAATTTTCTATGTCAAAAATATATTTCTAGGACATTATTATATAATATTTCATGAATAAAAATAATCATGATGTGACAAGAAACTTCATTAATATTTAATATAATGAAAACATGCTAAAATCGAATAATTTGAAGTTTGTTCTAGGGAACCCACAATAATAATAATCACCCGTTATTTCAAACATAGGTACACAATTTACAATATATGGTCAAAATATTCACCACTAAATTTTTTCATAATCTAATATAAAAAACTATTAATTATAATATTAAAAATACCCCTCTCCTTCCCTCACAAATACCACCACATATCAAAAATCAATCTTGGACATGAAGCTTGCCCCAAATCTTTCCAAATGTCTCCTTATATCCCCCTCGACATCACTAGAAGATCTAGTATCATAAAGGGACACTCACTGTGTCCCTAATGTGTATCCAAAAAGAAGATAACCAATCAGAGATATTCTTTTTCAATGAAAAATATTTTAATTTCTTTCTTCTCCTTCCAATATTATATGATTTCAATCTACATAAACATTGTAACATTAGTATCCTTAACACACTGATTTTTTATTATTGTAGTCGATTATATACCTTCTATACTATTCTTTATTCCTATATTAAAGTGATTTTCAAAAAAAATTGGGTTTACCACCTTTGTGAACAACATAGTTCATTTTTCATCGATATCATTTAAGGATGGATAAAGAAATATTATTATGGTAAAATTTGATGATATACACTATAATTATACCTCTTCAATTTTCTATAATTTTGTAACAATAATTTATTTAAATAAAAATATTCTAGTATGTGATGGGCTATAAATACACAAAAATGATCCAACTATATATAGATCACATTTGTATTAAATGCATCATCCCTATATCGGAACACTTATATATATTTAGGAATATCTCTATTATGGAAGTTTATAATTAGCATTTAGTTTCACTTTGGGAGTTATTATCCCAATTAAAAATTATATAAATAGTTATAAAAAATCGACCATACTTTGGAACCATGAAATAAAAACCCTACTAACAATAAATATAACGGTTATTTCTCTTCGAAATGGTTTTAAATGAACATAAATATATTTTTTCAAATATAATACTATTGTAAAATGATAAAAAATTATTAATTAATTAATCTAATTTGATTACTCATTGTGTGATGTGAAATTATAGAATGAATCCAGAAACATGGTATGGTAACTTGAAGACCCCCGACCACTATTTTAGGTCTTTTATTTTACCTAAAAAACTCATATAATCACACAATTGTTCAGAGGTATTACACTAATATTCAATATTTGTCTGATTATAAAAATAATATCTCATCATAATGACCTTCATTTTATGGGGGGAACATATTTTTTTATGGGTTTTCAATCAATTTCATTCATTCCAAAAACATGATTAAAAGGAACATCTTTTTTTCTTACACCTTTTCAAGTATAACACCATAATTTTATTTAAACAATCTGTGGTTCCTAAAATTTCACATTTTATTATGGAAAACTGTTTTTATTTCATTTTTATATAGTTATTACTACTCACATACCCTCATTAATTATTTTATTCCCTTTATCTTAAAACCCTAAATAAAATAAATATTTCTAAGATATTTCTAAACTCCATTTTATGTATTCAATTCACATAGACATAAATTAAATGTCATACGATTTTTTATTTATTTACTGAGATCCAGATATTATTTAATACCTTCTTTTACCTAATCATTATGATATTTTATTTGGATATGTTATGAGTTGTAATTATATAACACATTTCAATTTCATTTGTTTTATAAATCATATTCCATATGTATGATTTCTTTATGTGGATCACATATTACCCTAAATGTTATGATGTGTGAACCCAAATTGGCATCTAATTCATGAGTTATAGTTTATATTCCATGATCTGATATGATTATAGAGTGATCCTAATCCATTACAGTACTCTATCCTCAATATGATGTCATCTTGGAAGTTATATATAACTTTTGTTTATTATCATGTTCCATTTTGTTCGCACATTAAATTA